>JAUMJJ010000059.1:18885000-20200000 GCA_033556795.1 Tapera naevia
TGTATGGAGCTATATTTTGCCAGTTAGAAACCCTTTTTTTTTCGTAATTACTATTCTGCTGTGCTGTATATTGTAACATATTCTGAGTAAAAGTGCTACGGTCTGAAGTGCAATGAAAATAAATCTGCTCATAAAAAGAATTTATACACTTTGGCCTAAGAATAATTTTGAATACCCACACTGTTTCAGAAGCTTGTCAAATTAACTAAAAATGGCAGGTTTAATTTTCAGCACAGATCTTGACTAGCTATACATTACAATTTGTGGTGTCAAATTAAGTTAATAAAAAAATGCAGGATGAATTGTATACAAATCTTTTGAAATAAAGAGAAAACAATGTTATATGGAATTATCAACAACCTGCAATCTACAAATAGTAGTAAAGGAAAGTTTCCCACAAGTTATCAATTACTAAAAGCCATGTTTTGTTTTGCTTTGAGCATTGAAGTGTAGCTTTCAAACAGATGAACAGTAACTCATGCATCCAATCTTAGGTTCATATATAAACAAGAAAAAAAAATATAAAGATAGGATGATCCTGGGGTTATAGCCAGATGTCTACTTGACATGTACATAATATTAATATTTATAGACAAGGAACAAAAATGTTAGATGACTTACCAAAGTCCAGAATTACAACTGAAATGAAACTGTATACGGTAGCTGTTTACATATAAAGGTGTTTTGCGGATGCTTTTCAATCTGAGAATCCACTCACAGGTTTGTACTTGCCTCTTGCCTAAGCATCATTGAATTCTAAGACTATAAGAGTAACCCAAAGGTCACTTGAGCTGATCTGTAGACTGCTATTCCACATATTTAATGTCACTAGCAGGAATGAAACATTCGTGAATGGAAGGCACAAGTTCTCACTACTACCGGCTCTACGTACCCTAGTGATTAGAGCCTCAAGCAATAAGTATGTATTTACTTCTCTAGTTGAATTTGAGAGTTTTAAATTTATATTTATCCCTCTCTTTTCCTACAAAATCTTTAGTAGTCTTGATAGCCTTCTGCTTAGGAAACAGTATAAAAACTTGTAATTTAACCGTTAGGCTACTGGCTACCTTCAGTGTTACTAACTAGAAACCTTTCAAGGACTTCTCCAATTTGCATTATATTGCTTTTAAAAGAAATAACAACAAAACAATACTGGCTGACCAAAATCCAAGACTACCTTTGGCAGTCATAATGAAAAACTATAGAATCATTTTTTTTCTTATCTTCTGTCTACAGGACAAGGATTCAACCTCACAAGAACTACACAGGAGATAAAACATTCTCAGTTCCCAGATAGAGCTTCTGGTTGAAGTTAAGGAACTTTCCTAGGAAGAATAGCTTTGATTCCAAGTTTCCCCTAGAACACTGAATCAAGGTGTCATTCTCCTTAGCCATAGAGCAATTTATATTGGAAAAGACCCCTAAAGTAATTGAGTCCAACCATTAACCTAATGATGTCAAGCCCACCACTAAACTATACACTTAAATGCCATATCTATATGTCTTTTAAATATCTCCAGGGATGGTGACTCTACCACTTCCCAAGACAGTCTGTTCCAAATCTTGATAACCCTTTAGGTGAATAAATTTTTCCTAATGCTCACACTAAAACTCCCCTGGAGCAACTTGAGGACATTAACTGCTGTCCTATCCCATGTTACTTACGAGAAAAGACTGGCACTCACTACTCTACATCCTCCTTTCAGGTAGCTGTTGAGAGACATAAGGTCTCACCTCAACACCTAAACAATCCCAGTTCCCTCAGCCACTCATCAAAAGGCTTGTTCTCTAGACCCTTTAACAGATCCGATGTCAAGGGGCCCAAAATGGAACACAGCATTCCAGGTGTGGTCTCACCAGCGCCAAATATAGGGGGATCATCGCTTCCCCAGTCCTCCTGACCACAATATTCTAACACAAATAAGGATGTTGTTGGCCTTTTTGGCCACCTGGGCACACTGTTGGCTCATATTCAGCTAGTTGTCAACCAAACTTTCTGCCAGGCAGCTTTCCAGCCACTTTTCCCCAAGCCTGTAGTATTACATGGGGGTGTTGGGGCCCAGTTGCAGGACCTGGCACTTAGCCTTGTTGAACCCCATACAGTTGACTTCGGCCCATTGCTCCAGCCTGCCCAGATCCCTCTGTAAAGCCTTCCTTGTCTCAAGCAGATCAACACTCCTATCTAACTTGGTATCATCTGCAAACTGACTGAGGATGCGCTCAACCCCCTCGTCCAGATCATTGATAAAGATATTATACGGAACTAGCTCCAGTACCGAGCCCTGGGAACACCACTTGTGGCCAGCTGCCAATTAGATTTAACTTCATTCACCACAACCCATTGGGCCCTACCATCCAGCCAGTTTTTCACCCAATGAAGAATATGAAAAAGGAAAGTTTCTTGTATGACTGCCATCTGAAAAAACATTAATTCAGCTAAATTCTGACTAACAATCCCCTGAACGAATTTCATGTTCCAGTTTCAAAGTAGTAGTTTTTATACTTGAGGCACAGTACTGAGCAGTGCTCATTAGCTACCTCTGGTGATAAACTCCAAAAATGAGGAGTAGTTTAAGGGCATAATATATGTCCTATCAAAGGAAAAAATTTATTTGATAACCACCACTATTAATTCCTGCATCACACATATTTTCCTTGAGGGTTTCCAATCCGCATCAAATGCCTTCACCTTTCCTTCCTTCAGCATACTGTTTATAAGATATGACAGCATCATAGTACACAATATGGCCACAAGGCATGTAAATAAATATTTAACATCTACTAAAAGAAAGTTATTTCCTTCATAATAATATTGAATTTTACAAATGCAAGCCAGAAGAGTCTGAGATGCACCGTAGCACTAAATGTGGTTCTATTTTCATGGTGGAACTTCCCAATATTCTCTCCAAGTGGACAAATATGCAAACATGGTCTTTGGAGCCTGGCCAAGTTACACCATCCCCAGTGCTAACAGCTCTTACTACTGTTAGGATAAATTGTACCTGTATTCTGAAATGCCTCTGAGAGTCTCCCTATTCTACAATCAGGAAAATTTATACTTTTCTTTATTTTTCCTAAATAAAGCACAAGGAGACATGTTGGATTCATGTATATCACAAAACCACAGGTACCCAGTATTTCCATATATATATTTCTATGTACATATTTCTATATATTGTCCCATGACCACAGTCCTACTACAGTTGCTGGTACAGACACATGCACACACACCCACTGTGCATCCTCCAGCCATGGGCTCAGATCCTTAGTTTGTCCAGTAGTGGGCCCTGCATCCTCAGTCTCCCCAGTTGCCCTCTGCACTGCCTCCAGCACATGTGCACGTACACGCATGCACACAAGTGGAAATAAAACTCTGAGTGAAACTCCAGCCCCCATGGTCTCTCCAGGAGCTGGTTTGAACCTCGTTGGTGATCCTGTAGCCTGTGGCACTGACCCTTGTCTTTCCAATATCCAGCTTATAATGGTGATCACTGATTTCCAGCTGCCATTCATACACACCTTCACGTAACATGCACACACACATCAGTATCTCCAGGTGCTGGCACCACAGGCATGTAGACCCTCAGCTGCGACTCTGCCTCTGGCACTCAACTCCTCCTCCCAAACTGATGCACAGCCCAAGGAGCCCCGCATCGATGAAATCCACTAGATATGGAGTTTGGTGAGAAGCCAGGATAGACTGCATTGGCCCAATGCCGGCAACGCACATGTTTGCACAGGACTGTTTACTTTTCTCCTTTCTCCCTCTCTTTTAACTCGCTTGTTCCTCCTCAAACCACTGTGATCCTTTCCTTTTCTCACCGTCATTACCTCCCATACACATCCTACAACAGGTCCTGTATAGTTCTGAAATGATCTTGCCCACAGCAAACCCTTTACCCCAGGCAGTACCCCAGGTCTGTGATGTGACCTAGAGAGACTCCTCACTGACTCCTGGTTCTGGCTGTCCCATGACACATGAAAGTGGGACTGCCCTGGGACATCTCCAGGGCCAGAGCAGGGTCTCCTGTGTCTGACTTTAGCATTGGGGTCCTCCACCATTTCACCTCCATGTTCCTTTTTGGATGTGATGCTGAGCCTTTCAGTGCCCTGTGTAATCAGGCTGACGTTAATGCACGCAGAGTCTGCAGAACAACCTGACAAATGGTGGCATGAAATCTTCAATCTTTTTTTTTTTTTCCTGTTCAAAACTAAGAAAATTCAAATTACATGTGAATCTGTAAAGGTCTCCTACAGGATTTTCTTTTTTGACAGATGGGAGATCTCTTTATTGTTCCACAAATTAAATTGGCTAGTAAGTACAGAAGTAAATGTGCACTACCCTTTACATACTGTTTTATTAGATTGGTTAAAGAAGAAATATAGTTTATAAAGGTAATATTCTTATCCTGTCTTGAAAGTGATTTTCTAAACCTCATCAAATGCAACCATTGTGTCTACATTTCCTAAAGTAGATCAAGATTATATTTGAGACTCCATGGAATCTTTCTGGGTCATAAAAGAATGCTCCTAGAAATATAAGCATTCTTTTTTTCCTCTATTTACATTTGTCCATTCCTTGAAGTTTCAGATAGGAACTAGCTAAGTCTTTTTTTCAGCATTAGGGTTTTTTTCTGTTTATACAAATTTTGATAATAAACTTTTCACTCCTATCATATTCTCCTACTTGTATTCTATGACTAATCCTGTAAGTCTATTCTGTTCTTACTAACAATTAAAGGCAAAAGTTGTCAGATTCCATTATATCAAAAATTTCAAAGGTTGATTAAAGTCAACAACAATAGTTAAAAAAAAGAAAAGAAGAGTGGAAAATTCCACAGAAGAGATACAGAGAAAAAAATATCTTTAAATAAAATTATACAGTTAAAATTAAGGAAATAAGTGAGAGAAGATGAAGCATAAGGCAACAGCCATTGTAGTACAAGAATAGTTCACTGAAATTAAAGAGATAAACTCATCACATCTGAATTGGTCAATCCCTTCCTCATTAATTACCTAATAAAAGGGATTTTCTACTAAAAGTATTTTTGTGTAGGGCATGCTTCTTAGGATTTTGTTGAGAATCACAGCCAAGATAGTGTTCTATTATTTGTACTAATCAAAGTCAAAGTCTAGTTCCAAAGGGGTTCTTATATCTTTTTAAGTAAGCAATATAGTACATTTATATACTATTCTGTAATAATTGCAGATTTACATCTTTCTGATTATTAAAAAAAGGACAGTGAACTGTATTCTGTAAGCACGTATTCCTTTAGGTGATTTATTGATGTGTTGTCACCTATTGCTGAATGTAAGTTTAACAAATCAACCAGCTCTTCAGTCTTCCTGCTGTCAGAATCAGCTCATCTTCTATCCATGCTCTACTGCCCAAGAACAATGCTTCCATAGGACATCGCTTGTATCTATGAAGGAGATAAATATAGCATTCTGCTTCATGATAGGATACTTTGTTTCCGTCAGACTTCTGATACAGTTACCCTTACCCTTTTTACTTTCCTAGCTCAAAGAAAAGAACAAACAGAAAACCCCAATGAAATCAACCAACCAACCAATAATGCAAGTATCTTCATATCTTATAAAACATCACTGACTGCTGAGAAAATAATTTCAGTGGGGCAGAAGATCTGGAATGAACTCTATAATAGAAGATGCATAATCTGAGAAGAAAATTATTTATTAGAAAAGAACTTAAAACTACAAAATTAAAGATCTTAAGTCTAATTCTGATTTGAATACATATCTATGAGTTGATTCCTGTATTATTTTAGATATTTTGATCATTGCCTTACACTTGTTTCAGCAGAATCTTTTCAACACCAATGATCAGGAGGAAACAATAATTACTGTTATTTGCCTTTCATCCTTAAGACATTATAGTAAAGAACAGCACATGTTTGTAAAGCTGGGAAGATGAAGTAAAAAATAAAGAAAAAAAGATAGACAAGTACAGCTACATGTCTAGGAGAGAAGGAAGCATATCTACAAATTGGAAAAACTGAAATTTTCACAGTTTTCCGTCATTCTTTAGTGACAAAGAGACTAGATATGATGCCAAGCTGTTCTGATTTTCTTTCTGTTCCTCACCAAGGCTGACCTAATCTCAGACTTACTAATTATATGGCTTTTATCACAAGAAAAATACATCTTTGAAGTGAGAGTCCATGAGCTAATTAGGCAGATGAGTTGCAAAACACACAACATGCAGCAGTTCTCATTTGTTGACCCTTGGACAGCTGTGCTAATGGCTTTGTCTCTAAATTATCCATGTATTAGCTCAATTACAGCTACTTTAGTTGTTAAAAAATGTTAGGAACCTGATTAGCATTTCCAGTCTGGAATATGTGGGCTGACTGTCCAGCTGTATCTTCTGTTGCTTAGTTTAAAAAACACAAAAAGGGCAAAGACATAATTAGCAAAGTGGAATGTCAGCTCAAAGTCCAGATCTAAATGCTCTTAATTGTGATTGCTTTAACTGGCTTTATCAACAGAATATGTATTTTTTATTTAGGGTACGGCCAGCAATGCAGGCACAAAATGTACATGTTTTTTTCTTACTACATAACAGTGATGAATGAATTATAACTTTATTTTTCAGAAAATTTTTAATTACTACATTTTTACTTTTAATATTGTGTTATGTAGAAAGATAAGTACTTTAATTAATACGAAAATAATACAAAAGCAAATGCAGTACTCATTACTCCTCAGTGGTCTTATTTATGTTTTGTCTTGAATTTTGGAATTATTTATAAGAAGTGAAGGAACTTATATTCACCCCTTTCCTTGCTAAAGTTATGAGGAACAGTAAACTTTTGAACAAATAATAGGGCTTCAGTTTAATACTTCAACAGGAATAAGTCAGCATTTCACATTATAACTTCTTCTTAGCCTGCGATTTTTAATATTGAATACAGTTAAACCCAAGAAAAAAATAAGATTTGAAACATGGTGATCTTCAAAGGATACAGAAGTGACGTGAATGTTATTACATAATTTCCTCTGCTTTCCATTAAAATTACAGGGAAAGAGACACCTAGACCAGACTTCTACTATCACATTGGTGATGGTGATAGCTACTCTGAAATCCACACCATTCCTGATGAGGGCAAAAAGAATTCAGGAAGATGGATCTGTGCAAAACACCACCAGTATCAGAGTTCTGTAAAAAATAAATTTATGAACCTCATCCTAATAATGCTTTATCCTGAGATGAATAAAATTTATGATAATACAAGATTATACTGCTAAAAAGTAGGTCTTATGGGATTTTTTTTTAATATGGATTTTGTTGATTTTTTGGTTCTTGATGAAGAAAAAAACAATTTTTTGTGGGTTTTTTTAAGTGAAATCTGAGATGTGAAGAAAAATTGTTTTACAGGGAAAAAAACAGGGATGGGAAAAAAGACAAGGAGAGGAAGAGGGAAAGGAAGAGGGAGAGGGAGAGGAGAGAGTAAGATACATTTCACAGCAACAGTGTGCAGGAAGAGACAGACATCTCTGAAAAGTAATTAATCTCACTTTACCCAGGACATCAGAAATCTAGAATTAATGACAAGAAGAAAAGTGACTTGAAGTGTCAAATGATGGAGGTATCACATCATAGCAAATACTATTGGAAAGTTATTTTAAAATAATGTAAAAATAGTTCAGTATCACCATACATGCATAAATAACCACTGGGTTTATTATGAGTAGGGGTACAAAATCAGATCTGTCATGCAACTAATGCATTTCTAGTGAAAAACTCATATTTATTTACTGAGCTCTTGGAGACTGAGTGCTCCATTTATTTTTTTGGAATGCCTTCTACTCTGATTGAAAAATATTCCTTTATCAAACTTCATTGGTTCTAGATAAAACCTGTGCTGTAACCTTCACTCTGTTTTCTTATTAGTTGAGTGCAAAAAAAAAGAAATATACTCTGCTAGTGCTATGCAAAAGTATAGTAATAGTGTTGATTTACATCAAACAAGGATCAGGGTTCCCAAGGACCATTGCTTAAGCAAGTATTACTGATACAGTTTCACTTGGATCTATTTTTGCTTAGCAGATGCTTTCACTTTTCTATATACATTCAACCAATTTGACAGTTTAGACATGTGACATATCAAATCCTTTCATTTTCCCCCAAATTATTTGTGGCAGCTCTTAGCATCATGTTTAAAAAGCACTAGGTGATAATATGACTTACATGGTGAGGTCCTCAAATGATTAAATATCAGGTGACATATCTCTGTTATATACCAGTCAAATCTTATTCAATTCTGGGAAGGTAATCTTATTTTTTAAACTATTTTTTGCATTCTGTCAACAATTTATTTTTCTCCTCACGGTGCTGAATACAAATATGTAGCAGAAATAAGCCAAGAAATTTCATGAAAAAGCACATGCCACTGAGGTGCAAGGAAGTCATTTCTAGATAATAATCAGGACAGGGATGTTTGCCATGGAAATAAAAGAACCAGAACCGGAGGATTACTGGCTTTCCCCAGGCATTCACTGTAACTCAATGGGCAGCACACTGGAGTGTCAGGTTAACAGAGATGTGCTGAAGGGTCAGAAAAATGTAGACTGTCATAAAATTGAAAATTATCAGATGATTTCACATAGAGTTGTTTCAGCACACTAACATGGCCTTTGATGAGCTTTAAATATATTTTCTATTTTTTTGGTAGCAAGCATAATTTGTTGTTCTTGAGTGTGCCTTTTCAAACTGTTTTAAAAGACACAGAGCCCCAAATGGATTTCTTACAGGAAGACTTGAATCACTCTTGAAAGGCTTAAATCTAAATTCTTATTCTCCTTAGTTCAATTCTAAGCTGCACTCTTGAAGTTTTAGAAGACCAAGGATGCCTTTCTTTTGTTAAAGTATGGATTTCATGAACACAGCAGCAAGTACACTTTTTGACTTTAAGGGACTTCGATTACCAGAACGTCTCAGGACCACTCCTTTAATCTTCTGAGAAGATTCTCTTGATGACTCAGATTATAAGGACAGATCTCATTACTGATCAGTGTAAGCAGACTAAGTTTCTGACACTTTCATATATACTCTTTTTTTTTTTAATAATCTTCCTAACAGAAGAGCTTAAGGAGATGAAATATAAAATAGACAGTTAATTATGAATATAGATAAACTGCCTGAGTTAAATGAGAATTGTTCCCTATGAGTATGAAAGCTTTAAAAATTGAAACATGAAACATTTTTTTTATATAATTAATATTTTAAAATTGAAATGAATCAAATGGAAATTCAGTTGAAAGTTACCTGGAGAGCTCCACAGGAAGCGTATGCTCAGTATAGCAGATTCCTATGGACCTTCACACATATATGTTAGGGAAAATGAAAGTGAAGAGATATAAAAGCTGGGATTCAGTACTGGGATTTTAAATCATTTGATAAGGAAACTGGAATAAGGCGATAAGGAAAGTTTTTTAGCAATGACTGAAAACTTGTCTGACTTTTTTATAATGCTATTTTAATTAAATGTAAAAGAGACTGTGTAAATATCTCTAAGAATATTTCCTTTCTGAAGCAGATAGTTTTCTTTCTTTTGTCTTTAAGGACATTTACAAAATACTGAAGATTAAATAAAATGTGCATACAAATTTTGTAAAAACAAATTTTAAAAACATATGTATTTTTTTCTATTCATAACTTAGTCATATATGTGTATATATTTCTAGATAAGTTCCTGGGGATTGATTTAAAATTGCAGTTCACGACAATTTGTCAGTTTTCAGATTTTAGTGGTAGGATTTACTGAATGAAACATATCGCTGGCATTTTCAAAGCTCTTCTTGACATCTCCAACTTAAAATCATTTAAAGTAAGTTGCAATCAAGCATTAAAACTGTTCGACAAAACTGAAATTTGTGGAGCTCCATGAAGACCCTAGGTCTTCATAGGTATTCAGAAATTTACTCAAAATCCAGTGTTCGGCTTGGGTGCACATCAGAATGGACATGTCCATTTTTTTTCTGTATAAAAAGATTAATCATAGAAGGCCATAAAATAGCTTCTTAGAGGTTTGCTTGTTTCAACTCTCTATAATGTAACAGAAGTTGTGTTTTAAATACAAAACATCATTCAGATTTACATCACAGCAGGCATAATTTCTGCATTGCACCTGTGAGTCACTATCACTTATGGACACGGTTTAGTGGTGAACATGTCCGTATTAGGTTTACAGTTGGACTCAATGATTTAAAAGGTCTTTTCCAACCTGAACAATTCTGTCATTCTATGATCCTATCACGTAATGCAAGTGAAGGCAGAAAGCTAATTGTGATTTTCATCAGTTCGAGAGTTTCAGAAACAGTATTGTTACCTGAAGTGAAAGGACTACTACACATCGAACTCCATAAACCAGATGATAACTATAAATCAAATAGAGCTGACCACATCCTTTACGGATTGCACTCATTGTTTCCTTCTTCCCTTCTCCTTGTCTTTGTACTATTGAATTGAAGGCTTTGGAGAACAGTTTATTTCCTCATCCTGAAAACACACTGTCTTCTTCATTGTAGAGTCCCAACAGGCCAATCATTTATGATTATTTCTCAGCCACATGTACAGACATATATGGGTTGGCAAACCTGAAGCAATCACAGCATGTGGTGCTAGAAGACCTTCCCATTCTCTTCTCTCACCTTGTAGCCTTACTAAGTAGAGTGCAAAGCTGGTTTGAAATGCTGCTAATCAGTCCATATGCTGCCTGTGAGGATTCCTCACATACACCCTCTTCAAAGTTGCTCACATTTGTATAGGAAACACTTGTTTTCAGGTGGACAGAAATAGCAAAACATGATGTGGTTTAGAAAGCTATTTGTTTGGCGATGTGGATCATCCAGGTCTAAGGACAGCAGATACAAAAGAGATTATGTAAATGATATCTTAGAAGAGATATAAGAGATGCTCTTCTCCATCTTGAAGCAAGTGGCTGCTATGAGATAGTGACTGAATCACTACAACATAATTTGACACAACCTGTCATGTAGAACAGTATTGCAGTAAGGTTATTCCCACCTAGCAGCAGTCACAGATATTTTCAGTTAAAGAGCATTCTGACAGACAAAACAGTACATTTGGAAAGTCCCTGTGAAAAGGAAAAGTTAGAGAAAAGCTAGCTGAGTTTGCCAGATAAAGACTAGCTCCTAGGCTCCACTTATTAACTTTTAGGGTAGCTGCTACTCACATATTATTGGGAAAACACAACCTTTCCCCTTTGTCGCATCCTGTTTCCAGACTGGGAACTGTGAAAGAGCATGCTTCATCTTGTGAAATGGAAGAAAAGATACAGTGGGAAAAGAACACATTATATCACCTTAGCAGCATATGACCTTCTCTTCAATCACTGGTGACAAGGAGGAACTGTGTGTTTCAGTACAGCACCTAGGAATTCTCAAAGCAAAAGGAGGCTGTACGGACCTTCCCTTTGCTCCACATCTTCCGCAGGTCTACAAAGCTGTAAAATGTTAACCAATTAATACAATGTAAGGGTAATCAACTGGATTTACAGATGCTTGTTTTCATAGTAAAAAAGGAGATATGGTGAACAAGATGACTTTTCATACAGATTTGACACTGTTCCTGAATCTCTGTTGCTTTTTTTATACTTCTATATGTTCCTCAACATCTGTTACAAATGTCCATATCTGTTATTTCCTATGGTAATAAAATCCACTTAGAAAAAAGGAGGGGTGTAAATAAAAAGTTGCACTTAATTTAAAATGTAACTTTGAGTTTTACTGAACTACGAAGCTATTTCTAGGCCAGAGGTGTTAGAAAGTGAGTAGTGTGGTACTCATTCTTCAGGGATGCTAGCAATCTCATGCTGAGAACTTACTGCTTGCAACTCTGTAATGGGGAAGTGGTTCTTCACCTGCTACAAAGGTGACAAGGAAAACAGCATGAGTTCTGAGAACATAAAAATATTGGTAATCAGTGATAATACACATTGAATTCATAGCTTTCACCTTTCTTTGAAAATGTCCCTAGACATAATTTTTTGTATATTTAGAAGTGCAGGAAAATTGAGGCAAATTGAGTCCAGAAATTTATTGGAAATATCCTAAGATAATCTATAGGACAGACACAAAACAAATTCCAGTATCTTGCATTCTAAATGATTTTATTTATACTGTAACACAATTTTAAAGGGAAAAATTTCTAAATATACAAACTTCCCCATAAAGTTTGTATGAAAATAGAAAATCTTTTCAGAAGTGTAAGAAAGACTGAAAGACTCCTGAATGTGGTACTCATGAATCTTCTTATATGGAAAGGGTTTTTTGTTCCTTCTGCCCACTCAAATATACTTCCACTATGGGATTACTAAAAATAGTTACTTGTGTTTGGCCAAAAATATTATTTCAGAATGTATTTTACCATAAAATGACAGAAAATTTCTTGACAGATAATCCCTCTTAAGGACAAGGATCCTGAACCAGAAAAAAAATATTCGCAAAGATTTTTGATTGGTTCCATGTGAGTTTCTTAAGTTTTTTTTTGGCGAAGTGCATCAGAAAGAGAAGTCTTCAAATTAAAAACTTTACATTTTCTCTCTGGATTATACTGAAGCTTAAAAACACCAGAGAAAGAATCACACACAAACATTTCACCCAAAAGTTTTGTGGTGATCCCTTGATGTGTTTTGGGGCAAAGTGAGGTATAATCTGAGCTGTGTTCAGAACAAATACTTCTTAATGTAATCCATTGAGAGGAGCTCCTGAACTGAACAACTTGTGTATTGCCAAAGCTTGGCTGTAAGATGGAAAATGTGCAAAAAATGTGATGCAAGCAATTTCCACCCCAAGCTCTACAGTCAGCTGCCTGGTCTGCCCTTGGAGAATAGTGAGAGTAAGGTTATCGTGGAGACCTCTTAGTGACTGATGCTTCAGGAAACAGAAAACACATTACGGAGTCTGATGACAGAAATGTGGGAATATGTTATTGATGTTATTGATTGATTCACAAAATGGAGTTGTAAATCGTTCCAGGGTGTTTCATATTTGTTGCTGATGCTCTACACCAGCTGCGGAACTCAAAGTATTCCTTCAGCTGCAAACTCTTGTTAATCTTGAATTCTTGAGGGCAATTAAATATGTCACACTTTCGAGCCCCTGAGAATATGTACTTCTGTCAGAAGCCCACTTGCCACCCTCTGCCAGCTGCACTGAATCTCCAAGTTATCGCTACTGCTGTTGTTAAGGAAGCGTTTAAGGATGAGTTTTTAATACCTTGTCACTTGATTAATGTTAAGACAAAATTTGGCTCTAATAAACCTGAATGGAACCCAGAATTAAGACCATTTGTGACACTGTTACTCATGGGGAAAATACTGTTTGAAAGATTAATTCTCTTGGAAAACAATTACTAGTTGGTGGCATTATTTCCCATTTTCCATTTCTTCTTGTATCCAGACCAAACTTCCATGCCTCTGAGTTTAAGGATGGGAAGACAAATATCTAGTTCTGTGAGGCAGACATTTTCAGTCAACTCAGGACTGTATCTCTGACACAGCAAATGTAGGGTCCATGTAAACACGAAGTGGCTGACTGTGGATTTTATTAATACCTAATAATAAAACCTCTTATTTGCAGAGTAAAAAGAAAGAGGAGATAAGCAATGCCCATCTACTTTGCTTCAGTCTTCCAAAAGCTATGGATACTGTAACTTTTCACACCAATGCATTCTATAAGATTTTTCGACTGTGCAGGTATTAGCAATTTCTTTTATTGGTGTTCCTTCACTTTGCATAAAATATTTGCTATTGGAAGACATATAGTCCAGCTGCTAGAGTGCCACCATGAGAAACAGAACAAAAGATTGCCAGTCTCTGTAGCAGTAAAAATTACCAGCAGGACAGCAAGTCACTCTCAAATCCTAGCACCTTTAGAAGAAGAAATCATGGGTTCATTCATGTCAGGCAGAAGAAAGAACTGAATCAGTCTCTCTGTACGTCTGATGAATTATGTGATCATTGCTGAACCCTGTTGCTTCATAAACGGTGTCCAGCTCTCCCTTTATTTCCATTTAGAAGGTCCAAAATGGAATCAAAAATCTTTATTTTGCAATTAAGGCAAAGAATCACTTTTTCTGTGATGGTAAAAAAACCTCTTCAGTTCAACCTCAACAATTTTTCCTCAATTATTTGGTTCAGTGATTGAACAGAATAATTACACTGCCTAACTGCTACTCATCTATCATTCAGGCCAAACTGGAATTGCAGTTATTAATCAAAGTGTGTTATGATGGTTGGAAAAATGAATCACTATTCCTCCGAAATAAACTCTTTGTCAGTGAAATTTCAGAGAACTTTGCCATTTCTTTTGGTGCCTAACTACAGCATTAGGACCATTTCTGAAATTTATTTTGTGGAAAATACTAGCACATACCAGTTAAGGATGCCTGAACTACTTTATGTAAGAAAAATCTTATATGTTGGTATTCAGCTTAAACTTAGGTTTTTAACAGAAATTATTGAGAATTTTACAATGTCTGAATAACATATGTTCCTAAAGAGTTCGCATTGCCTTTGTTCTCAGAATTTTAATACCATATAGAGTTTTATTAAATGCTTGTGGTCTCTTTAGATCTCCATAAATTTTGATGAAGACAATAAAACCAAAATAGATTGTGCTGATGTACTTCTGTCTGTCTTACATCAAGAAATAAGAAAAGTGACATTAGCAAATTTCCCATTCCGCATTCACAAACATTAAAGTGTTCAAATAGATTGTGCACATTTCCAGTTTATGAAAAGTTTTATAAAAGGGAAGTAGGAAGGGGAACAGCCAAAAGACTTGACTGGAACTGTATATAGTTTGTATAGAAAGCACCAAAATTATTCTGCTGTCACAGTAAAACCAAAACAGTTTTATATAGAAAATGTATATTTCTTGATTTAATATAATTACAAACGCCCAGGGGGAAAAAAACATAATCAAATTCAGAAAAAAATAGACATGTCGAAATAAAATTCATGTCTTTTGTAACAAAAGAAAAGAAAACCTTGCATAGACACTACCGCTTAAAGGCATTCAAATTAAAATCGACAATTTCCAGATGTTAGCATCCAATTTGATCCTTAATTGAAATAATATGTGAATGATTTTAGGATGTTATCTACAAGTGCTGAACAGTGTCTCTTTCAGTCACGCATTTTGACTTGGAAATTTGCAAGAAATTTCTGAGATGCTTTTTATCATATGACATCGAGGGTTTCTACTTTTCCAAATGATTGGAAAAAATCTTTTTCTTTTTTGTCCATAATTTTTTACTTACTGTTGTTTATGTGCAATTTTTTTAAAAAAGCAGATCCACATCTAGCAGCTAAAATATATCACGTTATTTGATGGCTCTTTCTTCAGCATATTCAGTATGTGTGAAAAAGTTAGGAGAACATGAAAGAGGAAAAGCAATTTAATAACCATCCAGAATAAATACTCCAGGCTGATTTATTCTAAATTTTGACAAAATGCTAAAAAGAAAATTAATTAAGATGAATATTAAGTTTTACAACTTACATTTCTTTCAGATATGCTAATTAGAAATAGTGATTTGAGGTGATTTGAAAATAATTATTAGAATCTGCAATTCTAAAACTTTAAACAGAATTGAAGAAAGTACAATTCTGTATGTTTTAAGATCCATCTGTGCTATGCAACAAAAAAGTAGGTTAAGTGTCCTTAAAATATCAGTCTACCTGAGTGTTTCTAATCCAAAACAGCTCTTTTTATATCTTGTGAAGAAAACAATAGGGATTAGCTCAAGGGTTCCTTTATCCAGAAAAGACTGCACTCTTACGCAAGTCAAAGAAACAGCAGAATCATGGCTTTACAACTCATGCATAACATCGTTACATTATACAATAGGACCCTGTAGGATGTTTCTATAAGAAAAAAAGTTGTTTGAAGGGGTAGGTATATTCTAACCAAATAATTGTTACCTCATGGGACATACTTAACAGTTTAGGGTCACCAGGCAGTGGAAATTAGAAGTCACTTAATGAAAATCGAAATACTTATTCAACCAGCGAATGTCAGTCACAAATTATATGTCTCTTGTTAATTTACTATATATACCATTTTTTTCCCCTTTGGCTTATGATTCTGATTGTATATTTATACAATGTACTTGATATCTCTAGGGGAATGTCTCATCTCAATTTAAGAACATGAACTCAAGCATAATGTGCTATGGCAAATGCATGCATACCGGGGTGTATGAAGAAATACATGAGGAAAAATAAATGTTCACATTCATGCTATTAAGGATATAATTATACGATGTATATTATATCATATTCATATTATGTATTAGGAACTGTATTGAATGCCAATGCTTCTAGTCTTGATCAGAGGAATAAAACTGTGGAAGCAATTACTGCCGAGCTGCAGTGGTAAATGTAAACTATTAACTCAATTTGGGAGAACCAGTAGAGTTAAAAGGGCTCATTACTAGAAGAAAATACCATTTGTGAGAAAACTTAGTATCATTTCTTTGACCTTAGAGACAAACTACACATTGAGATCTCCGTCTATCTTGCCACTGAACTATCAA
Organism: Tapera naevia; assembly: GCA_033556795.1. Taxonomy (NCBI): domain Eukaryota; kingdom Metazoa; phylum Chordata; class Aves; order Cuculiformes; family Neomorphidae; genus Tapera; species Tapera naevia. Next base: position 18,901,589 of record JAUMJJ010000059.1, read on the forward strand.
AAGAACAAAAACTCAGGAATTCAGTGTCAGCAATGTATATTAGCCATGCAATTGAATTCAGCAAGGTAACATGTCTTTAAGGCATGCAAGTGATATCAGCAATGATTTGAGTGGGGTTAAATATCATTATCTGGTTCATTGTGCCAAAGGGAAAATTTTACTACTATGCATTTTTACCTTTATTTTTATTTTTTTATGTCAATGCCTGAAAATGGATTATTTACGAATATTAAAAATTCCCAAATATGGAAATTTTACAAGGGGCTAGAATCTAAACAAAATCCATGTGTACCCTGGTAGCTGAACGAGCACTTCTGTATCAAGAAGGTTATAGCTAATATTCTTTGAAAATAGATTTTACAGTTAATAGAAATCTAAAAATAAAGACAATTTCCTGCCATATATAAAGTTCTTTCTTTCTTATTTAATGATTTGTCTTTTATGTTTCCTATTAGTTTATTGTGCTTCTCTATAAAGGTGTGTAGGTAGCATGGAAAGGATGTTACTATCTCTAAAATTAATAGTGCCTCTAATATCTCATCAATATTTCTAGTTTTAAATATCCAATTTCATTCTATAAATAACAACCTATTTAACTGGGTCAAGCAATCATAACTTTAAGTGAATTGACAAACACAGAGGATCTGGGAATGCTTAGAAAGATGAGAAGAAACAGAGTTAACTACGTCTACTATTTCAAGCCATATGGATAATTTCCTCTTCTGTATTTAGTGATAAATGAATGATATTGCATATACATGGAATATAGAAAAAACATCCCAATCAGAGTAATGGGAAAAAAACCTGGATTTTGAGATGGTATTTGAGCAATTTATGAGATTAAATCATAATTATAGTCAAATTAGGAATAGCAAGGGGCTGCTAGCACATTCTCTTGCAGGTCATAGCTATCCTACACAGGAATTTTTCCACTTCAGTTTCTGTATGCAAGCAGAAGTCATTTTGAGATCTTAGCTCTATTTGAATAGTGAATTTATTAAGGTATCTATGAATATTTGCACACTTTTAAAGTGTAAATAAGTTACTATTAAAGAATTTTAAAAACACAGCATTTATTTCCTTTCTGAAACTTTACATGGAAATTTTATTTTCATTTTCCCCTTTTTGTTTTCCAATTGTTATCATACACATTTTTCATTGTAACTTTCCATAAATATATATGGACAAACTTGACATATTAGGCACTAGTAGAAGCCTAGAATAGAAGTTAATGAGCAAGTATATGTTTAAATACATGTAATGCAGTTCCTCAGTGTATTACAGGGTTAATACACCTTACGAACAATTAATTTTGTCAGGTCAAAAAAACGATTTGGCATCTACACAGAGAATGTTACCATTCACCCAGATATCTTTGGAACATAAATAGCACCTCTAGCTAATAAATGATTGTCCAAAAAAAATCTAGCCAATATATTCAAGTAAAAACAGTACAGTATTGCAAAATACAAAAATGAAGAAAAAAATTGTTAGTGAACAGCAATGGCTACTCCACATTCAATTATTGCATAGCAATACCAAATTCCGTTGGTAGACTGCAGATATGGTGAACTTTCCAAGTAGACTACGCATGGAAAACGCACCTACAACACACTTCAGGAAGGGTATTTATGTAAGAGCTTTATGTACCACTCTGAAAAAAATCTCTCAATAACTTTAAAGTAAAACTTCTAAAGCGACGAATATCAAATTTCACTGGCTTGCCTCCTTGCAGACAAAATGAAAATAAACTAGGACCTGGAAAATGTATGAAAAGTTGCCAGTGTTTTCTGAGTCCAGTGCTCTGCAGAGCTTCCCGTAAAAATTTAACAGGGATATTGTTAGTAGGGTCTGGACTATCCTCATGCTCCACACTTTGCACAAGAATATCATGTCCCTCAATACCACTTATGATCTTGTCATACATACACACTACACAAGATGAAAACCCAATCTATGTGTTGCAGTCTGTTCAGACACCATCTAGTGAACACTTCCACACAAATACAATGGACCAATCCCTCCACCAACAATGTAGGTTTTACAATCTAACAGCAATGAAAATTCTCAGCAATCTTAGGCCACTTTGAACCGAATAATTTGTTGAAATACCAGTGTTATGTAATATTGCTGTTTTCCGAATGAATTTCTAATATAAATAAACCCGCAGAAACTGAAAAATAACAAAATGTACCCTCGCAGAAAATCTTTAAGATTTGTGTCATTTGCTGAAGTAATTTCTATGCTCACAAATATGGTTCATTTATCAGGCACAGTATGCAACTTACTCTAAGACATTATATATATTTTATATATACATAAATATATAATATATATATAAATTAGAGTTTTATATACAGGGGAATATACACACACACACATATGCATATATATTCCCTTATAGATAAAACTATATATTACATTCCCAAAAGACATAAACCATTTTCCCTGGAAATAACAAAAAAATGAAGATTATAAACTGTTGAAGGAAGGCTTGAAAGGAAACAGGTAATTTCCTTTGAGGTTAAACAGATTTGTTCAGATATTTATTTCAATATATCCTCTACATTTTATAATCTACATTCAGAGTTTTGTTTGACTTTTTTATTTACATAGGCTATTAAAACAATACATGTTGTGCGTTAATTTAGGGACTGATTCGTTAGGAATATTATACAGGCATAGCTAAATTTTCCAGCTGCAACAAATCCTGCATTTGCTGTGTTACATCTGATACTCCTGAGGTTTGATATGGAGAAAATAAGGCTTGAGCCTCCACTGAAGTCACATCATCTCCAATGTCTGATAAAGCCCTTAGACTTTGAAACTTTTTCTTTTATGTTGGCTTCAGTGGACTTCGTACTAGGTCCTAGAAGGCAAGAATGGTTTGCAGACTAAAAAGAATATCTTTTAATAAATGATCATCTCTAGTTTTGTAAAGAGCATATGAAAAACATTCATTTTTTCTTGGCCTCAGTCCAACATTTTGTGACCAATCCCCCCAGCTGCCCCACAAAATGGGAAGCAAGCTAAAATCATGTATTATTTCCAAACCAAAGATTATCTTTTCAGGGATGTAAAATGCAAAGCAGTCTGCAGTACTTTAGAAAAACGTTTGCATGTATTGACTATGTAATATTTCCATTTATTTACTGCCATTAATTCAGAAATGGAAAAACTATCACTAGAGGGGGGACAGCATCTCACAGAAACAGCAGTAGAGTCTGAATATCTAAATGATGTGCTGAGTTTTTATACCAGTTCAGTGATGTAAAACTACATCATGAGTTAAATCTTTAGATTAAATAAAGCTATGCTAATCGATACAAGAATTTGGTCATAAATATGCACTGCCTTAAAAAAAGAACTGTAAATAAATTTGAATATTTGGGAGATTTTCTAATAGTCTGTACAGGTTTCATCTCTATGTTTTTTGTTAACTGTATTCTCCCAGGGTCATGCAAGTCTCCAAAATTCTATTGAGAGGTAGATGATGAGAAAAATTTGAACTGCAAAACAACAACATGTAAATTATGTTGAAATTACATAACAATGCTTACGTAAATTGTGATCAAAAAGGTGATAATACATGCGAACACTTTCTATATATATACATGGACAAATATCAGAAAAGTAACTACCATAAAAAAATCCAGAAAGCCTTGTTAAAATTGGTATGTCACCTTGGAAAATAAATATTCTAAAATTCCCTTTATGTCCCTCTGTGAGTAGAAAAATAGTAATTTACAGAGAAACTAACAAAAATTGCCTGGATTCAATTTTGATACAGGCAAAAATTGTCAGTATCTGTTACAGGATGTTTATCTATGAGACTGGTCACTGGTTTTGTTTACTGAAATTCTGACAGCCCTAAATCTGGCTATATGTGGTATCTGTGGCTTATTACATATCTGAATAACACCTCCCCAGTAATACTCACCACCACCCAGACCTGAAATTAGCAACTGAAAATGTTCATTAAGCGTTTTAAGAAAGAGAATGATACAAAAGCATTTCAGAAAAGTCACTACCAGCCAAGCCCAAACTCTTTCTGTTACATCAAAATGGAGAAGAGGGTTGGAGGGTGGGGGTGGGGAACCTTCCAGAGCAAGGAGAGTTCTCTGGAAGGAACAATTACATACACACTGTCAAATGTTTTTAAAGCACATGGGATGCTGGTATGCAAAAAGACGATTAAAATTCATGTGAATTTTGAATCACGATGTCAGTGAAATTGCAGCCATTCACTTCAGCAGTAAGTTGAACTTCCTCTCATAAGGACAGCATCATTAAAAAAACCCTATTTGAAGGTAAAATAAAACTTTCACTAACTCTGTCAAAACAGTTCAAAAATCACACTCCTGATTAAAAGGATTGTAGTCTGACTACTTGCGCTACAGGTTTTCATATAAAAAATTGCTTTTTTGAGTTAATGGAACTACAGAACTGACAACAACTGCAATCATTGTTCGATGGTGGGAGGTGGGAGGGGTGAATTTTTGATATGTTCTTCAAAAGTACTGAGAATTCTTGGTTAGAAGTCTTTCTATGGAGTTGGAAAGGGTAATACAGAAGAACTCTCTGACTATCGGAGAGTATGATGTCAAAAACCCTGAATCTACTTGAAAGTAACCTTGATGTTAAATAGGAAAAATATTATTTCCTACTACTTTTTACTTTTTGGTATTTTTCTTCTTGATTGAAGAAATAAGAGCAACATTATAACTAGGCTCAGTGATGTAGTGGCAGAGAAGAGGATGAAGTATACATGAGTATAATGAGATTAAGACAATTTAAGGATTTGCTTGCACTGACAGAGATTTCAGACTCCACAGTGCGTAACAGATGCATCTGTTATATCTCGAAGTTTGAAAGCATATTTTTTGATTGTAGACCAGGGGCATCTTTTAGTTCTAACCCTACAGTAGTCCAGACTGGGGGCGAGGTAATTAAGAGAAGTCAGGGAGATTTAAATGGATGGTATACTCATATACCTAGGTCTTATGCTGAAAGAAGAAATGTAATGGTGAAATGATTTGCAGTAAAAATTACATCTCAGTGCAAATAAGAGTGACATTCAGGGATTTGAAAGCAAGCTATACTCATTTTGCCACTTTGCCACTTTGACTTGATTCAAGGCAATATATTATTATTATTACTTTTAGAAATAAGAGCTACATAAACAAGGCAATTGCCCCTTTAGGACCTGTTCTTTGGAAGACACAGTTTTTTAATTCCAGGCATTTTTTGCATAGATATGGTTTAAATTTTCTTCATATATCTCTGAATTTTTACTTCCTTAATATTCAGTAATATCAAGAGTATTCTGTTGATTTTTATTTTGTTGCTAGTATCATTAGGAAAAGTAATGAAAGAACTGTAAGAAAGTGTTTCAATTGACACAGTTCATATTTTATGTTGATCCAGCTGCCTGCTGGTAGCCCCACGGGATTAAAAATTGCATATTGGTGAGTGGTGGTTAAGCAGCTCTCTTAATTTCTATTATTTTTTAACATAATTGACCAGAGACGAAAGAGTAGTAGCTCTGCAGAGGGTTGTGTTTATATAAATCTATATTTCCTCTGAGATAGTAACATAATTTTTGTTACTGGTGGTCAGGCATGTCTATGGCTTGAGGAACCTTGTTTTTCCCTTATTTCCTATTCCAGGTTGCATTGCATTCTGTGACCCTGCACAGAACAGGTAAGTTGCCTTCATGTTTCCTGGGAGTCTTTTTTAAATCTCTCTTGAGTCCTTTTTTTTACTCAACAGCAACTTTTAACAGACTTAGGTCAAAATATGGCACTTGTCTTCTACCCTATATTCTTAATCATGCTTGTTTTTGTGAAGAGATAATAAGCACCTAGAAATTTGCCGCAGCTGTTTTGATTCAGCCTCTACATTCATCTCTTTTCAAATAATCTCTGCCTTTTTACCACTTGCTGTCAAGAGAAAAGTGATGTTCCTTTTATGACTACTCTTTAACTAAAATTTCAGTTCATCTTTTAAAATCCACTTTTTACCACTTGCTGTCAAGAGCAAAGTGATGTTCCTTATGACTACTCTTTAGACAAAATTTCAGTTCATCTTTCAAAATCCCATTTTTCTAACTGATATTCCTGACTGTATGAAAGCTTAGCGTCTATGAAACTCCTAATCCCTTTATGGTTCTGGGTACATATGGTCTTCAAAGATCCTGGAATTCACCTTGTTGGTTTGTATAGCCAAAAATAGAGCAATCTTTTTACTTAATGGGGTGCTGGTAAGATTATAGGTCTGAAAGATGTGCAACCTATTTATTTCTTGTCTGAAGTTGGGGGCTGGAAGAGGAAACGTAATTTTACTGGGAGCAAGTCATTCTCCCTTACACACTTCACTGCTCAGATCTGAGCACGTAACTCATATTTTCTCCCAAAATTCTGAAATGCACATATTTTGTTCCTGATGTGCCTATAAAATTACAGGATATTTATGTGTTTGGTTTTCCTGTATACAATTAGGGAAAAAGTAACAGTAATTTTTGTAACATGCTGTGAGCAGTTTCATTATGACTCTACCCCAAAATTCGGCTGACATAATGAAAACTTTCAGCATTACTGTGGAAGTTCATGGCATATAAGACAATAAGACAGCAAAACAGAAGCAAGCACTTCCAAAATTTTAGAAGAATGAAAATAATAGTATTATACACTATGGCTAAGAAATAGCTCTCTTGAAAGTGTTCACATATCTACTAGATTTTACCATTTTTTTCTTTTGTTATTGGCACTTCAAAACGTGTTTATCAGTTACCTGTCTGTCCAATATGTCTGCAACTTTAAGATATAAGAGGGCTAAAATAAGTATATTCTTTTCCCTGAATTGAATGTATGTGTATTTTGCATAAACAGTGCATAATGTCTTATGCATCAGACCCTTAATTTTCACAATTTCTGAGGCATTCATATGCATCTCTCCAAAACGAATAGGAATTTTGCTCGCTTACAAATAGAACAGAAATACTTTTGTGTAATAATTTCAGAAGCTTGCACTTTTAGCTTTCAAGTGCAATGCTAAATAATGTCTCTAAAATAATATTGTAGTCTTTTGATTTCTTTTGCCTAAAGGAAGAGGAACAATTGTGTACATTTTAATTTATATGAGCATCTGTGTGAAATTGTAGACCTGAGACCAAATATCCTGCACAAAAACGATACCTCAATTCAAAGCTTCTAGACTGGCAGGGTCAATGTGCCTTGCAGCATTTTTGCTCGAACTGGCATTGTAAAAAAGAAGTAGCTTTTCACTAAATACATGTAAAAGGGAACTGCTATGAAGCTACCTGTCTGCAAAGACCTGAAGTTAGACCTTAACTCTTCTCTCAGTAGACCATCAAACAACTAATGACTTGCCAATAAACTCAAGCACCTACTTTGAAGTCATTTGGGAACTGATTCAGGCTACAAAAGCCAAGGGTATGTATCTTCTTAAAATCAGCAGGTTCTGAATTTAGACCCTTTAGGAAGAAGGCTTCACAGTCCAACTCAGTTCCTTCAGCCATGCAGGAACACAAAACCGAACAAACTAATTGCCTCTCTAGTTAATAATGTAAATCTTGGTTTTCAATCCTATTATGCACAGTCAGATGAATTAGAGAGGTCTGAATGTACTTTGTGTTCAAATGTATATTTTGAAATACAATGCAGTCAGCTATCACAGGAGGAAATAATTTCTAGAATATATTGTAATTCAGCTGTTTATTGCATTTTAGAGATGATGCCCACTGATTGTTCATCTTCTAGCCTTAACTTTTACATCTATATTATAATTGTTTATGCAGACATAACGCATAATTTTGATCTAGTGGGCATACAAAATAGTTTCAGTGTGCTTCACTCAGGTGTTCTGTCTCTTTTGAAATAAATCTTTGAGCTTATATTCTTTTTAATATTAGCAGTAAGTACAGTTTGGGCAGATTATTTCAACAGACTTTAAAATACTCTAAAGATGAACACAAAGTATCTTCCCAAATAAGAGTAAGAGATTCTTTTGCATTAGATGTACTTTTGAAACAAAACTATTTGTCATTTGAAGACTTTATTGTCTGGTTTACCTGACTCTTGATTGTCCAGAGTCATAGTTTGATGGACTCATTTGCACAGAGTCACTACCTCTGTAACCTCAATTTTGCAGCACTGAAATGCTGTAGATGACAGAAATTTAACTTAGAGTCTTGCTATGGGGCAAAAATCTGTTCCCATCTTATATTGTGACTGATCATTATTACCACAAAACCTGGCCTGTGTCTTGAAGAAATTTTTCTAATGAAAGTCATTAGTGTTGCTTTCTGAGCTATACTGCAGGTTAAATATTGGTTTCTCTTTCTGAAGGATCTTCCAGAGCTTTATCGGTTCTGCTGGCACCATCTTCATTCTCATTGTTTGTTAATGGCTCGGCTTCCTTCAAGTCAGTGTTCTTTTGTGCCTTCTGCTTCTCATCTTCTAACTTCTTTTCTTTTGCCAGAAGTCTGTAGTTAATGGCATTGCCAATGAACAACCAGATACTGGCCACAATAACAATCACACCGCAGACAAAATACATGTACTGGTATTCACCAGTAACGTCCACTAACCAACCTGAAATACAAAGACAAGAAGAGAGAAAAAGAATCTTAAAAACAGAATACCCAACACATTCCAGAAATTTCCATAGCAGAAATATCTGTATATTGCCTGATTTTGAAGTTGGAGCAGAAAAGCATTTTCAATACATTGAAATTGTTTAACATATATAGTGGAACTCTAACAAACCCTGTACTAGTCAGGCTAGCAATTGTCATTGGATTCACTGACAATGATAAAATATTGAAGAATAAAGTAAGTAAAGCTTAACAAATAATGACAGACAGCGTTTCAGTTCCTTCATTTTCATTCTTTTATTGTGCTATTATCTTATTCACCTAATTTTATTTCCTATTCTTTTGGAATGACTGACACTCATGGAGGCTGCATACAGACAATAGGATGAAGAGTCATGTGTCTTTTTAGGCTACTGTCACTGAGCTTCAACTGTCTGCTTTTAATTTTTACATTCCTTCGACTGATGAAAGAGATAGAAAGGCCTGTCCCTTCAGTTACCATGCTCAGCTGTAGCCTATACCTAAAAATTACATCCACACCTCTGAGATTAAGTTGTTCATGACAAGGAAAATAAAATATAACTGTTCTTCCATTATATGAGCTATTCTTTCTAAATTTTCCGAACTCCCAAATCAACATTTGTACATATTCTGAATTTATTAGTATTTAGCTCTGAATGCTGCTAAACTGTCATTGAAATTCACAGGACAACCTGCATACTTCAATTGAGTATATATTCAGATGATTTTACTAGGTTGAAGCCATAATGCCAGCCTATTCACCTGATACACATTTACAAGCCATCACAGTAATTTAGCCTTTTCTTTATTTCACAAGCCTAGTATTAGGAAAAATGCAAATAGCACTGCAAGTGCATAATTCACCTATTAGTGTAAATAGTACAATTTACTGCTTTTATTGGATGAGCAGCCTCCTAAAACTAAAGATTAAAAATCAAATTCTGCCTTAAAATTTCTTCAGCAGAATATTTTAAAGTGTATGAACTAGTCAAAACTGGAGTTTAGCTTTTCAATGTATTCAGTCCCATTGTTGTCTCTATTCAACAAAATAAATCAATTATTCATATAGTTATTGCACAAACAAGTTTTTTAAAACTCCTGCAAAGTTAGTATACTGAAATATAAACAGTTACATGTGCTATAGCTCCATAAATATTAGATTTAATATCTTTAGAGTTAATATTGATATCAGAACGTGACTTAAAATGTTGGACCACAGCAATCTCATGCTCAGCCCCCCACTAGGTGGCATAGGAAGAGTCTGTGTGAGAAGCATACATTTTGTTCTACCATTATCAAAGTGAGTCTGTGTGTTAAAAGATGGGGGAAATACAAAACATTTTGAGGACTATTAAACATTTACTAGTACAAATATTATTGTACTGAAATGAGTGGAGTTGTTTTGGCATATTTAAAATTTCACTCAACAATACTATTTTCATGCAAACAGTGAAGTAATCCTTAAAAATGCTTCAATAATTATAATTGGGTTTAGGGACATAAACTTGCTGACTTTTGCAGCTCTGCTTATGTGGTTATAGTGTACATTCACAGGATTGGTAATCTTGGTTGTTTACATTTTTGTATTGTTGAGCCTACGCTGCAACATGCACACATATTTAACAGAAGCTTTTCAATAACATGTTTTTTTCTCTTATATCATCAGAAAACTTAAGATTATAAAACTTACTAACAGCATTACTAAATACTGATTAAAAATCTAGCAATCCAAAAATACTTTGGATTCTTTATCATTTTTAATGCTAGAAGCCCAAACGTTAGTAATATAGTCAAAGCTATACACCTAGGTTCCCTTTAAGCTCCTTTTACACTCAAAAGAGAGAAGCTGGCAACATTAACATCTTCTGGTCAAGGCAGGATGATTCACACTCTGAATTGTCTTATGCATATCTGCTGGCTATAGAAACAAGCTGAAGGTCTGGCTGAGAGTGAAGCTGGAGTGTGAAATTATGCCAGGTTGCAACGCTCCATAGCACTGTGCTGGAATCCCACCAGACACGCACCCTTCCTAGGCTGCTGAGCATGTCCCTGTCCTTTCTGGCACCTCCCTACTGGCTTCTCTCTAGAAATGCCAGTCTTCTCTGTTTAGAGAAACTAAAGCTGTTATTTAAAATTTACACAGATGTTCCTTTAGATGCACTTAGGTTAGAGAAACTGTAAGTCACTGTGAGATCTTCACAAAAAATGACCAGTGGATATAGACAATTCAAGAAAATATGAACTGTGTTAGGAAAGAGCAAAGTGGAGCTGAATACACGTGAATCAAGGCTGCAAAGTTAGCACTTTGTGCTATCAAGGAAACATACATATACCACATGGATTTACAGGTCAGTAGAGGTATACTCTTAATCTATCTATCTATTGCACATGTACACAACGTAGTCCTCTTTTAGATTCTCATCACTGTTGCTACAATACATACCTAGTCACACAATTTGCATTAAACAATGTTAAGAATAACGTTTATATTAATTCAATACTTAATTGCAATACTTCTTCATTGAAAGGGTTATCAGGCACTGGAACAGGCTGTTCAGGGGAGTAGTTGAGTCACCATCCCTGAAGGTATTTAAAATATGGTAGATGAGATGCTCAGGGATATGGTTTAGTGTTGGACTTGATGATCTCAAAGGTCTTTTCCAATCAAACAATTCTATGATTCTATGATTATGCTGTAATATCTGAAAAAATAAATGGAATAAAAAAGATTCTTACCTCCTAGAGGAGGGCCTATGAGCACAGGGCAGCATTCCACAATGGTGACAAGTCCAACCGCACTGGAAAATCTGGCAGCCCCAACGAGGTCCATCAATGTCTCAAAAAGAACGCTGCTAACCATTCCAAATGCAAACCCAAAAAATACAGCATATATCACCAAGCCAGTGTAATTTGTTGCCAGAGGGCATAAGATATGACAGACGCCATTGTACAAGACAGCAAAACTAAAAAAGTACTGAATCTTTGGCCGGATAAACTTGGAGTTTGCTACGAGTCCCATTGATGGCCTAGCAAACATGTCTACAAAAGCTAAGATAGACAGCAAAAAAGCAGCAGAATATTCATCAATTCCCTTGTGCTTAGCATAAGGAGCCAAGAATACTATTGGAGCGAAGAAACCGATAAACATAATGACATTTCCTGACAAATAGATCAGAAACCCTCTGTGTTTGAAGAGAGACAGATCTAGATATTTATTTATAGTTTGCCAAAAAGACTTCTTGCTGTTTTTGTGCAAGGTAGAATCTCCTGTGCCTTTTTCAACATCTTTTTTCATGGGAGGGACTGTTCTCGGTCCAACAGGTCTCATAAGTGACCCAGCCACACAGCAGTTCAAAAGAAGTCCTCCCAGAATGAGAAAGCTTCCTTTCCAGCCAAATGCATTAAAAAGGAATTGATTGAGAGGTGCCAATGTGCTCAGAAACACTGGACTTCCAGCCATGGCCAATCCATTAGCAATAGGACGCTTCTTATAGAAATACTTGCCAATCATGGTTAAGGCAGGCTGTAGGTTGAATGCTAAACCCAGACCTAAACAAACATAAAAGGCAGGATTATTGAAGGTCATGCTCTAAAAATACATACCACAGCTCTTTCAAGTTATTTTTAAAATGACCACTATCTAATCCAGTGATTCCCAATGAAGATAAAAACCCACTAGCTTCAGAGAACGAAATACGGCTTCATTACGGTTCATGTGTGTTAATACCAAGACTGCCGTGGTAGCTTTCTGCCATTTCCCCCGCTGCAATAAAAGCCAAAACTCCTTGTTGTGTTTCAGTACTGACAGAGTTTGGGGAATCACAGAGGAGCGATGCTATTATCTCCTTGACTCACCAGTTTTATATTTACTAAGCTATAATGTAATTCTCTCTTGGCTCATTGCACAAAAGTTATTAAATGTCACCTCAGCTACAATGGATGCAAGATGTATTTAAATGCATAAATCTCCTCATTCCTTATTTCCAAACCTTAAGATTAGACTTGTGTACAAAAAGTGGAGTTTAAAATGACTAATTATTTTGGAGCACATTCAGCTCCACTTCCTTAGGTATGGATGTCACTAATAAAGGTGAAAGAGTTGGGGTGATGTACATGGGAATAGACCACCCGTTCGCATCAGCTGAGTGTATAAGCTGAACCTCTACGCCTTCTCTCTGTATTGAGACATCTGACTTTACTCTTTCAATGAGCCCCAAGTTTAGAATGCAAAAAATTAGAGCATTAAGAAATAATCACTGAACAAAGAAGGACTCCTTTAATCACAACATAAAGATGAACTTGAATATAGGAACACGTATTATCTCATTCACTTATTACCTACCAATATTTCAAGTCACTTGCCTCTCTTATCCTAAGGAGGCAGTTTGAAAAAAAAAAAAAACAAACCTCAGAACTTTTGATAAAGATGATATTTGATTTACTAGCTTTATGATCACTTTAGTTGATTGTCTCAGATGATATCCAGACCTTTGATGACATATGTATAATTTTATTGGGGAATTGACCCTGGGAGGCTTTTAAACAGAAAGTTACTGAACTGAAAGTTGTTATATCTGTGAGAACAGATATATGAATAAACCTACAGAAAGCTGGCACTAGTTTTTGCATTTTCACTAGAATTCTGCTAGCCTCTGCCCCTCCCTTTGAAGTGCAACATGACTGAAAGCTAGAAGAATGAATGTGAAATACTACACAAATGACTGTAATAACTGCTATCATGAACCAATCAATTTTTATACCATAATTACAGCGCAGAGTGGAACAGTCCATCCATACAGCATTTATTGAATAAAGCCATCAGCTGTTGCTGAAGTGTCCTAAGAAATATTTTAACATCATACTAGCTAATTTAAAGGATTAGATAGTTCAGGAAGCTGAAATTAACTGAGCTTGCTACCTTCTTGGTTTGCATTTGAACAGTGGGTTCTTGATCAATAAGTCTCATTGGTAGAACAGTATTAAAAATTAATATGATATGATACGATATGACATGACATGACATAACATATGATATAAAATAATATGATTTATGATATGATATAATGTAATGTAAAATAATATAATGTAATGTAATGTAATGTAAAATAATATAATGTAATGTAATGTAATGTAATGTAATGTAAAATAATATAATGTAATGTAATGTAATGTAATGTAATATAATATAATATAATATAATATAATATAATATAATATAATATAATATAATATAATATAATATAATATAATATAATATAATATAATATAATATAATATAATATAATATAATATAATATAATATAATATAATAATCTCCTTTAAATAGGGACTCTTACCTCCGACAACACCAATACATAGGTAAAGTTCCAGGACGCTATTGCAGAAAGAGGAAGCAATCATACCAAATGAACACAGGATACCTCCTGCTATCATTACAGGCCGGCTGCCATACTTATTCACCAAAATGCTGCTTATGGGACCTGTTGGTAGATAGAAAATAGATCAACAGGTAACAGGTAACTCCGTCACATGTGTCTTTGTGCTTAGGATATGTTGTTATACCTTATTCTTCCATCACAGAAAATGCTTAGCTGTTTCTATACTGATTTGTCTCACAAACACACTCCATGAGTTTTCAGACACACGAGCCTGGATGTGGATATATTGCCTCCATGACAATATAAATTATCGATTAGTCATGGAGATGGATCAAAAGATTAAAGACATCAGACAAGCAAGAAGGATTGTTACAGTTCACAAGCAATCAATACTGAGATCGGTCAATGGAAGTTTTGAAAGTGCAAGGACTGAAGAATTTCAAATATGAGACAGATATCAAAACTGCGCTTCACAGAACAGGAGGAACTTCTAAGCAAGAAAATTAATAAATGATCTTAATACTGTACTGTGTCCTGGACCCCTACGTAGAACTATAGACAGACTTAAACAAAATGTCAACTCAGAATATAAAACTCTGGCCCTTGAGGCTCATTTTGCCTTACCTCATCCAAAAAGGAGTGTTAATGGGAAGTAATATGACTGCAGGTTGTCTGGGTAAATCTAAGATGTGGTTTAGCATAAAGACCTATAAACTTTGAAAATATTGCTACAGGTCCATTTTTCAGTATCAACCGCAATTCAGTTTATGGTATAATTACATACATACTAAACAAATAGCTAGTGTGCAATTTAGCTTGACATGCATTATATGTTTTTTAAACGACTGTGACTAGAATAGATGGTGTGCTACATATCAAGATTAAGAGGTTGTCAAAGCTCTTTAGGTAAACCCGCATACCATCTGACTCCACTATATTTGGCCTAAAACATTACAAATAGTCTTGCTTTTGCAATAACTAAACCTATCCAATTCAAAAATAAAAAAAATCCCTATAATAAAAAGCAATAAATTTCAAACTCAAGAAAAGGCAGGCACATGCCATAAAGTGGAATGCCGAGCTCTGCATCTGATTTCAGTGCAAATCATTCACTGTACTGGTAATAGTTTTAAGTCTCTTTATAAATATCTATTGGAATAAATGCCAAAACCTTCATGATGTGAAAACGACAAATCAAACAAAACTTAAAAGTATATTTCATAGGTACAGTGTTATTTTAGGTTTGACTGTTTGAATCACCTTGAATGCATTCAAGTACTAAGGATGTACAGCAAATATTAATTACCACTTGTATATCAACAACAAAAGCATATGCCAGACAATCAATGTTTAATTTACTTTGTTATGGAAATAAGCTTCTACAACAGTGTTTGCCCTGTGCATGTCCACCTTTCCCAGCAGCTTGTGAATCCAGAGGTCAGTTTTATATTAACTTAACTGAAAAGCAAAAATCTGAATGATGTTTAGATCTTATGGTTTGTGCATTCATTAAATAGCCTGGGTCACAAGGAGTGGTTTCTGTTGAAAGAAGGTGGTCCCTGTCCAGGCAGCGCAGACACTGGCCAACACACTCAGCATTCCACAAGTGAAAACAATCTTTCTTGCCCAAGCAGCTGTACTGTGCAAGGAAGGTGTGGGCAAAGGGGATGAAGACGGTAGATGTTTTCCTGGGAAGAAAAAGGATGTTCAGCCTGAAGGCATTGGGGCTCAACTTATAGACACATAAACATAGGAGACCAGGCTCTGCTGCTCACTAAAATGCAGTTTAAGCATAGACATATATTGAAACCAATGGACTTTAAAATCTGCAGCATGGAATGGCTCACCAAATATACAATAGCCTAGAGGTTTATTAAAAAACTCTAAATCACATATGAAGCACTAAAACATTTTGCTGACAGCTTATATTATGAGATACTTAACACTTCTTTATTTCCATTTGGAGGGAACCACTGAGCAGAACAGTGAGACGGTGGGCTTTCTCCTTTGAAGTCACATGGAGAAAGCAGTGAAACATGAAGGACAGAAAAATTATGCTCCAAATATTTCTCAAATATAACATGCTTACTTCTCCTGCCTCAGTAAACTTGTGCTTTCATGACATGCTGAAGCATAACTGTAATCACGGCGGGGGGGATTTATAGTTATGAGTCGACAATCAGTAGTTTGACTCATGCTTGAATTAGAAAGCAAGCCCTTTTGAAATATGTGAACAATACAAATATTTCCTCTGGGTCAAAAAGACCCCTTTTAACTTGAATTCCTTATTTAACTCAAAGCAGAAAGTTTCATCCCTATATCAATTAATATTTATATTTTTTCAAAATAAATCAAATTAAACACGATTTTATGAAAAAAAGAGTTTTAATAGATATCATTGCTAAATGAAGTAACAGTATTTCACTTCAAACATGCCAAAGTAATGATTTTTAAATTTATTTTCAAGTTATTTTCCCTGTGATAAGAGGAAAGTATTGACAAAATTGTAAATGAAAATTTTATGCAGCATTTGTTAACATCCTGATCTCCACCACAAATTATTGCTGAAATAAATGTTGCTGTAGCCTTATCTAAAATGTTACTTTGCTGATCCTTAGGAGAAAAGACATAGGAAAGAGGCATCATAGTAAGTAAATATTTGACCATATTATCTACAGCACCTTAAATTGTACCCTTACATAAATACTTCAGTTATGAACAGCTCTTAACTCTTCTTTTCTTTTCTCATTAAACAAAGACAGTGTGAAAATCCAGAAGGATAGATGTGAGACCAAATAAAAAAGATCAGGTAAATCCACACTTAAGAGACTATCATGTATTGGAAAGAGAGGAATGGCATCATAAAAAAAAAAAAAAGATTATTGTACAATATTGCTATATTGTTAGCATTTTAAACAAAACTATGATCAAAATTGACAGCATTGCATAACACTGACAAAGCTTTCCAACCATAATCAAGGACAAAGATGAGCTCTGCTGTAATATTCACCCCACAAGAGCACTTACTATAATAATCATATTCTTTAATATCATTCCATCAATCCTTCCTTCCTTCCTTCTCCTATAGAACAGGAAAATTCTTGTTTGTTTATGAATTTGCGGAAAAGGTTTGTTTTTAGTGCTTGATTGCTTGGGTTTTTTTGAGGATGTCCAGAAAAGGATAGTTTAGTAGTATAGTCCTTTGAGAGAGATCATTTTGCAATTAGTGCCTTATTAGAAACAAGAAAACTGGACCTCTTTGGATCTTAACTGTGGCAGTTAGACCAGGACCATAAATTACAGAGCAAAGTGTGCGATGTTAACCACACCTACAAATCTGTTAGCTGGAAGTCAAATATGGATGTATTAACTTAGGTAGGGAGTGGATGAAGACACCAGAGGAAAGACGAAGCTGTCTGACGGATCTGAGATCTGTACATTCAAATGATCTAAATCTGTAACGTATTATGAATTCAAAATTCCTTTAAATACAATACTCTCTTTGAGATGTTTTCCTTAAGTTAATGATGTGTATTTAGCATTACAGTTTCATTTAATTTGAGGTTTTCTCTTATTATGTTCCTGTAGTTTGGTTTAAAACTTGTGCATGTGGGAAATATTAATTGTTCTATAAGACATAAAGTTAACTTAGGTTTACTTCCTAAGTTATCTAGGAACCCTTCCAATCTAATAAGCAGGTTAAACATTTTCCTGTGACATCTGTGTATACTTCATTTTGGAGTCTCATAAAATGATGCATATTCATACCTTAACATATATGAATCTACATAAATTCCAGCTGTTTGTGTGCCATCCTAGGTTTTATAGCCATACACAAATTTCATTTAACATCTAACAGTTTCTACAATTATTTAAGCAATATTCACATGCCAGGATGTGTTTATTTTTTCTTTTTGCAGAAGGAAGATTAAGCTGTTTAAGTACTGTAACACTGCCAAAATCATGCTATACATTAATGCACATTAATGCACTAAAGGACTGTTGGATCTCTGAGTCTACTTTCCCAAAGCCTGAAGTAACTATATAACAGATGTTAAGTCAGGAAACCCACAAGAATATTTACGCTGATTTCTCCCTTAGCACCTACAAACCATCATCCACAGAAGACTATACACTCCCTAATCCAAATTCAAGACCATTATCATAATATGCTAACAATCTCCTGGCTGTACTTTTACTTTATAGCTTTCTGTTTGAAGCAAATGACTACACTATAAGAAGGAATAAGACAGTAACCATAACCAGTGCCACTGAACAACAGTTTCAGGAAGGGCTGTTCAGCAGGACACAAATTATCTGGAAGACTAGAAAAAAAAGCAGCTTTTCACACTCTTTATTATCTGTCAAAGGAAAGATGGCAAAAATAATTTCAGCTACATGAGCATAGACTGGATTATGCATGTGGGAGCTGTTTGTGGTGTTCTATGCAAAGCTTATAATAACGTGACACCTAGGTTCTGCTTTGATGGCTCAGCAGAACATTCACTTGCAGATCTGTATTGTGCCAAAATATGAGGACAAAGCTGCTTTTGCCGTTCTTCAGTGAACACCAAGACCTCTCAGCAGAAACATATTGCTTACAAATGAGATTAATATTTCTTATAATAACAAAGGTAGCAGTAATCATATTTTCCTCTTACTTCCAAGGTTAACTTTTCAATCACCATTTAAATCCTCCTTCTTCTGCTAAGCCATACTGTTGTAAATGAAAAGCACTAAAAAAGACTACACAAGTAAATAATAACTAGATTTAAAAGCAGATGTTGGAAGAAATAATCACTTTTTCCCCCTTAAAAGATGCTTATTGTACTAATATTGTTTAAACATAAACATTAAGGTTTCTTTTTAAAGAAATGTACTGCTCACTATTTTTGTACAAATGAATAGTGGGCTCAAACTATGCACTATACCTTTACAGTTATCCCTCCTATAGTTACATTCTCAGAGTTATACATGCACTCATATACACACACCTATCGATTTAATCACTTTTTTCTGCCCTAAGTAAATATACACTTCAAAAAATGATCCGACTCTGGATACAGTGCAACAACTTTGTATCTAGTATCTCTAAAATCTTAAAGGATACAAACCGGATGATAACATTTGCATTTCATAATACCTGGAGGTAATAGTACAGGCAGATCAGTTTTAAGGCCATGAAATAGAATAAAGAAGGATTTATTTGGCATAAAATCTATATCTTGCTCAGCTTTCAGATAGAATAACATTTATAAGTCCAAGTGTATCAGGTATACTTGATTAATTTAAAAGAAGAACAGAATCTAGGACACTAGAATTCCTGCTACACCTTCTTTTTTCCATCAATTTCTTTCTTTCCAAAATGAAAAAAATATATATTTACTTTATACAGTTCTCCCATGAACAAGCACCATTTTATGTGAGGGATTCTGCAACTTAAATATATAATATCTAGTTTCAACAGGGGGATTGGTTTGCAGGAGTGTTAAGCTGTCATAATTGTATTTAATGTCCACAATGAGGCCATCTTTGGATCTATTCTATATTTATATTTATATTTATGTTTATATTTATATTTATATTCACCATTGCAATTAAAGTCCATTTAAATAGTATATAATCTAGGTATTAGTATTTAATTTATTTGTACTGATTTGATTCATCACTGCTGTAATACACTGTTGTAATTAAATATAATTCACATCGGTAATTTGCTTCACATACAGCCAGTGCATTTATGCTTTTTGTTTTGTTACCTGTATTATTTCTAGTATGGAACTGAAGATGAACCTTCTTGATATAAAAGTAATTTGTTAAACATATATTGATAATGTCATACAGTATAGTGTCATTGATCCTAAGAAACCTGAAACGACTCAGTCTAAACAATACGACATTTATTTAAATAAAGAGAATTGCTGAAAGAAGTTGAAAATAAATGAAATAATATTTCAACTTGCAGTGATGCAATCTTGTAGATTGTGTACTCGCGTCAAGTGAATTAAACACAAGTATATTTTTAGCCATCTGCTCTGCAAAGTCAATGCAGTTATCTTTCCATCTCAGCTTTATTTTTCATTTATCTTTCCTACAAGGTTGAAAAAGCCCAAGGAGTTCAAAGAATTAATATTAGGATAAACTGCACACTAGTACCACTGCAAGTTTCCTTCCTTCCTTCCTTCCTTCCTTCCTTCCTTCCTTCCTTCCTTCCTTCCTTCCTTCCTTCCTTCCTTCCTTCCTTCCTTCCTTCCTTCCTTCCTTCCTTCCTTCCTTCCTTCCTTCCTTCCTTCCTTCCTTCCTTCCTTCCTTCCTTCCTTCCTTCCTTCCTTCCTTCCTTCCTTCCTTCCTTCCTTCCTTCCTTCCTTCCTTCCTTCCTTCCTTCCTTCCTTCCTTCCTTCCTTCCTTCCTTCCTTCTTTTTGTGCTAGATTATTTATCACATTTCTGGGAATGGTAACTTATGTTTCTGACATATCCTATGTGTTTTTGTAACAGCAATGAAGTTCAAAAATCGTTGGAAAGCTTTCTCTGGAGTTACTCTCTGCATTTGGCAGCATTTTTTCCCCATTTAATGTAACATTTATTACTGGCTGCACCGATTTCATAAACCTAGATAATATAGTAACCTTGACAGAAAGCAAAGAGAAAAAAAAAAAATGTTCTTGCAATAAATATCACCAAAAAGAAATGGCTAACATTGAGGTAGGGGTTGCTAAACTATGAGTTAAGGTAGCTCAGCAGCTGAAACCACAGCATGCCAGGGAGTAAGCAGTCAGTCGTTGAACCATCCATCACACTTTGCTCACCTCTAACTACATTTCCTCGGTGTCATGACACTGAATGCATGCTTTCTCACTTGGGTCCTGAAGGATCCCTGAATTCTATTAAGTTTCTATCTTTTTATTACTAATGAGGATTAATCTGACCTTCAGATATTCCTCGGGACTTTTATAAGAAATACAGTAATGGTCTGGTAACCCATAGGAGCTGGCTGATGGCAGAGCACCTCCACAGAATGGCTGCTTCTTCCTGAGTAGTCCTTCAAAAAGGTTACACCTGATAATTTTGAACTGCTGTGCTCAAGTCAGGAACACATATGTGTGGCTGCAAATACAAAGTGTTTTTTTCCTGAAATGTTCAGAAAAAATAAGTGATCAGTGGTAGTGGTGCTTGCTCTAAAAGTATTTCTTTTACTATTTTTTAGAGATCCTTGATTTTGGTATTTTGGGGGTTTAACCAGTGATATACATCAGAGATGTGAACCAAGGACACTGTGTATTTTGATTCAAGCTGTTCTTTGGCTTAGAGATTTTATTCTTGTTTGCTAGGGTGTGAACGTGTACAGAGTAATGGACCATGCAATTTAGAAAACATCTTCAAGTTCGCAAATTACTCTTTATCTATGAATTTTAAAAAAGTTGGAAGATTGCCCGCTTTTTAATCAAGCAATAGCCATGCTGATTACTATTTACATGGATACATATCAATGCTTTATATTATCTCTGCTACAGATTTTTTCCATGAAAGACTGAAGACACTTGATCACAAAGCAGAAGACTTTAAGATGATTTAGAACATTTCTTTTGAGATTAACAATATGAAACTTTATAAAATTGAATAGGAAATCAGTGTAATTCTATGGGCTGCTGAACATTCAGCAGTTTTCAGAAGCCTTCATGGTTTGGAAAAAAAAAAGTTCTGTCCTAAAATTAATATCCCAAATTTCACATTGGCATATTTTTGTGAAAGAAAGTCAGAGGCAGCAAATGTTTCAGCATTTTTTCAAACTTTCCTTATATTTGTGTTTCTGTTACCTTCAATATCACCGAGTAAAGTAAAGCCAATGCATAAGTACTTGCAAAAAACTAATCTTTCATCTGGGAAAAAGGCAAGAAACAAGAAAGAACAAAGGAGGGAACAAACTAACAATGAGATGAAACCAAAGCACCTGTAAGAGAGATGCATATAAATAGAGACATTGTACCATCAGGCACATACTTTTCACGAAGTGGCCTGCATGCCTCTGTAATGGGGAATAGCTGGAAATAGCATCAGCACATGATATGTGCAATGCAAATGGACTTCTCAGAAAAACGTTCTTTTGTTCTCAGAAAACCAACACAACTCGCTTGTAACTTGAGTAGTAAATGCCATGTAATGTATCAACATGAACATTAGAAAATTAAGCGACGGGCATGAGGTACTTCACATGAAAGCTTCCTGCAGAAGAGAAGACAATAAGTATTTTAACATTAGTATTTAATTGTAATTAACTCCTCCAGTGTTCATAGACTTGCATGAATCTAAATTTAAAACAGCTTTTAAGATCCAAAAATGTGTTGGGGATTTCACTTAAAATACATTACTGTTGACACATACAATGAACACGTGCCATTAAAGGTTACTTCTCCTTAAAATGAAAAACCAAGCAAGGATTTACTCACTTTTCCTCTCCATTAACACAGTAAATATAATAATACTAATATCTAAATACTACTAAATATAATCCTTTATAGCAGTAGTTAATATTAAGGTATTCATAATAAACTTTACAAAATTTATATCCTTTTCAAGGTTTCACCAGGAATTTTAGGAGCACTCTAAGCACAGAAATGTTCCAATGAAAATATTTAGAGATATTCTTCCAGAGGTCTCATCCTTGGAGCATTATACATTCATCTCAGTGACTGCTCCTTTCTCTGTGGATTGTTGCAAGGGAAAGATTTAGTTCAATTTGGTAATATTTGTGTTAGAGCACTTGTACTGAAAGAAGCATCACAATCCTGAAATGATTAAAACAAACCCTATCTAATATATCTGCTTTCAGGGAACAAAGGAAAACTAATACTAATCTGAAACTAGACGTTTCTTATAGGTATCCAATATTTCTACTATTTTTTCTATCGCAAAAATAATCTTAATAAAAAACTACTATACCCAGACATAGAAACTACATATTCACACAAACACACACACACAAAAAAACCTCCACCAGTTTTCTTCATCTGATTGTTGGATTCCTAATGATATAAATGAGTTGTTTTTTCCTGGGATAACAGAAAGTATTCATCCCACTTTTAAGTATTTTTCACCTGGAAATGTCTGAACTCACTCTTTGAATTCCAAAAAACTTGAAAATTAATAACTGAGGACATTGAGTGTTTGGTACTTTGTGCCTTGTCAAAGTAGATGACATTTTTAGCTATAAAACTTGCCTTTACAGCTCATGAATTGTGTTAACCCAATTACTAAACAAGTTCTGTATATTCTGCTGATACAAAGGGAGGACAATTGACCTGCATGATCATGATACTGAAAAGAAAGACAGAGGTTACAGTATACCATTGACACAACTACAATTATAGCAACTTCAAAATAAGAGACATGTTGCTAATCTCAGAGCTAACTGTTGGGAAGAAAAAATAATCCAGACAAAAACCTTGTCAGGTTATTTTTTTCATAACATCTGGAGAAATGATCCAGAAAAAATTCTGTGATAATAATTTGTTCTTGTCTTAATCTCATATGCCACTTCAGCTCTGTTTCTCTGAGCATAGGGTCAAGTGCTTTGCACTCAGGTTACTGTTTACATTTGAGTAAGTAAACAGGAAAAGCTTCTAAATCACAATGGCAATGGTTTGTATAATCTTGCATACGCTTGTGCTACATGAAAGACAAAAGAATCACTCCCATATGTACCATCTTTCTGACATGCTATTTGATTTTTAATGAACGATACATAAAATTAGAACTAGCATCGCATGAAACACTCTCATGCTTTAACATCCATTTTATTCCCAAGCTGAAATAAATATTTCAAGTCCCAGAATTTTCAGTTGGATTAAACCCCTTCAAATAAATCACTCTGAATTATCTCAAACATCTTTCATCATGCAAATAAACAAATCAGAAATATATCTATCTGGCATTCCCATGGTCTAATTACTCCTCTTAGCTTTTCAATATAAGTGCAAATATTTTGTTTCAGGTCATTCAGTTCTACGCTGCATTTCCCTACCAAACCACCTTAAAAAATATGCAGTTCTACAGCTTGTTCATTCAATGTAACCCTAACTGCTGGACTGTGTTGCTTATTATTACATATGCAGTTATACAACACATACTGGACCTCACTCTGAGATTATTTCTCTCATCACATTCTGGGAGGCATAGTCCTTCTGCAAGCCCAACCCATAGGAGAGAGAGGTTTGTGCTACCTTTCCATAACAATGAAAATGCGCTAGTCAAAAATGTTTATTCAGGTCATCAGTCCCTTAGGGTCATCTCTAACATCGACTACTTCTCATTGTACAATTGTACAATTTCAGGTCAGTATCTGAAAGTATTTTGTAACATAGCCTGTTGCCTCGAGTAATCAGAATAGTCCTTACAGTCATGGTGCCTGATTCTGCACTCCTCAATCTACTTTGCAGCACTGGAACTCTATGGAATCCAATAAATTAAAATTGAAGTTAGGAAACTCATACTTGAGGTCAAATTGTATTGTGTCCTTAGATTTTTTTTTTTATTTATGCAGCAGTGACAAGCTTACTGAAAAATAAGTCAAAAGTTTAAACAAATGATTGCTTTAATAATGTGAATATCACCAATTTTGCTCAAATGCTGTAAATCCCCAAAGCTAATCTTCTATATTTTGTTTATGTTTTATTTTGGGGAAAAGACATGAATCATTTATGGATAATGTCTTTATACAGTTGCTACAAATAAAAATGAGATTTTAATGAGTGCCTCTGGGAGCATTTAACTCATTGAAGGTACACTGTCAAGAGATCTTGATGTTACAAACACCTACGGATAAACATATTTGCATAAGTAGATAAACATGTTTATATGTTGACTTTAAGCAGGTGACAAAAATATTTTAACTTTGAACGTCATGAAATCACTAAGGTATTCAAAATCAAGCACATATTGCAGGATTAGCACCATGGTGCCCACACTTTGAAGGGAGTCCCAGACCATTATTGTAAACGCCTCTGCTAAAAGCATAACATCATCAGAGAAAAGTGTCATTCACCACTTCGCTTATCAATGAATTTGTTCTAAGTCTTCCTACTGTTACCTTTTATTTTTTCCTATGTCACTGCCTAACTGTCACTCTAGAATATTTGGCTATAAATTCAAAAAAGACTTGCAGATTCACCTTATGTAGCACATGACCTAACGTTCTTTATCAATAATACAGCTATTTTAGTTTAATTGTTTTATTTTACTGCATTTTCCTGAGTGGATATCCAGGTAAACTAACTAAAAAATCATATTTCCCCATGAGTAGCATCATACTTCTTCCTATCAGCTTTAAAGCCTTATGTCCCTTAATTAAATGATTCATAGTAACAGTTAAAAGGTCTTGGTTTCTTATGGATTGAACAGATGCTGCAAAGACAGTCTTTAAGTAGAACATCAAGAATTAAAATCTCCTGCGCTTTGCTTATTTATTTCCGGCTCTGGAAATTACAACTATTCTGAATAGGTAAATAACAACAGAGACAGGTACTTTATTACTCACAATCAAAGCTTAGCAACGTCACAATAAAAAGGGATTAATTCTGCCATTTGGATATATGCCCATAATTCAAACACTTTAGAACAGAACTGCTCTTGAAGTTTTTCTGAGTGAAATTTGACTTCCAAGGACACAAGATTACTCCCCTTTCTAGGGAAAGCCAAACATGACACTCGCCTTCTTCTCTTGTGCCAGTCCTACCCCGAAAGCCATTGCAGAGTCCTTGGGAAGTCCTGACACTAAGTTATACTCCACAACGTAGAAAATAATAAGAAGGTAAAAGCCAGGATACATCTCAAAACCTGGAAGCAGCATGGACAAAAATGACAAAATTGGTATTGCTAACTGATATTGATAAGGAAGTGTTTGGGGATCTTGTTACAAAGAGGCTGAAGGGTATTCAACTTTCAAATCATTCACAGAACAGAAGAAAACATAACAGATCCATAGATTTCTGTGAGCTTATAATCAACTACAAAAGAATGTAAACTTGGTCAATTGTGAGAGAAAACAATTGGTCTCCTGTTGTGCTTTTTCTTAGCTGATGATGAAAGTCATCGCAAGATTAGAGAAGATTTACAAGTTAAGAAGTAATCTTAAAATTACCAAGTAGTTTTTGTAGTATCAAAACTAGTACAACTGAGTCAACGTCACTGAAACGTGGGAGAAGTACTACCCGTGCAACATACAAGAGGAAGATTCAAGAACAAAATTAAACCTTATCCAGAACAAGCTCAAAAATCACTATCCATTGTACACATCTCTAACAAACAGGAACGATCTTAGATTTTGGCATCTGTAGAAAGCAAAAGATAATGTATTAGCATAGGGCAACAATCACATAGGGTGGTATCACCTCAGTTTTGTACAAAATGGCCATCTGAATTCTTCCTCTGTAGTAGTCAAAAAACAGAGGTGTCTTTCAAAAACATGATTTATTTGATGTGCTTCAGACAATTAACTTAGGAAGAGACAAATCAGGAATTCCCATTTGGACTGACTGACAACACAAGATGTCTAGACAACTGGTTCAGATATAGGTACCATGCTAAACACATGAATCCAGTCCACATAATCTCTAATTACTATTGTTAAAAAAAGCTGTAAGTGTATCACTACTTCTTTCAAAGCTTTCAAAGCTTTCTAGCAGTCAAATCAGTTCACGGTAAGTGTTTCAAACACAGAAAACCAAACCGGGCATAATGTTCCCACCATCAGAGTGAAAGTGTTGTAAGAACTGTTTGAAGCAGATGAGGAAATTAATATCTTATTTCACAATATATTCGCCTATTTTAATCACATTCTTTCATTTGGTTGTCATAGTACGTATTTGAACAAAAGTCAGATAAAATTGCAGTGAAAAGGCTTAACTGTTTCCTGAAAATTAAAAAAAAAAACTGCCAAAATTTTGGGAAAGATAGTTAAGTTTTCCTTTTGCTTGTATGCACCTAAAGCTGCAGTTCTTTGTGCTCTTTGACATACATGACATTAATAGAGCATCACTGTTAGACGAAAAGGTTCCGATTGATCAAAAACTCTTTGTATGATATATATGTTTAACTACACATGATATATTTCATCTCTGCAAAAAACTTCAAACCTAGTAAATCAATTATAAGAGTGTTTAAAATAATCACAAAAGACAATTTTAAACCACCTCATATTTTGATTTCTGTAGTTCCCATGGCATCAGCATAAGCCTATCATTAAGTCCCTGGTCCACTTACCTCTGTTAATGACTATGGATCCACATATCTTTATGGATCACAGCAAAAATCTCAGCTGTTGCCATTTGATACTGGCTTAGAATATCTTCTAAACATATCAGTACAGTTCTGTTTCCCTTGAATATACCCTTCAAAATAAACAAGGGAATAGTTTTTAGACATTCCAAAACAATGGACCAGTGAAATTCTATAATAAGTTCTTTGTAAAGTGCTGGGTTTATTATTTTATTTGAAGTGCTGGTGTGACTACAATGGTATACACAGCGTGAGTAGATAGACTTTTCCTTCCCCGCAGTACTTCTCTGGTATCTGCTAAAATACCTCCTGATTCCTGGTTGCGCTAGACTATTGTTTCATTACCTTTGATTTATGTGACACACATTACAAATACAACCATTGTATGATCCAGTGATATGAAAAACTATATGGGAACTAATCCAACATTATTAGTACACACAAAACAAGCATTCTTTCGTCAAAGTTTTACAAAGTCTTATAAGTTCAGGGAGCATATCAAAGGCCTAAATTTGTCCCT
Source organism: Tapera naevia (assembly GCA_033556795.1). Lineage (NCBI taxonomy): Eukaryota > Metazoa > Chordata > Aves > Cuculiformes > Neomorphidae > Tapera > Tapera naevia. The sequence goes on from JAUMJJ010000059.1 coordinate 18,929,395, forward strand.
TGATATCTTTCTTAAACAAACCCAAAGTTTTAATCCTTTAGAAATTGTATTTTATGATGCGCGATATTTATTATTGTTTGACTTTGACCTGTTACTTGAACTAAGTGGGACAGACAAAAGAATCTTTTTTTGCAGATAAAAGAGCTGTCAATTTTGATTAATTGACTTGCAGAAATGCATGGCTATAAACCCAAATAAAGATCAAGACAAATACAAAGCCTTAAACACAAAAAGAGTGCTTAAATAATATTCATTATGTAATCTACATTTACTTATACGTAAATAAGAACTGCTTTTGTAAAGGGCTTGAGCTAATTGAATGAAATTTACCACAAATATTTCTATGATATGCATCACATTATTACTAATAACCTATGGTTTGGATAACGCAAGAGCTTGGTAGAAGCACAGGGGGAATTCTTTGTCATGTCATGTCTTTCTGACAGTTACTCAGAATCAACATAAGCATACAATAAAATAAAAAAAAAATCTTCTTTCTCGCAGTGGCAGACTGAGTGAGCATTACTAGATCTCAGTAAAAAACAATATGTTTCATTTATAATTGACAAAATTGAATTCCCAAAACACACTGAGTACTTCTCAATTAGATCTTATCTATTCAGCGAAACATACCAAGTTGCATTGTAAAAAGCCAGCTTGTTCCTGTACATAGGATGAATAAACCTGTTTGAAAAAAAATGTGTAAAATGATCTACATGTGCCTTTTTTCATCTTTCTTCTCATGACCATTTAGGGGAGGCTTCTGTGTAATAAAGCCATTGCTACCGCAGAACACTGCCTTACATATTACAGTTTTACTAGAACTCAAAAGACTTCCAAAAAACATAAGAAGTGGCTGTATTGCCCTTCAGAGGCTTTATCAGGCTTCCTTAGCATCCAGGTCTTCTTTTAAAAAACTGAAGTCCTGTAAGTTTATAACATTTTTTTATTCATTTTACTTCTTTTTGTACTTAACTCCATCTTGTTAGCAAGATTCAAAATGCTCTGTTCCTGTGTCACCTCATTATGACTTCTTTTCCATTATCTAGGAGTCTCAAATTAACTTGACATAAATGTTTTTCATATATTTTAGGCTAAATGTGAAGTATTCCCTTATGGCCATGAGGCATTCCAAAAGTTGATAAGTTCTGCTTTCAAGGACACTCTAAATGAGGTTATTAAAATTCAACACTTTGCATATTCTGATGGAGAAAAACACTTGTCCCTGACAACACAGGACATAGGTCAATTTAAGAAAGCTTCTCAATCTCCTTACACATGGCTACCGAATGTCTTGTGCCAGTATTTGTAAAACCAAAAAAAGAAAATGTTACCAGGGAGGAGGAAATGTGTAGGAGTCCAGGTCCTGTCCAAAAGTAAAAATCCATAGCCATCTGTTGTTTGTGTTACATGGATTTTGCAACTGTCATCTCCACTGTGCACGCCATTTCATCTTCACAGCAATATCACCAAAACACCCACTGAGATAAAATCACAAATATTTTGAACATACCATATGATATGTTAGTTTCCAAATTAATATTTGACAAAGTCAAAATGAGAACTTGTCTATAGTTCTATTGTGTTGTCACCTTAAAAATCCTTCTAGTGTTTGCTACTGTTTGAAAATACTTAACTTCAAACTCGAATAACTTAAGAAATACAGAAAAGAGAGGAAGCTATTAATTACTGCATTTTTCAAAATTATAAGACTGTTTTGTAAAATGTTAATGGTCACTACTTGCATTCATACAGCATCTTCCATCAAAAGGGGTCCAAAAATGCTTTTAAAACGATTTACTTTGAAATATCATCTAAAATTTAAATGGGTCTTTCTTTTTTGAACTTCAGACCAGTAAGACTATCTCACATTTCACAGCTGGTTATGGCTTGAAAGATTTATTAGGTCTCAATCTAATCACTATAACCCAATGTCACACCCCAAAAGGTATTTTGGAAAAAAAAACTAAACAAAATGAAGTAACAAAAAACCCAAACTGCAATTGTCCTTGGAAAAATGACAGAAAAAGGGTTAAAGACAAGTGAGTAAACCAACTGCTTTTTCCCTAAGGAAATCTAAAACTCAAGGTCAGCTGTGACTGAAATCACCAGACTTGTCACATGGCTTTTATAGCTGCCACTACGGCTCCTATCAAACCTATACTGAAAGCAATGAAAACATTTTTACCGGAAAAAGATCAAGCTCCGATAAGAAGCTCTCTAATTACCTTTGGCTGTTAACGCTGAACAAAGTGAGAAGTGAGATTATGAAAAAGAGAAGAATGACCTAAGAAAAGTTGAGTTCAAACATATTTGACCTTTTTCTTGAATTCCTTAATGTTTATATCTGTTAGAGCATAAATACGGCTCTATAAATACATGAATGCATATATAGTTTATAAGAATAAATACATGCACACACATTTTACATACATATGTGTTCGTACACATACAGAAATACAGGTTTCCCTACCAAGGAACTCAGCTAATCTACTTTCATCCCAGCTTCTGTCCTCCAATAACAAAAATTTGGTGGTCTCAGTCACAGTCCCTTGGGTGTAGGAGTCCATCATAAAACCATCACCCTTAATTTAATACACTTGACAGACTCCGCTCAAGAGAGCCAGAAGAAGGAGTTACCATGGAGACTGAAGCATTGCTCTTCTCCAGAGGATGCTTTTTTCAAGCACAGGTTGAACAGCAGAGGATGTGCAATACCTGTAACCTTGATAGTATCTCAGGATCTGGCTTTTTGGGATGTCTTTTTAGTAAACTCAAACATCTGGGAGAGAGGAGGGTGTGTGGAATAGAGAGAGCTTAAGGAAAAAAAACCACAACAAACAAAAAAGTCAAACCCAGTATGAAAGTGTATGTTGTGCCAGATTGAGAAAGGAAAGAAGTTTCATTTTGATTTGATTTATCAAATTTGTCACCTCTGCTTAGTGCTTTCCTAACGGGGTGAGTGCTGTGCTTGACCTATTTGCTGGAATTAACCAGGACTGCAGGAGACCATATGGATTGCCAGATGGTCTGCTATAATTTAATGCCATTTATTCTAAGTATGAAGTAAGTGATAAACATAATTAACATTCTTTTAGCTCCTTACTGGATGCTTTTTATTAGTTTCTTTTTTTTTCTCAGCCACTGAAAGTAAGTTAATACCTTGTTACTGAAACACAGATGCCAGCTAATTACTGTAAGAGGCTGCAGCCTCCAAAGCAAAGAGTGTCTGTACAGACTCTAACTTATTCACTGACCCCACTGTGATGATTAATAGGTTGAATGCTAAGCTCTAATGAGGATGACAGATCTTAGATGTTTTCAGGTTACCTTAATTAGTAGTATGATGAACAGAGTGTTCATCGCAGATGTACGTATCGCACTTCATAGTAAACAATACACCTTGTACTCATGGTCTGAACATGTATTTCACATTACAGCACATCAAATACTAAGGAATCAAATCACCTTCAGACAGTAAAAACAATGGAGTGACTTCCTTCAGAAACGTTTTTCCTGACTGCTATTTCATATTCTGCCAGTGATTGTCTAAATGGCCTATTTTTTAGGAAGTGGTTCTAGAGAAGCTATGGCTTCAAAGAGTGTTTATATCAGGCAAGGTCGTCATTCTCAGCATTTTAAAACCATAAGTCTGTAACAAGATATCCAAACAACTTTGCTTACTGTTCCTCTGCTGATAATCTTCATAGTGACTGGGGCATTAACAGAATGAGTAGTAAAATGTTTTGTAATTTTTAATGTCAATGTACAGGTGAAGTTAGTATGTAGATACTCAGAACAGTGAAAGAAGTATTACAGAAAAGGCAGAAGTACTGAATGCTTTGTTTTTTATTTTAAAAGTTGTGCATATTGAGACCTGCAGATAAAAATGACCACACCTAATATCTTGCAATTTGCATCTGTCCAGTTAATAAAGGTTAGGTGAACTTGGAGATGACAGAAATGGCATAAATTGAGTATTATTCAAAGATAAACACAAAAAAAAAGTGCGCTTGTACTATAAAGAATATATGCTCTTAGAAAAATTTAGCTCTGATTAGAAAACATGATAAAAGAGTCCAGGAGAAAAGTCACAGCATAGGGAAATCAGAAACAAACTCTAGGTTTTCAGCACCTGTGCTCTTCCCTTAATCTTTACGGATCTAGCATTTGTTCAGGGGCTTCCACAATTACAAATGTACAATCCACAGTGGAAGTGCTGATGCATCCATAAGAAGCAACTACATTAGAGAAGACATGAATGTGATGGGATATACTTGTTCTTATACTCCATTTTTCATTGCATTAGTTCAATTAATTCTTCACCTGAATTTTGGTGAAACACTTGGTTATTGTTGCTGGTCCTATAAAATCCTTTATGATTCTCTGCTAGTATATAAATAAAAATGGGATCAAAATAGCTGAACTGCAAGTTTTTGTTGATATTGACACCACTCATCAAGATAACTTTATAAGGTCTTTGTCTCTGTCAGTATTTGAAAGAAAGGATCCATTTTTCCATCCCATTAACTGAAAAACATTCACCTGAGGTGTTTAAGGCAATGCTATGCTGTCTGTCGGTTCATTTTTATAGTCAGAGGGGAAAAACAGGTACTTAGAGAGAGCAACTCAGGTAGCCTGTAGGCACTTAGCTCTCTTCCCTGATTGCTAAAAGAGCTAGGGTCATTCAGGTGTCAAAATTTACGCAGGTTAAAATCAGAGACAAAAAATTACCATGCTAAAACCAAGACTTCACGCTTCCTTCAATAGGTTGTTTCCAGGACCTGAACCGCATTTTATTATTACACAGATACCACTTCTGAAAAATATTGGAACAATGCTCTTCAGTGATTAAGTACATTGAATCTCAATGTGCTCCTAGCACAATGTTTTCGGTTTCTATGTACATAAATTTATCTATATTTATAATTATATACACACTTATCTATAAATGTATGCATTCCATTGCACCATCATTGCAAAAAGTCTGAGATGTTCCAAGTGGTTACCTCACAACATCCAAAGAAAGAACAATGCCAGATCTATAGTCTGAACTAACCTCTTACTCAGACTTCTGGACTGCCTGCAAAAGTATTTTGTCTAAGTAGCAGTTAGGTCGCACCAATACTTAAACAAATCCAAAATCTGAAAAAACAAAGAAATAAAGCAGCATTTAACAGTCTTTGAGGTTGACAGACACAAAACCTGCCAAAGAAAGTCTGACACTTGCTACTTAATCATGGCTTTAAACTTTAAAATCCTTCTTCATCTGTCTTGTTCTTTACTTGCCTGCTCTCAAGAAAAAAAGATATTAGAGAATTTATGGTCACTGTTCATTTTAGTTCCAAGAATAAGATTGCCTGTATCTTAGCTGTCACGTATGAAAGATGGCTCTCGGCCTAAATGGGAAGTAGGATTTTATTTTAGGATAAATAGGGACAAGATATAAAACCCCTGTCTAAAGAAGAATACCTGTGCCTGACTAATGAATCCTCATTGCCATGATAATTCTCTGAGTTTAAGCTCCATCATCTGATCTACTGTGATCTCACTGGGGCAGTGGAAACTGAGCAAATGCACTCCCAGTCTAAAGAGAAGATAAAATGGGCATATGTTGGAAAATGTGGCTCTCAGAAACTGTGACTTTGGGGCAACATTGCAAAATGGAACTGGGTAGAAGAATAAACAAAGGGCCACAAGAGGAAAACAAAAAAATAAAAGAATGTAAAATATTTTTAAAGAGCAAGTAAGTAATACTTTATTGGTGCAGCGACCAATGCTCTCTGATAAAGTCTGAGACAAAACCAAGCACATATTTTGGTAAACTCCTTAAGTAATAACTAGAAAATCAGGTTATAATCAACTTTAAATGCTTTAAGATCATATAAAAAGAACCCAAACTATGATATTCGCAAATTTCACAAATGTCTTACCTCCTGCATACATGACAGCCAACATTATCGATGATATCCAAGCTATCTCACTATATGATGTGTGGAAGATTTCTTGTATTTCTTTGAAGAATACCGTGATGGCTTTGGGGAATGCATAAGAAAATCCAATGGAGATAAAAGCCCCAAAGACCACTACCCATCCCCAGCCTCCATCTGGAGGTGGATACTGTGGTGCTCCTGTTGCTGGTGGCATTTTCTGATTCTTTCTCTTCTCCAACTAGGCTGAAAAGGAAGAGAATAAACAATGTTTCAAACAATTTTACTTTTTTTCTTTGTCAAATTGCAGTATTCTGTCATCATCTGCAGGGATTATTAAGAATTGTCAGGGCAAAGACCAGTTTCCAGCTTTCATGGGACCATGTATTGTGAGCACCTGGTTTTAGAAGAAAAACCTATCCTGCAGAAAAAATCACATGACAAGAATATTTGTAATATCCCTTTCAGTATGTGGCAACTACTATAAATCACTTGATCTTAGTCATTGAAGTTGCATTTGCCATCAGTCACTCATTGGAAAGTGACGTTTTTGTGGGGGTAATTTATATAGCTCTACTATCTACAGTGTGGATTCAGTACAGTAACGAAACAGAAAAAAAAACAAATCTGGAAACTGGACTTACAGGAAACAATGGAAAAAAGTTACAGTACATTATCACTAAAGGCCATTTTTAGCAAGATTTACTGGTAACTCAACAAAGTTATCAGCAAGAGCAGCAAGGAATAACAAATTACACAGTTTTTTATCATATGCTGTCATTGAATTTTTGACCATTCTGGATCTCTCCCTCTTATCTCACAAGAACATCTAAAAAGCGAGTTCTAAGCAGAGATTTAAAATTCCCTGTGTATCCATAAAATAACTACAAAATTTTACCATTCTATATCATAAACTTATTTTCAAAATATTCATCTTCATATTAGTAGATGTTGATATTACTTGCAGGAGCAAAGTGGAGTTTGATGAGACTTTTTGCTCTGTTTCCATGTCAAAAGACATCAGGATGTTTTTCGCTAATAACCTCACAAAATTTCCAAAGCTATTCTCTAATTTAGAATTTACCATTGTAAATGCCACAAGGCTGATATCTTACAGAGGTTCTGAAAAGTGCAACCAAGACATCCAGGCAGCTCAAGAAATCATAGGTAATTCATGTAAAATCCCTAAAGCTTGAAATAAAATTCTATACTGATATTATCATCCTTATATCTAAAATCATAAGCTTTCTATGTGATGCAAAACCTTTTTAGAAAACATGTAGCAGCAAGAATCCATTTTGTTACTCCACTATAAAATCCCCCTATTATTAAACATAGAGATGGAGTCTTGTGTGTTTTCTTCTGTGTGATCCAGCCTGCACAAGCAGCATGAACTGAAAATTCCTCCTTCGTCCCTGTTTCTTTCTTGGGCATTTAAGGAACCTACTACTCTTGATTGGTCTCCTGCCATACCAGTATCAAAAGCTGTAGATGATAACAGTGTGTAGGTTGCTGTTATGCTTATGATTACCAGCGAGTCTCTCTGTGATTTCTTTCGTGCCACTTAAGGCATATTCCAATTTCTTGAAGCAAACTGCATTAACAGTGGGAGTGATATGATTGCGTTCACAAAAACTGAAAAAATAATTTTCAGTTTATATTAATCTCTCGGGATAGTGCCTGGAGTATTTTCAGGGTAAATGCCATGTAGCACTGTGTGCAGTATATGCCACAAAACTTGCAGGGTGTTGCTTTTTAGATTACCCAGCACTAGATTAGTCCCGTGATAGAACCACTGCACTTCTGATTTTCCACTTTACTGAGGCTGATTGTAGACATCACCCTGATAGCGGCAGACCTCTGAGGGAAGCTAAATCAACCACTAAACATCTGGCTTCTGTGCAAGGTTGCAAAGCCCAGGTAGGCTGGCTTCTGCATCATATCATACAGATGTACTGCAGTCAGCAATAGATACCTATTGCTCTGTACATGGTGCACACAGACCTTTTATATGGACGTCCAGAAAGAACCCCTGGCACACACTTCATTTCTGCTTATCCTAGCCTCAGCCTCATATTACTTCACCAATATATTTCAGTGAGGAAAACCTAGACCTGCTACTAGAAGAAGTTTGATAAGTAGAAACAATTCTAGTTTCTGAAATTTAATTTTGAGCAGCTAAATACCAGATTTTGTGGAATCAGGACCCATTAGAAGGAAGAGTATCTCGGAAAGCCCATCATACACAGATGGTGATTATCAATTGCCTTTAAAAGCACAAGCATTCAAATTGGCATGAAAAGTAGAACCTTATTTCTGTAAATAGAATGACAGTAAACACCAGAGCTTGCTATCTGTCCCAGAAAGTTGTTGTTCTGCTCATCTAAGAAAACTTTTGGTTACTTTCTAAAAAAAGATTATTGTTTTCTTACACATCAAAGGTTTGAGCATATTTGCTTTCATATTTCATATTCACGTGACAACACTTCTATCCCTATTATAAATTCTAGTAAAGCCACTAACATGAAAGCGTTGCTCTCCTCAAAAATGGAAAGGGATTATCAATTTCTTAAGCAAGCTCTCCTTTTCCTAAAAATAATACACAACCAGTTTGAAAAAATCACTGTCAACACATTAGTCAGAAGGATGCTGAAGGTTCCTGAATCGACACCTAGGAAGCATCCCATTATCTCCACCTCTTTAGGGCAGCAGAACAGGGTCTGACAGTCTAGTGCTTTCTTCCCTTCAAAAGCTTCACAGTAAACTAAGAGGACATTAGGGAGAAGAGCAGAAAGTCATTTGCTTTTTATATATCCAGCCTAGAGACAAACTGCTGCAAAGCCCACTGCACAGCCAGCTTATCGCACTGCTGCAGCTTATCGCACGGCTGTCTCCTACTGTACACTACATTTTACACTGTCACAAAGAAGAGTCTGGATCACTGTACCTCACATCTCCTGTCTGTCCCACAGAGTAGAGTTAATGATAGTTTCCCTAATATTCCTTTATGATCGTGATAGGAAAATTTAGCTCCAGTTAATAAAAAGTGAAAAGGAAAATAATAAATACATCTATGCACCAAGAGGAAAAAAAAATATTCATTTTGTCACAAACATTAAATCCAACAAATCTCAAACATCCCATATCTGCTTAGGAACTAAAGCAACTTTCTCCCATAAAATTTACACTTAACATTCCAGAAACTGCAACCCTCCTAAATCTATCTAGCATATTAATCTACTTTGCTCTAATCTAAGCCTGACTGTCAGGATTTGGGTATTGTATGGACAAGAGCACAATCCATTAGCAATCAAAACATAACAGCATTTTAGATGAGTGGATATAAGTGCTGACAAGGGAAGAGGCATAAGAGGGAGGAATGAAGCAGTGACAAGTAAAATGCATTTTAAGAGTTCTCATAGCTTATTATGGGTTGTGAAGAATAAAAAGAAATATGATAGAAAACATAAGAACAGGTATGTGTGACGATGTTCATGCAAAGGGCAGCACTAGACCAAAAAAAAAAAGAAGAAAAAATATGCAGCACAAGCAGTTCTTGAGTAAATAAAGGTCACCACCAGTGCTTTCAGTCAGTCATGTGAATTCTGTCATGTGCCTAAAGCTAGCAAGTAAGCACTGTTCATACCTATGCTTTTATAGGCAAGCAATGAGCGAGGAATGCTGCCTGCCCTCCGCCCAGGGAAGCAGCAGGGGAATAGCAACTGAAGCGTGTCCTGAGTGAAGCCATCACTCTCACTTCTCTCTGTCAGACACAAGAGAGGTTGCTCTGCCTTTCTGTACCCTGAGACAGACAGTGCAGAAGGTTTTCTCCTAAGCTCCTTCTAGTTTACCTATATAAATCCGATTTATGTAAGCAGTAAGACCATTGCTTCCTGTAGTAAGAGAGAAACAGGGTAAGAGGACACTTTTAAAACATCTGATATGCAACATTTGTTATTATATAGGTTAAAACTTAATTGGGCAAATGAACTAGTAAATGAAAGGGAGAAAGGGAAGGAAGGAGGAAGGGAGAAAGGAAGGAAAAGAAAAAAAGCATTCAAAAAAGAAAAAGCACTAAGCAAGCAAAAAGGTCAAACTAAGAGCAAATGCTACAAACAAATAATGTATCTTGATATCATGCACCGTAGACTTCAGTCAGTCATGATCAACCTGTTCAGACAGTTCTTGTACTGATGCTTCATTAATATTCTGTAGTTGCCAGCTGCCAGAATCTGCTATCAATACAACAACTTGTCAAAGACTCTCTGAGAAGGGGTTATGTTGTTCTCTTGCTTATGGAGACTCTGATTTTACTAGGAGTTTTAGTGTTGTTTTTCTAATATTAGAGTAGCTGTTTTCTGTGTGCATTTTGTCTGCCTTGTCCTCAATGTGCTCTGTCACCACTTGACTCAGCAACCATTTGTCTCAAAATAAAAGCTCTAGTATGTGAAAAATCCATCCCCAGTTGCTGTAGGATAGTAAGAATATTTGGCACATGTGTACTGCATGCCAATTCCACACAGTAAGCCAAAGATGGAAAAAAGCTTTGCAAACTTGAGCAAATTCAGTCTTGTAACACCTTTGTGTGGCAATTCAGTAGTATCATCCACTTTCAGACATGGGAAACTAATATAATAAAAGGCTAAAGAACCCGACTAAGGCTTTTCCCAAATCAGTTGCAAGAGCTGGGATGAGAACTAAAGTTCAAGTAAGCACAGTTACAACTGACATTTTTAAGCACATATGTGTTTTAAAAGCTTAATAAGTAGCAAATGCAAATTAATTGTACTGCTGAAGACTTGACTTAGGAGCACAGGTGGGCTACAGTGTTTACTTTATAGGTTTGAATAATCTGCTGCTCTAGCTTACCAATAACAATGTTAATTACATTGCTGGATTTGAAATAAACTACTTTGGTAGCATTAGCGAAATAATAAGCTATACAGAAATGATATTGTTATAAAATATACTTGCTTAAAAGCTGCAAAAATTTCAATTTTGTTATTTTTATTAACAGCTCTTTGACAAGTACTGAGCAGGATGGCAAGATAGCAGGTATCATCTCATCAAATTGCCTCACCAGCTTCGACAAGCTATTGTCACTACCTTGTGAGCAATATTCAGTATTTAGAGGAAAAAAATGTCATTAGTTTTTTGAGACGGTTTTACTCTGACTTGTTTTGGTTTTTTTGTGCAGAAAGGGTGGATGCAGAAAGACACTGACTGAAGGAATCAAGAGAGCTTGTTCTCTGCTTTTAGCTCTACTCAGCTCTGGAAGCAAAAGAGCTATGAGCTCTGGTACCCAGCCTTAAATAGGTAACTAATTGTCCTGAAAGAAGAAAATAGTTTACGTTTTGTGTGAATGTCTGTATTAAGACACGGAGGGGTATGATAAATGAGATCCAGGTACATGACAGATTCATTTAGAATCTGTCTTTAGTGTATTGTTTCTACTAGACTCTAACCTGCAGGACAAATACAGCCTGTGTAAAACAAATACTGCTAAAATGTGCCCAAGTTATCTAGCATTTTAGAAAACTGCTGGGTTTTGTAAAGTTTCTCCAACAGGATTGAATCAAAGGACCATGTCTGTGAATGCTTTCCAGACTTTCATGTGACAAAAAAAGAAATTTTATGCATGGTTTATATTATATTAAATTGTATTTATGGGGCTTATGACAGGATTTACTTTTTTTTTGCTAGAACTTTGCAAATCTTTAAAAAAAAAATCACCAGTCTTACTTAATTTTAAAGTCTATTTCACTTCAATCTTTAATAGCACAATATTCAACAATATTAAAATGTATTACTAGAGTTATTTTAAGTATAAAGCTATATCTTACTGAGAAATTTTTTTTTTTTCTTAAAGAAGAGATGAAGGAACTAGTTCTGAATATTCACATCTATGAAACAAACATGGAGTTATTGAATCAATCATAATTTACAATGAAGAATCAATATTATAGTACACTTTTCATCCAGCTGAAGCAGTAATAAGACAAGTATGTGCTTGAAGGTAGTGTGGAAAAGTAATAGCCCCTTGCACATCCAGAGCAGGGATATTAATATCATTCTTCAAAATGCTTAGGTTATCAGAGGCAAACTCCATGAAGGAAAGCAGAAGGGAGGGAAAGGCACATGTTGTAAGATAAAAATAAATTAACAGTCCCAAAAACTTCCTTTCTTCTTTGGGTTTGGCTTTGCAATGGGCTGATTCTTAGTAACAGCATCAGCCAAGCAGATAATTGGATGTAAAAGGAAAAACTGTTTGCTGAGTTAAACAGGATGATTACAGATGAGAGTTCCTGATGGTTGTGGGAATAATGAAAGGTCTAAATCACTTTTACCAAGATGACTGGAATAAAGGCATATGTGATATAATTCTTTCATCCTGTTTGAGGACTCAGAATGGGATTATTTACACAGAAGTGAGGCCTCTAAGATATGCCCTATGAAAAACCAAAGTGTATAAATTATGTTGTGAGATTCTAATTAAAATCCCATTTGCATTAAGGTCCTATTTCATCATGGTTTAAACAGAGGCTTAGGACAAAATCTATTACTAAGTCAGTCACTAAAGTCAGGTTTTTAAAGCACTAGAAGCCCTATCTGAAAAAAAACATTGTATTGAAACTTAATTGCAATTGTTACATTGTTGAAATCAGATTTTGAGCACTGATGAGTCAAAACTAATATTAATGCAGCATTTGTAATTCATTGGAGTTTTGTTGCAGGAGGTGGGGGAAAGGTGCTGGAGTTTTTTCTCTTCTTTAACCTCATGTGTTGTGCTGCCACATACTCCTGGAAAACCATAATCTGCATTCACAACCACTGTCATGGGCTGGATTTCCATTCATTATGTCTTCTGTTATTACCTTTTTCCATTGACTTTAAGGGAAATCTAAATGACTGGCTTACTCTGGATGACTAAGTGCCTAGATGACTAAAATTAAGCAAAATGAATTCCTACCAAAGTGATTGCAATTCTGGTTTAATTACCTCAAAAAAGCAGTCAATAGAATATCTAGCCTAAAGAGGCTGGCGCTTCACTGGAATTGAAGTGCACTAAAATGAAATGTTGATGGCTAAATTGAAAATGCCAGTGATCCAGTCTAAAGAATTAATCAGTTTTAACAATAACTTGATTAAGTTTGACGAAAAATTCTGCATACTTGGAAAAAACCAAACCATCATACTAATCAACTTTCCAAAAGAACTCAACCCAAAACTTTATTGTGCCATTAAAGAACTATTTTTAATAAGCTAAGCTAAAACTGTCATTTATAGCTCAAAGTGTTAGCTTCCCATAGTGTAAGAATATTGATCCACTTATTAATGCATTTCTAATCATTTGGGCCATCCTTTAAATTCCAGTACTACCCCTCCATATTTAACTCTGGTCGTTACCAGATTTAAAACCTGTTGTATAAGCTTATTATTTTAATTCTGTATAGACCAATTTTGAACCAATTTGGAGATATAAGTATTTCCAGTACATCAGCACACTGAACTGCTTTAAAATTCACATTGAGTGACTGTTATAAAAAAGAATACCCAGAATAATGGAAGTCACATAAATCTGGAGCTGTATGTTTGATATGTATTTTTAAGTGTTTTGGAAGATGGGGAATTGTATTTACACTTATCTGTAATATTTATAAATAGAAGAACTAAGATTTCAAGTCAGTGTTAATGGAGTTGTCTGTACAGCTGCTGTGCATTGCTTGAAAAATAAATAGCATAATCTTTCCAAAGCAGTAGATTTTCCATTATCAATAATAGCAGATATTCATTTTAATACTATTCTCTCAATTCTAAACTGCAGAAAAAAAATCAATAATGGGAAAAGCTAGTCCATTCTTAGGCTGTGCTATTTGTTGAGGTTTTCAAAATCAAAACTCATACGTTTTCACATAAACATATTTGAATTTGAATTTGAAAGTGACAATATTTAATACATTTATTACTGAAGATAATAGTAACATCCATCTTTCGGCTTAATATTTGACATTGTGAAGATGCAGTAAATTCCAATTCAAATTCTGTTGACATTAAATTCTGGAAACTTTATCAGAGTTACTCTGTGGTCTTGAGATTAGAATCCCATCTCTGGCTGTCTTGTCTACTTCAATATTACGGCCCAGTGTATTTTCTGTACATGTCCTACCGGTCACCTAAATCCTGACCTGGAAGCGTCGTGTCACACATACTGGGAAAATATTTTTCTTCTATGCTCGTGTAGCACATGACTCCCATGGATGGAAATAGTTACTAATGCCTAAGTCTCACTGACAACTACTTAGATTATGTAATAGGAAGTAAATTGATCTGGATTCTGTTCCCAAGAGCATATGACTGGAAACACAAAACAGTCCAAGGCTGGAAAATAACTCCAGATTGCAAAAGCATATACGGGGTTCAAATTTCATTTATTCCTGCCAGTTTGGAAATTGTTACTAGTTTAAGAAATATTTCCTATATTATTACTGAAATGGGAACAGTTACGAAAACTTCTGATGACATAGAGACTTTTAGAAGTGTGAACTGGGAAATCTAATTAATTATGAATTATCTGTTAGCAAAGCTACTATTACATATGTTAACATACATAAGGCAAAAAAAAAAAAAAAAAAAGAAATGGGCAAAACCACCAAAATTTTCAATGAGAAAAATAGCTTTTAAAAGAAATTGCTTGGGAACCACCGTATCTTGAAAAAGCCAGAATAATTTCTGCAAATGTAGGTATCCAGTCTGAAAAAACTCCTCAGATATAAGTAAGAAGCTGTTTGGCTAATGCAAAAGCTGGGTAAAAGTAGAGAAAGTAACCAATCTATTTATATGAAATAACATTAAAGACATCCAGGTAATTTAAACTGAAAAATCCAGTCAACACCACTGTGGTAATAAAGGCTTGATGTGTGAGCTCTTTCTGTCAGGTAAAGTTAAAATGCGGGCCACTGATGACAAGCACAACATAGACAGAAAGATAAAGTAATGCAGAGGTATTAAAACTTATTAAGTCAGAAGAAACAGAAGGAAGGGAAGGGAAGGGAAGGGAAGGGAAGGGAAGGGAAGGGAAGGGAAGGGAAGGGAAGGGAAGGGAAGGGAAGGGAAGGGAAGGGAAGGGAAGGGAAGGGAAGGGAAGGGAAGGGAAGGGAAGGGAAGGGAAGGGAAGGGAAGGGAAGGGAAGGGAAGGGAAGGGAAGGGAAGGGAAGGGAAGGGAAGGGAAGGGAAGGGAAGGGAAGGGAAGGGAAGGGGGGAGGAAGGGAGGGAGGGAAGGAAGGAAGGAAGGAAGGAAGGAAGGAAGGAAGGAAGGAAGGAAGGAAGGAAGGAAGGAAGGAAGGAAGGAAGGAAGGAAGGAAGGAAGGAAGGAAGGAAGGAAGGAAGGAAGGAAGGAAGGAAGGAAGGAAGGAAGGAAGGAAGGAAGGAAGGAAGGAAGGAAGGAAGGAAGGAAGGAAGGAAGGAAGGAAGGAAGGAAGGAAGGAAGGAAGGAAGGAAGGAAGGAAGGAAGGAATTTCATCCACCTTAACAGAATTTATCAGCGCTTAAAAATTTTAAAATATTTATAAAAAACATTTGTAGAACTGAATCAGTGTGGCTTCATAAAATGAAGTGGAAAAATTCCAAAAATGTCGACATTTTTGTCATAGACATAGTCTACCTGAGAATTTTCTCAAGGTGGAGACATTAATTACCCTTTCATGTATCTCATGACCAGTGATACCAAGGGCTCTGAAAGAGCAAAACATGACAGCAAGTTACGCTCCGTGCTCCAGCTGTATCTGATTCCAGGCAGACAGATACTTGTGCAGATACACTAACACAGTGCTCATGTTCAGGGCCATACAGAGGCCATTCCTGAAGATGTACTTGCCATTTCTCAAGTACAGAAATCAGATTTTAATAGCACCTTGTGGGTTGTGCAGGGGAAGGTAACAACACTAACCACCTAGCAATAAATTAGACAGCTATGGCTGGTGCACTCAACTTTCTGCCTCGCTTATGCTGATATTTATGCTGGTAAAAGATCGTATTTGATAGTCTGTAACTCTGAGCAGGTGACTGTTTATATGGGACAGTGTAGTATTATGCATAAACTCATGCTATCTTTTAATGGCTAAATATGCCTGGTAGGAACAGAACAGCTATGTTAGCTAAGTATCCCATTGAAGCAACCTTGATCTACTCAGGTATCGTGGCACTGTGCTACATAAAGTACCTGTGTGATGATTATTTGTCCAGTCTGGAACATGATGATAAAAAAAATCATTTGAAGTAGGTACCAAAAGTAATATAATTTAGGCAATGGCAATGTTTTAGCATAAACAAATACAGGAAAGGAAGAAGTTATGATTCTGTTTGATTTCCATGGGAAGGAAGAGGATGTTTAATTACAAACTTACTATGTACTTTGTCCAAGTGTTAATGAGGTGACCTGCTGGTATATATACAAAACAACTTTAAAGGCCATGGTAGTTTAATCGAATTTTGATGTGTACTCCTCCACCCACTGTGAGAAATTGGACATGGAGAGATCAAAAAAACCTCTCGTCTGTTATGGAGGGCACTTATTCCTAACACAGTGTACAACACCCAAAGAGTACATCATCCTGCTGTACCTCTTAGAGAGTAGTTATACAGTGCTGCAGCTAAAACAACCTTTGACTAATTTGCAACAAGCCTTCAAATTCATCAAGAGTCTAATATAAATCATATTGTTTATGCATGTATTATTTGCCACTGTTTTATTCTGCCATTTACTAAATTCTCACAGAATGTCCAGAACATATGTGTGAAGCCTGTCCTTCCGCTCTGGCATAGAGGCACTGAAAAGCTGTTTAGAGCTTGTCAATATACTCAAAGAGATGAAGAGATGACTAGCCACTGAAGGATGCAAGAGAAGTGTTGCCTAATTCTGAAACCCCTCCCCTCTCATACTGACATCATGAATTTCTGAAGAATCTGGAAATCCAATTTATTTTTGTGTATTTTTTTCATATTCTCCATATTTGAATATCCATTATAAATTTTCCATTTCAACACAGGGCTGTGCATTTCTCCGATATAACATCCATTTTCCCAGCTTATGGCGGATAACAAATAGGCCACTGTCTGGTTTGCACACTCAAAAAGCAGACCTCAAAACTGAAATCCTGAAGTGGAAAAGCCTGCTAATCATGTGATATAAACTTGCTTTTGGAGTTGTTCTGTTTTAGCTAGTAAATCACTCATTTTTGACAGAGAATAAGGGATAGTATTTCTTCATTACTCAAAAGCAGCCTGATAAATCCGCAGAGATTCACTTTTTTTGATATATGCTGGACTCTAACTGTAAAACCTGCTCCCAACTGTAAAACTCTCCCAAAAGTACTTTGCTGTAGATAACCCTCCTTTGCCAAAACCACACCAAATTAAACAGAGGCACAAGCATTACCTTTTATATTTGTCTATCTTTACAAAAAAGCTTTACACTTCACATATTGTTCTTCTGTGAACTAACATATTATAAAAGTCATTAATCTCTTTATTGAGAATCTTGATCAAAATAATTAAAATCCTCAAAATTTCCTATAATACCTGCAATAGAAACAGCAGTAGGGTCTACATAAATATAGAGCAAATGGGACAAGAAATATAAAGATCTCTGTGATATTTGCATGCTTCCAATTAGCAAAAGGGCACAGTAAAAATATTCACAGAAGAGACTAGTTAAAGTATATTTACCTGGAAGCTTAATAAATCAAGAGCAAGCCATATGGAATATAGGGCAGTAAGTGCATCAGTCTAAGCAATGACTGTTAGCCCTCTCAGGACAGAACTTTAATCAGTTCAGAAAAAAAAATGAGGTTTGCCTCGTGAAAAGCAGATATATACACTCATTTGGTTGTTATCACGTCATTTCTACTGAAGGCAAACTTACACAGAAAACTAAGAGTTTAGCCAAATTTTTATATGCAAAATTGTTTATAACATGTGAAAACATTTACAACACGCTCCACATATATAGTTACTTTGTTTTGATAACAACAAAAGGAAGCAGCTGTGGAGTTCTCTAAATCCCAAGATTTTCATTTTTCCCAATACTGGGATTCACAGTCTAAGAGCATTACAGTCCACTGAAGATTAGTGTTTCAGTTTTCAAGAAAATAATATTACTCTTTGGGTACAAATATATATACACAGTTTTTCTAAAACCTTTAAAAACACCTCTTCTACTCATTTGTACTGAAGTCTCAAACTATTATGCTACCTATGCATAGGTATGCACAGGTTGCCTGTACGTAGACTTACTTTCACATACAGCCCAACAGATTTCAGAGGGGCTTAGATAGATTTGAACTACAAATCCATATTTCTAATCGTCATTTAGCTAGATTCTTTATTAGTGAATAGCTGCAGATGAAAAAATAACCACCTTCTGGGATGATTGCATTTAAGTCAGCTTTTTTTTTTTTTCTTTACAGATTCTTCTCCAAACACACTTTTCAATATTTTACTTATCTCTCAAAATATTACTGGCTGTACTGCCAGGTGTTCCTGTGAGGAGGTTGTACTCGTTTTAATCTGTTTGATATAAGAACAAGATCTGTGTTCTGTTCAGCCTTTGTGTTATTATTCCCTTTTCATGATATTTTCCATTCTGTATATTAAAAATGGAATTTGGGTTTTATTCTTTTTTTCCCCCCTGTAGGTTATGCAGGGTGAAATAACACAAAATACTGTTTAATTTTCCATCAAAGGAAAATCTTAATATTTTCTAGCACCACTGCTAAATCAGACTATTGTAAGATTTTTTCATATGATAGTTCATAAACTTTTTATAATTATTTAAATAAAACCAACATAGTAATGCAAAGACTATGTACATGGTTTGTATGTAAATGAATAAAATATTTTCTAGTGTACACTCCTTCAGTCATATTTCTGGAAGAGACAGAGTGGAGATTCCATACATTACAATCTGCCAATTAAGTAAAACTGCAGAAAGGCAATAGAATAGAATACAAAAATCTGATTCTGAATGATGGCAAACTTTTATGTACTTTTGTTGCTTCTCACACCCCACATTTAAGCACGAGTGCTTACTGAAGTAAAAAAAAAAAAAGCTCCCTCAGACTTCAAATTTCACAAATTATTCTGAGTTGGATTCGGTTATACTGAATTTTACTATTAGAGAAGCCAAACATAGAGATACAATATAGTTTTTAATAAGATGATTTATCCAAAATTGGGACCAGAAGTACTGTAAGAAGACAAAATATAAATAAATAAACAAATAGTGCTTTCATATAAAGTTGCTTGCCTTCTATGATCAAGGTTCATTAGGCAAATACTTTACTACAGCTACTCTATAATTAAATAGTTTAAACAAATATATATTAAAACATAATTATTTACAAGTTAACTCAGTTGGAAATAAAAACATTACAAACTGTATCTTTCTCTAAAAACTAAGAAAGTGAAATGGAACAGTATCTTTTGAGAATAATAGAATTATATAATAACAAAAATATCATTCAAAATTGTGAAAATTACTTAGAAATAGTAATGATGTTGACATGAATTAAACAATTATGTTATATTTTTGCCTTCTTCATAATTACATGAGGCAAAACTAAAGTCACATATCTCACATGCACTATATATCTACAAGCCTTTATGATGAAGTTATGCATAGCTATGCTTTAAGAAAATTATTTTTGTCTCTTAACAGAGCAAAGTGCTGGTTTATTTGCTCTAATATGTCATATATACCTGTTCTAGTGTGAAATAATGTAGTATTACTGACCCGTGTGCTGCCAAGTAACTACAAAATCATTGTTAACTGCCAATAAAGTATTTGAAATAAAGTACTTATTTAAGCAAAGAAAGCAAAGATGGCTCTAGGGCATATTTGCACCATGGCACTGACTTAAAATGGTTACTATACAATTCGAGATAGAGTCTTTATCCTTATCAGTTACAAAAAAAAAAAAAAAAGACGTATTTTATCAACAAAGCACTACTCAAAACAATAGTATTATGTGCATTCCAGGATACTACAGTTCACAGAAGATTGCTTCACACAGATGATTTTAAATTTAATAAATGGCTGTAGATTTTTATTTCTTCTGGATAATAATGCTGTCTCTGTAGCTGAATGTGAAAAACACGCAGCCTTTCTGAAGTGTGATATTTATTTTATAAATAGGTTGACATACTCAGGACAGGAAACATGGAGAATAGAGATGCATTAAGTCTTTTACAGTGCACATTATCTCCTTTACCCTGAAGCATACTTCCACCCCTGTATGAGGTGACTGATATGTGCCAAGTTGATTGTACATATTTAATTCCTCTTTTTTTTTTCAATTTCTTGTTTTTAGTAGATTTCACTGTATTTATTCTATCACCTTAATGATGAATTTTTCACGATCTATATTTATCCTATGAGTGTATGAATAATATTAAGTATACACCTGATTGTTTTTAACACCTGGCCTGATATTGAAACATGATATTCCAGTCAAGGCAACAACTTAGGTTTCAGGTGGCCTAAACCCATTCACTCATTCTGCTTTAAACGTTTCCTTGTAATTTTAGGGAAGCCTTACATGTCTCAGTTCAACGAAGAGCTTAAGAACTTGCACACATCCATACTCATATTGAACAAAAGGTTTATGCTCAAGAGCTTTGCAAAATGGTTGTTGGTTACAGGCATCATAACATGTCTGCAGCAGAAAGACAGTCACATCAGGATAAGCTGGAAGGGGCTTTGAGCAACCTGGTCTAGTGGAAGGTTTCCCAGCCCATGGCAAGAGGATTGCAACTAGATGATATTTGAGGTTCCCTCCAACCCAAACCATTCTATGTTTCTATGATTCAGGAAAGCCTGGAGTCTGTGTGTCCACCTCCAGTGCAGAAAATGCCTAAAAAAGACATGCCAATGTCACCTAATACAACCAACAGTCTGATACCCTACTGACCAGGTGTACTCTAAAAATGTGGAATGGTCCAGACCTATTGAGTGACCTCATGTTGTTTACATAATAGAACCCAAAAGGAGTACGATACCTAATACAACCAAGGCTGGGAAACAGAATGCTAGAACTCTGAATCGACCAGGAAAAGAAATTTAAGGTCCTTCACTGTCATGCAGCAGGTTTTTGAGGTTTTGATTACTGAAGTTTATACATAAGCTTATATTTATCATCATGTAGATATGAAGCTTATATATCAAGCCTACATATGAAGCTTATACTCCTTTTAGTATTAAACTTTATTGTAGTGAATTGTGGCATGATGAGAACTGGCCAAATACATGCCTCCAATGCAAACAGCAAATCAGTCAAGACCATTTTCTCCAGCCGTGAAAAGCTTTCTGTGTAAGTGGCTATACATGATCAGCTCTGTTATCTTTATTTTGTCCATGAAGGGAACTCAGTGTATTGTCTATCAGTTCATTCTTTCCTCATTCAGTGTTTAGTGTGAGAGAATATCTATGCTTCTGAATGGTAAGATCTTTAACTCTGTACTATTTTTGCCCTTTAAAAATACTTTTTGTACAAGACAGTGTCAAAATCTATTTAATCTATCTGTATTTTTAAAGTGTTTATCACTGTAGCACTTCCCCAGAATGATGATTAAAAAATAACTCACAGGCTACCTGCAGGTAGGCAGCAGAATGTTTGGAATGTTCTGAAATAATCGAAGGAGACAAAAAAATTAAGCTCTAAACAAAACTTTCCAAAATGAGAGTGGTACTGTGGAATCTCAAGGTTAAAAATTTTATATATATATATTTACTTATTTATTTTCCCATATTAATGGAGAAGCATCAAAGATTTATTTATGCAAATATCCTCACCTCAACGGGAAAAACGTTATTTCAGAAACATTCTTTAAAAAAATCCCCAAAACACAAAACAGACTTTTAAATTCAACTTTCTCATTTGTCTAGCACAGTCACTCAATATTTATGGATGCACATATTTTTCAGGGTGAAAAATAACAAGTCTTTTTTTTAGCTGAAAAAGAGACAAAATGCATTAAGGTCAATATTTCAGATAGATAGGAGAATTTTTAGTGATATGAGAAACCATAAAAGATCAAAGCCAATGCTTCAGATGTTGCAAAAATATTCCCCTTTGTGTTCAGTATAAAGTTGGTAATTTCAATGCCAATCACATTTTTATTTCAGAGTGAATGAAGCCTAGTAGCAGTGTTAATTTGTTGATTTTATGATAGCAACAGTCTCTCTACAGTTCATTCCACATTATTTCTCTCTCCCAGGCAAAGAAATGCGCAATTTTTATTATTCTGAATTATTTATTATTTATCTTATTTAAACTGTCTTTTATTTCTCCAATATTTTAATGTCTGTGCTCACCTCAAGGAAATCGCAGAAGGACTCAGCTGAGATTTCAGATGAAATATTTGGCATCACAGCAGAACAAGGTCACTTCTTAGCCTCATGACTAAAGGTTTTGGTTCACCCTCATTGACCCTGCCTGTACTATATTCTGAGTTAAGTCATGCAGGGAGGTGGGAAGGATTATGTAAGAAAATGTGGGCAGGCTCATTACCCTGTATAAGCATGTGCATCTGTTACAAAAGGAGCATTCAACTCTCAGCTCTCCCCTCTCCGTAGAATTTGTTTCTTCCTTTCTCTTCTCATCAAGTCAGAGAACAATTCTGTGCTTTCACACAAATAATTAAGATGTCATTCTTTTGTACAGTATAGCACAGTCATAGATATTTAAAAAAAAACTACTTGTGGCTTGTTTTCACCCTGCAAAATTTTTCCGATAGCTGTTCTTGCCTCAACTGACCAGTGCAGGATGCCACTGTGTTTCTGGAGAAGAACTGGCACGCCAAGCAGCTTTCAACTGTGAAATCAGTGAACAGATTTAAGAAACAATGTATATCTGGGCCAGACTGCTGGGGTTTATTGGACAGAATTTATCAACACAGAAAAACATCTTATACCTTCTTTATCAGGTGGTCTGATAAAACACTATTTTTAGGAATAAAAATAAAATAATTTATTTCCCCTGTAACTGCTTTGTTACTTTTTAGCTTGCTCCCTGGCATCTAGCATGCACACGGTTATTTCTTTCCAATTATCAGGCTCAAAATCTCCTGCTAGAAATACAGATATATGGGGTTTGATCCCCTTTAGCAAAATACTGCTGGCCAGTAGTGTGAGCACAGCAAAGATCGGCTACAGTGAAGAAAACTCAGCAGCAAAATTATTTTTTATCTTAGAACAATCAGATTCTGAATCAAATCAGAAAGACAGAGGCATTTATAATAAGGTTCAAAGATAGGAATATCTACTAGAAAGCTTTCTTCTTCCCCAAATTCAGAGGTCTCACACACAGGAGAAGGGAAAAAATAACCAATCTGTACTACTGGAACACAACTATATGGTTTTTTTTCATAGAATACTTTAATATCAGTTTTGAACAATTAAATCTATATAAAATTGAGGTTGTTGGTTTGTTTTTCCCCCAACATGTCTCTGAGAGAGAAGTCCTGTGAAGTGTTAATGTTGATGCCAAAGCAGTTGAAGAAAAAGAGATTGATTGAAATAGGTAAACAAACAAAATCAATATCATTCGAAACCCCTAGGAATTAATTCTCCAGACTCATGCTCTATTTGAAGCATGTCTGTCTCACCTTTGCATGCAAATAAAACAAATTGTTCTAGAAGAAAGAATGCTCTCAACAGCTAAACTTTAAACGAGGATTCAGAGAGGATGATTTTTAAAATTGACTAGTTATTTCATGAATTTCTGTTTCTGAGAAATCAATCATGTCATGACAAAAAAAAAAAAGAGTATTTTTTACAAACCATAGAAAATCTATGCTGTGCAAAGTAACATGGTACAATAGTTAGACTGTAAGGCAATAGGAACCTGCTTCTGCGCATGCAAGCCACTGACCAAACCAAGTTTGTCATACAGAAACTAACAAAGGCTTAAAGAAGACTTTTTACTGTGTATGGGTTAAATATCCAGACTTCAGATGCTGGCCTAGGCCTGGTATGTTTCTGCCTGAGGTCTTCTGGGCAGAAAAACAAGCATCTGTTTTACCTGATGTAGAAGCAGTGAGTCTTAGGTACTGAGCTGCAGGAGACCACTATGCATCCAAACCAGCCATATCTGAGATTTCTGGGTAATTGCCAAAAGTCCTAAAATTCTGACTTAAAAAGACTTCCAAATGAGAAACAAGAATCTGCACATCAGGGTGTAAATATCTGCTAGATTTTCTCAACCAAGCCATAACCAAATTGCAATGAAATACATGGATGCACCTTCCCTCTGTCTATTTTGACAGTAATATTTATTATAATATTTATACTTTTCATATTATCACATTTGTTTTAATTTGCTTTGATTACCTCATTTCCTGTCATTCACCCTTTCTTTTGTCACTTTGTCATATAAAAAATAAATACCATTTAGAAATAATTATTTTTGTACTTATATCTATTTAAATTCCTTATGGTTTCTTTTTATGGAGAAGCAGAAGAATATTATTTAAAAATTATCTATTAATTCAAATTTCATCAAGCAGGAGTATATTTTCCACAGATATTCCAAATACTAGTGACAAATATTGTTTTATAAATTTTTAAAAGAAAGTTTCAGCTGTACTATCAATGAATGGAACTGGCTGAGAACAGTATGACTGTCATCTGGCAGTCTAGAAAAAAGAAACACACAATGCTTTAAGAGTTTACCGTGTCAAACCTTACAGTTGGAGAACTAAACAATACTTACTTAAGCCAAAGGAAAAATTCCCAGCAAGTTAAACTTAACAGGATGAGGACTCCAAATTATTTCAGTTCTCTCTCTAGTTTCAAAACTAGTTTTCATTTTATCTAAGGAGATACATGAAACTTCACTTTGATAATGCAAATAAAATACAGGATTAACAGGATATGAATATTTCATACAATACAATGATTTATATGTATCAAAACCAATTTAATCATGTCATGTGATATGTAATATTTTATGAAACATGAGCAATCGGGCACCTGAAGCACAGTGAGAAACACTGGAATTTATGTCAAAGGAATAAAACCAAACCAGACCAAACCAAAACCAGCTTTATTTTAGTTTTATTCCACACACTGCACCTCAGAAATAATCCAACTTTTAAAAAACTTGTTGTCGGACTCAAACTACACAAATTTTTACTGCTATGTGACAGGGGTAACTAATGATGCATCAAAAATGACAAGGAAGTAAAGTTTGTACTAACAGAGTTACATGCTGAACCACCCTCAGCTGGCTGGATCCAGATAAATGAACCAAGTCATGCCATACTATGCCAAGGCTTAAGTACAATTTTCCTACTTGCATAGTAGGCCTGTGACAAATACAGCCTGAGGTTTCCATCAACAGACATGCTGTTATTATGGCAACTGCACAGGGTAATAAAAGAAACCTTGTGAAAATTACACATGACAAAAGCTGAAAGGAAAGTCATGGTAAATAATTGCCTCCCTGAGCCTAGACCTACTGCTATTCTTTCAGGCATTCCCATGACTTTTTGCTAGTCTTTACATTGCACTAATTCCTCAATAAAATGTTTTTTATTAATACTACAGGTATGCACATGATATTAGACACCTAAATGAGAATTTTGTAAAGTAGTCTTTAGGCTAGAAGACTGTATTAACATTTGATTATTATATCACCACAGTATCAATCCATTATATTTAATGGACTTCATCCTCACTTACAGGGTGTAGGAAAGAATTAAAGTTGGTTCTGCATTCAAAAATATGTTTGGATGTTCAAAAACAGGAAAAGGTGAATATGGCTTTGAATTTGATGAAAGAAATGGAAATCAGGTGAAAATCTAAAAAAATAATAAATATAATAAAATAATAAATATAATAAAATAATAAAGAAAAATACCTAAAAAATACCCCAAATAACCCCAAGACCCCAGGAGTTTAGAATATGAAATTCTGCATTAAAAAAAAGAGTAAATATGCTAATATAACAACAGATAATTTTGAGAAAATATTAAAAAATACAGAGCAGTTTTTATAACTCATAATGTTGTCAGATTTTTCCCCGACATCTCCTCCCAGAAATATTGTCTATGAAGGTATAATGTTGGATAAACCTTTTCAGTTATAAGTAGGCAGAATCACATTTGTACTGCTTGTATTATGCAACCAAAGATCAAGAAGTGGCTAGATCTTGGTAACTAAGCACTTCTGACTCATGCTACTCATTCAGAAAAACCCTCTTTCCAGTTCATTACAGAGTGTATTTCAGAAATTGTAGTACTCAATGAATAAATAAACAAGCAATGCTCTGCAAGCAATTTCAGATGCTGTCCTCGTAAGAAATGCAGAAATACTGGAAGTACATCTCTCTCTTACCTGCCATTTTGAGATAACACATTAAGAAACCTCAGAGATCAAGATCTAGCTTACCAGTTTAAAATTACCCCTGGACTTATTAGCGATACTTTTTTGTCTGATATGTCCTGTACATGTGGCCAACAGGATACAGACCTCAAGATAATCTGTACTTTATGTGGACATTTGATGTTTCATATAAAAAGCCAATATATACATCTCTTCCATGACACTGGTAACTGTTACTGGGTACCCACACATTGGCCTGTGCTGCACCTGGAAAAAACAGCTTTAGTAGTATCTTGCTTGCTTAAGGACAACGTGAGTGTGTGTAGTTAGATGAAGGAAGAGAAAAAAAGGAAGAGGGCAACAAAATCTGCAAGAAAGAGTGAGGGAGAAAAAGATGAATAAAATAATATGAGAGAAAAAAAATGAATTATTCTTACTGTAAAGCAAGGAAGAACAGTTTCAACTTCTGCATTATTATGGTTAGCAGGGAGGGAGAGATGAGGAATTTATACTTAGCTAAAGAAATACATTTCCCTAGTGAGATAAGGAAATTAATGCATACCTACATTTCTATGAACTTAAGGTTAAATTGCCCTTCAGACATTTCTCTGACAGAAAATAAATGCTTCTCAAGAACAGATATCAACAGTTACCCCAGTCTTTCGAAGCAACTTTGTGACTCCGCTGATAGGACAGGTGCAGTAATTAATGAAGCTGTGCTTCTGTCATTGATATATTTCATTGTGATATGTATACTTCTGTTTGTGAAGGATTAGCTTCGGTAAATTCTCTTCAATTTTTTTTATTTCAACTGTACAATACCCAGCAATCATCAGCCTTGCAGCATGATTTGATGACACACAGGGCTAGCACTATTTCCCTCAGTTTATATCTACTGCTTGAATTATAATAAGTCTTATTTTGGAAGTAATTACATTTTCCCTTATTAACACATCTCAAACAGCCTCGGCTTTGTCCGTCTGTTTAACCAGCATTGCACAAGAATATTGGACCCTTGAGCCTTAAATTGTGAGTATTTGCTTGCCATTTTCTTCTCTCATTGCTATTGCACGAGTAATTCAGCTGCACTGTGCAGCCACATGTTAGTAAATAGTGTTGATTTATACCATTCTTGCCAAGTCAGAAATGAATACCACGGGATCATTTTGAACACATAAAATAGTAAAATATTTACGGACGGACAGAAAACGATATATCTTATTTGATGGATGAAATGCATTCCACAAGGCTCTTTTAGAGATTATAATTAACTCTTTAATGTTTTCATACATTATAGAGTCTTCCTCATAAGTGAAAGATTAATTAATAAACAAAAGATGATATTGTTTTTTCCAGTGGTGTATTTAATTGATACAAGTCAGGAAATTGTAACTGATTGATGCAAATAATATGTGAAGAGAGCTCATTGCTAAAGCAAAAATTCCTACTCTATGGAGTTACATTCCTGTTCACCTCTTTTCTTACTCCCAAGTTCAAAATTACTTACTTGGAATTTAACATTGAGGACATATCAGTAATTTTATGTATCACAGTGATACTAAATTCATACTCTCTGAAAAGTCTTACAAAACATAAGACTTAATAAGACTTACAAGATAAATAAAGAAAAAACATAATTCAAGCTAGTTAAGATACAGAAAAATACAGTTGAAAGTACTTAAATAGTTGCTTCATTTTACCAGTGTTTTAGCAATGGTCTAATTATGACTAGTGACTTAAAGTGTCAGTAATAATTTAGTTAAAATACTTTTTAAAGACTCCTGATCTGTCATTAGGTGGGATTTCTTCTCCTTTTTCCATTTTTCTTAATTTCACCATTCAATATGCTCATTTTAACTGACTAGTTTGTGGGAATGAAGGTGCATAAAATGAAAAATTGCTTCCTCCTCACACTACACGCAGACTTCAGATTTGCAGAACGTGTAGCTTAGCCCTCATTCAAGCAGCTCATTTCAAATGTTAACTTCTACTCTTAAGATGAGTGGTTGTTATAAAACTATATGGGGAGAAGTGAGATGGCTTTCCATCTCACAGCTTAAAGATTTTCCCATTTGATTAGCTAAACTAAATAAACCATGCCCCAAAAGATGTGGTTCTCCTTCTTGCAACCCCATCTCAGTTGTCCTTAATCTAGAAAACGCCAAAGGAAGACGTTTTTGGTTCCCTCTCATGGAGCCTTCTCCATGTAGTATGGTCAAGTACATCATATTATCTTCATCCCAGACACCTCCTCAGACCTTTTGCCTTTCTACGGCATGTTTCAAGGTCTCACCTCACTTCATGCCTGTCTTAATTCCTTTCGTGCAAAGGAAGAAAACAAAGGGACTCAAAAAGACTTTCTTCCCACAGATCAGCTCTTCTAGTTTTGCTTTTCTACCTTCTCCTCTCCACCTAGCAGACTACCAGTGCAGACTGATTGAGTTCTACCCCACCATGAGGCCATCAGCTGAAGTTATAATGACCTCAGGCTGAAGTTACATCAACTTGCCATTTACAATGTAGATTAAGTTTTGATTCTTCTGGTGCCCTAATTCAGATGTCTTAAGGCAAGGGCCAGCCAGCAGCGTATGCATGTGTATAAGTTACCTCCTAACTTCTAGAACAACTGGCTGCTGCGAGCACCCTGCCAGGGGCTTCCCTTCCACCAGCAACCTGGGTACCCAGGCTGCATGAGCCTGTCTCCATGTCTGCATTACCAAGGAAGGGCAGGCTGCAAAATAAACACAAAGACCAAGCCAAAAAAGTTCACACTGTATTATCTAATAACTATCGCTTTTATGCAAAATTCATTGCTATCATACTCTTCGTTCACAAATATCTGAGGTTTACTATCAATCGGGGCAAGTGCTTCAGCTTTAATGGATATGATAGCAATAGGACAGAATGAAAAAAACAAAGTAGCGCTTTGTACAGCCACCACAGAGAGCTGGCCAGAATAAAGTGGAATGTATGAGAAGGCTCTCACCAGTCAGTCTAAAGATGATGTAATGAGATCAATCAGATTCTCTTGCTGCTCTGTGTCTGTTACACTGTAAAAACTCAATGATGTAGAGAAGGATGGTAGGTGACAACTATTTGCTATTTCTTACAATAAAAGCTACTCAAATAGATGCTTAGGTAGATTCTTTAATGATGCATGCTTTTATGGAAAATCCACAGAGTGAATTTTATTCCATTCTACTTTCCTAAACAAACTTTGAACCTTGCCTGGCACCTAGGGGAAAAAGAAACAAACAAAACTCTGCCACCCTTCCCTTCGAACTCCTACTCCTCAAATAATCCTAACAGCCGTGTCACCATCCCCTTCTCTCAGAACAAATATTAAAGTGTTTCTTGGTGTTTTATCTCTCTCCAACAGGTCTATATTTCAGAAGACAATGTGGACTACCACAGTTTGCGGTCACTATGAAAGTATTTCCTGAATATGTTGCAAATATAATATTTTTGACTAAGGGAAAGTAAATCCTTAAAGACAGTGGTAAGATGTCTCTTGACACAAAACAGTGGTAAATTTAACGAAATATAAAATAGGTTGTTAACTACTAAGCACTGTAAACCAGTAGTTACCAAGAAAATACTTTCTTCCAACAATATTCCCTATAACATACCTCAATAAACAATCTAATTTTTTCTCCTAACAAGAGATTTTCTTTAGAAAAACACTGTTCAGTGATTCAGTGGCACAAACACATGCTAAGTATTCTTTTCCGGATGGGAGCTTTGAAAGCCCAACACACTCAAAAACTGAATTCTAGACAGGCAAATGACTGCTAAAAGGTGTACCTCCCCCTTTTGATTCATGTTTGCAGCTCAGCTGCATGATGGCTCGTGTATAACTACTGCTGTTGGTCTGATCTCACGAAAAGGAGGGGGACGTACAGGACAGCTGGCCAGCAACAGATGGGGATATGCTGTTCCATCTCACAGGCTGGTAGAGCTCCTGTTGCAGCACATGCTGTCCAGAAGGAATTCTAATCCAGCACCGCTCTTCCAAAAGGAGTCCTGGCTTAAAGCCACAGTCAAGTCCTAGAAATCAAAGAACTTCTTAAACTGCCTATCTACTCTTCAAACAGTCCAGTCATTTATAGTTCAGATCATTTTTTGTGCTGGAAATTAATTAGTCAGTTCTTTAAATTCTTTTTGGTTGAAGATAAGGTGAAAGCATTCGATAACCTTCTCTGGTTTTGTGAGCAGAGCTTTATATACCTGTTAACAGCTTATGAATTCCTGTCTTTGAAGAAGAAAATTCTTTGCTTTTCTAATCACAATAAATGCAAAAAGTTCATCATCAGTCCCATTCAACACAAGGATGTTGGCTTTCACTCATTGTGCTTCACAGTAACATTGGTCTTGACCATCAATTGACTTCTAAAATAGTTAAGCTGCATTAAAATTAGACTGTTGTCATTGAAAATTACAATGAACTGAATTTAATTCATTCTCTAAACTTTGTATATACACCTAGAATTTAATTTTGTTCTATTGATATTTCAGATTTGATAATTCAAATTAAATATTACTTGAAAATCAAAAAGTAAAACTCATTTGAAAACTTCTAGAAATAGAAATGAAGATATCTGTTCATTTTGACATTCTGAGTGGAAAGGAATGAATAAATTAAACACTTATGTCATTTCTCATTATCAGGGTATTCAACACAATACTAGGGAGCTCATTCCACTATGCAAACTCATCCTGACCCAACTAGTCCTTGTGTATCAATAGAAAGAATTATCATCTCATCTTACCTCTTTAAAATAGAGATAGTCTACTATGGATAAAGTCATCTATACCATGTCATATGCAGAATATCAGAGGACAATATTAGTAACGCTAGATTCACACCAAGGTTTAAATTACAATAATACAAACTAATGGAAAAGTTGGACCAATAACTGTATATACAAATCATAACAAACATGTTAAAGTGAATTACAAAATAAGATTTGGCTTAGAAATACAGCTTCTTTATAGAGTCATCTGCGGTGCTATGTATAAAAAGTGTTACAACTTCACAGGGTATGGCAAGACCCTTTGCACTCTTACTTGGCAGATGATTAGGAATTTTATGCAAAAGACATCTGTACAATCCCATACAGAGCCATGAGTGTTCAGTAGGACACTTTTCTTTATGCTTTTTTTTCTATTTTAAAATTACTTTCAAGTAAAAAAGATCTATAACAGTAGTGTATAAACACAACTCTGTAGTAAATCCTTTTAAAACATACAAATTATGAACTAGAAAAAACGATATGGTTTAACATTCGTTAAATGCTATTTTTGCATTACGTATTTCTCTTTTTTAAATTGAAGTATCAGTTTACATAAATAATTACAGTCTGACCCTTTTGAAATGCCTACTGACCTCAAAGAAAATCTGTCTAAGAACAGAAATACCTGTTTACAGCTTTTTCCTCGTTATCAACAAATATTTCAGTATTTGAACTAAAGGAGCAATTCTTGTGAACGCTCACACACAGAATTTTAGTATTTGTGCATATTCTCACTAGACTGTACAGCATTATGTTTTACTCTGATGAGCCTCTTAAAGGGAGCCTTGATGAAAAAAAAACCACAACTTTGCATAACGTGCTCTATAAAAAAAACAACAGAATACTCAGACTACTCATACAAATAATATTCAGACCAAATGTTTACAGATGTGAGCCTTTAAACAAAGGCAGTGAGCTAGAACATATCCTCATCACAAACCAGAACATAAATCAGATGCAGTTCTACCCAGAAAAAAAAGAGTTGAACTTGCTGAATATAACACTGCCATTTTTGTGTCTTCTGTTTCTCTGCAAAGTCACAGCCTACTCTTTTCCTTTTCCATGGCTTTTTGTTCTTAAATTTGAGGTGCAGCATCAGGCTATCAACTATCAGATCTTTTTTTACTTGTAAATAAAATAGTTAGAATTGTTATTCTAATCTATTGTAGTTTCCCTAGGTTTTTCCATACCTCAGCCATCATTGTCACTGTTTACAAACTTGCTATATTATATCCACATAAATCACAATCTCTGAGAGTTCAAAACCTAATGTAAAAGGACAAATAAAAGTATATTTTTATAATTTCCATATTTTATATAATTGGCATCTATACTTACTGTTGCTAAACATATAATATTAATTTGCTGCAGTATAATGGAAGAATACGATTTTAAATGGAAATCTGATGATGAAGATAGTTGGGTGCTTTGTCAGTTTTTAGGATCTTCAGGGCCAAACATTACATACGGCAATTTTATTTCAGGTTGATAACCAAATCCATTTGCCATCTACAAGAAGTTGATTCCATCAGTTTTGTGATGTTTTGAATGACCAGATGGGACTTTTCCCTGCTCTAAAGACTTACCATCTGAGTGTGTAGGAGTTAGATCTGGGAGAAACACTGCCAGCTGAACTGAGATGTTGTATAGATGTTGAGTACTTTACCAGTAAAGAAACACTTGTCTTGTTTCAATCTCTCTCTTTAGCTGAAAATACTCTATCTCAAATTAGTTGTTGTAGCCAAGTTATGTCTACAGAAGTGGATAAAAAAGAAAAAAGAATTAAAAATACCTACTTTTGTCACACATATGCACAGTCCAGGGACATTTTTTAAAGGCTTTCTTCCATGTTCCCTACAAGGCTATACTTAAACTACACTTCTAACTTGAGTACAATAATATTGACAAAATGAAATAAAACTGTGTTGAAAAGTTTGTCCGCTTTTAAGTACCATTATAATTTTGCTGGTTTTTATTCTGATTATGTTCTTCAAGTAATTTCTTTCCCTTATTTCTATGTGCAATCCATTGGAAGAAAAAAAAAACAGAAAGTATGCAGTGATGGCAAGAGCTCTCAGTAAAGTACAATCACGATTCATTATCATCACATACTAATGGAATATCTCAGTGGAAAAACCATGAAGCAATGTTTAAACATCATGCAGTGATTGTTCTATAATGTCTGTAACTACATTGCACACATCTTTCACGGTCCTGCTTTCTTCTGTTATCTGGGTCAAGCACAGTACTCCCTTTCTCTGTGAGTTTGTGAAGAAGAGATAGGTTGGTGTGGGTTTTTTTTTTCCCCTCAATTCTGTTCCATCTTCCAGCTGTTTAAGGGCATAGGGAATTGTACTGGCAAATCAATTTTCTGTGACAGTTTGAAATAATAGCTTTTTAGGAGGTAAGTTAAAGCAAAAAAAAAATTTTCTTCATATTGAAACTTTCCTTAAGTTGCATGCATATCATGAAAAATCACTTGTTCTGACACAACTCCTTTATGTAGGGATTTGGGGACCTCTCTACCATTGCCCCGTAGGAATACCTTTGCTGTTATCTTCTCCTGTTTTTACTAACAAGCGACTGTTTTTACTCTTGGAGAGTTCCAATACATCAGTTCTACACAAGGATAAGACCATATGAATAAACACTAGGATCTCAGTCACTGGTGAAAACCAAAATATCGCTTATTTTTTGATCTCCTCAATATTTTCTTTTTTTGTAAAGTATTTATGAATAACATTTGACGTAGATGTATCAATAATAATATAATGAGCAAAAGCAAATTTTAAAAAAAACATATAAAGAAAGGTATAAAATTACCCCTTTGGAAATAAGCTTGAAATCACTTTGACCCATTTAAGTCCATAGCCTTACCATATGGTAAGCCATCACAGTGCTTCAGATGTCAGAAGAGTTCTGAAGATGACAGTTAAAATTCTGGCCTCTAAGCTGTCATCCAGCTCCAGTAAAATCAAAACCAGCTTTACACTCAGGTTTGAGCTCAGTAAGCAAAGAATTAGACCTTGATAACAGGGATGAGAAAAACAGCACCAAAAATCACTAAGTTATCTTCATGAAATTAACCCAGTAAAATTTGGTCCAAAATGATGTATAAGCAGCCATTATAAACCTGCTAACATGTTAAGTATTACCAAAACTATATAGGTTTGTTGGACGTTTTTGGGGGGGTGGGGATGTTATGTATGAAAAACAGAATCGGAAACTACTTTTGCATTTGCTTCAGTCAAAGTAATCTAATAATTTTAAAGTGCCTACAGGTAAAACTAGACATAGGACACTGAGTTCTGAGGTTGCAAAAGACTGAAACAGAGTTACTTGAGTCAGTGAAGCACACACTCACATCGCTGGCTTAAAACCCGCCCCTCATTCTCTGTTATAAAAATTTCTGGCATTGCAGGAGAACTGACTGTGTAAATCCTCAGTGAGGCTGAATAGCCTGGTTTCCATAATTCCATTTCATGCAGGGGCATTATGTGATTGCTGCCCTCCAACATCCTTACGAAAATAAAATGTCTATCATGAAGACTAGTCTTGTAAGTAAAATTTATATTAAATTTATAAATTACATGTTACTTCAGAACACATGGGATTAACTCTCCCTGTCAGTCCAGGCTCTGCTCTTCACTCCCACACACCCTGCCCTGGCAATCATCTGCCTTGCCCGTTAACTCAGCTATGTCCAACTTGTCTTCAAATCTTCTTCCTGCCCTCATTCATCTTTTTCCATATTAGCTGTGAGCTTCTTGAGCTTCTTCAAAGCTGTGTTTCTGCCAAACATTTTGCTTGCACTCTTTATCGCTGTCCTATCATTCCTTCAACTGAATCCAAGTCACATAGCCACAGAATCACTTCCATTACACCTTTCACTCTAACTCTGATTTACATTTCTCGTCCATCCATTCTGAAACCTGACCTGAACGACACTGAATGCTTCCTTTTCTTTAAAGTTCCTCTTTAGAAGTATGATCTTTGAACTCTTTATTTTTTCAGAAATGTTGAAAAAATATATGAACAAAAAATGTCAATCAAATCTATATAGCCTGACAAGCCTGAGGAGTGTCACCACTCAGTCATTAATCTTTGTTATAACTTTTTGAGAGTCAACAGAGTGCAAGAATATTTCTTCTTTAAAGTGCTTCACACTCTTTCGTCAATATATGGTAGATAATCATTAAAAAGGCAATAGCAAATATTGTGCAACGAGCACTGGTGCATTGACTTGCCTTGCATTTAATTAGTCAATTAGCTTTGCATGGTTTACCACAGCAATCTGAAACTACCTATTGCCCCAAAGTAAAGTTAAAAGGAAACAGAAAATCAGCACATTACCTGGCAGAGAGCTGTTGTCCAAGACAATAATCTGAACTTGGTAGATACAGAGCCTTTGTTCAGCTTGAACCTTTAAAGACTCCTTGGAGACCTGATTGGCTGATTATCACACATGATGTTTGGACAGTCTATTTTGTATGAACAATTGCCAAACCAATACGCATCTCAAATTACTGAGGCGTCAGAGGTTACGGTGAAGCTCAACAATCAGAACATGATCCCACAGAAGGATGCCTTTGGTTTACAAACATTACATCACCTGTTTAGCGTTTCTTTTACAGTTTCTT
The DNA here is from genome assembly GCA_033556795.1 of Tapera naevia. Classification (NCBI taxonomy): domain Eukaryota; kingdom Metazoa; phylum Chordata; class Aves; order Cuculiformes; family Neomorphidae; genus Tapera; species Tapera naevia. The sequence goes on from JAUMJJ010000059.1 coordinate 18,965,138, forward strand.
TGTCTGACATACAGGATTTTTCCTTATCATCCTCTGTGTACATTCAAAAAGTCTATTTAGATTCTATAGCCTTTAAAACGAGGGTAATACCTGGAGGCAACTGAACATAGTTGGTTCCTAATGCTACAGGAGTTCTGCATGTATTGAGATGCTGGGTGTGAACCTGCCTTTTGAAACATATGGTAAGTTAAGATCAGCATTAACATGATTTTGTTAAAAAAACTAAAAATGTAATAAAAAATGCTCTAAAGATTATCAGCGAAAGCTTAAAAGTAAAATTGTAGGCACTCAATGCAGATAACACATTGCAAAATCTGATTTTTTTTCTCATTTATACAAAATTGTCAAGAAATTAACAGTAAATATGCATTTCACTTAGACTTTTTCAGACTGCTCCATTTACAGGCATAGTAAAATACCCCATTAGGCTTTATAGAGCAATTAGAAAATTCTTTGTATTAATAAGTAATGCTAGCCACTACATTATTTAAAAGGCTGTACTTTGCTAGAGATAATGCAGAATTTGCTTCAGAGCTCCAAAACACATTTTCCATTGTTCCTTAAATTTTAGAAAAACTCAATATTTTTGGGTAGGAAAAAAAAAATCAAATAATTTGCAATACTGATGACAAAATAAAGGTATACATCAAAGGCAAGTTACACCTTAGACCAGATTACAACTTTGCTCAAGAATTCTGGGCATTTATAAGTTCTGAGCTTTTATAAGTTCACACTGAAAGTCCTTTTTTAACATCAAAAAATTACGTTGACTCTTTTGTTGGAGAAGCAAGCAAAAAAGCTGTAATTGTCATTACAATTGCTATTTTTCACTAGTCTCACACACCCTACTTGACTTGACCCAATAAATGCTGGAAAGGATGAAACTGCACGGCATGATGAAATGGAAAAACTTTCTGACAGTCAGGTTAAAAAACCTGAAACTTTGTCTTGTCCTAAATATTCACTGTGTAACTGATAATAAAGCCTCAAAGCTCTTAGGTGTGCTTTGTTTGGGAATTTTAGGCAGTCTCAGGGATAATTTTTATGAGAAAACTCCTGTTACTTTCACTGCCTACCACTTTGAATATTCACAGGGAAAGAAGCAATTCTCTCAATGAATGTCTTAAATGAAAATTAATGATGCTAATGATGATCTACATTCTGAGGCCTGTGGCAACTTAGCATGAATAGTGAGACAAGTTCTAGCACGTCTGGAAGCACACGCAATATGAGAGCTTGTTAAAGATCAGCCTCATTATGAGAAAATATTATAATTCAATTGATTTCTGTACTGTCTAGAACTTTAACTTGAATCTGAAATGATTCCTTTGGGAAGGATGAAATATATTGGAGATAATGTGTGGCAGTCATAAGTAAACTTCTAATGCCAAACTACAGGACTACTCACAAGGGATGTTGGTTTGAGCTCCGAGGACAACAGCAGGAAGGGAACATGTTTGCTGACACAGGCATGTAAGAAGAGGACATAAAGGAAGTAAACATGTGTTGCTGAACTCTAACTAAGACCCTGCAGTGACAACAGTAGTGTGTTTCCTATTATTGGAGAGAAATAGGAAGCAAGGCATTGTTCATGCAGGACACCCTTTGTTAAGATTTTGACAACTTGTGTTTAGTCCCAGGTACAGCTTCTCACTTGCGTCAGCAAAGTCGCTCCCCCCTGCTGTGCCCTTCATTAGTAGGCCCTTCCTTCCACAGGATCTCTATCCCATCCTGGGGCAGGGGAAGATAAAATCACCCCAACGTCAAGATTTCTGCATCCATGAAAAGCAGCCCCAGAAAGAGGGAATAACAGCAGGTACCACTGTGATGCCCCCAGAAGGTGAGCCCTCAGCTGTCCTCTAGGGATGCTGACAGCACCACATCATCTTAGCATCATGATGATCAACCATAGCTGCCTTTTGTCCATCCACTTCACAGATGAAACAGAAGGGCTTAAATCTGTGCTTACACTGAGGTTGATCTTCTAAATTCAGGGAATGAGCATAAGGTAGAATGTCAGAGTTAATGTCAGAATGCTTCTGAGTGACAGAGCTAATTGGTGCAGGGCTCGCCAGTGGCAGGCAGTTGGCCTGCAGTTCACTGTCAGCTTGAACTTGGCAAAAATAATAGTTAATACTGTCTTGGACCGTTGTCTATAAAAACGTATAGATACCAAGAGGGCTATTACTTTACTCACCATGTGAGACTAATCTGGCAGTGTATTTTCTGAATAACAATGGCAATAGATTTTTTAATATAATACAAATACACCTACTCAAGAGCTCCTCTGAGACAGGTGGTGTCTACCTGCAGTTGCTTTACTGCACCTTGTTGCCCATTCACACATAGGCACATACTAGTTAAATTTAACTATTCCTCCCTAGAAAAGAGACAGACACAAGGAAAATGCTGACATTTTCTTCCGGGATCATGAGCTTAAACTGTTAAAACTGAAGCAACCTCACCATAACCATTTAGTCTGGATGCCAATCAGAACTTCAGCTCAGTTTTGCTATACATTAATATCTGTACCAGCACAACATCTGATTATTAAAAATATAATCTGTTTATTAAAAAAAAATCTCTTTTGTGCACAATCAAGTGGTATCATTAATATTATGGTACATTTTTTCCTTCAGTCACAATGCAAGGACTTCTTGAAAGAATGCTTTACATTAGCAGTGACCATAGTACTTAAAGCTATACAGAGGCTTGTTCGAATAATGGAGGTTTGATCACTCACCTTATTCTGTTGGTGTGATTTTTTTTGAATCTAATTCCCTGTAAGATCTCAGATATTGGGTGACATTTTCAATTTCTCCTGTTTCTTTACTAGTATTCACTTTTAGTTTTTCACCTTTTAGAGGAGATTTAAGTCTATAATAAAGTTCTGCAAGATATTCTTTGGCTTGCACAAGGTTTGTGACTCTGATTTAAGGAAGGCATTAATCACAGCCATCTTTAGACAGTGCTGACATGTACATGTGATCTGGATACCTAGGCTCCAGATTGATTTCTAGATAATGGGCAGAAATTAACTTCTGAGACATACCTCACTGACCCATTTTAGACATCTAAGCTATAATGAAATGATACATGGCCTACAAATACATATATATCTCCATTATATAAGGTGAGTCTAGATAACTAGCTGAATTATAGATACCTATGCTACTGAACTCTATCTGGATGAACCCAGCCTTATATGCTCATAATATAGTTTTGTATTATTCCAAGGAACTGGAAATAATGATCCAGTTCCTTCTACTAGTCGAATGTTTTTAAATGTTAAATGTTTTAGGATAGGTAGGAGAAGGGTTTTCTTGTTTGTTTATTTAACTCTGATGAAATAAGAAAGTGAAAAATATATGTTCTGGATTCTAAAAACATTCTTTCCATCATCTTTAAAATAGGTCCACAGCTTAATAGTATAGTGTCGTGTTGAAGTCTGAAATTTTGCGATCCTTTCTGTATTGCTGAGAAAAATACATCCAGTTCGGATGAGCAATGACTCTGCAATATCCAAATTTTGTTGCTGTGTTTGTAAAATCTACAACTCAGGAATGTTGCATTACAAACATTTTTGTGGCTATCAGCTGCACAGAAGACAATTTATGGAAGGTGCAGATATAGTATCTCATGTTTTATTTTCATAACATGAACAACTAATACTATCCTGTTTGAAAATAAGTCTTACATAACAAAAGCAAATCTCTAACCATCTTCTTCGACAAAAAAAAGTGACAAATTTTGTATGTGCAATTTTAATTCATAATTTACTCAACTAAGTTATTACATAAACAATTCAATTAGAACTTGAAACAGTGTTCAATGCCTTACAGAACAACATAGAGGGCTGCTTACCTCATGTAAAGCCTGGACATTTGCCCAGAGCTGCAGAATTGGAAAGGCAGCATTTTCAGAACCAAATTGCGACTGCAATGATTAAATCACTAGTAAGACATTAATTTTTATAATTTATAAATACTTTGTATCATATTTTTCCAGAATTTCATGAATCTATATTTCTTGACAACTGAACATGTGGCATTTTAAAATTGTATAAAAATCCCTGCTATGAAGAATGATTTCTTGTGAATGTTGGAGTAGAGGCAGCAGAATACCTTTTACTCGAGATAACAAAATAGCTAGGGCTGTCTCTGATGACACAGATACCGATTATGCATCAGGGACTGCTTACAAGTGACCAGATAAACAGTAGATGTTTCCTAGAGATACTGCCAAAACTTTGGAATAAGCTCAAGAATTCCATAGCAGATGCATTTGCAGGGGAGGAAAAAAAAAAAAAGACTATTAATTTAAAGCTACTTTCTTTGAATTCTTTAAAAAGCAGTATAATTCAGGTCTGAAGTTTTGTTGGCTTAGGTAACTGCAGATACACAAGAGCTTGAGTAACAAGACAAGCCATAGGGTGTGACAGTGCACAAGTTTGAGTGTGTTAGGTATGAAAAAAATGTGAATCTGAAAGGTATGTTACACATCACATTGCCCAACACTGTGTGAATATGCAACCTTTTAGGATGGTTCTTGCCTGATTCTCCTGTAAGCGCTCTCTGGCAGTGGTTAACACCAAGGGACAGCATGGAATGAATGCGGAAGACTACAAGGAACTACAAAGGGACAACAGCAGGACCAGAATTTCTGTATCTGGTTAATGAGAATCACAAGACATTTTCTCATCTGTCTCCAATATGGCAAAAACTTTCCCCTCTTGTACACCACCCTTGAGAATGAGCCAGACATAGCAGTAGTTTAAAAACTGCAGCACACAGAGGGCTGCGCGTGCCTATGCACAAACTGCAAACACACAGGCTGAGAGAGATATCCGTAGGTACCTTCTCACCACTTGTACTTTAGTGCAATGGCACTCTGGCAAAACCACACGCTCCTCCACCAGCCCCTCAGTCTGCTAGCCCTCCCCAAGAGTGACTGCTGCTTCAGCCTGCTCCACCTGAACACTCACTGCCCTCCCTCCACCGCTCCTCCCTAATCCTCCAATCTCAAAGGCTGGTAGTGTCATTCTCCTTGCTCTAACTTACCAGCATCCAAAGTCCAAGGTAAGAGAAATCTACTCCGTTACTAACTGACAGCTTGTTCACCGTAAGACTCATACTTTAGGTTTCTCCTGGTGCCTTGATTTCCCTTCAATCATCCTCACTACCTTGTATTTAAATGTATCTATATGAATACGTTCAAGATAATTTTTAAGTTAAATTCATCTGGATTGAGTTAGCCCATGGTTATTCGAATAACACCTAATGCCTTAAATAAAGAATTATAAACTAGGCCACTAACTTTGTTACATTTTTAAAACACTGCAGTTTCTCATGAAAACAAAATACATTTAAACCATTAATACATGTCTGTAATTTTTCCATTTCAGTCAGATCACTTTAGATTCTTACGTCAAATCACTACCTTTGTCTTTCATAAATTATTTGTGAGTAGAATAAATTATTTTTTAGAGTAGAAATTTTTTTCTAGTCAGATCAGATAATGTACAAGAGTCTAATTCAGTGAAACTGAATGTGATTTACATGAGATTTAGTGAGTATTAGAAAAGAAAGGATATTCTTCAGAGTGAAGAAGATAAAGTGAGGACATGGCAAAATATAAGAAAAAGGAAAGTAAGCTTGAATGGAGTGCCTTTACTGGCATCTTAATTTTTAATGGTATCCATTCTGTGAAAGCCTGTAACTTAGCAAATCTTTGTAGTCATGTAATTATTATGTTGAGCAAAGCATATTTGTTTCTGGCTTGTAAGAAAATGCAAGATGGTATCCATCTCGAAGGTTTATGATTTACGTGCAGATTGCTAAATATGTGTTACACTTGTTGGGAGTTCACTCAGCTTTTCAGCAAAATTATTAAGGGAGGTATTTAAAACAAGTTAGCGACAAATGTAGGTGTACATTATAGTGGGAATGACAGCTATACTCGGGTATATATTACTTTAGCATATAAGCATCAACTGATGAAGTAATTTTGTTTAAAGACAAGGAGATATAGTTAACAGTAATTAAAGGGTGCAACATCTTTCTACTTTGCCTAGAGGGGCAGCTGTTCTGGCAGAAGCTTTCACCCTGGAGGGTTCAACTCTTGAATGTAGTTTCTACCAGGGTAGAGCAGGTTTATTTTTATGGGCAGAAATCCACACAAATCCTGTCAACTGAGGCTCCTCAAGAGACAGATAAATTTTATGTAACTCCCAGCTGGCCTGAACACCAAAACAGCACCACCATTTCCTTATAACTCACTTTTCATTTCTGCTTTCTGGACTGATCAGCTTCTTTCAAACCACCCTGAGTATGTCTATTTAAGATAAGTACAACACTTTTAGCTACTACAGGTAAAAGACTCAGATCAATGCACAGGTTCGCTGTAGCTCTACAGCAGCTACTTTGTGCATGTGTGAGTTTTTTCAAAAATGGTAACCCTAGCAGTAACAAACCACCTCTCAGAAGTCAGCAGTCCACAACAAAGCTGCTCAAAATGATCTAATCCTTATGATGCTGCATTTTAGGATTGAAATTAAAACCAGTGCCAATGTTGTGCACTCACTCCACTTTGAGGCATAGATGGGTGTTTTAGATAGCTCATGCTACTATGGCTTTCCTCAAAAGCAGGGCAGAAAATGAGTCTATGTGTTTCTGGACTGCCTGATAATTAACACCCAGTAGCCTGACAGCTTGTAACTTGTACCTTTCCTTCTTTTTCTACCTTCAAGACCTTATATAATCTCACTGCTGTCACCTACTCCTGCTTGAAGAATCACTGCAACACTGTCCCAGAAAGGAAATTCTAAATTCTCTGAAGGAAAAGAAAAATAACAAAATAAAAAAACTTCTTGCATAAGCTCTTCTCTCTTTAAGTAATAGACTCTCATAGTTCCCATTTGCAGTAGAAAGCAAGCAGCCCATTTCTATCCTCAGCAGGGCCCAGATAAACAGTTCTACCAAGTGAACAAACAAACAGGGATTCCCCCTGGCAAGGTCAGAGGAGCAGATGAAAATGACCCTGAGAGCACGAGTTCAACCAAATACAAAAGGTTTTGTGCTCAGTGGGGTTTGGTTAAATAATTCAGGTCCAATCTTCTAGGAACACAAATACAAACTATTCCCTTCTCAATGGGGTAACAGAAACAAACACACAGAGTTAATGAACCCAGCAGGGATTGACCAAACAGTTCAAACTCCCCTTTGGAGCAGTGAGAATAGCTGTGAAGAAAACAACCTTAGCCACTTGGCACTGGAAAACAGAGCCTGCTCTGCTTTGGTTGGATGAGTAAAAACTTCCTTGATTATAGTAGTCCTTCACTCTTCACGGCGCTAAACTTACTCTTAAATGCTGACTAAAGAGTCATCTGTTCAGTTCTAACAGTTCATGTGCTAAGTCAAAGTAATACAGTGAAATGTCTTCTCCAAATATTTGATTCCTTTGTCTTCTTACTGGGTTCAGATTCTGTATCTCCTTACACTCCTGTACTGCCAACATCCAGGTTGCCCTTCTTCAGTCCCATGCTACCTTTCACATCGTTCTCCTTGTATAAAACATTTTTTTAGCCATCAGCATCCGCTACTTCTTCTATGTACCCGGTCGTAGAATTGCTCAAAAGAAGTGAAAAGGATCGTATGGACAACACATCCACATGTATATAGGACACTTATGGCAGATAAATATAGGTTGTAAATGACATACTGCAACATCAGAACTTCCTGAAATATCAAACCAATATATTCACATTTCTTCTTCCAGTGCTTTCTTCATTTCCCCATTTCATCTCCTAGTATGCAGCATGTTGCATAATTCTTCCTATTTTTGTATCACCTTGTGTATTTGTATACATACATACAATTATTTATATTGGAAGACTCTCCCCTCACTTATGTATATTCAGTTGCCCTAATGAGAAGCAAGTAGACAACACTAGAATGCAAGATTCTCAGCTTACAAAACAACTATAAGTGCTGTTTAAAGTACTTATAAAATAGGCTGTTCAGCATACAGTTATAACTTCTGATTTTATCCTGTATAAGTGCTAGTTAGAAGAGAGGGTTGATTTAAAAGTAGGATTTAAGCTTCAGTTATTGAGAGATAACAATCTACTTACCCGGGACCCAGTAACACTGAAATTCAAGATCCTAATTTAGGTGGCTAATTTAGGTTTCACAAGACTGTTGTGCTGCGTACAAACCCTGTTGTATTTAAACACCTGGGATAAAACTGGTAAATGGGGAGAAAGAAAAAAAAAAGAAAGAAAAAATTGTTCAAAACATCTTCTGGATCCTCAGTAAGACATGCCATTCAGAATCCTATTCTATCGGACTAGAAATTTAAGTATAATAATTTAAAAATAAGCTTGGCATTGGCAACTACAATAGCTTTGCTAATTTTTCAGGAAATGGCTACAAGAAAAAAGATACCACAGCCACATGACCAAAATACATTTGCATTGAGAACAATATGACTTAAGTAATCATTTTAGGTATATAATATATTGGCAATGCTAAAGTATATCCAGAAGCGTCAGCTGGTTGCCTAGTTAAGCAAGAACATCTTGTTTCATTAACATTTTCTATGTTATCCTATTCAGAAGAAGAATCTATTTTAATTGTGGAACGGACAGGCTTTTGTATCCTATTGCACTACATACATAATACGTATGCAGTTTCAGTGTTAAGCATAATGGTGGAAGCCGCTATCACTTAATCACAAAACCAGTTCTCAGATGGAAATCATCAACTGGATCAACAACTCCTAGTGCTAGTGGATGCAGCCACACAAACATGACAGACCTCCTTTTTCATGGCATGCATAAGAGGGAGTTGCCTGCACATATGCAGATCAACTTAACAGAAATGCACAGTGGGATGCATTTGCAGGGGTCTTCCCTGTGCTGCACAAGCCATAAGTTAGAAACAATCCCCTTTTCACCTGTTCACCCATCCACTGCTAAAGAATCTGAACACATCCGTATTGTAGAGTCCACATCGGTTCCCACTGAGGTCACAGGCTATCATTACTCAAGTAAATCTAAATGATGGTTCTAGCCTTTATTTAATTTTACAGTCTTAAGCATAATGGTCTTGGAAGTGTTTTACATTATTTGCCAAGTACTTCTGGAAGTCAAGAGTTTTAGCTTGGTCTTAACCACCAGGCTAAGCAATGACTATAAAACTCAACACTCGCCTTTTATTTTCAAGGTTGTAATATTAATGTTTTAGAATTGTATTGCTCAATTTTTTGTTAATGTTTTCTCATCTCATTTTCATATTAATTTCTTATTAACATCTTGCTGAATGGATAGCCTGGTATACACAATAGCACTGTCAAGAGGGCACATCTATTTGATGATTAGACAATACAACTATTCATCAACAACAAAAACCTTGCTGTAGCCTAGAATTAGCATACAGAAATAATAAAAGTAAAGGTCAACACTCTCTGTACTCCTTTCTCAAAAATAAAAATTAAAAATCTGAAGACAACTAAAAACTGCTCTGACTGAAAACAGATACATTATTCCATTTCTGCTAGATTGAAGCTATTTGTCTCTGTGAAATTCCTTAAAATAGTATCATTTCTTCAGGTTAACATCTATTTCCCTTCTACTCTGTTTTCACCTTCTGCATTTGTCATTCTTCTAAAGCTGCATTTTTTCTTTACCATATTTGTAGCATCTGAAAGGAAGAATTAAAAAACAGAAGGACAAAGTATGCAAATATTTGTAACTCTAAAGATAAAAATAGTATTAAGAAAACATAAATAGTGGTTACTATAGAGGAACATCATTTACGCAACATAAAAGCTGTCCTACAAGTGAGCATATCTGACAGTTTCAAGTTTTAGTATGGAAAACCCAGTATGCCAGTAGGATGAGCAAAACAGAACAGTGGCTTGATCTTTTACCTTGAGGATTTCTTATTCTAATAAATGGAGAGAAGGAAAATGCTCTCACGGAAATAAGGGAAGAAAGAGAACGATTGAGAACATGTACACATGAAAGTATTTGTTTGGAAACAGAGAAAACATTTCGAGAATCATAGAATCATAGATTGATTTGGGTTGGAAAAGACCTTAACGATATCAAGTTTCACCATACCATTCTTAGGGCCACTACATCAGGTTGTTTAAAGCCTCATCCAGCCTGGCTTTGTACATCTCCACAGATGGGGCATCCACAATTTCTCTGAGTAACCTGTCCCAACTCCTCACCACCCTCACAGTGAAAAAATGTATTTCTAATGTCTAATCTAAATCTTTTCCATCTTAAAACCATTGTCCCTTGCCCTATCACTCCATTTCCCGATAAAGAGTTCCTCTTTCCATCTTCCCCGTAGCTCTCTTTAAGCACTGAAAGGCTGCTGCAAGGTCTCCCCAGAGCCTTCTCTTCTCTAGGATAAACAAGCCCAACCCAACTCTCTCAGCCTGTCCTCAAATGGAAGATGCTCCAGCCCTCTGATCATCTTCACAGCCCTCCTCTGGACTTGCTCTAACAAATCCATGTCCTTCCTGTGCTGAGGCCTCCAGAACTGAAAACACTACTCCAGGCGAGATCTCACAAGAGCAGAGTAGAGAGGGAAGAGTCACCTCCCTCAGCCTGCTGGTCACACTCATTTTGATGCATCCCAGGATACATCCGGCTTTCTGGGCTGCAAGTGCACATTGTCAGCTCATCCACCAGCACCCTCAAGTTCTTCTCTTCAGGACTACTCTCAATCCATTCTCCGCCCACACTGTATTTGTGCTTGGGATTGCCCTGACTCACGTGCACGATCTTGCACTTAGCTTTGTTGAACTTCATGGTATTCACCCAGGCCCATCTCTCAAGCCTGTCAAGGTCCCTCTGGGATCCTCTCATAATCATTATGAGACATAATTTCCATTTGAAATAATCAGTCAAGTGATCCAAAAGACAGACTAATTGAGTTTTTAGAAGCAGTGGAAAGAGTCTCTTCAGCCATTACTGGGTGTAAACCATGAGTAACACCTTTTAACCCAGTGGAACTGCACAAGAGGGAGACCAAGTTTGGACCTGGAGTCACAGGAAGAGAGGAAATGCCTATTAAACAACAATTATATGTTCTTCGATTGAGAGAAAATACCACAATGTTTTTAGATTTCAGTTGCAAGTGTCCTTCCTGAATTTTTCTACCTTATGTGAGTTTGGCCCTTACATTCATGAGCTTTGCTTATAAAACTCTATTGTAAACTAATACTATAATATAGCTTAAACTGACATAGGCCATGTACAGCTCTCATAATGCTCTAGTGTTGTTACATATGAATGAGGAAATAAGCTAAATTGAAATAAAGCACCCACATATGCTGCATAACTACATCAAAACATATCTTTTTGGATAACTACAGCAGAAAAACACAAGAACAAAAGCTACTTTATTGCTCTAGCCAACATAATTGTACCTGCACAAGAACAAGAAAACAGGTTCTGCTTTTTTCTTATTCTTCACAAATACAATGCATGCTTCATGCTTTATAAATACAAGCTATTACGGCATATTCTTTTCTACCTATTTTCCTTAAATATACAACCCAGAGGTCTCAAAATACACAAGCCTTTCTCACTGCTTCCTAAAGTCTGGTGCTCTGGCTTCTAATCATGGGCTATTTGAGTCCCCAGATTCATCTTTTGTAGCATTGGTGTGAAGAAAGATAAGAAGCTGCCTAATGGAAGACAGGGAGTTAGGACCTCTGTGTGACAAAATGAGCAGAGAGCTCATGAATCACACAGGGCACAAAGGAAGCCTTTAGTTTAACACTCTGTATAAATTATTAAAAACTATGTCTTAAAAGGGTTTGGTAATGGGATGATAGGCCCACTGCCTTCTTCAGCTTCCAGCATGAATTTCCTTCCACAGTCTATCCTGTTCTCTCCACGTGCTCCCAGATGCAACCCCTTGTTCAGCCAGCTTGCGTCTCTATCCTAGACACATTTTTTCTGTCTCTGAAATGGGTCTTCATTTCCAGTTTGCAGTTTGTAATTCACCAATTTCCATTTCTAACATTGTCAAGAGGCAGTGCCAAGAACATAGGGTCCACTTCTCAGTTTCACACCCAAATTCATCCCTGGCATAGCATGCAAAAGCAGTAAACTTCTAGAAAAAGTTTTGTTCAGTGGAGAGTGTACTAGCAAAGGTGGAATCACCACGGAATTTAACACATAAAATTCCAGAAATTTAAGAAATCAGACACCTACATTCCCATAGGGAGCTTCTTTACATCATTAGGTGTTCCTTTTTTCTTTTTTTTTTGAACCTGCCCTAAGGGACAAAATAAGAATGCAAACTATAGGAGCTCAATTTAGCAATCACAACTCCTATGGCATTTTAATTCAATGACATGGCAAAATGTTGAGACATCCTACATTTTAAGTTTTCCAATTTCCATCCTCAATACGGTCAGCAGAGAAAAGCAGCTATTCCTCTCAGAAGCCAAGCTGTTATAGCTGATAGTTTGAGCATAGTCCTGTGTCACTTCAGACATCCTAACTTTCATTACCAAATGAAATGATATCTCTTTCCCAGAGAACTGGAAAAAAAAAAATCACAGAATCATAGAATCAAATGGTTTGGATTGGAAGGGCCCTTAAAGATCGTCTACTTCCAACCATTCTGCCATGGGTAGAGACATCTTCCAGTAGATCAAGTTGTTCACAGCCTCATCCAACCTGGTCTTGAACACCTCCAGGCATGGGGCATCCATGACTTCTCTGGGCAAATGCCACAAAGCACTTCATTTTGATGTTAAAAAAAATGCTCTAAAACAACTAATTTCAAAAGCATACGCTGAAAGTGAGTGCCTTTCTTTTTCCACAATACTAATCAATTTTGCTACAGTAGGATCTAATTTTGTTTATAAAAATAAAAAATGCATTTTGCACATATGCTTTTGTCACTTTTGTCAGCAAAGAAATAGTAAGTTTGTTTTGGTTTGCTTCTTCACATGTTTTTAGTACTGTAAAATACATTTCTCTCAGTATTTCTTGGCTTCAGAAAACAAGCACTGAGAAGTACAGGTCTGAAATTGCCAGTATGAATTTGATACTAATACAAGAGATAAATTAACATTTTTTTTTTACTTGTACCATAGACCGTAAGAGTGTCTAAGTGATGACTGGCAAGTATGAATGCTAAAATCTTAATTAATTTATTTATATAAAAAAAAAAACATTTCTGTCTTTTGGGATGATACAGTTCTGGTTTGTGAATGATTTCATTGACTTCAATTGCATGAAACACATGCAAAAGGCAACACATATCATTACATTGTCTTTACCACCACTGTAATGACAGAAAATGGCCAAAGTTCTTCAATGCCAAATGCATTTTGAACATCATTACAACTCTTTGTCATATGTGTTATCCATAAGAGCCAAATTCGGGAATGCTGACAACAGTTTGCTGTCACTGAGGCCATATAATGGAAGGGCACAACACCGCGATCATGCCTGAAGCCGCAGCAGGAGACTGCTAGCAGGTGTGGAAATATGAGCTCTTTTAAAGGACCAGAACTTTTAAAAATATATTAAGATAGAAAAGCCATTAAATACAGCATGTGTTCTGAGCTGTCTTTTGTGCAATGGACTTTCTGAATGTTCCCACAGCACTTTGATCATCACCTACAGCTAAGTCCTCCATTGGAAAAGCATAAAGAAGATAAAAGTGAAATAACTATCAAGCTTGCTGTCAAAACAACTGGAAAGTGTTCTTTTGGGGAATATAAATGTTCAGGCTGCAAGAAAGCAAATGCTGTTTAAACAATTCTACACGTTTGGGCAACTCCAATCTGTGGAGTTTCATGCTTTTACCATTAAAATCAGGTGCTGTCATTAACTGTCATAGTAAATATATGACAAGAATATCAAATCCACCTATTCTGAAATATTCCAACTTCTAAAACGTTTGGGCTTTCTGCAGTTTATCTATAGCTGACTTAAAATACAAGCTTCCTGCATTCTAAAGTTATTAGCCAATTCTATACAATTTACACCATTATTTAGAGCACTGCCTCCTTGTTGAGTGGAGGTGAAAAAAATTTGATACTTCACATTCAATAATCATGACATCAAATAAAAAGAAAATGCATCAACAGATAGCGTTGAAAAAAACCAGGCTTAAGTTTGCTCTCTAGTGCCTCCTGATTTTGTGAATTAACATTAATTTCACTTCTTATGATCTTAAGTCGTACAATCACAAAGGGAAATAATATAACATGCTAAGGTCCCATTCTTTCCCATTAATTTTCTCCTTCATTTTTAAGAATATTTTAATTGCCCTAATTAAACTAATAACCTTTATGAAATGCTTATTCAATTTTTATTATGAAATAGTCCTAATGTGCACCTCTGATTACATATTACTGTAAGTGTCATGAAATGGGAAACCTCCATGTCCCAAAAATAAAAAAAAAGTGTTATGGCTTGACTTTGAAAATAACAAATAAAAGAGCGAGCTACTTAAAGATACTGCATAAACTAAAATCAAAAATATAATCAACAAAAGAATGAGCTGGTGATGCTGAATCATCTCCCCAAACCTAAATATTATGAATTATAAATCTTGAGATTGCAAGGAAAAAAAATAAACTGAGACTTGTATCTAGTACACCAGCCACCATGACTTCATTGGAAAGACTCTTTCATGAAAGCTTAACAGAAGTAAGAGTTATAAGATATATCAGCAATACGTGACAGATTGTAAAGCCAAGTAGTGTTCCCAAGTCAGTTTGTTCAACATTCTCTGTTCCTCAAGTCATTGAATATTATCCCTTTACGTCTATATTCCAATTAGTTTTGTTTGAATACTGCAAACTTCAAATATTCCAAGTCAAGGAATACAGGTTTGGACTGAGATGCATGTGTGGAACGCAGCCTGTCCTCTCACTTCTCTTTGACACATACAACAATTGGTAAATGAGGTTCTATTTTCCTATCTAACCTCCTCCTCGGTGCTGTGAAAACATTAGCCCATATATATTACATGATTAGACACAGAAAAGGGTCATGTTCTTTATTAATGTTTAATGTCTAAGACCTAACCCTTTTTTAATAAAAATGAAAAGAAAATTACTTTGTCATAATCATACTGACCTAGAAACATAAGATTCAGCACAGATTATGAGCATAGCCCAAAAATATTCTTCTTTTCTCGATCCTCACATAAGAAAATGGACAGCTTTGACTCCATCAAATGGTGTAAAGGATATGATTAATTGAGGACTATACTCAGACACCATCTTTGCTAAAGCAAATATCTACTCAAGCATCATGTGATGCTGCAATAAGAAAAAAAGCAGGTGACCTGTAGTCTCTTTTCATGAACTGGAAGGGCCAAAACAATAACCAGAGTTACTGGAAGAACAACCACCTGCTCATCATAAAAAGAGGACAAGATAATTTACTTAGGAAACAAGGGATACTGAAGAGAACATTTTTTTTTAGATGAAGAAAATGAAAAAAAATGGACACCAATTATATATTTTTATATATGTGTATACAAAGAAATAGACAAAAATTATGAGATAGTGAAAAAAAAATACAAGAAAGGAATGACGAAAGAAAAACATTTTTAAAAGCATCAGCTTGTGATTCAGAGAGAAGTGCTCTTTTGTCTCCCTTATCTTGCTTGTCTATAAATAACAGCATCTCCTTTATGGCTGCCCACAGGATCTCCTCTCTTCAAAAATCTCAGACTCTATAATGAGGATTTTCCCACAGCCAGAGCTATATACCCCAGAGAAGTGACAGACAGAATTATGTTAAAGAACTGGAAGTAGTCTTTTATATACTGTTAATGGTGCATTCGTTTATACTGAAAATTGCTGCAACAGAATTCCGCAGCTGCAGAGCCATGATGTTTAACTACACTCTGTTTCTTTGATATTTCTTTTTGTAATATTTCAAAGCCTCTCCCTTTATATGTAAAATACCTGTTCAGATAAGTTGTATCGTTACAAAATCCAAAGTTTTCCTATTCATAAAGTAGGCGAATTTAGTTTTCTGCAATCCATTAAGACCTTCCATGAAGGCCACAGTTGATATTTAGGCTATTTCACATCTCCATCATCATATAAATAAATTAAGCCAGACTTCATTAACCAAAATTATTTACTGTTCCCATAGAAGAAAATCCATAACCTCCAGCCACGGTTTTCCTGTTCAAAATGATCAGTGGTTTTGCTCTGAAGCCGCTTACATTGTAAGCACTATATTGCAAACTAAGCTAGCTGGGCCCTTACAGATACTTGGAATCATAGCTCTATAACAAATTGCACAAATACTAGAAACATCTTAAGTATCATTTCTTCTCCAAATGTATTCCACCATGTGGAAGGAGTAGATATTCAGTACTCATTCTCAAAAATTACGCTCAGAGTTAGCAGGCAACAATTGAGAGAGTGTTGCCTTTAAAAATAAGGGAATAATTTATACATTATTCCCAGATTTAATACTTGTACATAAAAACATCTACCAGTTTTATTGAACTATTTGTCAGTTTCCTGCTTCCTTTAAATATCAATCTACATCCCCCTGTCTTGAAGACTAACTTTCGTATTATGATTCATCTATGCAGAGCTGAGGCAATATTTTGTTGGCTCGATTGGTATGCTAAGTTTTATGGCTCCATTCCTGCAATGGAAGCAGCAAGCACCTATTTCATTACTATTTGATAAGTAATTTGAGAGCCACAGATGGATGTCACTATGGAAACACGAGTGATGGTTATACAGACCAATGAAACAAGAATGGACACCTCCATCATCTTCCAACTGAAGGAGGCAACAGCTTCCTACAGTTTCTTCTTCGCAAAGCAGCTTTCAGTAATAATTTCAGTAAGATTGCTTTACTGAAAGTTGAGGCTGGCATCTGAAAAAACAGCTGTCTCTAAATGTTACTTTTGTATGTTTGTTTTGCTACCCAGCTGACTGGAAAAACAGTGGAGAACCCATGTCAGCTCTGCACCCCTGCAGGAACGAGAACTGCCCTCTCTCCCAGAAGTACCCGGGGACAATCTGGTCTCTGAAACATGACGGGGCAATTTCTCCGTCTGTTCCAAGATTGCCTCAGTCTTGCAAGGGCCACTTCAATAGGCACAAACCCAGGACACGGGCACAAAAGAACTCCTTTCCTCTTGGGATGATTAGCCCTCATCATTCCCTTCAAGGACCTTGAGCCCACTGTGCGCTAGCAGAGGTCAAGTAAAGAGAACAATGGTGAAGGAGTATTTTCCCAGCTCTGGTACCAGTAACACCGGGAGCTCTGTACACCACCAACTAAAGCCAGCTATGTTTGGAAATAGCAATGCCAGCGGCGTCAGGCTCAGAGCAGCCCAGAGCAGGGCAGCTGGTGCTGCAGCTGGCACTTGCAGCAAGAGGGTCCCTGCAGACCCATTTTCCCCAAAGACATCCCCACCGCTGGGCAATGACACCACCTCTGCTCGCAGTCCCGTCTCTGATGACGGCAGGCGCGGCAGCATGGTTTATTCTTCGCTGCCGTCGCGGCTCCCCGCCCACATTTCCCGCGGCGCTGCCCCCCGGGCCGAGGCTCGGCTCGGGGCGGGCGGTGCGGCGGCACCCGGGGATGCGGCGGGGGGCGGCCCCGACTCGCCGCCCCGCGGGGGTGCGCGCAGCGGCGCGAAGGCGGGATCGCGCCGCTCTCCCCGCCACTGCCCCGCCAGGCTGCGGCCTCGGCGCGGCCCCGCCGCCCGCCTCCCTGCCCCGCTGTCACAGCTGGGCGCCACATGGCAGCGGGGCACGGCGAGGTGTGCGGCGTCTCACTGCAGCGGGCGCTGCTTTGGTACCGGGGAACAGCGCCCGGGTGGTCCGCCCGTCTGTCCATCCATCCATCCATCCATCCATCCATTGCTGCGTGGGCGGCGGCTCGGGGTGTGCGTGTGTGACTGACAGCGCGGGGGCAGCGCCCGCACGCAGCCAGCCGGGAGCCGCCCCGGCTGCGGCAGACCCTTCTCCGTCCCCCGGAGCCCTCCCCGGCGGGGGCGACCTCAGCGGCCTCGCTGCTCCTCCTCCTCCCTCCTGGCGGGTAGGTTACGTTACCTGATCTCTAGCTCGGGCTGGATCTAATCCCGCAGCCGGATTCTCCCTGCCGCGGGGGTGAGTGGGGCAATTAATTTATTTATTTCCCATAAGGTGTCCTCGGCAGCAGAACAGCGGCAGGACAGCCCGGGCCGGGCGGCGGGGAGGGAAGCCCCGGTGCTGCTGCGGGGCTGGCGGGGCGCCGCTGTCCCGGGGGCGGCTGCCGGGGAGCGGCTGAGGCGCTTCAGCACCGGCGCGGGGGGGCGGGGGCTGCGGAGGAGACGCCTCCCGGGCTGCCCAACCCGGCTCCGCAGGGCCGGCGGGGGCGCGGCGCCCGGCACGGGGAGACGGAGGCGGCTCGAGAGGTGGGACGGGCTGCGCCGGGCAGCACTGGGCAGCTCCGGGCATCACCGGACCAGTGCGGCCGCCGGGGAGAGCCGTGAGCCCTCCTCTCTTTTCTCTTCCCCGCCAGGATTCGCCGCCGAGGGTCTCGGAGCCACCGAGACCCCCTCTCTCGGAGGCGTGGCCGGGGCAGGGTGCGCTTGCCGGGGAGCAACAGGGCACGGAGAGCCCCTCCGGCCTCGTGACGCGCTCTTCGCCTCGCTTTTGGCAACACAAGACGTGTCCATACATCCCCCGACACCACCCCGTTCCCCTCCTCTTCAAGTCTGAGGATGCCAAATATTTCACGTTTATAAGGCTATGTTCATTCGCTGTTCCACGGAAAGGTTACAAAAAGGACCATAAGTTTGCTCTTGTTAGGGGAAAAAAATAAATTAATGCAGATCTTTATGTGTTGAATGCAGGAACTTTGTCTTTGGAAGCAGGAACTGAAATCTGGCCAGTCAGCAATGAGTTGTTGGTGCAAATCTTGGTCATCTCTTCCTTTGCCCCGTTTTTCTGTCCCTTAAAAAAAAAAAAAAAAGTTTGCAAGAACTTTTTTGTATATATCATGTACGTGTTTATGAAAATGGCCTCTAAATTCTATCAAAAATTCTGTCCCTAAGGTTAAAATCCTGTAGGGAAAGAGAACATATAATTGCATAATTAAAGCCTTTACTGTAATGCTTATTCTCATGGGTAAGGGTTGTGCATTATGTGCAACATTTAAAGTAGTGTGAGGAGGCTGGAGTAATTACAACTGTTGACATTATGTTGCAAAATATGTACAAAAATAAATGTGGTTATCATGATTTTTTTTTGTTTTAACTTTATTGCATGTTCTTTAGTGAGAGCTTTATGAATAGGATTTTTCAAAGACGTGTTAGGAACTGAGACTGCTTGTGTAAGGACGGAAGGAGAGAGAACTCATGCTGTAGCTGGCAATTGCTGTTCTGCTAGTGAGAAGGGAAGGACTTGATAGGTTTGTCTGTTTTCTATTCATGACATTTGAAACCCTTAACTAACATTGGCTACGGTGAACAAAAAAGCCTGGAAAATAATCTTGAAAGGACATCTTGAAGGACAAATTCCATTGCCTATGGATCTCCTATGAGTGTTAGGAATTATTCTGTGTTTTAAACTATAATTATTAGACCAGAAGATACAGACCCAGAAGTCTCAGTAATGTTACATTTTATCACTCCTTCTTTCTCTAGGATACTATTATTATAATTTATGTATCATCTGCTTCCACTGCAAGTTTTTCAGATCGGGGAGTGTATACTTTATCACGTGTTTGTAAAGCAGCCAGGTCACTACAGTCTCTGGGCAGACACTGGCACCATAGTTGGAAGGAGCAGTAAGTAATTCACTGGGAGACACAGCAAACACTTTTTTTCAGGCACAGTCCTGAAACAGACTGAACAGTTTAGCATCATTTTTGTTACATCACGTAAGCTAAGTAATACTTCAGTTACTTGAATCCAGGGGCATTTTTAGGAGCAAACAACCATGGTGGCTGCCAGGGCAGCTCATGGAAACCAGAGTTGCATTAATTTAGGTAGAGGTATCAATTATCTCTTGTGCAAGTGTGTAAGGGGAACCTATACCGAGCATCCCTACAGTCATGGCATACTGCAGGCTTTGGAAGACCAAAAAGGTGTTCAAGAGGAGCCCTGTGAGCCAAGAGGAGGGAAAACACTAAGCAGTGACTTGGGCCTACAAGCAAAGAAGGCTTGAGTACAGATACCCATGGTCAAACTAACTGTCACTTCCAGCCACACCCACAATTACAGGATTAAAAATGTGTAAATTAGGATGAAAATTTACGTAAGACCTTTCATAGAAAGGCTAGTAGTGCTGAAATCAAAGTTGTATACAGCCCTATTAAGCTCTCTTCCATATTCAAACACATTTATGCCCTGAAGAAAATCATAGGCTGTATAGTACCCCAGACAGTTCCTGTAAAATGCAGAGCATGGCTACGTTGTATTTTATAGTGAAATGCTAAAGTTCACATACTATTTTATAGACAGTTAGGAAAGTGATTTTCAAAGGGAGCTGAAAAACAAGTACACAGAGGTATAGGTAGTACCTGTTTTCCATTGCACAGTTGTTTCCTCCACTAATGTACCTTGACTAGAATAAATCTATAGTTATATAGATATAAAAATAGATTTTTATCATAAATGTATACCATATATATTTACAGAAAATAAATTTTACACAGTGATATATGTGATAAGGTATATCATATACACAGTGTTTTCTGTACTGCATAGTACAGACTGCACACTATGTATAGTACAGTGTTCACATCCAGTTCAATTGGATGTGTTCTATGCATATAAGATAAATTTATATTTATATTACTAATGTAGATGTTAACATAGCTATATAGAATATATTAAATATATTAAATAATTATATATTAAATATTATATAGACATATACATTTTCTGTATATACATATGTGCCTCAAGCAGTTTCTTTCTATACCTCTTTTCAGAATGCCCTCTCTAGGAAAGACATTTTCGTCTTAACTGAGTTAGTGTTGCTGTGTGCTTTGTCACATTTTACATTTTCTACTCTGAGGCAGAAAGTGAACGTAAGTTAGCTACAGTTATAACAGTGTGTGATTCTGGCCTACAGTCTGCACAAATTTAGATACAGCTTAGTGTCTGCATCCTGCTTAAAGTCAAAAATTACCATGAGCCCCCAGATTAAAAGTTGATTTATGATTGTCTTTCATATATACACCTCAACTGGTGCATCAGGTTTTGAAAGTGAATACATTTTTCTGTGAGTGCTACAGAGTGAAGGCTCTGAAACTATTTGGTTCTCTGTTACAGATAAAAAAAATCCTGTCATAATTTTACATCTTTCCAGTCTCAGAGCACCTTCAATGTAGGAATCCCATTATTCAAAGTAAAAATGTTTATATCCACCCTCTTAGGGTAAGAATTAAAAATGTATTAGTGATAGTAATTAATAATTTATGTGTGAATTTCAAGAAGCTAGCAAAGGTTCAGACGTTTATGCATGTGTCTGTGTCTGTATATGGGAGGGTAATCTAACTATAAAGAAGAAATTAAACATATCTATATAGTATGTGGGGGAAAATAAGTTACATATCTGATTATTCATTCTGTGTCCCTTCAACAGTGAGATAGACTTTTTGGAGGCTGCATGTTATACGTTTCATTTTTTTCTCCTGTTTAATTTTTTTTAACAGCCTGAGGGTTTTTTTAGTGATATTAATGGGAAAAGTATTTAAGCATTTTTTTTCATAGAGTAAAAGAAAATACTAAAAATGTTGGATACTTGATGTTCTTTTCTGTGAGTCTATCCACTAATTGTTTGGGTAAGTCTCCTACTGGAATAGTCCATTTCCCCCACATGCCGCTTGTCATGCAGTTTCATTTGAACCCAAAATTTTACAGGTCTTCTAAGATTCCATTTCTCTGCTACATCACAGGTTATGCCTTCTATTCACAGAGTCTGGATTTAAAGGTTGCACGTTTATGATTCTGTCTGGTCTACATAAGATTATGTTCTGGTTATGGGGTCTGTGGGGTTCTTTTTTTTTTTTGGGTTTTTTTGTTGCTTTGTTTGTTTGTTTGTTTTCCTGGACTGATTTCTGTTCCATAAATATGCAACTCAAACTTCTCTCATGTATACATGCAAGTTGATGTGATGTGCATGCCCCTCATCTCCAGCAAATATGCAGGATTTTATCATTAAGATTCTATTGGTGAATCATCTAGGTCATCTTCTGTAAGTTTTATATCAACAACTAATTATTTTCAGCTTGTGCCTCACTCCACTTTCATTAATAAATACAGATAACTATCATTAGCATAAAACTTTAATCCTAGTCTGTTAGTGGAAGAGGCATGCATACTTTAAATTTTGTGGTAAAATTCATAAATATATGAATAGACTGTAGAATTCTAATGACAAAATATAGCCAAACCAATTCTTTCTGCTAAGTTCAGTTTTCTCTGTAAGTATCAACTATGTCTATTCCAGGGCCAACAAAATTCTCTTCTTTTACAGCTCTTGGGGACACAGAACACAGCACATTGTAGCTACAGCAAAGACTCAACTGCGAAAGATCTCTATCAGGCATCACAGAGAATTTGAGGCAGCTGGCAGTTATCAGCTGAAGCAGGTAGTCAGTAGAAGTGTAGAAGATAAATAGATAATAGAAAAGCAATCTGAAAACCTGCGAGAGATAATAAACCTCTCTTCTAGTGGGGAGGTAGCAACTCCGGTAGGTCACTGATGAACTCAACTCCCAGATCAGTGCTGTGTCTAATACTGCTGAAAACATAGTAGCAGCTTACGCCTGTCAGCTCTGCAGTAGTTCAAGATGTCGTTGGAAATACAGTTTGACATATTCAGTTGTAGAAATCACTATTGCAGTAAGGCGAAGAAGGATCATACTGAAAGACAACTGACTAGAATCCCTGGGACACCACGACCCTCTCTTAAATTACAGTTACCAAAACAGAGAAGCAGTTACACTCCATTCTTACCCTGCATGCTGATGTGTCTATATTGCCAGTGTAGTACTATTGCTGCCATACTGACTGTGGTCCTCTGTGGGGTATGTGATTTATTTTCTGCTTGCCTCACATTAACTGTACTGTTCTGTTCTCCCTGCCATGAGCACAGAGAAGAGAGGAAAGTCATGTCTTTACTCATGTCTATGAGTGAAAGAATGTGTTTTTCTTAGTAGCTGTATGTTAAAACAATCCTGCATGATACCATGCTTTTCAAGTCACTCATAATTCTCAAATTTCTGTCTATGAAAAGTGTGAAATCTTGCATGAACATGCAAGGAAAGTGCTACCATTTGATAAGTCTTACTGGGTTCTGAGATCTTATAGGGCTATATTGGTGGTAGGAAGATAGCATCAGGAGATATGTTTATGAGAGTGAGACAGAAAAGTCATCTGTCAAGGGCATCTTTCCATCAAAGATGTGCTCAAATTACTCCACTGACATCTGTCTTTATTTTGTTAACCCACCCAGGTGGACCACAGGAAGTGGCTGATGTTAGTGTAATGTAAATTCTTGTGGAGCTAAACAACAACAAAAAAGAAAAAAATATTAAAAAAGGAAAAAAATGACTTCTGCTCAGTTTGCTTTGAAAGATACTTTAAAAAAGTATCTCTGTACCACTGGGGTTATAAATCATTTACACTGAAAGAACATAAACCAAGACATATGCATCAAATATATTTAGAATATTAGCCACTCCTATTAAAGAAAGTACTAGCTAGGAAAGTAACATATTATATTCTCAAAATCCATTAACAAAATTTATGTGTGTCCACATTGCTGGTTGCTTAAATAATATATGTTTCTCGAACAGTCCTCTGTAATTCTTAAAAAGTAACTGATATACAAGTTTTTATTTTTTAATATGTTGGTTTAATACTTGTTTACTATGCCACTGGACATGAATTAATTGTGCACCTCTATAAATACTGCTTTAAGTAGTGCCATATCTTGTTCTATAACTGCTAAAATAAGAAAAGATCAAAATTTCAAAGCTCATGTACATTAGCAGTTTAAAATGACCTTATGATATTTTGAGGCCTGATTCATCTTTCCATTGTGCCAATATAATCCTAGTGATAACCCCTGGGCCATTTAGATCCATTTTTTATATCATTTTTTTTTTAGTTTAGATGTTATACAACTGTAAATTACTACTATTGTGTTATAAAATATGCCTAATTTTATTAGATTATGAACCTTTTCAAGTAGCAGGAGAATTTTATGACTTGCATATTTTCTTTTTTTTAATGAAGATGGAAGAGAAATAGCCAAAAAATTGCTTATTAGATAACATGCTGATGTTATCTAATAATGTGCCTAAATATTTATTACATAAGAGTCCAGTGTATCAGTAATTATCAGCTAACGAGATGTTGACAACCTGTTGTCCTAAATAGTGCAAATAATACTTAGGGTAATATACAGAGCTAGAAGTAACACATCGCTCCCTGGGAAGCATACTTATAATTAGGATAGAAAAAGGTCTTTTTTACTTTTTTTTTCTCTCTCATGAATCTTTTTTATGCTATGATCCAGATTCAAGAGGAAAAGTGCAGAATAAATAGCTCAGCTCAGTTTCAGGCTACATAATGCTCTGAGATTCAAGCACTGCTATAAGAAACAGAGGGAGGTCTTAACATCTCTTTCTGGTCAAGTTAGCTAATTGTGCATAAGAAGGTGCATACTTCATCATCTGGTTGTGCTGAAAAACTAACTCAGTGCTCGTGCTCTATATTTCAGGGAGTAAAGGTATCTGTTCTGCATAGATACATGACTTAGGTAACTGCTCAGACAAATATTGTAGTCAAATGTTCTCAAATATATTTGCTGTACTTCCAGTGTAAAGGAAAAGTTTCCCTCCTTAAGGTTTCTGAATTTCGTCATGAGGCCCTGATTGTATGAGAGCCGGGATGCCTAAGGAACTATGTCTCAATCATTCTGCAGCTATGGCAGTCAGATTAGGGCCCTTAAGAGTAGATTGATTTGCAGAAACATTAAGCAACAATGAGCATACTCTGATGAGATCACATTCTGCAGTCAAGGTAATGTGAAAACCCAACTCTGGAGCTGGTCCACAGAATGTCATGAACATCTTGAATACCATGAGTGTATTGAACGTGCCCTTAACCTTTGGTGCTTTCATTTTTTCCTCACTTTGTTGAAAGTACTGGAATATACCATCAAAATCATGCATAAGAACTTGTGCTTCTTTCCTTTATGTCTTCTTATTAAAATCGTGGTTTACTTTGTAACTCTTCTGTGGGGTAGTCATATTTTGCCGAAGTGGGTAAAACCTAAGAAACAAAAGCCTCAAAGCTATAAAAATCCTCAATATGTATTTACTTTCTTTACTGATTAAGTAAAAAATGTAGTTTTGTAACGTAAAAGTATTACAAATTTCTCAGATATAACAATATGTTGACCCAACAGGTTCTTCTCTCAACACACAAATTGACACTGGGAGACTTTTGAAGAAGGAATCACGCAATACTTGTGTATGTGGTTCTAAAGGGAAGTATGAGGAAGCAGAATCAACTCTCTTTTAGAAAAAGGCCTTATACTGTTAATCCAAGCCCTCTTTTCCCCAGCAGATACATAGCGTGGCAACCATATGTTTGCAGGTATTTGCATATGTGCATTTACTTCTTTTTGGTGACTCTTATTCTGTAACTATTAGGCCTGCTGGAGCTTCTGATGATGTTCTTGGATCACACTATTCTGTTTTGGTTATTCCACTATATCAGTAATAAAAATTTGTTTCTTCATATTTCTGTTTTATTGTCAGTTATTGCCTCTTTGCCAGTCATGTCTTTGGATACACAAGTATGATATCTTGTATTGAAATATCCACTTCTCATCAAATGGCTTGAATTCTGCAGCAGTTTATTGTGGCCTAGACTGAGACTTCAATGGAGATTAAGATGCCTTAGGCATCTATATTGGAGTGCTCAAGTGTAAGCTATATGTGTAAACTCCTGTTTGAGACCGCAGAGCCAATGCAATCTGTGGTGATTTGTCAGCTGATAAACTGCTTTGCATGTATTTCAGGGTGAGCTGTGTTTTTTCTCTAGGCTCCATCTGAATGCAGAGAAACTCCATCTGAACATAGAGAACAATATGGAATCTTGTAAACTGTATTGCCAGTTCCTGTATCTTGCAGTTCTCTAAAGGATGCAACTCCTAGAAACTGGAAAAATATTCTACCGTAGTAAGTTTCTGACAAAAATAGTGAAAAGAACTTTCCTGAGGTTTTCCTGAAGATAAATTAGGATTCCATGAAACTGTCCAGTCTTCTCTTGTGATTTGTTGTGACTTGTGCACATCACGTACTCTAAACTGGTAATATGTATGTGATCAAGTAAAATCAATCTTGGAAATCTTCACGTGCCTTTATCCCAAAAATGTGTATCAATGTGATGATGTCAGTTATTGAACCTTTGAGGCTTATTCAATACATTTAAAATTGAGTTGATAGCCTGTGATAACAGTGGGCTGCACTTGTTGATGCAGAAGGTTGCTCTGAATGCAGTGTCTGAGTGTCACACTTACCTGTTGCATGTAAATAAAATATATATTTTCCTGTAAACATAGTTTTCATTTCCTTTGTAGTGATTGTATATATCAAGTGAAGTAATTTCTTTAAATTTTCACTTCTCATGGCAAAAACCCACTCTGTTTTGTTTTTGAGCATTGGTTTAAT
This sequence comes from Tapera naevia, assembly GCA_033556795.1. Classification (NCBI taxonomy): domain Eukaryota; kingdom Metazoa; phylum Chordata; class Aves; order Cuculiformes; family Neomorphidae; genus Tapera; species Tapera naevia. Next base: position 18,991,863 of record JAUMJJ010000059.1, read on the forward strand.
CTGAAGATCAGCAGCTAATATACTAGGGAGCAAGTTTGAAACCAACCATCAAATAAAAATGAAAAGCAATAACAAAGGACACAATCCAAGTTATCATTGGACTAAGGTTACACAGGGTGGCTACTGACCCAGGACAGCTAGAGGGACAGAGCCTGGACAGCTGCAGAGCAGTGGCAGCCAGCCAGTGTTCCTCAACAGATGAAGAGGAGGCCAAAAGGAGAAGGGCTTAAATCTCAGATATTAGCTGCTCTAATATAGAACAAACAAGCTATATAAAAAACTTACATACTGTGACAAGAATTATAACAGCTAGTTGGAAAGTCCTTGAAGCTTGTTATGCAGCTTTTCAAATAGAAATTCTCATAAGTATTTTAAAAATATTAACTTTTGAGGCATATCTTGTTCTAAAAATTGTATACACTAGGTACATTTTAAACAATCTTTGCCTTCAAATAGGTCATATACTGAGTCATTAAAGAAAGGCCATGGCTTCACAGACACATTTCAGTTTATGCAAAGATATTCTTAGTTATGCTTCCTTGGCTAGGAATTAGGGTCTCTGAGCCCATTCTTCATGATGGTATACTGTGTCTTGTGTACTTTAATTGTGCTTTGAACAAGCAAAAAGTATTCATGAAAGCCGTATTTCTCTATGAAAGTATGTTTTTCAATATAATCTGTAAGCTATGTGCATCTCCACTGGCTGAAAAGGATACTTTTCCTATCCTATTTATGAAGTGTATTAATGCTTTACTAAATAGTTGCAGACCCTGAAAGAAAGGCCTTGCGATTGAAAACCAGACAATTAAACAGCTCAAAAAGGAAAAGAAATGAAGTACAAAAAGATCTCTGCAAAGAATCTGTAGCTGTCAGTGACCTTCCCCATTATTCTGTGTAGGATGTACCCAGGCAGTTTGGATTAGCCATGGACATAGATGATGTCAGAACCAGTCCTCTAAATCTTTTAAATTATCCATTATGAAAATATGCCTTAGAGCTGTGGTATCATATCTGAAACAAACCTTTACATATTTTATTTTAACATCAATAGAATTATTTTTCATTGTTTTGTCACATGTGCTATATACTATGTACATTTTCTTCTATTAAATCCAAATATCTTTCCTGATAAGGGCATCCTTTCTCAAAGTACTACTTAAAATAGAATAGCTTGATGCTGTGGATAGTACTTTGACATTGAAGAAAACCAGGGACATGCAAACAAATTCTAGCATGTGGTGGAAATGGTGCCTGTATACTTCAGAAATGGTTTCACTCATTAATGGATTAATAGGCTGCACTGAGAGCTGGATCTTTGAAAAAAGTCAGTGAATTAAGGGCAGACTATTTATCTGTATCCCATTAGCCTGCATATTAACCAGATAGATCTACAGATATTTCTATCCTATACAAATAATTGGGATAATGCATACAGATTTTATATAATTGGATGGCCATAAAATGCAATATAGGAATATTTTACAATTGCTGCTGTCAGAATAGCCAAAGATTTTGTCAGGATTTTTATTCTCAAGAGTCTATCTACTCACAAATCTGATCTAGGTAAATATCATGTTTCCTAGTATGGTGATCTTTTGCTCAGTAATAATTCCTAAAATCATTTAACAACTTTCATGTAAAAATATCTTTTGATATATCTGATAGAAAACATACCTGATCTTTGCTGAAAGCGACAAAATGGATAAGATGACCTGTCATCTATAATTGCAAGCCACTGTTCTAATCCTTTCTCTTTCGAACAGGGATCAGTTGTGACCATAGATACAGTGAAATACAGCAGTCCCTTCCAAAGGCCTTGTAGTGCTCTGTGTGTGCAGAAAGGTTATAGGAAAGCTCAGCAAGGTTCCAAACACTGCACATAAAGGAGTTCAGTTGCAGGGGGAGTCTATGCCAGGTATATTTTGAGTTTCAGTTACTTTATGTGAGATTCATATGACGACATGGAACTTTTCACAATGTAGCAGCTACATTGGAGCTAAGCATCTAGACTACCCTTTTTCTCAGTGGTTAGGAGTAGGCAACCGAAGGACACTGTTAATTTCATTGAAAAGGACTGAAATAAGTAACTGTAATCATGTTCTGGAATTGCCCATTTGTCTCTATTGAATACAAAGACAACTCATAGTGTTAGTACAGGTATAAATATCTGCAGCTTAAAAATCTAAAGTGAAATGATTTCCATCCTAACTTTTCCCTTATCTGCATATTGCCATCCTTTTCTGGGGAAAAACTGATCAGTGTACTCAAACCAGATTTATCATACTGCCTTTAGCTGAGTTTTACTGCTCAATAGTTCATTATATCCACTCTATTTGTGTCCTATAGTGCAATGACTTACCACAGGCTTCCAGTTTTCACTGGATAAGCACATTATTAGTTAAGCTGAAGAAAATAATATAAAAAGCACTATTAAACTGTGAATGATAATTTATGAATTTCCAGAGTAATGGAAACTTTCTCCTATAGTCTCCAACACTGAACAATGACAAGAAAAGATAAAACATGTATTATGATATCTTTCCCAATTTTACTTTAGATGTAGTAAGAGAAATTTCATCTTGATTCTGGCTGCCCATTAACTTTTGCCCTGAAACATAAAGGCTTAAAACTTTGTTGGTCAGTTTACTATATTTTACCTGCAGGTTACTATTTTTATGTGCTCTATATGCACTATAATTTCAAAAGTGTGCTCTGAATAGACACTATAGTGTGGATGTAATATCCAATAGGAAGGAAAAAATGGCACAATTTTGCCACACTTGTATTTTGTGCAAGGTATAAAGAATCACTTACATATGGCCTGAATCCTCATAAAGTGCTGCGGGAGCAGGAGTGTTTTATGCATTGACAAGTCCAAAGCTACAGCTGATGAACCCAGGCCAGTAATGCAGCTACCACAGACCAGCACATAGCTGGCAGCTGATCTGTGATATTCATGGAGGAGATATTTTTCTACTGCATGCAACATCTCTTTGCCAAGTGTATTCTGATTTGGCACAGGTAAAATATGTGCTACTCAGCTATTTTCTGCTTTGATAGGAAATACTGATGTTTAGAGGTTTTTTTTCTACCACATATGAAAACTATATTCTCTGTCTCTTGCAGTCTTCATCAAATACTTAGCTAAGCATAGTTGCAGTTAAAGAAGTAATACTCATTAAAAAAACCTAGCTACAAGTCTTCTTGTAGTGATACTGATCATTTAGAATTATCAAATAAAATAAGGCATGATTTTCAAAGAGGACCAAATTGGATGTATATGTAATGAATTTAATTTCCATTTATTTCTCAGTGAGCATTTTTAAAAGAGAGAAAGATGGAAAAATTATAGACATTTGTTTTGAACAAGCACAATGAGACTGATTGGTTGTTTATAAACATGTTTCGTTATACATTTATGACTATAAAATTAATTTTGCATCTTAAATTAGCTCTTTGTCACCCATTCCTGTCAATATTCTGAATGAAAAGTCTTAAAAAACCTAAACAGTGCCTTCCCTCCAAAAAAAACCTCGAAACTACTGAAAGTTCTAACACGGAAAAGTTCTGTCTATACTGGGGTAGCATGTAGGGTAATGTTTGTCTGAGTGTTTCATTTTGATGATGTTTTGGTAATGTTTTTATTGTGAATGAAGTCAGAAGTGCCCAGGTTAGCAAATGAGCTAAATCTTATTAATAAAAGATCAATAAGTGATTCTAAAATTACTTGTGACAGATCTCAACAATAATAAAGGAAAATTGTTTCAATTCACTTGTGTACTTCAGCACATTTATGTCAATGAGACTGATTATGTTTTAAGGCTGGGCAAAGAATTGATTTTTCAATTTAGCTTCTGAATTAAGCAATAGAAATATTTTTTATTTTGAGAAGCCAGTGTTTTCTGTTTCCTGTTTTTTCACTTTAGATCCCAGACTGATAAAAAAAAAAAAAAATTAGTTTGAAATCTAAGTATTGTGTGGCCTTGTACAAACAATTTTCTTGAAGCACAGGTAGGAAAAAGCAAAGGAGAAGATGGACCAAATCCAGACAAATGCTGGAGAAAGACAGGTATTTCTTTCTGCTGGAGGACTAGAACATATGGCTGTGTTGTGCAGCCTAGGTTTACTTTTCAGCTCACTGTGGGGGAATTAAATCTTAAACTACTTTAATCTTAACTGCCAAGATGTGAATGGTTTTGTTAAGAGAGGAACAATTCTAGCAGAAGTAACAGAAGTCATATCTTCTCTCTTCTCTGCATTACGCTTAGAATATATATAGTCTTGGAGAATATGTTAATTTAAAATATGAAATATACCTTTTCAGATTCCTACCCTCAATCAGAAAGAGAACACATCTGAGTTCAGACAAGTGCCATAACAGGCAGGGTATGGAGCATGCAGAAATTTGAAAATCTAGGAATAGGATATCTGCATGGCGGAGATACTCCAATTTGTGTAAAACATCACCACTGAGTCAGAGTTAGCAATAGCTTGATAGTAATGGATTTAGGAAAACTTTGAAGAGTCACTGGATTTAAAAGGACTAATACAAAACAGCTCTGTAAAAGGTAAATATGGTCTCCTATTTCTGCTTTATACTCTGAAGTTAGGATGCTAACGTAGGAGATAGGAGAAAGTTGGGAGTGTAAGTAGAGTGCCAAATTTTGTGTGAACGTCAGGAGCACTAGATTAAGCAAATGTAATGATAGCTCTACATTTCTGTGTAATAAAATTTTAAAAATTCTGGTAATGAGCCCATTTGGCTTGCACTCACATAATTTTGAAGTGACTGAAAATGCATTTTTATAGGTATTTATACTTTATCAAATCATCATCAACATTGTCATCATCTCTACTCATCTCTGCTCATCTGACCAACAGCCTTTGCTTCAGTCCTTCAACAGACTCGGATGGAGCAGAATTAATGGTACAATTGGGAACACTTGGCACAATGAAGGTGTTTGGTATGGGGTAGGTTTCTTTTCGCATCATGTTACTAAATTACTGCAGTTACAGGAAAGGGGAGAAGAACTCTTTCTCATTTCTCAAATGCACCAAATATTGAAGTTGCAAGATTAAATTGTTTGGCTTATTTGAAATTCATAAATGTAGATTTGGAATAAAATGTCAAGATGTTGATGCAATGCAAATAAGAGATATTATGATCTCTTTGTATTCAAATAGAGTACAATATAAACCATATCCAAGTTTTCCCTTCACTCTTCCATTATTCATATATTTATACTTACCTTATTTTAACAATATTCTTTTTTAATTAAGCCCTGACTTGAATATATCCCTTCTTTTTCTTTTTTTTTTCAAGCTGCAAGTTGCTCCCTTTAGTTAATGGCCTATTAACTACTTATTGACTCAAGAAAGGATAAAACTGATTCATTCAGAGACCTCAGGATGTAAATTTGAGAGTGAAATATTTTCCTTCACATGTGGTTGTATCAATCTGACCATTAAGAAGTGTACTAATACAAGCATCTTCATTAATTTGTGAAGTTTATACTGCTCTTGAGTGAGACCGTTCACAACAGTAGTCAACTATTGATTTAATAATAGTCTTGGGGTAACTCATGCACAAAATTAGTTTTGTAGCACACTATAAAAATTATACCAAAAACCAAATAGCTATTCCTTCCAAAGCTGATAATCCTTTACTGCATTTGCAGAGGCCAGGCAGATGCACTCCCAGAACTTTTTTCCTTTCAGCTTCCTACATAAATCAAGACTATAATTCTTATCTCCTTCATGTCTAGGTTTCCAATTCCTGGCAACTATTCTAATTCAGGTAGTAGCTTTTATATTACCTTGATGGAGCAGTATCATTCACTGAGACTATTAGAAGTTATTTTCTATGATACTTATAGGTTGAATGTTGGGTTCCCTGCTTCCCACATCTGAAAAAGATAAAGAATAACTAAATTTCAGCAGGCTCATACTCTTCTGTGACTTCTGGCTCTGGAGATGTCTTCAACACCTCTCTTTCAGTCTAAAACTTTGTACGGATGTATATGATTGCAAAATTACTTCGTCTTCAGAAGCATTGTGGTCTTTGCATCTGAACTCTGTTACAATTTAGAAACCTAAAGATTGTTTCCCAAAGGATCCAATCTGGCAACTGTACCTTGGACAGTCTCATGAACTGGCAAGAAAATGTTCAACCTATGCCAAACCACAACCACTTCCTTCAGAAACCATGGCTGTGGAAAGAGATGTGATTACTGTGGTGCATGCACTTGGCACATTGTTCAGAGCCTGGGGCATTCTGGTGGAAGGCAATATACATGGGTTTTAATCATTACTCTCTAGATACTTTATGCACGTTGAACTGAGTTTGGGATTAAAACAAAATAAAAATAAAAACAACAAGATAAATTATTTGCCCAGCATGGAGTAGATCCACACCTAACCTTTCTAGCCGGGTACTTTGGATATAAGTGTCAGCCTGAAGCTAAGCTGTAGCCTAGTTGTGAAGGCTTTTGTTCAAGATGTGAAAGCTGTGGATTTAAGTTTGTTGGAGTTGAAGGGAAATAAATAATTCTCTGCAATATATTTATAAAATGGACTACAATCAAAAAGCAGGTAACATCAGGTGTGTTTTAGAGAAGGTGAGCCCTGCTTGATTTTTTATGTGTTTAGCCTAAGGAAAGGACTCAGGACCTGAATCCAAAATGCTTAGAGAAGCCTCTTTAGATTTTCTTTTTTTAAAAAAATAAAAAATTTGATCAGATAAACATACCTATTAACATATCTATTAACCTCCCTCTAGACTCCTACAGACCTTCATCCTGAGAATGTATGACCCATGAAAAGCTAAATCAGAAAAAGCTACCAAGTTCAGTGACTTTCTGCATCACCAGTATCACTAATGTGTCCCTACTCTGGCAACAACTGGTGACACCTGTACTTGTAAACATCCAGAGAGACTCCTTCAGCTCTAAGACCGATGATATAGTCTGGCCACATCCGTACAATAATTCTTGACTTTGGACCTGTGGCTAGGATGATATCCTTGTATCCATAGATACAATAACAGCTTCTAATTTCCTTTAACTTTTTCAGTTAATATGTTTGAAATAATCAAAGAACATTGCATCCCAGAACATTATTTTCCAAGCATGTTCCTGAGGGCATCTGTTATAGATTCTGGGGTGTTATAGACAGAGTTGGTGAGTTTATTCAAAGTATGAGACTTGCTGGAATAGTGCTGGAGGTGGGAGTGATGGATATTCCCTAGGTTAGTAGGGAATAGTTGAGTGGATAAAGCTTGAAGTAAGGGAGTGGCTCTTGACTCATGCAATCCCAAGCATTTTCTAGGAGAGTCCTTGATGGTACAGGTGAAAACTATGCCAGAGTGTGTTAATAATTAAGTAGTATGAGTGGCTGAGTTCAGGATTTGAGCTTACTTCCTAGCCCTATTTTATTTAGCTCTGTGGACATAGCTAATTGAGATAAGGTTTTACTGCTGGGCTCGTTTTCCTCTAATCCAAAAAAAATGTTCAAACATGACTAGATAAGGAGACAGAGGCAGATAACATCAGGCTAGCTTCAATAACAAGAATTCAAAGGCAACAGAAAATACTTGCTTTTCCCATTCACAGCTGAAGTAAACGATGACTTTTTGCTAAACATGCACATTTAGGGGATTTTACTACTGCAGGGAACACTGCAGGGAGACCAGAACGGAAGGCAGGAAAACAGACCACAGAGGTGCAAAGAAAGAACTATGAACATGTTATAAACCCAGAACTACAGAAATGTGTGAAGAGGAGTCTTAAATAGCCCTTTCATAAACACAACAAAGATTGCAATGACACCTTCATCCTAGTTCCACAATAGAACTTTAAGAAGGATTAGTGTCATTAATACTGTGATACTGCAATTTATTTTTATTTTTTGTTTTAAATAGAAGATCAAAGTAATAAATGAATCTAGAGATATTTCAACAAAACAGAAGAATGGCTTGATTTTTAAAAATGAACTGATACATCTTTGGCAAACGCTGATGTCCAAATATATTCCTCTTAAAAATTCTGAAAATACTTATCCTATTTCTTTGAAGGGTCTACAGACAATGTGTCCATAATGTACAACAAAATAATAACTATCGAGATCTAAAATAATACAATAGCATCTAAATATGATCTATATCCACATCTATTCAGAATATAAAAAAGGAAAATATTGCAGTTTAATTACTTCTTATTGAGTTTATGGGTTTTTACATTATTACTTTATTCTAAGTGATGATTTTGTAGACTGCCAAATTGTTCTAGTTTTTATTCTTACTATCACTATTATTTGTGTACCTTTAGTTGAAAACATTTGTGGACGATTCACTGATAGCAACAGAAATGACAAGAGAATTTACAGTTGGAAGATTTACAAAAAAAAGTAACAATGCATACTGTATAATGTGTTGTCTAAAGAGAAGTAAAATAGTGGTCATTATATTAAAATTCAGTTTTAGCACTTTTTAAAAACTAGAGACTATTGTTGCTGCTCCTTGTAAAAATATCTTTTCATGTAAATTGCCTCACAACAGTCAGTGCTGTTGGTTTTCTGCTGTATTTTTGTAATTTTAAACATTATAGGTGTTTATTAATTATGATTTTATACTATTTATTTCAATAAAACAGGTTTAGTGCTGAGGCTAAACCCTCAACCAGGTGCATTGACTACAGTAGAAATGCAGATATGTAAATGACTGAACTGACAGATCATTCTCCATGTAATGTTTTTACCTTTCAGTTTCTTTATGATTTTTGAGAGTTACTGTGAGAGGTACTTCACAGAATAATGGTCTGGAGTGAAGAAGTGCTGATCAAGCCCTTTGTCTTTGAAAAGTAAATAAATCATCATCCTGCTGTTTTTGGAATCCTATGGACATGGCTTTATAGTGTGACTGAAAAACATTCTTCCTAATTTTTCAAAGGGATGAATAAATCTGTAAGAATGTTTGCTGAGAAATCAAGAACCCAAGTTGAGAAGGAGGGATAAGATATAACTTTAACACATTTAGTTCCTTTGACTATCCCCACACTATAACTCATTCTGCTTCTTGCAGTAGCATCAGTCTGCTATTTTTTAGTGTGTAGGCAGCCATATAAAGCTGCAGAGGTACTCAATCAAGTATATTATTTATTAGCAAAGTCTTCAATGGCAGCTCTACTTTCTGCATTAAAATCTAAAGATGAAAATCTGAGAACAAATCTATCATAAAGGCTTTGTATCATAAGGACTGCTCTTTCAGAACGTAGCCCAAAGGACTGCAATCATTTGCTGATAAACCTAAGAAATCCAAGTCTCTTTTGTGAATAGGAGAAATGGTGCTGTACAGCTCCTTCTGATGGCAGGTTACTGGCACAAAACTCAGTGAACTTGGATTAAGTACAGTGTGTGTATTCTGTATTAAAAGCCTTTTACACTCTCTTGCTTTAAAAGATCTCTGATTCGCATAGATAGGATTATGATGATCAGTCTTAGTCTCCCAGTCAAGTAATTTCTTAAGATCATGGCTTTGTCTAGATTCCGCTTGCTACTGTTATGTGAGTTGTTGCTGTGGAGACTCTAAATCATGAGGAAACATAATTTAAATTAATTTCCTTACTATGTGCAGTTCTTCACCTCAAGCAAATATTGGCCTTACATGACTGTAAAAGCAACTTCTTCATTTTTATATAAAAGTAAAGCCATCCTGGAACCAAACAGCTTGCTACCAAAGCTGGGCTGATGTGATAGTTTCAGATAGCAAGACAGACTGGTTTGTACTGTAATTGGGCACTCTCTACAGGTGGTGTTATTTGACAGCGAAACCAGAAAAAACATTCCCTGACCTCGCGTCTTAGAAGACAGGGAACATGCTTGGATGAAGTGCACAAATATCACTAGGTATGAAGTGAGAAGGCCAAAATGCACTGACAAGGACTGGAAGGGGTTCCTGTGAGACTTGGTGAGGAAAAGCCCTTTGTATTAATCCTATTCATCAAGGAAAGACTACGTTTCACACAACAGATGTCTTGAGTCAAGGTGTTTGGGACACTCTGTGAATCCCTTGTCAGGACAAGTGCAAATAATTTCTGGAGGAGAGATAAAAAGCAGATTGCTAAAAAGAAAAGGTCAGCTCAACAGCAGAGAGATGTCTATCTGAGAGATAGAAAGCCACATTTCTGATCCATGTGATTTAGAGCAGAAATTAAAACATTGCCTTTAAGAGCAGAGATCTCAATTATGAAATTCTGATCAGGAGAAATTGTTATGTGTAATTGTGTAAAAAAGCCTAGCTATGCTGTAAGGGAATTTGACCTAGAACTTTGTTGGAATAACTGTCAAATTTCCAAGTAGCTTAGAATGACTATTTGACTGCAGATATTTTCCTCGATGACATAGATGTCTCCTGCCTTATTTACAAGTAGTTGTGGTAAACTTACTGGCATTGTTCTGCTTATGTGGCTGTACACCCACAGCATTCTTTTGCTAGCTAATAAATTGGCTGAAGTAACACACATCACAGGGGTTTTGTGGGTTTTGTATGCTATGGCCATTCCCAAGGAAAGCATTTCAATTGATGTCTCTCAGTAAACAAAGGAGTGGCTCTTCTGACTTCAGAAATGTAGAGGGAAGCTTTTGTTTGCTTACTGTGCAAGGTAACCACATTCTACAAATAGCTCTGACCTTTCCCCTCATGGAAAACGCTACTTAAACTTCTTAAATTGTAATTTGATTGTGAATTTCATCTTTAAAGAAAAATGTACAGGATCATTAAGTGTTGAACCTACTTTTATGTAACAAATTGTGACAACTACAAAACCAGTAATTTATACCAAAGAAAAGGCTGATTTTTCTGTTTAACAAGTTGACAGTTCCTATTGCTAAGAATTGAATTTCTGTCCCTATAAGCTCTATTAACACTGTATTAGTATATTGTAAAATCTGTGAATGCAAAGATTCATATTAAATATCAGTATATTTTATGACATAGTTTTTTATCCGTAGCTTTTCTAATTTGCTAATAGAGTCTAGTAATAGTAAAAACAGTACGATGCCAAATGGGTAATAAAAGCAATAAAAAAAACCAAGGGGCAGGTACTTGGACAGAAAAATCTATGGAATAATTGCTTACATAGCAATGAATTTAAGCAAGCAATTACAGGACTACTTTTTTCTTTCTGTTTGTGAATTATTTTCACTCATCAAAATCTCAGAAGAACATCATATAAAGAAAAAGGCAGATATGTGAATGTACTTATAAGTGTTCTACCAAAATGTTTCTGAAGCTGGTTCTGAACAGCTACAGAATGATCTAGGAAACTATTCTCTAAAAAACGCAAAGTAAATTCACCAGCAATACCTGCACAGAAATGGAAGGCAAAACAATTCTGGCTATAGATTAGGTGACATGCATTGGTGTAACTGCTTCCATTAGGAAAGAGATCTTGGAAGCTTTTTAGTTACTTCTGACGATCTGAGCTTGATGATCAGTAGTGGCCAGAAACCAAAAAAAGGGATATGAATTATTAGCAAAGGCATGTAGGTCAAAGCAGAAAAGATAATTATACCAGTGTATGGAAGTGTTATTTGCAAATCATAAATATTCCATGAATTTCTGGAACTGCAAACACATAAAAACTTCCAAATCTGTAAAAAGCATGTAGAAGGGTGTATGGCATGTTAAGAGATAAGAAATTTCTTAGGACTAGTGAAAAATTAAATAAGGACATTGGAGTTTCCAAATACTGATTGCTTTCCCTTTAGATATATAATTTTCAGAGTATATGATTGGCATGTTTCTTTATCAAAAGGATAAACAATTTAATATATTCCAGGATGCTATGTATTTGCTCTCAATTAAATATTTGAAAATGAGATATCTAAGTCTTAGCTATTCACCTCAGCCATGCTCTCTAATCAATAGGGGAAAACAGACACTATAGAAGAGCTTCATCTCACCTAAACATAACAAACCAGAACTACTTCAGTTAATTTCCCCTGTGATGTTTATTTCTGTCCATTATTTTTAAAGCTATCTCAGCTACAGTAATGGGCTACTGATACTTCTGCTTTATATATGTACCCCTGCTTATTTACTATATACGTATCACACATACACGTAACATATGTTATAACATCTGTATAAAATACACATATAACAACTTGACACTTTTGTTTCCAACGTATGCACAGAGATGACATTGAAACAGCACAGACAGCAGCCTTACAAGCTTTCTTGTCTAGTTGATCTTCAAGAGGAAGAAATCCTCTACAAAGATGAAAGTTTGATCCGTTTTCACTTTACCTTTGTGATAACTAACTTGTCATCCACTGTTGGCCATTGTTTTATTATACAAACCTCTAGCCAAGTAGAAATAAACTAGGTAGCAGTTTACCCAAGAAAAAGCTGAAAAAATAGTATCGGTTTTGAATATGAAGCTGTTTCTCTCTCATATGCAATAGCAATGGAGAGAGGAGAGAGTGCATATTACATCTACTGCTCAGCTCTTTATGCCTGCTTATTTCAAAGAAGCTTCTACTGTTTGAAGAGATGTTAGTAATTACAGGAGAAAACATGTTTTCAGTGGAATATAATGATTTGAATGGAATGTGAGGACATGAAGTTGTAATAATGGCTAACAGGTCATGGGTTAATGAATCAGTTTTTCAGTTTCCTTGCAAACCATTTTTTTCCTACTTTTGAAAAAAGTCAGTGTTAAAATCTGAGTGTAAAGACTTAGTTGCAAAGATTGTAATTAAAGTTCAAAGCCAATTGAGACAGAGAGTCAGTTGCAGCCAAAATTTTGTATTGTATATGTGGGTAAGATTTTGCTGCTGGATTTTCTCAATTTAAGGATATTGTATTTCATTTTTTATTGTTACCTGAGAAATCCATTTCTAGCGTAGTTTGTTCATGATGCTACTAACCCATTATAAGTATGTAAGATTTGTCCTTCAGACACTGAATAACCTTCCTGTCAGATTTTGAAATGATTTAATAAAATTATTGTTGACTTTAGCATGTTTAATGGTCTGGAACCTTTTTGTATAAACCATTTTCATATTCCTAATGGATAAAGAAAAACTGTGAGATATTTCTCTGTCAGCTGCTTTTCAGTCATAAATATCACCTTATAACATTTGGACAGAAAGATATTTTTTTCCATACTGACTTATCACATGTTTTTGCTCCTTCCCCTTCTTAGCTTAGCATTACCATGTATCTTAAACAGAATTTATGGAGCTGAGGTGAAATGAGGTGTGTAAATATGTTTTTCATTGTATATTTCTGCACAACATGGTAAGGTTGTGAACCTGTTCAGTAGGAAAAGCCCAACTTAAAATACAGGAGTTTGATCAGGTCCAATGAAAGCACAACCTTATGTTAAAGGAGGAAAATAAAAGTATTTGGAGTGAGTACAAATTTTATTCCAAGCCAAATTATTCTTTATATCCAGTAAGAACTGGGGAAAATGTAAAGTGATTTGTTGCATAAAGAAATGAAATTATGTTTATGCTACAATCAGGAATAAGAAATATGTTGTAATTTCATTCTTGGAGTGTCCCTTTTTTTATGGCAACTGTATGTATGGCAACTAAGTAAGAAAGGCTATCTTTCATTCTAACAAATGCCTTGCTCTTTTACTTGCTAATGAGAAAAAATGCATTCCACAGCAACTTCAGTTATAAATTTTGTGGGTAGAAGTCTGGTCTATTTAATCTAGTTCTTTTTTTTTTTTTGGACTTCTTTGTGTTCAGATTATTACAGAATACTGTTTTTTGTAAATTTTTGTAATTTTTGTAAATTTTGTGATATTATTAGCACGGTGTCAGTATATACATTGGACATAAACACTGCAGTTACCTAGAGAAAGCAAAAAAGAGAGTAAAAATAATTTCCTCTTCCAAGAAGTTAGTAGACTCTCATGAATTCAGAACTAAAATTCTTGACTATTAAATGGAACAAGAGGCAATCCTTTCGAGGGAAGTTTATTGAAAAGTTCAGATCAATCAAAAATAATTCAAGACAACATGCATTCCAGATTTTTCCTCATGAAAATGTTTTTCCTTTCCAAAGTGAGACCTGTCCATCGTCCATTAACTAATATTTTTTTAACCTTACTGCTTCATCTCTCAAATTAGTATCCAAAATATGAGCCCGTTGTACAGTCAGAAAAGATCTGTCTCCACGTTTCCTGTTACATTTAGTTTTCTGCGTCTATAAATATTAACTGAAGAAGAGATTTCAGCTTTCCTGTGGTCCTTTGCAGAAGTGAATTCTAGCTTCAGAATAGTCGCTCAGCTTCTCTTTCTCAACCAGGAATATTTAATCATTTACATGAAAAGAAGATACTGCGTACAGATATTAATGTTTAAGACTGTTGCCTGATGTGTACAGAGGACAGGTGAGTTCAGGAAACTCTTCAAATTTAAAATAAATATTGGATTTGTTCTGTCTGCTCCCTTTCAGCCTCATAATCTATGATCTTCCAAAGTTCAATACTTTGTCAAGAAGTTGTGACATGGCTGTATATAGCCAAAGTTATTATGAAAGTATGGAAAAGTAACCTACATAACAACATTCAGTATGTTATTGTATATTGAAAAATGTGGGATATGTTTGCAGAGAAGGTAGCAGTTTATTTCCATTTGATGAGAAGGTAGCGGTTTAGTTCTGTGTAGAAGGGCAAATTAACTGAGATTTGGCATGTAACTTATTAAGAAAGTTTTATAAAGTCTAATGAGATTTGGTCAACCAAGATTCTGTTATACTGAACATAAAATGAAGGGTGGAACAGGTTGTGTTTTCATGTTATGTTTCCTTATCTTATATGCTCAGGGCACTTAAAACTTATCCGGAGTATTTACAGCTTTCCTCTCCTCTCCTCTCCTCTCCTCTCCTCTCCTCTCCTCTCCTCTCCTCTCCTCTCCTCTCCTCTCCTCTCCTCTCCTCTCCTCTCCTCTCCTTTCCTTTCCTTTTTTTTTATGAAAGGAGCTTTCTGTGCACTGCTGACATTCCCATTTTTTTCCCCAAGTATTTCATACCTATGTGGTCTATGCATTCTTCAACTTCCTATCATGCAAATTGGTCTAATATCCCTTTAAAAAAAGAAGTTTTCTCCCAAGTCCTATCTTAAACACACAATCAGCCTTACAAATCGAATTTTAATAATTTCTTTCCCTCCTTGACAGATTGTTCCATATCTACAACATAATGAAACACTTGTGCTTCACAAGCATGCCTGTGAGTAAAAGCTGGTTCATAGATGTTCCCTTCACTTTCCAAGGGAAAAGAAAAAGGAAAAGGATAATTTTTAATGCTCTTTATCGGAAGGGTGTTTACAGATCCAGTGTCAAGAAATCCAGCCATTTATGCTGAGGGACATAGTCCAGGGCTCTGCCTGACATCATTTTATGAGTGTGCTTGTCTATTCTAAAACAAGAGTGCCTGCTTCGAAAATCTTTGCTTCTTTTATGTATTTCCTAAACTGGACACACAAGCAGTCTCAATAAGAAATAAAAGTTGTCTTACAGACATTCAGTTCTCTAGCTTTTCATAAGCTATGGTATCAATTCAACAATTTTTCTTCTGTTTTTCTGAAAAATTATTATTAGCAAAGTTGAAAAGGAAAAATAAGTCTATGACAAATAAGGCCAGCCTTATTCGTAAATATAATTTGCTCTTAGCATGCTGGTATTACTGTTATGGCTATTATGACATTTCTATGAATAAATAGTTCATATTATAAAGAGAGCTATTTCCATTCCAAGTAATGCTTTTTCATTTTTCACGAGAAATATTCAACCAGAATGTGATTTTCAAATATTACCTAGGTTTTGTGTTACAATGTTTTTTTTCCTGTTAGATAGTCACATACATGTTGCCGAGTCCTGCACTTGGGGCACAACAACCCCATGCAGCGTAAAAGGCTTGGGAAAGACTGGCTGGAGAGCTGCCTGGGAGAGAAGGACCTGGGGGTGTTGGTTGACAGCCGGCTGAATATGAGCCAGCAGTGTGCCCAGGTGGCCAACAAGGCCAATGACATCTTGGCCTGTATCAAAAACAGTGTGGCCAGCAGGACCAGGGAGGTTATTGTACCCCTGTACTCAGCACTGGTGAGGCCAAACCTCCAGTACTGTGTGCAGTTCTGGGCCCCTCACTACAAGAAGGACATTGAGGTGCTGGAGCGCATCCAGAGAAGGGCAGTGAAGCTGGTGAAGGGGCTGGAAAACAAGTCTTACAAGGAATGGCTGAGGGAATTGTAGTTGTTTAGCTTAGAGAAGAGGAGGCTGAGGGGAGACCTCATCGCTGTCTATGGCTGCCTGAAAGGGGGCTGTGGGAGAGCGAGTGTTGATCTCTTCTCTCAAGTGACAGGTGATAGGACAAGGGAAACAGCCATAAGTTGCGCCAGGGGAGGTTCAGACTGGATATTAGGAAGAATTTCTTTACCAGAAGGGCTGTCAGGCACTGGAACAGCTGCCCAGGGAGGTGGTTGAGTCACCATCCATTTAAAACACGTATAGGTGAGTTTTTGAGGGACATGGTTTAGCTGATGATGGGTGCAATTGACTCGATTTCAAAGGTCTTTTCCGACTGGAAGATTCTATGATTCTGTGATTCTGTGTTTGTACATATATGTGCATACATACATTCATACATCGAATTACGAAATAATATAACTGCTTCAAACAAAGTAAGCAATTCTATGTTGCTTCAAAAAATACAATATACGAACTACAATGATTATAACAAAATATCATGACAGTGAAAACATTAATATTTCAAATATGATGTTACAGTGACAGAATCCTCTTTGCAGGGTGCCTTTATACACTTCTTCAAGCTTTCAGAATCTCACTTTTCTGTGAAAATACTATTAAAAAAATGAATGCAGTATATTTTTAGGTAACTCTGCAATCACTGTGCTTAGTGCTCAGAAACAGATCAAAAGAGATCTATAGAAGTTAAAGAGAAAGGAAATCCTTATGTTCTTTCCACATATGAGAATCTAAGGAGCATAGGTTTGAATTAATAAGAAAATTAGACTATGTAATGTTATTTTAGAACAGTTACTGCAGATGAACAGAATTTCTGAGAGTCAATTAGTTTGAGTTTGCAGGTATAAGCTTGGAAGATAAACTATGTGTCACAGAATATTTAATCTTCTGCCATCATGAAAGAACATTCTTTTGTTTTCTGGTTCCATATGCTGAATGCCGTACTCTCATTGATATTGTGTGTAATTGAAAAATTTAAAAACAATTTTTTTTTTTTGTCTTTATATGCTGTTATGGAGAAATATATACATTAGGTACCACAACTAGAAAGGTCTGATGGGCTTTTTTTCTTTCCTTTTCTCACAAAAAAAAACCCTTTTCTTTTTGTCAGGATAACTGTAACGTGTTTACACAGTTGAATAAATATTTTACAGGGAAAACATGAAGTAGTTTTCCATTGATATGTTCTGGGATAATTAGAAGACATATATTCTGAAATTTATCTTATTTTTTGTAGATTTTTTTTTTTATTTGCTCTAGCACATAAAATGAAATCAAGTTTAGTTTGAAAAAGCAATTAATGGCTGCCTGCAGCTATGCCTAAAATACATAAGGGAACACCTAGTCTGGGTCTTTGGAAACAACTGTGTGTTTGACTCCAAAAAAACAGAAGAGCTTTATCTCCTTCCCACTTGTGACCTAGTTAGCATAAAAGGAAATCTGGAAGGGTGGCCAAGCCAGGAGCCATGGCATGTATCCCACCTCCCTAAATCAGAGAAACAACTCAGTGGAGCATGATGGTTTCTTAAAAGAAGTCAAACTATACTAAGTAAGTTCAAGTAGGAAAAAATGTGTTTTGTCTGAATGTATTACCGTGTAGATATTTCAGATCCTGTTTTAGCAACAATGAACTTCACTGAAGTTTGAATACCTGCAAAATAAAAGTACATACTGAATTACAGCTGACTGGAAATCAGTCCCTTTTTGTTGTGATTGCTAATTGCAGCTTTCTATAGGAAATGAAAGTTAATATGGGCATTTTCCACCTTCTTTTGAGGGAAGGATAAGTCCTCAATATTTTGGATTACTAGCTACTGTTACTATATGTAAGCTGCTGACTTAATGATGGAGAATTACTTGTTATTACCTTCTCTTGAAAGGTAAATTTTTCAAGCTCCATATCTGATGAGAAACAGTCTGTACAAAAGTATGACAATTTGGAGAAAAGGTAGTCCATCTTACCAAGAAAAAGAAATATCAAACTAATCAAGAATCAGTTATAATTTTTTGAATCTTTGTATTCAAAGTAGTAACAGATTAAAAATTATTTGGGGTCCTTTCTTCTGTGGAAGATGACTACGTGACTACTAGGATTGATACAAATGTACTATGCGGAGTATTTATTGATACAGTTCATCTGATAAAATTGGAATCTCAAAGAGAAACACTAGCAGCAAATAATGTATGTGGAATGTCTTTCCATATTTTGTCATTATTCTGTGGACTTTTAGAATGGAACACAAAATTGCACTGTCTTCTTTCAAGTTTCTCTAACTAGTTTTAAATTCATCTAACAGAAACTCAATGTGTACTGGAAGGAATGTGTCTGGTGAATAACAAACACATTATATAAAAACGTCAAAAACTCTGGACTTCCATGATGTCTGGAATTTGTATGATTCAGGTCAAATTTTTCTCAGCATCCATTTCTGTACCTAGATCTATAACATAACTTTAACATAATACAGTTATTTTACTTACTGAACTATTTTATCGTCTTGCTTTCCACCCTGCCTTTCTCCCTGCCTTTAAGCAATCGGTCTGCAGATAAATGCTCCTGCATATACGAGGAATCTGCAGATCTACAAAGATTAAATTTTTGCCATCCTGCTTCTCCATGAACCTTACCTTAACAAATCTAGATCTAGATCTCAGCACCCATGTAAGGAATTACAAATGTTGGTGTCAAGTGCAATAGCCAGTCCTTCAAATCAAATATATCCTGAATAATCCCAAACGCACTTGTCATTCCAAAATGCACTTGTGTAAAAAAGGAAAGGAATGTATGTGTTAGTTACCTGCATGATACTCCTGTGCCTGACTGCAGATGGCTGAGGCTGTCCTGCTGGTTTTTCGGAACCACTAGTGGTTTAGGTTAATGAAGTGTATGTGATGCAGAAGAAAACCACAAAGCTTAATACATATTTTAGCATTTCAACTGCTTTGAAAATCTTTACAACAGAATATTATTTCTTACAGAGCAATTGCACTGTGACTGTTACTGAAATTCCTGATTACGTCAGCACTAAAAGCATGTGAAAGACAATAATGTCTTTTAAGAACATTTTCTCAGATGATAAAAGAAAGTTCTTATTTTGTCTTGTAGCCAAGATTACTCCTAAGATAAGAAGAACAAAAAGAGTTTTATTCATGATTAACTTCACAGGTACTAAGTGTAGCTCTTTTAACTGGTTGCATGGAATGTGGTTTTGCACTGTTGATGTGTTGTGTAGAGCTGTTTTTCAGCTGTGAAGGTAGGTCTCATTATTCCTGAATTTTAATTTTACTTTTAGTGAGTAAAGCTGAAAAGTTTTCTGAGGAGCAGCAGAAGAAAACAATTCAAAACAAAATTATAAATAATGGAATACTAAAGGGAAGAAGGAATCTGTGAGACTTCATTTTGCTTTTTGGAGCTACAGGTAAGGCTGTATATTTCCCCCTCTAGGAAAATAATACTGTGAGATGCCATTAGTGTTGAACTCTTTATTGAAATGGAATTTTTGGACAAAAAGCGGGAACAGAGTAGAGAATCATCAGAGTTGGGAAGTTTTGAGAAATACAAATCCAAAAGTCTGGTTTGCTCCTACATTTTTAACATCATCTTTCCTTGGTGAGTGGAAGGAGTTGTAATAGTGTCAGTTTACTGCTAATAAAGCTGCATTCCTTGACAGAAGTCCATATACTTCACTAATAGTGTAGTACTGAGAAAAAAAGAGGCTCCAGTGAGACATATTTTAGAATATGAAGAAGTGTCTTTGTTTCGTAGATTTGCTTTAGTTTGTTTGTTGTGGGTTTTTTGTTTTAGTTTGGTTTTGTTGTTTGTTTTTTTTTTTCTCACAGAAATACATTAAAAATAGAAAGGGAAACTCAAATGCTAATGAGGATTTCTACACAGGCAAGAGATAACAGAGAGGTATCAGAATGTGATTTCTGTTAATTTATTATTACTATTATTGTTCTCTCTCATAAATGAAGACTAGAGCATCTTCAAATACCAAAGTATTCTATGAATTTTTTATTATAACAATTTAAAATTCGGACTTAAATCAAGAGTTTGACATATAATTCTTTCTTTCTTTCTTTCTTTCTTTCTTTCTTTCTTTCTTTCTTTCTTTCTTTCTTTCTTTCTTTCTTTCTTTCTTTCTTTCTTTCTTTCTTTCTTTCTTTCTTTCTTTCTTTCTTTCTTTCTTTCTTTCTTTCTTTCTTTCTTTCTTTCTTTCTTTTTCTTTCTTTCTTTTCTTTCTTTCCTTCTTACTTTCCTTCTTCCTTTCCTTCTTTCTTTTCTTCTTTCCCTCCTCAGGCAAAAGTATATAATACAGTTCAACACTGAGCTTCCCAAATGTATTATTGTAATATCATTTTCAAGCAAAAGAAAAATCTTAGGGCTCAGAAAGACTCACACATCCTTTATGTGTAGATACCATAGTGCAACCTATTTTGATAAATCATCTTATTTAGATTTCAGAATGGATAACTAGATTCAGCTATACACTTCTCTGTGTTTCAGGTGAGAATTTCAAGGCTGTCAGCAAGGTGAAGTGTGGGTCTCCTGTTGACAGTGCTGAAGGCTACAGAGACTTCATTAGATATAGTACGCATAGAAAACCGGGAGTTTTTATAGATGGTATCTAGAAGGATGGCACAGTAGTGAAATATATGAGTTGTGGACTGATCCTTTAGTAGGCCATCAGGATTATCAGGACAACAGGGTACACAGAAGAATGGTTTTATGTAACATTTTCCCTATTTTTTTTCTAATTGATTCATTCCCTCAAGAAATTCAAGGTATGGGTATAAGTTATTCATGAATCAATATTTACAATCAATAGCCTTACCTATGAGGCAAGGGAGCAAATCAGATAACAAGACTATAGGTTTAAAATTGGGGAATCGTATGAATTTTAGGAGCTAAGCAACTTTTTTTATCTTTTGCACCCAGTAATTCCAAGTGGAATAAATGAACTTAATTAAGGATACTGGTGAAGTCTTGCACACTAAATTGTTACCTTTAATGATGAAGACAGCTGAGCTGCATAAATATGATAATGACTAGAATGAATGGAGTATAAACATCAGTATTAACAGATATTGCAAGAGGAAGATGATACTTAGGAAAAAATATTTTTATTTTTAAATATATCAAAAGAATAAAATCCATAGAAAAAAAAAGAGTGTTAACCTTTAAAGGACATTGTTTGCATATGATCAAATTATTAAAAATTACCATGAATCTATTTAGGCTGGAAGTTCAAAAGCTATCTTCATAAACAAACAAGAAATTTCCTTATACTGATAAGCTGACTGTAATCAAAACTTTCCATGGATCTTTCATTAGTTTTCAGTGATGGTACCATCAAATGCCTTCTCTATAAGAACACTTCTGATATTTATTGCAGAGAGAGAGTTTTGAAAAAGAAAAAAAGGAAATATAATTATATTCACTCTTTGTTGGACAATGAAACATTGCCTCCTAGAGCAGGTACACATTGTAAAATATAAACATACTGGAATAATTTTAGAAAGTGTAGTCTGTAACCCTTTACTCCAGTAGTGTTCATACTAGACCAACATAGGACAAGAGAGCAGGTTAACAAGATAGAAATGAGAGATAGACTATAGGTTACATGTGAAATTGAGTGGCAAGAGTAAATGAAGTTTTTATGTTTTGTCAGGTCAGAACTTTTGACATCAGGAAACTTACTTACCACTTCAGTCTTCCATTACCTGCAGCTTGTTAATCCCTTGCGACTCCTGTACATCAATGTACCTTTTTACAAAAACACAGATGGGGGATAAACAGGAGCATACTGAGCAAAGCAAGAATATTTACCAAGCCTATTGTCGCATTTTTCCCTGAGTCATTTGCACTGAGTAATATTCAGTGTTGACAGTTTACAATTTGAAGAGGTAGATCAGAGAAAGTAACTTAATTTCACTGTTAGTGAGATTTTCGCTTACAGGGAAGGTACATTAATACCTTGGTATTATATACATATATATATATATATATATATACCGTGGTCAGTACAGCAGATAAGATTTTTTAAGCCACTTAAATAATTATTTGGCTTGAGCAGTCGCTAACATAGATTCATAGACCTAGATCAGGTTGCTCAGAGCCCCATCCAACCTGACACTGAATGTTGAACAAACCCATTTCTCTCAGCCTGTCCTCCTAGGAGCTGTGTTCCAGTCCTCAGATCATTTTTGTAGCTGTCCTCTGGACCTGCTCCAACAGCTCCATGCCCTTCTTGTATTGCAAGCTCCAGAGTTGGACACAGTACTCCAGGGGAGGTCTCACTAGGGCTCAGTAGAGTGGCAGAATCACTTCCCTCAACCTACAGGCCACACTTCCTTTAATGCAGCCCAAGATATGGTTGGCCTTCTGGGCTACAAACACACATTCTTCATTCATGTCCAGCTTTTCGTCCATCACTACTGTAAGTCCTTCTCCACAGGGCTACTCTCAATTATGTAATATCCCAGCCTGTATTGAAACTGAGGATTGTACTGACCCAGGTATAGGTAGGACCTTGCACTTCACCTAATTGAACCTCATGAAGTTTTCACAAGCCCGCTTCTTCAGTTTGTCCAAGTCCCTTTGTATGACATTCTGGCCTTCTGACACGCCAACTACACCAGTCAGCTTGGTGTCATCTGCAAACTTGTTGAAGGTGCAATTGATTTCACTGTCTGCGTCGTTAATGAAGATATTAAACAACACTGGTCCCAGTACAGACCCCTGAGGGTCACCACTTGTCACACTGATCTCCATCTGGACATCATGCCATTGACTGCTACCTTCTGGATATGACCATGCAACCAATTCTTTATCTACTGAATAGTCCACCCATCAAATTTTTATTTCTTCAGTTTAGAAAAAAGGATGTTGTGGGGTATTATGTCAAAGGCTTTACAGAAGTACATGTAGGTGAAATCCATTGCTTGTCCACTGATGTGGTCATTCCACCACAGAAAGCCACTAGGCTGGCCAGGAAGGACTTGCTCTTGGTAAAGCCATGTTGGCTGTCTCGAATCACCTCCCTGTCCTTTATGTGCTTTAACATAGCTTCTAGGAGGATCTGTTCCATGATCTTTCCTAGTATAGAGGTAAGGCTAACAGTAGTTCCCAGGGTCCTCCTTTCTACACCTTTTAAAGATGGGTACAATTTTTCCATTCTGATAAGAATAGGTAGGAAATTTTAGGTTGCATTCTTATTCTGCTAGAGGCTTTACAGGATATGACATTCCTATATGGTGAAAACAATACCTCAGGGTTGGTCTTTCACAATGGCTTTGTACTGAAGTTAAACTGAAAACAGTGACCCATCTAGTCTTATATGAGGTTGATAATCTGGGAAAGAAAGACCATGACTCATCTTAATTGAAACAATTTTGCTGTAATTCTGTGTGTCACAGCTATGTTGAATCAACCTCTCCAACAACAAACACAGAGAAAATGCTTAAATTGAGAAGTTAAATGTGTCAGTAGTCAAGAAAAATCAATGCAATAAAGAGAGGTATAATTCACCTGATATTTTTGTTCTTTCCTGGTTTTACATTTAGATGTGTTTATACATTATTGACCACCTTTTTTCTACCACCACTGGAAATATGCCATAAAACCTCCAGTCTCCCATAGTAGACTCCTGGAGAAGCTGGCAGCCTGTGGCTTGGACAGGACTGCTCTGTGCTGGGTTAGGAATTGGTTGGATGGTTGAGATCAGAGAGTGATAGCGAACAGTGTCTCATCCAGTTGATGGCGGGTGACTAGTGGGGTCTCCCAGGGGTTGGGTTTGGGCCCGGTCCTGTTTATTATCTTTGTTGATGATCTGGATGAGGGGATTGAGTCCATCATTAGCAAGTCTGCAGACAATGCCAAGATGGGAGGAAGTGTTGATCTGCTGGAAGGTAGGAAGGCCCTACAGAGAGGAGATCGGCTGATTCCGATGGGATGATGTTTAACAAGTTCAAGTGCCGGACTACACTTTGGACACAACAACCCATGCAGAGCTATAGACTGGGGACAGAGTGGCTGGAGAGTAGTCAAGTGGAAAGGGACTTGCGAGTGCTAGTTGACAGGAAACTCAACATGAGCCAGCTGTGTGCCCAAGTGGCCAAGAAGGCCAATGGTATCCTGACCTGCATCAGGAATGGTGTGGCCAGCAGGGCTAGAGAAGTTATCATCCCCTTATACTCGGCGCTGGTCAGGCCGCACCTTGAGAACTGTGTCCAGATCTGTGCCACTCAGTTTAAGAGAGATGCTGAGATTCTGGAGTGTGCCCAGAGGAGAGCAACGAAGATGGTAAAATGGCTGGAGCACAGGCTCTATGAAGATCGACTGAGGGAGACAGCATTGTTTAGCCTAGAGAAGGAGGCTCAGGGAGACCTTATTGCTCTCTATAACTACCTAAAAGGAGGTTGTAGGCAGGCGGGGTTGGTCTCTTCTCTCAGGCAACCAGTGGTGGAACAAGAGGACATGGTCTCAAGCTTCGTCAGGGGAAGTTTAGGCTTGATATAGCAAAAAAAATTTTACTGAAGGGGTGATTGGACATTGGAATGTGCTGCCCAGGGAGGTGGTGGGGTCATTGTCCCTGGCGGTGTTTAAAAACAGATTGGATGGTTTAGATGATGAGTAGGTGTTGGTGTTGGGTCATAGGTTGGACTAGATGATCTCAGAGACCTTTTCCAACCTTATGATACTATGATAGCGGGATACTGTGATTGTTTACAAGGGTGGGCGGTAATATTTTTTACTGTTTTGAGAGGTTTTGACATGCAAAATATGCTCGTGGTATACCTTTAATATTTCCAGATGACCCCTGAAACAAACACATATAAGAGCTAATTATGGGACAGATGATCTAAATTATGAGATTGTGAAATGCTTCCAAGTGTTCTGTCTTAATTTTCTGCTTTGGAGACCCCTTGACTTCTAAAAAAAGAACGTTCTACAGACGATGTCTTCTCTTTTGGACAAACTGCAGAGTCTCATACATTTACATCTGATCTTCTTAATGTAAAGGATAGGCTAAGACTATCTGGGCAATTGAATAGAGCTTCTACATTTTAAGTTTGGAAAATTAGATAGAGATTATGCATTGTAAATTTGTCATGTTGTATATCCTTCCTGAAGCCATTATGTAAAGTCTGTATCATCTATGCCACAGAATATAGGTGATTTCTGTAAGACACCGCTTCAGATACAACTCTCCAAATATCTTATTTCAGATCTAAAAGAAATACGAGCATAAATTATTATTAAGTTTATCAATAATAATATTGAGCAATGACTAGAGAAATGGAATATACTCACAGTTCTGCTGATAGCTTTTCACTCTGCCCATTTTCCTTTCTTCATAAAGTTAAAATAACAACATACTTTCACCGTAAAGTTGTGATAAGATTTCCAATGTAAAGTTTTGTCTGAATGGTGGAAAGAATGACAGTTACTCAACCACATTTCTGTTGTAGATGCATTTATATGCATGTACAACTTCAAATATTACAATTATTTCATAATAGATGCCACATTTGTCTTTTAAAAAGACATTGCTCTATCAATTAATTACAGACAGTCTCTGACAAAAAAAAAAGTGGTTCATTAATGCTGATTTAAGGTTGCCTGTGGGTTTGTGCCCTACCTAAAGATTAGGTTCAGTGAAAACCTTCCAAACCCAGAAAATTCTAAATGATAGGATTGCAGTTCTACCCTCTTTGAGAAACATGTTCAGAAGCCTATAAGATTCAGTTTCAAGCTTAGTCTTTGCCAGCAAGGCCGTATTTCAGAGGAAACAGATCCCTTGATAACTTTAGGATGATACCTAACGATGTTTTTTTTTACTTTTTTTAAAGGTAAAAGATGTGGCTAAGTGAACTACAACGAGTTGAAGCTATCACCACATGGGTTACAACTAGGAAGTAACCCCAAATATGTGATGATTTACAATCTCTTTGTATACTTCCAAAAATTAAGTTGATTTTTCTGCAGAATTTTCACTCTTCCAACACTGAATAATCTATAACAAGAAAAGGCTTGAATTTGTCTGCACTGATATTGGATTTAGACACATATACATTTCTCTCCTTGAATACACCCAGTCCTGGCTCAGACCCACATCTCCACATACTCCCAAACTGCTTGAACTAATCCCTTCACTATTCAATATCACTGCATTTAGCACAGTGAATCCAGCTGGAATACATGTAGATTTTTGCCAACTGAGGAGGAAGAGTAGAGCCAATGCTTCACTGATGTATTTTAGTGTTACTGTTTTTTATATTCATAAGTTCACACATCAGCTCCTTGTTTCCTTGTCTTCAGATATCTGAAAGTCACTGGATTAAACATTCTAGAAAGGAAAATGACTATAGTGGTATTTTAAATCCTGGTAAAAGCCTTTTTTTTTTGTCAGGTATTTATTATGTACCATACACTAGATCCAAGCAAACACGATTTTGCTGCATGCCAAGGTAAATTGCCAAGAAACATCTTACACAGAGTGTAGAGAAATAGGGAGGGGGATTATGTGGCTGTTAGGAGCTTCTGTTCATACTTGGGGATATGCAAAATGTTTGTGGAATAGAGCAAAATGAGACAAATACATGGGATTCAGTAAGAAAAATAAGGTAAGGTCAGAAAATGCTTTCATGATATAAAGCTCTGAGATTGAGATCTAACATAGATGACAGACACAAAGGGTTTCTCTGTAGTGCTGCTGGGAGAGAGTAGCTGTCCTGGGACTAAGCAGTAGAAAACATTTTGAATACCAGAGGGAATGAGATCAAGAATAGAATCTACATGAATTTCAGCAGACAGTTTAGCCCAAAAATAAAATACAGATTTACGGATTTCTTTTGAACTTGGGGATGTCTGTGACACTGTCTTGTATGGGAAAAGTGAATAGTTTTGTTCTCTATTTGTCCTAAGTTTGAGGCTTGAGAAACATATTGCCAAACCACTCAGGAAAATATGAAGAGACTATAGTAACTGACCAAGGATTTGGTAGGGTCTTTGGTAACGAAAATAGAATAAATGTTAGAAAAAATGCATCATTCATCTCTGGTGGCTACACTCATGCAGTGACATTATGCATGGGATGATTACTGATGAGATGATATAAGGCAGTAGGGAGCCATAAATAAAGATATCTAAGGAAGGTCATAAACACACGATTTATCAAAAAATAAGAATCTTTAGAAACAAGTCAGTTTTCAAACTGTTGTGCAAGTCTTCCATTCAGAAAAGGACTTTTCAAGTGTGGAATTAAATAATTTCCTAGTTCCCTTCTGTTAACAGTATAAAAACTGAGATTATCACCTTGGAAGGACTACTTAACAGGAAAAAAAAATGTAATTAAAAAAAATTAATCAGTGATTTTGCTAAAGTTTTGAAACTTTATGACATTATGAAGCTGAAATGCCAGACTGCCACACAGTCTAGATTGTAATATACAAGGAAGGTGTTTTCGTGCTGTTGAAGAATTACAAATACATCTCCACTTTCTACTTGCGGAAACAGCCACTGAAATTGCATAACTGTAATTCACAGCATAACTCTGTCTGATAAAACTTTTGGCTTTAAGGAGAAGAAAAAAGGGGAGAAAGCAAAGGAGAATGCAAAAAATACAGTATATTTTAGACATTCTTTTGACAGTGCACAAAATTTTTGGAATTTTAGATTTTACCTAACAACTCTCTAAATAACATTTTGTCTTGATATAGTTTTAGAAGTGCATAATAGATAACAGTGTGAATCTGAAAAAGTAATAAAAATACCCCAAAATAACATTTTTTTAATATTGCCTTTATTACTGTAACACAGATGTTGCATGTGAATACAATAACTTCTATGGCTGTTGTCAGGGAACTGACTACAGAGCTAGATTAGCTTTATCAGCATTTACCTGTGTAATTGGAATAGTGATGCAACACAGAAAAAGTGCTACAAGCTCCCAGTCTCTAGGGATATTTGGGATATCTGGATAATCCTGTTACTTCAGATGTCGACAACATTGCATATGCACCATAACGTGCGGTCCACTGTTCCAGATCATCTCATGAAGTTTGGATCCTCAACAGCTTATGTCTTTGGAGTGTAGTTTTCATCACATGGTATAAAAGTTTATTCTTTCTCATTTAAAATATCCTTTGCATGATCTCATTCATTATTTAGTAAGGTATTATCAACATCAACTAAGTAACACCTTGTCATCTGCAATAAGAGGATACCAAATTAACGCTAATATTGAAATGTTTTTCAATATTCAATAGTTGCTGCTTATCAAATGTTTCTTACACAAAATGTTAAAATAATTAATTCATTTTTTATTTGTAATATAATATAGTCTTTAAATTCTGAGTGAAGCAAAGGCGGAACATGCACAAATTAAAATTATGAACCCCTGAATTCACCATATCCATTTACTAAAGTGAATATTTTGTGCTGACACTTTGTGTTGCACGTTGAAATTGCAGTTTTATTTGTTCTTTACCAACTTTTTATCTGAGATAACTCCTTAATAGTGTTTTCAGTGTTTTAACAAAGAAAATATGTTCTGTTTGTTATTAGATAACAAGGAAAAGTTCAAAGTTTCATATAGGAGTAATGAGTCTTTGAGTTCATATCACTTATCTTTGGTTGTTGTTCCATTTAGAAACCTCAGCCTGTACTTAAGCTTCATTAAAGTATGTAGCAGATATGACTTACTGTAAAGTCATTAATAAATAAGGGCATTATTAATTTTCCTAGCCATTAGCAAGTATAAGCAGAAGGAAGTAATTTTGGTTTCATACATTTTATGAAGTATTTCTGTCTTAGTTTCTGAATTATGTAGCCAGCAGCTTAAAAATATGCATTTAATTCCATTCATAACTGTTTACTTTTCATATGTATTATAATGGCACATAAGGAATGAGAACTCAACTTAATAATAAAATTAGAGACATTTTATTCCTTTTTTTTTTAAAGAAAACTTAGCAGAATGAAACACTGGAATAAAAAAAAAACTTTTAATGATGGCAAGTGTTATTTATGATTAGTATCAAAGAAAGAAATAATCCTAATGATACTAAATCATGGAATAAGAAACAGAAACTAAAATCTAGGCATCTGCTGAGCTCAACTTTTCACAATTACCCACAGATGAGCAATCTTTGTGACTGAATGTATCATCATTGACAATAGGGTGATAACAGCTGCTGAAATAAAATGGATTGTGGTTGTATAGGGATTTGTAAATAATCAAGAGTACTTTAAAGGGACTTAGTCTCACCTAACTGAAACTCATTGCTCGCATCTCCAGGGAAGGAGTGAATGCTGAGAGAATGTGTAAGTTACTCCTTTGAATTAGCTTTCGCTTGTGTGATGTAGGAGCTGTTTTTAGAGGTAATCAAAGCTCAGGTGATCCATTTGGTCTGGTTATGCATCATGTGTGACTTGAATCAAGTAATCAAAATAAAATGTGAACAGCAGTAAAATAAATAGGTGGATAGAAAGACATACGTGATCCAGCCTACTTGATGAATCTCATTTTTCTGTTTTGAAAAATGAAGATTTTCAATTTTCAATTCGGGATATGAAGGGTTTGATAGTGTTAGAGATCTATGTTTTAGGGCTTATCTACATTAGTGCAAACATTTAATTAGGATACACCACACTATTATGAAACTAAACTTGCATACACAGATAATAGAGTAGCTCAGTCAGTCTCTGCACATCGAAAAACTCAGCCTGGCCAGGACATAGATCTATAAAAGGGAAAAAAAAAAACTTTTGGAAATATCTTGTCAGTACTCACTCATCTTCAAGAGATTAACCATAATGAATGTGGATTGGTCACGCTCCAAAGGAACACCCACATTTTTAATACTAATATCTCTCAGGATCCCCCACCCTCACTTGTTCTTCAGAACTGTGAGTTTTGCACTGCACTTTGAGTTCTCATGTATGACTGAATCTTATTTCTCCTTTGGGCGAAGAGAAGTGAAGAGAGGAATATGGGCCTTACCAATTCATCTCACATGTAGATTTTTATATAGTTGAAAGAAAAAATCTGCTGCTAATTCTAAAGCGTGGCCAAAACATCGATGGAGATGATATTCCCCTTCTGATGATTAGAGGACTGGAGCACCTCTGTTTTAAGGACAGGCAAAGAGAGCTGTTCAGTCTGGAGAAGAGGATGTTCCAGGGAGACCTTAGAGTGGCCTTCCAGTACCTGAATGGGGCCTACAAGAAAGTTGAGGAGGAACTTTTTACAAGGACATGAAGAAATATAGGATGTGGAGGGAATGGCTTTGAATTCAAAGGGGGAATATTTAGATTGGACATGAGGAAGAAATTCTTCACGATGGGGGTGGTGAGACACTGGCACAGATTGCCCAGGGGAGGTGTGGATGCCCCCTCCCTGGAAGTATTGAAGGCCAGTGGGAGTGCCAGCTGAGAGGTACCTAAGTGGAAGACACTGTGTTCCTACAAAGTAATGAAACATACCTATTTTCTGCACAGAAAAAGAGTCAATAGTAGGAGAAAACATAGTAAATTTATTGATGGAGACTATTCAAAAGAGCTAGATCTCCAACACTGACCATTATGTTGAACATACCTGGGCACTGGAAAGCAACCAGTTCTATGTCTGGAGACATAGCAAGAAATGTGGTGAGTGATGCTAGTCTTGTGCAACATGCTAAGATTTAGATTGGGAAAGTTGGGGAACAATTCCTATTTTGGGTGATTTTAGCTATCTGCAAAGATAAATCAGACCTTGATAAGATGGATTTTGTAATATTTTGACTAAAAGAAACACAGAGGGTAACAGATTAGACATCCATTATTTTTTTTAAGGACTGCATACTGGAGGGCATAAATCCTCAGAGATATAAAATCTTTCCAAGATATGTTTAATAGAAGAGGTAATGCACAAGCTGAATATTAAGAAGGTAAGAGAACCTAATTATATGGGAATAAATGTAATAAAGATTGTCCTACCATGTTCAAAATAAACTTCTCAACCCTAATGACAATTTAGATAGGTTAATTACACTTGGTGTTCTAGAAAGAGTTCAAGAGCATGCTGAATGGATTCATTCTTCAGTAGCTAGATTTCAGTGGAAAGAGATGATCACAAATAATTTGAACAACTATTGCAAAAAAAAATAGGAATCCCTAGCTACTAAACAAGAAATTTTGTGGCAAAAAAAAAGTATGTTCAATATTCTGCATTGATTGTAATTTTTTTTTTATTTGAAAAGAAGTTTGTAAGCTTTAATACTTTGTTTGGGGAATAGTTGCTCTGCTGGCTTGCATTTGGAGTTACGCTTTGTACCTGAAGTACAATCCCAAAATACATAAATAGTCAAAGCTATTCATATTATTAAGGTATTACTTGGAGGGTAGTATAACGTAAGATGAAACAATGCAGGAATGTAACCAGACATTCAGATAAGCTCTGAAAATGTCTCATGTTGCGGACTTAAAAAAAACAAATAAAAGGTTAAAGAACCCATTGAATTAGGAGTTGAAGTGTCTTGTTGCGGGATATGGATTAGTCTGAACATGACAGAGGTGATTCCTTGACCTATGGAAAGAAAATGATGTACAAAAATTTGTGGGAAAAGTATTTTTTATGAAAAGTTTTTACCTAGTCCAGTTGCTTACTTAAAGGCTCTTTTTACTTAGTAAAAGTGTAGAACAGGTTAAGAGACACCAGTCAAAACATGGAGTTTGAAGTTCTTACACAACTCAAATAGAAAGCAACTGTCTGGACGTTTCAGCACAATAAGGGCCAGACAAAGCTGTCACCTGATGCTTGTAAGCAGGGCTTTGGGGGCACACTTGAACAGAGGTAGCGTAATTGCTTGAGACTGGTAGCATATGTTCCTAAACCTTGGGCTGGAGCTCATTGTAAATGTGCGGAAGCAGAAAAAGGATCCCTAGCTGTACTGTATACAAGGAAGGAAATATGTTGTTTTCTTTTTCCCGTGCGAGACCAGGTTTGGTAGGAAAAAGGTCATGAGTTTTGAAAGATGACTACAAAAAAGATGTTAGAAAAGACTTCTTGATTTCAGAAATTTTCTTTCTCAGTTTCAGTTGTATGATTTGCAAGCAGAGATGAAAAAGTAAAAGACTGTATTAACAGAAAACTTGTTTTCAGATTGGGACAGAAATTAAGCAGAAAAATATAGGAGTCTGGTACCAGAGCTATGTGAGCTTGCTCAGAAGAACAACTTTATGAATTGTGACAGTCCTCGCTTAGAGGAGATGGTCTGTTGCTGCAGAAGCCACAAAATAGAATCAGACTGCCCAAGATGGTGATGGCTATTAATATATTGCCCTTAAAACAACTTACAAACAGATATTTGTAACATAGATGATACTGTATTTAAGAACAGCAAGCTTTAGTCTGTTTTGATTTCAGATGGTTAATTGCTGTTTTCCAGATGTGGTAGTGCCAGAAATACAAATATTAAACATAAAATTAGGTCAGTTAAGTTACAGTGTGATATCCTTGAATCTGATCCTTTCAACTGCTCCAGTGTTGTTCAACTGAAATCAGAAATAAGATCATTAAATTATTTAACCAAAAATTATGGTATTCTGTATAAACATTATTAGAGACTGGGGGAAGGAAGTGTGTACATGTGTATATATATATACATATCTACATACGTATATGGAGGGAGCATAAAGATAGACAGAGGCAGATAGGCATAATGGATCAAATCTGTTAACACCATAGAGCTGGGTTAAATGTGTTTTTTAAATTCAAATAAAATGTAAGGATACAAGCAAAGAAAATAGTGATAACTGCCTTATCCTGGGGGCATAATAGCTAAGCAAAAGGAACAGTATAAAGAATACAAAACGTATTTTCAGAATCTTCATCAAGAGGAGTCAGAAGAGAGGTGGGCTCTGTGCGCCCATTTTCTAAAAAAAGATCAAACTGTAGAATGCAAAAGGATCAGAGGAAGTGCTGAGCAAATAAACACAGAGCAAATATGTAGTAGTGTGTATTATGTCTTTGGAAAGGGTTGTTGAAGGACAAGTAATGTGTAACTTTGTGTTGCAAGACACCATCTCTGGAACATTCTTGTAAAACTGGTTTGACGTCTGCACACAAGGAAAACCAGTCTGGATACAAGGACAGGTACAGACCTTACCTCCTCTTGTTCAGATCTTAGACAAATATTCGTAGCTTGCTTGATAAATAACAAAGGTTTGCCTTAGAAATTAGTCTGGAGACAGAAATCTCATTACCCAAAAATATCTGCAAGTGCAGAGCTGTTTCCTAGATTGTGAAGTCCACGGGAAGCTCTTCTACCCACTGCACGTCCTGCCCCACCAAGATTGCTGTTTTTCCTGCTAAGAAGGCCAAAGTGTGTCTAGTGTGCAGCCAGTTCTTGTTTTGGTTCTGTACTGGGTAAATGGAGACTTGGAGTGAGAAACTGGGCACACTAGCCCATCAGCATCTGTGTTTAGTACTCAGACATTAACAGCCACTTAAAAATATTTCTTTGCCCTAGAGGCTGCCCAGTTTCTGTTTGCTTAGCCTGATCCTTGATTTTTAGACTAGTTCTGGTGAACTTAATCTGACTGTTCCTCTATTCTTTCCCTTGTTTGGTTATCAAATATATTCTTCTCAGTTCAATATATCCATTCCCTGAAGCCCTACTTATTGTCAGTCCTTTTCTTCTTGTTCTCGTCTTCCCCACCTGGAATATTTTTCAGTCCTGTTTTCCTCTGTACAAGATCTGTGCCATAATCTCTTCCACCATCCATTCATTTCTTCCCATTTTTTCTTTGCTAAGTCTTAGATTTGGATCTTGTCTCCTTTTTAGGTCAATGCTTACCTTTCCTCCATATTTTTTGCAGCCTGGAGAAGCAGAGTATACCACAGACAGCCAAGAAGACACAGATTCCGTCTTCTTTTTTTCCAGTTCTAGCATCTGTGCCGTTCCACTCCTGCTTTTCCAACTGTGGAAACTGTTAAGTGAAAAGTCTAAATTTTCATCTAGTGACTCCATAGATCTGGTTTACATTCAGGTTATAGGAACCTGTTGCCTAGCCCATGACTTACCATAGTTGCTATGAAAGAACATGCAATCTAAAAGCAGTCAGAAGTTATGAGCACACTGTTCAAAGTGAGCTGCTCTGCCTGTCTGGTGTCTGTACTGACTGGTCTGGAGTTGTGAGAAACTGAAATTTGTTAGGGAACTTTGTTTCTCTGGCAAGTTTTCACTGTCCTTATATTCAAGCTGACTGTAATGCCTCTGAGAGCACCAACAGAGCTTAGGTGCCCTGACTGCCCTTGCTTGGGGCACACCCTGCCCATTGTTCTGGAATCTTCAGTTCAGCTCAGTCTGGGGATAACAGTCCTGGTTTAAGCTACGATGTAGCTGTACCTGTGTCAAGACCTGCTTCTAGCTCTGTTTCCTGGCTGGATTCCCTGGATAGTTACCTTCCCTGGCTCTATCTGGAGGTGTCTGCATGTACTGTTAGCAAACCTTCTCAACACGGTCAGCCTTAGGGGGACAGCAGCCACTGCAGCTGACGTCGCTCCTGACTCCCTGGCCCTTAGGGAGCAACCACTCTTTAGTGTGTCCTGGCACCAGTTGTGTTCTCCTGTGTGCACTATGGTCAGTCTGAAGGCTAAAAAAATCTCATCCATATTAAATATCAATGTTAAAACAGAGTACCAATACCAAGAGTGCAGAATTAACTTCAGTTATCCTTTCTCACCAGAGGGCTTCACAGTGTGTAGATCTACAGCAGCTTTATCGTCACAAAGAAGTTATTTAGGGAAGGCACTGTAGGTGGGGAAAAAAAAATTCCTATCCCTTGGAAGAGTTGGCTGCTTAGGCAATTCTTGTGTGAGCTGGATATTTCTAGTAGGTGTTTACTTTCATGATAGATTTCTGTCTAATATTGTACTACTTTCTGAAGTGCACTGGCTCTTTCAGACCTTTTCTGGGGCCCTGACCTTGCTTATACACTTTTTGTGTGTAATAAGTGCAGACTTAAAAAAAAAACAAACCTATTGTTGAACTTTTTAATTCCCTAACCAGTTGAAGATCCCTTCTCTCCCAGAAAATGTTTAAGAGTAGTACGTGAGTTTTGGATTTTCCTGTAAAAGTAATGAAGCACTTGGACCTTTGGCTTGTGGGCCTTTTATTTCATTTATTCCTCCCTCACAGCTTGCAGCATGAAGGTGGAGCAGAGGGAGCAGGCAGGCATGCCTTCAAACTGTAATTTGCCTTCAGCTGTAGCTTTTCTTGGCATATGAACACAGTCCCTGAGTGTCACTGCTGAAGTGCTCCCATTCATGCTGTTTCAGTAGCTGAGCACTTACAGCATAATGATATAGGAGCCTCTCTTTGTCTAAGAATGTACACAGTACAGTTTTGTACAAAAACAGTTACATTGGGTAACTATGGATTGTCCGAGGGATTCCGTGACTAAAGACACTTCTTCCTGATTGCAAAATTTTCTTTTTTTTATACTGTTATGCCTGATTTTTGTGATTTTGCTCTGTTACTTGATTATTTATTTTTTGTATGAGGGTGTTAGTATGTTGTTTATAAATGAGATTTCAGAGAAGGAATATTTTTTCTTTCAGTTTCTTCTGCTTCAGGTGTCTGTTTATCTCATTTGCTAATTAGATCAGCTAATCTGTCCAATCATATGATTGTATGACATATCTGATTATATCACTGGATAGGTTTCTGTTGAATATCTGATCTTTTTCTCCTTAAAAACTAGAAGGGCAGTGTGCAACTTTTAGTTATCATCTAGTGAATCAGATTTTTACTTAAAAACACAGGTGGTTTTCATTTTGGCTTGATATAGTCTTCTTTCAGCTTTTTAAATGTTAAGCGTTTTAAAAAAAATTCTTCCCAAGTTGCACATTGAAATAGCAACAGCTGTTGAAAAATAACTTCTTCCAAAATTTTTCTCTTTATTTCTCTTTACAATTAAAGTTCGTTTAAGCCTGCAGGACTTATATCTGAATTTCACTCTCTGGTGTGGAAATCATTCTCAGTATGGAGCGATTTCAAGTGGAAGACAGCAGCAATGAGACCTTACCCATTATAAAATCTGTCTCATATGTGTTAGGAGGGATTAGCATCAGCTGATCTCAGTGAAATACTTCCAGACAATAAGAGGAATGTTTGCTAATGACTAGTTATGAATGATTACATTGGGTTCTAGGGAAGCAGAAGCCTTATAAATTTGGGAGGACAAAAAAACCCTATAGATATTGTTCAATGTCTTTGTTTTTCTTACTTTACATTTTATTCTATCTACAGTCAGTTTTACTCATGGGAATGACAGGAAAGCCATTACACTTAGAAAGTCCAGTGATTCCCAAAAGTTTCTTTTGACTATGAGTTTAAAACCCACTCTACCTTCGTATTGTCCATAAATTTGACTGCAAAGAAGTACCTGATTTTTGGACTGGAAAGTTGAATATCTCTCAATGCAATGATGGGTACATCAGTTCCTTGCAATCTACTGGGTATGAAATTCAAATGTGCTTTCATCACACTGGGCTACTGCAGCATCATTAGTATTGCAGGTAGCATCTTGTACCCTCCCTCCCCGTTAACTCCATGTGGATATGTCACCCCATCAGCAGATCATACAACCTAGGAAAAGATGTGGTAATAGCTCCTCAGTGAAGGATCACAGTGGATCCTAGTGATGATAGCTTTTAGAGAGACTGGGAACTTCAGACTTAAGTAGATTCCTGAGGGAAAGTGAGCTACTAGGATTCTTGCATTGGCATCTGACCTGCCAAAAATGTAAATCCCAAACTGTTGACTTTAATCTCATATATTTACTCTTTGAAGCAACTGGTTTTTTTACAATGCTTTTTCAGAGGCAGCTGTATGGAGTGACTGGGAAGGTTTAAGCTATGTACAACAGAGACAGAAGGCTCAAAGCTTTTATATTTTCAGAGGAGAAAACTGTTAAAATTAGTTTCCCCCTTCCAGTTTCCTAGTTGTGTTTCCAATATTTATTCTCATAACATTACCTCCTTCTGCTGCTTCTATTTACACTGCCAGTTCTGACAATTTCTGTTTCCCTGTAAAACTCCTGTAAGCCTGGCCCCTGTCTTTGCCAAAGCTGCATGTAAATAGAGTGTTTATGAATCTGAATGGCCTCTGTGGCAACAGCAGTTTTTACTTAAATTTGACCAAATATCCAACAATTGTACAGAAGAGTCACATTCAGCAAGGCGGGAGGGTTAATCTACCCTGTGTATTTGTAATTGTTTGCAAATACAGCCATATATTCTCATTCATTTACTGAGTTGTTTTTTTTTGTTATGGAATGCACAACTGAAGCTGCTGTTCCCATAATACACATGAACAGCAACACAAACTGGAAGAACGGATTTATGCCTTTTTTCCACACATTAAGCAAACTGGAAAGAATCGAAAGCCTTAGAAATCTGAGGCAAATGGTATTATCATTGTTGGAAGCTGATTTCTATGTGTATATATTGTATGCCTGCCTTCAGACAATATATGGCGATCTTCTACCAGCAAACGGAAGTAGTATGCATTCATTTTATGATTAAGGGCAACCTTCTTTTCAGGGAAAACAAAGGTATAATTTTGTCATGAACAGACACAGCTGGGGGTAAAAAGAAGAAAAGATTAATTGATCACTTACTGTATGATGTATTCATGGATTTTCAGAAAGGAATCAAAAAAAGTTATCTAAGAAACTGCGCATACAAAACAGGATTAAAACTGGCCTAGAAACTAATACTGAAAATACATATTCAGTCAGAGTCAGAAATGGGCTATTTATATTAATGATGTCTACATAATCTCTTAAGTGTAAAGCAAGTGTTATGTGCATGTTAAGGTGCAGGGGAAGGTGAAAAACACTATAAAAATGTACAAGGTTACGGAATTGATAATTTGTCATATATGCAGCAGGGGAGGGTTTTCATTTTCTCTGTCAGCACAAGAGCTCCAGTAAAGCATACAGTGGTCCATTCCCTTTCCTTTCTTACCTTTTTTAGTCCTAATCTTGTTTTCCTGCTCCAGCAGTCCTCACACTACTACTCTTTCCCTTTCCTTATGTATAATTTTACGTATAGGTGTTGTAACAACCAGCTTACATATAATGCATGTCCACATACACTCTATAGAGTGTGGTCCCTACTGTAGCATAAGAATATTTAAAATTAGCATAAAAGCATGACTACATTGTAGCTCTACTCATACTGCAATTTAATTATATTTTTATGCTGGATTTTTAGTCAAGACTTAAAGTACACCTAGAAAAAAAGACTGCTTTCAAAGCAGGGTCATCTCAGATCCTGTAAAATCAAGGAAAGAGAAGATGCCTGTTTTGAGAAGCTGGTCACTGATTCACAAATAAAAGATGAAGAGCCCTTGGGATGGATATTCATATGCAAACCAGAAGAGAGAAGTAGTCAGAATTCAAGAAGAAGCCTTCACTGTTTTTAGCAGATTTGCTTATAGCAGTAAATAAAACAGGATTACCTTGTGGAATCAAGCACTAGTGTTTGAATATATGTAGAATTTAATTATTATCACAGTAACTAACTGTCAAGATATTGAATCAAATAGAAATATTTCAGAAAGTTGGCAGTTATGCTTCTTTCTCGTTTTGGAATGAATATGAATTAGGTCATCACCTGGCCTCAGTTGCTTTTATTTACTTTTGTGGGCATAATCACAGACCTCAGAAAGGGGACAGAGCATAGATAATCTGTGACAGGATCATTGTACTGAGGAATGGGTCAAAAAAAAGTGTAGTCAGTCAAAGTAAAGTGTTGATTAAAGACCTGATCCCAAGCTTATTTTGCATTTTCAGCATTTCTGGAAATTCCTGGGGAACTTTAGAGGTGCCTTTCTCTGGAGTCCCTAAGGGGAACAAGCAGATGCTTTCCATTATAGTGTATCTCTTCTAAAGACTAATGGGATTTGCTGACAGGAAAGAAATAATTTGCACCTGTCTATGCCATCTTCAGAGCATCTGGTCAATTGAAAACAATTTACATCAATATTCAAAAAGTGTGAATATTGATGTACTATTACACTTGGAAATTGGCCCCTTCATTATTTATGATGGATGTTACTGTGTACAAGTTTCTTTTTGGTCTGCCAGTAAGAAGGATTACTGGTTTCTATTGACCAACAGTAGTGTGGAGATCCTGGTTTCTGTTACAAACATGTATAACACATTTACCCAATGAAGAAAAGATGATGATACATGGATAAAACAAAAAAAATATGTTTCTAAATTATTTTTCTACCTACAAGCTTTTATTAGGATATAAAATACTCTGGAAATATTTTATGAAGTAAAGTTTCAAAAACACTTTGAGAGCTTGCCTTCAATTTCTCAAAGTTTGCTGTATTGTCTAAGTATTTGGGATGAAATGTTCCAACTTAGCCTGCATTTCTCTGGAAGCCATCAGTAAGCAGTGTATGGCCATTTCCTAGAATAAGACTGAAGGAAACAATATTATCCTTTCAAGTTAAAAACAAGTAAAGGTGTTGTAGTGTGTTACTGTGAAGCTTTAGTAACTCAATATGGACCAGGCAACTTGAGATTTGGCACTGGAGCACAGTTAAGAGTGTGCTGATTGCTGGCAACTATCTGTGAAATCTATTGCCATAACTTGAATCTGCAGGGTAGAGCAACATGCTGGATGAAAAATCACTGGTAATTCATATAAGCTGTGCTGTTTTTTGCAAGAGCAGCAGATTGTGGCATAGATGACTTTCCAGTCTTTTCTTTGATGCTCTTGAGCATAAGGAGTATGCCTAATGATTCCTTGTTTTATGTTTTATTTTTAAATCAGAAAACAATTCCTCACTAATACAGTAAAGTCAAGGGCTGGAAAGGTAGGCAATTATAGGATTTATGCAGACTAAACCGAATGTGTATATAGTACAATGTAATTTTGGTTTGCGTACTTACAGTGTTTTGTTTTCATGAGATATTTCTTTAATTCAGTGCTTCCTGTAAGCCTTGTGAGTCATCAGGGTGATTCAGAATGATAACCTACAGGAGGCAGCTCTTGCCATATTACTTATCTTAGAAGATAGGTAGTGACATGACAGGAAACGGAGAAATTACTGAGTGCTGCTGGCCTTAAAACTACAGTGTGATTTTAGACAAGCCAATGAAACCTTGGTTTGAGTTGTGATCACTGGGAGACACTCAGTCAAGAACAAGTTTGAGCTGGCATCGAAGGCTACAGAGATCTACAAGTTGTTCTTCCTCAAAGCACCGTTATCACTTCCTGGAAGTTTCACAGACGGGACTGCTGAGAGTAAACTTGCAAGTCTTGACTCACACGTTATCTGGCTGTCCAGTTCCTTGCCAGCTTTGAACAGAGTAGAAAATAACACAATGAAGAATAGAGCACTGCATCCTTCGAGGAGTCTTGTCTTAAGGGGGGTCATTTCATAGAAGAGTTTCTGTCGTAATGTGCTACCAGTAAGCGATGGACTCCAGTATTTCCCAATGCGTCAGGCCTGAATTTTGCAACTGTTGTATTCTATTAGTTGTGAAATTGAGAAGTAATCTGGTGTTTTACAATGGAAAGGTAAAACATACTTAAATGAACAACTTTACAATCATTTACATTTTATACAGCAGATTTTTTTTTTACAAGTTTTTGCATTTTTTGCAAAAGCAGGAAAATAATTATGTTCTCTTTTTTCACCTTATTTTGCTTGTGCTCTTACATAGCTCTGGATACTTGTGGGATCTCCTTTTCTGCATTTAACTAGTCGTGTTCCCAGTTGCTTGTTCTGACTCTTTCTCCCTCCAAAACTTTCAACTGCCCGACAGTGGCAGTAGTCTCTTTCTGACTGAAATCATGCAGTTTCTGCTCTGCAGTGTTAAGCTGTGTCATTGCAGAAAAATGTTAAGAGAAGATTTCACTGCTCCTCTTGTGAAGAATAGTGAGGTGGAGAAGAGATAGGAAATTGAGGATGGAAACAATTGGTGTCTGCCACAGACTGGGTCCTTCTCAGTGTGCCTGGCAGCTACTGGAAAAGAGCCAAGACAGATGAGTTGGGCTCAGAGGAATACTGCAGTCTTAGTCAGAAATCTCATTTCCCTAATTATTGTTGATTCTTTGAGTAAAACCAAAGACTTTTAGCTTAGAGTGCACTAGCATTGATAGCAACTGACCTTGCCTCCCTTTGTGTGAACAACTGATTTGTTGTTTGTTATTTATCTGCATTTCAGCTGATTCCCAAATTGCTTAGAATTTTTCCCATCACTAATTAGAAAGTGGATGCACTGAAGCATAAGCTGAAATCTCATCTTTGGCAGTTACTTGGAGGCTTTCAATAGTTCTCCTTAGTAGTTCTCTGTATTAGCGTGATCAACCCATCATAAATAGCCCTGGCAGGTTACAATAGCTACTGTTTCTAATTCAAGCCTGCCAAGCCTGTTCACTTAGCAGCAGGCAATATTTCAATGAGAGTTTTAACAAGTCTTCCCATTAGACAGCATCTTGTTGGTTTACTCATTATAGCAAGATCTCATTTTCCTCATTAGCTAGAAGACTTCTACTTGTAGTACGAATATCGAAGAACAGGTAATGACTTCAGACTTTCTAAACTGGCATCCAAGCCCAATTAGAGTTGGTTAGATTACTTACTAGGGGGGTGGGGGAGGTGGGCGCCGGGAAGGAAAATAAAAGGGAAATACTAGGTTTTTTGTAAAAAAAAACCAAGCTAAACTCTCTCCAACTAATTTAAATCCAGGACTTGATTTTTCATTAGTTGTTGTAGTTTCTACGTTTCCCACCAGTGTAGCAAATATAAAAAAAGCATATACTTAGAGTCCTTTCACTGAAACAGAACTTTGTACAAAAAGTACATTTACTTGTAAGCAGAAAAAAAATGCCATAACCTTTCTACTTATATATAACAAGATTACACCTATTTTAATTATATAAAGTAAATATAAACCACGTTACTGTCCACATTGAGTTTTCTTGTGGTGCTTTTTACAGGTATGGTATGACAGGCGTTATAGTTCCTGAATTCTGATCCTTGGTTTATAGTTTCATATCCTGTTGCTTTATGCTAACATGAACATGGAGTAGGTCAGAAATAACATATTCAATAGAGGACAAATCTATGCTAGGATCTCACACTAGAGTTAAGCATAGGATATCTGCCCTCGGCTTAGAACTTCTTTAAGAAGAAAAAAACAATTATAGAGACATAAAATTTTTATTGTAACCTTTAAAAAAAACATAAAATTAAAAGTTCAGTAGTGGATTATCATCTTCAGGAAATCACTGTTTGCAACCTGTCTCAGACACACTGGAATTCAATGACAGAATCCATGTGAACAAATATTTACTGTTGAAAGGATTTGCTGTCAGGGTGAATTATGTATCTTGGGGTGCAATCAGCTATATAAATACACTCTGTGTCTGACCACAACTCCAAGCAAATCTCCGTATATGTTCAGAATAGTGCTCCTTTGTTGCTCAGATGTTTAGAAATGTCTGGGAAGGAGGATATCTGGGAAGAGTAAACAATAGAGTGAATTCAGTAAATATTACCTGTATGGAACTGGGCAAGTTAGCACATCAGTTTCCTAAGAATCTCTCACACTTTATTGTGTGGACTTCTTCATCAAAAGAACCAAAAGCAGTTCAGGAGGCTGTTGCATGTTTGAGAGTCTGTTATTTTAAGAAAAAAT
Organism: Tapera naevia; assembly: GCA_033556795.1. NCBI lineage: Eukaryota > Metazoa > Chordata > Aves > Cuculiformes > Neomorphidae > Tapera > Tapera naevia. The sequence goes on from JAUMJJ010000059.1 coordinate 19,034,866, forward strand.
ACTCTGAGCTGCATTACATTGCTGATTAGTAGTTACCATGGAGATTTACTTACGGAAAACCAGCACATTATTGTACTTAAGCAGAAATTCCATGGAGTGCTGTTTATGCAAATGCGTTCATGTCATAGGGAAATTAGCAAAATTAGTAACTTCCTTAAGAAATACTGATGGATAGGGAAGATTTCAAAAGTAAGAAATACTGATGGATAGGGAAGATTTCAAAAGTAGCATAGGTTAATTGAATGTCATTTTGTTGAAAATGATTTAAATAGTTCCAGCTACCAGGTCTAAATTTGAGGTTGTATGGCAAATTTAGGCTTTTGATTAAAACACTGGTCCTGTTGTCTTGCATATCATCATATGCTTTAATAATAAATGAAGAAAACTCATTCCCTGTTTTTAATTGATATGCTTGGGTCTATTTGTGTTCATGACTGTCAGTGGCTGTATCAGCCACAGCTGATAAATGTTCCTCTTTTTAGTGTCGTGAGCTCTGACTTTTCGTATTTGTCTCATGGAAATAATTTTGTGTAATTTACAGAGAAATTTTTGTGGTTTTTAAAGGAGGGCTCAGGACTATGGATATTCTTGTGAACAGACTCCTGTGAAATACTGTATTTCACTTATTTATCTTAGGGGTATTCTGTTTAATATTAGGATATAGAAGTCATGTAATAGAAGTAACCTGTAAAAACATTCATAGCCAGAATGTTCACCTTTCTTTTTTTCATATCCACTCATCTTTCAAGTGACCTGAGAAGAGTGACATTTTCAGTTGTATTGTCAATAGAGAATATTTTCTTGCTTAGTCTTCTTCGGGTTGGATTTACTTTCTCGCTTTGTTTCCTGAAGAGAGAAAACAATGATTAACTTCAAATTAGTGGTTCAAGTTTTAACTTGAAATACTTTCTGATATGATGTATTCTCATGACTAATTGCAGTGTCATAAGTCTCTAGAATTGATTCGGGTAAAACTGGAAAGTCTTATGACTTACTCAGGTCTGCTGCTGTGACATAAAATTTCTAAGTTCTACTGTTCTGTCATTTGAAGGCACTTTAGTTTTCCTTCTAGCAGGGAATAGTGAAGTAAGGAATGTATAAAAATCTCCTACTTGCTTGTAATTAAGTTGCATTGGTACAGCCAAATAAATGAAAATATCCCCACAAGTAGAGCTCTCACTGTCACAAAAATATAGTTACTCTTCTGAGGCATAATGTGATGAGTTTCTCCCTTTTGACACAAATGTTAACATATTCATAAGAACCAAGCAAGGTAGCATAAACAACACCACAGAAATTATTGTTTATACCTACATACTATGCTTTTTTGGACGTACTTTTATTTCAATGCTATTAATTTCTTGTCCTCTGTAACTCTGTAGTCAATGTCAGTACAGCAAACCTTCACACGTTTTATTTGCTATAGCTGAAAACTTTTGTTCCTATGACAGATTGTTATATAAAAGTGGTAGAGAAGCAGTCTGAAAATTGAATAGTTGTGTTCTATGTTGTATCACTATGTTGGGTTTTTTTCAGAACAAATCACTCCTACTTCATCATCTTGGCATATCTTTCAAAAAAAAGAAAGCTTGGAGGAATTGTATGTGCTGGTATGGAATGGGATCCACAGAGAATGTGTGCATTACACTCAGTATAAACCAAAACACTGATATTTAATATCTTCTGAATAACTTTTACTCAAAGAATATTTAAAGTTAACAAAAATCTAACGTGGATAGTTTACTTCTTTATGGATATGTGTTAAGGTGCGTTTCTTTGAAAATGTGATCCGAAATGTCTCATTAATTCTATTTGTAGAATAATTTATGAGCTTGTTTACCACAGAGAATGAAGAAGTTGCTTGTAAACTGTCCTAATAAAACTCAGGTGAAAACTATTGATGAAAATTATATTATGTTTGCCACAAAAATCTTCTTTCTTTCCTTAAAGATTGCAAGAATGAAAACAGTGGAAAAAATCTAGAAATTGACATGCAGCATGCAAAAGCTGCTGTATAAGTCTGTTCCTGGAATGCTGCACTATATCTTCTCCAGATATTTACAGTTTAAACTTCATAGTAATAAACTACCTGAAATTTCATTGGTATCAGCATATCAAAATTAGCTGCTGCTTTAGAACTGTTTTCAACAAAGATACAAGTAGCATGATGAACTTATTCATATTTCCAGAGAATTGCTTAAATTCTCAACAGTTCTCCAACTATTTAAAAGTATTTAATATTTTTAATGACAAAAATTCAATATGTGGCTTGGCTTTTAATTTACCAGCCATAATACACTATTTACTTGAGGGAAATGTGAATTTTCCTAAAAGAAAGTAGAAGTAGCAGATAAATGTTAAATACTTTCAGTGCCACCTATTGGCTGATAAATGATTTGATTTAACAATAAACATCAGATTCATGATTTCAGACAAAGACACAGGAAGTATGGCTACTTATACTAATATTTCTAATTTGTACTGAATGCAAAGCCAACATTAATGTCTACAACCACATTCAAAGGCTTTATCCCATCTCCAAAGAATTAAACTCTAAACAGGTATTTGCTTTTTCTTTATAGAAAACATGTGAATGCATTCTGTAGGAAGCTTCAAACATTGCATGGAGGGACTGATGTTCAAAAGCCTGTAGAGAATAGGTAAAGTGTAGAGAAACATAGGAAGAGGTCAGGAAATTATTTAAAATCTTTTTTTAGCCTGGCAGTAGCACCTTTTTTTGTCTGAACAAATGACTTGATCATTTAGACACAGTTGTAAAATTTCAAGCCATTTGCATCTCTGAGCACTTAAGCATGTCCTTAACTTTTGACATTTAGAACCTGAGGAATACCATTCAATTCTGTGGACCCACACACATACTTAAAGGTAATATCACAATTGTTTACCATTTTGCATGAATGAGGCTTATATATTTTATCATCTTTAAAATGAATGTGCTTATTAACTCTCCTAATGGCTTGGAGCTTTGGATTTTGGGTAAACTATCCAGAGACTGTGTTTATACAGGAAAGTCATTTTTGCTGCATATATAGTTACAAAGCTTAGTATTTCATTGCAGAGATGATAATTGAAAAGTTACAATTATTCCTTACTTCTAGGAATACTACCCTTAAATATGATTTACACATTTTTCCTCTGTGTTCTGTCATCTGGATAAATTTTGCCACAGCAAAGCAGTGAAATACTGCTTTGAAAAACTGGGCTTTATTACACTTCTCCATGTCAGAAAGGTGCTTAGGGTCCCATAGAGCTCTTTGTTCTTATGTTGCTGATGCCTTTTTTAAGGAAGTGTCAGATTTTTGTTATATAACTGAAGAGTATGTTCCAGGTGAGATATCAGTGAAGCAAAAATGAAAAGCACGTGGAGTGACAGTGAGTTGACTTATCTCTTTGACAAATTAGGCATTTTAGATTAGATGTTTGGAGAAGAGCAGATCTGTGTCAATGCTAAGGGAGTCCAACCACTGCAAACTAAGAATGAACCAATTTCTGGTCTTTCCTATTCTGAAAAAGAGAATTTATCTCAAACCTCTTTAACTACCTGAAAGTTCAGAGTCTACCTAAACTGGTTGTCCTTCTACAGTCAAACACAACCCCTCTAGTTTGGGAACCTAGAGAGAAATTGTAGTTACAGGACAATGAACCAGAACAATAAAATATCTCTATGAGGTGCCTGTCCCATATCAGGTACTACACAGGGAATGCATATGACATTAATTTTAATATGAAACCTTTCAGGAGACTGAAATTTTGAGATGAGTCCTGCTCCTACTGTCAAGCACTTCGACTTTGAACATGAGTAGGTCCTTTCCAAACATTTCCACTTGTCTCAGTTTCTTTTTTTTAAAAAAAAAAAAAATCACATCTATGTTACAAAATAATCTTGGGATCCATGTCCCCCGCTTGGGTCACGCAGGGTAGGACTTCTCTGGCTGAGGCCCCAGAGGTCGTGGGACTGGCCCTGGATGTGGAGGTTCACTCTGCCTGGCCCCATGGGTAACCTTCCACCATTCCTGTCCTTACAGTGCACTGACGCTGCCAACAATTTGGCAATGATTTAATCCCTCTTTTCATGCCTTTTCTACTCCTGGCATTAATTTTTACTTCTCTTTTCTCCTTATAACCTCACTGAATCAGGCTGTCCTTTTCTGGCACTGAAATGCAGTGAAGCAGCCTGAAGACTGTGAACTTTTGGCCACAGACTAAGAAGCCATGACAGAGGCTGAGGCAACAAAATTAATCAAGGCCTGAGGCATATTTGAAAAAAGCAAAATAATCTGTCTCAGATGATTTGAAATAAATTAGGTTTTTACAGGATGACACAATCTTTGGCCAAAGGACAAAAGAAACCCCAGAATGGGAACAGTGCTTTCTTCAGGCTAACACAGTGAAAAAAAACGTATGAGCTCCGGTGCTAAACTAGACCCTTTCAGTGACGGAAGAATCCCACTTTACAATAATTATTTAATGACAGAAGAAGATCTCTGCCTTAGACTTCCTCTGAATCCCAACTTTAAGACAATCACCACCGGAGGAGGAATGTTCCCAGTTTTGACTAGTTTATTTTGAAGCTCTAGAAATTATTATAATTCCTATATACATTAATCTGCAACTTATTTGTGATTTGGTATCATACAAAATTATTTCACTGGTGGTCCTACTTTAATTCACGTATCCAAACCTGATATTATATAGGCTGAATTAGAAATGACCCTTGACTATGCAAGCTTATTTCCTGTCTAGAAGTAAAATCATATGAAGACATATAATCTTGCACAATGTGAATTACGTAGGGGCCTAGGAAAAAACAGTATAGCAGCTTCTGCAATACTTCTGAGGTTGGAGGCATTTGCTTACACATATCACAAGATTTTGGTATTGTCACATGCAAGTTTTGATTAGTTATTTGGATAAAACCAAACGTCAATCTTGAATATAACCCACCTTTTTAATACTAAAAAGACACTCATCATTTATGTAATTTTTCCTAAACATTTTGATATTTAATAGATTATAATTTATTTAGCTTGATCAGTCTCTGATTTTCCAAACAAGATTTCACATATTAAATTGTCAAACATTTATCTCTGTGCAGATAAACTTTTGCTAGAGAGTTGCTTATGGCATCATCCTTGTTCCGGTACTTTCCTTTTCCAAACAAACAGAAACCATGTAAGACCTAAGTTTCAGATGAGTTTTTTACTGTTGATAACATTTGACTTAGAAACTCATTCCTCTTGGCCCATATTCAAAGAATTTTTAATAATTTTCTCAGTGAAAAATGTCATTACTGTGATTAATCTCAACTGACAACAAAGACACTGCACAACTGAGTTGTCACTCTAGAAGGAAAAAACAGCAACTCTATTTAACAGGGTTTCTTGGGTCATGATGCTTGTTCAAGTGTTGTGAAGTTCATAATAAATTATCTCTAAAAGGTACTATAATCATGTCAAAGACATGTCTCAAGTGTGATAATTTTAAGTTTCTACAAACAAAAGTTCAGTAGAATCTGTCACTTGAGAACACGGTAGAAATATAATTCCAGCACTATATTTGCTATCAGCCAGACTGTCTAAATCTATGTGCTGTGCTCCTACTTTTTTTTTTAAACTGTCGTTCAGGGCTGCATTTCTCTGCAAACAAAGTATGTAAAGATGCAGCTCACCATTTGTTAAAGATCTTTGTTAAAAATCTTACATACACAAGTCTATGGGGCCAGATGGGATCTGGAGTTAAATCCACTAGGAAAACAGTCACGAGTGGTGTTCCCCAGGGCTCAGTGCTTGGTCCAGTCATGTTCAATACCTTTATCTGGATGAAGGGATCAAGTGTACCCTTAGTAAGTTTGCGGATGATGCTAAGCTGGGTGGAAGTGTCGATCTACTTGAAGAGAGGTTCTGCAGAGGGATCTGGACAAGCTGGATCGTTGGGCTGAAAACAATGGGAGACCTGCAGTTGGGACCAAACAACCCCTTGCAGCATTACAGGCTTGGGGAAGACTGGCTGGAAAGCTGCCTGGAGGAGAAGAACCTGGGGCTGTTGATTGGCAACCGACTGAACATGAGCCAGCAGTGTGCCCAGGTGGCCAAGAAGGCCAATGGCATCTTAGTTTGTATCAAAACCAGTGCGGCCAGCAGGAAAAGGGAGGTGATTTTTCCCCTGTACTTGGCACTGGTGAGGCCACACCTTGAGTACTGTGTTCAGTTCTGGGCCCCTCACTAGAAGAAAGACATTGAGGAGTTGGAGCATGTCCAGAGAAAAGCAATGAGGTTGGTGAGGGAACTGGAGAACAAGTCCTACGAGGAGCGGCTGAGGGAACTGGGGTTGTTTAGCCTGGAGAAGAGAAGGCTGAGGGGAGACCTCACCACTGTCTACGGCTGCCTGAAAGGAGGTTGTAGAGAGGTAGGTGCTGGTCTCTTCTCGCAAATGACAGGCAGTAGGATGAGAGGAAATGGCCATAAGTTGCACCAGGGCAGGTTTAGCCTGAATTTTTTCACTGAAAGGGTGGTCAGACATTGGAACAGCTGCCCAGGAATGTGGTTGAGTTGCCATCCCTGGAGGTGTTTAAAAGACAGGTAGATGAGTTTCTTAGGGATATGGTTTAACAAGGGGACTGGTATGGTTGGATTTCATGATCTCAGAGGTCTTTTCCAACCCTATGATTCTATGATTATATGATTCTCTCTCAGTCAATCAGTGTGCCACTCAGAAATACAAAAATAAAAATTGAGTGAGACTTTTTCCTACATGCCAAACTTTTTTCTTCCTGCAGTACTTTGAAAGGTAGAACTCAATCACAGTGGATTGTAAAGAGGAAAGACAAAAAGTATGGATTTATATTATTGAAAATTCATATCTGTGGGGTTACTTTGTCTGACTTCTATGATTCTATGCTTTTTGTTCTTAATTAATTTCTGAAATAATTCTATAGAAATTTATACTCAACACAGTCAGGTAGTTTTACTTTATTCAGGTCAATTTTAAGGTGACTGTCACTGTTTCTTAAGTGAAGAGAACTCCTTTTATATTTGTTGCTGAATCTTTTATAAGAGTTGATTTGTAATTCCAAACTTTTAGAAATTGGTATGTGTATTTAGAATTGAACTAGCTTTAGCCTGAGGGTTCTTTTTACTTTTTGAAAAAGTAGCTATATTCTGAGTTCATACCAATAGTCTTTGTTGACGAGCCAAATAATTTATTTGCTTTAGCTTAAAACATTGCAGCAATTGTAGTCCAAAATTATGTTCTCTGGATATGCTTCATGTGATGTTGGTTTGTTAAGCAAATCCTTAAAAGAGATGCAAAATAAAAGCCCATTAGCCCTTTTTCATAAAACAACTTATAATTCACAGTTTCATGAGAATCTAAAAATTATTTACTCTAATAGTAAAAGATTATATCAGAAAAAGCATTCAAATGTATGAATGTCTTTCTGGACAGCTTGATTGCTATGTCTTGCAGCTGCGTCACTTATATTTCTATGTACAGATTTATGTTGTAGATTTTCAAAATAAATAAGCTTCCAGACCAAGTGGATACAATATTATGATGTATTTTGAGAGTGGTACAATTCCTTTAAATCTTGTTTAAAATGGTTTCTCAGTTGTCTTAGTACTATCAGAGACACTAAACACCTTGTTTATTGCTGAGATGGCAGATTGCTTAGTACATATATCTCACGGTGCCATTTAGATGGCATTTCACTGGATGTACCATTTGCTATGCCCACAAGTTCTTTCAAGTAGGAATTATTTATTTATTTATGTAGTAGCTTGGGTTTTTTTTCTGCGAATAATTATTACTGATGGCTGTTCACTAGGATAAGATAAAAGATCTCTGAACCCTTATAGCTACTTACACTGGAAGCTGATTTCGTCAATAACATCATTTTCCACTGTTCTTATGAGACTTGAGCCTCTTTTAAGCCTGATTTTGGACAGCAAAATGATGATGTTTATATTATAAATCTGTTATGACACAGATTACCCATGAAAATTCTCACAAGCAGTTCTTTACTGATGAAAATTTACACTTCTTGAGTCTCTTTTTAATATATCTCACTGTATTGATTTAGCAGCTGAAAAGGTTACGAAAAGTCGGCAAAAGGAAAAGCAAGGCATACAAAGGAAGTAACCATATATCAAGCACAAATATCATTCCTAACTGAATACATACATAATATTTTCTGTGTTGGTCAGTGTTTGCTTTATACCACTCATCATTGTCCTGTTATTAATTCAAAGAAAGCCAATGCAAATAGCTTTAAGGCCATACAACATCAATGCATAAGACCAAACCCATATTACTAATTTTACCTAGCTTAAAGTTAACCATTTCATCTGAACTTGTCAATGCTTCACTCTAATATAGGCAGGACTGGTCACTAATGACCAATCGATAGGACTCAATGGAATGGCAGGAAGATGTGTCAGGGGAGGTTTCAGTTAGATATTAGGAAGAAGTTCTTCACCCAGAGGGTGGTGGAACACTGGAACATATTTCCAGGGAAGCAGTCATGGTGCCAAGCCTGACAATATTCAAGAAGCATTTGGACAATGCTCTCACACACATGATGTGAATGTTGGGACCATCCTGTGCAAGGGCAGGAGTTAGACTCGATGATCCTTGTGGGTCCCTTCCAACTCAGGTCATTCTATTATTCGATGGTTCTGTGATTCTAAGATTGCTGGCTCATGTCCAGGTTTTCATCCACCAGTACCCCCAGGTCCTTCTTCACCAGACTACTCTTAATCTCTTCATCCCTCAACCTGTATTGTTACTGGAGGTTGCCGCAGTCCAGGTGTAGGACCTTGCACTTGGCCTTGGTCAACCTCATTCACATGGGCCAACTTTTCAAGCCTGTTCAGGTCCCTCTGTATGAAATCCTGGCCTTCTGGTATGTCAGCTGCACCACTCAGCATGATGTTGTCTGGAAACTTGCAGAGATTGTACTACATCCTGTTGTTTATGCCATTGATGAAGCTGTCAAAAAGTACTATTCCCAATATAGAACTCTGAGGGACACCACTTGTCACCCATCTCCGTCTGGACATTGCGTCATTGACCACTAGCCTTTGTTTGGATGCGGCTATCCAATAATTTCCTTGTCCACTGATCAACTCACCCATCAGATTCACCACTCTCCAATTTAGAGAGAAAGATGTTGTGAGGGACTGTGTCAAAGACCTTACAGAAATGCAGATAGGGGACATTTGTAGCTCTGCTCTTGTCCATTGATGTAGTGACATGGAAGACCACTCAACTGCTCAAGCAGGACATGTCCTTGCTGAAGCCATGCTGACTTTCTAGTATCACGTCCTTGTCTTCCACGTGCCTTAGCATAGCTTCTAGCAGGATTTGTTCCATGATCTTGCCAGAAACAAAGGCGAAGCCAACAGTCTGGCAGTTCCCAAGGTCCTCCTTTCTCCCCTTTTTAAAAATGGGTGCAATGTTTCCTTTTTTTCCCAGTCATCAGGGACTTCACCTGATTACCATGACCTTTCAAATATCAAGGAGAAAGCTTTGTCAACTACATCAACAGATTCCCTCAGGTCTCTGGGAGACAGCTTGCTAGGTCCAATAGAATTATGTATGTTCAGGTTCCTTAAGTGGTCACAAACCTTCTCTTAGAGCGGGAGGGACTTCGCCCCTGCAGTCTGCATCCTGCAGTCTCTTTTCTCAAGAGATGTGGGAAGAGAGACTGCCAGTGAAGAATAAGGCAAAAAAATGTTATTAAGTACCTCAGGCTTCTCCTTGTCTGTTGTTACCACTTTGCCAGTCTTTCTCTGTTGACTAACTCCTTCAACAGCTGAAATTTTGCTTTCCTAAAGTTCAGGATACTTACTTTACTTTTTGTCAGATTCATATCTCTAATGACTAACCCCACCAGTGTGTGCTCACTGCAGCCCAAGTTGCCTTAAATCTTGACATCACCTATTAGCTCACTTGCATTGGTTACCATCAGGTCCAATATTACATCCCCTCTGGTAGGACTGTCTATTACTTGGCTTAAGAAGTTGTCCTCAGTGCGTTCCAGAGTCTCCTGGATTGCCTACACCTTGTCCTGCTACGTTTCCAGCAGATATTGAGATGAACAAAGTTCCCCAGTAGGACAAAATCTTGAGAGTGTGATACCTCCAGTAGCTGGAGTAAGAAGGCTTCATCAATACTGTCCCCTTAATCAGGCCTCCTGTAGCAAACATCAACCACAAGGTTTCTTTTGTTGCCGCAATCTCTGATTCTTACCCATAGGCTTTCAACATGCTTGTGGCTATTCTTCAGAGAAAACTTTTCATGCTCTCTCCATTTCTTGATGTAATGAGCAACACCTCCACTCCTCCTTCCTTGCCTATCCCTTCTGAACAACCTGTAGGTATTGATAGCCACACATCAGTCATGAGGTTTATCTGACCAAGTTTCAGTAATGGCAACTAGGTCATAGCTTTCTAGAGCACTAGCATCTAGCATTTTTCATCACAAGATCCTTTTCCAAGTTATATAATCCATGTACAAACTGAGCATAAATAAATTGTTAAGGTTAACAATCAAGCTTTCAGTGATCGGTTATGGTGAAGAGTTTTCTTCCAGAAATATGTCTTAAAACAATGTGTTTACCTCTTTACTATTAAAAAACTTAATATCAGGTTATGTGAACACTAAATATTTCTAACCTCAGTTCTGTATGGTGATAAAATTTTATTGTTTGAAAATATTCAAAAGCTTAACTTTGTCACTCTCATTCCACAAGATGCTTTAAAGAACATTTTCATGCATTTATGATTTGCTTTCCAGTGATAACTGTGTGATTAATATTAAACTGTGCTTGGCCTTGTACACAAGCATGGAAGACATAGTTATATCAGTCTAAAAATACAGCTCTCCATTAGAAAAATATGTTTTACTTAAGATGGCATTTTTAACACTCCATGTGTATTGTTTGTTTGCTTGTTCTTTTTTATGTCTAAGTAAATTGCAATATTAAAATGTCTCATTTATGAATTATATTGAAAAGAAAAGATATAAATTTTCTGTTCCCAAAACTTTTGTATAAAAAGCTTGCCTTATTTCATACATTTTCAAACAAGAAATAAAAGGGTTGCAAAAAAATGGTTTATTTTTGTTACACAGAAACATATTTTCTGATATTCTGGAAATACTCTGAAAAAAATGCTTTCCAGTATTGTTTGAAACAGATAAAATGTTTGTTCCCTTACAGATGAGAGCATGAATCCATTGAAGGCAGTGGGAACCCTACCACGAGCTTCGCCTGGGCCAGGATTTTCAGTACAGGTTCTTGAGTTTCTATCTCAAACACAAAGGTCATGTACTAAGTAACTATGCTATACAACGAAAAAATATGTTGTCTGAATCCTAATTGAGGGAGCTGAGTAAGGATGAAATTCCAGAAATCTAGAGGATGCACAGAGAATAGTTTTGAATACTCAGATTTTCAAGTACCAGGGATCTGAATATTTGTGATATTTGAAGGAGAACATGGAATCTTATCTTTCTTGTTTGTTCTGCAACACACAGTTATAACCATGGAGAAATATTTTTCATGGAATCTTGATTTCACATTAGCAGTATCTCTTTTGTTATTAAGATTAGTGAGGATGTATAACGTGTAACATTTTTTTGTATATAAATGTGGAATACTCATTTCTGTGAGAGACCCCGTACTATATCACCTGTTGTATATAGAAGAATCTTTAAAGTAATCCAAGTAGTAGTAGTTTGTTGTTATGACTTTATGCAAATATAAGACAACTTGTCACAATAATTTAAAGCTGAGAGTTTACTTGCACAGTATAAATATAACGGGAATTCTAAATGGGAATGAAGGAGCATTTTCAAGCCTCACAATAGGCTTGACGCTTTGCTTATTAATGGGCTTCCTAGTCTTGGAAAAACTTATCTGCAGTAATGAAAAAATATCTTTGTGACTTTTAAAAAGATCAAAGCAGAGGTACTACAGTTCTGGAGAGCTATCTTTTATTCTCAGCTTTACTTTCTAGTCCAAATATCTCTCTGTAAAAGAAAATCAATCAATGACTTAGCCATTTGGAAAAAAATCCCAAACGACAAACACTGTTTATGTAAAAAGGAGCTTGCAATTCCATGCAACAGGAAAATATTTTTTTAATTCTATATGTACAAGAGTTCGCATAGTTGAAAGTCTATTGAGAATTTTAATGCTCTAACAGAATGTCCAATTCTGTAATCGCACTTGTGGCTTGGAGTTTTGGTAAAACTCCAGTGAGAACTATCTTCTCCCACCCTAATCAGGGTGATAGGAAAGACTTTTTAGGAAACTGATGATTGTCTCCAGTCTTTATTTTCATGCTTTTCCATTTCAGAAGTGGCATAATCTTGGACTAAATCTCACCAATCTAGCTGTTTAAATTCAATGAATTTTAAAGTAGAAAAAATTTCTAGGCAGAGGTAGAATCTTATATATATCAATGGAAAAGAAAGGACAAGATTTCAGGTTTATTTCAGTCTGAAATAGAATCAGTTGTAATTAAAATAATGGTTCTACATCTTCTGAGCTCGGTCTATTAAAATGTTGCTGTGGGCACTAGTCAATTTCTTGGCAACTAAGTAAAACCATGAATTTCAATTTACATCTCCCAAATCATTTAAAAAATGGTCTACCTCTTTTCCTGTATTCAGACATCTCCAGTGAATAGATAGCCAAATATTATTGATACTAGATAAATTCCACAACACTTTAAAATGCACCACCCAATGCATTTGGTAAATATATCTGCCTATTTGTCCATCCCTATGCAAACTAATTAGTAAAAACAACAAGAATTTTTAATGGGAGTTGCTGTGCTATTTATTTTCACTATAATCTCAGAAAGAACAAACCAGGAAGGATTTGGGCTTTTGAAGAACTCAGAACAGAGTCAGATAATTTGTAAATAAACTGAAAAGAGGAGAGAAGGCAAAAAGTTGTGCCATGAAGTGGTAAATTGTTGCTTGCAATTTCCTGATTCCAGTTTTACTTTTTCCTTTGTGACATCCAAAATGAAAACGTGCACCTTCCTGCAGTAGGTGGTATCCTATACTGGAATCCTCTATTTAGAAATCAAGTAATTAAGAAGGGATATGAAGAAGAATAAAAGCTGGGTCTCAAGGCTAGTAATTGAGGGGAATAATGGAAAGATTTCCAAGGAGGTAGGTATAGCTTTCTACTCTTTATTAATTTTAAGTGTATTTGGTTCTGCTGGCAGCACAGCTTTTGATGAAATATTTGTAAGGACTCTTTTACGCTACGGTAGGCTTAACATCAGAAGGTTTGGCAGTTATATGGCTGAGTCTTTCTGACAAGTTTAAAAAGTACAAAAGAAAGGTTGTTCTGTCTTGTACCTTACCTGAAGACCATATTAATGTTGCATACACGTTAAAGAAAGTACCTTCACAATTGACAAAAAGATCTTTCCATCATTTTGAATGCCTATTGAAATATTTTTCTCAGGTCCTCACAAGCAAATAATGATCCTTGTTATGTATGTGTACATGTGTTTTTATCATGGATCTTAGATCGGGAATAGGGAAGTTCACGTATATCTGTCATAGTCCTTGCAATATGGCACTTCTTCCAGAGTTCAGAGCCCTACACAGAGAATCCAAGCCTAAGGGTCACTTATTAAGACTTGTCTCTTCTGAAGTGGTTCCTTTTCAGCCTAGTAAGTTTTGTGAATAATATTGTACCTTGCTCCATTTCTCTAGGAGTCTTTTCTGAACTATTCAGTAATCAAAGTACTCTTCCAATGAGTGGGAGATGGAAATTTTTCTCCCTCTTGCCTAAGAGTATTTCAACTCCCCATCACTAAGCGCCCTAAAAAGCTGCCAGTAGAAGTGGGTGGAGAGGCTTACACAGAACAATTCAAGTATCTTTTTCTTGTGCAGTATTAAGCAAAATGGGGAAAAAAGAATATAAAATGCTACACACATTTGATGTGGTAAATTAGCCTGAATATTAAATACTGTACTAAGCTGCTTTCCATTGAGAAAGAAAGACAGTGAAACAGATGTATCGTTTTCAAGCTTAAGCTATTCTCATTATTCTGCAGACACATTTCTTTGCAATATTTTTTCACAATAAGTCATAAAAATTATCAGGATTGCGTGTTTTTCTTGCAGAAATGCTTCACAAAGCCTAACAGTAGTAGAGGAAGATGAGAACTCTGCATGTCTATTTCTTGTCTATACAGTTTAAATAATTTGGGCCATTGTTCAGGTCTATCCCCACTGCATTATGAACACTGGGGTTATGAACATTGGCAGTATTTACATACCTACAGGACTGATTATAACTTGTATGTCAAGTAAGGATCTGTAACTTGCTGAATCCAACAATTTTTATCTGTGCTTCTACTTATAGTGGATCACTTTCAGGAATGTGCAGGCAATGTCTTATGCTGTTCATAGGGGAGTTTAAACAGAAATAGCTTTGTTTAGTTTTCTACCCAAATCAAAAATCTTCCAAAGGGTGCTGTAATGGTGAAAAAGAATTAAGAGCCAGGACTGAAAACCCTGCAGGGAAGAGAAAGGTAGAAATGAGTGTTTCTCTATAACCAAAAGCTATGTTATTGTTCATATAAGCTAGCATGTAGCTTATAAAATGTTTCCTTGAAGAAAATAAGTAATTTCATCACCGATAATGCCTATAGAATTCTCCTCATAGTTTTTACTAGCAAGGAAAAATCCATATCAGTATTTGCTACCCAAATTTGCCCTACTGTGAAATAACTTCCTGCAGCAGGACTTGCACATATAATAGCAGCCCCCACAAAAAATTCATTCTCAAAATGATGCATAGGTTTTCAAAGATTTCTTTGTTCTTATGGCCATAAAGATGGCAGTTAACCATTTCCCTTGACCAGGCTGCAAAACGTTTAAGAGTTAGTAGACCTAGAATTGAAGGTCAGTGGTCAAATACCGATACTATGAAAATAATCTCTATAATGCTGTTTTTTTTAACCTTCAAAAGTGATATGGGTTCATCAAGAACAACAATTGTTTACACATTTGCAGTATTTTGATCCTGGATTACAATGTGAAAAAAAAGTAAGAAACAGTTGTTTTTCAATATAAGAATATCAGAAAGACACTTTTTAAATAAGCTCTAATTATGAGTGCTCTGAGATAAGCATCACTGTCTTCTGCAAAATTAGTATTAGTCCAGAAGTTCATTTGTTAAATGCACCTACAAAATCAGCCAGAGATTTGACAGCTGTGTGCATGCAAAATTACATGAAGCTAGATTATATGTGGGATTACTTCAAGCAAGATCTGATAAAATTTTTGTCCTACACTTTGCAGCACTTCATCAGAATTATCTATTGTAATATAATTGTGTCTATTTACTTTATGCACCTATGAAACACTCGCATTATAATATTTTTTTTCCCAGTAAGCACGATCGAACTAAGACTAGAAACAGTCATTTACAAAGCGATGGAAAAACAGTCCTAGGCCTTCAGAACTGTCTGGATTTTGGGAAGTTATTATTAGTATAGCCTTTTCTCCAAAGTGGAACACCATCATGCAAATAACTTAGGTATGTTCATCTGAAGGTGTCTTAGTGAGAAAGAAAACCGGTTTACAATCCTGTCTTCTGGTCTTCAGCAACATTTGAAAGAAAGAATCACCAAATTTCTAAATTTTCTTCTTTATCTTAAATTACATAGAATGAAACAAGGTCATTATGTGAGGTGGAATAAATTCATATTTGTATGGATTGCATTGTATTGATTACAGTGTACCAATGACTGTAAAGTATATCCACATGTGAATGCACTAGGATCCCTTAACAAAGTGCTCTGAAAAAATTCTTACTTAGGAGCAATATAGCCCTTCCTTACACCACATAAGAAGCTATATTGGGTTTATGTGACACATTGTGGGTAGCGTATTGCTTTGCTTCAAGAGACAGGCAAGAACTAAATTATTCCTTGGTGTCACAGTTAGCACACATTTGGGCAGGACCCTGCCAATCTTCTATCATCTTCTATTCCAAGCAGGATTATATGTGGCTATGTTGCTAGAGCCCCAGTTTGAACACGGCTGGAAAGTTTCCCAGACAGGGAGAGAATGTCATAGCGAGAATTATGATCTGCCTAACAGACATGAAAATAATTGTGCACATGTGTATACATGTGGAGCATTTGCTAGGTCCAGATTTTGCCTTGCTCATTTATATAAATGCCAGGTCTATGGCCAGGCAGTGTTGGTATCTGCTGGGTATTCCCCTTTCCCATTTAAAGTGCCATCTGTTATTCCATATATCTGCCAAGTGTATGGATTAAGTCTGCTGTATTCCATTTTATGTCACATTATTAATAATGGTAATGAATGTTTGTTGAATGATAGTTGCACAGGCTGTACTTGTAAAATGCATGGTCACACATTCCTGTCCTTTTTTTATTTATCTTATGACTGCCAGAACTCCAGACATACTTTTCACCTCTCAAATATTTATTTCTCCTAATGATTCCTTTGAATGTCCTAACATATGATAGCGCTTTACCAAAAATTATTCCCTTTTTGTGGAACTAACTATATGAGGTCCAGCATGTATTTTCCTGCATGCATTTTCAACCTATGCAGACAGCAAGCACAACATTATAATAGGTTTTAAATACAGAAAGGAATAATCTGGCTGGGCTTCCATCTCATATATCATTTAAGAAGCCCATCCTTTCACAATCACAGCAGAAAAGACAGCAAATGAAGAGTCTTTCCCCACACCTCTCCTGACACCAAGTTTAATAACCCATTATGATAAAAGGTATGCAGCATATTTTTGGTGTTTTAAAACACAATAAAATAGAATTAATTTCATTTTAAAATCCCTCACACAAGGACAATCTTTTCTTTAGATACATCTTTTTTTTCAAAAATATTTGAGCTCTCAAGACCTTTATATCTACGGCTTAAATAAAAGAAGTATAAAAATAACCTTTCAAAGGTACATCCCATATTTAATTTTTCATGATACACAAAATATCATTGTAGGAGTGGATACTTATCATGGTTGCATGATATCTAATTCACATATTTATTATAACAATTTTTTCCACTGAAATCTGGTATCAGACCTCTGCAGAGGGGTAGTACAGTCTAATCAGAAGTAATCATGTCTTTCGTATCAGAACTGTCTGTCTCGATGTTCCCAAGAGTGGATAAAAACTACTTAATCACTAACTGTAGTATGTTCGTTGGCAATTTCACCTTGAAAGCTACAGTTAGGTCGACCTTCATGAATACAATTTTATACCCTGCTATAATAATTTGAATCCTACGTTGAATATATTTCACTTACATACATATACGGTCAATGTGAACTGTAGATATGTCTGTCATTGAACTGATACTCTTGATCTTGGCCTTGTCTGCTGACAGTTCTAGTAACTTGAAATAAACTATCTGTTAGGTCCAAAAGAGGATTTAGTAGCTAAAGGAGACTTAGATAAGACTAAGTCCCTAAATTCAAAACTGTAGGAATGAAAAATAGTGGTCATCTTCTGCTTAATCTTGGAGGTTCTATAGGCCCATGAAAAATCCTCTTTTCACATGCAGGACTTGAAGCGTTTGAGGAATGATGGACAAGTTACTTAAGTGTATTTTTGATCTAGCTGTTAAGGGTTCTCCATAGTTTTCCCTAGTGAGTTTTAATCTAGGGGATGTTTCCAGGGCATCCAACTTTTTGTTGGAGCAGAGATAGAGATGCATTTAGCCAAGTTACCTGAATTTATGTCACTCTTTTGATCTCATTGTAAACTGTCCTGATAGACTGGAAACAACCTGTGAAAGAGAAGCTCTTGTTGAAAGCAAAAGGAAGCTGCTGAATGTCGCTGATCAGGCCCATTTCAGTGCTACATGTATCAAACAAACATTGAAAAACTGTAGCAGTCCTAGGAGCATTAACCCTTTTCCCAAAAGAGCAAAAGTGAGGTGCTGCTAATAATCCTCCTTCTCTAGCTCATGTTCCTGTACACCTTTCCTTCCAAGGTGGCAGCACACAGTAGCACCAGGGTGAAAGGAATGAACAGCATCACAAAGCAACCATGAGATACTCAGCATTGGAGTAAAATCTGCACAGGACACTAGCTCTACGTTTCACCCATGGGCAGGCCATCAAAAACTGGACTGTAGATGTGAGACCCTTACTCTACCCTTGAAGAGAAGGCTATGATTTTACTACCAGGAGTGCATCATAAAGTAACAAAGCATTTTTTCTTGTGAAGTTTAGTGAGAAAGTGAAATCCAATGACTATCTTTGAATTTTCTTGCTGAGTGGCACTCAGTGACAGCTACCAATGATTGCATGCTGTTAGGTTCCCTCTCATTGTGTGGCAGTTTTCATCTTTTTTTCTAAGGTACCTGGCTCCCCTTTGGGATCTACCTGGTGATTGAATGCCTAATTTTGAACTCCACAGCAGTTTTGGATCTGGGCCTTTTCCTTTGAGAGTTCTTCTCATAAGAGATGCTCATAAACTGACACAATACGTTGTCTTTTCTTGTTAATATTTTCTTTAAGTTACAAGAAAGCAAAGCAATAAAAGTGGTCCAAATTTATGTCTGTATCTCTATATACAAAGCAGACAAATATATATTTGTGTGCCATTTTTCAGTGTAAAACTAGTTTAATTCAGCTAAAGAATATTATAAAGCCAGAACTGTTAAGTATCCAAAGAAAAAAATGCATCCGTATATAAGAGTTAATTCTAAACCTTTTTAAAAAAATAAAACTCAGAGTTTGAACCTTGGTCTTGTTTTCCAGTTTTGGATAAAGGTATCATCAGTCCTTCAAACATAATTTTCTCTGTGTAATATGCATATATACACCAAGACAGGAGTTTTGGACTGTAATATATGTGTATACAGAATGGAAACTTCTGAAGTAAACAGTTGCATATTCTACTTTTAACTTGCCCTCCACTTGGAAATCATATTGATTTGCTTGCTGAGTATCTATTCTGCATAAGACCGTAACTGGAAATGAGTTCAAAGTGGAGGTGCAGATTCATATTTCTTAAATGTTTGAAACTGCTTAGACTTGTATTTTAATCCAGATCTATTTTAAACCATTTATCCCTAAACCTAAATCTAACCCTTGTTTGTCAAAAGCACATTATTCACATCTCAGTGTTCATATTCCAAATTATTCCAATTGTTCAAATTCAATTACTTGGCTATCATTAGAATTTCTATGCTGTGAACTTAGAAAAGAGCATAATACCATTTCTACATTTGCATGTGAAGACAGGTATTTTTCTACAGTTATTCTATATATAATACTTAATTTACAAGGTATCTTATAAAGGGTAATTTGATTGGTTAGCTAGATCCTGAACACTGGTCGATCCATTTTAAGAATTCCTAGAGTAAAAAAAGACAAATTATGCAAGGTGACTATATAATGATATTCAAGGATACTGATAATATTGTAGATACTTCAAGAAAATCTTAATCAGCTGTCAAAAAGACACACAAGGAGAGGACAATTTTGAAGACAGGTGTAACTAATTCTCAAAAAAAAGAGACAAAGAAATGAAAAGAAATGAATTCTATAAAAGGAACAGAATTTTCCATATATACCATTGCGTCCATAGAGAACTATTCCACAGAATAATTACAGAATTATATCTACTCAGACTTATTATTTTTGTCATTGCTTGTGTTCCTTTTACTAATTTTTACCAGCTAGAATCTGACATCAGTGTTCTCTACAGTGACAGAGATTCATTTGACTCCAGGTTTTCTTATTCTGTGTGCACAATCCTTGAAGTAGTTCTAATACATGTAAGAAATAATTCTCATCCACGTGTATTTAAGTTTAGGTTCCCTTTACAGAATTATTGCTACAAACTATCTAAATTTCCTAAATACATTCTGAGAAATATGTATATCCCTCATCCACCTTACAGCTTGATTTTTACCAATGCATCATCATCTTTCAGGTAGCTTTAGAAAATAATTTCTCACAGAGGAAGAAAATGGTAGAAATGGCATGTGCTGCATGGTGGTGAAGCAAAATCAACACCACCAAGGGTCATTTCAGCTAGTTTTAGTAATCTTAAAGTCAGCAGTCTATTCAAAAATAGTTTTTTCAATTACTTCTACCATACAATGGAGAGGCACTCAATAAACAAATTGTGACATCCTGGAAAAAATTATACAGAATAGGTAGGATGACTTTCCTGGGCAGAGGCAATTCCTTCTCTTTCTCTGGATTTCAGAGGAAGTAAAGACAAAAAAAAGCTTCTCATCTTTCAAATAGCTAAAGCTAGAAGAGTTAACTTCCACCATTGAGCACTGAAGCCAATTCCCCTGGCCTAGATCCTCCTAATAAAATGCTGTGCCTGTAGCTCTGTGCTTTCCTTGGCATTATTTACACTCATTGGCTGAACACGTTACTGTCACCATTTTGTTGCTATTTCACTTGAAGGAAGAATACTTGTCAGCTCATATCCTGGGTACCTGGCTCCATGAGTTCTAATTCACAGCCTGAAATCATGGAACACTCTAGCAGTAGAAATATATTCTTTTCTTCTCTGTTTTCTCTTCTTTTATGTTTTTACTATTTACAAAAATGTATTTGTTTATATCTGTTGAGCTTCCGTCAGAGAAGATAATTACTTTCAACAGAAAAGATTTGCCATAAAATGAATGAAGCTAATTTGTTAGCCTGGATTGGATTGACAGCTGGTAAGCTAACACATCTTTTATTCTTTTAACAGAGTTTCAAGATTCACAAAGTGAAAGATGTATATTTTATTGGATCCTGATAAAATATTGTTTTAATACTTTATAATAAAATAAATAACAATAAGAGCAATATGCCTGTTGTAGCTTCAATAGCCTTAAGGATTGCTTCACAGGAACTCATAAAATGGCAAGAAGTATTTAAAAGACTGTATTTGGTTCACTGCAGATACTATTGTAGTGCTGACCTACTAAGTTCAGTATACAAAGATACATACAACTGGTTCTGTCTTTCGGGACTTGGGATTACATCAAGGACGTGAAATCATGAGATAATGCAAATTAAGAAACAAACTGAAACAGAACAGAACAGAACAAAACAAAACAAAACCACCACCAAACCCAACAATATACAGAAAAAAATCCAGAATGCTCTAACACCTGTTTGTTATGCTTTTCTGTAGAATAATTTATTATAGACAAGAAAAACTATTTTATTTTCTTTTCCCCAGGTGCGTCTGTGTTTTTCAGTTTTCCCTTCTAAACCTGAACAGAAGATTTTAATTTGTAAAGTCTGCTAGCTAATATGACATACCCGTAAAGTTGCAATTGTTTCTTGTTCCTTGTCATTCCACCTCTCAGGGTCTTGGTAAACAAATCAGAGCATCGTAAGCACTGTCCATCTCTGGGTGAGAAAAGGGAGCTTGATTTCAGCATGCTTAGTGTGTTCCCCACTTCATTCCAAGAGGAGATACATTTTGGTAACACTGCCTTCTTTTATTATCCACAACTAAAATATTCCAATGACTGGAAAGTAACAGTCTTGAAATGAGACAATTTGACTGTAGTATTAACATCTGCTTCCTCATATGCAGGAGATTTCACCTTCATTCTGTCTTTGCCAGAGACATACTCTGTGACTGTGGAAAATAATGCATGCTTCAGTTTCATGTCTGTAAAATGGGATTAGTGCCTTGCCTCTTTTTTTTTTCTGATTTCTCCTGTATCTATTGATTGGGACAGTGTTGGTTTTCCTTCATTTTTCACAGAAAGGCATCAACTTAATGTCATGCCAAATAACATTACTGTAATTCAGGTCACAGGTAAGACAGATACAAACTTCAAGACAGAAAGGCATGGTGACTACATCTTTTTCCAGTGAACAGAGAATACAGAAGGCATTTTGTTATGCAGCTCTTCGTTACAGCAGATGGGCAAAGATTTTTGTTTTGATTGTTGACCAATCTGATTAAATAACTCATCTTGACAACTGACTGTGGATTAGGGGCAAGTTTCTTTCCCTGATCAGTTCTGCTTAGTCATGGCCCCACCTTGAAGGTTTAAACTTTCAAAATGCTTGATTACATTTGTGAAGCATTCTTCTTGCAGTTTGTTTTTGCGGGGTGCAGGTGCCTTTTTTTTTCCTTTTTTTTTGTCTTCACTTAAGCTAAGGTCTTTCTCTATACTTTTCTATATACCTCTTTTTCATACCTTTTAGCTTCAGCTTTGTACATTTATTTTGCTTCCCTGCCCAGCTCTTGATTCCTGGTTTGTGTTTCTAGTAACTGCTATGTTTTTCATTGCCTGACTTTGACTCTTGGCTTCCACCTGGAAAACTGGCACAAGCTCTTGACTTGCGGCTTGCCTTCTGCTGCTGCTGGCCCTACCCACCAGACAAATCTGTCCATGCCTTCATCACTATCAAGCAGGTGACTAAATGCTAAAACCCAGAAAGAAGAGCATAGGTCATTTAACTTATCAGAAATAGTTTTCACTGTCACTTGTATTAAGGTAGAATATTGTCACAAATTATTTCAGTGTCTGCTAATGTGTCTTTTCTGCTTGCCTGTTTTAACTTTCTTTTCTCAGCATCAGTTTGACAAATGTTTGGTAGGTCCCTTCTGTGCCAGTGAGTCATTTGCTGCAGAATTACTCAGCTTCTGTTTGCTTTCAACTGGGCTCCACTCCAGATACACGGAAATATGTTCCTTTGATGCAATAATAATTTTTTTTTTTCTGGGCATCTTATTTGAACTATTGGCCATTTGCTTTCTCCTGATTTCCAGATGAATGTACCACGTAGCTAAAGTAAGCAACTGGAATTTATGAAGCCTAACAGTAAGATAATAAGGGTCAGCATATTAAAACAGAGGCAGATGCTACCTCTGCAGTGCTAATATTTTGCTGGTACACTGGTTGATTACGATCAGATTCTGTCTTAATCCAAATGTGTGTTACCAGTCCAGAAAGTACAAAGTGTGTTTCACCTCCATATCAGCTGCAGAATATATCAAATACAGTCTGCATAGCTTTAGTTATGTGAATGGATCTATTCCATAGTTTGAGATTTAAAGTTCACAGAAGACCTTTAGAAATTTTAGGGTAAGACATGTTTAGAATTCAGTGTGAACCCCTCTTTGATGAACTCACATACAGAAAAATTATAGCAGTATTCATAATGTATTGTGCAGGCAAAGATTAAAAAATTTTGCCACAGATTTCAAGGTGCTTCAAAGAGGTCACAAAAATCTGTCTTCTTTGTTGAATACAGTCATTTGTTTAACGTTCTATCTCCTTTTTTCTAGCCCACATCCAGCCTTCAGAATTTAAAAACAAATGTCCTTAATTAGCTTAAAACTCATCTTGTTATCTTCCTCTGAAAAATTTTGATGATTTTTCTTCAATGACTAGAACGGTTTTCATTGTTAGTATAATATAGTGTATGTAGTACTTGCTCTGGGAAAGGCAATAGCAGGAGTAAGTGGTTGTGTCTCCTTTAATATTTTGTTTCAGAATAGAAGTATGTCTCTAAAATTAATCTCCAAATTCTATATTTATCTATTTATCATTTATCTATTTATTATTGCTGGTTTAGAATCCAAGGTGTTTTTAGTTAGAAAAACCTACATTTGTTCCAGAAAATATTAAGCTAGACTATTTTCTCTTGTTTTTATTTACTGTCTTTCTTTTCTGTTTTGCATATTACATATGATTAGCATAAACAACTCAAGGAAATAAATAGGAAGCCCAGGAGCATCATTTACTCTGACAATTTCTTTCCTGAAAAAGAGAGAAGAAAGGACTGCTAAGTTACCAGCTTCATTCTCTTCTTCAATTATTTTGGCTTTAGCTGTACCATTCTTTGTCTTGTCCTCAACAACTTTAGCTCCCAGGTGACTTTTGCAATTGCAGGTAGCTCTGATGTTTGTGTAGCTCCTTATCCACACATAGCAGATAGGGAAACAGATAAATGGAACAAGAGTTAGTCCCTTTTATCTTTGTTTCTGAATTATCCCCACAGCCTATCAAAAATTGTGATACTTAGCTGACCAGAACAACAGAAATGACACTGGATTTATAAAATCAGAAGTGTATTTTCAGATACAATACTCCACGCAAATGATTTATGATAGTAAGTGATAGGAAACAGTCTGAGTACCACTTCCCAGAACCTTTTTTAATTTTCTGTAAATTTTGGGGTGTATGCACTGCTTGGGAGTCCACCACCTTAATTCCAGATCTAGCCATATCTGTACTTTGACATTACAGGAATATGCCTAAGCTATGGCTTTGCTCTAGGTCTGAACACAACCTTCACAACTGTTCCCCACTTTTCCCTTTCTATCTCACTCCGTACTTTGGTTTCTCTGGGAAAGAATTCTAGATACATAAGCTGAAAGACTTTTTCTCTTCCTGTCCAAAAGCCCCTGATCAGAGCAATCAAAACAGGTTAGGACGACACACTACGAGACATGGCTGGCTCATGGCTTCAGTATTGCCATCATCTTTTATTGACCAGATACAAATCAACACAGCCTTTTATTTTGCCAGTAGTCTATTTTCCATGCTGTACAGGCACTGTGATTCTTCCTTCATGGAGCACACAGGCTTAAAAAGATGGTCATGACATCTGTGCCTTTACCAGTCTAATAGCAATTTGATTGATCATGTTGTTGTACCTGAAAGAGACTATTCCTGGCTTTGAAGAGTATGGAAATAGAAATATTCTTGAATTTGTCTCTCGAGTTAGTATTTTTTCCAGCTAGGTTTTATTCAGTCTTTCAGCACAAGATTAATGAAACTGGAGAGATCCTCCTGTGGTATATGTATAGTTTGATTCATGCAGTGTTTGACTCACTTTTTCAGAATCCATGCAAGAAAACTTTATGAATTCAATGAAATAAGTGCAATAATTTTAAGTCAGATATATTCCATGATACTTTAAAAATCAAAATATTGGGCAAATGAAAATGTTGCAGCTTTTATTTTTTTTCCTGTGACTTCATGTTCCATGTGATTTACTTCTGTAAGAGGAGTATTGTGTGTTGCATCACAGTTCTGTTATATAATCTGTAACATTCTTTTAAACAGCATATTAAATGGATTCCCTTGTGGGTCGTCTACTGCGATCAGCCACGGCCTCACTTGGGGTCACAGCCTTTGCTTTGCAAAGCACTGCTTTAGGAATCTTGTCCTAATAGAGTCAACACATTTTTTTTCTTTTTTGCCTTAATAAGATTGTTCTCAAAGCTCAGATGTAGATTAAAACGGCGTATCTGAAGCGTGCATGTAAGTAGCTATTTATCTTTCTGCTCTATTGCATATTGTAGTGGAATTAGACAAAAAACAGAAAAAAAAAGCCAGATTATTTTGTCGCAAATTTGCTGGGAAATGCTGACATCCAAAGCACACCTTTCAGGAACTTTTCTAGAAGTACATGCGCTAAAGAAGTAGCTAGCTAGTGTGAGACTTGGAAGGAAGAATAGATCATGAAAAAAGAAAATGAATCAAGGAAACAAATGAGATTATGGGACTGAATGTGTTTGCTTTTGTGGCTTTGCTTCTTTATGTGAGGTTAAGAAAAGGAAATAATTGATCTAAGAATAAACACTTAAGAACAAAATTGAAATGTGGAACTGAAAACAAAATGCCCAGTTTATAGGTAGTTTTACTGTTTCAAAATATCTGTGGCTCTTCTAACAGTGGCATTTTTTGCTACAGTACAACATTGCAGTTGCTTTATAGCTTCTGATTCCCTTCATCAGACCATCTTTCTGCTTCCTAGCTGTGTGAATATTCATTAGCAAAACCTAATCCTCTCTGTCTCCCTTCTTGCCCTAAATAGCCTCAAAAGAAAACCAAAGCCTATAACCAATTTAGCCCTTTGGGTGAAAATTAATTTGGTTATCTTTTAATTAACCAGTTTAAATGATGATTGATATTAGCAGCCACCTCCTTCAGCAAGCAATCACAACACATAATCAAACAATACACCCACTGTAGACAGATGAAAGATCACAAAACCTTTTAGCACTGAACAGTCCTTAGTTTAATTACAAGCGTTGATTCCAAATTGTGACATTGACCCACCTCTCAGTCATTCATCTCATTCATTTTTCTTGTAAAATTGACAGCTGTTCATAGTAGAAACTGAGTTTACAGGAATAATAATAAGAAAGAAACAATAACATTATGGCAAATGCCATAATGAAAAATATGCCAATATGAAAAATAGAGAAAAAACAGCAAACAACTACGGACTAAAGTCCATTTTCTACTTAAAATAACACTCTTGAAGTATTTAACATCTGGTTATGTAGAAACGTGTTTCTTCCAGAATCACAGCGCCCCTGTATTTATTTCACCTGTAATGAAATCAGTATCATCTCTCATTACAATACAGTCAAATCAGCTCACAGCATCACTGTAGAGTAAGAAAGTACTGTTGTCTTGTTTCAGGGAAAGAAGTTTAAATTATTTGTTCAAGATCACAGAGACAATCTGCGAAAGCATGCAGACTTCTTGAGTCCTGCTGTAATACCTCACTTTTTTTTAACTTTCTTTTTCCCCTGCTCTGGTGCTTTGAATACCTAAGCCACAAAAGGAAAAAAAAATCTACTGACAAAAAAAATCTACTGACAATCCTACAGTAGCGGTGGAACAATTAATAGTTAGTTCCTGAGGATAGCATCCTAAGGATGAGGATTTGCCCTCTTTCACACTGGGGTGGTGGTGGGCAGATAAATTGATTTTTTTAATTGCATTTACATTAAGATTAGAAACAAATATGCCTCTAAAATTTATTTAAAAAGTTTGGTTTATATTTTCTCTTTTACTGTTCTGTTTCATTTCAAGGGGTCTTACAAGTACTCATTGTTTTCACATTTAAACTGTTTAGTAAGACTTCATCTGTGCACAATTTGATTCTGTATGCAATTTTAGCAGTTAGCAGCCTACGACTGATAAAGTGCCCGACCATATGTTCTCTTGCTCTTCAACTTTTAGTAAAAAATTCAAAGTATGCATTTTAAAAATATTTTTAGACTTCTAAAAAAATGTTGTTACTATGCTACAAATAGTCCATGAAAACATTGAAGCTTTTTTTAAACAGTCTAAAATTTTCATTGCAGTAGAGAAACAACAATAAAATGGTGGACAGGAAGAATATAGAAACCTGTTTTCCATCCCTTTTGCATCACTTAATTTCCCATTTTTCATACTGTTATGAACAATGATTATATAATGTTTCATAAAGTAAGCACCACCAAACACTATCAAGGTTTCACAAGAAATCAGCAAATAAGATCTAAAAGCCATAAGACATTTGATAATGATTCAAGAATTCTTATTCTGCTTTTGTATTGATCCATTACTTGTCACTATGTTCTATGCTGCTGACAAGAGTATTTCGTAAATCTGATGTTCAAATCACTTAAAGATGAAGCAGTTTTTGTTAAACATCATCAAAGATTCTGTTCAGGACACATTCTAGCTTACATCATCTCTATTTTCTAGAGTATCAATTGATTTTCTATATATTTTTTTTTTATCAAAACAACATGTGCAATTGACCAATGCTGATGGGAAGATCTTTTGTCTTAAGGTAAAAATATCACAAAAATAGTACAGCTAAAAGAGGTGTTCAACCGTACCTAAGTTAGAACTGGCCCAACCTAATCCTTAGAATTTTTGTTCATTACCTAGGCAACCCATTTTTTTTACTTGATTTGTTTTGTTGCTGTTGTTCTAGATACAGCTGGATGCTAAGATGAATTATTGTCTGTGGAAAGATAATGAAAAAATTCCTTCATATTTGCTTATTAAAACATTAAGAAACAGAAAACAAAATAAAAATAAAAAACCTCATGGCTTACTTCAAGTCAAATCAGAAGACCTAAGAACAAGATATGGATAATATAAAATCAATCTAAATTCTTAGAGAAGAAATGCAAAACCTTTCTGCAGCAGCAGAGACTCTTTTACCAGCAGGCATCACTACAGCCATGAGGTTGTCCCTTTAACTTCCAATTCTGCATGCCAACATCACATTGTGGAAAGAAGAGCATCAATAGGAAGAGGCTTGTAGCAATGTGTAGAAATCATGGTAGAGGACACAAGTGTGTAATGCACTGTGCACTCTGGAGAGGTATGTGCCCATATTCTCCTATTTATCCACACAGTGTATTAACATATCAACTGGGAGATGCATGCATGCCTTCAGTCAAAGTCATGTAGGAGAGCAGCTGGTCTTGAGTGTAGAATTTTTCACTGCCCTTCTGCCAATTCCCCACACTTCTGTTTTTCACCCTACCAAAATATATCCTTCTCCTTATTCCCTAGAAAATGTTTGACACTATTTTCAAAGCAGCTTCCTCTAACCTGCTGAAACACTACTAATAGATCCCTGCAACCTGAAGGTATTTCCTACCAAGAGTGTGTTCTGGACAAGACCTTAGCATCCTGCACAAAAAATCTCAACCAGCCTCTAATCTACAGCTATCAATGTGCGACCATATAATACAAGTGAGAGGACTTCTTATAAATCTCTGGAAGTTGATGGGCATGAGGAGCAACACTGCCACAATCACTGTTTACAGCTTGTGCTGGACACAGTACCTAGGAGAAGAAAATAAGAGGGCAACATTGGCAACTGTTAATTCTTACTGTTCCAGAGACAGCTTTTGTCTAGGTGTTGCGTATTCTCTCCATAGTAAGTTACTAGGCTGTCAATGTATATATATTGTATATACATACTTCAGAACTCAAAGCCGCTACCACTGTATGAATGAAAAGGAACACAGTTATATTCCAAATTTCGTTTTTGTCATAACGCAGAAAAATATTTTCTTAGAACTTCATTTTTCTTAGATCAGTTCTTCCCACCATTCTAAGCACACACGCTAAAGCAGGAAACTAAAAACCTTAAAACATTTTTTAGTCAATGAAACTATCAAATTTTGTCTACATACAATGAAACAGTAGGCGAGTTCAATTAATACAGGAATGTCTATCCTGAAAAAAATAATGTTTTTTTCCAGAAATATTGGGATGATGGTGGAAATCCAAGTGAAAGTCCTGAACTCAGATGAAATTCTTCTTCACACCTTCAGAAAATCAAATATCCTGAAAACCTATCAAGATAAAAAGCTGTTAGCTGTCCTTTTGTACATTAACCAAATCCAGGTCAATTGCGTCATTCAACACTTAAAACGGGAAAATGAGTTAATATAGAATAGTCTAGCACCGTGAAGTACTTTAAAAACTTTCAATTTCTCCATTTCCATTCCTTCAGAAAAAAGAAAACTGAGTCAAGCAAGAATTTGACAAAAAAATCAAATAAATATAAATACTTCATAGCAACCAGAGGGAGAGGATTGTTTTCCGTAAATCTACTGTAGTATAAGTTAAAAACTGTTTTAGTTTTAGAATAATTATGAGAAATTGAGAAGATATCATTTTGAGGAAAGGAATGGGTGAAAAGACCTATACAACCTTAGAAATTTTCCCTTCATCTCCAGTAGCACCTTGGGCTTCAATGTTTCCAAAAAGATAAATGAAAGCAAACTAATTTTCACGTTGAATGATCTCAGAGAGGAGTGTTGAAAAAAGGTGAGAGAAAAAAGAAAGCATTTTGAACAAATAAGACTACCTTCTTTTCAACAATGTACAAATCTCAAGCTTACTGTGCTTGTACTCTTCCTCAGTAATGTTAGGTTTCAGTCAGACTTCGCAGTATCACAGTATCATAAGGTTGGAAAAGACCTCTGAGATCATCCAGTCCAACCTATGACCTAACATCAACACCTACTCGTCGTTTAAACCATGGCACTAAGTGCCTCATCCAATTTGTTTTTAAACACCTCCAGGGATGATGACTCCACCACCTCCTTGGGCAGCGCATTCCAATGTCCAATCACTCCTTCAGTGAAATTTTTTTTCCTAATATCAAGCTTAAACCTCCCCTGACGAAGCTTGAGACCATGTCCTCTTGTGCCGTCACTGGTTGCGTGAGAGAAGAGACCAACCCCTGCCTGCCTACAACCTCCTTTTAGAAAGTTATAGGGAGCAATAAGGTCTCCCTGGAGGCTCCTCTTCTCTAGGCTAAACAACCCTGTCTCCCTCAGTCAATCTTCATAGGGCTTGTGCTCCAGCCCCTTCACCATCTTTGTTGCTCTCCTCTGGGCACACTCCAGCATCTCAACATCTCTCTTAAACTGAGGGGCCCAGAATTAGACACAATACTCAAGGTGCGGCCTGAC
Organism: Tapera naevia; assembly: GCA_033556795.1. Lineage (NCBI taxonomy): Eukaryota > Metazoa > Chordata > Aves > Cuculiformes > Neomorphidae > Tapera > Tapera naevia. The sequence continues at coordinate 19,065,150 of JAUMJJ010000059.1, forward strand.
CAGCGCCGAGTATAAGGGGTGATAACTTCTCTAGCCCTGCTGGCCACACCATTCCTGATGCAGGTCAGGATACCATTGGCCTTCTTGGCCACTCGGGCACACAGCTGGCTCATGTTGAGTTTCCTGTCAACCAGCACTCGCAAGTCCCTTTCCACCTGAATACTCTCCAGCCACTCTGTCCCCAGCCTACAGCTAAGCATGGGTTGTTGTGTCCAACGTGTAGAACCCGGCACTTGGACTTGTTAAACTTCATCCTATCGGAATCAGCCAATCTCTCCAGTCTGTCAAGGTCGCTCTGTAGGACCCTCCTACGCTCCAGCAGATCAACACTTCCTCCCATATTGGTATCGTCTGCGAACTTGCTAATGATGGACTCAATCCCCTCATCCAGATCATCAACAAAGATATTAAACAGGACAGGACCCAAAACCAGCCCCTGGGGGACCCCACTAGTGACCCGCCACCAACTGGATGAGACACTCTTCGCTATCACTCTCTGGGCTCTGCCATTCAACCAATTCCTAACCCAGCACAGAGCACTCCTGTCCAAGCTAAGGGCTGCCAGCTTTTTCAGGAGTCTACTATGGGAGACAATGTCAAAGGCCTTGCTATAGTCCAGGTATATCACATCCACAGCCTTCCTCTCATCCACCAGCCGAGTCACATCGTCATAAAAGATTATCAGGTTGGTCAGGCAGGACCTGCCTCTCCTAAATCCATGCTGGTTGGGCCTGATCTCTTGGTCATTCTGCAGGTGTTGCATGATTGCATCCAGGATTATCTGCTCCATAATTTTACCTGGAACTGATGTCAGGCTGACAGGTCTGTAAATACCTGGGTCGTCTCTATGGCCCTTCTTGTGGATGGGCGTCACATTAGCCAACTCCAGTCCTCCGGCACCTCTCCAGTGAGCCAGGACTGTTGATAAATGATGGAAAGTGGCTTAGCAAGCTCATCTACCAGCTCCCTCATCACCCTAGGATGGATCCCATCCGGCCCCATAGACTTATGAGGATCCAAGTAGCTCAGCAGGTCTCTAACTTCTTCCTCGTGGATTACAAGGGAGCTATATTCCATCCTGACCCCATACACCACTTCAGAAGGCCAGTTGTCCAGTGAACAATCTGTCTCAGTGCTAAAATCAGAGGTAAAGAAGGCATTAAGAACCTCAGCCTTTTCCTCATCTTTAGTTACTATATTTCCCTCAACATCCAATAAGGAGTGGAGGTCATTGCTGCCCTGATTTCTGCCATTAATATATTTGTAAAAGCACTTCTTGCTGTCCTTAACAGAAGTGGCCAATTTGAACTCCAGCTGGGCTTTTGCCTCCCTAATTTTCCTCTTACATGACTTAACGATGTCTTTGAACATAACCTGATTCACTAGCCCTTCTTTCCAAAGGTGATACACCCTCTTTTACTCGATTAGATCCTTCAGAAGCTCCTTACTCATCCAGGCCGGCTGTCTGCCCCTACAGCTTGTCTTACGGCACATCTGGACAACCTGCTCCTGCACCTTCAAGATTTCATTCTCGAAGTACCTCCAGCCTTCCTGGACCCCTTGTTTTTAAGGGCTGTTTCCCAGGGTACTCCCCTGACTAGTTCCTTAAATAATCCAAAATCTGCCCGCCGAAAGTCCAACGTGAACGTCCTGTTCATGCCGTTCCTTCTAAACATTTACATTCAAAGTTACTGTGTTTTTAAAAGACTCCTGATTTATGACTCATAGCACAAAGTATTGATATTAGATTTTTATCAGCAGAGTTTTTTTTAAACTACATTCCATAATGTACTTCTGTTAGTTTTGACTATGTTCATTGGCTGCATCGTTTTTAGGAATGTTAAAGCTTGTACAGATGCAAATATACTTTTCTTCAAAATACAGGAAAGATGGTCTATAGAAATAAAAAGTAACAATGAACTCTCTGTGATAAAGAATTATTACTCAGATAAATTTATTAGAAATTCTTGATATTTACAATTTCACAGTATGCGTTTGAAATTAACTAAGGAATGACAACATGACCAATGATTTCCTTAAACATAAGCACAGCTAAAAATGGAATCCAATATACTTTTTATTGCACTTTGATAACCCATTAATTTTACAATCTGAGCTTAACAGGAAAAAAATCTCTTCAGTTGCACTGAATAATGCCCGTTTTACCTTAATTGAAGGCATTTCAAATATGTATCCTCCATGATCACCAAAAATCACCTAAATATCCACTGTGGTGAATAATCAGTGTGAAATATAGCCTAGATTCTTGAAGTTTGCTGTATTTTCAATACCCTTATCCTTCATGCATAGCTTCTGACTGGTAGCTGCTACTATGATCAATCAGGGATCTTCCAGTAATACCTACACCAAATGTAGACCACAGACAAAATAATAAAGACGAACTTTAAAATCCTTTTGCTTTTTTGCTGTCTCTTTCCTAGCAGTTACTGTTAAGAGTGTTCATGCCAGACTAAACATATAAAATGCTTTGTGCCTTCTTTCGGAGGCAAAAGACACTATTTCTCTGTATTGTGTTGAAGTGATAAGTAACCTGACTCAGACCAGATAATTAGGCTACCCATTTTCTGTCTCTTGTTTTACTTTGACCACAGGATACAAAAATGTGGTTTGTTAGTTTAGTTCCCACACCCCCCCCTCGACGTTTCCTTTTCCTTAGCTGCCTATTGGGGTATTCACTACAGTTTCTGAGTTACTGTGCCAATTAACAGGAAAAACTCTTATGTGTCAAAGACTGACCTCAATCAAAATTGGACTGTAGTTTATTTCAGTTATAACAATTATAAGAGAACAAGGTATATTTTTCTTCTTTAAGAGCAAAAATCTATTTGAACATGACTTATAGAGAAAATGACATTTGACCATGGCTGCATAGAAATTCATGAGCTTTGCTGCAGTCTTAGGCAGCATTATAGAAAGCAAACCGAGTGGAAATGTCTGTAAAAATTTGTGAATTTGTTGTGAATACATTTCTTTTATTTGGACAGAGTTAAGAAGCAAGAGGCATGACTGCATTAGTGACTCCCCTACTTAACTACCACAAGCTAATAAATGCCCGGTAAGAAGAGCATAGTGAAATATACCACACTGCCATTTTCCCTCAGGAGTGCATTGCATTTTTCTTTTTATACCCAGGTTCATTTTACTCACGGTCACTACAAACACAGTTCTATTGCTTTTTTTCTTTTTTTGTAATAACTCTCTTGTACTCTAGAAAAAAAAAAAATCAACAGGGTTAAAAATATCAGTCTATTTTTTACTTTTTCTGCTCCTGAAAGCATACATGTAGCTGCAAGCAGCAAGAGTGTTTATTGTGTTAACTGAATAACAGAGACACCAAGGATGACCTGAGCCATTGTTTTACAGTTGTTTTGAACCACATAGCTCTGTGTAAGGCATGAAAGTAGTCAAGGAGCAACTTCCCTTTCCAGCTTCACAATTCATTTGTTGTACTTATACTGAGTGACATCATCAAACTAGAGTACTAGTAGAAGTTTGAAAGGAACCACATCTTAAATAAACTCAGAGTAATGGACAGGTGCAACTTTGTGGTTACCTGTGACTCTTGATTTTGTGCATTTGCTCTTTATTTTCTCCCTCTCCTTGTAAAGTCTAAGCTTTGGTCATTGTTCACGGGTTGCCCTCCTTTAGTTCCTCCAGATTAGTTTATAACTTGGGTCTAATGTCCCTTACTTGCATTTTTAGTATTGTCAACAAATTTTGATTATGGTTGGAATTCTGTCAGTAAAAGATTTGTTCAGCAAATCCAGATCCTGTATAGCCATTCAAGTAACCAGATTTACACTTTATGAATAAAAGAGAGCTCTCCTTGAAGGCTGAATGTACCGCCAATAATGTTTAGTGTGATGATGGCTTCCTGCTTTATTTTGAATAATAAAATCTCTTGGGAGTCAAGCTTGGTGCAGGATTGCATGGTTTTCTGTCAAGGAAGACACTGTGCCAGAAGAAAGTGTAGCAAGACATTTAAAGAATGAAAAGCCACTGTTTATGGGGATTTTATTGCTTTAGTCACAAAGACTTCAGAGCAGTCTTCATAGTGTGTTTCCTCCAGGTCTTGCCATGAGGCTCAGCAGGTCTGTAATGACCGGAAGAGAAAATGTCACAAGGATAATTCATGCTGACAGGCTTTAATGACCACACTGTGCACAGTTTGTCCGCTACTGCTCTGTGACAGATATGGCTCTGGTAGAACCAGTCCCAAGAGGAAGCTGAACCCTTGCCTTTATAGCTCTTTATGAGCCAAGAAGCAAGCTAATAACTGTGCAACGGAGACAACCAGGCATCTAGCACTTTAGCTCACTCCTCATTGTTCATCAGTGCAGACATAAAATAGTTCCTGCAACACAGTTTGGTCATATTAAGATTTGGAAACCAACTGGCAGCATCTGTTCAAACACAGCCCATCAGCTTGCTTTGGTTTTGCAAAACCTCCTATTTAATTCTATTTGTGAGCCTATTTCAGCTCCTGTGCTTTATAACTGGAAGTAAGTACATTCATTTATCGCCCTGTCTTTAGAAGAAGAAAACCATGGAAGCAACTGTGATTCAGGTAATGCTGTTGGAATGGCACACGTGTTCATCTATGTTTTTTATTTAAAATTCAGTATTACAGATGAAGTCGTGGCCTCTAAGTAAATCTGGTATTTTGGACTTATGTAGTATATTTGTTTGCTGATTAACACATCCGAGTATCAGTCCCGGAGAAGGACAGGTTTTTTTTGACTTCTCAGAATCTTTATGAACCCTAAGCTTGTGAAAGAACAATCACTTTTATCAGATGGTAGACCGTCCATTTGGCATTCTGCCTGGAAACTTGCAAACTCAATTAAATGCACGTATGGTCCTTAGCAGGCAGAATCACTCTTTGCCAACATGCATCTCTCTTATGGCACTTCCAAACTGTACCCACGCTAGACAGCTTTTTCCACACAGATGATTTTTCCACTTCTCCAGTAGCAACAGCTCAGCATATTGTCTTCTCTGTCCTGGAAGAATACAGGGAAGAATGCCAAGATGAACATCAGTTTGAACTCCATGGGGAAGATTTTACTATCGAGCTTTTGTTGAGGAAGACAGGTAGAGAGATACCTAGATTTAATGAGCAGTGCTGGTAGAATTAATAAATCTCCTCAATGCTCCCTGAAGCAGCTGCTCTATTTTGAAATAATGAGCATATGGTTTCATTATATTTCATTGATTTGATCCCCTTCAGCTAAAGAAATATTTCAGGGGAATGCAAACAACTTACAGAATTTCTGCATATTTCTCTCTCCTTTTATTTTTCCTGGCTAAACAGAAAGCTGACTAGCATGTAAAAGGAAGAGCCAGAGGCAGCACTCGGATTCCTTAACAGGGGTTGTATGAGGGGCAATGGGGCCTCTGACAATAATGAGGACTCGTGTACCTTGAAGTTACAATGCTTGTAGGTTCCCTTAAAGGTTTTGATTCTGTGAAAGAAATTGTATGAAAGAAACAAGCTCAAGCTGGACTAACCCTACTTATAAGCTATATTCTTTATTTAAAATTATGCTCCAGAGGTAGAGGATGGGCAGAGAGGAGAGTGAGAAAGAAGCAAAGAAGCTTGTTGATGAAAGAAAGAAAGAAAGAAAGAAAGAAAGAAAGAAAGGAAGGAAGGAAGGAAGGAAGGAAGGAAGGAAGGAAGGAAGGAAGGAAGGAAGGAAGGAAGGAAGGAAGGAAGGAAGGAAGGAAGGAAGGAAGGAAGGAAGGAAGGAAGGAAGGAAGGAAGGAAGGAAGGAAGGAAGGAAGGAAGGAAGGAAGGAAGGAAGGAAGGAAGGAAGGAAGGTATTTTGATGATGGTATTTTGATGGTATTTTTCATATACAAGAACTGAGAGCTTCTTAGGACAAGAACCTATATATTTCAGTTTCTTTCCAGCAGAAATAAAAGGGATCCCTGTTTTGATGGATTGCAAATTGACACTAGGATCAGTCAAAACCATCTTTTTCTCTCTTGCAGTGAGCAAAATAAACTTGAACTTCACAAAAAGTGAAACAACTACATCACAAAATACCAGGCTTTAGAAAGCATATTAATCTCGCTTGTCATTAAAATGTATCAGAAATATTACTTTTGCTATCAAACTAAATTGCAAAATTTATTTCAGCCTCTGTGGTTCTGCAGAGATTTTGGCACAGTGATGTCTGCTCTTTATTTCTGACATGCAAGTGGCAGGGAGACAGATGAATGCAGCACCTCTCTTTTTGTGACATAATCCATACATTATTAATTTTTGTTGTTGTTGCTCTAAAGCTGTGAAACAGATGCTGTTCTGAACTGAAAATCACCATTTCGATATGAGCAGACACAGTCCCTGAGCTACCCAGTCAACTAATTAATGCTGCATAATTTAATAAAGGATGGTAATTACTCAGTTTTCCCCATCTTGTTCCCCTCCCTGCTAATGATAACATTATCGAGCTTAGGCAGGGGGTAGTGAGCATGTGTGTGTGTGTGTAGGAAGATAATTTACAATGAAAGAAGATGAGTAAGCAGATGAAGCAGGAAATGGTTCAATCCAGGAACCTGCTTCTAAAATCTTTGAATTTCTTATTTAGGGGAGATCTACAGAATGGCAAAGTGTTAGGCAGAATAAAAAAAGATGACAGAATCATTAAAAGAAATAGAGGGAAAACAGAGAAAAAATGTTAATCACCCATGCATTTATTTATCAAATATTGCTTTACATTTCAATTATATTAAGAACTTGGTTAAAAGATAAATGCACTTGTGGTCAAAAAGGGAAAGTCTCCTCTACAGGCTTTTTCGTCTCTCCCTTTTTACCTCTGAGTGGGTAGTGGATGATGTCAATTACAGTAGGATCAATCTCAGTAGCAGAGATAGTTCCTTTATGCAATCTTCAGTAGTCCTACCATATGGTGAAAAATTTTCCTTATTCAAAGGAAGGTGCCAAATCTTGCTGCAAGCAGCAATTCAAACTTCTGAAAACTCAGCTTTCACATAAAACATCTCAAAGGATTCCTAGCACACCAGTATATCCTCTGTCCAACTAACAGATTATTTAATTCATTAAAATCCAGTCACATAAATTCTACTTTTTTTCTCTTTTCATTTGGTTGATGCTCAAAGGCTTCTCAGAATAAAAAAACATATTTTTTAAAAAAATCAGCAAGCTATATAGCAACTGCACTGCTGGCTAAATTTGATAATTAGAAGAAAATGAAGAGGCTTTTCTGAGTTAATAAGTTTCACCTGTTTAAAATACACATTTCTTGCATTATCACCCTAAAATCTGAAGTGCTGTGTTATTGGTTTTAATATGTGAACTTTCATCTTGATTTGGAGCCTGAATGTCTTATTGAGGAAAAGTTATTAAATAAGAGTATTAATTTATTTAATACTCGTTTTTACACTTTTTCAAACAATACTTTCTATTGATAAAATTTATAGCCCTCTTCAGGTGTAAAATTTAAATCTAAGAAATTACATGTGAAACTATTTTTTCTTAAGTTTTCCACAGATATAAAAATACATTTTCAGACCACAAAATAGACTGAACAGCATACATGAAACTGGTTTGAACTGGGAGCCTGTAAACCTAAATTCATATTGACTAACATCTCACATTCAGCCTAATTCAAAATGCATTTAGCTGCCTTCTCAAGGAGGAATAAGGAGACTATAAAGGATACTTCAGTGGACAAAAAATCAGTGTCTTCTCTTACTGCAACAGGTTTTTGGAGGATTTATTTCCTGGGCCTCTTATTTACATTCCTATTGATGACACTCTTCCCTCTAAGCATTAGATTGTCATGTAACAACTGCTTTCAGAAAGGAAAATTCTTCCCTATTTCATGTTTACTTGGATTGCCTGGCAGATTGGCCTGAGGTAGTCTCTAAAACTCTTTTTCTATTCTTTTTTTCCCTAAAGACAACGATGGCCATGCAGTAACTGCTCCTGCTCAGCTGTTCCATACTTGACATGGAAGAGAGAAGAGAGACGTCTGGCTGCTTCTTTTCCCCGTTTGACAAACTATTGCAAAGGAAAGAAAAAGGATGTCTATCCACATTCTACAGCCAGGGCAAGGGAAAGAAGGACACTAGAAAAACTGAAGTTTCCCTCTTAACGTTATTTCCTAACAGTTGTATCATCCTTCTTCTGATGGGACAGGCAAGAAACAGCAATGTTTTTCTAAAATAATATTCTTCTTAGAAGCCATTGTATTCACTATACCATGAATCAAAATTCCACGTTTCTCTGATTTTGTTAAACAAATTTATTGAACTCATAAATGCTTGGAATATCATACTAACACAAATCACAGTTCAGTTTCTTATGGCTAGTAAAATAAAATTGCATTTAAAAAACAGATATCTAAAAAAGTATATAATGAATTTTGATGCAGGAGTTAGTGAAGAGCATTCAACAGCATATATTATGCATTGTGTCAGAAATTAAAGGTATTTAAATGTAACTAATAACTGATGTCTGTGGTCTAAAGAAATTCAGAATCTTTGTCTGACAGTCATTCTGGATGTGATGGTAAAAGGAACAGCTAGGCAACAAAGAGATAATATATTTGCAAGCATGAACATGAGAAATATTAAACCTAATATAAATGAATATTTGAAACTGAAAGAGGGAAGATTTAGGTTAGACATTAGGAAGCAGTTTTTTATTGTATGGGTAATGAGGCACTGGAACTGGTGATCCGGAGAAACTGTGGGTGTCCCATCCCTGGCTTTGTTCAAGACCAGGTTGGATGAGACTTTGAGCAATCTGATCTAGTGGAACTGGTCCCTGCCCATGGCTGGGGGATTGGAACTGGATGATCTTCAAGATCCCTTCCAACACAAATTATTCTATGATTCTATGATTCTTTGAATAAAAGTGTAAATCAACTTATGCTTCAGGAAGAATCTGGGAAGACAGCAGGTTCAATCATCTGATAAGAGAATTGGGACTGTTTAAATCAAAATACAAAGTTCTTAAAAGCATTCCAGTTTCACCAGAAGGTTTAAATTTCCTTGTCACTGGGTGGTCATTAAAAACATAATAACTGAAACATGCATATAATAGTTGCCTCAAACAAAGACAATCTGAAAGAAGAGATAAAAAAAGAAGTCTGAAACCAGACCAAAATATCCTGGCTGCAGAAGATGAACAACTCTTAAAAAATGAGTAACGCCGATTTCCGACGACTTGACAAAAGGAAATAAAGTATACTCACATAGGAAAAGACGAGGATTGTATATAGATAACACTAAGGACAAAAAATAATATTTTAAAAAGATTTTGGTTTCAAGTCATGTTGATTTTGCATGAAATTTAATGTTTGTTTTGTATGAAATCTAAAACATAAAAACTCTTTATCAAAAATATTTTAAAGAAGTTTGGATCCACCAAAACAGTGAAACTAAGAAACCCAAGACATTTTATTATGAAGATGTGAATATACAATGTCTTAAAAGCATTAGAACCTTTTTCTTCTACTCTTACTTGCTTCTTCAGAAAGAATGCATCAAGGAAGTAGACACATTTATTAACAGTCAACGCTTTACTGTCAAGCTGTTTCTGACAAGCTGTAGTATGAAGGTTTGGGTTTTTTTGTCTGCCAGTACAAAATATAAACTAGAGAAATACAATTGCATTGTTAAACTAACCTGATTAACTTAGACTTCTCATCTTTCTCTCTAAATCCTACTGATGCATCTCCATGGTAGAACGCATTTGTATGTGCAAATACCTGACCTATTGCCTCCAACTGATTTCCAGGGAAGAAAAAAATTATCATCTTTCTAAATTTCCAGTAGTGTCATTTGTGCTTTGTATGGTAAGAGTTTCTTCCTCTCAGGCTTGCTGACCTAAACCTTCATGGGAAAAAGGCTATCTTTCATTGCTAATATGTGTTAATAATTAAAGAATATTTCTTAATTTCTTCCTCAGTGTTTTTTTACAGTCTCTTACTCTCTCATTAGGTGAATTGGTACTTTAAAGTAATAAACGCAAATTTTAAACTCAGGCTGCAACAACAACACAAAACAAAGTAATACAATAGCAACAATAGTAATAAAAAATAAAGATAATAATATCCCTGTAACTAGACTCTTTTAGGGGATAGAATTGTTCTAACAGTTCACACCCAGTACTAGAGTTTACCCCTATATATTAGTCTCAGTTGAGCAAGACATTTATTAATAGAAATAAATAACTATATCTTGACCTAAGAAGCTTTAAAGCCAGAGGAAATGCCAGTAGACTGAAGAAGAGCTTTCATAAACTTTGAGTTCTTGAGCCAGAAATCTTTCTCCAGTTTTATTGCAAGTGAATCTCAGATGTTACCTTACAAAATTGCAGATATAAAATACAATTTACAAGTAGTTTCATGGTTACAAATTAATATGTAGTATGTTGTTAGTCATTTGATAGCTCTGAATGAGCAATAAAAAATTGTTTCAATGAAACAAAGAATCACTATTTCATATTATGAGTCTGAATAGTGAAAAGCTTCTTATAACAAGTAGAGAATGTATTAAAGTAGTAAATAGAGTGTTATGCCTCAGATATTCATGAGCTAAGCCTTGTGGAGCTTAACTCTGTTCAATCCACAGCAACTGTTACATGGCCATATTTTTCTAAGACTTAGAAGACAGATACCTTTTGCAGGAGATGTCTGTATATTTTGTTTGTTGCAGGCTGTAGCTCATTTTTAATATGAAACTACTACAGGAGGAAATTGCTCACTCTAATAGTAAAACTTGCTTTGATAGCACATAATACTTATGAATATTATTACTCATGGATAACACAGCAGGAAAATACATAGAATCTGATCATAATATCTGGCAGAAGATGACAGGCTTGCTAGTTCTGTTGCTCAGTTTGTCTCTTCATATCAATTGCCATTATAATTCCTGTCAATCTATCCCCTTATGTTCTGATTTACATCCAACTATTTCTGTACTGCACTTATGAATTGCCAGTTAACTTTTTCTTGGCATGATGCTACTTATTGTGAATATTATAAGAATTTTATAATATGAGGGCGTTTATTAAAAAATAGATAAAAATATTACATTAGTTTGAGCCCAGGTGCTGCATGATTCAGTGAGCAGATGCTTTCAAAAGTGGCATGATGTGTTTTTCCACTGTGCTTTTAGAAGAATTTTACCGTGACCTTAGCATTCTATACTGGTTTATTGTGCATACGTATCTCCAGTGTTTTCTGCCCTTAGAGGTAGGTGAGTGGCATTTCTTCATTTTTTGAAATGGAGAGTGACACATGCTATTTCATCCCATTTACTCAAAGAAAGCATAAAAAGGGGAAAAAAAGTTGCTATGGACTTCAAATATCTGCCAGTGACAAATTACTTCAGCTCTCCTTTGGAGCTATTAATAGCCACAGCTTCAATTTCAGCTTTTCCCAAGCGAGGGGAAACATTTTAAATGAACTTGTACAGTGGGTGGTGAGAAACATCTTGATGCATCTCTTGCATTATTCATCATTATTTCATGCAATTATTTGTAAAGAAAGAGTGCAAAGATTCCCTATCAATTCCTTAAAATCTACCTGATTATATTTTCTTTTCCTTATCAGTTCTTGAAAGTAATGTATATGTTACTGGGTTTCTGTAGGTTTTGAGCATCTAACCTGGAGACTAAAATTATGTTAACAGTTCACAGCACAAAGTCACCTGAGCTTTGATGGGAAGGGGAGGAAAATCCATGCCCTCACTTCCAAGATGACTCAGAATGAACGTAAGATAGAAGCTGAGTCTCAGATGGTTGCATAAAAGTTACTTCATGAGCTCATAGTCAATCTTCCTAAATTTATCTAGCATTTCTCTCTTTTCAAAGTTCGATTTTAACTTGAGGCTAGAGAGAAACCTGCAAAAGAAGCCAGAATGATTGCTAGCAAAACAAAAGTGGTATTAGAACTTATACTCTCTGCCAGTCAACAGATATTGTTCTATATGGAAGCGTATTTCCCTGTAGGTTTCCTCCTGCTAGATTATTTATTTAAAATAGTAATTATTTTTCAGTTTTGTCTATATCAGCAGTAAGAACACTTAAAGTAAACAATATTGTCAGGAAGGTTCATATAAACAAGGCATAACGTCTGAAAACAGAATAGTCATGCCCTTTCTTAAAAGCTTGCAAGTTAGATATATGAGGCAGCTGCCATTACTGTGGTATTTCAGAGCTCTTCCTGAGGCAAAAACTGCAGCAAATGCGGTGGTAATTTTATTTAGTTATGAACAGAGTTGGAAAATGTTCAGTTGCAGCCAACAAAAATTTGAATGAAATGCTGAGAAAGCATCAACCTCGTTCAGATATATCATGGAAAGTCACTTCCACAGGTGGTGTTTTTGTGGGGAGAACTCATGGGTATAAAAGGGTAGAAGTGATTAATTGTGTATGTTGTGTTGTATGTGAATGTCTCATTTCTGAGGAATTTGCGTGTGCATTTCAGGAGCAGAACCAGTGAGGCTGATATTGCAAAGGAAATGAGCTGCCTTGAAGAACACTTATGCTTTGTAAATCCTTACTGGAATATCACGTCTGTCAGTAAGAAAATACCTATAACCAAAACTGTCAACCAAATCAACAACTTCGTTTATGGCTATATTTGTTAGACATGTCAGAAGAGGTTCATTATGTCATCTTAAATAACTATGATATCCAAGAAGTGTGCACAAAGAAAACAAATACAATAAAGGATCTGTTATCCACCTTAAGTCTTCTGGAACAGCAGCTGGCAGACAGCTGAGATGCTTTAGGGCACAGAGAAAGACAGAACAAGCTGTGACTACAACAAAGAATCCCACCCAAAGAGTCTCATTGTTTGACTGTTAAAGTTTCCTACTGTCTGAGAAATGAGCCTGCTACATCCAGGATTCTCCAGTGCTTTGTGGGTTGTTTCTAGTCCTACGTATACTTGGCTATAACTAAGATGATTTACATCTCGAAAAAAAACCCAAACACAACTGCATATTCTGATATAATTGTGTTAATTTACAGTGGTCTTCAAGCTGAACTCTCTTGTGAGTGGCAAAACTAAGTTAATTTTCTCATGAAGCCTGCAAGAACCCGCATCCAATCTTTTTCAATCCTATATGGGACTGAGGAAGATGGAGTCAAGCAGCAAGTTTGGCTTTGCAGGTCCTAACGTAGAAAGTCTGGATCTTGCCCCTGAAACAGAAGAAAGTCATCATACTTGAGGTCCTTTAGTCAATCAACACCAGATACTTGTTTTCAGCTGCTGAACATCAATAGTGGTTTCTTTTCTGCATGTTTAGCAAATAAGCTGAGTTTAATATAATCTGTATTTGTACCTTTGATGTGATCTTTGAAATGTATTTAGGAATCTGAGACAGACTTAAGAAACATAACAATCTGCTTCAAATTCCTTGTTGGAGTTGCACCTTTGTAGAGGATGGAAAAGGGATGGGAACAAAATAGCACCAAAGAGTAGTGATAAATGCAAAAACATCAAAGAGCAGTGACAAACAGTACAGCAAGAATCTTGGAGGTGCTCAAGGGGAGCCCATAAGTTGTGTTCTTGAAGAAGACATAACCATCTTTCTTAGAAGTGGTTGAAGAGAAATATTGAGGGGTTTGTTAGGGGCAGGACAAGGATTATGTAAAATTTCCCTGCATTAGAATTGAGTCTGATGTACACTTAGTTTCCTTTCCTTTCTTATTTGTATCCTCTGCTTTCTTTTCACTTGAATAGTCCATCACACACATTTTAGTTTCCTGTTTTGATCTCAACAGAAAGATTATTGAATGTTCAGTGAGGTATAGATCATCATCTAATATCTGAAATATTTCATTTACATCAACGAACTTTTACTAGTACAGAGTTTAGTCAAAGGAGGAGTCATAAGAGCATGAAGGGGATCTGAAGTGTTTAGTTATGAAATAGAATCTACTATTTTCATTGTGTACATAGTTAATTTGAAACTAATTCTCTTTTCATCAAAAGGAAATGATAATTTTGTCATAAACTGTCAAAAGACTTTGTGTATTTCTATTAAAAAGAGACACCTCAGATTCTGAAAGCATTTAGACATTATGAACCATCTATATTATGAATGCCAGGAAAATTGATACAAGGAATTTTGGAATACTCTTCAGTGCAGCAAATTTTTAGGAGTAGCCTGATAAAGCCCCTTTTTATTTGCTTGAATGAAACTCCTCATGCACTCCTGTGTGTACCACAGAAATGCATTTAATCCCAGTAACTGGCTAAGAAGCAAACTCAGAAACATGCAGGTTTATCGCTGACTGACACCCAGACTAAAAGGTGCCATGTGGTATATCGATCTTGGGGCCGAGGGAAATCTTGTTTGGCTTTTGTGATGCTGCAGATGCACTGGCTAACCTTTCCACTTGCAACTTTCTCCACTTCTGAGTTACTAAGGCCTTGCAGAGCCTGAACATTTGACCTGCTATATATTTCCATGATAGGTATGAAGAAGAAGATAAAGAAAATGTTCTTGTGAAAAGAAATGTTCTTGTTCTTCAGAAAGACCGAAAAGTCATAGTTGTTTGCAAGCCATTCTGGTCTCCTTCTTGCCAGTATTTTAGCCTGTAGCTGTTCAGCTTCTTCCTGAATTTAGTCTTCATCTTATTTCATCTATTGTATGAAATGTAACATGTGAAATTGTAATAACATGGTTTTAATTTGGAGTTAGTTTGGAAAATAGCTATGATACCTATGGTATTCCTAAATAATGTCTATAACAGATTTCATTATAATTTAATGAAAATTAAACTTTATTTATTCACGTGGCTGTACTTTTTTTTTATTATGGCAGTCTGTAGCATTTTTTTTTCCTTATACCTGCCAAGAATTGCAAGTAACCCTGAAAGTAAAAGCCAGCTTATATGTCTTCTAATCTGAGACACAGTCTCATTTAGTTTAATTACATGGAGTACTCTATCACTTGCCAGTGAGTCTGTAACTTTATTGAGTTAGTTCTTCAGTAAGGCCCAGTAGGCACTCACAGGATGGTTATACATAGATATTTTCGTAGGATTTGGTTTCAGTTCGGAAAACATTAAGATGGTATTGTGAACGAGAGTTCTAAAAGCCTTCCCAAAGCCAACATAACTGATAATTTCTTCCAGTATAAGAAATTCTACTTCATCAACTACTGCCTCGTTTCACATGCTGAAATGTCAGGGCTTTTAATTCTGTCCTTCTCACTAAGAAACAAAAGCTAGTGAAGTGTCAAGAAAAGAAAATAGGGTGTCAGCAAGGGTAAGCTGGCAACATAAAGAGATAATATTAGCAAACGTGCAAATGTGCAGTTGTTAATGTTAGAGATGAAATGAAGCCAGAAGACAGAATAGATTGCTGTGTTGTGCAGTAGAGGAATGAAGAGGTAATGTGTCAGGCATGAGTAGCCCTGCTCCGTAACAGTGGAGCCTTCATGTTTTCTGATAATCTCTAAGTTTTCTAAAAGAGCAGGAATGTATTGTTTAGGGATTTTTTTTATTTCATTTTTTAAAACCTTATTTAGTAAGAATTATAACTTGAAGATAAACCCAAAAATTCTGTGTTGAGTTATAAAAACTAGCATATAGATTTCCCGAACTTTTCTAAAATTCAGTCCTACACTGGAAAACTTTCTTCTGAACAAAGGTTATGCCCAGTTCTTCATGAGACAGTGACCCTCCGTATGGTTTGAGACTATTTTGTAACTTGACTATATGGTTCAACGACATGAACATCTCAGAAATTTTTGGAAATAGTCCTGAGTAATTCTGTCAGATTTTTAATATCTTTCAGGAATTACAATACTGTAAGAAAGCACAGAAATAACCTCTCTTGTGGAACACTTCCCCTTCTCATGTACTAAAGAGACAAAGTACAGTAAACTGAACACATTAATCATCTAGAAGGATAGGCAACATAGCTTAGCCCAGCACTGGGAATTGTGAGATATGGGTCATGTAACCTTTGACAAATTGTGTTCCTATTGACAAAATGAGGACTTAGCAGCTGTTTGCAGGGTGGTAAAACAGAAACGAGGACATATATCTGATCTATCACCTGCTTTCCAACTTTTATTTTCACGAATGTTAATGAGTTGAAAGTATTTAAATATTTTTTCTAAAATTGAAAACTGCAGGCCCTTCCACTTAGGATAATACATAAAATATTAAGGGGTCATCGTTGGAGAATCACGTTGTAAGCGCACATAGCAGGCTGTGATGGGATTAACAGCAGGGGCTCATTTACAACTCTGAGCACTCCCTTTCTTCTGAGCCTACAATTTATGGTGAATACCCACAGACACCAGGTCCTGCCTGCCAGGGTGGATGTCAGCAGGAAAGGACTGAATGCAGAACCAGCACTAGAAGTAGGAGGCAATCACAGCACAGAGGAGTTGTTTGTGTAAATATGAAACCAAAGAAATGCAGTGGAGGAGGCACAAGGGACTCGTGCAGGTCTCTTAGGGCTATCCTGCCATGCTATCCATTATGTTTCAAACCAAGTGACTTTAGGAATTCTTTCGCTTTGGTAGTTGGTTGATTTTTTTTTTTACTACTGCATAATATGCTGTGGTGATAAGTCAAAATTGGCAACCTCCATAAAGTCCAAGGTAATGTTCTGTTTATTCAAAAAATGAAAAATATTATGATACTATAAGACTCTAGCAATAGCTTGGATTTGTTTTGAAGTACAGACTTGGAGGAAAGAACTGGTTCACCAAAATAGTTTCCTTATCTCTTTCAGATTATAAATAAAATATTATTCCATAATGAAAATTATGTAGGCGCCTTTTAAATAGAATCACTAATGCTCTTTATGTTATAGTGATGCTACAGCCTTATTGGAATTGCAAAGAAGAAGAAGAAGGGCAGAAGAGGCAAACAAAATGGTAAAAGATTTAAAATGATCCCTTTGTGCAATATACAAACTCCTCTTTACTGTATTACATTTGTTAGGCCTGGCTGAATTAGTTGGGGTGAATAATTTACACTGATACTTTTTTTCATCAAAAGGATTATTTCCAGGTTTACATGAAATTGAATAATACCTGATAGACACTTGTTAATCTTATATTGCATTCACAAATTGTATCAAATGCCAACAAATTATTTTCAACCACATATTTGTGTGATTTAGACCAATCAACAGCAGCAAAAAAAAGTATAAAATAATAAAAACTCAGAATTTATATATAAAAAGCTTATTTTTAAAAGATAATTTTGATTTTAGAAACCACCTATAAATGAATTAGTGATAAGAGTTTATTATTTTTTTAAATGTCTTCCAGGAAACATAGGACAAAAGGTAAACATAGGACAGATTTCTTTGGAACTCCCTGTCTTCAGAGCTAGTTTGGGATCCAAAAATAATATTTTCTTCTGATTGATTGTACAGATCGTATAGTAAAAAAACCCATTCAGGCAGAATTTAGAGCTGCCTTTCAAATAGACAACGGGAGAGACAATTTCTGGGGCTTTTAAACCAATATAATTATGTAGAAGTCATTACTAGAGGAGAAAAGATTGCCCCTTCATGGGTGATTTGAATCCCAGAAGGCAAATTAGAAAGAAAGCACATGTTCCCAAATGTCCCTTATCTCTTTCCTTCAAATGTGCAAGATGCATCCATTATTTGTGTTCTGCAGAAACCATACAGAATTAATGTTCTGCTTAACATCAGTTTCACTGGGGTTTCCTGAAAGAGGGGAACGGGAAACCACAACGGTCCACAATCTCTAGGCCTTTCAACTTGCAGTCTTACTTATTTGCAGGCAAAACCCTCCTGCAGCCTGCACAAGCTCAAATAAATTAAACTGTCCTAGGTCTTATTTCTCACCCTGCAACTTTGGTTCCGTAGATGGAGATGAATTCAGAATCTTTAGTAGTGCTATACGGGTAACAAAACATATGTATTTGTTCTGATTTTATGGAAATATTAACTAACAATTTACTGATAATGAGGAGAATGAAAAATTTTGCTCTTTTGCGGTAATGGTAATTGAGTTCATGTCCAGTGACATGAATTGTAAAAGTGGGTACTCCAAGAGCACCAGGCAGAAGTCCCTGACTAAATCCAGAACTTTGATTGATTTGTTAACTGGAATGATGCCATTTTACAAAATTAATCTTATTATGATTTCGATTTGGAATAGGTGAAACTGTTGAGTTGTTTTGAATCTTTTATTGAAAAGATGATCAGAGTTTTAGAGTTGGTGGAACAACATTAATCATTTGCATCTCTCAGAATTTACATTTATTATTAGAATATCTTCACTTGTATTTATTTATTTATACCTATGTGAATTATACCTGGCAGGTGATTAATATATTTTAACACAGGATTTAAAAAAAGGTAATAAAGATTGCTTAGATGCAGAAAAGTGCTAAAATAACTTATGATTCAATGCATATTTTCTTTAAGAGATTGTATCCCTATCTCTCTATTTGATATTATGTTCTACAACATATGTAGCATTTTTAAAACATTAAATATGAATCAAACCGTGTCTTTATTTGGAAAAAATGTAAGTTTAAGTAGGATCATATTTCACAACTAACTCAGTTAACTTCAGAGAACAACGGCTTTGAAAGCCTTGTCTGATGCTCTGCATAAAGGGTGTACCTAAAAGAAGTATTCTATTCAGTTATTAGGTGGTATTTTTTGCAAGAATTTTTGCAGAAGGCTATATTCATTTTGCTCTGCTCTGCTCTTCATCTATATAGTTCACTAGATAAGAATGTGCTGCATGCACAGGGAAGCAGGAAATATGTTCTTTAAAGAATTTCAATAAATTGTGTTACGACTTGGTTAGTATTGTTTTGCTGGAAAGAAACTCATACCATAGATACAAAAAAATCAATATTTAGCATAATGTTTTAAATGCCAATAGATTTCTATTGTTGTATAGTAACATCAAACTACCATTTTGGGTTTTTTTTTAACATTAAAGAATGTATCAACAAAAATGAGAGTACAATATTCATATTTCATCACTGCCTTTAAGGTAAACAAGTCTTTCTGCAGCTAGTGGTGGTGTTTGTTGGAGAAAATAGCATGCTAAGTCTTTATTCTGTAAACAAATGAAGTTAATTTGCCTGCACAGAAACAGTCAGTCTGTCTGTGTGTTACTAGCTGGAAGACTGGACCTTATTTTTGATGGCTTAGGACCACAGGTTTTATATTACTTCTCTATGCAGCTTTCATCTGTAGAGAACTTAACTGAACATCACTTTGCCTGGTTTTATGCTCTCCACACCCTTCTACTAAAAATGTTATTTCTTGGGGGAAACAAAGGCATGACAATCATACATGGCCAACTAACTTCCTCCCAACTAGATCGTCAGCAGTGCAGTGCTGCTGTTAGGTAAAACCCTCAGTTTTCTAGCTCTTATCTTTTTATTTTGGTTACTCTTACATGCTCTCTACTCTCTCATTTATGTTCAAGTTTGCATTTGGTCCTAAATTTTTGAAGTTCTACCTTGTAGTCCTTTGCTCAAATATCTGGGGTTGAGGACATTTTCCAGAGGTCATCAATTTTAACATCACAGCATTTTGTTAAGTGATTTTTAGAAAATGTTTTGCTTTCTAGATTTGGATGTACTCACAGAAATGCAAAAACTGAGGTCTTGGAAAACCTGGTTGCTTATAGGTTTTGAATTATGACATATAATCAGATACTACACGTGGCTGTCTGACTACAAGGCTTCTTACTCTCTCTACACCCTGTTATTTAGCAAGGTTGCAGATGTAACCATTCTTGGAAAAGATATGAAAACATCCACCAGTGAGCGCTTGGGAAAAGAGCAAAAGAGTAGGAAAAGCTCACTTCTCCACGTGTGTTCTCAGTGATAATCTGAGTGTTGAGTAGTGATAAGAGTTGTAGTCATCTTCAGGAGTACTTCATTTGCTGTCTAATAATTCTAATATTTTTGCTTTTAAAGAGCCCTTTATCATACAATTTGGCCTTCACCATATCCTGTGGAAAGACCTTCACAGATTGATTCATGTACAGTTCCTTTTCATTTTAGGTCTCTTCATTCTTCCTCTTTTTAAAAGATTTTATGTATCTTATTCATAACACTCCTGTTTCATCTGTTATCTAGCTCGTAAGTCCTACTCTATTTAGTTCTCCTTGTACTGAAGTAGTTTCATACCTCTAAGCATCCATTTTTTCCTCCTCTGTGTTGTTCTTAATTATACTATATTTTCTTGATATATGGGTGCCAGAAATGTTCTGCACAGCATTCAAGACGTGGATACAAAATGGATTTTTGCAGAGGTAGGCTTTTATTTTTTTTTCTCATTTTCTATATCTTTCATCGCCTTTTTAGCACCAAATGTCTGTAACTCTGTTGAGTATTGAGATGACGAACTGTCCAAAACAGTTCCAAAATCTCTTTCCTGAACAACAGGAGCCAGTTTGGTGTCTATCAGGTAATATGTGCAGGCAGGATGTTTTTTCTATATAAGTTATTTCTATTTCTTCACATTCCTATCAAAGAAATCTACAGGTACCTACAGAGCAGTAAGTCTTTCTGTTATTATCATTACTTTATTCGTTGTAAACCTCCCATGTTTATTTCCTTTGTGTACCTGACCAGCAGATGCACTGACTTCAGTTGTAACAGTCTTAAGCTGTAAAAAATGTGCTTGTCTGAGAATATTCACTTTTGAATCCTCCGGATTGTTTTGTTTGTTCCCCATCAAAGACAAAACTTATTCCTCTCTTTCTAGCAGTGTACATCCCCTGCAGCACCTTTCTCTTTTTGAGCTGAACTGTTTTATTGCTTGTGACACCGCATCTTGTTTGCTGCTTTGTCAGTTTGCCTGGGGCATCTCAAACTCATTACAGCATGTTAATAAATGCTCTCTTCAGTTCTGTATGAATGAAATATATGGGTCTTTGCAGTGTATCATCTGCCATTAGTTCTGCATTTCAAACACTGTACTTTCTCTTAAGAATGTACAATTAGATTTTCACCAGCATTTTTTGCAATTACTTGAGCCTAGATTAATCTCATTTAACTTCAGGGACCTACCTGAGGTACCTGTAATAAAAACATAGTTACCGTTAGTTCACTGTGAAATCAACACAGAGGAAATATATATAAGATTATTCATTACATCTAAGAGTTGCCTTATCCTCTCAGAAATGCCTATCTTCTCCCAATTGAGACTCCATATGCAGAGCCTCAAAGAGCTGTGTGGGTAATTTAGGTATTCCAATTACGTACTGATGTTAGATGAATTAATTCCAAGATAGAATACTCTAAAATATGGATTCTTCAGAGCCACAAATTGTTGAAAATCTTGTTCTTCAATAAAGAAAAATAAAAAATGTTATTAAATTTCCTGCTTCATTAAATCGGAAAATATACAAAATATTCTCAAAATGATCTTGACAAAGATCAGTCACTGCTTTCATAAGCAGCTCCTACAACAGTTGTTGCCGGCATCTCCAGACAAGACAAATACGTGCAAGTATAATTATGTTTACCGTGGGTATAAGAGTTTAAAAGGAGCTCAGTGTTACATATTTCTAGAATATGTTTAAAAGGAAGAGGAATAATTATTTTACTGTATTATTACTGTACTAAAAGTCACCCTTCTCTCCTGACATTGACTATTGAAGAGAAATATAAAGGGCGATTAGGAGGGAACATCACCATTGTCTAGAATGCTTCCTTCAACAAGCTGAGAAAATTAAGTAATCCTACTGGGTTGAACAACAAGGTTTTTTATTTATTTATTCCAAGTGCATATGAATATCCTATAAGGTACTTCTGTATGTGTAACTGCATACATGAAATTATTCAAAAGACTATCATGAACTGTCACAAGGGCTGTATCTGCTAAGTGATGATACAGAACTGGGAATATTATCAGTCACACACTATCTAGCCCAGAAATGTCTGTCTGATTCTGTGGTAGTAAAACCTTTTTACCTTACTAGAGGGAAATCCACAGGAATACAGCCCTTAAAGAATGTCCCTTGTGACCTCGAAGAAAAATCCCTGGAACTATCATAAATGGTCCTGGCTTTCTGTAGAAATTATTTTCTTTTCTCTGTTTTTAATTCTCTATGCAGACTTGAGATTAAAGGAGATAATAAATAGGTTTTTCCTTGCATTAAAGCAAAAGGTGATTTCGTTAAAGAGCTAAGTAATTTTTTCCCACCTATTATTTAAAATACCTTTGCTTGATCTACTCCAAAATTCAGCAATAATTGATCAAAAGGAGCTCAGCCCCTCGTTACGGAAGATAATCTGATAACTCTGCAATTGTACCAATCTCTGATGAGGGAATCGTCTCACATCAATTTGAAGCTTGAGACACCTCCATTAGAAGAGCAGGTCCTCTAGACCCTTTCTTTATTCAGCAGAGAGATACAGGTACTGTTAGAAAGAGTGATTCAAACCACCTAGTACCTCAGTTGCTTTCTGGAGGTGACAGCCTCATTTCTTCTAAAGGTTAGCAGCTTAAGGTGGCTATACCTCTAATGCAGAGGAGTAGTTAAAGTTAAATTAAGTGCATAAACACTAAAATGCTCTTTCTTTTTTTTTGAAATAAAGTGTTTCTGGGAATGCTCTGCTTCAGCTTCAGGTGTGTTACCACAAGGTATGAGTTAGGTCTTTGTACCACCTAGTCTCCATCTGAGTGCACAATGAAACAGAAGACTGTAATGCAGTTAAGTTTTCTAAGTTTATGCTTTGCAGATGTTATTGTAACAAGAATGTAAAAGTGAAGATCAAAAATTTCTTTAATCCACTGTAAATGTACAGAATATTTTCTTAGTTTTAGATGAGAGAAGTCAGGTAACAGAGTGGTAACAACAGACAAGGAGAACGCAGAGGTTCTCAACAATATTTTTGCCTCAGTCTTCACTGGCAATCTCCCTTTCCATGCCTCTCAAGTGGAGGGACTGCAAGGCAGGGACTAGGGGAGCAAAATCCCTCTCACTCTAAGAGAAGAAAGGAGGACGCTGCAAGTTACTGACCTGTCAGCCTTACCTCTGTGCCTGCCAAGATCATGGAACAGATCCTCCTAGAAACTATGCTAAAAAACTTGGAGGTCAAGGGGGTGATTCAGGACAGCCAGCATGGATTCACCCGGGACAAGTTTTGATGGCCAGCCCACTGGCCTTCTCTGAGGGAGTGAATACATCAGTTGACAAGGGAAGAGCTACAGATGTCATCTGTTTGCACTTCTGTAAGGCCTTTTGACAGTGTGGGAAAATAATGAAAAATAGGGGAGGGGGGATGAGAACTGCAAAGCTTCCCCAAAGTTCCTACTAGAGCAATTTTAGTGTGTATTAAAGCTAGATTCAGTTGCTTCTCCTGGGAAAGGAATGTGGTTGCTATGGAAGAGCCCTCTTCTACCTAGGTGGTATGTTTCACCTCACTGAAATGAAAAACAAGGTGCTGCTATGAGGTAGCACAGCCTGTCTCCGTTACCAGGATGTGCATGGAACTGTGTAGGTAACTGTATAGCTGCTGTCAAAGATAGATGGCAACTTCTGTTATAGCAATCATAATGAAATTGTGTCCTCTAGCTGACCTTTGCTCGTTATAATGTGACTCGCCTGGTGGATGAGAGGAAGGCTGTGGATGCGGTATACCTGGACTTTAGCAAGGCCTTTGACACTGTCTCCCACAGCAGACTCCTAGAGAAGCTGGCAGCCCGTGGCTTAGACGGGAGCACTCTGTGCTGGGTTAGGAATTGGCTGGATGGCCGAGCCCAAAGAGTGGTGGTGAATGGTGTTTCATCCAGTTGGCGGCCGGTCACCAGTGGTGTCCCCCAGGGATCGGTATTGGGTCTCATCCTGTTTAATATCTTTATTGATGATCTGGATGAGGGGATTGAGTCCATCATCAGCAAGTTTGCAGATTATACCAAGCTGGGAGGAAGGGTTGATCTGCTAGAGGGTAGGATGCCTACAGAGGGACCTGGACAGATTGGAGAGATGGGCTGATTCTAATGGGATGATGTTTAATAAGTCCAAATGTCGGGTACTTCATTTTGGACACAACAATCCCATGCAGAGCTACAGACTGGGGACAGAGTGGCTGGAGAGTAGTCAGGCAGAAAATGACCTGGGAGTGCTGGTTGACAGGAATCTCAACATGAGCCAGCAGTGTGCCCAGGTGGCCAAGAAGGCCAATAGCATTCTGGCCTGCATCAGAAATAGTGTAGTGAGCAGGACCAGAGAAATTATCGTCCCCCTGTACTCAGTCAGCACTGGTCAGGCATCATCTTGAATATTGTGTACAGTTCTGGGCCCCCCAGTTTGGGAAAGATGTTAGGATACTGGAATGTGTTCAGAGGAGGGCAAAGAAGATGGTGAAGGGGCTGGAGCACAAGCCCTATGAGGAGCGACTGAGGGAGTTGGGGCTGTTTAATCTGAAGAAGAGGAGGCTCAGGGGAGACATCATTGCTCTCTACAACTACCTAAAAGGAGGTTGAAGTTGGGCAGGAGTTGGTCTCTTCTCTCAGGTGACCAGTGGCAGAACTAGAGGGCATGGACTCAAGCGTCGTCAGGGAAAATTTAGGCTTGATGTGAGGAAAAAGGTCTCCACTTAAAGAGTGATCGGCCATTGGAATGCGCTGCCCAGGGAGGTGGTGGAGTCGCCGACCCTGCAAGTGTTTAAGGGGAGACTGGATGAGGCACTGAGTGCCATGGTTTAGATGATGGGTTGGTGTTAGTGTTGGTGTTGGTATTAGTGTTGGGTTATATGTTGGACTTGATGATCTCAGAGGTCCTTTCCAACCTTATGATACTGTGATACTGTGGTACTGTGATAATGTCATTATAATACCAAAACACACCTCTGTCCCAAAGGCTACCCGTCTCCAAGGAATGACTACTCCCAACTGGGTATATGCTCTGAATTTTATTGATTATGTCTTTAAATGAAAAGCAAGAGATTTTTACACCAATCAAAAATAAAAGAATGTATGAGTAACATCACTTGAGCTCCACCTACAAGCATAGAAATCTTTTATAAAAATGAAACACAAAATAGAGGTTTTAGGGAAGACCTCCATCAAAACATCTGGGATCAGTTGACAAACTGGACCCTGTCTTGCACCCTGTAGGAATGCCTGTTGTGTAAGAACTTTGTGTTATGCATGCTTACCTACTAACATCATGCTAGCCATTAGTGCTTAACAGTGCTTATCAGTGCTTATCAGTGCTTGTGATTTCGTCTGTATATCTCTCTAAACCTGTTTTTGCAGTATGTTATTACCAGCTACCATCGAATCCTTATCTTGTCATGAACTTATACAATAAAATTTTCTTGTATACATATACAAGTTTCCGTAAG
Organism: Tapera naevia; assembly: GCA_033556795.1. NCBI lineage: Eukaryota > Metazoa > Chordata > Aves > Cuculiformes > Neomorphidae > Tapera > Tapera naevia. Next base: position 19,090,501 of record JAUMJJ010000059.1, read on the forward strand.
GGTTATATGGGATTTATCCCAGTGATGCTGTCAGTGCATTCCTGACAGGCTTGTCAAATTGTAAGGAGTCCTAGGAGATTCCCCTGTTTTGCGATACTCTTACAAAATGTGATAGACAGGGTCCTCCACAACGCTAAATCCTTCTCTCTAAATTGGAGCGATAAGTGTTTGATACATGGACTGTTTTGTGGACTAGGAAATGATTGGATGGTCACATCCAGAGGATAGTGGTCAATGCCTCAATGTCCAGTTGGAGGTCAGCAACGAGTGGTGTCCCTCAGGACTCCATACTGGGACCAGTACCATTTAATATCTTTGTCAATGGCGTAGACAGCAGGATGCAGAGTGTCGTTTGGAAGTCTGCAGTTGACACCAAGGTGAGAGGTGTGGTTGACATGCCTGAGGGACAGGATAACATCCAGAGGGACCTGGACAAACTTGAGAAGTGGGTCCATGTCAACCTCATGAGGTGTAACAAGGTCAAATGCAAGGTCCTGCATCTGGGTTGGGGCAACCTCCAGTATCAATACAGTATGGAGGATGAAGGTACTGGAAGCAGCCCTGGGGAGAAGTACTTGAAGGTACTGGTGGATGAAAAGCTGGACACAAGCTGGCAATGTGTACCTTCATCTCAGAAGGCAAGCAGTATGCTTGAATGCATCGAAAGAGGTGTGACCTGCTGGTTGAGGGAGGGGATTCTGCCGTTCTACTCCACTCTGGTGAGACCTTGAGTATTGTATTCAGCTCTGGAGCACAGAAAAGATATGGACCTGTTGAAGAGGGCAGAAACTCCTTCCCCAGAGACATTCAAGGTCAAGTTGGATGGGGCTCAGTAATCTGATCTAATAGATGTCCCTGCTCACTGTAGGAGGTGTGGTCTAGATGAACTTTGAAGGTCCTGTCCAACCCAAACCATTCTACTATTCTTTGAAGTCAGAAGCTGCAGAAACATAAACAAAACCTCAAGAAATTACTAGCACCCTTCCCAGTATTAAGAATGTGAGGAACAGGAGCATTTCACCAGACCTCTGAAAAGACAGAGGGAAAACAGAATGAGGGGGAAAAAGCAAGCTTGCTGTTGAATGTGATTTAGTGCCTAAAGTTCTAAAAAGAGTTATTCTGTTTCAAATAATACCTTCTGAATGTACAAAACATGGTCTAGTCTGGTGCTAGCATCAGTGTACAACAGTCTTTTTATACTGGCAATACTAGAAATAATTCGTACCCCTTCAGTATCAGGAGAATAGGCTCTACTGAATAGACACATACAAAAATGTCTGGGAATATGTTGTCACAGAGAATCTTCAGCCGTTATGTTTTATAATAGCAAAGCAGCTGGTGGTGCAAAGTGATTCTTGCCCAGATCTGTTATAAGGGATTTGGCATGAACTATACCAGACAGAAGGGAAGGAGGTAAATTTCTTTTCCATCGCTCAGAGTATTTCTTAGATACTAAATAGGGAGGATGAATCCTCAAGCTCCAGAGATTTTATGACTATGTTGGAGTATATCCAACAGAGGATTCATAGGCCATTTCAGCAGTACACGTGCACATAAACCCAAACTTTCATGACAACTCAAGTTGTGAAAGAACTGGACTCAGGTGAGACAATACAATTTGAAACATATGCTTGGTTTTAAACACTGCAGGCGCCTTCTGAAGCCAGAACAGCTGTTGTTACGACTGTTTCAAAGATCTAAACACAGGAAAGGACAAGGGATCTCTATAAAATACGTGACAGTAATAAAGGTACAGCCTTAATTGAACATCCTTCATTTTGTTTTAGTTGATTAAGGGTGTGGGATTAAGAACCAAAGGTATTTTAACAGTTATTACCTAGAATATGCTTTATATATTTTCTCTTGTTCATTTCTCATAAGAATATTTCATACAGATGTTTAGTATTACAAATGCTTACAGGTAGATAATAATCATGTCACTGAAGAGAATTTATTTAAAAGCCTTAAGATGTTTTCCTGTCCTTTGTTCTAATATGAGAATTATGTGTGACTATAGATCAGACCCACAAGCTGCAAATATTTTGTTCTTTCCTGAATGGACTATAAAAAGGTATAATTTTGATTCAATAACTCTCCACTGTATTTTTATTTATTTAGTTTATTATCTTGTATTAAGTTTTCTCAGTTTAATGAATTATATTAGCTGAAAGAGCCTTGTAAGGATAAAATAAGAGAGTTAAGGTTTAGGAGACAAAAGTGTGCAAGAACTTTTTACTGATTACCAGAAACGGGACCTGAATCCAACCTAGTAAAATGTTTCAGGTCTCACCAGTATCTAACACACACAGGAGTATCAGTCTATGATCAGTTAGTGGCACTATAAAACAAAGCAGGGACCGTGTGGAGATCCACTCAAATGGTATGTCTCATATCACATGTTTAAACTTCCTTACAGTCCTTCTCCAAGACTAGAATGGTTGTGTTAAAATTGGTTCGCAGGACACTTTTTTCTTAACTTCATGTGTTTTTTCCCTAGTTGAGTCTGGGCGTTTTCTAGGAAGCCACTAATTGCCCCTTGGCAAAATCAGTGGAGAATGCATTAAAAATTAAATAGTATGGGTGTCCATTCCCTGCCCTTAACTTGTTCACTAATGTAGATTTAGCCCAAGTTTCCTAACACTGCCAAGGAACTGACAGCATGTTTTTATATAAAGGAGATTTTCTTGCTTGGTTTTCTTCTTGGCATCTATAGGAAATTGTACAGAAAAGGAGCCACAAATTCTAATTTATGCATCCAAAAGCTAGGAAGTGCAAGAAAGGGTTCAAATTTATCCATCTTATGTGTTATATGAAGCAGAGGTTCTTTGAAAATAAGACAAAAAACCCCAAAAACATGACAGTGAAATTGAAGACTGCTGTAGTGCAAATGTATAGAGACATGAATTACAGTTGCACAGATATTATACTTCTCTATGTAAATGAAATGTTTCTAAATCAGTCTGAGCCAAAAAGCCTGACTAGTCTCTACATGAAGAAAAGGCAGTTTATATAGGATTTTGAAGTTATTTTTCTATCGTCTTATTCACCAGAATAATAATTTTTGACAAAAGAATATATTTATTTTTTAAGGTTTTCTAATTGTTCAACCAGTGTCTGGATGTCTTTGTTGGCTAGGTGGTCAGTTGCTTTGGGAAAGACTATGTTTTCTGATGTAAGGTTTTCCATGTGTGGATGAGTGTCTGCATCTGTGTTCAACCTTCATTGTAGACCTCACTGGAAATCTAGTTAACAAAGTCGCTGGAAACTAGAGAACTGTTCTGCTGACCAAACTGTATAGAGGACTCAGTTTCCAGAATGTTGCATCTTTGGCTGTCCAGTGGAAGTAGTTTCATGTGTACTAGGAATTGTGTACGCATATACCTGTGTGTATCTATGTGTATAATAGCCCTTATAAGGCACCCCTCTCTAGAGCTAGTTGGAGGCCAGATTAAGTACTCTTACAAAATGATGCTAGACGCAAATGACAGAACTTCACCTAGGCATTTTTTCTGGGTCATGCACACCTGTCCAGGAGCCACTGGGTACATATAAACACATATTGACTAAGTTGCCATTGTCTAGAGAGAGACATATGCGGCTTAGACAAAAGTACATGCAGATGCCATGTATCAATCAATTTAATATAGAGAAAAATGCTAGCCTCTGGACTTGATTCAGCTGTCAATTCATGCACTTAGTATCATATGATATGTCTTGGAGTATTCTGTCTAGCATTTGCTGCTGCTTCACAGGGACATGGATCTCGGGTCTCATTTAGGTCCTGTGTCATAACTACCACTGATATGTGAACACCTCTGAAATCCTACATCTCAGACGACACTTAGATGCTTATGTTCAGAAACTCACTGTATCTGAATCAAGCACAAGTATTATTTTGGTATTTCCAGATGCATTCAGAATTGAACAAGAGTAACTGGAGATATGTCCAATTGCCTTTAATATGATGAGACATTTTAGGAAAAAAATATGTTTAGTTTATTGTTATGTTGTTGTGTCATAAGAAAGGACCAAGTCTCTGAAATGGTTGCTAAAACTCAGGACACTTCATAATTTGACCAAACCCAGAAAATAAGCAAAGCTTTATGTTGTTTATAAATCACCAGTATTTAGTACTCTCAAGAACTAATAGCAGCACCAGCTGATATTTTATTGTTGAATTCTCCTGGAGAAGCTGGCATATGAATTGTAACAAGACATTTTGGTAACATAGTCTTATTAAAATGTCAACACATACCAGAATGTGTCTTTTTTATGTTTAAAAAAAAACAAAAAAAAACAACCCAGATAAAATAACAGCTTGTTTTGATTCAGCTTCTTACACTTCTGCAGATACTTACTACTTCCTTAGGCAGCCTCATTGGTAGAGTAAGCAGTCAGCCGGAGAAGTTGTCTTGGCATATCACAAGGATGACTCGCTCAAAGGCTGTTAGGCAAAATAACCAACTGATTCAAATTAAAAAAGCAAAAAATAGAATGACAAAATTATTTGCCAGTGGAGAAAGAAGTTTCATCCCACTTGGAATAACCTGTGGGAATGTGGTATCTGGATAATAGTTCTCCTGGGGAAAATATCACCTGATTACCTTGATTTACTTATGATGATAAATGATGTTAAAATATATTTCATTTTACAGTCTTTGCTTATGCTCAGGCCATTCTAATTTTTAGTTGACATTTAAATTATTTTCTTATAATGTTATATAAATGGAATGATATTTAATTTCTGTGATATTTAACATTAGAAAAATTTGTTGTCAGCATGCAAGGCTCTAAGATGTCCTAGTTAATCTTTTTATGGGACAGAAGTAAGTGCTCTTTTCGCTGATAATTACAGAAACCAGGCTTTTGTGCTAGTTCAGAACTATAACAGGTCATGAATGCTGGATATCCCCCTCAAGAGCATGAGAATTGTTTGAAATGTGAAGATACATTTTCCAACCAGTCATATAACCATTAATATTGTTCTCTTACTACTGCAGGTAAAACAATGAGACAAGAGAGGGGAACCATGCCAGTTATGTTCTCTATTAATTGTAAACCCCCTCTTCCAGCCCCAGATTCAATCCAAATTCTCCACCACAACATTGGAGAAAGAGAAAGCTTGACATTTTGTAAAAAATAATTAAACGATATATTGCCATCCTTGTTCTTGTAACTGTTCATTGCACTCATAGCTTTATGATCAAAACATATACACTAGAAACAGATCTCATTTTTCAGGACATCTGTCTAAAGTTGGTATTCAGAAGTGAAGATTGTCTTAATTAGCAGCTTCTATTAAGACTAAGGTTTAGTTTGTCAGACTTGGAAGAAAACAATACTTTCAAAGCAAAAGCATTAGAAAGAATTCCAAAATCCTCTTTCAATCCACGTGATATGTGCTGAGAAGAACTCAGTGCAGACAAATCTTTCATCACACCACAGGGAATTTCATACTAGTATATTAACCTTAAGAATACATCTCTTTTCTTTTCCTCATAAAACTTTTGGTCAGAATTTATATGCACTGTCACATACTAAGGTATCTCAGTGTATGTTCCATGGCATGTGGAATAATGATAGCATCAAGCTGAGGTATAGCGTAAATGTCAGCACAATTCCTCGGCTATCTCATGTAACCAGTTCAGCTTCTTAATGTGTCAGCTTAAAAGCAGCTACCTTACATCTACTGTATTCACCTACAACAGAGATATTCACCTCTCTATTGCTGCTATGTTAGAAAATAACTTACGCTGACAACAATTCTGTTTTCCTTTAATAAAATCCTTGAAACAAAACGGTCATATCTGTTTCTTTCTTGTCTAAAATAAGTATCTATCATTTATACTGCACCAGACCCTTTGAAAGTGCTTTTCAAAAGCTAATAACTATTTTTTCCAGCACTCAATGCATTAGGATCTACTCATTTATCAGCTGGGTAACTGAAGATATAAGGAGGATAAGTGACTTACTCAAGGCTGCACATGAAGTGGCACTAGCAAAAGACATAGGGTTCAAGTTTTTCCGTTCCACTGTTCTGCTGAGTACTCTTCCATTTTTTGAATGAAAGATCATTTCATTCTGTTTTTCTTACGACACAGAAACTAATTCATCAGTGAGGAGAAGCAAGTTTTTTTTTTTTTCCAAGTAGTTTTATTTGTGAGTGGGGGAGGAAAGAACAACTAGAATAAAGTCTCTTCTGGGAAAGCTGGCATTGGTTAAAAAGCAGACTAAAGCCAAGACAGTGGCACTGAGTCTATGAGGTTGCCTGAGGCTGGCGGGTAATGATGCCATGAAGGAAGTGCCAAGGCTGGTTCCAGAAGGTGCCATGAAAGACTATAATAAAGTCACAGCACAGAGGTGCATCTGTGATCTAATTGCTTCATTTGCATTTCATTTAACTGCCTTATTGAGAAGAGACATTATTATTAGGAACATTCTTAGTAACAGTCCCTGGCATGTTTTCTCCCAACTGTCTTGAATATTGTCTAGGAAAATATGAGTAAACAGACATAAAACTATGCCTAGGAGCTTGCTTACAACTACTACCATAGTTGGTTACCTATCACTGAACCTATGTGTGCCTCAGTCTTTTTTTCCTTAATATGGTAGGCTTAGCCTAAAAGTCTAAATTCTGCTTTGTGAAGTGCGATATCTTGTGAAGTCAAAACTCAAGGTTTTGGCCAAACAATAATCCAACGTGATTTGAATGTTGTGACTCTTTATATTATTTAGCTATTGCTAAATTTCCTATTTTTCACTTCCTTATAATCCACATATCATACAGAAATTTCTATACAATGACACTGACAAAAGTTGAACTTTGTCTTTAGGTTGTAGGATTGTGTTGATTTTTGAAAGTTAGCTCTATTTGATCTTATTTTTCTATCTTATAACAAATTTCTTCCTTTCTACTCAGTTGTTGACATATCTATTTGCTTGGTAGAGCTTTTATATCTAATTAATTTCTCATTCCATTCAATACATCTCTATATATTTATGGATCTATAGATCAGTATAAAAATGAAGGATAAACATGCCTACTCTGTGGGTGTGAATAGGTCATTGTGGACATAACTAGCTGCACACCTGCTGACCTTGATCGTTATTTCTTGTGTCATTGCTACGTTGTCAGAAGAACCCAAAAATGATTTCATTACCTAAATTTCCTAACAAATAGTTGATAGACAGGAATGGAAAGGGCAAACTCACGTGAATTTTATCTCACTTAACAATTGCCAATTTCTCAAAGGGCAGGTTTAATGCACTGAGAAAATTCTTAAGATAGATTCCGTATTTGTGTTCGTGACTTAAAAGGGTTCTTTGATAGATGAATTCATTTACATTATTTCAAAAGGCAGAATAATTCAAAAGGTAGAAGAATCATCCTTGTATACAATTACATTTAGGTTATTAAAAAGAAAGTTACATTTTTGCCAAAATAATTCTAAGTTTTATGTTTTCTAAAGTAATCTTTTCTGAGTAGTTAATCCAAGTGTTTAAAAGTTCTTGGCAGATTAAACATTGCAAAAATTATGTATTGATATTCTTAAACTGAAATTACAAAACACCTTAAACTTAAAGATTTAAAGTGTTTTTACTAATGCAGCCCATTACGCAGATGAAGGTTAATTATATACTGGTCTGCATTAGTCACAACCTGCAGCACGTAAACAGAAAAGATTGCGCCCCTGTCTTCAGAACTTGTGATATTGCATCTATTTTGTGTCCAGTTTTGAAGTACCTCAAGAAGAAAGACATTGAAAACTAGACTAAGTCCAACAAAGAGCCACTCTTTGGGAAAACCTGAAAATCAAAGGTACACTGAGAAAAATAGGTTTATTCATCCTGAAGATGAGAAGGCTGATAGGGCTGAAAGGCTGTTTTCAGCTATCATCTAATGCAGGGTTGTGTAGAAGGGAGAGTTAGACTCTTCTTGGAGGTTGTACAAAAACAAAGAGATGCAAATTGCAGACAGAGACATTCAGACGGGATGTAAAAAGAAAAATTCACAGTGAAGGTGGTAAGACCTTGGAGTTGGGGCCCAAAGTCCCTGAGAGATTTCTATCTCTCTCTGGTGAAGGGGCTGAAGAACAAGTCTTACAAGGAGTGGCTGAGAGAACTACTGTTTATCTTAGAGAAGTGCAGGCTGAGGGGAGACTTCATCATTGTCTACAACTGCGTGAAATGAGGTTGTAATGAGGTGGGTGTTGGTCTCTTCTCCCAGGTGACAGGCGATAGGACAAGAGGAAATGGCTGTAAGTTGTGTCAGGGGAGGTTTAGACTAGACCTTAGGAAAACTTTCTTCACTGAAAGGGTGGTCAGGCACTGGAAGGGGCTGCCCAGGGAGGTGGTTGAGTCCCCATCCCTGGAGGTGTTTAAAAGATGGGTAGATGAGTTTCTTAGGGATATAATTTAGAAGGTGGACAGGTACGGGTGGACTCAATAATCTCAAAGATCTTTTCCAACCAAATGATTCTGTGATTCTATGATCCCTAGAGATGTTGAAAACTTGATTAGGATCCTGTGCAGCCTACCATGATGTAAAGGTTGTTCCTGTTTTTAATGAGAGCTAGAACCGGATAACCTACAAACAGCCAGCCTGAATTATTGTATTTCTGTGGTGCATACCAGTTTTCATTTCCCCACATAGTGTCTCCAAATCCTCCAGGAGAACCGATTAGCCTCTCTTCTGAGAACCTGGAAGACATATCCTCTGAAAATTGTAAGAGTTCTGAGGAATTAAGCGATCTGCATCATATTACACACAAACTGGTTCTGATTATTAAAGGCAAACACCTGACTGATCTGCGTTACTACAGCTTCTTGCTTTACATAAAAAAATGCCTTACTTGCTACCAAACAGAGCTTCATATTTTTCTGAGGTAAAATAGAAGTGTCAGTACTTGGCACCCTGACTTTCTAATGGAGGCTTATGTCAGAACTGGTGCAGTCTCAGTGACCTATTTGCTTTACTATGCAACTGCAAAGAATGTAGACGTGTATTGATATAGGGCATATCTTGTCATGTATCAAAACTGTTTTCATTTCTATGCAAGAAAGAAGACAGCAAGTGGCAGTGTATGAGGATGAATATGTATTTCAGTATGGGACATTTCCTTATTCCTATGTTTTGACCAAATGTTGTCTTTAAGCATTCTGAAATGGAGACCCTGTAGATAAAATGGAAGAAATAAGTGCGTATGCAAAGGTATACAGAAACCTGAACACTGCTGCAGCTATCTGAGCTTTTATTAGTACTATTGGTGTTCCTATATCCGCATCATGTCTGTGTGTCTTAGGAACTGTTATTCACACCAGTTCTAAAATCCAATTTCCCCTTAAGTAACTCATGCAGTGCCTGGATAATATCACTGTAGCTGATGACTGATAAGAATGAAGGAAGCTCCCAGAGAAGAGAGGGAGTCATCTCTTATTTGGGAATGTTTCTGTAGTTCCCACACCACAATAGATGGTGATTCATCCCCTTTCTCTAACTGCTAAACTTGGGATGCTAAGACAACATCATATCAGTCTCTTTGAGTCAGGATGTTTCACTAGCATTCTCATTTTATGTCTAAGAGGGAAAAAAAAGCACCAAAATTAATAAAAGGAAACAGAAAATACAGTATGATTGAAATATAAGTGGAAGATGCATAGAAGGAAATTGTCTAGAAAAAATTTCTAGAAAATACAAAGCACAGAAAAACAAAAAGGCTGAGAAGAAAACTAAGGAAGAAAATATGTCCAGCACTTGGGAACTGGTGTCCTACATTACAGCTCGAGAAGCCTGGGAGGAAGAGAGTCTGCTGTACCTTACATGCTAACCTGAAGATATATTATTCTATTCTACAATGCAATGTCAAATGTCTCTTGGAAACCTAAATAGATTATGTCCACTGCTTCATCCCTATCTGCATTCTCCTTATGATAAGACAGAGATTTATATTCTTATTCTTCTCAGACGGGTGCATCAATCTCTACTGTCAGGTCACCCGTCTGAATAACAAATCTGCATAACACAGAACTCTTTTAAATGTAATGTTGATAGATGTTGTTTGTGTGCACATCAACTTACAGTTACTTCCCTGCAAATCGCAATCTTCTCAAGAAATCCTTATTTTCTATCTTTTCCTCATTTTCCCTATCAATAATTAATTATGGTCATAGAGTCATTAATTGGGACATTTCTAGGAATTCTGTGCTTCCCTGTCACTAGATCAAGTCACTAACCTCTTTGCAATTCCCAACATCGCCATTCTCTTTCTGGCTGCATTTGGGGTCAGAAGTGTTGCCAACACTAAACAAACCTGAATGTTTCCAGTGAAATCACCGTCTGATAAAGCATGTCTAAATGTTCTTCTCCTTCTCTAACTGCTGCAACCTCCCAGCACTCAACTGTGCCTTCCAATAACCATGCAGAGAACTTGCTCTCAGCTCCCTGCACTGTCAGCAGCTGGCTCAGCCCCAGGCTGCAGCCCTCCCACTCCTCCTTCCTTGCCGGTAGCACATTTCTCCTTCCACGTTTAATCTACTCCCAGCTAAGTTATTTGTTCAAATTCTATTTCTTTCCCCACATTTGTACCCTCTTCTGTTCTGTACGCTTTTCCCCACAAAAACAATTAGTCGCAACTAGGTCTTGATCAAGCAGTTGATTTTGACTTGCACAGCTGATGGCAAAAACTTGGCTTCTTTCAAGGTGTTGGTTTGCCTTCTGCTCTCATGAACCTACGGTAAGAAAATGTAAACTTCTCTCAGAATAACAAAAGCCGTATTGTAATCTCTCTTGAGTGTTGTTGCACTGGCTCCTTATGTATACAAGGCATAAAAACAAAATCAGAGAATTTTTTATATGATTAGTGAACTATTTACTAACACAGCACCATTATTAAAACTCTATTTTTTTACCTTTAAAAGTCTATTTTGAAAATATTATTTTCTTATTTGTTTTGCATTCCAAATTTGCCTCCCTCGTAAACCTCAGGGTAGTGATTACACACAGTGCTCAGTACATTGCACAGGAGTCTGGTTATTTCCTGAATAAGCTATATATGCCTTCATCTGTTTTTCAGTTTCAGAATTCTTGTTGCACTCAATTTGCAAAACATATTTTTCTAGTAATCCTTGTAATTGTAAACTTACAGAAGGTCTGTAGTAACACAGTATTTATGAGTTCGCTCTTTTTCTTCATATCCTCATATATTCTTAAAACAGTGAAATGGTTAATGTATAAGGAACATCCGGAGACTCAATTACCTCTTAAAACAGTATATCCAACATGAGGTTCCTTGCATTTTTCAGTCGTTTTGCCTCAGGTAATTCAGTGTTATAAGATTGTAACTCAGTTATGTAGGATCAATATTTTTATGTGATTACAAGTCCATATTACCTAAAAACAATTGCAGAATATTAATTATTTTTTTTTTGTTTTATTTTGGTATCTATTTAACATGGTGTTTTTTCCTTTCATCACAGGGAAGTCAGTAGGAGACTTACCACAAGTCACAGTGAACCTTTAAATCAAACTTATAAAGTCATGGTATCAACATTAAAGTTAATGCTTAATTAAACAATGACTATTTCTGAATGAGGATGACTTCAGTTTTCATGGAATTCTACCATAGTAAATAGAATTAAACAACACACTATGCACAAGCTTCTTGTTTATTTGTAAATGAGTTCCTACGTAACAATTTCTAACAGAGTACTGTTTAAATTTCTGTTAAAAGTTATCTGCTTACACCAGATTCTTATATGGTGTAAATCATTATGGCTCCATTACTTTCTTGAACATTTGGGAAGGACTGTTCATGTAGGTATCACAGCAAAGTTCACTGAGTGTCTGACTACTGAGCAGGACAAATACATGTGTTTTGAACTATTTCATTGAGTCAGTTACTTGATTAATCTTATTCCAGGATTTCCAATTTTGTGCCTCTTTGATTCAGCTATAAAGTGAAGGCTTGTGCAAGGTGAACTACCACTTATCAATCAAGAAGTTCACATCTTTGGTGACTGCAATTCTTTGAAGTGCTGGGAGAAGCAGAAATATTTATCATGTTCTCAAGGTGGTTTCTGAACCTTTCAATCTTATATCTAGCTCACAGCCCGTGCCTCCTTCTTCAGTCCTTTCATAGACTGTGAAATCAGCAGTTTAAAAAGACATTCTCAGCGCTGGGAAGTACAGGGGAACTAAGACATATAATCAATCTTCAGAATTCCGTGGCACATGCTAACAGGTTTTTATTTCTGTAGTCATCAAAAGGATTAGACTGCATGGTAAAATAACTTCACTCTCTCTCTGCCTCTCTCTTTGTGTGCTTCATCCCTTTTTCCTCTGTGTGATGCTGCTACATGTTGCTTATATTTTCTTTTTAATTCCTTTTGTAAAATGTATATTGCCACTTTTTTACTCAGTCAAGAACATTCTGCAAGGAGATTTCAGCTGCTTATACACATTTGAAAGGTACACTCAGCATGGTATACTTAGAAAAAAAAGAAATCCAAAACCTACTACAGGGTTTATTTTTGCTGTTATGAAAGTTCACTCAGAAAGAAAATAGCAACAACCCAGCTAGTATTGCTTTCATTAAGTGTACGTGAAATGCAGGGATCATGGTACCATAGAACTAAATAAGTTAATATTATCTTCACAAGCCGGTAGTGTCTTGATCATTGATAAGCGGAAGCTGGTATTTACTGTGCCGTGTTTTAATTCCCCCTGGCACCTTACTCATTCCTGAATTCATAATTGGATTTATAAGTACTGTTCTTCTTTCTTACATGCCACACTGTGCTCTCCCATTGTTTTTTCTTGCTTCCAGTCATTTTCCCGAGAACCTGTAATAACCTTGATCTCTTCCCGTCACTTTATTAGACTCCCCTGGTAGCCATCCTCATAGCGAGCTCTTGACAGCACTCATCAATTCTGGATGCCTCAATTAATTGCACGAACACCTATCTGCTGGCTGCCTCTGTTAGCTCTTTCCACAAAACCTCCATCAAAACAACAGAGTGGGATGGCAGCAGCTTGGTGACTTCAACGTGGCAAGAACATGCTGATAGTTTAAGCAGAAATTTTACTTAGAAATATCCTACCATCTCCCTCTCCCCCAAATTCAATTTTCAACCCTGTTTCTAGGAATTGCAATAACATAGAAATCAAGAAGGATTGATGATTCTTTCTTTCTTTCTTTCCTTCTCTCTCTTTCTTTCTCTCTCTCTCTCTTTCTCTCTTTCTTTCTCTCTCTTTCTTTCTCTCTTTCTCTCTCTCTCTTTCTCTCTCTCTTTCTTTCTCTCTCTTTCCCTCTTTCTTTCTCTCTCTCTCTTTCTCTTTCTTTCTCTCTCTTTCTCTCTCTCTCTCTTTCTCTCTCTCTTTCTTTCTCTCTCTTTCCCTCTTTCTTTCTCTCTTTCCCTCTTTCTTTCTCTCTCTCTCTCTTTCTTTCTCTCTCTTTCTCTCTCTTTCTCTCTCTTTCTCTCTCTCTTTCTTTTTCTCTCTCTCTTTCTCTCTCTCTTTCTCTCTTTCTCTCTTTCTTTTTCTCTCTCTCTGTCTTTCTCTCTTTCTTTCTTTTTTTTCTTTTTCGAAATAAACAAAAAGCCAGGAAAATCCCAAAGCTATTATAGAAGATAGTATGGTGAAATTGAGTGCATAGTACATTTGAATAGAGTACAACATTTTTGCTGTAGCTGTGATGATTTTCTTAATGTAAAATGTGCTGTTTCTCCAGAGGAACCAGGATCTAGTAAATAATGGAACTGAGTGCCTTGTATGCAGTTTGCAACTTATTCACGGTGAAGGAATGATCCAATTAGTAGGTGATTAATCACAGGTTGCTCTAGGTCTCAAACTGGTTATTGAAAATTTATGGGCTAAAAAAATATTTAGTGCACATGCCTTCACCTAACAAGTAATCACCACCTGGGAATGAAAACTGCATTAAGAAAAAAGAAAAACATGGGCAGCAGCACAAAGTACTGCTAATTATTTGATTAATTCTTATTGTCACTGAGAATCATACTATTACCAGGCAATCATAATTAGAATGACAGCATCTGTGCTGCTTTGTTACCATTTTAAAAATTAAAAAAAATAAACAACTCTGGAAATATTCTACATTTCCATCTTAGAAAACTCTGGTGGTCTGATAACACACGCACAAAAAATAATCTGTACAGAATTTAATTTTGAGATACGCGACATGAGAAATTGTGCAGTTTTTCAAAGGAGATCTAAAATGTTAAAGAGTTAATCTTTAGAAAAGCTAACATTCCAAGTGACATGTGTAACAAAACCAGTTAAATAGTAAGATAAACTGGCAGTACATTAAATAAAGTGGAGGATCATCACATTGTTATTTTGTGGATTAGTCTTAGTATATTGAGATACTGCAACAATAATTGTCATCCTTTCTTGTGCCGTGTACCATGATTCATCAAAATATCTTATACAGAGCTGTTATATGATTTCCCATTTTCAGCTGTTCATTTACCGAAAGTAGCTGTCAATTTTTCTTATTCCAGGCTAGATATGCATGCCTAAATTTCAGATAAATGATAACCTTATGATGAGTAGATCTAACAGCAATGTGGAATGCCATGGTAGTATTTTGGTAAAGTAGACGATGAGATGGGATAGAAAAATACAGACTTTTCAGTGCAGAATCATATCCTCTAAATCTTTTCAGGTTTGCAATAATAACTGAAATTATATTCAACATAGGAAAAAATGGAATATGGAAAATTGCTAAAATAGAAGTAAAAATGCCGGTTTTCAGGTGAACAAAAGTATAAATCTCAATCATCACTAAGTGTTTTGTGGCCTAATTTAAGAAAACAGTTCCTTTGAGTACCACAGTAAGAGACTGAAAGAAAAACTTTTAAGACACATGTGGAATCTTCTTACTTATTTCTCAAAGTCATGTTTCATATATTGCTTCTTTACATCACTGTATCCTTAATCTTGATGTACACTTTTAGCTGCAAGATTGACATAGGTACCCTGGATTTTCTTCATAGGCAACAGAGAAAACTTGAACTTCATTGAGATAGTTCTTTTCATCCCAAAGTAGCTAAAACGTGAAATAAAAGTAATTATTTCTCTGCATTGGCTACAAGGGTGTTGTAAAGTTATCTAGATTTCAACTCTACTCTTTTTGTTTTTCACACTCAGTATAACATCACAGACTACTCAATTCACACTCAGTATAACATCACAGATTACTCAAATAAATTATCTTGGTGAGGCATGACCTACTTTCAGTAAACCAGTGAAAATAAAGGCAAAAACGTGTTGCTGCCTTAGAAAGATTATCTTCATATTCCTGTCCATAATCATCTTCCAGAGATGTGATACATCAGAGAAGACAATGATACAGTAGACTTGAAGTTTTCTCCGATCACACAGTTACTGAAGATCTGGTTGCTCAGTTTTTATTTAATATGTAATTCTTGAGCTGGTTTCTGAACTGATTTTTCTGTGTTCTGCATTCACAGCTGAACAATACATATTATGAGTTGCTTTACAGAAAAACTCAGCCATATATAGCTGTGCTGGCCTTCATGATACCAGAAAGGATCAACTTTTGCAGCGCTTGACCTTTAGCTGGAAACTGCCACCAGATTTCTAAAAGTGTTGGAGAATAAAAGGCAACTCTGGTCTTGCTTGCTGAATAGCAGTGGGATAACAGTGTCATAAACAGAGAAACTCTTCAGACAGAGCAGGAAAAAAGTGTACTTTTCCTGTTGATGGTACATTGACCTTCTTTAATTTTTCATCCTTCCTTTATTTTTAGAGGGACAGTAGAAGAATGAATCAAGGCAACTCTTCTAGAGTTCTCAGAATTTATTACATGGAAGCAAATTATTTCTTAATCTTGTGACCATCTTGGAAACTGTGCTAGAAATATTTAGTCCATTTCTGACAATCATCAGAAGAAAATAATTAGATTTTTATTCTAATTTACTGTATAGTAGTGATGCTGTAGCACAGTAGATAATAAATAGTGATGTCAAAACATAGGCCATTCCTAAAGGTAGCTCTGAGGGGTTCTTTTCTTTCCAGAGACTTGGGTAAATATTTATTTTGGTGCCTGAAGATTTTATTATTTTCAGTAAATTTTATTTCAGTTACTGCTGAAAAAAAGTTTTTACTTATTTCTCAGTCCTGATTTGTTCCAATTTGATTCACTACAACCTCTAACTTAAATGAAACTCATGAAGTGCACCAGGAGAAAGCAAAATTGTTGCTGGGCTTACACAGAATTTGAATGAGATATGTGAAATTCACTTCAGGTAAGACTGAGGTAATACTGTTTAGTTGATGATTAGCAAGGCAGAAATTATTTATTTCTTCTCTTCTGAGAAACCTGCCTACATTTTTCAGGACTGTGTGGCTATGTGGTTATGTAGATGAGGTAAAAATCATGTCAGTATTTCCTTAGTCTTGTTGCATGAGCAAATGAGAATTAGTGGAGGTGTGGAGAATAAGCAGATCATATTTTAATGGTGGGCTGTAATGTTGGATCTTTTAAATATCGAATTTAGTTTATGGAAATATATCTTTATTAACCAATGACTAAAAATTATTGAGAAACACAGCTGGCCCAAAATTTAAGTTCCTGCTTATTAGAGTTTACTTTAAACAGAATATACACCAGACCCACATTCCACGAGTAGACAGGCCTTCAGTTGGTTTCTGGGGACATGTACATTCTGCAAGAGTGTTTTATTTCACAGTATGACAGAACTTGAACTTGTGGACATTCAGAGATTGTTGCAAAACTCTATTCTTTCTTAAGTTTTTTGGGTTTTTTTTTGTCTGTGAAAGGTTAAAATTGTTTAGAAGATAAAAGAAAGGTTTTACTGTCTCAGTCACATGTTCCTTATCATAGTGAGACATTTTAAGAGGAGAATATTTGTATTATTTTGGGAGAATCATTAAATACAAATATTGACTGTCTATGTTATTAATGTTTGTAAGGTGTTTAGAGCTTTTGTAAGAATTCAGTATTCTGGATTGTAGTACAGGAATGTTGTTTTAATTTAGTGAATTTAATAGACTCAATGCTTTTCTTCTGGCAAATTCATTGTTTCAGAGCTCATACCTCTGCCTTCAAAAAGAGTATCTTTCACAAAAGCTTAATATGAAACTAACATACTGTGGTCTGTGAGTCTTATGTGATAAACATAATCTGGACAGCAGATCAAAATATCACAGTATCACAAGGTTGGAAAAGACCTCTGAGATCATCTAGTCCAAACTATGACCCAACACTAACACCTACTCATTGTTTAAACCATGGCACTAAGCACCCCATCCAATCTGTTTGCATTTCTCATACAGTTTTCTGCTGTTTTAGGTCTGTGGTCATTCAGATAGATTACACATCTACTAAATTTACTTATGCTGTCACTTAGATCATGTTATCATATTAAGTATGCTCCAAAGTACTCAAGGATAAAAAAAACCACAATTATACCTCAGATCTGTACAATAGGCCCTTCACCCTCTTCGAACTTGGTCCTCTACCTGGATGAATCAATTGAGTTTTCCAAAATTTTGTTGCCCTAACTTTTAGAAAGATAGCAAGACAAGGAATGGAAGAAAGGGGGAACTCCTTGACTTGAACCTCAAAGGGCTGTCACTTAAAAGCTTTTGGTTTCATGAGTTGCACAGAATGAAAAAATATTTGGTGCTGCCCCAGAAAGTGATTTTATGTTCTTCTCTTGACTGTCAGGGAGAACATAAACTGAGACAATATAGTTTTAGAACCAAAGAAAATATTTAATTCCCTCTTTTTTTTGATGAATATTAGAAATGTACAGACTGATTCATATGACTTTAATTAAATTCCTTACAGCCACGGTTCTGGGTTGTTATTATAAACTTACATAGTATTAAAGGAGGAATTTACCGGTGAAATTAAATCTATTTGTGTAAGCAGCCTCAAGACTGCAGTGAGTTCCATACTGGAAATTAATGCAAGTTTAAAAACATTTTTATTCTCATTTAGTAGAAAAGCAACTTGTTATTTGGCCTAATAAATATTTGAGAGGTACTCATCATCTTTTAAAAGCATCTTATCTAAAAGCAGAAATAGAGAAATAATTTCATTTCTTCATTAAAAGGATATTTTCCCCTTTCTTTTTTACGCTATTCATTTTGTTTCTCTTCTACACTTTTGAAAGATTTTTTTCTACGTAGCAGAAAGGCTGCATCACCCAGGGTGCCAAACTCTGAATGTCTAAAGTAGACTGAAGATTTCCAGAACAGGTCGCGTAGCACAAACTCCTAGACTAAGAGACAGCTAGTGCTGAAAAGCAGGAGGATATCAGGAGTATCCCCCTTCAAAGATTAGAGAACAAAATATGATTCAGGAGTGTTTAATGTAGTGCTGCAATTAACAAAAATGCAAATTGAGTTGTTCTGCCTGTTTAGTGTGCATACCCCTGAGATAACAACATAATTTAATAGTGAGGCTTTTTATATATTCCCAAATATGGATCTTCTATCCTAAACAGTAGATATTGAGAAATGTGACTTGCATCCTCCACTCAAACTTTACAGAATATAATTTAGAACTCCTGAAAAAAGTAGTATACTTCCTCCCCTTGAGATATTTCATTGACAATTAAATAGTAAAAGAATCCTAATAAAATTATTATAATAATAATAATAATGACGACAACAACAACAACTACCACCCTACCTAAACTGGCATGATATGATACATCCTGTGAAAATCCAGCAATGCAATGTAAATAGCACCCTTTTACATTGTAGTAGTAGGTGATAACACTAAGTGCTGGATTCATAAGTCTGGAAATGACCAATGATGTAGCCTGCATCATCTAGGCTTTGTAATTCCTTTGTTTGTACTAGAGCACCCACTTCAAGACAAAAGTTTTTATATATTTAAAAAAAAAAAATAATTAGCAATGACTGTGGATCCACCCAGACCAGCCAGTTTTCTTTTCCTGCACAAGACAAAATACTGCCTATGTAAATAATGGAAAATAATTGACGAACCACTACATCTAAACTCAGGTAGACAGAATTTCCTTTGAAAGCTGTCAGAGGCACTGACCTTTTCCTTGATCAAACAGCACTTTTTTTAGGAGCATTTCTTCAATAGACATCTGGAACGTGAGCCAGTTAGATACCTAAGTCAGAGAAACTGGCTTCCTTCTTTAAAGCCTTTTTGCATTGGACAGTCTTTTTAAGACACAGTTCCCTAGGACAAACCCTTCATCTTGCAAACACAGGTTAATTCTTTCTTTGTGGAGGTGCAACATTATCAATTGTACTGAAGTACATACACAATGCATACGTAAAAATCTGCTTTATCTCAAAAGTCTAATATTTTTTTCCTAAAATAAATTTCAATTCAATCATCTCCTAAAAGAAAAATCCTAGAAAAACCAAAGATTTTCTGCATGTAACCAAGATCAAAAGTTGCAAACTGAGAGGAAAAGTGAACTGTGACTGAAAATTTTACATTAGGCCAACCACCTTCATTAATCCACATCTTCTCTGGCAATTATAGGTATTAGGTGACCTGACTCTGGAGGAGAAATGTGTCCCAACTAAGCATGACTCAAACTGGTTTGGAAAAGGTCAAAGCCAAATCTATAATTCTATCCTGGAAAGTGATTGCTAAACATAGTGGATGAAATAATAGGGTTACAAAACATATATTCTGGAAGAAAGCACAACTCAGGCAGATGCCATATTTCTGAATGGTTTTCTGGTACACATCCTAATGAGGGGTCATAAGTGTGAATGATGGAGCCAAAATTCTGTGTATCAAGAACAAGAGGATAAAACTTTCTTGGTAAGCTAAGAGGTAATTATTATAAGAATTTCAGCTGGGGTTCTGGGCAAAAAACGAGACTATCCTGCATCAGCTAGGCTGGAAAAAATTAACATCATCTCAGACAAAAGAAACTGTAAATGTTTCAGTTGTTTTTTCTTTTGTTTCCCTTATTTTTGCAAAAAAAAACCCTTTCAAATGTACTGAAACTTCATTTCCTATCTTTATCCTAATATATGAAACATGTCCAGGAATATTCTGGGCACAAAGACCAGCTGGCATAAAATGACCCATATTTATGCAAGCCTCACAGTTTCCAAAGCGAGGGTGGCAAAGTTGCTTTTTGAGAATGTTCCTGGGACCTCATAAGTGCTGAATAATGCCCAGGTTTTGTCTGGAGACTGATAGCTGGCCTGAGCCCAAAGTATGTCAGGAACCATTCTCATAGTTTAGTGGAATAGACTTTCAGGTTCCAGTAGCTGGCAAAATCCCTGAATGTTCTTCAGGTTACTTGGCTATCACACATAGGATTTCATGCAGTGGGCTGAGGGCAATTGTAATCCTTAAGCTAATGCCAGAAAAAAAAACCAAAAAACCACAAAAATTTGTGCATGCTTATACCCAGGCACATGTTTCTTGCTCTGTTGGGCTAAGATTTTGGAGCTCCTACACACCAATATTTCTTTTGTAAAAAGCTTCAATCTGATCCTGAATATGAGAGACCACTTTTTGTGTCTGCATTGCAAAATTGTTCAGTTCAATGGAAGTTGCAAATGACAGTGCTTCAAGTTGTTTGGTTTGGGGATGCAGTTGACTGCCTAAATGATCTCCATTACCTTTTCTGCTAACACCTAATAATTGTATGTATGTGCAGTTATTTGCAGCTGTGATTTTGCATATGCAAAAGTAAGGGCCCTAAGTTATGTAATTATTCTCCTTCATCACAAAACAAACTTGTGTTAGCCTGAGATAGCTAAATAAGACACATTCAAACATATTCTTCTTCCTATAAATCCATACTCATCTGGGCTCCATTCAAACAGCCTAATTTTGCTGCACCGTTCATATCCTAACTGCATGAATTCACAAGAAAGTAGTATTCAGCCCTGTATAATGATCCTATGGGGAGGGAGAGGAGAGGAGAGGACTGCCCCTGACGCAGCTTTGAACCATTTCCATGAGCCCTGGATCCCAGGAAGAAGAGATCAGCACTTCCCTCTCCACATTTCCTCCTCAAGAAGCAATGATAGAGCACCTCTCAGCCTCTTTTTCTCCAAACTAGACAAGCCCAATGTCCTTAGCTGTTCCTCATAGGACATGCCTTACATTGATTTCACCAATTTTGTTGTCCTGCTCTGGACACATCCAAGGACCTTAATATTCTTCTTATATTTTGGTGCCCAGATATGCACACAGTACTCAAGGCGAAACCACATATTGAGCCTGCTGTCAACCAGCATCCCCAGATCCTTTTCTGCAGGGCTGAGGAAAAGGACTGAAAAGACAGTGGAAGAGAAGGTAGCTTTAGTCTTGAAGTACAAATAAGGTGTGCAGATAGATTCAGTGATCAGTAAACGCATGTAATGGTTTCAAAGCAAACTGAGCGTTTGACCACATTGTTCAGTCTCCCCGTGGGCAGTGAGAGGCAGGGACCATGCCTGTACCTCTCTCACGATGGAGTCCTTCTGCTCACGCATTTTGGAGGTGGGTCTCAGTTCACAGCTTTCTGGTTCCTCTGCCAAGTCCCCAGGAGGCTGAGCTGGATTTTCACCCTGCTAGATGCTTTGCTGACCATCTCCAGTTGGATGTGTCTTTATCAGGAAATTAAATTCCCAAAGAACTATTTTCTGCCTTTGGGAGCAAGTGATAAAACACATCACATCTATGTGCTTGAATTAATGGGCTGTCCAAACCTGTTCTGCCTCTGGGAACAGCCCCCTCTATTCCCTGGTCCCTGGCTGAGAAACATGAAGTAACAGGTTACCAATTGGCACAGCGTAGCAGAGTATAACGGAGGGATTTTATGGTATCACTATGACCAGCTCAAATTGTCTTCCGCCTTAATGCCCAGCGCAGACATAACTACTGTGGATTTCTTGAAAAAGGCATGAAAGAGGACAGTTAGTTTTAAGTAAGATTGAGAGAATTTTTAGGAGTTTTAGATGATCATTTAAACCATAATTCAGTTTTATTCTGAAATAATAGGAAGAAAATATGTCCTGACTATGAAGCACATGAAATGAAATTGCAGGCTGGGATCCTGAAATGGGTCTGAATAAGATGTTTTTTATTTTTTTGCAGGAAAATAAACGTTAGTAAATTAAAAAATAAACAATTCCCACTATTTGGATTAAGATGGACTTTTTTGTCTCAAGCACTTTTAGTATTCGGACCAGCTTCCCTTGGTCCTACCTCACCTTATTAGACTTGATTCCAGAAGTCACAATCATATCTTACTTTTCTTAAACTATTCCCATTGTCCAATTGTTTTGTTATCAGACAAAAGAGGTATATGTGCTCAATTAATGGGACTCTCAAATAGGCAGGATACAGATACGGTGTTTTATATGTTTTCCAGCTGTACTTCTCCTCTGGTGTTGCAGCAAGTAGACCTAAATAAAGCTAACGCCTTCTTGACCCTTTAATCCCTTAACACTTAACTCACAGAATTAAATCCCTGATAAAATAAAGACAACTATATCTGTGATAACTTCTTAATAATGTGTCAAATGTTCTCAAGAATATATAGCATATCTCCTGGCATTTGGGGATTAAATAATCATTTTGTTAAACATTACACATAGCTTTGTAGATGAGGCTATTTATATGAACATGAGAATATAATAAGGGGTAAGATCACAGATTAATTTCAATAATTATCATGTCCAATAATAATTATGTATGAGAATGGTCATTACTGAGTGCTTAAAGAAGATTTTAAGAATAGGAGAAGAAAACATTGATATTTTCCACAAATGCTTATGTTGTTACAAATCAGTAGCACAGAGACTTTCTGAGCTAAAAGTGGTTTATTCTTCACAAATAACATTTTTTTATTTTTATTTGCTTATTACTCAGAAGACAATGTGGAGACAGAAAAAGTTTGGGTCTACTAACAGTGTTATGTATGTTTTATGCACATGCCGTCTAGTCAGAACACTGGCTTCTATTTTTTTTTTAGTCATTGCTGGCTAAAGTCAGTGCAAAGACAAGATCTTCAGCGGGTGAATCTTTTTCATTTTGGTGCAGTTGTGGTTCTGAGACCCAGTGCCAGGAATGACAGGATGTTTGGATAAAGGTAGCAGCAGTAGGATGTTTCCTGCAAGCTTAGCATATCTTTCTGTTGGGTTTTTGGTGGTGTTTTTTTTCTTTTAGCATTACAAGAAATGGAAACATTTCAGAAATGCTAAACCGGTTCAACAGTTTGAAATTCCTTTGCACTTTCTGAACACAGTTTTTGATATTTTTGACAATGTTGTTTGAGCTAAAATAACCATGAATAACTTGTTTGCCTTGAAGCTGCATTTTTTAGTAAATAAATAACTTCATTGGCACTGTAGCCATTATTTGACTTTTTTCCCTGTGTTTAGAGATACTAGTACTTTTTTGAAGGCCTATATAATTATATTGTGATGTATGACTGAAAAAGAGAGACTGCTGTTACAATAAATGAAGTAATTACATTACCTCTTAAGGCACTGGTTTATATTTTAGCAAAACATTCACTTTAACTTTGTCATCTTCTACACTCTCCTTATTATCTATTGTTTTAACATAGCACACGTATGTAAAGAAAACAGAACTACAAGTACTAGTAAAAAAAAAGATTCATTTCACAGGTGACAGTCCACACAGACACCTTGCTGAGCATCTCATCCTCTGACAGCAAAACATATTTATTTATTTAGAATAAACATGTATCATTTGGGAAAAAAAAAAGCAAACCCTTATGATCAAAGGAATAAGTCTGTCAGGTAGTTGTGTTGCCTTTCAGTTGATTTATAAACGTTGGGCTACTGAAATGGTTAATTAATACAATACAAAGCAGGCTCTGTCATGATTGTCTAACAAACCTGTTATTCAGTTCTGTTAGATTTTCAAAATATACTAATATCTGGTTTCTTTCACTGTTTTAAGGATTAAGGATTAATTCTACTTTTTTAATGCAAATGGTTCTTTTGTAATTATCGTATTTTAGCCTTTCTGGCCTTCATCATATTTTAATTCATATGACTCCTTTGCTTTAGAAAACAACTTAATTTTGCATTTGGGAGCTGAGCAAAAGGGAAAATATCTAGTTACTCCATTATAATATTATAGTTTTATTTTTCTTCAGCTTTTAAGTTCTTTGCATGTTTGTACCCATGAGTAATCAGTCTTAATATTATCTTGACAAGCTTATTTTCACATTTTTCAAAGTTCAAAGAAGTCTGGTAGAGAAGATAACTATGATAGGTCTGCTATCATGGACCTTTTAAAGAGACAGACACCCCATAGACTGGGAGAACTCACACTGTCCAAAACTTCTGACCCCGTTACTGTCACTTTGTTCTAATTTCTGAAGAAGAAAACTTTCACAGATCTTTTCATTGCTTCAGTGTAGTGGCTGCTAATAGTTTTGAATAAAATCTTCACAGTGTTATTATTTCTGTTAGCTAAGTACATCTTCTGTAGTCAGAAAAGAAGACCTTTTTCTCCTGTTTGAGTTCAGCAGGGTAATTATACCATTTCCAGTCAGCCTGTTAGACATCATGCAACTTTTTTTGCCTTCATGGGCCTTTCTCTAAGAATTGTTGTATGTAGTGATCAGAGTAGGAATTCGGTGGCAGCAAATGAGTCATATAACACAGAGTGATCAGACTAGGTAAAAATCTGCTGAATTTACTGATAAGAGAAATGCACTATGCACAAATAAACTAGCACTGAATTCAGGTGTTTGCAGAAACAATTCTATGCCACTGATGTCAAAGAAAATGAGGTGAAAGAAAGACAGATTTTTAAGTCTTCAAAAATCCATTTTTAAAAGCTTATCCATTCATTCAGTGTTCTTAAAAAGCCTTAGGTGACCTTAAATCTGACCTAAAACACTTGTCACTATTTCAGAAATCTTCATGTTTAGAATGTGTTGATGGGTCTCTAAAAGCACAGTCAAACTTTTTGGATCCTTTGGTCCCAAGAGATGTTCACATCATTATCTTGTGCTGCAACAATCAGAAGATGTGCTGTTTTTACCATCATCATGTATACTTCACATAATCGGGACATGCTTAATCAGAAAGTTCTCAAGGGAAGCGTAATAATGCTTAATTAGAATAGTTGTGTCATCAGGCAAAGGTTACTTTGTAATTAAAGCACAGAACTATGCAAATCACTTTATCTCTCGCTCTCTCATTCTTTCTCTCTCTTTCTCTCAGTGTTTCACACACATTCTCTATCAGTCACATTTACGAACCTGTAAAATGAGATCAATACCTGTTTCATAAGGAAGCTGCTCCTCAGGTGTTATAAAGTGCTCTGAAATTGTAGCACGTATGTGTTCAGATACCTTCAAGATACTATTGTGCTGCACAGCAGAACATAGACCACGAGTGACCACAATAGCAGAAATAGCACTGGTTTACATGTCCCTACTCTGAACACTGCAAATTTTCTGAATTTGTCCTGGGATCGTACAAACAAGCTCCCAGACACGATCATGCATTCATTCCTGACTTTGGCTCCATTAACTTCTCATGTCAGTATCAGACACTTAAGGAAAGAAAGATGGACAATTTAAACAGTCTTTTTTCCTGTGTAGCATGGGCAAGGTTAGTGAGTGTGTATCCATTTAAGAGTCAAGTTATATCCTATTAATTTTTAGATTCATATGGTGAAACATTCAAATAGTGACAGAATGGTTTTGCAACTTAATCTCCTTAAAGAAGTAAGATTTTTTTCTATCTTAGAACAATCCCTTGCAAGACAAGGACCAAATTTCTCTTCCCATTAATGCCACTCAGAAATGCCCTTCTAATGAAGATTGTGGGACAACAAAGAGAGGAAAAGGGAATACACTTCTCCAAGAACAGTGAACGTATGATTTCAGGATTTTTCTGATTCCCATGTTTACATATTTGTGGCAGAGCTCTTATGTGAGGACAAGTCAAAGACAAGGAGAGTCCTGTTGGCTGCAAACTTTCTGAGAGCTGTGAGGATCAACTGCACTGAGAGGCTTAGACGCAGATGCGCTCTCTGAGCTAAAAATGATCATTACGTTCTAGCTTCAATGAAAGGCAAAAACACATGTATTTTCTTCTGTTGACTATTTTGCTAAATAGGAGAGGTCATACCTTGGTGCTACTCAGGGAAAGAACATGAGCACTCAGTAACACCAGAATTGCCATGCATGTATTTTCTCTATGTTATATTCTGTACACTAAATTTTTCTACATCTGAAGGCAATTTAGGGTTAACATATTTTACAAAACAAAAAAACTTGTCAGTATGTGTTGCTCATTACAGCCCCATTCTCCTAGCACCACTGGTAGCTGAGGATGCCAATATCTAGCCTTTCATAATTGTCTGTTTATAGCTGGGCTGAAAGTCATTTTCTCATGGGGTAATTTATGGGCAGTGGCAGGCTCCCCTTGTTCCCAGTTTGAGCAACCATGCCAAGAGCAATACACAAACCTTTACGCAACAATCCTTGCAGCTGGAATGTGCTTGTGTTGAAAGCAACACAGGAACAAATCTTCACTGCCAAATCTTCATCACATAGATTCAACACATTTTATCCTGTGGAGAAATCAATCCCCAGGGTGTATTTATCAGTGGTGTGGGAAACAAAAAAAGAGCTAGAAGATCTGTGTGGCTGTTTAAATAGTTCCTCATATCCAGAGAAGCAAGCAATGCAGCTTGGCACCCATAAAATTGTCTTTTTTTGCTGGGAAGCTTATTTTGTTTCACAAGGTGGAGCTGTGGAAACTTGTATACACATACGTAAATATATCTCAAGTGTCTCTTCAGTACAGACCAGTGAATTTGTTGTTGGGAATAAGGTTAAAGATCTCTTAGAGATAAATCTTCCTAAGATTTCTTTTGGCACATTATGAACTTTTCCATAGAAAAATAGTTGATAATAATATTATTTAAGCTTTAGGTGAGACTACCTCGTAAACATGCTTTAGTTCTGTGGGCACTGGGCTGAAAACCTTACCTTTCTTCCCATTCTTCCGTATCATAGAATATTTTGGTTGGAAAAGACCTCTGAGATCATTGAGTCCAACTGTACCCATCCTCCACTAAACCATGTCCCTCAAAAATCATCTCTCCTTTTTTTAAATACCTCCAGGGATGGTGGCTCAACCACCTCCCTGGGCAGCCCCTTCCAGTGCCTGACCACCCTTTCGGTAAAGAAATTCTTCCTAATATCCAGTCTGAACCTCCCCTTGCGCAACTTATGGCCATTTCCCCTTGTCCCGTCACGTGTCACTTGAGAGAAGAGACCAACACTCGCTCTGCCACAGTCTCCTTTCAGGCAGCTGTAGACAGTGATGAGGTCTCCCCTCAGCCTGCTCTTCTCCAAACTAAACAATCCCAGTTCCCTCAACCATTCCTCATAGGACTTGTTTTCCAGCCCCTTCAACCAGCCTCATCACCCTTCTCTGGATGCGCTCCAACATCTCAATGTCCTTCTTGTAGTGAGGGGCCCAGAACTGAACACAGTACTTGAGGTGTGGCCTCACCAGTGCTGAGTATAGGGGTACAATCACTGCCCTTGTCCTGATGGCCAAGTTGTTTTTGATACAGGCCAAGATTCCATTGGCCTTCTTGGCCACCTGGAAACACTACTGGCTCATACTCAGCCAGCTGTCACAATTCTGGACTGCCTGCTTATCACCTGCTTAGATTGAACTCAAGTTGACTGTAACCATCAGAAATAGTAATACAACAAGCTTTGCATCAGTGATACTATTGTAAGGGTATGGACACCAGCTGAGAAATCGGAGGTGACAGCAAGACCTGAACAAGCCAGCCTTTGGCTGATTCTCTTTACCACTTTGCCACATGCCTGTATTTTGTTCAGAGGCCAAGATTTGTGTTGTCTGTGAATCTTGGTGTCTCTGCAGCATTTCTCTGTGGCAGTTTGTAATCTCTAGCACTGATAAAAGTTACTCATTTCCTACAGGCACAAATGTAGTAATTCAAAACGAATATGATTTGCAAGCAATAGTAAATGGCACAATAACATTACTTGTATAAACTCATGATATTACTGTGTGCAGTTCTGGGCCAAACAATCTAAGAATGACATTAAGGTCCTCAGATGTGTCCAGAGGAGGGTAACAAAGCTAGCAAAGGGGATGGAAGGCATATCCTGTGAGGAGCAGCTAAGGACATTGGGCTTGCCTAGTTTTGGAGAAAAGGAGGCTGAGAGGTGACCTCATTGCTTGCTACAGCTTCTTGAGGAAAGAAAGTGGGGAAGGAAGTGCTGATCTCTTCTCCCTGGGATCCAGGGATAGAACTCGTGGGAATGGTTCAAAGCTGTGTCAGGGGAGGTGTAGACTGGATATTAGGAAGAATTTCTCTAACAAGAGTGTGGTTAAACACTGGAACAGGCTTTTTAGAGAGGTAATTGATTCCCCAGGTCTGTCAGCGACATTTGGACAATGTCCTAAAGCATATGCTTTAATATTTGGTCAGCCATGAAGTGTTCAGGCAGTCAGACTAGTTGGTTGTTGTAGGTCTCTTCCAACTGAAATCTTCCCTTCCCTTCCCTTCCCTTCCCTTCCCTTCCCTTCCCTTCCCTTCCCTTCCCTTCCCTTCCCTTCCCTTCCCTTCCCTTCCCTTCCCTTCCCTTCCCTTCCCTTCCCTTCCCTTCCCTTCCCTTCCCTTCCCTTCCCTTCCCTTCCCTTCCCTTCCCTTCCCTTCCCCTCTCTTTTCTAAAGTACTGTACAATCCAATTAATTTGACATGATAGAAAGGATCATACGTTTTTGCCAATTTTTAGGTATGTTTCTGGGAAAGTACTGTCTTGGCTCTTGGTTAACAGGAGTGTGGTTGTCGAATGTCCATAAAAATAAATACTGTATAAATAAACAACCTTATAAATCAATATCCATATATAAAAAGTATATCCTCTCTAGGATACAGAGAAGCTGGAAAATCTGGATATGACTATGTTACCAGGAACTCCCTCACGGGGAGATTCCCTAGAATAAAGTGTGTCTTCAGCATTGCTGTAAATGTCTGTGATGAGCTTAGGGAAGTGAATGTGCTTTTAAGATTCAAGTTATTTTCAGAAGGAGTAGTGAGTGATGTACAAAAGGCTCATAATTGCACACAAAAGAAAGGTGCTTTATAAATGAACATGCTACATGCTGATCATGGAAGTCTCACATGCTATTTTTACTGCTGGCACACCAAATGCTATATATTTTATTGCCTCAGATCTGAAGATTTTGGAGTATTTTATTTTTATGTGTCAAGTTATCTTTGTGTATTTTTTTAAGCATGTAAATAATTAATTGATTAGGTGACATAATAATGGTAACATTGCTGACATCAAGATACTGCACAAATATGAGCAAAGGTTTATCAAACTATGGAAGTGCTAGCTGTACTTGGTTGAAACGCTAGACAGTTTGTGACAGGACTATTTTAAAAAAGGACTGTTAATAAAAGGAAGACTTTATTTTTTTCTCTCTAGACTTTTACAAGTAAGTAGAGAGACTACATGAGAAACAGGTGCTGTTAGGTATAATGTGTGCTGAGGGAGAAAATGTGAATTGACAAATAATCAATTTCACTTTCATATTAATTCAAAATAGACAGCATAAGTATTACATGGCTACCCTTTTGTTATTCTCTTTATTTATTAATCTGAATGACATTTGTGAACATACAAAATAACCTGCACAAGAAAGATAAAATCTATATGCATACGGGTACAAATTAGGATATTTTCATAAATACTCATTAAGAAAATTATTTAATTTCTTTTGTTTCTAGAGAATATTTTGTATTTCTTGTTCCTCCTTGTCATCTTTTTACTTTCCTTAATATACCTCCCTCCTGTTGCTATCTCTGTTTCAGTTTGTGACCAAATCCAGTATTACAGCCTGCCTTTTGTCCCAGAAGATTTGTTTAGCCACAATTCTAAGATAAATAGTGGATGAGGTATTGAAGCCTATGGGCATCTATTCAGAAGTCAGAAAGACAGATGCCTCTGGTCATTTGACTTGGGGCTATACTTTTTAACATGCTTCGTTCTGATGGTGCCAAACTAACAATTGCACAGGTTAATCCAAATGCTAAATTTTGTATTACATGCCAAAGTGTGCCTCTGTGTTCCTATATATATATATATATATATATAAATTAATTACACTACATGAAGGTGAAAAAAATGATACCAAGGTTTCCGCTTCAAACAGTGATTGTTGTTGGTTCCTTGTGGAAAGCACTTGCTAAGGATAGTCCTATGGGAGAAGACTGTGAGTCAACATCTTGCCAGGACCTGTAGCCTGAAAATTCTGAAAACTCATTTCAGGACAGCCAGATGCCTTTTTCTCTAATAAATAATGGATACTAATGTTATTCTAGAACATTATATAAAAAAAATAATTTTTTTGTGAACATTCGAAAATAAAAAGTTTGGAGAAAGGAAAAAAATCACATTGCAGCTAAACACAAGTCCTGTTTCAGCTATTGGTATCTATGCTATTTCTGAAACATAGGGATATGGCTTAAAGATGTATACAGTTCAGATAGAAGTATACATTGGTAAGCAAGACAATAAAGAACAAATTTCGCCTCATGCAATCATGTAAGCCTGTTCAGCTTACTGTTTCTTTCATGGTATCTAAGTGAATTAGCATCAGGGTGAAAGCAAGGATACAAATCCATCTGGATTCAGTCGTTTATAAATGTAGTAAGCTGAAACAGCTTCGAGAAAAAGAGCCAGGTTCCTACTGTCAACATTTTGTGATCCTTCTACCATGAGCAAAGCCCAAGCTGATACAATCTATTACTGTTTGTAATGCAGTCTGCATTCTCTAAACAGCAAAAGAAAAAAGAGTTCACAAATTAGTTTTCTGAGTTCTCCTAAAAATACTTCTTCTGCCTTAAGATGCATTGGCAAGGGATAATATAAGACAAGGGTTGTTCATATTTCTTTGCCTTAATATTATATTTGGTCTCTAGAAACAGTGGAGCATGTGGCTGTTGTCAAATATATGCATACGTCATCAAAGACCAACCTCACTCCCCCTCAGGTCAGCAGACACATCTTCAATGTCATCAACAGGAAATTAATCCGGTGCCATTTGCACTCTTGTGAAAGACAAGTAAAAAGGACCATTAGAAAATTGTTGCCTCTTGAATTTATATCACCAGTTTGGTATGGTCTCACTTGAAAGGAAGAAAAAAAAGTAGGAAACAAGTTAAAAATCAGAAAAAAAGCACTTAATGTAAGATAAGTCTCTCTAGAAAACAGAACAATGGAAAATACCAAACCTATTACTAGGAATCTGTAAGTAGGCTAAAGGGAACTACAGGACTTCTGTCACACAATATGTAAAAGGAAGGCTTGAGTTTCTCGTATGGGTGCTGATATGGTTTAGAAGAGGGGACAGTGAGGTGGACTGAAAATGCCAACATGGTAGTGATCTCTAGCACAAAGTCCAGCTGCAGACAGGTCACTTGTGGTGTATCCTAGGGATTGATATTGAGGCCAGCATTGCAATATCTTCATTAATGATCTGAGCAGCCCTCAGCAAGCTTGCAGATGATACAAAACTGAGAGGAGTGGTAGATAAAACAGATGGGTGTGCTGCTATTCTGACCTGCACAAGATGGAGAACTGGGCAGTCAGTAATTTCATGAAGTTAACAAGAGAAACTACCTAGTCCTGCACCTGGCAGGAATAACTCCAGATGCAAATACACACCCAGGGACAACCAGCTGGAAAGCAGCTTGACAGAACGCTGAAAGGTAAATGTCACACTGCCCTTTCCCCCAGCATTTCTTATCCTATCCTCTTTTATCCAGCATAGACCTCTGAATGATAAGCTGAGATACTGATCCATTTCAAAGGAAAACATATTTTTTAGAGCTAATTTTCATTTAGATCCAGATCCTTGCTTAGCCACACAAGAATCCAGCACAAGGGAAACGATGCCAACAGGCAGGCTGAATAAAAGCAGAACAAGTGGGATCAGAATCTTATGTTACACCTATAATCATAGATTAAAGATGCATGACATTTCTCAGAGAATAATTTTGCACATCAGCTGTAAAAAGTATTATTCTTTCACTCAAATGATGACATTGTGAAATTGTCTTTTGCGCAGAATTCTTAGCAGTGTTTCTTGGTCAGATAGTTCTTCGGTCATAGGTTTTTCAATAAAAGGTAATTGAAAATCCTTACAGTTTTTCTAAGATAGAAAGACAAAAGCCAAAACATATTTAGAAATGCACTCACTCTTGTAGCCTATGTGTGGGACAACTCAGTTTAAAAAAGTAGACAAGGATTAGAGATATTGGACTTCCTGTCTCAGCTTCTTTACAGACTCTTCTGCATGATTCAAAGCTTTGCAGTTTGGAGAGCATTTATCTCATATAAATTTTGCTGATTAAATGTTGCTCCATTTCAAAGCTCCTGTATTAATAACTGAATAGCCAATAATGGGTGGAGAGAACCAGTAACTTTTAGTGGATACTGCAGCGTCATCATTGGAAGAAATCTTCTTTCTCGTACTATAGGAATTCCCTCAAAAAGGTATTTTTAGCCAGATTTATTTCATGATACATTTTACTGTACTATTGTACAGCCAACTGTATTGCATCCATTTTGTGTACCAAAAAAATCACAACTCATTACAAAATCTATCTAATTTTGTAAGTGTAACTATTCTAAATACTCTCTATTGTGAGCTGAGTGGATGTCATGATTTAGTAGCATGCATAAGAAATTCTAAAGTCTGTCAGCTCTATTTGAACAAGAAAATTAAAACTAAAATTGTAGAAAGAGCAATTTTCAGATATTTTCAAAGTATTATAAATTTCTTTTCAGTTATGATAGTCAAAGGTATTATACGTTACAATCAGTTGCACAGTACTACAAAAAATGTTTCATAAACATAATCAACATTGCTGCAAGCTTGTTCCACTAGTACATTAAACTGGGCTTGCAATAAATTTCTTGTGACCAACAGTATTTTGTGTATATAGCAAATAACTCATTCTTGCAAGATAAGACTATTAGTGCTTAAATGTATATTCTGCTTTTTTGTTGTTGTTTTGTGTCTTGATATTTTTAGGCAAGAAACTTTCAAAGAAAGGCTAAAAATGCATAGGAAATTTGCCTAAAATATTTCATAATCAACAACAAAAAATGCAACATTATAAAGAGGTGTAGCATGCTTGAAAACCTCAATAGTTTATGGTTAAGTGCTGGTACTGAATTGTTCCAGAAGGAAAAAAAAAATAATTTCTTTGTGAAAAATGCTGAAGGAAAATGAGTGGAGAGATTCAGGCCTGCTCACAACAGATATTAATTTAACTTTCTCAAGCTTAGAAAACTCTATTCAAATTATTCTTGAATACAGCGCTAGAGCTTCTAAGACACATGCCAAGTAATTCATCACTAATGTGATACTGCTACTAACAGTTACAGCAGGCACAGAATTTGGAAACCTATCTAGGACTCTGTGGATTCCCTGATTTCTGTGCCATGCACATAACAGGGGGAAAAACGTTTGGTCCAAGACAAGGTGTATAATAACTGCAGAGCTAGATAACTAAGTAGATATTCATTGTTTTAGCAACACTTGTCTTTTAATAAGGTCAAACACAGAATAATAACTAATACCTGCTACCTCATCCTGTGGTTTATCCTATTTAAAATTTCTTATGCTATTGCATCCTGGAAGCATTGGCAAATTAAAGATGGAAAAGATAATAGCTTCATGGACAGGTTTGGAGCTCCAAGACTTTCCACTGCATGTGGTTTTACTGTTTTTTCAGAAATTTATCATAGTTAACAAAAAAAAAAGGAACGAAGATTCAGTAAAAGTGTCCAATAACAAAAAAACTACAAAAACGATTGCATTGTTTTAGTGTCAGCTCTAATAAATAATAATTGAAAGGGAGGGTTTGAATCTTTTGTTAGTATACAGTCTGTTCTTTCCTTGTACAAGTAAACTCAGTGCTGTGGGGTTTTTTTAACTATATGTGTGGAAAGATAAATTGAGAAGCCACAGAAGGCAAAATAGAGCAGATAGATAAAAAAAGAGAAAGGTAATTCCTAATCACACAGGGTTACTAACAATTCCACAAATCATTCTATCCATTTTGACCTTGGTGGTGTTGCCTGCAGAAATAGCATCCTGATCTGCATTCCTCTCATTCCCCATTAAGAAATATCAAGTAAGAAGATAACTTCAGCTTAAAGTTCATTATCTTTTCTTCCTACCATGAATATTAGGTGAAGCAGTTACAAACTGCTCTGAGAATTTTACTACTCTATCCCCTTTGCAGTAAAATTGATTTCACACCACTTTATTTCTGTATGCAGAAATTTTATATCCAAACTTCTGTCTATGACATACAGATCCAGAAAACCTCTTTTCCCTTAGTGTAATCTCAACAGTGATCTGTTATCACTGAGTTGCCATAAGGCTTTCACCACCATAGACAATTTTCGGCTTTCAAAGCACCAGTCACTTAGCATGGTTTCCTTTGAAGTCTTAGGTGTTAGGTATGGAGAGGCTGAAAACATCTTTTTGTTCTCTGCCTAGAAAAACACATAACTCACACATGTATACACACATACAGAGAGAGATGAATAGCAAAGCTGAGCTGAATATACTGTACTTTCCCTCTTTGTTTTCTCACAACCACTTACTTGACAAAGGAGCTGCAGTTCTGGGGTCACCCAAAGAAGCTGCAAACCAGTGTCTAATGCTATGACTACCTTCAATTTAAACAAAAAACAAAATAAATCAAAAACTGTTTCTCACTGAGAGAGCGTTTAAGGAAAAAAAATGGACTTCAGTTTTGCCAGCTATCAGCAGTCTACAATCTAATCTGCCTGGATGCAAAGAGATTACAGATTTCCTGGTTGTAGTTAGTTGTGGGCAACAAAATGCATCCAAATCAGCTCTCCTGCAGTAAAATCTGTACATTTCCCATTTACAGCCACCATCTCACCTGCAAACTAAGAGCAGACAGCAATGAGGAATCCTTCAATAAATCAAAGCATTCGCAAGCTGTGCCTTTGATTTCAAGCTAGAAATGGAGTATCACAGAAATGGTGTGTGTTGTAAGGAAGGGCAAGGAGGAGGGGGGATAATGATCTATACCTCATACATTATTTCCAGTCTTTCAGTGAGACAAGTATGATCATGAGCTGGTGCTCTAATCCTTGTGCATATCCCCAAAGCCATTATAAGACAGAAAGGACACAAGAACAAATATTTTCACTCAGATCAAGGAAGGACACTGAAAAGTCTTCCAGACAAATTACCACACAGTCTTCTGGCAGGAGAAGTAAATTTAGTCTTATCAAAATATAGCAAATAAGGAGTCACACTTTTGGGGTCACGTCCAGGGTTTATTTGAAGGCACATGGCTTGATGTTTGCAGCCTTTGAAGAACAAAATGGGGCCATAAGATTAAAAATGCACACAACTTCACTTTATCTTGTTTCCAGACACACCAAGTCAAAAACCTGATCAGAGTAACCGACAATGCTGGGTTTTCACTGCAGACAAATACTATCTGACTTTGTGCAAACACAACCACAAATAAAAGATTATCCCATGAGAAGAGATCATTCCAGTAAGCATGAAAAAAGAAAAGATCCAGTGTGCATATAGGAAGCAGGAACAGCCTATTGTGAGTATTTAGAAGGCCTAAATTATTTGATAAAAATATGTTGGATCGGACAGTGGAGTATACCTACCCTAACTTGAGCATCCAAAAGTTAGACATGAAAGTTTAATTTAGTCATTGTGCTTTCCCTTCCTGTTCCATGAAGAGAAGTAAGACTCTAAAGAGGACAATTCTTCTCATCCCATGATTTTTGTCTTAAGAGTCAGAGGATTTATGTTCTGGAAGTGCTTATTTCACTCCATGCAATGTAACGGGTTTTCAATGTCTCATTTACTGATTTCAAATTAATTTGCACAAAGGATAAATTATCTAATCCTAATGAATCTCTACACATACAAAGGCAGCAGGATGGAAACAGAAAACAGAAGGTGAATTTAAACAGCAGATACCTCCTCTGTTACGGCTCCTGGTATATGGAGAGGTTTTGTAGTGCAGTTTTGCAGTTTATTTCTAAAGTACAAAAAAAAAAACCAAAAAAACAACCCAGCAGAGTCCATTGTTATTAGCAGGAAGCAGATCTGAAGGCAATATTTAGAAGTTTTCACTTAAGAACATTTGACTTCAGTAAGGACTTTTGTTTGTTTAAGCATTTTCCGTGAGGAAACAATATCTATGCCAAACGGTTTTACTGAAATATTGAAGAACCCTAGACAGTAATCTACACAAGCCAATGAAATGGCGCTCCATTTCATCAAACAAGCAGTGAAAGCTTTATTACAATATTGAGTTCAGCAAGTAAACCAAGCCTTATCCAGTGCAATCCATAAAATTAATCAGGCACAACCTATCCCACACAGCTTAGTACCTTCTTCATTGCAAATGTTTTAAAAAATAAACACTTCTGAGATATATAAATTCATAACTACATACTTGTACCAGTTTAACATTTTACGGTGTTTTTCCTTAAAATAGAAATATATTAACATTTAGTTTCTCATTATCAATGTCACGAGTAATATAAACATGAACACATAAGACATCCTTAATTTCTTTTGCCATTTTTTATTGTTGTTTACATGGTTTTGTTATGTATTGCACCATATCTGAACGAAAAACTGAAAGAAAGAGTTAGGGAGGATGAGAATCCACCCTGCCAAATTGCACTTAACTTTTTACATCTCCTCAGATTATGCATTAAAAGCTGCCTTTAAAGGGTTGCTGTGAAGAGGTTCTCTGATTATTTCTGAAAATGGCTCAATATGCTTCATGACCTGTAGAAATATTCACTAAAAACCTTGACTTAAAGATCAGATCCAAAGAAGACAGAGAACACATGTTCAAACAGTAAAGCTGACAAAGCCACCCACAAATGGATACTCTAAAAAGTGATGTTCCCCCTATTCCTTACAGTACATGGTGGCTGCTGCAGAAGCTCTCTGCATCAGAAGGTGGCTACCCCATCCCAAATTTCCAGTTCCTATGTGCCCTTCCAACAGAGGGATTGCATGCTGAATTATGAATGACATTTAAGTTGTCATTCTGCTGGCATATCTTTGCCCTAAGAAACTGCACTGGTGAGTAAATTTTGCAATAGTTATACCAGAGGAGGTCTTGAGAGGAATGTTGTAACCAGGCAGTATGGATGAAGTGGAGAAGTTGTTACAAGTGATGAGGAAACCAAGTATGTGTTTGTACACTGCACTTATTAACAGTACTGGCCTGCCTCATCCATATCACTAAAGTAACCACAGTTTTTGTTTCTTTTATTCACAGGGGAGAATTATTTATTGGCTAATTGATTTCACTGTCAGCTGTAAATCAGGTACACAAGCAATAGACAACAGCATCATGCAAACAAGTAGCAATCAGTCTCTCAGTTAAGAGTATAATTGTATTAAATTATCCTGGCATTACTTCTTTATATGCTGTATAATTTAAGTGATATATCTTGATACATTGAATCCTTGTTGAGTTACAAAATAATCAATATATTGAATCCTTGTTGATTCACAAAATAATACCTGTGCAAGAAAGCTGTTACAATTCGTTAAGGATTACCTTATTGAGGCTGGTGGAGCTATTTATGACAGTTCCCAAATGAGCACCTCTAATATATTGTATAGCTATTACTAAACTAACATTGTATGTCTTGAGACTTCTATTTACTAATAATTTCTACATGCTTCCGTTTTCACAAGCAGTTGTTCTTAATAGATAATGGAAGTTGGCAAGAAGTAACAGAAGGCTTTGCAAGGCCTGGAGAAACTCAAATTCCTCTCAACAAAATCAACAGGAGTTCAAAGTGCACATGATGGAGAGTAACAGGACATTGTGACCTGATTTGGAGCTCACCTTCTGGTCAGTAAGTTTTAGATGGATATTACTTTGCAAAAATATACATGTCATGTAGACTAAGCTAAATGCTGGAAGTGTTTACGTTATATGACAACGTTCTTGTGCCAAAATACTTCTAATGAAACACTTTGGAGAAACTGATTTTAGTACTGAAAACCTCATCATTATAATAGTGTACCCTGCCCAAATGGTAATCTTCTCTGCACCACATTTCAGTACGACTTACATTTTCAATGATGTTTCTGAAAATACACCACAAATCCTACCCCAAGTATGAGAGGAAAACAAAAAAAAATCATATTCTGTACCAAAAAGATAAGGAATGAGAACTGTGAGATAAAGTTGACCCAGAAAACCCAAAAGAACTGTAAAGTTAAGCTCAGTTAATTTAGCACATATCTATAACTAGGTTTGCAAGAGTTCTGTGTCACTTTTGATATGCTTAAAGTTTGATCCATGCTACAACACACTGAAATTAATCTTTCAGAATTTGCTCCTCTAATTTATTTCTTGTGTATAACTTCCCTGCACTCAAGTAAGTAATACAATATAGCAACTGAAATGGGTGAGTTGTCATTTTTCCAGATTGGATATTCCCCAAGCAAGCTTCTCTCTCCAGGGAAGCTCTTACACAAAATGCTGTTTCAACATTTTCTAGAAATGGGTATGTAGATGCAGCTTTGGGTATAAAAACTTTCCTTTTTAAAACAGAAATTGGGAAATCTAGACATTATCCTTGGGAACACTGTGCAATTTAGAAAATCACTGTTTATCAGCCAAATTGAGTATGATTCACAGCTTACCATAAACATGGCTTTCTTTGACAGTTTTTGCAGGTAACTTCCTTTAATTATAACCAAAATGCCCTTGCGAGTAAATGGAATATTACAAATTACAATATATAGATACCTCCTACAATTTTTCAGGTCAATTTAGGTCTGGTCTGAGGTCAGTTCAGATGACTTGAACCTATCAGAGGGTAAATAGAAACAGCAGGACGAGGTAACTGCATAAAAAAAGCCAGTCTAGGTAATAAGCTAGGTAATAAGCATAGAAAGAGCACAAATAAGAATCTGGATTGCACAAAAAACTCTGTAGTAGTTATTTGAAACGTACGTGGCTGCTAGGCAGAGAGATTAAAATTTTGTAGAAAGCCACACAGGAGAGAAAATAATAAAGAACAGATATTTTCCTCGGTGTATTTTTTTTCTTGCTTCTTATTTGATGATAGGATTTTAAGGTTGCCATGTGAACCTGCCTCTTCCAGTTACTGAAGGTTTTAGAGAAGCAATGGTACTTAATGATACACCATAATCAGATTGATTATTACAAATCTCTTGAATGAGTCCTTGTCACAAATCTTAATAAAATAAATTTTTTCTTGGTTTAAGCAACTAATTGCTTGTTTTTAGAATCTCTGTCCTGTACAAAATTCAGCAGTGATGTGCTGAGACTGTAACTCAATTTTTTTTTAGAAATCTTTCACTTTGAAAACAATTTAAAGGGAAAATAATTGAATCTAGTGATGAATAGATTTAAAATGCAAAACCATAAAAATTATATTTACTTAAAATCATCTGGCCAAATAAATGTGATTGACAATCAACACCTTTCAGGAATTAAGTACGAACAGGGATTTCAGGTGTCTGCTAGTGGGCAGCACTGATGCACCTGAAGCCAAAATTAAATGTCAGCAGTGGAATAGTAACAGTATCTTTATATTAGATATGGATTTTGCATGTTTTGTGTGTTTATCAACATTACTGCTGTAAGATTAGTACAAGCCTACAGTTTACATGAAAGGAAAAATAGATGCACAGTCTTTAGAGGAAAAGATTAGATACATCACTCTAGAATATTATTTCATATATTTAAGAAATATTTTTGTTGCAGACCCAACAAAAAGGAGGAGGGGAGATGAGTGGATATTGCAAAGTATATCCTATTCTGATGTATATTATGGATGTCGTGTGAGGATTTAACTTAAGATAGACAAGTATAGAGGCTATAGCTGTACTCTTTAGACAAATCTTGAAAACAAAAAAGATCCTTTATACATTAGACAGGTGAAAAAAAATTAGAGTCAGTTAGGAAAGAATAAGCTACATGCCCTACCAAGTATCAGCATGCAGAGGGGAGGGTTTAGCTGAAAGCTGAATCTCAGTCTAAGAGGCTGACTGTTGTCTGAGAGCTGTCTGCTTGTTTTTCATATCAGTGGTGTAAAGAGGTATCTTCACATGCTGCTGATGGCTGTACATAGTACAAAATACATTGACATCCCTGAGAGCCTTATATTATTTAATTTCTTGTTTCCCATTTCAAATCTGTCCGTTGTGGCTTGCTTGAAGAATTTTCTTCTTTTGTTTCTTGAATTATCTGATATTTTTTATGGAGAAAAAAGTAACAAAATGATACCTAATTGTATTTTCTACAGATTAGTATTTTCTTTGCAGAGATTAAGCACTCAAGCAGATTTAGACAATCTACAGGGAAAGCTGAATTTCTGCCCTTGCTGCCTGTGGTCTGTACTGTAGCAGTGTCATAAACACTGTGAAAATCACAGAACTGTTGGCCTGATGGGAATTGTGTCGTTTTTATCAATGTCTTCTTCTGAGAGGTGGGATTATAAAAAAAAATAAAATCAACAGTTAATAAAGCAGATTGTTAGTGTTCCTCTTATGTCCACCTTGTTATTCCTATCTCCAGGGCCTAGGATACCCTGAACGCCAAAGAATGACAGCTGCCAGGGAAGGCAATAATTTTCTTTGTTAAGTCTATTTCTTGGACACTTCAAATAAAGCTAGAACTGCTGGATTGTGTAAGAAGCAGATGAAGCCCATTCAGCTGCAAATGTGGTAAGAAATGTTCCAGGAAATAATATCAAGGTTTTCAACTAAGAGGTTAAATTCTGCAAAGTTTAGATGGCAGTAGGTCCCAAGCCCACCAGCAAGGTCTGAATGTTCAAAATATTATGTCTTAATGTAAGAAAGTGTCAAAGTGTGAAAGACTAGATTCATTCATGTCCTGATGGAAATGCCATCATTCATTTCCTCTGTTGAGGTAATTTCTCTTTTGTGTAGCTCACTGTGATTTTTTTAAAATATTACAGTTTTGATTTTTTAATTATTAAATTAATCATTTAGTACTAGAATCAAATTGCTAAAACCCACTTCAATTTTTTGAGCCGTAACTTAGACCTTACTGTCAGTCCTTTGAATTTTCCACATAAAACCAACTTAATGCCTGTTAAAGGAAAATAGAATATTATTCATCAGAGACAAATGGTCTCTTGGAAAATATTATTCGTATTTAACCACGTGTTCTACTATTACTCGGTCCATTGAAAGTGAAGAAAATATATCTCATCTTTCCATTTTCCTTTCATACCATTCAGAAATGAGTCATACATTATTTTATTTTGTCTCAGAAAAGTCATTTTATTTTAAAGTTGTTTTTTTCCTAAGCATTTGAAAATATTTTTTGAGCAACAAATCATCTCAGAGGAAAAATAATAATATTCCTTCCACAAATCACAAAATCATTATGTAGATAGTCTGTAATTCTCAGTAAGAAAATCACTCTGCTTTTGTGAGAGGATAAAAAGGTGGAGTCCTTTGAGAGGTATCTACTAAATAACCAGTTTCTTTCACAATTCTTTTATAAGGATAGAGGATGATTTTCAGTAGATGTTCTTCTGAATTGGTAAAAGCAGAAATTACAAACAAAAGCTAATATTCTACTTGGAGAAATTCAAGAGAAAGACACATAAAAAGTTTGTTAGGCAAAATGAAAGCTCTGGAGGAAAAATGAAAGGCTAGCCAATAAGAGAGATTTTTAATACACACTGGAAAAAAAAAGTAATTTTTGTAAAGATAGTCACCAGAAGCCTGTAAAAATGAGCCCAAAGAGAGATAAAAAGACTGTAACGGAAGCAATGTGTCCAACACAATATTCTCTAAACACGACGACACATTCAGCTAGGCCTGTTTCACAGACATGAAGAGGAAGCTCCTGTATGAGAACTGCTCTACAAGAAGGCAGAAAATGTAAAAGGAAAGAACTAAAATCTGACAGCTGGTTCCTGTCATTGAAATGTCCCATTATAGATTTTGTTTGGATTAATTCTGGATAAAGTAATTAATTTGATATGAAAAAAAGTGTGAGAGTACATAAATTTCTGAATTGAACTGGAAAAGAAACATGTTATATTTCTACTATGTGGGATAATGAAGTACTTTCCTACCACAAAAGTAAGCTGATACCTGCTCTGGATATCTCAAGTTCAGGTAACATGTACTTAAAGCTCAAAGAGTTGTCTGAAGTGCAAACCTCATGAAGTTCAACAAGGCCAACTGCAAGATCCTGCACCTAGGTCAGGGAAATCCAAAGCACAAATACATCCTGAGTGGAGAACGGATTCATAGCAGACCTGAGGAGAGAGATTTGGGGATGCTGGTAGATGAGAGGTTCAATATGAGCCAGCAATATGTGCTTGCAGAAAACCAACCATGTCCTGGGCTGCATCAAAAGAAATGCAGCCATCAGGTTGAGGGAGGTGAATTTGCCCCTTTAACTCTGCTCTCATAAGACCTCACCTGGAGTACTGTGTTCAGCTCTGTAGCCTCCGGCACCAAAAGGATATTGATCTGTTTAAGCAAGTCCAGAGGAGAGTCACAAAGATGATCAGAGGACTGGAGCATCTCTCCTGTGAAGACAGGCTGAGAGTGTTGGGGTTGTTTAGCATAAAGAAGAGAAGGCTCCAGGGAGGCTGTAGATCAGCCTTCCAGTACTTAAAGGAGGCCTACAGAGAAGATGGGCAGGAGGTTTTTATCACAGAGTGCAGTGACAGGATGAGAGGGAATGGGTTTAAACAAAAAGAGAGTAAATTTAGGTTAGATACTAGGTAGAAATATCTTACTGTGAGAGCGGTGAGGCACTGAAACAGGTTGCTCAGAGAATTTGTGGATGCCCCATCCCTAGACGTGTTCAAGGCAAGGTTGGATGAAGCTTTGAGTAACCTGTCCTAGCATAAGGTGTCCTTGCCCGTGGCAGGGAGGGCAGGGCTGGAACTAGATAATCTGTAAGGTCCCTTCCAACTCAAACCATTATATGATCTATGTCAGAGCTACTACTGTGGCCTTTTGGAGCTACTTTCAGAAAACACAGTAAATAATGAACATTACTAATCTCTCAGAATCCATTTTTAAAGATTGACATATCTTGATTATATTCCCTTGCTTTGTATGCATTTACCTTTTTATTCTTAAATCATCCTGAATCCTGGATGATGGAAAACTCAGACTACAGAAATGCCCTACAGAAATTTGTCCTCGGGCACTTCCAGGTGACACCCCTTGACATCTTTCTATAGAAATACTATTGAAGTATCAGAGAGGAGTTTACAGGGCAAACCTGAATTAAATTCTTCATCTCCTTTCTCGCTTTTATTTAATAATCCTGAGTTTAGATTTGAGATGGATTTGAAGTGTGTGTCTGCCTGGGTGTAAACTCAGCCCAAATCATTCACCATTTTCTGTCATGATGTCATCAGTGGGATGAATTCTTAGTCCAACCTGTTGGAACAGCACATCTACAAATACAGTATGTATTGTGCACATTAACTTCTCCAGCAGTGCATGAGGCTCAGCCATATATTGCACAGGAATGATGGGCAGGGGAAACACTTTGCAAAAATCTTTTGGAACGTATTTCCCAAGTGAAGTGTGTAACATGGGTCTCCATCACTCTCACCTGACTGCACTCTCAATTGGATAAAAAAATAAAAGCCTATTCTAAATGGTTTCACATTTAGTTACAATTTTTGAGGCTTTTATTTAGCTCTTTTCAGTTTAGTTGGACTGATTTCCATAACATAGGAGAATACAAAATTAATTTCTACTTCATA
Source organism: Tapera naevia (assembly GCA_033556795.1). Classification (NCBI taxonomy): domain Eukaryota; kingdom Metazoa; phylum Chordata; class Aves; order Cuculiformes; family Neomorphidae; genus Tapera; species Tapera naevia. The sequence goes on from JAUMJJ010000059.1 coordinate 19,134,388, forward strand.
ATGCTTAGCTGCCAATCCAGAATTGTAATGAACAAATCAAATACGTGTTACTTAGGCATATATATATGTGGAGTTAATTGAGTGGAGGAGATAATAAAAAAAATTTAAATAATCTTAGAAACTCAAATAATATTCTGGGATAGGATAAAGTATTTAAAAACTGAATTTTAAAGGTGGAGCTGTGGGAGGATGTGATATCTTATCAGGAACATGTTAAAAATAAAACACTTCAATATCTATTGGGAAAAAAAATCTTGATTAAGAACCAGTAGCAGATGGAAACAATTATTCACTCAAGACACTATACATTCATTCATGGAGACACAGATGCTACTTAGTCTGATGGGTTGTGCATTAGCCCTAAATTAATTAAAATAGATTTAAACATTACCTTTTTTCTCCTGTTTCAAAATGTGTTGTTGAACTTAAAATCATGAACACAGTTCATTGACTGTAAAAGGTGACTGAAAACATTGCCACTCTGCACTATGCTTCTTTTAGGATTGGAAAGACAAAGCTTTATGTAAAGTTCTAGTCAAATAGCAGTTCTTGTACAAATAAAAGGAGCAACAATATTATGCTCTTTGTCTAAGTTATAAATCAATAATGATAAAATGTATTTAAGAATTAAATTGTCACCTTCTTAGTTCACATACTTTAATTACCACTTTTTACTGAAGGAGGATTGTGCACATATTCCTACTGGATTTCATAATTTTTCAAGGGCATTAATGCAAGGCCACAATGTTTAGCTTTTATGCAAAGAAGAGCATTTAAATCAAAACAGGAATGGTTGTCTATTGATCTTCGTCATATATGAGAATTTTACTAAAAATATAAGATGTTATCCATTTCTGACTTTCATTTAGAAAAAGTAAAATCTTAACATTTTTCAGTGTGTGGAGGAAAGAAAGCTGGGAAGGAAAATAGGGCTGGGAAACCTTGGAAATATAAGAATATAAACTGCTTATGCAGGGGAATCATGTTTATACTGGTCACAAGGGACAGTTCATTATTTTTGAAAGCATTAATTCACATATGGTGTCCAAAATATGAATAATTGAAGTTGGATGAAATTTCTCCTTTAAATGGAGTTTAATTTGTAGTCTTGATTAAAGTAATTTGGAGATGCAAAAAAAAATGCTGAATATTCCTGTCTACTTACACTTAATTCTTGTAAAAGTACTATAAATACATAGAAAAAGGTCAGATTTCTCATATACTACCTGCTCATTCGACTTAACATCACTTTTACTTTGCTGGGATATCTAGATCCAATCATTCAATTTCATTAAGTAGTCAGAGAACCACCAGCTTCTAATAAAAATTTCTTATACTTGTAACTTTCTGTAAGATTGGAAGAGTCATGCTGAAAATCAGCCACATTTTCCTTTCCCACTTCAAGTGTTTGCCATGGAAGGAAGATTAGGTATAGTATCACCTTACTGAGGTGGCCAAACTGACACAAAGTAGAAGCAGCTGAAGTGGAAGAACTATGACCATAGATCAAAGTAAAAGGTTTTATTTTATTTATTTTAATTTGTCCTTGCTGAGCAGGAAAGGTGATGGCAGACATCAACTGCTGGTAAACAGTTACAAAGATACTTAAGGCTGCCAGCTAATCTCTGATTCTTTTGCACTACAAGTGAGGAAAGGAGAGCTCTGCTTCTCTTCTTTGGCCAAGACCCTGTGGTCCCAGTTAATCGATGTCTAAGTCTACATCAACTACACCTCAACACAAAGCAAACCATTAAACAAAATTAATTTACATGTGTTTCAGTTTTCCTATTCTCCCAGCTGTTCAGTCTCAGAAGATATTATTAATATATGTAATAATAATTTCGAAACTAACAAAGGGTATCAATGATAAGCAGTGACTGTGCCTATGAAGATACTTTGGTTGCTGCTTTGTTTTCTTCAGATGAAAGAAGAGATCCAATGAGCACATATGCTGCTGGCACAATCTCAGTTAACTAAAACCCATTATAGAATCGTGAGTCATTATGTTTAACTTCATGCTGAAAAATAGATGGAGCATTTTGAGTTATATGTATAGAGCAATTTTACTCATACATATCAGGAACATAGAAAATCTATATATTTCATTATTTCATACAATTTTGTTTTATTATATAGATCCATTTTTTTTCTTGTAAAGTTAAAGTGTATGTTGCCTTTGGAATATCACACATTTAAAAGAAGAAAGCCTTTAAAAATAAACACAGTGTTAAAATAAACAGAAAAATCCCTTTGGTCGTAAATCTAAACTATGCAATTATGCCATTAGCTTTCTGAGATGGTTATTTCTTGGAAGACTGTAATAAAGATACTATAGTTATAATATTACAGGATCTAGAGACATGTAGTAATATGTTTTTAATCAATAAATCTAAGAAAAAAAAAGAAGGCAATGAAAATTTTGGTTTAGATATTACCGTCAAGGAGGGTTAATGCACTTATAATATAAGAAAATGCAGTGTGGTTTCACTGTATGGTGGACAGGTTTTTCCTGTGAGAAAAAGCAAATTTAATCACCCTACAACTCGAAAGTTGTGTTTTGTCTCACTTGGCTTAGTAGATGAGGACAAGAAAAATTTACACCTTCACAGTACTCATGGAATGTAGAACAATTTGAAGTTACCAAAGAGGCACATATATCTCTTCACATAAGCTAGTTCTGATACTTGAAGCCTCAAAAAATTTGGTAAATAGATATCCAAGATAGTTCTACAAGGCAGGTAGCATCCAGAAGCACCACAGCTATGTGCATGCAGCTGGAACGACCTACGAGCGCAGCTGACAGCTGCTCACCGCTGCTCACAGCAGCTCACTTTGCACATCAGTGGAGTGTGCCACTAAATTTAGCAGTGTAGGGCAGTGTTTGTGGAGGAGTCTACTCAGTGACCATCCATTATTGGTATCAATACAACCTTTATTTCAAGAAAGATGAGCAACCTGTCTTGTGGTGGAAGGCTTGACTTTTTGGAAGTGCTGAATGAAAACTAAGATAGACTATTGCTTTCTCCATGAATAAGCTAGGGATAATTGTCTCTATAATTAAAAGGCATTACTGACTTAAGAATGAACAGGTGAAATAATCAGGAGTAAAATTAAGTTAAAAATTAGGACAATGTTTCTGACCACCATCGTAGTGGGAATCAGAAATCATCTCTCTGCATTGATGAGTAACAGTAACTAGCAGCTTCCCTCTTCTGTCTTCTACTGACTGCAAAGAGCCTGCTCTAATGGACACTGCTTCTCAGAAACTTTGGAATGTACTATTGTTAATACAGAATGAGTGGCAAATGAGAAAAAAAATAATAACCTTTTTTTTTTCCTCTCTGTGACTTTAGTTTAAAATAGGATGCACACTTCTATAATTTCTTTTCCAGGGAGATGTAACCTTCCGGAACCTGTCTGCCAGAAAAGAAAAAAACTCCCCAGCTAGGCTCTAGATTCAGGTGAGTGGGAGTGTGGTTGGGAAGTAAACTTTGAAAAAGCAACAGCATACTGAAGCTGTGATATTTTCTCACTTTAGTTCTTTGTAGTATTATTTCTAAAAGCATTTAGAAAAATGCCTACACTTAGATTGAGGTGGCCATCAGACTAACACCCTACCAGGGCCATATGAACAAAACTTTCCTCGCTGCATAGATAGGCAATATTGTTTTATTTTCACTAAGTACTTCAGTCCATCGTGCTGTGAAAATAACAAAGAGAGTAAAATAGATTTAGTACCAAAAGGCAAAAAAACCAAGAAAATTACAGGAGCAATCTGTAAATTCTGGACTGTCTGTTGATAGCTTAAATCATGAGACAATGTTGACCGCAAATGATTATTTTGTGATATGTATCAAACTACTGCAAATTACTGTACTTTAACAGCAGTTCAGTGGGAAGAGAATAGATACAGCTTAGACAGGTTTCAAAGATTATCTTTTCTGAGCTGGTAGCTCCCAAACTCGATTTTATAAAAGGAGAAACTATGTCAGGCAGTAAAAAATGGTCAGACTGCAGACATAACGTCCATACCTAGAAAAGGAGAAGTAAACAGAAGCTCTCTCAGAAAACAATTGGTCTTGAGGGATTTAGATACTTCAGTCATTCTGTTCACCATATTTGTGAATGAAGATAAGTTCAAGATTGTGCTTCAAGACATTCCTGGGTAAAAACTTTTTCACTCACTGCTACCGCAGTATAGATATTAGACCACTGCTATGAAAGGCTGTCCTTGTCATAATTGCTTCACTTATTAGTGAACATATACAGGTATGAGGTCTTCCAAAGTTATATAAATATCTACAGAAGAATGTCTTTATATTAAAAAGTGTGTAGATGATTGATTTTACATACAGAATAGATTGATTTTAATCATATCCAGAAATATTTGCAAATCCCGGAATAAAAAATACATCTGCTGAGAATCACTTTTCTGAATTTCACTGTTAAAAATTCACTGTTAAAACATTTTCTTTACATGGAATTTGCTAATGTTACTCTTTACAGCTTACCATTTCACTGACAGTTTTTTCCAGACAGGCTTCCTGCTAGCAGAGGAGGAGGGTTAGGGAAATGTTAACTGTAGAGCATTCATGGGCTGCTTTATCGTGACTGTGCTCAGCAAATGACAGAAGCAATGTAGAAAGTTTCCATCACCTTCATTTTAGAGAAGTCAAGCAAGTCACTAATAAATAATTATTAATAACTCACAACTTTGAGTTTTTCACACATGCCCATACTATCATATAAAATATCTCCCCAAAATTCTTTTCTATTTTTGTCAATTTTATTCGGAAACAGGATAAGCAATTCCACATTTGTTTCCACTTTAGGACCTGAGAACATAATTTCACCATGCTGTTCTTTTTGGTTGCTTGTGATATGCTTTTCCAAGTTCAAGTCCTTTTGAAGAAACATTGATTTAATAACTAAAAATCTCCATTTTTACTTCATCATGAAAAAGATTTCCTGAAGAAAACTGTTTTTAAAGACATGACAGTCTCTTTGGATGGAGTTATTTGTCTTTTGATAGATTCAGACTGAATAGTGAGACATTGCAAATATACAAATTATATAAATAAATCTTGGAGTGTAGAACTCGTATTTTTGTCTTTTCCCATTGGATACTTGAACTATTAGATGATAAGCAAGATAAGACACTTCTTTTTTCCCTTTATTGTAAGCAGACATGTTATGAGCGTGCACACTTAATACATATTTGCATTTCATAACTGAGCTGTTCATCCATGTACTTCTTAAATATTTTTCTATAAAATTGATATATAAATACATACTTAGAAATGTAGAATTTACACATAAAATCTCTACGTCGTGATGTAGAGAATGTGATCTATACTTAGCTACAGGGTTCTGCATTTATCTCGTGTCATTTATGCCAAGACACATAATACTGCAAGTTAGTTATTTCTGTGATCAATGAGAGATGGCAGTTCAGGTGTTTAGGTCTCTTCCTCACCATCTGGAGCACATTCTGCTTCAGAGATTACCCCTGAGTGTCATTACAACTGTCTTAGAGCTTAGGACACTCTCTTCCATTCCTTTTCTATAACAAAACAGGGATTTTGAACTTCAGTTCTGGCAGGCACAGGACTGTGTGCCACACAGAGGTTTGCAGAATGGATATCTCAACAAGCTGTCTGGCCTGCTCTGTTTTCCCAGTGAGACCAAAGTTACTCCAGTGTGATTTCTGCAGAAGCCTCTTACCTTTAGCTGAAAGAGGGAAGATAGCGAACATCTTCTCTAAACTGAGAGACCTCGATTGGGTGTTTAAACAAGGTGTGATATATTCATGCCTCAGCACTACTAGAATTTGGATGCTGGTTCAGCAAAGACAATTACAGATTTCAACACTGGTAATGTAGCCAGGAACTGAAGGCACGTCCAACACTGAGTGGTATATAAAGTTTGTAACTTTTATTTATTTGGTTTTGTCTGGAAGAGTTATTGTTCCTGTCTGCTCATGCCCCAGTCCTGCTTGATGTCTATCTCCAGATAGACTGTGGTTTTAAAATTGTTTGTATCGCTGCACTCCTAACTCTTTCGTAAAAGTTGGCTAGGAGGATAGCATCAACATTGTCAAACCAATATCCAGAACTCATGAGTCAGACCATCAAATCTTGAGAAAACTTCAAAACTGTGGAATTACAACCAATAGTTTTAATTTCTTTTATATGCCTCTAGGGTCATAGAAAATCTGTACAATTTTTGCAAATTTGTCTGTACAGTTTAATGACTCCGGAAGATGTCACTTTTTTTTAAGAAAACTGTCCCCAGACTTGGATAGTATGGTGAGAGACAGGAACACTGATGACTCCACAGTTTCTGAACAGTCACTGTAATCAAGTGTTCTGCTTCATGTGGTGAGAGATCAAATTAGCAACTTTGAATATAAAAGAAAGTATCAGAAATTCTGCCTATGTACAAATCAAGTCAGCTTTTGCTGAGCATCAGACAAATATTTATACTACAAAAAAAAACAAGTGATAGTATATCATTTTGGCTTTCCAGTTGGAAAGAAGTCTTATTAAAAAGGTCAGTGTATATAAAAAGTTCATAGTAATACAAATCAAAGAAGGCAAGGAAAGACCTTACTATATGTTTTTCATAGAATGCGGGGGAAAAGGAATAGATGAGTAGAAGCATATCAAAAGTGCCGTATTTCAGCCAAATTTTTAGCCTCAGGGCAATAACTTCATGCTTTTCTATAAAAAAAAAAAAAAGGAAGAATATAGATGGCTATGCAAACAGATGAAAATAATAAATATTTGGAAATAAGGTATTTTCCATCTACTGAAGACCTTAAAATCCTTTTCATCTAAGCAGCTGAAGGTCTTTTACTGTGTGAAACACCTGTAAATCTGATTACAGTTTATACACAAATATAATGAACTTGGACTTGCAGAATTGATACTATACGTGTAACAGTCATAGGAGCACTGTCTCACAGACTGAAAGATTGAATGACATTGACAACATATTGATATCATGCATTACAGCTCTACTAATACTTGTAAGAATATAAGGCTTTCTGTTACCACATACGTACAAAAAAAGTTTCCATGATTTAACCGAAGAAAAATCTCCTGAAAAAAACATGACACACACTATTAGAACACCTACCTCTCTTCCTGAATAAATGAAAAGGAAAGTTACTAACATTTAATTTGCTATAAATACCTACAGTTGTATTCATGAACACTTCCAAGGCAGATGTTTGACTTTGTAGATTTATCTCATAGATTAGCTGCAACGCAGAATCTATAAAAGCTGTGAAGCTTCTTTATCAGGCTGTTTATGCAGGCAAGTGCAGACAAATCAAATCCTCTGACCAGTTTTTATAACATGCACAGGCATAAGACAGCACACTACCACAATGTCTAAGACAATTAATAAACATGATTTTGTAGTCAGTTTAGAATAATGAATTTTCTTTAGTATGTGGCTCCGGAATGGTTACTCAAAAGACTGATGTTTCTAGGTCTTTGTGTCAATTACACTTATTATAAAATTAAGATAATATTAATTCTAAATTTTTTGATATATCGGATTGGATATATTGGGCAAATTTTCCCTCAACAGGAATTTGGTGTTTCCACAGTGGTGAAAATAGAAATTACCTAGTGTAGAATAATCAGCAGTTTAGTCTTCAGTTTTTGATTTCTTAATATAAATATGGTCCTATCCTGAAAACACGCTGTGCTAATGGCACTGTGGGTTCCATGTTATTATTACTTAAGAATTTCTGCATCAAATGCCATTACTTTATAAATTAAATGGTTTGGGGGAGGGGGAGTGGTGGTGGATTTGGATTGTTGTTTGTTGGGAGCTTTTTTTCCTACATGCCTTCTCTACATTCCTTTGCAAGCTAAATGTTCTAGGGCAGGTTTTTTCATGTCACTTATCACTGCTAGTTATAAATGTTCTGCAAAAAAAATGAGCTCCTAGCTACATCTGTGAAACACTAAATTCCAAATTAAGCTCTCTATGGATGGCACCATCACCCTGTTTTCCTCAACAAAATTGCACAGGTGTATCCAGCTGAAAGTTATTAAACAGGTCTGTTGATGATGTACAAGATGGAACAAAATTTGCAGATTAGTATTTCCTAGCTGAGTTGGCCCTGCAGGAGAGAAAGCTTGTTTATATTACAGAATGCATGGAGAAAGGAGATTTGCTGAATAAAATGGTGCTGTTCAGGAGGAGGAAATGTTCATGCAAGAGCTATGCTTTATGGTCTTTTTTACTAATATTCTGTACTCACAACAGTCGTTCTGCCAACACGGTAGAACAGGGTCAGATGTCAACAGGAAAAATTGTTACATATGAGAACTTTATAACCTTGGAGAGAGGTGATAAAATGTTTGTTACTTTCTTGTCCACTGTATCTACAGAAAAAAAACCAAACCTGTGTCAGTTATAGATGACCTTGTTTTGGGGTGATCTCTATAGCCATTATACACCAATTCTTATTTCAAAAGATACTTGAAAATCCTTTTTTCATGAGATTTTTAAGACTTTGCTGCTGTGATTTATTTAATCTCAAATTTCTGGGGTTTTTTTTTGCTGTTGCTTAGTGTGTTCCCTTGCAGAGAGAGATTTCCTGTTGTAACTTATAGTACGCTCACCAAATTTTGCCACTTGGGAAACTCTTGAGAACATTTAGTATACTCAGAATAGCAAAAAAAAAAAAACTTTTATCTGGGAAAAAAGGATAAAAAAACAATAAAACTTGAAAATATTTTGCTTTAAAATTTGTATGACCTTCCAGTAGATGTCTGGGGTAGCTCTTTTTCTTCCTGAATCAGTCTACTTCTTTCCAGTGAAAAAATTTATGCTGGGCTCGTCTCTTTAAATTGAAAATTAATTGGAGTTAGCTTAAAGTAAAGGAGCTTCTGAGATCACGAACTCCTCTCCCAATCCCTTAGCCCTCCCAATAAGATCAAATATGGAAACAGCAGCCTGTGTCGGAATGTTTCTGTCTCAGAAAGACTCTGTCCATTGCAACATTTTCTGATCTTCTCTTGACTTCTTGGAATTGTACATTACTCAGCTGTAATTATGCCTAGAATAAAAGTCAGTCAGAACTGAGTCTTATTTGAAATAGCTAAATGAAAAAAATATTATTCCCAAAATCTCACCTCAGCATATCACTGCATATGTTCCAATAGTGCTTAGATGCTTATACGTGTAAAACCTAATTCTTAAGTTCACTATTGGCATTGATATTTTCAGATTGATATAAAGAAATTTTTAATAGAAACATTATACTCAAGACCAACATTTATACAAATTTTTCAAACATTCTCCTACAAAGAGAAATCATTACCTTGAGACCCTTTCCATAGACAAAACATCTGATAAAAAGCAAGTATTTACAAAGCATGCTATCCTAAACTTAGCACAAAGACAATTCAAGGAATCTCTGAATCATTTCTATTGATCCCAAGTATATAAAACATAATGAGCTAACCTGGCTTTATTTCACTCCCTGTTTGCTCTCTAATTAGTCTATAACAGAAACACGCATCTGTAGCCCTTTGCTTCATTGTCTTGAGAGTTTCCATTACTTCACCTAATTTCTGAAAGTTTTTGTTTACTAAAATCAAAGCAGAGAGCAGCCAACAACTGCCTGGAATGAAGTCCCATTCCTCACTGCAGCATATTGCTACGGTTACTTTGAAAAAGGGCAGCATGTTCAAGGTATCTCTGTGTGAAAATGAGCACAAGATGGCACCTTTAGTTCCTGAAGATTTTCAGGACTGACATTGTTCTAGGATATTTGAAAATAAAAGAGGTGGTTTGCATACTTGCTTATAATCTGTTCTGTTGCCCTGTTAGAACAGTGTGTATTTTTCTTCAGCTTCTTGAGGGCGACTACTGTAATTATAATTTAGTCTTATTTTATGTTTTACCATATTGACCCACTTTCTAATTTTTTTTCCTGCAGTTTTCCTACAAACACTGTTTTCCATGCATAAAAACTATATGCATTCTCAAAGGACTTAACAGCTAAATGTACAAGATCTGATCCTGAGGTGCATAGGTGAAACTTGTGCATCTCTCACCCAGAAATCTTGCAGGCAGCCAGTCCACACCAACGCCGGTGTCAGTTAATGGCCGCTGCTGTGCAGATTTAGGAGCTCCTCTCTCTGTCTGTTATGGCATGACTGGGAGTTGAGTTTATCTGGGTACCTCCCTACTGTCGCCGAGACATGATTCCAGCCTAGAAAACAAAACTTTTCACATGTCTAATATATTAATCAAAGGCTTCTGTTCAAACCTAATAGATAAGGTAAATTCAGGAATACATGTGCCCTATCCAGTAGCTGGTACCATGGTTTCTGCACTTCCTTGGCATACTATAATTACTTAGTTTTTGAGCATTACCCAGTGTGTAAGGGTAGAAAACACATGGGTGATGGCTGTGCTTGCTTTCTGGATGACATCACTATAAATGGTCAGTCTTATGCATCTTTGTTTATCTCTTCTTTTCTCCCCTGCTTCTTTTGCTGTTATTCCTTACCCACTTACATATGCACACAGGTCACTATATTTATTATGAACTTGTAATGTACAGATAATTATTTCACTAGTTCGCCCACCATTATCTTGTACTTTTATGTTGTTAAAAGTGAGACTAAATGCACTTACTGCGTTAAAGTTAATAATCCATTGACTTACCAGATATGACGCACCTGAAGTTGAGCTAAGTCTCTGTCTCATTAAGCAGTGTAGGGAATATTATAATCATCCCACATTTGTCTTTCCTCTTAAAATTATACAATTAGAGAACCCATGCTTATTCAGTGAATTAATATGCTAAAATTTTATCTAAGCTCAATTATCTTTTACAGGTGTCTGCATTAAAGGCTAGGAAGCAGTTTCTCAGTGAAGTATCATGTTAATGATGTTGGTCTCAATACACCTTGCAGGAGGATAATTTTTTTTTAACTTGAGTATTATAAGTTAAAAAATATCTCTTCACGGTCTTCTTCCGGATTGTGTAAATGGCAAGTAAAATGAACTCTACAGTCTTGCTAGCAGTTCTTCCTTTTTGTGTGTCTGTGTAAGAGCGAATGAGTGTAAGGAGATAGCCTGAAACATTGGATTCCTTTAATTTATCTTTATTACTGAATTTTATGATTGCTTGAACATTGAAAGAGTTTCAAGGTAAAATTGGGCTTTTGACCAAACCAATTCTTTTCTTTGCAAAAACTGTATGCATTCCACAGAGAACTGTTTTTGTTTTATTTCATTTACCTAAGAGACCAGAGTCCTGAAAACTAAGTATTTTAATTTGACCCTTTTCCTGTAAAGACACATGAAAGCCCAGCTGAGGTCCTTTTTGTCTCTGCTAGGAGCTGGATTCTGAATCAAAACACTACCATAACATATCACAGCCAGAAGTCATCATAAGGGGAGAATGTGGTATTTCATGAGAAGAGGTTGACCAAATGCAGATCTAGTTTAATTAAAGTATATTCCTTACTCCCAGTTATAAGTTCCATGGACCGTAAGCAGTACTTATGGTTTTAAACCAGTCAGGTTTTGTACCAAAAAGAAAATGAGAACAAGTTAATATAAGCAAACAAACTACACAATTTATGAACTATTCTGAAAATATGTATGTCTAGAGAACAGACAATTAAACCTGCACTAAAAATCATGTATTTGCTCTAACCACCAGTAATAATGACCAGTAACATCTTGGCTGTCTTGGGGCCTGTAAAGTTAAGTTCTGTAAGTGGCAAGCAGCTATGAGGGTTATTTGTCTTTTGCTGTGTGTACATCTGCACAAATGCTGACTGCTGTGAAATAAACCCTTCAGTTCTGGGTGTTAAAATTCATTGATAAAATACACCATGTGAAGAAGACTAGCAGATACAGACAAAATACAGATAAAAAGGAAACGTATTAGCTTCATTATTCAATTTTTATTGATCTGCTCATCAAAATACCTATCATAGAGGACACTGTGTAAGTTAGAATGCAATTGAAAATAGTGATATATGCATGATACAGAGCATCTGCTGTGCATGAATCTTCTTTTAAAAATGTCCAGTGTCTTATGGTCAAAATGTGAACACAGATGCAATGTGTGTAGCAGAGCAAAAGTCATTGTGCTGAGCCATATTTGTTACATGAAACGTAACAAACCATTCACAACTATGTAACTTTTTCCACAGCTCCCCACAAAGATTAAGTCTCCATGAAGTCAATATAGATTTTAGCTGAGAAACTAAAGAAAAAGATTTGGCTATTAGGAGCATCTTAATAGTCCACCTTTTGGTTGGAATTTATGTGCGTAAAAGTGTTCCTAGAAGACTCTACTATGTTCCTCTCTAGGCTGAAATCAATAGCCGCACATGTTCTGTTCTCATCTGGTTACAGAAATGTAACCATTCTCTTATCATGAGAGCAGCTGTGAGGTACAAGACTAGAGTTCTTCAATGATGGCTGGTTAAAAAATGTCTTGTAAAATGGTTTTCAAAAGCAAGAGCTGATTCATTAAAATGTTTTTTTTTTCCTCTTGAAGATACAAAATTCTGAAAAGTGTTTATTGGAAGAATTTTTGGATGAAAGGTGAGAAATTTCAGAGGATAACCCTGAATACTCAATGGCCCAATGGCTAAAACGTTTTCATTAGAGGATGATACACACAAGGGAGTGAAGAGGGGCACTGCAGGTGTGAGAACCCCAATATCCTACTGCCCATCTCCTGGGGTTTCACAGGAACCACTACTCCATGAAAGACTCATCCCCACAGCCCTAAAGAGACCATAGCAGGGTGGGAACCTAGTGTCCCAGTCAGAGACAGGAGATTCCACTCCAGCCCCAGGGCTGTCCAGCACATCCCCTGTCCCACATACGGGGGGGACACCCAGCACAAAGAATCAGTGAGGAGGCTGTCCAGGTCACCTCACAGACCAAGGGCACTGCCTGGGGTACAAAGTTCCCTGAAGAGTGCATTTTGGGACTGCGTAGGACTTCTTGTAGAATCTTTAGGGAAGGCAATGAAAGTGGGAAGAGAGGTGGATTGAGATGGCTTGAGGAGGAATAAGCCTGGGAAAACAGAGGCATAAGGGAAGAAAAGGAGCCAGTTTTATGTAACAGGTACAGTTCAGGACACTTGTCTGGTCATGCTTGTTCCTCATCAGTGTCGTCTGTCTTTACTTCTCACTGAACTCCATGACTAGTGATTTTCCTGGGTGCAGGGCTCTCTGAGCTGTGTGCATGCGTGTGGGAGGCAACTGAGTGTCAGAACTGGACCAGAGGTGGGGGTCCCATGAGCCTGTGGTGCCAAGATGGGTCATGATGAGGGTGTGTTGTCAGTAGGTAGCCCTGGCCAGCACCAAGCTAGACCAGCTAGCAAGTGGGGCATGTGGCCTGAGTGTCCAGGGAATGTCTCTGGGACTGGGGCACGGAGAGGCATGTTTTAGTGGGAGAGTGGAGGGTCTGGTCAACGGCTGGAGAGACACTGTGGTCTGTGGTCTGTTGAAAGCCCTGTTTGTGTGTATGTGAATGCACATGCTCACCCATGTGCCTGTTGTAAATGCTCAGCCTCACTGTCAGTCAGACCTACAGGTACCATGGAGGAGCAGCAGCCTTGCCCCCACTGGGGTCCAGATTTGGCAGCTCCTACCAATTCCTGTTTGTCAGACAGCTTTGTCCCAGTGAGTGCTCCAGTCACAGGGCTGCTGACTCGGAAAAAAAATCTGAATATTTCCCACATTTGCAAGCTAATAAGCCTATTTGCTCTAATGAGTATTAAGACCTTAAGGCTCAAATATTTACCACTTAATTGTGATATTTTCTTTGTCTTGCTGTCTACAGATGGATTCTAATTTTTGGCACATTGCTGTTTCTTGACCCTTAGAAATTTGGTTGTAATTTCCTAAATATTAGACAGCCTTTATTTATTTTGGTGACTCCTACTTTAGGACAGATATATTTATTTTAAATAATGCAAGTTATTCTTCCCTTATTCTGTGGAAGAGAACAAATTTTCATTTTACGTGTTCTCCTTCAGTGCTGTGATACTTACTTCCATTCAATCAAGGTCCAACAGGTCATAAAATCTCAGATTCATCCCACCTACCATTAATTGTTTGTCTAGTATTGGAGCCTTGTTGCTGTAGCAATTTTTGCCTATACGAATCATAGAATAGAATTATCTGGGTTGGAAGAGACCTCCAAGATCATCAAGTCCAACCTGTAATCCAACACTATCATGACTACTAGATCATGGCACTAAGTGCCACATTCAGTCTTATTTTAAAAACCTCCAGGGATGGTGAGTCCACCACCTCTCTGGGCAGGCCATTCCAATGCCTGATTACTCGTTCTGTGAAGAACTTTTTTCTGATATCCAGCCTAAACCGTCCCAGGCAGAGTCTAAGCTTGTGCCCTCTTGTTCTGTTGCTGGTTGCCTGGGACAAGAGTTCACCTGCTCAGATACTTGTAGAGAGTGATGAAAAATGGAAATAGTTTTCAACTTGAGATCCATGGAATCCTGTATCCACAGTCACCTATTGAGTCTGACAACTAAGAAAAGTGAGGTTGTTTTCTGCAGGTTTAAATACTGTAATATGAACCTCAGACCACACCTCTATTAGAAGAGTCATGATATGTTTAAAAAATGGCAAGGAAGGACAAAAAAAAGTTTCACAATCAACAGGTGAGGGTAGTTAAAAAAGGCAGCTCAGCTTGCCATCTGAATCTCTCTTTGGAGGCACCCATCACTTTCTATCAACAATTAAAGGAACTTTGGGTGAGTAGGCTTCTGATGCAGATATCTTAACTTACCATCTAAATTTACATGGCCTGAATAAAGACCTACAATTCTATGAGGACTTTGTGATACTCCTTAGTTAGCTCAGACTAAACCACAGTTTCTTATAATGCTCTCTAGAAATAAAAAGGGGCTCTTCCCTTAAATTTCTGCTATACTCAGCAAGGTTAAGACATATAATATATTTGAAATGTCCAAATATCTCAATTCTCATACTTACATCACAGGGAAGAAAAAAAATAAAAACATATTTCACTTTATTTTCAAAAAATCAATTTGCTTTGGGGAAAAAAGATACATTCATAAGCCGTTATAATGCATGTCTCTTGCCTATTCTTTCCAGCAGTGGTCAGTAGACTGAATTGTGATGCAAGACGAGTAAGGAATGTTAAGTAACACTAATATATTATGGTAGATGTTATTTCCAGCACTGAGGACAATTTTTATTATTTTTATGTGGCATTTTTATGACACATTTACTACCTGAAATGTTTAACAACATGACTGTAATAGTCTCTTTTAAATAGTTATAATTTGTTTGATGTAAACCACACGTTGAGGCTCTTTATAATGCAACAAATTGAGAACAACAGTCTTTTAATGACTTAAAAAAAAGATTTCTCTAAAAAGTTATTTAAATCTTTATCTTTCTTTCAATTAATTATGCAGATATATGTGCTAAGCTGTAAATAAAAAAAACTCTAACAATCCTAAAATCAAGTCCAAGTACAGAAAATATCAAATCAAAATAAGTTTCTTGAAATTTAACCTCCTGTATCTTAGAAATTATTGTTGCCAGCA
Source organism: Tapera naevia (assembly GCA_033556795.1). NCBI lineage: Eukaryota > Metazoa > Chordata > Aves > Cuculiformes > Neomorphidae > Tapera > Tapera naevia. The sequence goes on from JAUMJJ010000059.1 coordinate 19,150,001, forward strand.
GTGGTGAGTCTCATAGGCATAGGTGTTTCACAAAGTCATATTTACACTGCAAGGGTTGGTAAAGCGGTCACAATTTGTATTCTGCAGACCCTGTGCACGGGTCAAGCAGCTCATGCCTTTTGCATGCATTCATTTCCAGCATCAGCACCTGGAAATTTTATGTGAGTGAACATAAAATACGTTTGAGGTGTTTAGACTTTGTATCTCAAAATCATTAGTCCCTTTTGAAAACTTTGGCCCTGGATTTTTCATTAATGAATCAGCCTTTGGATATAAATGCATAAATACATTTCACTCAAAGAAAAGCCAGATCTATGTGTTACAGATGTATGACGAGTCACAGGAACAAGTTTGGAAGAAATTGCATTCTTCATAGCAATGTGTACAACATCTGTCGCTACATTCATTTTCTTTTATGTGCTTTTTTTTTACATTCTCTGCTAAACAGAGTAGTCTTTTCTTTTATTTTTGATTCCTGGAAAACTTTGCAGTCCCTCTCAAGGCCACAGCTGAAGCTACTTTTTCTTCTTAGATGCAATAGGAAAGCTCTTGTCTCTGTTTTTGCATAGGCTGCTATCTTTTTCATAAAAAGAAGAAAACGTATTCTAAGAATATAGTGAAAGGAAGATGGACATATTCCTAGCTGATTTTCTTATCCATTTTTTCAATACTTTATTTTATACTTGGTGTTACCATTTCATTTGCTCATTTTTGTGTTTCTGCATATCCCCTTGAATACATACAGGTACAAATTTTCTTCAGATAAATCTTTACTATAACGATCTGAGAAGAATCTACACAGTAGGTAAATTAATGCAGCTGCTATTTCTGGGTTTGCTAGGCCTGTCTAAGTCTGGATTTGACTTTGCCACATCTCATGACACATGCTAGTAAGGTTGGAGTATGAGTACAATTGAGTCCTGGTTGAGACTGAGTGAGCTAAAACAGTATAAGCTCTACATCTGAAGTGCAGATGTGGCAGTACCTACAGCCCCTGATGGAAGAGATATCTGTTTCTTCACAGTACCATTTTTTGGAGCTGTTAAAAAGACATGATTTTCTCTTTCAAAATAGCTTTTTGCACAACATGAAAACAGTAATTCCTTGTAGGTTTGGTTTTCAGACAGTTACAAAATTAGTTTAGAAACAAAGGGCAGCAGTGCATTGTGTTTCAGCATAATGAAAAGTATGTTGCTGCTAGAAAACAACTCAAAAGCAGTATAATTACAACCCAAAGCTCTGAGTAGCCATAGAAGTGGAAAAATCTCTGCTTTTTTATCCATGTAAAGAATTATTCACAGATCTAGCTAAACTAGAGGCAGGTGATTTTTAACTATAGCTTAAAACATCCTTAAGAATCTCATTGGATGCAGGAAAGAGCTGAAAGACTGCAAAGAACTCTAGAAATCTGGACATGAAAATATGCATGAATAAATACGAGGGAATAAATATTTTATCATTTTCTTTTTTTTTTTTTTTTTTTTTTTTCCTGCTTGACAAGCCTTTGTGACATGTAGTAACTAAATTTGACATAGTTTTACCACGAGAGGGCAGGAATGTTTATCAAACGGATTTGCCACTGGTTGTTTCACTAATTCTTCCTGAGGAGGGTGACCCTGTGTGCTTTCACTCGGTTGGTATTATGTCTCTAAGGGTGTACCCCGAGCACTTAACAACATGACAAAATGCTTTGACCCAACAGACTGACCTGTCATTAGTACAGCAGATTAATCCCCCTGGATAGTCACGGGGCTCAGGGGCACGGTTGAACCGCAGCTGTGTAAGGCTAAGAACAATATCAGAACTCCTCACTCTTAGGCTGCCAACGGGAAACAGCTGTGCCAATGCATCAGGCTCGCCAAGGGAAGTTGGAGGGTAGTAGAGATGAATAAGTGCTTCCTTTTCTTCCTCGTGGTGTGTAAGAGGAGTAAGAAGGAAAACCTTTAGAGAGCCTTTTTTTTTTTTATTCAATATTAGCAGCACTGGCTTATTCATGAACAATAATTCAGCTTTTCTGTAAGTGAGACTAATCTTGATCAGACCAGAACAGCAGCCAGATCTGAATAGTAGAAAACTGTGCTGGACAGAATACTGTGTAGAAAAGTTCCAGACTATTATTAAAGCGAAACAGATTTGTGTGGAAAATCTTGGTTAACTCATAAACAATTTATAAACTGAAGTATTTAGCAGGGCTTGATTAAAGGTTTAAATTCTTATAACAGTTTGCCAACAAAATATAGTGTTTCACTGTTCCCAAGACCATGTTTCGGAAAAAAAAAATCTACCGTGGGGCCACTCAGAGTTGTAAGATTTTAATCAGCTAAAATTAACCTCAGTAACATACACAGATATGATTTCTTTTGCCTTTTTTGATATTATGATAAGTAGTTTGTTTTTTTTTTTAAATAGCAAACTTTCTTACCATGGAAGCAGATAGTTGTGGAGTTGTGATGGCAACTGGATATTCAATGGAAAAAAAGAGAAAAAAATGAAAAAAATAACCTTACTCTAGTCATAAGAAAAATATTTATATAAATTATTTTCCAGTAGCTATGCCAACTAAATTATGCTTTTACCATGCCCCCCTCCAGAATAACAGCTCTCAACTGAAGCATCAGTTGTTCAAATCTAAAGATGCTTTGCTATTCCTGTTATTGAGTTTTCCTCAGTGATAAAGCAGAAAAGGGCTTTATCTGTCTATTGTGTTATTTGGCTGTCACCTTACACTTAGAGGGTTACATGTCCACTAGGCAATCTATGTTCTCAAGATGTACATTAACCATCTCCTAGTCTATCAAAGCAAAACTTGAGCAAGCAGCTGCAGCTGGTTAGGAAGCTGCAGCTGATAATCAGTTTAAAATAATCTGAGTTGAACCTTCATTGAAAAAAAGGTTATTTAATGCAGCCCTCTGCCATGCATATCCACACTCTCATTTGTCTTGGTGCTGGTGGACTCGTGGTGAGTAATATCAAAGAACTGACCCAGCTGAACAAGTGGAACCAAAAGCTTACATCACTATGCTACTGTACAAGTGCTCATGTGCCCCAGAGCAGGGGAGGGAGCTCCCAGTCGGGGACAGTTGGCACAATGGTACTCCTCATTCAGCTTTCACCAGGCTTAGAGTCTTTTACAGTATTTGTTAACTTACAGTCTGGGAAACTCATCAAGTTTTCCTTTATTTGAATATGTGTGACTATTTTGAGCATTGAAAGAACTACATTGTTCTAAAACTTGGAATTTATTATTTTTTACACAAATGTAACTTCCTAAAATACTAACTCCTCATCCACTCTCACTTAGAAGATTTCAGATCAAAATGTATATTGCAATACGGTAATATCTTGTATTATGTCCCTGGTTTTCCAATATTTTGTTTCCTTTTCTGAATTTTCCTTTCTGCATTACAGGATATTTTACTATTTTACCAGAATTATAAATCTTTCAACGACTTTAAAGTCATAGGTTTTTAAGAGCATTTGATAGTGCACCTCTCAATAAGCATTTGCGAAAATACAGGTAAAAAGTGGTTATTCTCTATTTATTTGCCTAGTGTCTTTTAAACAAGAGATTTAGTCTAGTTTTCTAGGTCTAGTTTATTACTCTCAGTTCTCAGCATCCCTTTTTAAGAGTCAAGCTTTCATCTGCTCTTGGTCTTTGGGCACTGATGCCAAGGCAGGTAATATACTCATGGAAGTCTCCAATGAGAACAGGAGTTGGTACAAGAAGGATGGTGGGAGTCCACCACCGGAAGTGAGGTAAAGAAACAGAAATATGGTAGGACTAGACTCTTCCGCATTGGAAGATATGAGCCATCAGACTGGGGTACTCCATCTCATGAACTGCACTGTGAGACTGCTTCTCTGCTCTGTAGAAATCACCCTTCTGACAGTGTACAACTGTGAATATAATTCTAGATATTCTACATTAACCTTCTTCTCTTTGATCATTTAATGGGCTTCTGGCAGTATTCCTTACACTGATGCATTTGAAAAAGCTTTTATTATAGCTTTTCTTCATTTAGCATCCTGTTCCTTAAATCTATTTCTATTTTGCCCTATTATCATTTTCAAATTAAGTTGTCTGTATGGTAAGTTATTTATATTACTCCTTTGAAAGGCTATCTTTTTATTTCTAAAATACTTTTTTCCTCTGTTGTTTAGCCATGCTGACTATTCTTCAGTGATTCTTTTAGAATATTTTTGTGTATAGCATCTAAACTGGTATTTCCAAAAACTGGAGACTCGAACCAAACTCTTCCTCACTTGCATTTTAATCGGTGGAAAATTTCTGTGGAAAATTTCCATTAAAAAGTTAACATCATATCACCAGGGAACAAAAACTAAAAGACACAAAGTCAGCAGATCATTCATTTCAAAAACTTGTTAATTAATCAAATTTGACTATTAATTTTTGGTTGCATTTTTTTTCATTTGTTCCTTCCTGGAAAGTCACAACACCCTTAACGCATTCATACCTACAAGACTCAATTTTTCTTTTTCTCTGTATCTATTTCTCTGCTTTGGAACAAACTACAGAAAACCTGTCTAAAACCACAAAGTCACTTGAAAAATTTATAAAATTGCAAATAGCATTTGAGAACATAAAACTCTTTGGTATTAAAGAAAATGTGAGTACAAGCTTGAAAAAAATTTTTAGAGAAATTCAGGAGATAATATTCCAACAATATTTCATGAGATCTGAGTAGTAACTTTTCTAGGTACCTATTTGGAGTCCCAGTCCAACAATTTTCTGAGGATGGAAACTGCATGTGTTGCTCTTTCTCTCAAGCTGTTCAGTATTTTTTTCTAAGGGTAGTCTGAGTTCTAGTTGGGACCACACACATGGTTGCAAAGAGGTCAGCATGAAGGAGCTTTTGGTATTTCTAAGATAGAAGTGCCAGATGTTTCATAAAGAGTGGTAAAAAAAACCAACTCAGTTTTGCAGATTAGCAATAAAAATATTCCTTTTTTTTTCCTAAAAACTTAAACTCTTCAGTGCTTTATTGGAACCCATGCTTTGTTATATCTGAGATTTTCACAGCTTTTAACATCTCAAATTTAAAAGTAGGTCATGTATTTCAGCATATGTAATGTAAAAATATATACCAAATATTTGTAAAATGAGTCATAGTAACATTGAAGAGACTACATTCAAAAATGTGATATCGACACCATTCTGTCCAAATTATGTCTGCTCCCGAAAGAATAATCTCCATATTTACCATAGTTTTCCTACTGACAACCTTGAATTCACAGGGCTACAGATTCTATAGATTAGACTTATTTTCTCTGCTTGTTTGGCAAGTCTAGAGGTTAGACTGTTTAACCAAGAAATAAAATAAATTTAGTTATGAGAAAAGTCTAAAACCTTTTCTCAGCTTCTGTGATAATACTTAGCCTCAGACACCATGAAATAGTCAAGTGCTATTATCTCACTTAAAGGATTCTTGGAAGATTAGATAATTGCAAATCCCTTTCCCAACAGTCAGAAACAGAAACACAGCTATCAGAAGGCCTGGATTGAGGAAGGTGGTGATGTTTTTAAGTGAGACTTAGAATTTAAGAACCTAAGACTGAGCTCTTGAAAGCTCCTGCTTAATCTTTGGAGATGCCCAGACTCTATCAGCACTTCATTTTTCAATCCTGTATTTCCTCAGATGACTGAAGTTTAGGTCTGCAAAATCTTAAAAATAAGTCACTGTTGACGTGACTGACAACGGCTCAGCTTCTGTCTCATATTTAAGTCTCATCAACAGCAGCAAGCTTTGTCCCTTCATTCATTTCCACAGTGTACCTAAACATGAAAGATATTCTCTTAGTAAACTTGCCAGCATGAAAGGGGAAATGTAGGAGAGAGGTTAGGCTTGTAGCTGAATTGAACAAGAAACAATTAATGAGAGCCTGAACCAACTTTAGATCTAGGCCTGCACAGTTTACCATCAGCATTGCAGGATCTGTGATAATGCAAGAAGTTGAGCCCTACTTTCTTCCCCGGGGCAAGTTCTTTTAACACAGAACTATGATTAGCGTTGCCTAGAGGCTGATCTTTCTGTCTAGTGAAAGCCTGTAGAGAGCTCAGAAGAAATATTGCCTCCATTACTCGTTACCAAACTGGAAGAACAAAATGAAAGCACCTGCAAAGACTAGCAGAATTAGACAGAAAGTTCAAAAACATAGCAGAGTTTTTCATGAAGCAAGAAAATTCACATCAGATATTAGGAAAAACTTCATGGTAGAAATGATGAGGAAGAACTGAAAGAGAGACTGTGGAAGTCTCTGTGAGATATTTCTATGTTTTTGGGAATGACAAAGGTATTGTAAATTTTGAGCTGTATATCTAAGTTTATCTCTTGCACTTCTTTCCTTCCTGAGGAATGAAAACCAGTGATTTCCTACAAATATATGCTACTCTAAACGTTTTGGAAATTCGCAGAGAAATACAAATTTTAGGATCTACGTATCAAATTTTTCCTTAATTTTCCCTCATAGATAGCAAAATCAAAACTTGAGCTACAAATGTCAGGGCTGACATTAACTACATTTAATGTATTGAAAAAGCCTGCAAGAAAAGCTGTATTTATCTGAAGACATTTAATAACGCACAACCATCCTAAAGAGTTCTACTGAACCCAGAAAGGCTGCATCTAAACAAATGTGACACTACGTGGTTCCAGGATACTGGAACACCTTAACAGAGACTTGAGCAATGATCACATTACTATGTTAAAATGACAAAAAGACAGACTATAAAATCCTAACAATCAGACTGGCAGCTCCATATGCAGTCCTCTATTTGGAGGAGGAAATGTGATAATATAGCTTTGGCTCACAAGCTATGCAAGTCTTCCGTGTGGGGGGGGGAGGTGTTGCTGAGTGTTAATGAGGAGTGAAGAGGCTCAGAAGCCCTGCAATGTTGCAGGTGTACAGAGAAAGGCCTCCTGAGGTGGCACATCTGGAGAATGAATAGAGAACACAGTGAACTCTAAGGCTTCTTTAATGTCTCTCCATCACAGAGCCAAAAGATGCCCTCAGGTAAATTCAGCTGCAGGAGAAGAACAAAAATTTTTTTTAAAAAACGAAGTTTACTCCAGGGAAGCTGTTTCTAGACATCCCACAGCAGACTCAGTCTCTACATTTTTGAGTGATCTACTCTGTGCTTTGCTCTGTATACATCTAGCAAAGAGCAGTCTCATTTTAAGCTGTCACAGCTGAGGTAGTCTGGGAGGTGAGATGAACCCAACCTGTGGCTGTGGCTTCCCAGGAAGTGTGAGAGGAGGGACAGAAACCTCTCCCTCTGCCAGAGTTTCACAGGCATCTCAGGGAAGGAAGATCTCCCTGACCCTGCCAGGCAGGAGTGCTGGTGTGTGGTCCAGTGGCCAACTGCTGTGCTTTCCCACAGCCACTCCCCTTCGTGTCCCTTGCCCTTTAAGCCCTAGATGAAACTGAGGTGGCAAAACATGGGGAGAGAAACCCCAGGTATTCCTCATTAACCCAGCAAAGAGCTGTGCCAAAAGCTCCCTGGTTTCCTTTGGACATCTGCTGGAATAAGTCATGTGTCTTCACACAGGTACGTACACATATGTATACAGACTCGGAGGGTCAACCAGAAAATACTTTTTCAAAAACTGAAATCACCTTTTTAATGATCTCTTCCTGGTCATCTAGAAACTGTAGAAATATCATAGCCTCTGTACCCACACCTATAAAATGTTTAAATGGCTTAGACCCAGCCTGTATGTAAAGTGCTGCTGTTACAGTACCAGAAAAGATGTGGTGTTTTGTTTCCTGCTGTTATGAAGGTGTAGTGCTGAGCTGTTATACTGATAAAAAGATTCCTCACCTCTTACAGCAACTTTTCTCAAGTGCCTCTGCCCAGCTATCTCCCAGTGAACTCCAGCTCTTCAAAAGCATTTTTAGCACACCTCCTTTAGGTACCTCTGTGAAGGCATCAGCAACATCTTCTAAACTATCAGTCAGCTGCCACCGCAGCTTACAGGTGCCTTCTATCTGCCGGGGGTCAGCATGTGTAGACCCAACTAAAGCATGGCAACGTTGCTTCTTGTCATAAATTGCTCAGAGCTCAGCACTGGATCTGATCTGCATTTGTTTGGGCAGTAGAGTGGGGTCAGGGCACTCCCCCTCTCTTTTCACATTCCAGTCATTTATTTCTGCCCTCACATTGCCCCACCAAGTGTGTTGGCGCAGCTGCTTGGGTGGCCATGTACTGAACTGAACCTGGAAACTACAACAGCTGAAAATTAATCTTTTCAGAAATTTTCCCTTTTCCCTTTTCTTTTTCTCAGATTTCATTTTTGCCAGAAAGACTCCAAGCAGTTGCGTGCCTGTTTAGAAAATATTTCTTATTATATTGTAGCTGGTGTCTCCATTTGTATTCCTGTGATGTAGATGTACATCCCACATTTTCATAATTTTTAATTCTTTTTGAGGGAATGGAATGTTGTTTATAGCAGAAAAAGTAGTGGCAGAATCTCTCTTCCTTGCATTTTCTTCTACACCTGCATCCATATTTCTAACATATATATAAGACAAAGACAAAGGTATTTTGTACTTCCAAAGCATTTAATTAATATAATTAGACAGTCTGTATCTGTTGTTTATGTGAACATCTGGGGTTGGCCCTGAATTTGGAGATATATTTTGTAATTGTTTTTCTAATACATCCAACTTTACTTTTATAGATCTTGGAAATTTACACTCCAGAATCTTATCAATATGCAGCTCATCTCTAGTTGTACTGCTCAGAGATGCAGAGTCCTTATACTTTTTATTTGCACAAGAATATTATTATACAGTAGTGTAATCACTACTTCGTTATTTTGCTTATGAGTATACATGGGTTTCAGTGTAGACAAAGACATGCATTGAATTCTGTTTCTACTAGGCTAGTCTCAATTTTGCTTAGATGGAGATTGTAAGCATTGATCAAAGCAGTAATATTTGGCACACGGTGTCCTCTTCATCAGCAATAATTTAACTATTGTGACTTTAGCGAATTGCTTGAAATATGTTTTACAGATGTAATCAAGTAGTTAAATATTTTGTGTTACTCTTTCATTTTCAGCTTTATGCCACTGGTTTAGTTTGGCTGAATAAATAGCTACAATGAATAATATTTTTTTAATTCAAAAGAATAATTTTTAATGTTTTCCTTTTGTAATGAAGGGAAATGCCAGTGACCGGCTTTGTCAGTAGGAGTTGAATTGAAATATCTCGTCTTTCTGGAAAAATGGATCATTTTTCTCTGTTTTTAGAATAGGCTGTCACTGAAATACCTTATCTCAGCTGTTTCTTTCTTTATTTACTTTAACCACAAAATATAGAAAAGACCTCACTAACTTCAATTTTGAGGTTTTCTGCTTCTTCTATTCACCCATACTCTTAGATTTACATGAGTAGGTACATCAGGACAAACCTCCCACCCATCAGTACTTCCTCTACCTTTGCATAGCTGGTTGGTTCTTGCCTAATAACAGAGCAGAACAACTGACAGTACACGGATATTGATTTTAGGAAAATATTAGGTGCATGGCACAAAAGTTCAAATTTCATCTATAGTGTTTGGCAAGTATTTTTCAAATAAAACAAAGAACACCAACTGAGCGATTCTTGTACAGTAGACAGCGTTTTGGAGGGAAAAAATAAGGAAGACTTGAAGTATATTTACAACTTTTATATCCCGTGTTTAGAGAAGTTTACTTCTATTGATTTATGCATTGATAACTCACTCGACCTTCTAAGATCAAATTTCCCTAAAATCTCCATCCTGCAATGACTTTCTGCAACTCAGAATGCTAAGATATCCAAGCTAACATAAAAAGGTTTCTGACCTGGGACATAGACAGTTCACAACAAAAAGATATTTGTATTTCAGTTTCTTACAACTGCTCTCTTCGTCTTCCTGAGACCTTACTTAAAATGTTTTACAACTTGACCTGATTTACATGTGCTGAGTCCACATTAACAGTTGTTTTAATATATTTTGATATTTAATACATTTAAGAGACTTTTTACCAAGGCCTGCAGCAACAAGACAAGGAGTAATGGTTTTAAGCTGAAAGAGGGTGGATTTAGATTGGACATAAGAAAGACCTTTTTTATGATGAGGGTGGGGATGCCCAACGAAGCTGTGTATGTCCCATCATTGAAATTGTTCAAGGTCAGGCTGGATGGAGCTTTGAGCAACCTGATCTACTGGAAGATATCTCTGTCTATGGCAGGAGGAATGGCCTAGCTGGTCTTTAGTCGTTTCCAACAAAAAACATTCTGTGAATTTATGAATCTATTTAACAAGATGGACTTTGATACAGGAAAAAAGGTCAAAATAACATATGCAATTACCTAGGATTCATTTTTTTTACCCATATCAGTAACAGAATAATGTTATAGAAAAAATATTATTTACAGATACTAATGTTTGCTAAAAAAGATCAGCTTCATAGTCTGGTAAAATCCATTAGTCAAAGAGTATAGTTTTGGTCTGTATAGTTAGTTGTACTTTTTTTTTTTTCTCTCTCTCTTACTTAGCTCTGCCTTTTGTTATATTTGCTTTGTGTTTTACTTTGAGCTTTAGATTTAAGCAGTAGTGAAAGATAGGTGGAAGTCAATATATTCTACAAGCTTTCAGTTTTTAGATTTGTATTAATATAATTCATAGTCATAAATCTCTTGACAAATAAATTTTGGTACAGATTCAATCAGTACTTCAAGCAAGACATATAAAACAGTTTGAAGTTTTATTTTAAAACCTTGTTTTATTATATTGAAATAAGTATTTTTCAGAAATGATAAACTCAGGGGAACTAAATCAACAGATTTCATGATCCTGGCAATGGGAAAAGCAGTCTCCAGAATGTTTCTACTCAGAAGGATATTGTAAAGGCTTTTTTTATTTTTTTTTTTTATTATATCTTCCTCTGGAAAAGAATAAGTTGAGTTCAGTCCAGGTTAAGACATGGACTGAATTTTTTTTTCCTGTTTACCCAGATGTGACCTGGTCTACTATCAAAGATCCATAAATGAGAGTAGTTTAGTCTGTGCTCTGTTATATCCTTCATGACTGGAATTGTTCATTGAGACATGTTTACAGGACTTGGAGAAATGGCATAAATTCCTGACCTCAACTAGAATCTTCTGTACAAATTCTAGCTTAAGTTTAAGTTACATCATTATTAGATTTATCAGAGCAGAGTGTAACTTGTTTTGAATCAAGAAGTTGGCTAGTACTGGATCCCATTGGTACAACTGAGTGAAAGTCTCTTTGCAAAATTGTCTATTTGTCACAGGAAACAAGAAATGTTTTGAGGGAGCAGAAACTATTCTGAATTTATGGAAAATTGAATGTTTAAATCAATATGAAAATGACTAAATATTTTCAAAGCAATGGTTTGCTTTTTAAATATTTCTTCAACACTTCAGAAATATGTTGGTTTGGAGAAGATATGATGGAAATGAAGGAATTAGATTCACAAAACTACAGATGGTCTTACAGCTCAAAGTTCAGCAGAATAGTCACCTAGAAGGTGGAAGGTTAACATTCAGATCCATCTGAAACAGAGGTCTGATCCAGAGCATGAATTTAAAACAATGTTTGTTATATTTCCTGTGTGTTTTAAACAGCTGGCAAGTGCAGTAATTGATGTAGAGTAGGACAGCACCATCAGAATGCAAATGAGCTTAGAATACCAGCTCTCAGAATACTGGTAGGGGTTCTGGCTTGGGAATTTGACTTTTAAAACTCCTATTGAATATAAAGGCAGAACCCACACCTGTCAATTAATTATTCCAACTAGTCCTTCTGACATAGGTTTGTCTGGGGAGGGAAAAAGGTCAGGCTACCAAGGTTTACTCTTCCATCACCATCTCACTTTCCACCACTATGCAGCTCCTGTGCAGCTATCAAACACAAACTCCTCAGTGGCATGAGGTATTCCAGCTTCTCGCAAGCTTCTCTGCAGTTGAGGATAACCTGAATTACAAAAGGCAACAAGAGTGTAGGTGTGTCAGGATGTAACCCTGCTCTTTGCTTATCAATGTAAGCATATCTTCATCATGCATCTTGGCATAAGGATGCATCACCAACACATAAGCCAGTGCAGAGGCACCACCCATGTTATGCACAGGCGAAGGAAGGAAACTTCTTTTCTACTTGTCTGTTTGTTTTGGGGCTGGATACTCCAAAGGGCTTTTGGGTAGAGTGGGATTTGCTACTTCCTGTAATGCCTTAATTTATGGCTTGGATTTCTTTTTTGAAGAACACTAGTTTTGCATCTAGGTACTATCACACAGTCTGAAAAAAATACACAAACCCACGTTTTTCCTGAACAAGGATCATATGAAATAAAAGATAGATTTTCTGATTTTTAAGACTTCTCCCAATGAATGTGTTGCTCAGTTTTGTTTTGTTTTTTTCTTTTGGCTTTCCTACATGTTCATGATTTATTCTTTTTTTGATTTTCTGACCTTCTCTGCACGTTCTGGGCTCATCTGCTCTTAGTGCACGCAACTCAAACTGATGCTTCCAAGGCTTAGGATCTTCCATTGAAAATTCCTCTGTAAAATCTGCTTGCCTGTTGGCTGATTTTGTCATTTGACCTTGGGCAGTAAAATACACTTTTTTTTGCAGTCTTATTCTGGATATTTTGATGCCCAGTGAAGGTTTTCTATCTGCTATAACAATAGCACTCTTTTCTGTGATTCTGTACTGTCTTTCTATCTGCTGCTCTGTACCCTCTCCAACGTAATGTCCTGACTGTGCAAGACCAGGAGGCAGAGGGAAACACAGAAGGAACCAGATACATTTTTGACTTATAGGACATGTTCCAGTGAGTGAAATGGAGCCATATAAGTAACATACAGGTTTACAATTGATCAAGTCTGTATTGTTCATACTGCCTTCAAGAACTAGAGTAGTAGAAGGCTAAAAAAGCTTCATTTGACAGACATTTCTCATACGTACAAGAAACTAGCAAAGGCTTCACTTGAATCAATAGAGAAATCCCTAAGAATAATTAATTAGTCACTTAAACAATTTATTGCTTCTTGTGGGGTCAATTTTTTTCCCCTTTTCCACTTCATCATGTTCACCCTTTCCTATACAACCCCTACTGTGTTCTGCCTAACTTTCAGATGAAACAACTGAATAAAATATACAGCTACTGGCATGTTTCATACTTCATTTGCCAAGCTAAAGCCAAAAAGCTATTATTCAGTAGCTTTTTCAAATTAAGCTCGACTTTGAATTCTGAATCTGTGGCAAACTGTTGTCTGCAGCTCTGACAAACCCTGGGTAGTGATTTGGAAATATAGAAGTTCTGTGAGTGGAGAAGAAGAAACCTTCATCTTTAATTGTTTCTCGGGACCACTTTACCCCAAAACCTTCTTTCCCATTTCTATTTTAGCTCCTCTGTGAACAGAATCTGCTCAGCAGCCTGTGGTAAGAAATGCCCAGGTGACACCATTGTCCTCTGTAAGTTATTTTGATTCCAGCCTACCCTACCTGCGTGAGCTGAAAAGGATGAACACCTTGTGGATTCCATTACTAAATTTATACATTGCAACATTATGCATAAAAAAGGGAGTACAATGTATTTTTCGTTCGGGCTTTAATCTCTTGCCCAAATGTGATACAGTTTGTCTAGTATTTGTCAGATGTACTGCAAGATCATGGCTATTTCATGTTTTGTAGATGTATGGGATAAAAAAGCAACATTCAATATAACAATGCATTAACCTGTGCCAGTAAGATATTAACACTAAGTTCGTAGAAAACATGTTTTTTTTTTTCTATTTTGGATCGAAAGCATGGAATTTTGCTCATGCCACCAAGGTCAATTCAAAAAGAGCTTACTGTCTGTGTCAGCTATAACTGATACACTTTCCTTAATATTTCCATTGCTTACCCTTGAAGGTAATGTCTCAAACTGCAGACTCTGTAATGCACTGTCTTCTGGGTGTTGCTTTTACCATGCAGAAAGACTCCCAAGAATTACAGAAACCCTCCATGAAGGAGTTAAGGGACAAGAATAGTTAGCAACGCATATGCAGCCCTGTACTACCTGCCTGGGGCCAGGACTGATATGGCTTTTTTTTTTTTTCTGTGATACAAGAACAGGCACAAGGCAGGGACTGAAGTCTCTCTCCCCTTCAGAGTATCAGCGTGTAAATGTTGCCTCTGTTTGCATTAACCAGCAGGGCACTTCAAGCACAGCCCTGAAAGTGAACAGTGGGCTTCTGTGCTGCCTGAAACACAGATGCATTCTTACATGAGCAAATGCTGCAGTGCCACTTAGCCCAGGTGATGCCTACAGCCCCATGGTGCACAGCATGGATTCTGCACAGCAGTGCTGGCACAGAGTTTTCCTTGCTACACATTCTTTAATTTGCAATGATAGGGAAAAAAAAGATACTGCCTATACATAAGTAAAGTAATCTTTTGGCTCATTTGTTTCTGTTGTGACCACAATATGTAATTTAATGCATGCTTGGATACGTGCGATGGCTTCTGTGAAGCTGAATCCTGTCACATCTGGAACAACACCTCTTTCCCAAACTGTTCCTGGGAAAAGCGAAACTGATACCTAAGTGAGTCACATGGCAATTCAGATTCCATGAGAACCAAAAAAAAAAAAAAAATCCTTTAACCCATTGACTACCATGTACAGAATAGACTCTAATTGTTTTTAAAATTTCTTTTTATAATTGCCCTGCAGTATACTTTCAGCTTGAGTCCATAATTTGAAGTCGTAACACTGTGGTCTCATAAAGTATTATTAAACAGGACTTTATTCTTTACTTGGTGCATTCTCAGAACAAATTAACTTATATGCACACACACTCACGAGGGTGTGATATAAACAGAGCCCATATGAGACTGGAGAGGGCAGACTGGGAAGGACACAAGGATAGCTGACATCCTTCAGTTCTATGAAAACAATAAATAACCTCGTTCTTCCACTTTTTCTTCACTGCTATGGCATAGTGTATTATGGAAAGGAGAGGGAATACAGAGAAAGAGAGTTGTACTTTTATACTTTATAAATAGGCTGGTTATAGGAATACCCATAAAAAAGAGTTCTAAGCCGTTAGCTTAGATATACAAGGGTTGCAATGTAGTAACACAAGGATCCTGAGTCCTTTCTAAATTTGTGTTTGTCAGACTGTTTAATGTCTCTATTCTCTTCCACAGCATACATGCTCTGTGGGTCTCTCAGACTCAATCTTATCCCCTTGAGGGTATGGCTAGCCCTTCCTCAGTATCTAGGCAGAAAAGGCCTTCATTTTCAGTAGCAGGAAACAACATGCTTTCCAGGCAAGTCACTGAGTGACTTCATTCATATATCTGATTCATCTGACTCAACCTAGGCAGCTATGTCTGCGTTAGTTGCTCTACACTTTTCTATAGTCAAAGGAGGTAAACAAATATTGATTAGAAATCAGTCCAGACTTCTGGTGTGAGCATTTCAATAGCTTTATGTCGATTTAGTGTAAGGATACCTAACTATATTTTTACTATATTTACCACTCAGACCAATTCAAGACTGCCAGTGAAGGGTGATATAGTAATCAGACTCCTTCAGACTAAAACCAAATTCCTTGGAGTCATTTATTTCTACAACTCTAGTATTTGACCACTCAAACTGGTACATATTTGTGTGTAGATTCGCCTTGAAGCTCACCACCTGTTTGGCTGTAAAGCTATTTGCTCTTCAACCGAATTAGACACTTGAGACCCTTTACACTATAAAAAGAACACATCTTCCTAATAGTGATAAAAATCAAGTGGGGGTGTATTTGGCACCAGGGGCTAACTGTTGGAAAACAGTCATTCTACTATAGTAGTCTTTCTTTATATTCTAAAAGTTTTACTCTCGTTCTTTATTTGTATTATAATTTCTCTCAAGACAAAGCAACAAAAACCTTTCTGTACAGGTGTTTCTCTACACTAGAGGTTTCCTTTTCTTTCCTTTTATCTTTGCTACTCCTCTTTTGACTTCACTCATATCTGATGTTTCTCTTCCAATTACTTATGATCTACCAATAGAGTTCTGAATTACAAATTACCTCACACCTTGATAGATATCTGTTTTTGGGTGGAGACTGTTCCTATTTCAAGAACCTGATTCCAAAAAAGAATGTGTGTATGTTTCACATGGCTATAAATTGAGAGCTGAATATTATCCTCACTAAATTCAGTTTATGTCCAAATCACAAGCAAAAAAACATATGGGAGAATTCCCCATTTTTAGAAGTAAACATGTGAATATTGTTTCCTTCTTTAACATGTTTCTTTTTATAGAAATGCTTGCAGAGATACTGTACTTAGCTCCAGGAATTCTCCTGTTATAACCGTGAAAGTGAGTTGCAGCTACATCGAGAATCCAGTTGACAGAAAATTATTTTGGCCTGTCAGTGGCAAAGACTTCCTGAATACTGGGCTGCATTAGCAAATTCACAGCCAGCATGCTGAGGGAAGTCATTATTACCCTGTACCCAGCCCTCACGAGGCCACAGCTGGTATATTGTGTTAACGTCCCCCTCTCTATACAACAGAAAGCAATGAATTGGAGAGAACCCATCACAGGGTCACCAATGAGGGATATGGAGTACATGTCATATGAAGAGAGGATGAGAAAGCTGGGTTTGTTCATCTTGGAGAAAAGACTGATAAAGAATAAGATTTCAGTCTTCGGCTACCAAGAGGAGATTAGGGAGAAACAACCCCTACAGCAGGAAAAATTCAAGCTAGCTGCCAATGAAGAATATTCAGCATGAGCATAGCAAAGTACTGGACAAGGTGCCCAAGAAGTACCAGAAATGAAGTTCCCTTTTCACTTACTGGGAACGAGGGCAGATCTTCTTTCCTCTCAGTCTTCTACCAAGCAGTTTACACTTGGTCTTTCATAGAACTTCTATCTTTCTTCTTGTCATATCTGATTTACTTTTTATTTTCCATCATTTTACTTTTAATCGATGTATCAAAAAACACGTGAGGTTAGTGACACATTTGATTTTCCTGGTTGAACTTACTATTATTTAATATGATATAAAGATCAGAGGCTCAGGAATCCTTTATCTCCTTTTAATTATCTCTGATTCTCCTGTTCTTTTATCAGGTTGAATTAATTTTATCAGTTTCATTGTAGCAATGAACAAAGCAGCAGCATGTCTTAGAGATGAATGTCGTTATTAAAATACACTGTAATAGTCACGTTTTTAGGTACCAAATCCCACTGTACCCTATTGAAGCCCTATCCTAGTTAGAATTTAATATAACCAACAAGGAGCTTTAAATTTTGAAATTTTAAATCCTGTAGATATTTAGATGTAGTTATGGATCCAGTTAGCTTAGGATCCTGAAAATTTAATGGCATTTTACCTCTGGAAGAGGTAAACATTTTAAAAGATCATTTTTTTTAAATTAGCATCTTCCTTTGGTTTGTTCTTATTTAGTTTTTCCCCAACCTTTGTCAGCTACAGATATTTTTACTGTCTTTTAGAGCATGAGTTACTACAAATCATCCTTTCTTAGATATAGATGTCATTTTCACTCTCCAGAAATCCCACAGTAGGTGTTGCCTCTGTGGTGATGCCTACAGCAGCATTTCTGAGGGCCGATAGGGCTGTGGTAGATGCAAACTCCTCTGCAACCAGTATCAATCAAAATAACAGGGCTGGCACCAAGTACCTCATTAAGCACACAAACAGACCTTGCAGGTTTTATCACCAAAGAACACTAAGATTTTTCAGGGAGTGGTAGAACTAAGACATCTTTTGGAAAGCGCATGAGATTTCAAAAAGTGCTGTGAAAATAAGAGTTTTGAAACTCAGTAAGCTGCCCCAGGTAAAATAGAAATTAAGCTTGAGAGACTACTATTTTATTTGTGGATGTAGAGTGTTTAATAATAGATAACTGGTTGATTTACAAATGAAATAAAGCACAACATTAAGCTTCATTTGTCTTGCTTCTTTGGGGAGTTAAATTTCATATTGTTCCACTGCTCTCTCTATAGAAGGGGTAATGATGGTAGGACAAGCTGATTCAAGCTGATTCAATTTTAGGCTTGATATTAGGAAAAATTTTTTCACTGAAAGGGTGATTCACCAATGGAATGCACTGCCCAGGGAGGTGGTAGAATCATCGTCCCTGGAGGTGTTTAAAAACAGATTGGATGAGGCACTTAGTGCCATGGTTTAAATGATGAGTGGGTGCTAGTGTTGGGTCATAGGTTGGACTAGATGATCTCAGAGGTCTGTGAAGTGGAATTACTTAGAAAGGTAGATCTGGGAAAAGGGAAAAAGTAAAATCAACAGGGAGCCTTCCACATGATCCTACTCTTACTGGCCTGTCCTACCTGCAGACAGTGAGTGTCAAAAAAATGGACTTTTGCTGGCTACTGTTTAAAAACTAAAGCAGTCACAGAGAAATATTCGGATTTCTCAAACTACAACTTTCCCACACTTACTAATTTCTAAAAATCATCATCTGTGCTTATTACAACATTTCTTTATTTTCTAGATCATCCATATTTCATTATGTCTCCTGTATGCCGTTGTTTGACAGCTAGATAGTTAATAAGATTACAGGAAGGGCAAAATCAAGGATATTTTCCTCTTGACACTCATGAATGATTCATAGAATCATAGAATGGTTTAGGATGGAAGGGATCTTAAAGATTATGCAGTTCCAATGCCCCTGCCAGGAGCAGGGACACCTTCCACGAGGACAGGTTGCTCAAAACCTCATCCAACCTGGCC
Source organism: Tapera naevia (assembly GCA_033556795.1). Classification (NCBI taxonomy): domain Eukaryota; kingdom Metazoa; phylum Chordata; class Aves; order Cuculiformes; family Neomorphidae; genus Tapera; species Tapera naevia. The sequence continues at coordinate 19,168,775 of JAUMJJ010000059.1, forward strand.
TTGAACACCTCCAGGGATAGGCTTCCCTGGGTAATCTGCCTCAGTGTCTCACCACCCTAAAGGTGAAGAATTTCTTCCTTGTATCTAATCTAAATCTACCATCTTTGAGTTTAAAGCCATTATGCCTTGTTGTGTTCTTGTAGGCCCCCTTTAAGAACTGGAAGGCTGCTATGAGGCCTTCCTGAAACCTTCTCTTCTCCAGGCTGAACAAACCCAGCTCTCTCAACCTGTCTTCATAGGGGAGGAGCTCCAGCCCTCTGATCATCTTCGTGGTCCTCCCCCAGATTTGTTCCAACAGGTACAAGTCCTTCCTGCACTGGAGGCCACAGTACTGAATGCAGCACTCCAGTTGGGGTCTCACGAGATCTGAGTAGAGGGGTAGAATCACCTCCCTCAACCTGCTAGTCATGCTTTGTTTGATGCAGCCCAGGATACTGTTGGCTGTCTGGGCTGTGAGTGCATATTGACAGCTCCTGTTGAGCTTCTCATCAACAGCATGCCCAAGTCTTTCTTTTCAGGACTACTCTCAATTCATTCTCACCCAGCCTGTATTTGTGCTTTGGTGCACATAGGTGCAGGACCTTGCACTTAACCTTGTTGAACTTCATGAGGTCCGCGTAAGACCATCTCTTAAGTTTGTCAGGGTCCCTCTGTATGGCATCGCTTCCCTCCAGCACATCGACTGACCCCACAGCTTGGTGTCATGAACAAACTTGCTGAGATTGCACTGAATTCCACTGCCTATGTTGCCAACAAAGATGTTAAATACTGGTCCCAATACTGTCCTCTGAGGAACAACACTCATCACTGGTCTCCAACTGGGCACTCAGTTGTTGACAGCAACACCTTGAGTGTGACCATTCAGCCAATTCTTTATCTACTGAGTGGTTCATCCATCAAATCCACATCTCTCCAGTCCAGAGGGAAGGATGTCGTGCAGGACAGCATCAAATGCTTTACACATGTCCACATTTCTTTGTGCAGCAGCCATAGAAAAATGAGAGCAAAATAGTATCAGAACAACACAGTAACATATTTTAAGAGCATATAATAAAAAGCTTTTAAAAATTTTAGTGGAATTGCTTGTAAAATTAAAACTTGTGATTTTTTGTCTAGAAGTTTGCAAATAAAGAACATAGTAAGAATATAAAAGCCAGTGGTAGGTCTCTAAGAATGGTATCTTGAACAGGAATTTCCGAAAACATGAGAACCACCCTGTCACCCTACATTGTCATTGACACAAAATACTCACTGACTTCCCTGGGAAATACTTACCCTAGTGTACAGAATTCCACACTTTCTTCTACAGAACAGTTCCACTGTAGACCTGTTCTGGCATACACCCACATGAAAAAGCGGGAAGAGAAGGAAAGGGAAAGCAAGGTAAAGTGGAACTTCAGCCTTTCTTTCTGGATTGGAGTAGCTCTGTCAGCCTGGAGCATAACAGGCAACTATATGACTATTAGCACAGCTTCAGATGACAGACCCAGGAAACACTGTTTTTGTGAAAATTGAGTAACTACCGAAGGACATCAAGACATGAGAGAAATCTAGAAGGCAAAGCCATATGCAAGATGTTGGACATATTTGCTCACTCTTAGTCTGTTTTCCCTTTTATTTTTGTGAAGCCATATGATCAAAATGTGTATTTCTTATCCGTTGAGCTAATAATCTTCATGAAATATTAAGTTATTATATTCCTAAAAAAAATATTAGGTGATTTGGGTGTCTTTTGAGGAAAAGCTCACAGGAAATGAGTGGAGTCCCTTTCCTCCTTCATGGTAGCCCTAGTCCTGTGTGTCCACCTGAAGAGATTTCAGAACATGCAATTATTATCCATATCTTAGGTCACAAAATCTTTGGGATGGCCTTCTACTCATTCCTTCGTTCATAGTGAATCATAATGAGAAAAATTAACACTTATAGAGCAGTTATACTGAGCAGAATCTAAGCCACGGCTTCCCATGTCTCACTAAAAGTGGAAACCAGTATATCACTTCTGAGAGCTTTATTGTGGTTTTAAGAGAAAGTAAAATAGCTTTGTGCTCTTTCTTATTATTTTGTCTTCTTTCAACAGATTGTCTCATCACTTAATAATAAAACTACTTGAGTAATTTTAGTAGATAAATTTTCCAGTGAATATGCTTTTGTTTTAATGTAACAATTTATTTGATTATGTTTTTTGTGAATGCTATGTATGTTATTGGAAACTATTATACAAACCACCTGTTTAAACAAACATTACCACATGATTTATCAGTAATCCTTTCATGGAAAATTTTCAGTTGATTTCTGTGTTGCTAAGTCATATGAAATTGTTGTTGTACATAGATTTTTTTTAAAAAAAATCATAACTGTATAAAACAAATCTATTTCGTTTTGAGACAAACCTGAAATAAATTTAATTTGGATCCCACTTTAAGTTTCATCAAGTGTATTTTTTTCATTAAATAAATCACTGCCACTGAAATTAACTTCCAATAGACATTCATATTACCAGGTTTAGCTAAGATTATGATGTCCGATCATAGCATGATTAGGAAATTAAAAAAAAAGCAACCAACCAATAAAAACTCAACATACTACATATTTCTTACTACCATTGCACACTCATTTTAGTGAGTGAGTTTTATTATCTTCCTAAAGTATATACCTACTTTGGAAATAGTCGGATTTTCTCAGTTTAACAGAAGAAAACTGCATATCGCTCCTAAGATCTACACAGAAAATTCAAATGGGTTCTTTTAAAGACATATCATCAGGGGCCCTTCTTCCTCCATTGTAATACTCCGAGGTGAATGCTCTTGCTGGTGGTTCACTGCAGACTTGTTGGCATTACCTGTTCCTACTGTTACTGTGCAGTTGCAGTATTGCTGACTGTGACCCTTACACCGTCTGCAGCCAGTCAGAGAACTAAACATGGGCAAATCAAACTTTTATAAAATAATAAAGTCAGGCAGCATCAAATAAACAGCCTTTCTCCACAGCAGAAGGATGGTTTATTTTAGTGGTTTTCAGAGACCAAAGTGAATTTTAGCAACAGATTATCCTTGTAAAACACGGAGGTAGGAAGAAGCAACAGCAACCCAAAGATTACTCTGTTCTGAAGATGTTTGAAGGATAAAGAACCAGGGAGTGAAAATGTTATTATGCTACACATAAACAGGGGGCAAGGAATCACACAAACAGAAAGCAGGCATACCTCATGGCTATTTTGCATTAGTGTGGTGGTATTTTTTTCCAACCCAACAGCCAGTAAAATTTATACAGAAAGATATAGTGTCTTTCACTGCCTTCTCCTCTAATAAAACTTATTTCACTTATGAAGGAGAGAAGAGATAGAAAAATTCAAACTGCTCTTTTATTCTGAGAGTAAGGAAATTAGGTAAAATAAAAAGATTCGAGTCTATCCAAGTCTAAATCATATTACAGCTTTTAAATTATTATTTTTAACAGTCTAAAATATTTACAAACCTTCTGCATGTGTCCCGCTGTCTTGCTAACCCTCAGCCTCAATTACTGCATTATGAAGAAAATGCTTTAGCAGCAGGATGTAGTACTCTATTCTAAATACAGGCCCCCGGTTGAGGTTACTGTATGTGTACAGAGTATAGCATGCCCTTTTGATGGCACAAGACAATTTCTGGGAGTTTTATTCCTTGCAAGATTATCTGCTAAAAGAGAGAGAGTAATAACAGTTATATAGTTGTGCATGGTGGGTTATAAACATGTTTATGTGCTACTCAAGTTCTCGAAGTGAAGTTGGAACATAAAAGGGCAGGAACCGAGTTAGCAGAAATCAGTTCATTCTATTATAGGTTTGGGTGGTTAATATAGTGTTGAGCAAACTGTAAATCTTCCCCAGTTTCCTGTCTGCCTCATTGAAGAATGGCATACAAATCTCTGATTGCTATAATAACAAACGAGGAAAATCATCATTTAGACTACAAACAAGGAAAATGTATCTAGAAAAAAATGCAGAAATGTCAAATATAGGCCACGTATATGAAACTGTTTCCTGATCTTGAGGATCCTTTAGAATGCTTTTTTTTTTTTTCTGGGAGAAGGATAGGAAATCTTGTTGTGGAACTGTTAAAATACAAAGGGACAACACATGGGAAAAAATGCCTAAGACATATTCCTGAGCTGTGAATGAAAAAAGTAAATGGGTCTGAGTGGGGTGGGGGGTTGCTAATGATTTATTTTTCCCCCCTCTATGTTCCACAATCTTGTCTAAATAAAAGCAACACAATGACCACCAACTGAGAAGATTACAGAAGTGAAAGCTACTGCGCACAGGGCCTTTTCCAGGCATAGTGTATAATCCATGGCACCAGGTAATTCAGCCAATCAGTAAAGGAAATCAGTCTCTCCTTATAAAACTGTGAGATCTTTGGATTAATTCCAATGCAAAATACGAATTTTACAATTGAAAAGAAATTAAAATATGCAGAGCTTGCTAGAGATGGATACCTGGAGATCATTTCAAGCACTCACTCATTATTCTCAAACCATTATCAATTAATCCTCTTGTTTTACCTCAGTGTGGGTGTTTCTGTTAAGCAGATTATGATGAGAGTTCTGTGAATTTTTAAAGGATATTTCAAAAAGGTGATCAAAAATCATGTTGTTTGTGTGGTCATTCCCATAGCTTAGAGATGACAGATTTGGATTGTTGAGTTATGCCTGCTATGCCAATAAAATACAATAAATCTGGACATAGAAACAAGAAAAGAGATTTCTGGTGTTAGAACCTGAAAAAAGTCCTTTAGTTTGAGTTTTTATTTTGCAAGAAAGATTTTAAAAACAAAATCAAAACTGAGTTCTTACCTTTGAAAATGCCCTTTCTCTGAGGAAGGTGGATATTAAAATATTCACGAGAACCTTTTATCTAGAGCTCTGTGCTCTTGTTCAGGCTTGTCACTGGGTGGAAAAGGTCAAAAATTCAGCTACACATTGTGTACATCTGACACTACTTTCTATAGCAAAGTGTAATTTTTGGGTTCTGTGTGAATACTGTTGAAAGATTCTAGGAGGAGATTTGGCATGAAAGCATATCTTTTTCCAGTGTCCTATAACTAGCTAGAGATATAGCAGATTCACCAATAAAATTGGAATATTAAGAGCCCAATATTCCTCTTTAGGTTTCCCCATCAGGTCTTATTCAAACTGTTAAGATAATTCCAAAGAGGCAGAGATGACAAAGAAAGAAAGTTCTTGTTTTCTTCTGGATTTAATTACCTCTATTATCCACACAAAAAATTTATTGTTAAAAGGTGAGGCTTTTGACAGGGTTAGGGGTTAATTCAGTAACGAAAAGTATAGCTTGCATCTACAAGAACAGCTGTTGTCAAGAACAACAAGAATATATCACTTTATATAAATAAATATGAGTCTATATAACAGACTGCGTAGACTGTTATACATAAATAGGTATTATATGTTACAGCTAAATAATACGCGTTCATTCATAATTATCTAAAAATATAACATTGCATATGCATTTATTATTATTAAATACTGAAGAACAAGAACGATGTGTACTAACTCCCTTCTTATAAAGAGTATGTAAGGATATATACACAATATTCAAAAAGGTGATTGTAATATGTCTCCCTAGGGTCTATAAGTGATATAAGCAGTTGTGTACTGGAACCTGTGGAAAAGCAGCTCCCCTGCTCATCAACATGGCAGTGAAGGAGCTGTGATAGTAGCCTGCAGGGAGTTGGGGGATTCAGCCACAGTATGTGACACATCACTGCAAGCCAGAGAGCAGTCCTGGCTGGTGCTGATGTTGAAAGCCAGGCTGGTCTGTGTCACTCACTTTCACAGACAAGATAGGATTTGGGAAGGAAGGCACTGTTAAACTCACTCAGGTATAGGGACTGGCTCTTTCCAAGTGATGGTAGAGCCCACGATTATGTAGACTTACTGAAACCATTTTTAACTCAAATGCTATAAATCAAAAACATGTATTTGCTAACCTAAAATAGGTTAAAGAGCAAATAAAGCATCTAAAGACATAGGAATTCTAAAGGAAATAAACAAATCTGTTTCAATTAGCATTTAGATTAGTTTTAAATTTTTCTTTTACCCTCTGTGGCTCAGTCTTTAGGACAAAGTATGGCTCCTAAATTAATATCTTGGTTGTACAAGATACTTGCATTCTCATATGAAAGTCTAGTCATTCTTTTCTTGTACATGACCGGCTTTTATTTGGGATTCACCCAAATTCAGGACTTTTTCCTCTTTCTTAGTGAGATATTTCTTGGGGTACTGTTTCAGGTTATGCTTAATGAGATCTAATTAGTGTCTGTGATAAAAAAGATGGGGCTTTCCTCTTTTCTCTGACCAAGGACAATGCGTTTCTGCCCGTCCCTCACATTGTATTTAGTATTTGTACAATCACAAGAGGAGCTGGCTCAACTACCTGCTCTCTTAAAAAACAGTTATTTTTCACAAGATCTTCAAGTTCACTACTTCACCATGCAACCATATAATCTCTAAGTCTGATCAAAGCAGCAGACAAAACTATGCATCTGAAATGGAGGCAGTATTTGATGTTACACGAAACATAACATGACACTGCACCTTTATTCCTTATGTCAATCTGAAAGGAGTTATGATCTGCTTGCTACTCAGCCTGTAACTTGGAAAATGCCTATATTGCTGGCCATAGACCTACTAAAGTTCTAGATACCTAGATAAACTAAAGGATAAGGCTTACTGCTCCATAAAAAGGGTAGTATTACTCTTTCTCTCATTCTCCAGTCATCTGTCTCTTCCAAGTTCCTAATGTGTGCTCCCAAGCTTTGCAAGAGCAAAGTATTCACTAGGCCCTACTGTGAGATGGTTGAACTCACAGGTTGGCCAAGCTTAACCTGTGAAAAATGGCTTTTCTTTTGCATTACCAAGTTGAGTGGTGTCAGTGAAGAGTCTTCAGAGCATCAAAGGTTTCACTGAAATGAAGCAGAGAAAGAACTCACAGAGGCAGATGTTGCTTTTATCTGAAAGTTGTTGAGCATTGACTTTTCAACACTAGTTACTGCCTTCTGATGTTCATATCACAAGTGGTGCTTTAAAACAGCATAACAGAAATGTTTAAACAAACTGCTTCATGATTTCTGAAACATTTGTCATATTGACCAAAATGGCTCTCATTGAGAGAAATTCACCTTCATTTCACATATGGTTTCATCTGTCCCTGAAGGGGGATTTTGACGCAGAGGAGATAAAAAAAAAAAAAAAGACACTTTCTCTAGAACATTAAGAATTTGCTCTCCTCTTCTCCCAGAGATCCACATTATGTCTTTTACACAATTTGTGGGAAAAAATTCTCTGAAGATGCATCTTTACATCTTTGGCAGTCTAAATGCAGGATTCCCAGCATGACAGTCAACACTCTGCCTCTGGAAGGCTTTTTGCTTTGATAGGTCAGGTGGATAGAATTAATATTGCCTTTGACTGGTAATTTTATCATGGATTGCCATGGTTTCGTTTTGCATACATTGTAATGTCAGCTAGTTTAAATTTACTAAAAAGACTGACTGCATGAGTGTCAGATGTGCAAACAAAAAGAAAAACCACACCAGTTAAATAGACAGCATTTGCCCAAATTCAGTGGTGGATCTAGGAACAGAGGAGTTGGCAAATCCTATATAAAGTACAGAGCATGGGGCAAGGGGATAAGCAAGGCAACAGAAGGGTACAGAAAGTGCAAAAGAAATTCTTTGTTCCTCTTTTTAAAGAATTCTGTCTAATGTGACTCACATAAATTAAAAACCTCAATGGATATTCAACAGTGCCTGTAAAACTTTGCAGGTGGTTGAAATGTTTTTGCTCACTAAAACAAGTTGTATTCTAAATGTAAAGACAAACATCTTTCTTGGTAGAAAGCTTTAACATTTTGACGGCTCTTTAGCTTTTCAGAGTCCTGCAAAAACATTAACACCGGAGTGTTGACTCCTGTGAAGTAGGCAAATATTATTATCTTCCTTTTATACATGGGCAACTTGTGAGACAGAGGCTGTGACTTGCCCAGGCCCAAGACCACACAGCAAGCTGATGGAAGTGCCAGCACTAAGATTCAAGCATTCCTGGATCGCAGCCTAGTGCACAATCCACTAGACAGTCTGTCTGCAGCACTTTGCTATTGCAGTGTGAAGTAACTCAGTTTTTGACTTATGAATATCTGACTGTGAAAAATCATGCGTTTTGCAAGTGTTTATGGGACTGCACCAGGGCAAGATTCACTATTGCTGTTGGAAAATCCAGATTACTCTAGCAAAAATGTGGAGGGAGAGAAACATTCTGGAATAAAAATATAAACCAACTCTCTTGCAACATGACATTAAGAAAAAAATATAAAATCAAATCTTCGGTCAAAACTGTTCTTTGATTTTACTGACTCCAGAAAAAACTGTGAGGAGGTTACTTTACTGCTGTTATCTATAATGATAGCTTTTCACATTACACTACAAACTAATGAATCAATATGTTCCTGACTCACAGAAAAGTTCAGTTAAGGGAATGGAGGTAGTAAATAATTGTTTGCATTCAGTGAAAAGCCTTGTGGCTGCCTCTACAAAATGTAGCTGCAGCCCAAGGAACAGAGACAAACAAGACCTCCATATGGGAGAGAAGGAACTGCACAGCTGCCTTAAAGCTATATTGCCATGTGACTAGAAGGCACCTAGACCTGTGCTGTAGGTACAGTAAAAAAAAACATTTGAGCTTCCTTATCTTGCTCACTAAATTCATATCTGTGTTTAGCAGAAATGCTACAGGCATGCAAGCATTACAGAAGCAGCAAGAAATGCATTGATAAGGAGAGTTTGGCAAATGTAATTTTTGAAACTGGAATTTGGCTACCAGAGTATGAGGGAGCTCTTCAATGAAGGAGCCGCTGGAGCTTCAGCTCTAGGAGTGATTCCTGCTTCATGTTGGCAGGCTATCCAGAACTCTCTAACAAAAGTGTTTAGGGTATGATTTTTGCACCAGCTTAGGAGGCAACGATGCTTTAGAACTATTTAATATTGACTCTACTGCCACTTTTCAGCTTTACAATGCTGATTTCCCATAATCAAGTTCCAGCTAAGCCTGAGAAAATAATGCCAGGTACTTTCACATAACTTCTATCTGAAAAATGGCCAACTGCACATGACATGTTAATTCAGTTTTGAAAAACTTGCATTCGAAATAAAAGAACTGTTGCTTGCTGCAGTCCTGGTCTTAAGAACCATTGCTTGCTGCAGTCCTGGTCTCACAGGCCGAGGCCAGGAAAACCAGGGATATGTGGGAAGGCTGCTTGCGACATGAGGAGCAGATGAACAGCATCCAGAGTGATGAAAAGCATAAGCTTCATTGAGCTAGGGGAAAAAGTAGGACCCTCCATGCCGTTTATAACTTTTTTTGGAACATTTCCCTGGACAGAGGTAGAGGGATAGCATTCTTTCCAACTCTCCTTCAAAAAGGTTTAATAAACTGTGCTTCATTATGTTTGGCATCCTATCTCCAGATGATACAGATAGTGCTATATAGCCTGCAGTGTGGTATTAAACACCTAGATCTGAATTCCTGACTCGGTAAGGTGCTCTAAACTCTGCTGATGTATTTATTCTCTTTTAATCTGAGTCTGCCTTCCTTTTTCTCATTTCTGTTGCACCTCATTTTCTAACAGACTACACTCTATGCTGTGGTTAGAACTACACGAGAAAATTATGTAGAATCAGGGCACTGGCCTGTAAAAATCCATACTGTAGAAGTGGTGGCATGATTCCTCATTCATTTTTAACCTCTGAGAGCTATCACTGTCACTTCCAGGCATGACTGTGGGATCACGCAGGTCAGCTTGCTCTGCAAAAGGCAGTATGACCTATGAGGCGAGAGGGGACATGTTTGACTGTAGGTATGCCAGCTGTGCCACTCAGATGGGCACAGGCAATAGGCTCTGGCCTGTTTTGTTTATTAATGTAAGTAATGTGTGTGACTGACATTTTCCCCTGACTGACATTCTTTGTCCTTTTATTAGCCTTAAAGAAGAAAATCAGACCTCAGCAAAGGCTTTTTTTTAATAGGATTTTTTGTATGTTTGTGTCTGGAGGTATTTGGGATTTTCATTGTTTTCTTTTAATATAAAACATTTACTGCTGATATGATTTTATAAGCTAGCTGACTCAAAGACTTAGGCTTTGCAAAGCAGAAGGTAATGCAGCCTGTGATGGTCTTAATTTCCCTGAAGGAGTTCATTTCAGAGCTTTGGGCCAATCCTGAGAAAGATACGGTTCCTGTGTAATTTAGCTTTATGCTTTGGCAGAAGATCTCCCATCCTTGAGCACTGAAGACATTGTACCTTGCTCATTGTACATTCCTCGTTTTACCTGAGGAGTGAAAATGTTGTTGAAGATGATGCAACCTTCTCAATGGGTTACAAAATCCTTTAAATAACTTGCGTCTTCAAGGACACAAAGAACCTTGAGGATCAGGGCTGAAATGCTATAGTCTTAAGAGTGACTGGTCTTTTTATTTAGTATCTAAAACTGTATTCTAAGGAATATTAGTCAAATCTTGCACTAAGTCTGCTGATACTAAGTCACAGAAAGATCAGGAAGCTTTCTAAAATTAATACAGATTGATTTAAAATATTGCACGTGGGGATGCTGATTCCTTTGGAAGCAAGGAGAGGTAGAGTGAGTGGACCTGCAGTCAGCCTGGAGGCTGGCATTCTAAGATAATGAGGGAATGAGATGCTGAGCAGCCATGTTTGTTGTGGTGTTCTGAGAGCAGTAGCCAACATCTACGGATTTGTGTGCTGTCTGGTTACCAAGAAAAAATAATAAATGTATAAACATTATAGATATCAGGCCCCATTGCTTTTAGTGAAGACAGTGATTTAGATAATTTTTAAAAATGCACATCTCTGAGACAAAACCTACCTGTTCTCTGATGGGCAACGAATATTTGATTTTTATATGTTTTCAATTGATATGAATAGTGGTGAAAGACAAAGAAAGAAAACTCAGATTATCCGCTGTTCCTTTTCCAGTGAGGTTCTACTTCAGCCAGTTGAAAGCTCAGATTGTATTTACGAATCCTATTTGAAAACACTTACTCTGCTGTTAAAACGATAGATTTCACCAAACGTCACATTCAAACAAAGCTCTCAGAATTTATCTAGTAAAGGAGCAATGGTATTTGTGGACACAAACCACTCAGAAGAATTTAAGAAAGTAATTTTTTTAAAGACATGCATACATTGCTGACTTTTCAGAAGGTTAGGACTTTATGAGATTCAGAATCAAAAACTGGTGTGACCTACATAAAGGAATGACTCTAAATTCTTAATTAAACCAAGCTGTAGCTGCACACTCAGTTAGCAGCCGCCAAAGAAATTATGCAATAAATCTTCTGACTGTTCTCCAAGAATGTGGAGAGGAAGGCGGTGATGAAGAGGATGGTGATGAGGAAGAGTAAGATGGGAATGTTCCATATTATCCTCTTTAATGTCCCCTTGAAGAGGGTCTGAGGCTTCTAGCACACAAGATAACAGAAATTATCACATCTGTAGCACCAAGTTGGAGGAAGAGCCCAAATGTTTTAACAGCTGGATTGGTTGTTTTTTTTTTTCCCTTTACCTACTTTCCTTCAGGATCTGATTTCATTCTGAAGGGGTGGGCTCAGTGACTGCCAGGAGCCCAGCAGGGAATGTTTACTCTGAGACACACAGAGATGTTTCCCTTTCTTCTCAAGTGATTTTTTTTTTTTAAAGAAGGGAGGATGGGAAATTCTCTCAAGAAAGGTTCTCTTAAAACAAACACATCTCACAAAAATGTGTTAATTTGAAGGTTCTTTTTCTGTCTTATGTAAAATCTATACAAAAAATAAACCAAGGAAAACTACATCACACGTTACTGCTGCATAGCTGTCTTCTCTGTCTGCTGGACCAGCCTTTGCAAAATGCTTGCCTTTTGCAGCGTCTCAGGCAAGGACTTTAACTGCACTGTGGATTGCCCATGATTTCAGCCTTTGCTTGCTCTCCACCAGAACAGCTGTATCACTGCCAGCCTCTAGCAGAGCCAGACAAAGCTGCTCTGAGCCATGATTTGCACCAGCAGAGCTTACTCCAGTCCCATGCGGATTTCTATTACTAAAACTGGTTTACTCAATATACACCAAACGCAGCTGCCCTATGGTAAGTTTACTGAATGCAAAAACTCCAAGGCCAAAGTCTAAAATACTGAGTGTGGTTCATCAGAGATAACAAGCAATGCCAAAAGCCCTGACAATGTTTCTATTTTCTTCTTTTTATACAGTAAACAGAGCTTCACTCTTACATTTGAGAGATTTCAAGCCAGTGGATATACACACACCATAAAGAGAGCGAATATGTTCAAGGCATTGATGGTAAATGAACAGTGTGACAAAAACAATACACTTCATTCTTTCCCTCAGCCTCTGCACATGCCTACTGTTCACAGCCACATGAGAGAACAAAAATGCCTAAGATTGTCAGTTTGATGCAGTTACCTAAGACAGCATGCTAGGAGTAAAACAAACAAACAAAAAAAAAAGCCCTAACAACAAAGAAACCTGGCTGACAGTAAGATTTATTAGTCGAGCCATGATTCTAACATAATTTTGTTTTGTCGCTTTGAGACAGCAGAGCTGCATGTTCATGTGTGGTCCCAGCATTCAGGGTGTGGTCAGATTTGAGCTCTGGAAAGGGGGTTTGGATCAGTCCTGCTGATTTTGTTAAGCAGTCAGCGTTTCATCTCACAAGAAATATTATGAACTCCTAGTATTTACTGCTCTCAGCATCTGCCAGTCTTTATAGTCATCAGTACAGGACAATTAAGTTTGCATAGCCCTAGTTGTCAAGGATGAAGTCAGACCTTCTCCTAGTTTACTAAATGATATGTCTCTGATGACAAAGTTTTTTTCCCCTTCTGTCTCCAGTTGAGAGCATGGAGATAAATCCCTTCTCTGCATTCCCTGGTGGCACTTCAAGTCTAAATTATCTTTAGAAACGTGTTTTGGTTTAGTCATCTGCTTACGGAGACCCATTTACTTGACTTAAGTGGATGGACTGAGAAATGGCAGTCCAAGTAAACTCATGACTTGGTTCTTGGAGGTTGCTACCAAAAGGGCAGAGGGAACAAAAGGGACACGAGTTATTTGACAACTGCACTAACTTCCTCACTTCCACATGCTCTACAAAGTGTTGTCTTTGATCTAAAACAACTTAAATGCTGCCAACCAGGATTTCAGAGAGGTGTTCATTCATCCTGTAAAATGAGGCAGCTCAGCATAGCTGACTCTAATCACTGTAATAAACCCAGTTTGTTGCCTGAGGCTGAGTCAGTGCAGCAAGACTTAAATCCATGCTGCTGACTTGAAGGGCAGTCTCATCCCTGTTGTTACTTCTGCTGACCTGTTCCTGTTCTCCCTCTTCTATCTGAATTGTAACTGGGAAACCGTGTAACTATTAAGCCAACTCTCATCTGAAAACTGAGCCTAACAGTTCCTAGTGTGCATGTATAGCAAGAGTTTGGACTGCTTTTTTTGTATGGTAACACTGTCTGGGATTAAAATCACAGAACCATGTAAGTTGTAAGGGATCTCAGGAAGTTCTGTAGTATCAGCCCCTAAGCAGTGTCACTTGTAACCAGTTGCCAGTTTGACTTTGAACTATTGGCAGTTATCCTTTGAGCCCAAAACCCAGTCAGTTTTCCATTCATCTTGCAATCCACCCATCTAAGCCATATTTCCCTAATTCAGCTACAAAGATACTATGGCAGACCTTGCCACAAACTTTGTTAATGTCAAGGTAAATAACGTTAAGTCAGTCACAGAACTGCCTTTAAGCTGTAGGTCAGCAAATTCTTTGAGTTAATATAAACTGGTACTACCACTGGAATGAGTTGCTCCCTCTCTCATCACCACCCAGCCAACATAAATTCTTGTGATGAGAATCAAATCAGGGAAACTTCTCTGGCTGGCAGTGAATAAAAGCCTAAATCTCTACCATACCATTTCCTAATTTTGCTCCTTGTGAAGCTTCAAAAATGCTTGTGCTAGAACGAAAGATGCAAAGGCACAAAGCAGAGAAGAGAGAGGCTGAAAACTGAATAGAAATTGAACTGCTTCTACACAGGGCAGTATCAGTGCAGGTTGAATTAAAGTGTCTGACCAGTTATAGACTTAAGTACTGTGTCATAGTCACAGTTTTCAGCCAGATACTTGCTGTTTGCTTTGAATAATAGTGATATAGCTTTGTTACACGTTTATATTTCTAAACTGTGTGTCCTAGTTTACCAATAGTGGACATGAAATGAATCAAAGCAGTAAGAAATCAAATAACTTCACTGATGCTGTTGCATAGTCAGTTATGCTCATCTTGTACCAGTAGAAGTGACTAAAAAAAAAAAAACCAAAAACAATGCATGGGCTGAAAGCCTTTCTTGACACTCTGCAAAGTGACTCATGTGTTGGACCTCACCAATCATCTCCTTGCCAGCTTTGTAGCACCAAATGGGTCTTTTCCATCTGACAGAGGCCAGTATGAGTGTTAAGTAATTGGGATAACTTCCCAGTTGTTGATCAGCCAAATCTTGCATGAGGCGAGTGTAGGTGAGCTCTCATCAGAGACTGTCTGGAGTACCTGCTACTTGGGACATTTAGTCTCCTGTTGTCCTTCATTTATTCTTCTGTATGGCAGTTAAAATAGAAAAGGGCATGGCTTGACTTAGGCTGTTTTCTCTTTCAAGAACAGTGAGACAGACAACATGCAGCTTAACATGTAGACCTCGAACTATGGACAACTGAGACAAAAGCTCCTGTATACTGCTCTTCAATGGAATTCCAGTTTTATTACTGACACATTTATTGCTGAGTCAGAGTGGTAAGTAAAATATAATTACCTTCCCTCAAGATATGAAAGTGAGCTGCTGCCTATGGAGAGGTGGGCTGAGAGCAGCCAGGGCTGCCCATGGAGGCAATAGCTCCACAGCCAGGGCCTGTCCTATCACCCCAGCCAGGAGCAGGGCTGCTGGGGGTGCTGGGGGATACTGGGGCAGACCCAGTCATCGTGCGCCCTCCTGGGGATGAGGACAGGCTAAGCTCAGCAGGGTCCAGAGCACAGCAGGCACTGCTGCAGAAGGGACTGATGACTCCAAGGCAGCTGAAGCAGGCCCCTGGGTCACCGACAGTGTGGGGAGAGATGGTCAGAAGTAGTCAGGAATGTAGGTGCCCTCAGAGCCCCTATGGTAGCTTCACTTCAAGCAAAGTGCACTCCACACCTGACAGACTAGAACTAAGGAAGGCCGTGCAGCAGCGTTTTAACTGCAGAGAGGCACCTGTGGGCCAGTTCAGGGGACAGAGCCAAAGCAGAGACAGCCAACTGGAAAGGGACATGGCATGAAAAACTTAGGGTCGAGTGTGCAGGTTCAAACCACCATTGACAAACCTCAGAGAGGAAAAGGACATCGAGACTCCCTTTCATAAGCTCTAAAAGTTGGATGGCTAGACAGGAGAGGAACTCATTTAAGAGCCTGGGATGGGTACAGGATCAGCACTGTGGGGAGATGAGAGCCCAGGGAAAGACTAGTCCCTCAGAAAAGTTTGTTGGATCGAGGCCATGCATGGCCAGAAACCAGGCTCCATAGCGCTCAGCTCACAGAGGCCTGAGGTAACTTGTTAGGCAGTAGCAAGAGCAACACAGGACCCCAAGGGTGGCAATCACAGAACCACATAGAATCCCCATGCCAAGGTACATCCCACAGCTCCTGAGCAAGCAAACAGGACAGATGAAGGGAGAGTGGCCAGGTCCAACTAGAACTCCTGATCAAAGGGGATCAAGTCCAAGCCAGACAGAGCCATAGCCAGAAGGCAGGACCAAAGACAAGCGAGGAAGTCAGCCCATATGCTGAGACACAGATCAGCAGGACCCTGCAGATCAGCACACACTCAACACAGATTAAGCTGGCAGTGAAAGTCTTGCTCTGAGTTTAAATAGAACTCCTGGGATCATAGGTGTGGGTCAAGGCTACAGGTGAAGTTGGTCAGGGCCATTAAGACCAATTAATTTCCTGAGGGTCCTAACAAATTTATGTATGGAACTGCAAGTGAAAAGAAGAATCATTGGTTATGACACTGTTCACTGTACAGTGTTCACTATCACACTGTTATCACACTGTTGTTATCACAACTTCATCTTCTATATACTAATTAAAGTAGTAAAATCCCATTTATCCTGTTGTAAAATAATTTTAAATCAGCTACAAATCATTCTAGTATTTATATACTTTTGCCGGCCAGCAGAATCCTTGTGGCTTTCATTCTCTGCTAGTCTGAAAAAAACATAAACTGAAAGTTATTTTTTTAACATATGTTAAAAGAAGCTTTCTGTAAGGAAAGGATACAGGTATGAATTGTTCCCACTTAGAAATTAAAGAGGAAGAATGAATTTGAATTCATTAGACTTCAAGGTTAAAAATTTACTGTAGAGTTTATTGTAGTTCAGATGAAGGGTTCATTTTCATAATTTGCGTGAAGGTAGTTATATTTTATTTACCAGTCTGACTCCGCAATAAATGTGTCAGTAATAAAACTGGAATTCAATTGAAGAGCAGTAAACAGGAACAGGTGACCTCATGGCCTATGTTTCACCTAAAAGACTTAAGATGGGAGACCTGGAAAGGCTTCTTTAATCTGAGGTCCAGTTGAGCACACATGAAGTGTCAGTGAAAGACCTGTATGTGCACTGTCTTTTCCTTCTTCTTTTCCAGAAAAGGAAAATCAAGTGCACAGATGGGAAGATTATTATGGCAAACATTAACCTCATCTGAAGCCTGGTTGTGGAGTAGAATCTGGTACAGATTAACACACCAACTTTCCATGTAAATGGAATTGAATTCTCTTTCTGCTTAACACAGACAAAACAGGAAAAAAAGCAAACATTTATATTTATTTTCCAAACTAAACTTCCTTCAGGGCAAAGGTAGGACAAATCAGCATGCAGATTTAGTAAAGTTGTAGTGACTGACCCACATTTCTGGATCTACATACTGCTTGCCTTCAAATATTCCAGAAATATCTTTAATTTTTTATTATTCTTTTGGAAAGAAAAAGGAAAAAAAGATCACAGAAAATAATGATTCCTTTCAGCTGTATTGCCTTTCCCTTCTCAGTGATGCTGTTTGACTTCTTCAATTGAGTATTGAAAGGCAGTAAAGAACATCCCTGTTATCCAGAAACCAATTTCTCTACTATCTACAATGCAAATCACTTCACAGAGTCTTCTCTCCGAATTCTCAGGTTGAGTTTTGACAACATGCTTAAAGAATATTTTTATTCTCAAAGAAAATTAGTAAATACTTTCTTTGCTGAGCAAGAGTTAGATCACATTTCAGTTCAAATGGAATAACTTCGACTGGAATGAATGTTGCAGGATTGGTGCAGATCGGAGAGGGACTTTACCTTGAATGCTGTTAGCAGGACATGCTAAAGCTGTACATCATCTTTTCCGTTCAGATAAAGCCAACTCTCATAGCAAAGTGCTTTGGAAACATTATCAATTTCTTAATTTTACTTCATTGCTGTCTCATACTTCTGATGAAGATAACCTGACATTTCAATGAAGAAACTTCAGCAATAAAAAAATAAAGTTATTTAATAGTTTAATAATGTTGATTCCAAATTTACCATGGGATTTACATCCTAATGTCTTTCAAAATGATAACTGCTTAACATACAAGGACAGAAATAAGAGAAAACCCCTTTTTTTCACTCCGGTATTAAAGCGCTCTTTACATATTTCCATGGACTATACATAACAGTTCTATCTGAAGAACTACCAACACTTGAACTGATGTAACACTCACAATCTCTCACTTTTGTTTCTTTTCAGCCTGGAGAAGATTCTTAATCTTTTCTGTCTAGGAGGTATGTGACTAAGACTGGATGAAGAAGCACAAGTGAATCTATGTGAGTAGGGTACTGAGGAAAATGAAAACAAAAGGATACTATAAGATGTCACCTCATCATCTCAAAGTCAAAAGACTGGATCTTTAATATCACACAAAGTTTACATGGGGAATTTTAGCCACAGGGAAGAAAATAAAATCTGAGTTGTTATGAATGAGTTTTCAAAAATATTGATACCAGACCATGGAGTCAAGGCATGAGCCTGAAGTGCAATTGCAAGCCACAGCAATCCTTACTGTGAGGAAGAGAATACATTTTATTTCAAATCTTCATTTCCATATGAGGTTATGAGATTGAATTGAATTTTGAGAAGTAAACAAGCCAAAACAAATGAGAAAGTGTATTGCTTGGACTTGAATAAGGGAAAAAATAATTTCAGATTGATACCTATTCTTTTAACTTTTCTCAGTTTCTCGTTCCAATCTTTGACCAAAATATTCTCTCCGCACAACTTTTGAGAAAGAAGAAAGAGGCAGGAGGAGCTAAGCTCTTCCTACAGACTTCTCTTTCACATGAATGTCAAATAACAGAGGAGAGGCTGAAGTAGAGTAGCATGCAGCCAGGAATGTGGTAACCAAAACTACCAAGCTTCTCATTGGAACAGGGAAGAAAATCTGCAATAGGATCTCAAGGTTAATTTACTTGCAAGGAGTTTCTTTCTAACACAGTCCTCCTCATTACAAGACACTATCCTGAACCTTCAAATTTCATAGACTCTGTAAAAAAGTCTGCATCTAATTACTATGAGAAACCTGCTGTGGTTTTGCTCCATGGAATTTGACTTTCGAGTTCCATAGACAGACTACAGAAAATCAGCAAGATCATGTTTGGATCTTAATATAAGTTATTCAGTCTCCTTTAATAGTTAGTAGTGAAATGGGCACTTCCAGAAGGCATTTTATGTCCTATTTTTATGTATTAAAATGAAAAGAGTAAAATATTTCCAGATTTTCCCCCTTCTCAAATCTCTCTCTGTTAAGGAAATTTTAGGTGGCTAATTTGAACTAAAAACATAGCATCAGCCTAGGTGCACATCTTGTCTCCAGTAGTATCTGTCATCTGGGAAAAGAACATGGGAATTAGTATACAAAGAAACAGGTTCCTCCTTCTCCGTCTATTGTGTGATCTGTTCCTGTCAGCATCTGGCATCCAGTGCTTTTGAGACTACCTGAGCCACAGGCAATATCTGGATCATCCTTCCCAGTAAGCCTGGAAACATATCCTGAATGTTTTTCTAACTCATTTCCACATTCATAGACAATTTATCATAGAATCATAAAATCATAGAATCTTCTGGCTGTAAAAGACCACTGAGATCATCAAGTCCAGCCGCACCTATCATCTGCTAAGCCATGTCCTTTAAAAACTCATCTATCCATTTTTTGAATGCCTCCAGGGATGGTGACTCCACCACCTCCATGGGCATCCTGTTTCAGTGCCTAACCACCCTTTCAGTAAAGAAATTCTTCCTAATATCCAGTCTGAACCTTCCCTGGCGCAACTAATGGCCATTTCCCTTGTCCTATCACCTGTACCTTGCGAGAAGAGATCAACATTCGCTGTCCCACAGCCCCCTTTCAGGCAGCTGTAGACAGAGATGAGGTCTCCCCTCGGCCTCCTCTTCTCCAAACTAAACAACCCCAGTTCCCTCAGCCGTTCGTCGCAGGACTTGTTTTCCAGCCTCTTCACCAGCCTCATCACCCTTATCTGGATGTGCTCCAACACCTCAATGTCCTTCTTATACTGAGGGGCCTAGAACTGAACACAGTACTCGAGGTGTGGCCCCACCAGTGCCGAGTACAGGGGCACAATCACCTCTCTTGTCTTGCTGGCCACAGTTTTTGATACAGGCCAAGATGCCATTGGCCTTCTTAGCCCCCTGGGCCACTGCTGGATCATATTAAGTTGGTTTTCAATCAACACACCCAGGTCCTTCTCTCTCAGGCAGCTCTCCAGCCAGTCTTCCCCAAGCCTATGACGCTGCCTGGGGTTGTTGTGCCCCAAGTGCAGGACTCTGCATTTGGTCTTGTTAAGCCTCATCCCGTTGGTCCCAGACTATATTAATGACAACTAGTGACAATGAGTCCCACCAGTTAATTATACCCTGTGTTGTTTAAACCCAAGACCTGATAACCACAAGGAATGAAGTATAGTAGTTTAGCATAGGTCTACGCAAGATTCTGTAGTGTCTTTTTCAATGTAATTTATAACTTCTTTGAACAAAATTTTAAGGAGAAAAAAATTAAATTAATTTTTCAAAATTAAAAAGCAATATACTTTATGAGATGGATGAAAAATATGTTGGTAAACACTTGGAAAGGCATAAATTATACAATCTTAATGATTCTTCTTTCCTGATTAAAAAAAACAATTCTGCAAGTCTCATCCTACTTCTGTTCTACAAATAGAGCTTGTTGTTGCAGATAGGAATTTATAAAACTTTTGTTTATCAGAAATTAAGAATTTATTAAGGTAAAATTGCAAAATTCCTATTAACAACTATCAATTGATCAACAAAGTAATTAAGTTATTTTATGTATATGTTATAATCAAATTGATCAGCAACTTCATAAGATTTGAAAATGCTGACACTCACTCCTATTTACTGCCCAGTCTAACACGTATATATGCGAGTACAGAGATATAGAGATAAGCTTGCACGCAAAGATATATTAATGTTTAAGCACAAAAGAAACAAGGGTCATGACCTAGAGACGCTGGCCTGAAAATTTCCCTCTTGAGATCAATAAGAATACTCACAAACAATGCACCAGCATTCCTGACAGGCAGTGGTCAGCTCTCAAGGGGGGATGACTTTGCCTAAGGCATTTTCATTCACTACAAAGAAGCATTCCAGCTCAGTGGGAGATTACTGGTCTCAGCCTGCTGCCATACAGAAGAGTTTAGAGGTTCATCCTGATGGCCACTTACTAAGAGGGTTTCAAGATAATTAACTTTCATCAGATATTTGAATATTCATTTTGCTGTTGTAATATTCACTTTGGCTACAGTTGGAAGACATCAAACCATTTCACCTGGGCCACAATCCAGCTATCATCAGGTGTATACAGCTGACAGGGTGGGTGACTGTTTGTCTATCTCTTTCTCAGGCAGTGAATGGGTCTTTCCTCAGGTCCCCAGGAACACTGAGAGGGGTACCCAAGTGCTCTGGATCACTGCATCATAACAATGGATGCTCTCTCCCCCAGTGTGCCTGGTCGAGATGACCGATTATCAGTCCTCTTCTTCAGGCCATAAGAGAGTTTCTTTTCCTGGTAAAACAGTTTCAGGTACGCTGAGGGGGATGCCTTGGTGCCCTGTAAAATGGCCTATATACAACAAGACTTATTCCCCTTGTGAAGCCTGTGTTCCACTGGATCAGTTAGTAGTCCAGAGAGGCGAGAGGTGTTGTTCCAAGCGCAGCCTAGAGTGGTTTCCTCTGTTGATAAAGACCATATATATTCAGAACAAGTACCAATTGTAACTCAGTTGAATAATCTCAAACCGCAGAACCTGTAAGAATACATCTTTTTAAAATTGCTGAACCTTTAGTAGAATACTGAAGTACACTAAAAAGCCACTGAGAATTAGCAAGCTTTTTTCTTGCATACATTTTGTTCAAACTAAGGTGGTCATTTTATAAGGGAAGGTTTTTAATATTAAGAAGTTCAATCATTTGATTTATTCTTATTTAAAAGTGTTGCTGTGAACAAAAGACACACTGGTAAAAGAGATCTAAAAGCCTGTCTTATACCAGGGAAAATCTGTTGTTAGATTTAGACCTAGAGGTTAGATCTAGTGTTAGAGTTAGATCTATCTAGTGATAGATATCTAAAAGCCTGTCTTACACCAGGGAAAATCCAGTGTTAGCATTGTCTCCTGTAAACATGTACCCCAGGATCTTGAGTGCACACGCGTGTATGCATACACACACAGAGGTAAATTTCAGTTCTACAGATACCACAGCATGCAAAGTGGCCATAGCTGGTGTACAGCTAAGACTACTCTGTCAGAAAACAAAAGAAAACAAAACAAAGCAAACATAGACAATCAGGAAGATGTTCTTCCCTCATATATGCACAATTTTATATCCACCAGCTACTGACTGAAGAGCAGTGTATGCAATCAGCAATCAGCATTTAGGCTTCAGTTTTGATTGTCTGGATAAGTTTGAAGTCAGTTATATACTGTTTTTATAGCTTATCATACTCAGTTTGCATCAAAAAGGAAAATTTCAGACTAAAGGTGAGTAAAGTTAAATGGAATTTCTGCATTACTGTAGCCACCCCAGTCATATCTGCATACACCAAAGTCTGATTTCTGCAATATGAAAGCTGGACCTTAGAGCACGTAAAAGTTCGCAACAATGAAAATGGTATGTTTCACAATACATTGCTGTGTAATAATACAATTGTATTATTTGTGTCCCTTTACAAAACAAACAAAGAGATCCCGCAGTAGTAAGCTACCAAACATGCATTCCTGAAAACAACGCCTGCAAACAGTTTAATTATTTTGTTCTTTCTTAAATCTTCTTGCCAAAGTCTTTAGTGGATTAAGTATTCAACACCAAGAGATTAAAGAGGTATATCCCTGTAGCTACCACTGCACCTATCTCCACATAATCACCAGGATTAACTTTCTAAGAAAGTAGATCAAAGCTTTTTTTCCTTGTGGGTATTTGATAGTACAGGCTAAGGATAAACCAAACTCTCATCACTTTTGCATCTAACCCTCCACTACTAGCTCAAGACCAAATAAGAATGTGAATAAAGATAAAGCCAGTGTAGAAAGCTGCAGGACCCCACAACAGCTATAATCACAGGAACACAGCAGAGTAATAAAAGGGAACTAGAAGGATGGTGAGTTATATAAAATCTTTAAGGGTACATAAAGGCAAGCAATTAGCAAACTGCAGAGCCTTTTGAAAGTAACTGTGTATAAACAGTCACAGGTAAATACTACTAGTGTACAGACCTCTGGAATGTGTCCATTTTCTACAAAATCCAGTGCTTCATCATGATTTGTACTTTGAAAGTACATATTTTATAAATAAGTATCCATATCTGATAAAGAAAAAAAACACTCATTCTAAGACACAAGCATCAGGAAGCTCTATTTTTAAATACACAATAACTGCATAATAAATCACACTGGCACATTGCAGAAATCCCAGTGCATACACCATTATTTTCCTGTACAGTTCTGGACCAATAAAAAGACCCGTATTTGCACATAAGTTCACTAATTTCTGCAGTATGACAACAGATACAGAGAATACTGCTAAATTTTCCTCCATCTTCTGCATGGCTTATCTGAAAGTAAGCCATCAGTAACTTTGTGTTAACTTAGAAGGACAATCAATATAATACTTCTTTGGTTTTAAAAGACAGCTGTAGTTTTACTACCAGTTAGCTAGGGAAGTTTATGCATACTCTACCTTTCTTGTAGCCAGTCTTGCACTTGAAGCCTACAGGTGTTTGCTGTGCTTCTGCTGTCTTTAGTTATCCTGTTTCCTTTTGCCAGCAAAACCACAGAAAGTCAAGGCTTCTTGTGACTTTGACAAACCACTTAGTCACCCTGATCCTCTTTTCATCCACAAATACCTACCTCAGAGAAGCATTGTGAGACTCAACTAATGGTTACAAAGCATTCTGAGGTCCCTGAAGGACAACATTGAAGAAAAATATTCTATTATTTTCTTCTGCCAAAAAAGGATATACTTGAAATTCAGTATTTTTGGTAAAGTACATGGACTATATAATACATTTATGTCATGCAATTCTTGATGACAATAATTTTTAACCTAGGAACTGAGGTCTATTTTTGTTAGTCTCTCACTTAAGTTTCTTTCCTTATATTATCCTTTATCCTACAAGTCTGTGTACAGTACTAAACTTCACAAAGCTTTATACAGACTGTAACATTCCCAACTTGTGAACCACCACATACTCATACATGAGTGTATGCACACACATAATTCCTCCTGTATGTATTTAAAGACTTCTTCGTGGACTATTTAATAAAGATATGAAAAAAAATGGTTTTCACATGAAGTAATTTCTTCTTCTGTGGAAATTTAAAATTATGTCCTGCTTTAAAGAATAGGCTAAACTCCTGAATCATTTTTGCCTATATTTGCTAGCATGTTGACCTAAATTTAATTAAAAGATAGTGCCACTGAATAAGCAGAAGCAACATATTGCTTCATTGGTGCTTTATTAGCACTTTGAATTTTAATATATGTGTCTTATTGATTGACTGGGTATAAAGATTGCTATTTCTTTAATATTATTTCTTCAGCAAACCCAACCATTTTATTTTGTCTGTGACTCTAAACACATTCAATTTTAACATGCTTTTTGTCCTCCATTCTCTTAGACATAGCTCATTTATTTAACAGGCTTGTTCTTATAATTATTACTGTGTTAAATGTGGGATTTTTCCCTTCTTGTTCCTCTGCCTAATTCAGATGCTGATGTGCAGCTCTTGTATACAGAACTATGCAGCAAAAGTTAACTTTTCCATTTTTCAGGCTTGCTTCTGGCCCTCCCTGTCACAGAAGGGACAAGTTAGTTTTTCCCAGCACAGCATCGCAGTTTCTCTCCAACAGCTCCAGTGCCACATGTGGAGTGCACGGGGCTTCAGGACAGGACCCTGGGGGAGCACAGTGACCAGCATCCCTCTGTTTTCAGTTTTGCACAGTGCTCTCCTTAACTGGGATGTGTGGGGAAGTATGGGTTGTCACAGGACTCCACTGAGGTGTAGAGTGCCCAGCCACGAGTAGCGTCTTTAGCGCTAGCAGTGCTTAACCTTCCCTGTAGGGTTTCTTTCCTGGAGCCTTTGATTGACTTCAGCACCTGAGGTGTGTTTGGAAAATGCTCAAATGAAGGAGTAAGTCTGAAGAGAATTTCCAGTCATCCAGCAGTGTCATTCTGTCATTCACTGTGACCAATGGCACATATCCAGTGTTCCTCCATTCTGCCCTTGCAGGTTTACTGTCAGGGGTGATATTTCTAACATACCACCATTTGCTTAATTGCACCCAGAGAATAAAAAAAAAACAAAAAACAGAAAATATGATTTCTACTTTGAGAAGCATTGTTAGAATATAATACTGAAGAAAGCAATGGGAAGGTGTCATGTATTAGATGTTCTGTTTGAACCTCAAGACATTCATGCAGAGGCATCCAAAACTCAGAAACAGAATTAAAAGTTACAGTCAGCCTTCTAAGCTACTTCTAGATAGCTGGATACCATTTTTGAGTGAATGTTTCTCTAACTACCAGCTACCATGCCTGCACATCTTAATTGGATGCCATATGCTGAAGGCAGTAAGGTAGAAATCTCAGACTTCTCCAAACTGCATCTTTTCAAGGCTACAAAGACAAGCTATAAAAAAAGGCCCAGTTAAAATACTTCACACTGGATGTATCCAGCACATTTAATCTGTTTATGTCCTGAAGAAAAATTGTCCTCCAGCAACAGAAATTGCTAAGTGTCTTATGCAGTGATTTTGTGTGTGTGGTTTTTTTCCTTATTTTTGTGAAGGATTAAGCCTTTGTGTTTGGAATTGCTAACACTAGCTTGCATAGTTAGATTATTTTTGTAAATTAAAAGAAAATAGTTTTTGTCAACTAAGTGAAATGCTGGTACTTTATGTGTTCATTTTTACAGTTGAAATATTGAAATACTTCAAAAATAACTCGTGATACAAAAGTCAAATGTAATTTTTATTTTGTTTCAATTATAAAAACAATGCATTTATTACTTAACAGTTAAAAGGTCTATTAAATACCAGATAGAGTTTGCTGCCTAATCAAAATAAAACCAGCCAAGTGACAACTGTAAAAAAAAATATTTTGGTTTTATCTCTAGTGCATTGTTGTAAGGCACGTCATGCATTATTTTGTTTTCCCAACTTTTATTTATTTGTACACAGAAATCCACAGCCTCAATATTCTAAAATTATAACCATGCCTTTCCTAAATTAGTAATGTAAATCATTGCCTTACTAAAATGAAAGCCACTTAATTTATTTTTATGTCTTGACAAACTTAGTACTTAATTTTTAAGTTCATGAAAACCTTTTGAACAAATCTATTCTAGTGAACAGAAGAGCAATGTACAGAAATGTTCCACTCAGATCTGAAGCCTGATCTGCTGCCACTGACTGTGTCACAAAATTTACATTAACAATTACTCACCAAAATTAAAAAGCTTGTAACAATTACATTTCTGGGAGATGATTATAGAATTTCCTCCGAGTAACAGTGGTATATGATTAGATAAGACATATGAGTAGACTTCTTATCTTCATGATATCACAAAGATATATACTAAAAGAGCAGGTCATACTTTAATGAAACCCATCATCTTGTGAGGCAAACACAAAGAATGAGACAGTGATGTCTGCAGTTAGCCAAAAGTGTTTCTTGCTGAAAATTATAATCCAGTGATGACTCCAGCACTAGCAAAACCAAGATTAGACTTCTGTAATTTATTGTATCTAAAATCAGAAACCACCATTACTGCAAAATGAGATGGAAATGAAAATCACTGACTGACTCAGAGTTAATATGGTTCAAAAAAAAAAGTTAAAACTGTGTATCACCACAGTTCTACCTCCTTGGTATTTTTCTTGGTCATTACCAAGTCCGGTCCAGATAAAGGTGGTCACAGATCTCACTAACTCTGTCGTTAAATTAATCTTCACTTGTCCTCAAGAATATCATATACTTTTCTCATTTGTGTTTTACAGCTTTGAGACCCTCTTGAAAAGAGATCCTGTTATAGTTATACTTACCAGCAAGATTAGTTTGCATGGCACAAACATAATGATGTGAACTTTAACATCTCCTGTGATACAAGAGGAACAGAAAACAGATGTACAAAATACCAAGAAGATTTTCGTCTTCATAGAAGAAAGAACACAGAAAGCACTATAGTGATTCCACATAGGATTTGTAGAAATTCTCATTTGGAATAAAATATGATGGGATAAATTGGTGAATCATTTCCCTTTAGTTTCATCCCATTCTCTTGCCAGCTGCTGCCACTTGTCATTCCTATATTGCTTCACTTATTACCAACTGACTTTTGATGCTAACGAGAATTTTAAAAAGGAGATGTTAGCACTTTCTGATTACCTAGGTCTTTATGGAAGACGACAAGGTATACTACGTGCCATCAGCAACAAAGAACTACAGTTGGAAAACAGATCTGCTGTCTGAAATTGATCTTTTCTTTTATCACTAGTCCTCATTTCATTTGAGTTGTACAGATAATCTATTTTTAACATGCAGCTCATCAGAAGTTGCTATATTGCTTTCATATTGCCTGTTCATGCCAACAAAACGTCATCTTAGGCAATTACGGTCTGATATCCAAGGACTTTAAGTATTTGTCATCTATATTGATTCCAGCTGGAGTCCTAGGTGTTCACTGCTTTTCCTGCAGATCCATCAGTGCTAGCAACAATGGGTGTTCTAATGTAGACAAGATGTTTGTCTTTTTATCACCAGTGTTTACTATACAGCAATAAATCTATATGATGAAGAAGAGCAGCTGCCAAGAGGTTTTGCATGCTCGAGCTGAAGTCACCACTAGCAAGAGCAGAGCTGTGCTCGTGTTAGTGTGACGGTGGGAATTTCTGCTAAAAGACTCATTGTAGGTGCATTTCTCCATACTGTATTTCTGCTCAATAGATCATTCATGAGTACCCACTCCCCCTCCCGAAAGCAAGTAGAGCTGGGTCATGAGCAGGAAGGGATGGAGACAAGGCCGAGTTTCTTACTTACAGCTCAGACTCAGAGCTGGTTTATTGTTGTCATGGCTACAGGCTCCACATGCCTCCAGCCCCTGCTTTATGAAAAGAATGATGCAGTGTCTAGCCTTACAGCTGAATATATAAACCAAATTAGTCTACCATGCCTCTACCTGTTTTGTGGCTCACAAAGAAAGAAGTAATATATCATGGAATCAGTCTTGTAGCAGTTATATTCTGTAAACACTAAGTCGTTACACCCAGACTTTTTTATTTGCTCTTTAGAGGTCCTTCTCAGTATAAGAAACTGCAGATTTCAATAAGAAAGTTAATTCAGAAGAGTTCTCTGTGACTTCTCAGAATTTCTGTAACATATAAGTTAAAAAGTACATTTCAAATCCCTTTTCAAGTTCCATTTTTGCATAGTCCCATTCACTAATCAAGAAGCAGAAAGACATGATGAATGTCTTTTCCAGAGCTGCAGTGTCAGCGTATTAGTAGAATCAAACTATTCCTAGTATAAGTAAAGAAGACTTATATAGTCCTGCAGCGAATCGTTAAGTTTTCCTGAAAAAAAGTAAGAGCCTCACACAGTTCCATCTCTACTGAAGATTAAATAAACCTTTCTGGAGCAGAACAGTGAGGGAAGACACATCCTGTGACACAGCTGTTGTCAGTGTAGTTTAGAAGAGGGGAAAGGAATGAAAGCTATAAGAGTTTGGTCTTATTTGAAAGATAAAATTCATACGAGGGGGTATATGTGTATCAGAATAAAAATCTATAAATCTTAGCATATGATGGTGAAGCCTGCATAACTACATTTGGAAGAGAAGGTGGCAACAGGAAAATCAACCAGCATAAGGAGCAGGGATGCTGTCAACTGGCTTTAATTTCCATGTCCTTACATATTTTTCCTTTTTTTCCCACCTTGTGAGTGCCACCAGTTTTGATTCTCTATAGGCACATTTAGACTATCCATGTCAGTAAGGGGAGATGTGTGATCTCATAGTTCACTATCATTTTACACTCTATCTCTCTGTTCCACAAAATGGGCCTTATCCTCACTTACCTCCAAAATTCTATTAAGGCACCTTGGGCTGTAAGTGACGTTTATAGCCAAGGAAGCATAAAGGGATCTCAGTGCAGATAAAGAAGAGACGAAAGTATTATGTTTTTACAGATCTGAAGTATTTCTTAAAAATTAAATAAAGACAGCTTTATTATCTATCAGGGAAGGAACAATATAACAAAGCATAAATTCAACATAGTCCCCCAAATTAAATTCACCTTGGCTGCAGCAAATTGAATGTTTTGACTTATCAATATATCGCCGGTATTTCATGCTGCGCAGTTTCCCATGCTGATATTTTCTATTTCCTGCCGCTGTGGAGAGAATTGAAAATAAAGAAATGTTCAAAATACCTGTGGGTTGTAGAAGTCTCATCAAGGCCGATCTGATGCATAGTCTGCAGTGTCTTACTTGACAAATTTTAATGGCATTGCCATTTCAGAAAACACCAAGACTGGAAAAGCAACATAAAACCTGAATGTTTTTGCTGTAATTATGCAACTTTTTCAACTCCTAAAAAAGTTTTTGCATTCTGTATTTCT
Organism: Tapera naevia; assembly: GCA_033556795.1. Taxonomy (NCBI): domain Eukaryota; kingdom Metazoa; phylum Chordata; class Aves; order Cuculiformes; family Neomorphidae; genus Tapera; species Tapera naevia. The sequence continues at coordinate 19,198,134 of JAUMJJ010000059.1, forward strand.
AATACATGAAAGAAAAAAAAATTTGCTATTTTTTTCACTTTTTGCGAAGTTTCAGTTACAAAAAATTGTTCAAAATAAAATAGTTACTCTTGGAAACACATTTGGCTAAGACCTTTTATGGGTTATGTGCAGCTACAGCATATTTAATTCTTTAAGAGAATCACAGTGCTGAAAGAAATTATAAACCCAATGGGAAAATATCTGTTATTACTATGAGCTACATATATGTGTGTGTCTGAATAGGAATGAGTATTTTGTATATGGAATATAGGTACTTACATATTTTGCAGCAATAAAATGAAATAAAATTAATTTTATATCTGTATTTATTAAGTGCACAATTTCACATTTTGCTTGGAGAGATGCATTCAGTTCACAGGTTCTTAACCAGTGTTTTGTGTCATGTAGGGGGAACTATATAGTACGTTCTGTGCAGCCCTTAGATGACAAAAAATACTGTATATGTTTTAGTTAGTGCTTCTGTTGTTTATTTAAATGACATCAAACACTACCAAGACACTTTTAATTATTTCAAATTTTCTGGTCTTATTTGCACAAAATGTGTGGTATTGGGAAATACTGCACAGTAATAAATATGGGCAAACCCAAAATGTATGATATTGGGGAAATTGTTTAGTAAATATGGACAAGCACAGCCCATTGCATAAACGCCTTTCTGTAAAGGGGTATGAAACCTGATATTTTTTGACCTTGGAGCATGAAATGGTTTAGACTCCTAAAAAGGCAGAGAGTTTCCTGTTAAAATCTTGTTTTTCATATATTTGAACATTTTTTTAAAGATGTGTTTTTGCTTTTTCATGTTACAGATGAAATTATAGTAACAAATTTAGTAGCAATTTTGCCAGCTAAATTTAATATAAATAGGAGGCTATAAAACAACGTAACCAATGAGGGAAACAGACTATATAAATATTACATTTTGGGGTTCCAAAGCACAAATATTTTATAATACATGTGTTGTATGGGACAACATAAGGTGAAAGCAGGATGGCTATTAAGTTGCTGAAAGATTTAATCTGTGTCCTAAAGAACAAGGGAAGAAAGTTCTTTGAAACTCTTTATATTATCTGTATATTCAGAGCTTCCATATGCAGTGTTATCTTTTTTCTTCTTTTTAACAAAATGATTGAGGTACAACATAAAGACAGAAAAGAAAGACATTTCGAAGATAAACTATCCATATAATTGCTTGTGGCTTTTCTAGTCTGCAAGTTTTAAGAGCAGTTAAGACCTTTAGATCATGCATTACAACCTCCTGTATTAACAGCCTCCCATTCATAACCCATTTCAACCAGGTAGCTTATACTAAGGCCAGCAAATTGAACTTAAAAAAAAAAACCAAACAAACATTTCAGCTTTCAGCGCTGAAACAACTGTTCTCCCACAACAGCAAAAAGGAAAGGCCCAGGTTCCACCAGGGCCTAAGGGTTCTAAGAAGTGAGGATCAGTAGAAGATGTTCTGGTCATCTGAGAAAGATGAATCATAACCAATGCCACAAAGGAAAGGAAAATCACTAGTAAATAAACAACCTCTCTTCCTCCATAACAAACACAAAACAATGAAACAATAGCAAAAATAAATAGGCTAGTGTAGTCTGCAAAAAGAAAATGTATTTTTGATCCAAGACCTCACAACCAGTTTGAGCTGTGGCATATGTATGGATACCAGCTGTGGCCAGCCAAGCTTCTTTGAATTTTAATCTATCCTATTTCATATGAACCATCCTTTTGCTGCAGTTTCAAACTAAGATCTGGCCAAAGAAACTCAAAAATATATCTGCCACTTGCAAAGGGAAATTAAAAATTATTAATTTCCTCTTGCATACAACTGCCTGAAACTCTCAGGCATACTGTGTTCAATCATAGTCATTGCCATGTGTTTTCTGAGAACAATGCACAACGTATGTTCTCTTTTGACTCACAAAAGAATAGAAAGCAGAGGAGAGTTACCTGAAATGCAGAATCAGATGTCAGGGCCAAAAGGACAACAATGGTAAATGCCCCCTCTGATTTTCCTACTCACACATGTTCCTCTAGGAATTTGATAACTTGTCCTTAAGAAAGAACTGCCATCTTGTTCTAATGATTCCAAGCAATCTTGCATCTGCTGCCTTTCTGCTGCAAATTATTTCTACATTTAACTAGTGCTATGAAAGCACTGCCCTTTAACATCAGTTTGCCTGATTTGAGCTGCACTCATTGGGCCTTTAAACATTTTTCTTCTCATTCAGCACCAAAGATTTCCTCAGCATCACCTGAACACTGGGATTTTCTTCTACAAAGAAAGAAGTTCACAGAAAGTGAAGTCCTTTTAACTTAATTATAAGCTTTATAAAATTCATTTAAAATTCATCTCCAAGACTGTTTGAAATTTTTAATAGATCTGCATTTTTTTCAAGTATAGATGATGGTGCTGATGTGCTAATCTTGTATAGCAGAGTTATGCATAGAAGTAATACTGCTTGTCTCCTTCTACCTGGTATCTTGGTTATCTCTTAAATAAGATTCACATGAATCTTATTGCCACAGTCTTTCACTTATAATTCACTGATACTAAGAGACATTAATTGCTCTGAACTCTCAATTCTTCTGTGTTTCATTGCTTTCCAAGACAGGGTTTTCTGTCCTTTTATGCTCATCTTCATTCTTGGTTCCTAAATACATTATCTTGCATTTTGATACTGAGAAAAGCTTTTGGCTGAAGGACACCCATTTAAATTACACATAATTCTCTGTCATAGCAAGTTGTTATCCCTCAATATTATTTATTCTCCCACAAATTTGCACCTACAAAGCCTGCCAAGAAGAAATATTATCACCTTCTTGATAACAAAAAAAGTGCTGCATGGCTTTTGCAGCAAAAGCTGATCCCTGCAAGACCTACTACTAATCTCATTCAGTGAAATGCTTTGTGAGTAACCAAATTGAGTCCAATTTACTCCTTATTCTGCCTAAAATCATTCTAAAATCAATATCTCAGCCAGCAGTTTGCAAAGGCTTCTGTCTTCAAAATTAACTTTGGGATTTAAATAGGGAAAATATCTTGGATATTTACAATATGTATTCAAATGTGTATCACCACTCGTAGTCTGGAATGATCTAGAATTTATTGTTCTGAATTGTATTTGTATAAGTTCGGTGTAATTTCGCAGACATCAGTGACAAGTACGAGAGCAGAATTTGGCACGAAGTATGTGCATGGACCTAATTATAACAAAAAAACTTTGGGTGGAATCCAGTCTACCTAAATTAGATGCATAAATCTAAGTGCTGCCCCACTGGAAGAGTAGCTCTCTACCATGGATAAGTGTGTGCGATAACAGGTGGCAAAATGACCTAATCCATCGAAAATAATTACCTAAGTTACCCATAAAGTCAACAGACATATTTCTGATAACATACAGAGGGAAATCCAGGCAAGCTGATTTAGTCCTGTCCAGAGAGCAATCCAGTCTTTTTAAGTGATACATTTGAATTTTTGAAAAGCAGAGGGAAGAAATAGGGGAAGAAAAATGCAGTGACCCCTATTTGGAGCTTAATCTCCAGAAACTGAATGTCTACTGCCAAAGGTGGAGGCACTATCTAGACCCTGTGCAATGTGTGCTCAACACAAATCCTCTCATGGAAATGAAAGTCTGCAGTTCTTTTTAGAGTGTATACATGGGATCTTTGAGACATGTCAAAGAGACAATCAGACCATGGGATGCTCCTAGTTGGTGTGACTAGAGTCATTATTCTAGAATCTAGAATTCTAGAAATCTAGAATCATAGAATATACTGAGTTAGAAGGGACCCAAGAGGTTCATCCAGTACAACTCTCAAATTTGGACAAGGCAACCTGAAATAAAACCATACACTTGTCGAAATGTTTCTTGAACACTGGCAGGATTGAGGACATGACCATTTCCCTGGGGAGTTTGTTACAGTGTTTGATTGTTCTCGCAGTGAAGAAAAAAGTGAACTTAGAGTGAACCAAGACATAGTTAAGACTATGAGAATCAGAGGGTGAGACCCAGTCACGAAATTCAGCCTGTGTTCCTTCCTGATTTCCTTCTGTTCTATGGGAATGGATAGACATAGCTACAATCTAAGTATCCCTTTAGCTAGAAGTAATAATAATCCCCCAGAGTGTCCACTGAAAACCCAACAGCCTACACAGAGCTTACAGTTTATATCCTCTGGGAGTGGGTTTATCTCTGCAGCATTTGCAGTACTTACAGCTAATAATTGAATTAGGTAGTGGTGGACAGTAAATGGGCTAGATTTCTGTCCGGATCTCAGTTGGGTTGGATCCCTAATACTTTAGAGACTGTAAATTTAATACATTGTAGCTTTGAAATCACATTTGACTCAAATCCAACAGAAAGATCGGCACCACTTCATAAATACTCCCTTCCTCCACAGACAAGTTATGTTAGTGCCATGATCATCCTACCATCTAAGCTATCCCTGGTAATTAGATTCTGCTTAGCTATGACTTGTTAGCTTACACTAGCTTGCACTTACTTACCTACATATGGCAAGTCTTAGTACCTTTAAAATAATGTTCTTCTATTTTAAATGTACAGATAAATCAAATATTATAGATAAAACCCGTGAGAAAAAAATATATTGATCTCTCTAGAGTTTAAGATATAATCATGAGGGTGCTTTGGTACTATAGCAAATGTGAAATTACTAAACTATTGTGTTATAACAAAAAACAAGAAACATTTAGGGTTACTAAATCATGCACTTTTTTCCTGCATTAAGTGGGTCAACAATACAAGGTAAATGCAAGGTTTTGGTGATCAACACACAAAAAAATGTGTGGGGTTCACTGGCCAGAAACTTGCACTTTTTCCAGTATAGTATCATCTTCATGTGAACCTGGTATCAGACAGCACAGAGCTATATAAAAACAATACTTATGTCTTGAGATTTAGAGATAGAAACAGAACTGTAAGAAGGGAAAGGAAGGCAAAACCTTTAAGCTTATTCAGGATCCTAATGCCACATTGTATCTGAATTTCACAGTAAAGATTATTATGTCAAATATTCTGAAAACACAGTCATGGATCTTGAAGGTACTCACACTTTTTGACAGGGTATTTTTTTAAAAATAGCCATCTCGATTTACAATTTTACAATGCTCTTTGTGGTAGTAGAGAAAATCAGTGTAAAATTATGCTAGAATTTATTTCATATGCTGTCCACACTGTTTAGTTTTGCTTGTTTTAGAAATGCTTATGTATGTATCATCTCCTCAAAAAGAAAATAATTCCTCCAAAGAGTCTGGGGTAGTGAAGATTGCTTGTGAAGCTGAAGATAATGAAGAACTGTGAGGAGGTGTTTGCAGCTGCCTAGAAAGATCTCCTTGCATGCTTATTTAAGGGAAGTACAAAAGTTGCTTATGACCCCTGCAAGGTTTATGCAGGCTGAACCATTCACAGTGAAAAAAAAGGTACTTTGAGATACTTTTCTACTATGGGAAATAAGAATTACATTATACTGAAGCCTAGCTGAGAGAGAGTCTATTTATTGTATTGTTTCCACCACTGCTCTTACCCAGCATATTTTGTCACATCATAAACCGTGCATGGATAAAAGCTGTTCAGTGGTGCCTGGCACAATCTCAAGCATCCACGCATCCAGAGCACTAAACACCTGACTCCTAGTATTTGCTGACACATTGGGTTTTAATACCTCGGGGTATTTCGATCGTGTTTACGGATAGGTAGTGCAGGCCTGAATACACAGAAGCAAATGTTTCTTAAACACAGTCTTCTTTCTCCAACTTCCCTAACTGCCTTTTCAGTTTTAGCTTTTTGCTATGAGGTTATTTTCAAGAAAATGAAGATTTCTTAAGAACATAAGGGAAAAGTTTATGTATACTTTAGTTTATTATAATTTGGAAAATACAAAGATGTCATTTGCTCAGACTTTGAAAAAACAGTAGAATTCCTTAAAACTTGAGCGCCATTTTTAGAACCACTTTTGTTTTACTGAATTCCAATCCTAAAATCCTTTTTTAAACTTCAGAGCAGTTGACTAATCCTTTACTATTTATAGCATTAAAAAGTGTAACAACGGTATAGTGATTATTGGTTAAAACAGAGCAAATTCTTCTAAGAAGTCATTATGATAATCTGTAATGTCACTGCTACAAACCACAGCTGGTTTGGTTAGATTAAGTCTCCCTACATTCCTCTTTCATATAAAGGAAGTAATAGAAACCATGTCTCTGCTAACCCAGTGTAATATACCACTTGAAAAAACAAAGTGCATGCAATACACAAGCAGGATAATATGACCTAAATAAATACAATAAAACTAGATAAATAAAAAACAGAATTGCCAAGGCTTAGCATGCTTAGGCATAGAAACTATACACTTATGCCTCTAGAGAATAGCTAAGAAATTATTTTCAAGTTAAAAATTCAATTTCAAGCCAAGACATGGAAGTAAGCCTAGTATTCAAAGTTAGGACTTACACTTGATGAATAAATTCCCTCCTTCTGTTAGAGAAAATATGTAGGTAAACTTATGAAACTTATAATACCTAGAATCATGCACTCATGACAAGCTCAGTCTCTGTTTAGGATCAGATTAAATGGCTCTTATATGTAAAGTTGGCAAGTATCTTCAACAGCCCAGTCAATTAGAGTTTCGTCTTTCAAAATTATATCTTCAGTTAAGCTCAGTTAAGCTTATGCAAGTACCGAGCTCTTCTGAAAAGCTGGTCTGAGCAACTGAGAACTTCCCGTTAACCATTCTGACAATCTTAGGCGCTTGTTCTTAATAATATTCCGAACTTTGCTGCACATTCAACATTTGAGGAATTTCTAAAGGAACAAGAACATGGTGCTATGCACAGCCCCTCTCACGCATGCAGGAAAGGACAGAGGCAGCTGGGGAAAACTGAAGTAATATATGAATACCTGAACACGAATTTCATTTTTAATTGTTTTTCCATGAAATAAAACTGTCACTATTGCACAAAGGGCATTTTTTGTTTGCTTTTGGTTCCCCCCCCCACACTCCTAAATAGGTTATTCTTGGATTTTAAAAGCTGAAAGCTTGACTTATATGACCCTGACAGATAACTCCAGCTTCTGGCCCAAGCTGAAATTAGTCTAAAACCTTAATAAAGCAAAATTAGGTAGAAGTCTTGTGGCATCATTAATTAACTTCATAATTTTCAAAGTGGTTTTTGTTCTTTAGGGGGAAAGAGGTCAAGGGATATAAAAATTAATAGCAGTTTCTGTAGCCAAAATAAGTGAGAAGCTGTAGCCAACAATCTGCACCACACGTTCCCAGACATGTTGATCATAGTTTGAGAGAGGAAAACCAAGGACAAAGAGGAGGATATTAAAGAGAATTGTTTCAGGGAGAACAACGGAAGATAGATGACAAGGGGAAGAAAAAGGAAAGTGAATATCCCAGCCATTTTGCTTTAAAGAGTAAAAAGGGGAAGATTCCTCCTGTATCATTCTTTTACTATTCCCTCCTTTCTCAACATCTCCTTCAAATATATTTGTGTAATATCAGTTGCAACATATTTCTACTACTCATTTGCTACATTATTGAGCTCTCTTTCATTTGACCTTGATCAGTTAAGCTCCCTAGTCGAAAACTTTCTGACTCACGTTCACACATCAGTCCAGTTTCTATAGTGTTAGAACACTAAAGAACAAAAGCCTAAGGTGACAATCCCTCCACTTCACACTTAACTTCTTCATGAAACAAATTCCCTCAGCTCTGAACCTTCTTATGCCTCCTGAAACACCCAAATGTCTATTTAAAGTCATCACATACATATGACCTTCTTGACCTAAGAAATCCCACCCTAATGTCAGAAACTCCTAATCACTGGCTGTTCGCCACTAAGAGCCTCAGAAAATTTAACATACTGGAAGTGAAAAAAGAGGAAAATACAATACCACTGTTCTGCTTCTGTGCACTGGAGTGAAAGAACTTCACATCTGTGTAACATTCTTGCTCCGATGCCTACACATCTTGAAAGGAGAAAACAAAATTTCTGCAAATTTTTAGCCTGTGTTCCTTGCGGTCTTAATGCCAAAGGAAAAAAAAAGCTCAAGAAGCAGTTAGATGAAAAGCATCTCCAGGGATTAGGGCCTCCATAGCATCATCTGTATTGCTCTACGAAAACATATACTGCCACATTAGCTGTACTGCATATGGATTACATCATTTGTAGCCATCGTTCGTAAGACTCAGATTTATTCTGGACTTTCTGACTCATCGAAGTAACTCTGATAAGTCTCAGCCCTGTCCTTGTGATCAACCAACCACTGGTGATGTTAATGACTAGTTATCACGGAAGTAATAATCAAACCAGTTTCATATATAAAGCAGTTTCAACTTCATATAATCTCTTTTATGTAATTAGATACTTGTTTTCAACCATGAGCAAGGATCAATCTCCTTCCGACGATCTAAAGTAAGTAACATAAATAAACCTAAGATGTCAATGAAACTTTGGCCAATTTTGTCTTTATTTTCATTTCTTTGCAGGTGAAGCATTTAAATTACTGATAACACAATAATTCCACTGTATGACTTGGCTAAGCATAACTTCAAAATCAAGCTGGCTTGTCCCAACGGGAATGGTGAAAAAACATCTATGGTAAGGGTTAAGAACCGTTAAGGAGGATATGGAACACAAAGAGATATGTACTAGAAAGGAGTCAGATTCTTTTTTCTTGCTGACAAACTCTTCAGAACACTTCCAGGTAATCCTAGAGTTTCAACAAGCTCTATTGAGTTAAGGAATGATTCACACTTGGACTGGAAATTAAGGAGCTTTTCAAATGCAGTCACCAAACCTATACGGTTTATTTCACAACATCTTACCACTCAACTTTAAAACAAATATAACTCAAGTAACAATACAATGATGACTGACGTTTTTCATCAACGTCCAATTATCATTCCATCATGGCACAAGACTTGAAAGAAAAGTTGCCTGAGCCAAGTGAAACACAAAGTGAAGATCTGAAAATCCAAATCTGTTCTCTTACAAAATGACTTACCAAACTGCATTTATTATTTTCTAACAGGTTAGGTCATGTTAGTTATATATGGATATACAAGATGAGGCATTTATATTAATCTTATGCTCAGGTAGCTTGTTTCACTGATTTCTGACTAAGAATCATATCTGTAAAGAGATTTTGGTTTTGTTTTAAACAGGGATTGAACTGGAATTCTTCCTAGCATTGACAGGATTAGTACTCTATTCTTCTCAATTTCACCAGACTTCTCTAAATATTTGATACTGAGCATTCACATGCTACTTGTATATTGCTGGGTATTTCATGGGCATTTTTTGATTAAATTATTACAAGTCCACTAAACTTACTTTTATGTGTAGAATATAGTAAAATGCAGACTTTACATTTCCATATACATATATAATAAGTATAGATAGCCTAACATGTTATGGAGAACAAGGTATCTCGCTGTTTCTCTGCACCATCTGACATGACCTGACATGATTTTAATTAGAAATTAAATTCCATAATACAGAAACAGGTTGTTTGGGCTTGGGTTTTTTTTCAGCATTGCACGGTAGCAGAAACAAAATAATGGGAGGTTATGGGAATAGGAGGAAGCAGTTTAAACATGTAAATACTTAAAAAATGTAGGTGTTAAAAGATATACTAGTAATCTATGCAAATTGTTACAATATCATACATTTCTGTTAACAAAATATTATATTATTTTCATACTATATATTATTCATAGACATTACTTGGAGCACAGTAAAGGACTCCTCAAGGACTCTAAAATAACTAATATACAGTTTACTTAATAGACATCTCATTTTTCTAAAATGCAGTCGCCTCAGGTGGGCTTAAAAGCAACTGTTTAATAATGTTCAAAAATAATATGTACAAATTAAGAAGAATATAGATAATATTAAATTCATTAAAAACACCTCTAGTAGCTGTAAGCTAAGTGTAAAATAATAAACAAAGATGGAATATATCTGATATATTTTGCCTGAGACAGCTACCTCAAAAAGACAGCATTTTTTATTTTCAACAGTAGAAAGAATTTGGGGTTTATCCTGTAGCTCAAATTATAAAATCTCCTACACTGTACTTACTAATTCTGAATTGGTGGTATGATTCAGTGTTACCATTTTTCGATGATTTACAGATATTTTTGCGGGAAGAAACATGAGGAGCATTCTAATGGAGGGGTATTATTGTAATGCACTTGATCTTTTGCAGCAATGGAAAATCTGACACTCAAAGGTGTCTTTCAATTTTCTTGAAAACATCTAACAAGCTCCAAAAAGCATTCATTTTTTTTTTAGTTATGTTACCACATAAACCAAATTTGAGTGATTTGGTACTTACGTTTTTTTTTCAAAAGGCAGACTTACTTGTTTCTCATTTTCAGTGGAGGAGAAGGGAGAAATGTGTTTTAACATATCTTCATTTTCTAATCAAGCCTTTCTGAAAGAAATAATTTTGCCTCTCGATCCACTAGAAACTTTTGTTATGAGATTGAATTAAATCATACACGCAGATAAAAAGCCTTCAGGTAAATTGTCTGTAATCATTAGAACACATCATTATAGCATCACACTAGACATGACACATACCTTCTGCATTTAGTTACCTATTCTTTTCAGATAACCATTTAGAGAAAAAAAAAAAACAAACACACTCCCACACAGAGGTTTACATCAATGGTCTTGAGTAACTGCTTGGGTGACATTTTGATTCCAAATACATTTTACTTTTGCTTTTAGTTTGTGTTGTTCTTCCTATATTTTACCTTGGGGAACAAAAGATTAAAGATAATGCCTGTTAAGTTTGGCTTCATATGTTATAAAAATGAATGTGAACATAACATGTTTTCTCTTAACAACTTTGAAAATTTCTTCAAGGATTCCCAAAGGCCCCTTTATACCAGTACAGAATTATAAGGCAGACTTAAAATGGATGCAAATAGAATATTCATTCCCCTTAAAAGAAAATTTGCATTGCTTACACTTAGTGTAAACAAGAGCCATGTAACAAACAGCTTGTTTCCAACTGGACTCATTTTTGTTATTTATTCTAAATTAAATTCAAAGAAAATTTCCTCTAGGAAAGGAAATTTGTTGACCTGAAAGGCTCCTACAACGTAACACTAATTTTTATGACTCCATTTCACTTACACATGCACATTACCAGGTGTCGGTTCACACCGTAACCCTGTGGAAAATAACTTCATTACGTGCAGGTAACAATCCATCATTAGCTTCTAATTAGAAATTCATGAGAGAGTGTGAAAACAGTCTACATTCTGTCCAGTTGCTTGAAGTGTGTGAGGCCTATCTTAAAAAGTACAATTCAGTGTCAGGTTGAGTTTTGTGCTGTGCTGCTGTCCTGAATGACTACAGCATCACAGGCCAGTCCCCATTCCTTTGTTGCAAATACTCATTGTCCTCTTGTGACATAGAACCACCCTAAAGCATTTTAGCTGGTGATCTCCAGACTGAAGTTTGTGGCACTTACAAACGGAGCTTGAGATACTAACAGAAATTCTTTATTTTCCTGCTCTTATCTGATAGTATAAGCCTAGTAAACCATATGTTTGCTTGCCTGTCTAAGCCTAGGTTAAGATCAACACTAAGTGAAGCTCATAACTGTAACTAAAAGTGATATGCTATCTTAAAAGAAGTGTGATCTGCTAATCAACAGCAACACAGATAAAGAGTGAGTAGTGACCAGGGAAAATTACATGGTATTAAATTCCCTTCAGGAAAACTACTTTCCCTGCAACCAAGAAAATATGCAATATGGCCTCTTCCAACATAAACACAGTTCTTCTCAGGTCAACAAACCACAGATGCTGATACGTTCTTTTTTTTTTTATCAAAAGTTTAGCAGTGCATTGAGTAGAAATGCTGATAATTGTTGGGACTGATGTCTTATGCATGTATCAAGAAATAATGTTAATCACCGACCTTTTCTTCCATGCTAAACAATAAAAGGCAGCAAGAATTGCGGAAGAACCCAGACACCACTTATGCACCCTTGTGTATTCAGGTGGACACAGTTCACCTAGAGCCCACCTCATCGCTAGACAACAGTTGTGCTTGCTTCCTTTCTAGGTTTACTTGTCCTTTAGGCACATCTCTTCATGATTCTGGCCACTTGATTTCAGCTGAAATAAGTACCCAGAGCAATGCCCTATTTGGGGAGGACAGGCATTCATGTCCTATCCAAAATTATCAGTATCTACTCTTTCTAAACTACTGCACTATCTTGCAGACACATCTGCAACTAGACAGAGCTCTGTGAACACTGCATTAGCAGCTGCTTGGACTTCACCTAAGCCAGGCTCAGATGAAAATCTGTATGAATGGTACATGCTGTTAAAATGTGTCTTACACCTAAGCCACCATAGACTAAATCAGCTGCTTCAGCAAATGTCAGACAGATATTTGCCTTCTCTACTTTTATGTGAACTGGTAAAACAGGACAATCTCTTGGTTCTCATGTACATCTAAAGATATTTTCCCTTATGATATTTTCAGGACTAGTTTGAGTGTTAATTTGTCAGCAAATACTGTTGTACACCTTGACATTTACATCACCACTGCTTGGGCTAAATTTTTAAGAGGGGATTACCTTCAAAGATCAAGACAATGAATATGAGCGATAGCAAGATTACTATATAGAAATGTGTAAGATAGATTGCTTAAATGCAGTTAGGATGTGTTCAGCAATGCAAATTTCAGCATTGGATTCTGAACAGTTGCTGTATGGTATGAGAAGGACCATAGTCTATCTCTGTGTTGCCCACTGCACATCACTGTTTATACAGTACATGATCTGATGTGAGTCATTAACATATTAACACATTTTATGTTCTAGGGCATGCTTACAAAAAACCCACAAAGAAAGAGGGAGAACTTTCAAACTGCTAAGGTGCCAATCTTGGCCACAACTTCCTAAGATTATTCAGTTCATAATTGCACATGATATTCAACACAAAATTAAATATCCATATTGCCTAATTACATGTATATACTCTAATGGCATAATTAAGACACACTATTTTAATATTAGAGTGTAGCATTACTTAGTAAACATCTTTTCAAAGCTTTGTTTTACTCATTTTACATTACTTCCAGAAAACATAAATTCATATGCAAGGTATGGTACACTGTAAGAACATTAAAAACTGTTCAATAATGCATATTCATAAGGGGTTAAAATTAAGACTTAATAGGCATACTTGACTACCCATGTCTTGATTTTTGAAAACTTAGCATCACAATTTTAATATTCTGTTATTATGGTTTAAGTCTAGTTGTTTGAAATGGAGTTTTTGGTTTGAGTTTTTCTAAAGAAAGAAAAAAATTCATGCTTTAGACTGATATAACAGTCATCAAATATTTCCACATTTATTAGGTGAAGACAACAGTATTTTTCATTATATTAAAAATATTTTTTGCATAAAGTCTATGGACTGATCTGAGAATTGTCACTTCTTTCTAAGCAGATGTGAATTCAGAAGTATGCAAACTATCTTGTATGTTGTTCATTATTGTATTCAGTGGTTCAATGGATACTTTCAAAGATGAAAGATTTTGTAACAACTTTTGTCCCATATCCTTTTTTGTTTTTGAAATCTTGCCTTTAACTTCACTAACATTTGTTTTTATAGCAAGTATCAACAACAGTCATCTACAATAAAAGTAGCAGCACGCAACACAAATTTATTTTGCTTCCAGATGCCAACAGGGGGTAAAAAGCTGTTCTCACAGGATTCTGCCTTACAAAGAAATATCAGCAATACTGATGACACAGCCAAATTGAAACCAACACTCAATCTTTGTCATCAATGTCTGTTCTGTACTAATTTTTTCATTATCTAAGACAATAAATAATTCCAGAAATACTTACACTGTAGAAAATATTATTTTTCCAATGCTTTCACTTGGAAGCAGTTGAATGTTTTAAAATTAAAGAAAAAAATAATACTTTAGGGGAAAAATGGTCTGTGAAGTGTTATCTAAAAATAACAGATGTTTCAAAGAAACTGTGAGCCTGACAAAAGCACAGAAATCAACATATAGATGCTACTGGTGCACGAACTGTCACTAGAAGATTAATAAGGTGTTGTATCTTTCCTCCTGCATGGCTTTCCAGTCTGATTCCCACTAGATGACTTAGCTGAACTGCCCCACTTATTTTAGGAAAATACCCAAGTATTGATTTAAAAAAATGGTTGAAGAGATGTCCACTGTAAATATAAGGAACTGGTTTTAGTGAATAATTGTCTTCATTCTTAACTATTGCATCTATGGATCAAATTTGATTTAACTTGCATCTACTGGATTCTATCATAACATTTTTTCTGAGCTCATGCACTGTACAGGTGAATAGAAGCACAGGGAAGTACTTAGTAAGAACTGAATCATATAATAAGGCTAAGCTGTGACTCCCAAGGGATCTTGCTTCAGTAATGACTGACAAAGAATGGTTTTAATCCATTCCTTCTACCTTGTATTTATCTTCTGTCTTTCAAGTTTCTTTACTTAAATGTGATCCTGTGTGACACCAAGTGATATGTTACAAAAGTCTAACACAGTGTAACACTGTAAAACTATAATCTCACTAAAACAAGTGGATTATGTTATTTTGACAAGATCATATTAGATCATTCTTTTGACATTCTTTTGACTGTTTAGTGAGTATTGTTCAGCATTGAACATAGTATTTGCCCTGTGAGATGTCTAGCTACTTATTTAAGAATTAAGAAAACATATCTAGAGTGGGATGAGTCTTCTCTTTCTTTTTTTAAAACCATCACCATAAACAGTAATTTATTTCAATTTCTGAAAATTTTCATGGTTTCTCAGACTTATGACAAAGAGACAAGCAAACAATAGGTATAATTTTAAAAGATCTAAGATCAAAATTATCTGTAACACTCTAATTTACAGATAAAAATCTGTAATAGGACCAGTTTAATAATGTATCTAGGTACAGCTGGAAGTTTAGAAAAAATAATAGTTATCATACAGAAGAAATATGTAATGTATCTTTTTCTCCAAATGCAGAAAAGGAGTATTTGTCAAACATATACTTTTCTGCCTATCGTTTGCTTGGTACACAAAAAAACTCTTCCTCTCCCTTACCAAGTGAATTTAGTTATTACAGTCCAGATGAAAATGAAATCTCAGCAACAGCAAAGTCCTATTATTCTTCATCTGAAGGCCTAAATATTATGTATCTTCTAATTGCTTTCAACAGTAAAGATATCTAGATATATAACAACTGACAGCAACTTTCAGTCCTTTGCACCTTAAGTTAAACATGTGAACATAAGCAGTGATTTTTCTGGATTTATGATATGGAATTCAGAAATGCTAGAGGTAGAATTGTTGGTTATCTTCTAGCACTAACTGAATCTAACAGAGAAAGGCAGCTCTCCATAGGGCTGGTAGACTGTTACCATTTTCCTTCAATAACTAGTACTAGGGTGGGAAAACCACAAATTCCAAATTGTGCAAGGGAAAATTCTTCTTGTTTGGAGATGTATGATTTATTCTTCTTTCATGTTCAGACAAGCCCTTGACAGCTTCAGACTTACTTTAAATTCCTTGGAAATTACATAATAATAGTTTTAGTTGCCACAACTACAGCACAGTTATAACTAGGTGATCAGCTCAACAGAACTGTTAAAATGTTGCTACAAAATTCGTTGGATTTGACCCTAAGTGATCTAGACTTCACAGCTTCATGTAATTATTATAATCAGATTGTGACATGAAGTTCCCACTGTCACAAATGCTGATAGGTTTATATGTCATCTTAAAGAGTGTTTTAATGGTTTGAGGTTTTCCTGAAGAAAGAATCAGCACTGGCCAGGCTTCAGGCTTCATCTGCACCCCCAACAGGTCCATACAGAAGTGTGAAAGGAGTTAAGATACATTATAAAGACTGTCATGAAGGACATCAGAAAAGGTAAGTAGGTTGCTTGGAAGGTCTTTTTCCAGTTGGCATCATGCCCAAGATGAAAGAAAACATCTGAAGGTATTTGGTAGAACTGTCAGTCACCCCTGCCATGGGTATTTGCATATATGCATGTGCATGCACGGACACAAAAAAAAAGAGTCCTGGCATACAAACACTCCAAAACTGGTCATGCACCTGTCTGCTTTTTATGTCTCGACCTTTTGCCTCCATTATTTGTTATTTTTCCTATTATTTTATACTAGAAGTACACAATACTCTGAAAGGAAATTGTAGAAGCATATATTTCAGAATGAGGGTCAGAAATGTTGTCAAAGGAAGACACTAATTGTCAATAGCCTGTATTTCCTGTGTTCAAGGAAAAAGACAATGGGTATATTAGAAAAGAATGAGGCTTTTATTTACTATTGAATGAATGCTATAAAGCAGAGGAGTTTTGAATGCCAACATGACACTATGCTTTGCCGTATGAACAAATATAAAACAGCTAAATCCTGGCAGCTCATTGCCAGCAGATACGCTGTAGAAACAGCTCAAGCCATCAGTCCCAGAACTGGCCTGATCACAGGGCAGAATGAGAAACTGCACTCACTGCAGGATTTCACTGCAGGGAGAGCCACTGGACTTTGCACCACGTGAATTCTTTCTTCAAAACACTTTGGTGGCAATTCTCTGTCTTCTGCTTCTGTCTGTCTCTTCAACTGCTCACAACTACCCCTTTCTTACTGTAGGAGGTTGCTGTACATCCACTCCTTCTAGCCCTGGTTTTTAACACACTCCAGTCAGGAAGAGCTAGGTTAGTTTGGGCAGGTTATACATGGACTTTTAGACAACATGGATCATATTGTTAGAGGATGTGGTGAGCATTGGGAACAGTAAACTGTGGAAAAGCACGTGGTCCAGCCACAACCAGTGCTGTCTCTGTCACATGCAGGACCAGAGTTCCCAAAATGGAATTCAATGCATGGCTTTTATAAGCAAGGACAGGCTGTTTTGAAAATACACTGAGAAGGCAAAGAAGGCATAAAAGATAGCCATTCAGTCAGATAAATTCCAATCACAGCAAGGAAACTAGCACCGCACATAGCATGTGTGGGGGGGTGTGGGTTGGTGTGCGTGTTAAAAAAGAAAATAACAAAAAAGATTAAAGTAGCAAACAGCTGAGTTACAGATTCATAAGAGGAAAAAAGATGTGATATTCACGACTACAAGATGTCACATTTCAATACTGAAACACTGTTCCACCATTATATTAGCCCTGTGAGCCATCTGAAACCTGGAATAATATTAGTAAGAACAGTAAATTCTCCTTTACCTTTTTATTCCCTTAATTCATACATACTTATTCTTTTTTTTTTTCCAAAGCAATCCAGTTAGCTGGTGGAAGAGCCCACCTTTGTTTTCAGGGAGAATTAGGTTTTCTCAGGTGATTCAGGCTCAAGGATCTCAAGTCACATAAACAACTAGTGAGAGATATGTTTTAAATGCAAATAAAACAAAGATCTTCAGGATTCTTGTTGGGATTTCTTGGGTTTGTTTGGGTTTTTTTGGTGTGTGGGGTTTTTTTTTTGGTTGTAGGTCTGATAACATTACAGAGAACAAAACACAACATTCTTCTTAAAATGATTACATAAAATTCAAAGCATCTCACGGAAAAAGAATCTCTCTTCCATCAGTTGCATACATTCATCCACGGGCAGAACATATCCCTCTGGGAAGGTACATGTTATCAGTAAGACAAATTTCTTCTGCAGAGAGGAAAAACAATGAAAGCAGCCAAACTCTGAAGCGACAATTTACTACTGGGGAAAATTTGGTTAGAGAATATTTGCAATTCAAGATCCCTGGACTGGCTACTGGTATGTTGGCCTGACCTGGGAAGGACTGAAACAAATTTCTGAAGCATTGCTTACATTCTTTAAAACAGAGGATTTGGGGAGAAGTATAAGCACACTGAAAAAATCAGGATAAGCAGTAAACTGGACATGCAATTGTATTGAGAAAGGCATCATTACTGTTGTAAAAACGTAGAAAAGGATGTATCCTCCCTCCTGCTCTACCTAATGGTTCGCGTTTATGTTTTTAAGAAATAAAACTGATGTCACAATAATAGATGTTCAAAGACTATAGAGGAAACAGCTGGAAAAAGTGAGATTAAACTTAAGCTCCACTAATCCTCTCACCGAGCTGTTCAGCCTCTACCTTACCTGCTAATAGGGAAAACTGAGAACTCTAGTTTGCATTTGGGATTTTTTTTTTCCATTATATAAAAGCACATATACATTAAATATAGTCTGAAAATTATCAGTTTGCATTCTTGTATTGCAGTGAAGTGACCTGGCTACTGGCTCGTCCAGTGTAATAGCAATACTGATTATAAACAAACAGAATCAAAATATAGTGCCAGGTATTCATCCTCTTATCACAAACATTGAAAAAATATCATTCCCTTATTTCAGAATTGTTCCATCTGCTTGCCAGTTTTGTTAATTAAGGTGAAGTGTGGTTATTTTCTCCTGCATGGAAGTCTTTGAAGTACCTCCACCTTCCTGAAGTTTCAATCTTCGTTGTCTTAGTGGACAGCGCTTTTAGTTCAGTTATGAAACCAGAAGAACGGTACCTAGAGGTAGACTTACATACGGAGTTGGTAATTGAAAATTGTGGGGTGACCATATATAATGAGATTTTCAATGCTAAACTCCTTTCCTGTCAGCTTGCCTCAGCAAGTGGACGCTAAAAATGTATAAAGGACATTTAACAGCCAGTGGAAACAGATATTTCTCTGGTCTTGCTAATACTCTCCACTGACTGTATCACAAGCTTGGAGACCTCACCCAATCTTGCTAGGCTCCTACTTTTAAAAAAGTCCTGAACACATTTCAAGACCATCTTCTGATGTTAATATGGTGAGAGGTCTGGTACCAAGTAAGCCCCGTAAATCTCTCTCGGTAGTTGTCTGCATCTTTAGATGGCTGAATACTTCTCGCTTTCAGCACACTTGAAATGTAAAGCTGTATTACATAAAAGTGAATTTAGAAAACATTTGATATTGGTTATCATGTCTCTTTTTCTTTTTTTTTCTTCCTTTTGGCAGCAGACCTTTTTTAAATGAAATATATAATAATGTGAGTGTGTGGGTTCACAACAAGCACTCTAAGGCACCTGCATTCTAATACGCACAGATACTCCCACTGCTAACCATCCTGGCACATTCAGCTATCAAATTAGCCCATAGCTTCTTTATGTTCCAGCACATTTTCAGGTGTGTGATGCTCGATGAGTTACTGACCTGGATGTTTTATCTTTCAATTCCAGCCTTTGTTGTTCTCTTGATGAATTGCTCACTTAGTGTCTCGAAAAAAATAAAGCCATCAATATCAATGATAGTGCCAATGAACTGTGGCAAACTAAAGGATACAGCAGATTAACAATCATTGCATGTCAGAGGCTTATATGATGATTATTATCGGCATATGTATTTTCTTCTACAAAAAAAATATTATAAATTATTAGAATAAAGGACAACCTAAATTATGCATAGCCTGCTTTATCCTTAGCAAAGAACTAATAATAAAGTTATAGAGGAAAAAACAAGTTATTTTAATCGTTTGCTACACAGATGCAAGGCAAAATCTAACTTAAACTTCACTGTGACATTCATAGGGAATATATATTCTAAGTTATTTGTTGTATAATATTATACTTAGATTCAATCCTAATTAAAACAAAGTTTGTTTAACTAATGTTTAAAAAAGGCGAAAGTAAAGAAAATTCCATGTTTTTACCTGTAAGGTTATTTCTTTAATTTGGGAATCAATTTTAGAACTAGACATGCAATACAGTCTTCTTTAAATCTAAAGAAATTAGCCCCATTGGTGGGATAAATACATTTTTATTATTCTTGCTGATAGGAAGAGGAAGTTGTCTTTTTACCACCTTCCACTTATTCAATTTACAAAAGATATTAAATTATTCAAAACTCTGCTCATATGGTTGTATTGACACTTTCCAGTCACACCAAAGTCTAAAGCATGTGTTAGCTCTCTCTTCTGACACTCAGTAATTGGCCTAACCTCCTAAAATTAAATTTAACTTCCTTTAAATTTAACTTTCTTTTGGTGACTCAAGTCTGAAAGGAAATAAGCATACCCATATTTAAAGTTCCTATTTACCTTTCCCTTTGTCTTCTTAAAACAGTTAATCTGGAGCTTTGTCCTAGCAATATAGATGCTAATTTTCCTGTCTGGGAAAATCAGAGCCTGTGACTCTATGGAAAACACACAGAGAAAACGCCACTCTTATTTTCCTATTGTTGGCATATAAGATACTTTTTTTGGTGAATAAATTTCTTTTTTCTCTTTTTCTTTCTAACTTTCATACAATTCATATAAGTAATGTCTTTTCTTCTTAGCACGGAGTAGAGAAAAAAATGAAGGTTGAAATGGCAGTAGGAATATGAAAAAACTGCTTTATCTCTACAAAGTAAGTATGCATCAGATGACACCTAGTAAACATGTTAAAAGTTTTTATTAAGAAATCTGTAACCTGGAGTTTACGAACCCAAAAATACACTGTTAGAATTTAATCCAGGATGATAATTTTCTTCTGAAATTGCTTAATACTGGTGAGATGCAGTCTCATCCCAGCAATGACCTTGCTGGCTCACAGAACTGATGTTGCACTTTCCAGTCCAGCCAAAGTTAAACCTGGTCATAATTTATAGGCATCTATTGCTCATTCTACCCCAAGTTCCTCCGCCTTTTTTCATTACATCCTTCAAATCAGCCAAGATAAAGTGCTAATGCTATTCATTTCCAACCCAATTTGGTCAGAATGATTCAAGTTATGTGGCATTTAATCTGTTGAAACTGATGTCTGTGTGACTGCACAAGCAGTTATGGCAATGGATCTGGGTTGCAGTTCCTTAACTAGCTAACTGCTTGCTGCTGCAGTCCTGATACATCTCAACACATTCCTGATCCTCTGACATCCTTTCCCTCAGCTCCTCTAGACCTGACAAAACTTGCAGAAACTCCTAAATCTGCAGGAAACAGCCCAGTGCAGGATCAATCAAAGACCAGAGCCAGGAAAAGGGAGGCAACAAGAAGAAGTAACTAAGAAGGAACATGAGGGTGAGGAGGAAAAGTTTCAGGAAGAAACCAAGTTCTGGGAGCAGCAGAGTTTTCTGGGGGTAGGAATCTCCTCAGCCTGTCTAGAGGCATCCACAAGAGCAGAGAAGACTGACTGCAGAATGCAGTTCCTGCATTCCCTAATCTTGTTCCTGCCACTTTAAAGGGCATCTTGGCAATAGTTTCAAGGAGACTAAAACTAGACTTCAAATGAGCAAGAAACATGGTATACTTGGAGAAAGACATGAATAGATAGTGGACTATGCCAAAGATGGATTTGGGTGCAGCTAAAGCTTTTAAACCTGTTTTGCCAGAGATTTCAGCATGGGGTTCTGATATAGAAGGAGGAACCTCCCACCCGAGGTATTTTTAGCTTTGAACTCCTTCCTAAAGTTAGGGTAGGGGCAGATGTTTAATCTTTTCCCCAGCTGGAGATTCTTGCCTCAGCCCACCTGTGTCTGACTCCCTCTGTGGGGCAACTCCCTACCTTACCCCAAGGAGATTCAGCCAAGTTCATGCTAACAACCTGCACTATTTGAGCTGATGTCCTCTGCTGTGTCTGAAGTGAATTAAGCTGCGCACATGTTAACAGCCTTAAGAAGGATAGGGTGAGAAGCTTCAGTGAACTGGAACTCATATCCCTGGACTGAGCAGAAAGCATCTGTCCTTGATCACAGGTCCCTAAACCATCCCCCTTCTCACAAATTGCAGGAGGAGGAAAGTATTAACCCCTCTCTTACTCTATAGTATAATGATTAAAGCCCTCACCTCAGACTAGGGAGACAGAGTTTTAATACCTTTCGTGCACAGGGGAACATACATCCACGTACTTTGGATGTACTGGACATACAGAGTAGGATACTTTGTCCTTCCTTTTGCAATGACATCTAAATCAGGGGTACGGAAACCCTTACCATCTAGAGAAACTTATCATTTAGAGCCTGGTATATTCACCCAGTATGGGAAAGAGTCCAGGTCCTCTCCACCTCTCCAGAAAGCACTCGCTGTTTAACTCAAACACAAGTCTCTTCCTGCTGACTACCACAAAACATGCCCCCAGACAGTGCCTGTTTGACACAGCTCTCTGTCAGAGCAAACACCTCATCATCCGCTTGCTCAGATTAGCACTCAAGCAGAGAAGCAAATTGACCGCAGGATAATTCTGTAACCACAAAAGCAAAAGGGATATTATATTGTCTGGTCTAACTTTAACTTAAGAACAGAAATCAAGATTTGAGCTGTCTGCTGACTGGATTAGGCCCTGCCAGCCAGCCAGGCAGAACAATCTCTAATTTATATATCTCAAATGTTTGAAATCTAAGCTAAAGATGCTCACGTGATGATGTTTTCGCAGCTCCAGGGTATGAACAGTTGCAAACACGACATGGTAGAAAGTGATAGAAACTTCCGTATTTACAACAATCAACCTCTACAGAGTTAAGCGACAGCCAGGCACTTTAAAGACTATGTATTTTAGGCTTAACAAACTCAAAAGGCACTCAGACACCTGAATTTATTTTATATATCAAGGATAAAACCCAAAAAGTAGCCTCTGGCCTAAAGCACCGTTTTACCACTTAGAGGACAGTGGTTGTACAACAGCTACCCTCTAGACCAGGGCTGTCAAACTCACGGCTCCTGCCGTTCTCCTGCTCCTGCAGCGTAACGCGCATCACGCTACACATGTGACCAGCGCTGGCAGGAGCGCAGGGGCAAGGAGCTCATTGCTGTTGCCAGGTAGAAACAAGGTGCCAGGCTGGATAAAACAAGGTGGAGGGCTGGATTAGGCCTGCGGGCCACGAGTTTGACACCCCTACTCTACTGCATTATTTCAGGGAGGACAGGGGTAAGGAGAGATCTTGCCTGACAAACTTAATTTCTTTCTATGACAGGGTTACCCACGACCAAGGAAAAACAGTTGAAGTGATCTTTCTGGACTTCAGTAAGCCCTTTGATACTGTCTCTCGTAGTATGCTCCTAAACAAAATGTCTAGCATAGAGCTGGATAAACACATAATGCAGTGGATGAAAAATCAGCTGATGGGTTGGGTTCAAAGTATCATAGTAAATGGAGTTACACTGGGCTGGCAACCAGTCACTATTGGAGTTTCACAAGGATCTATCTTGGGGCCAGTACTCTTTAATATCTTCATAAATAACCTGCATGTAGGACGCCAGGGTTTACTAACTAAGTTTGCCGATGACACAAAACCAGGGGGATCTGTTGACACTCTGGAGGGCAGGGAGGCCTTGCAGAAGGACCTGGACAGATTGGAGAGCTGGCCAATCACCAGCTGTATGAAGTTTAACAAGGGCAAGTGCCGACTTCGCACCTGGGACACCGCAACCCTGGATACATTAACAGACTGGGGAGTGATAGGCTGAGAGCAGCCCTGTGGAAAGGGATCTGGGGGTTCTGCTTGACGGAAAGTTGAGCATAAGCCAACAGTGTGTCCCGGCAGCCAAGAGGCCAACCATGTCTTGGGATGTATCAAGGATGGCATTGCCGGCCAGTCAAGGGAGGCGACTACCCCGCTCTGCTCTGCACCCACCTTGAATATTGTGTTTAGTGTTGGGTTTCACGGTATAGAAAGGACATCAAACTACTGGAGAGTGTCCAGAGGAGGCCACAAAGCTGGTGAAGGGTGTAGAGGAGAAATCATATGAGGAGAGGCTGAAGTCACTTGGTCTGTTCAGCCTGGAGAAGAGGAAACTGAAGAGGGACCTCATAGCCATTTACTGTTTACTCACAAGGGAAGGAGGAGGAGTAGGCATTGATCTTTTCTCCCTGGTGACCAATGATTTGACTCAAGGGAATGACAGGAAGATGAGCCAGGGGAGGTTTCAGTTAGATATTAGGAAAAGGTTCTTCACCCAGGGGGTGATGGAACACTGGAACAGTTCCCAAGGGAAGCAGTCACAGCACCAAGCCTGACAATATTCAAGAAGCATTTGGACAATGCCCTCACACACACGGCATGAATATTAGGATTGTTCTATGCAGGGATAGGAGTTGGTCTGAGTGATCCTTGTAGGTCCATTCCAAATCAGGTCATTCTCTGATTCTGTGATTCTATGACAGGCGATCTCATTGGTGCAGTCCATCCCACAGGAGCACTGGCTGCACAGCTCCCGTCTGCCTTAGTCCTTTACCCTTTCATGGCTAGCACTTGAAGTTGCAATGACCAACACTAATCCCACCCTTTGGAGCTGGGGTTGTGTGTGAGTAGCTTGTTTACTAAACCTTAATTCCGACTTACTTTCTACTGCCAGGAGTTTGGGGCCTGTTTTCCACCAGCATTCATTAACTTTAAGTTATCATGCAGTGTGCCAAGTTTCCATCAAGCCAGCAAAAACATTCTCAATTCCAAACCCTGTTTTCCCAATGGTAGCACTCTACATTGCAGACTTTCTGAGCTGTCTTGGCCAGAGAAATATGTTTATGCAGTAAAATTTTCCTAAGAAGATGATGGGAGTATATACATTTTAATAAGGCAGAAGATTATTGCAGCCACTGGGGCTAGTGCTTTCTAAAATCAAAAAAATGCAGGGGAAAACTCCCAAATTTAAAAACATTGCCACAGAAAAAAAAGCTGTAAACATATATATAGGATTGTGGTCAGACATGCCCAAGGCTTCTCAACCTATAAATGCAAATCCTAATCCTAACACTGTGATCCTGAAATTAGTTTCCTTTTCATGAGACTCAGTGAACCAAACCTCTTCAAGTCTTATTCAGAGATGAAACAGGAATCAGTAGCAATAAACATAGCAAATATAAATCTTGCCTGGGTGAGAACTAGAGATTTATTTTGGCAAACTTCAATGCTTCTCAGCATACCATGTGAGTATGCAGGTATCTAATTCCCAGTACAATTAAGTGAGTCTTTAATTCCTGTCCACTGAAGTAAGCAGAGGTGAAGTCATCAATTCATCTGGGTTCTCAGCTTGCCTTGGTCTGCAGATTGCAAGGATGTGACTGTAATGAATAATTGCATTACTAATACCTGGTTGTTTCATTTGTGAAGGAAAAACTGCTCAGAGACCATTCAGTGGGATGAGGAAACTGTTCTAAATAAAGTAGAATTTTGTGACTGTTTTTAATACAAAAAGGAGGTTTCAAAATCCACATCCTATTTTGAATTACTCAGCACACTTTAAGACATATCTGTGATTTTGCAAAAGGAGCTAGATTCCCTTTATCAAATAGGAAGAGCTAACATTTGAAATAGTCTCAACTACAGAGAAATGAGAAATGATCAATGTGACAAAGATTTTAAAAAACTTACAAAAGGGGTATAAGGAACTGCAGTCTAGGAAATCTTACGTTTATATTACAAAAACTGGTAGAAGATTGTAAAAAAAATATCCCATCATCAACCAAACCGATAAACATTTTATAATATGGAAGAGCAGACACTACGTTTGCACAAGGAAGTCATAGCTCACAAATCTACCAGAGGTTTTGAAAGCTGCTCAAGAGCAGTCAGATGTGGGAAATCTAGTAGTACAGAGTGTAGATTTTCAAACAATTTTACTGCAATCATCTCCAAGAAATTAAGCTGGCATTGTAGCATAGAAGATCCCCTCAAAACCTAATAATCTGATCAAAGTATAGAAACAAAAAGTGGAAACAATGAGCTGATTTTACAGGAAAAGAAGTTCCCTAGGATCTGTGGTGAGGCTTGTGTTTTTCAGTATAATAATAAATTATCTAGAAAAGGGAGTAGATTGTAAGGTAATAACATTTGATAATTCATGGTTTTAAAAGTGAATACTTATGTTTCTTACTAGCTAGGTAACAATTGGCAGGAGAAATGCAATACTTATAACTGCAGGATCATAAACAAAATCAGTTCTAACTAGATCTATATAGTGGTGGGCTTTAAACTAAGTATTACTACTACAGGAAGAAATTTTGGAGTTAATGAATAAATGTAAAAACGTGCCATGTGCTCAGTACTGGTTACAAAGGCAAACAGAACAAAAGCAAAATCACTAATATGTTGCTGTTATAAATCTATGACACATAGTAATTTTGATTATTATTTGCTGTTCTGATGACATTCATGTCCAGACAATACAGTGACATAAGAACAGGTACAGAGGCAACAGCTGTAATCAAAAGCACAGATTTCCTTCCAGAGGTTAAGTAGACTAGAACTTGATAGTTTGGAAAAGAGAAGACTCAAAGGACTATGTTAGAATTCACTGTTGATAATTGTAAGTGGCAGAAGGTCAACACGACGTAACTATTCAGAATTCAAAAGACGAAACTAAGGGGTGAAAAAAGAAGTTATTGACACTCATTTGAAAGGAGAGAGGCATTCGTGGTGTATAACTAATAAAGTCATAGAATTCACCATGAAGAATGGTACAGAAGCCAACATCCGAAAGCAGTACAAAAAGTTATAAGAAAACAATGGATCCAGGGTCTCAAATTGCAAGGATACAGGTGGTAGTTCAGGAAGTCTATGGACAGCAGAGGGCTAGAAGAAAAGACAGAGGAAGTATCATGGCATAGTTGCCTCTTCCTGAGGCATTCACCATTCTCCCTGGAGGAGAAAAGGTGCTTCACTCTGACCCACTACTGTTGTTCTAACTTTATGTGCTTAACTGTATCCTGACAAATCTTTGAGCTTCTGTAAGAATCTCATAAAAATTGTTTTCTCCTGACAATAAAAGCAAATTTTGAAACCACAATAAATGCCTCAAGTTCTTTCATTATTTCTTGAACCAGTTCAGGCTGCATTCAGATAAATTTCTTTCCACTGAAGGCAGCCGGAATACTATTCTAATGCATATGTCATTATTCTCTCATTAGTATTTCTATCACACATATCCACAATGCATTGAATAATAATGAACATACTGAAGATGTGAAGCATCATATAACTTTGCATATAAGAACAATGATACTTCTAGCTATATGACACACAAAAGAGAAGGTGAGAATTGCTTTTAATTGCATACAAATACTGAAATATTTGTCTTACAGGAGACTAACCTCTGAATTGGGTCAAATATGGATGGTCTTTCATAACTGTGTAAGAAGAAACAGCTATAGGAAATGCTAACTGTAATAAGGGGTCTGTATGAGGATCTCATAAGAGATGTACACTGCAGTTTTCTGTTGAACTGTTGATAACATTATGCCCATTTCCAACAATATTAGACATACCAGGGGATTATCATCTAGGATGGCTTTGCACTGACTACAACAGATGATTTACCAGACTCTTTTTAAACTCTACTCTCAGAATCCTTTGATTTTCATCTGATTTCTTGGGCTGAAGGAGCCATATGGTGCTTCTGAAAGGCTGGGAATAACTGGGAAGGCTCTCCTCGGGGCCCTTCACAAGTCAGCCAAAAAAATATCATTGATTGCCGTGAGACCAAACGTTGCTAACTCATTAGGAAGGGATAGGCTTTTTGATAATTGATGTAAAGACAGGGAACCCGAATATGCAGGTGCTTATACTTCACTGTCAGTTCTGAGCAACAATTTTCATAACATTTTACTATGTTGCTTTCTTATTACTCAGTGTGGGCAGAACTACAGAGTGTTTTAAACAGTACAACGTTTTCCCACAAAAAATTAGCATCAGTCTGTTTCTTATCTGAGAGCTTTGTCAGTGGTTACCAAACTGATCACTGTGCTGAGCGCATCCTGTGCACTGCTCTTATTAACCAAGCAGTAAAATTTAAGCTAGGTGCTTTACTAGAATCATTGCTTTAGTCATACCACCAGATTTATCAGATGTGTAAAGAGGCCAGACCATATGGATTCATTCTCACAAAGTCTGTATAGGTGTGGAGACTGCAGCATTTCAATGTTTCCTGTTAGAAGAATCAGATTTGAAGAGGTTATACTGTTTAACCTCTCTTCTACTTTCTACCTAATGAAGACTTAATAACAAAGAAAAATTACACAATATTAAATCCATTTTCCTACCATTTGAGTGACAATTGTTTACTCTCTTGGGCAGGGTAGTACTTTTCACGCTGACAGCTGTGGAGAGTAACCTCCACCCAGTCCTATATCCAAGCCCTATGACTGAGTGCCTATTGCAGGCTGAACTCTTCCTAGCACCCCCTGAGACCACAATCTCTATGCAAGACTTTTTTGTGAACCCTGTAAACCACAACCAGTAAGTCACTGCCGACAGCAACATTTGAATCAGCTGAAATCAGTGAGGGTAGTTGGTGTCTATTCAACAAGGAATTGCTGTAGAGACTTCATGGGTAGTGTTCAAGGAGCTGATACTTTGAGTTCACAGAAGAACCTTGTAAGGATTTTTGAAAAGATTTAGCATCTTGTCAAATCACCTCTGTCCCATTAAAAAAAAAAGATGATTTCATTTACATTCTTATGATAAGGAAGATTTAACAACAATATAGTATAGTGATCAGTGGGTTTAGATTCAAGACTTTTCGTAGATCCTTCATATAAGAGAGATTTATCCTATGCAAAATTGTAAAGGTCATGGGAATTAGATGGGAGCTGTTAAAATTACTGTATAGCGAGTGTTGCCACTACCTTACAACCTCACAGTATTTCTTTACAGAGACACTAATGCTTCAATTGGATGCATCATAAGGAACAAACTGCATTCCAAACTAGGTAGTAAGATATTTCACGACTCTAGATATGACACCTAATTCATGAAAAGTCCTGCTTTGTAGAATCTTTTTAAACACAAACCTATTTACAAAGTACTCGATCATATATATTACACAAAGGCATGGTGATTTAGAACACACATAGGAATGCACAACTGAGACAATAATTCTCATCTGGCAAAACTAATAGGAAATTCAGATTAGAATTTTTTTAGATATTATTCCTGTAGATAGGCCAGACTGTGAATACTGTGTATCATTTAAAGTAGTGCATATCCAAAAGCCATATGAATTGCAGAAGAGCAAATAGAGAAAGTGTGGGCTTGGATTATGAGGCTGATCAATAGCTTTTAACAGTTCTTACTGCAGATGGATAAACTGTGGTTCCTGGCAGTTTTCTCCACTGCTGTGCTGTGTGTTAAAATGGCCTGCTTTGATCAGACCAGACTCTCACTCTAAATGCTCACAGATCTTTATGTTTATCACCTAGTAGGTCTGACCAAGTGCAGCAGAAATACTCCTGCTCTTTCCCAGGGACTTTGACATAGTGGATCGGCCACCATGCAGCTTCCATGCTGGAGAGTATCTTTCATTTTAGGACAAAGAGATAAAGAGGAATAAAACCACAGCATTCAACAGTCTGCAAACATTTTCAGTTTGCTCTTACATATGTGAGTAATAAACACAAATTCATGAAACTGTTCTAGTCTGTGTTTTTGCCTGTCCTCTCCATTCCTCTCCAGGCTGGGGTCTTGATCTCTAGCCTGTCTCTTTAAAAAATTTCTGTGTTTATCTGGCTTTGTGGGCTAGGACAACTTCCCAGAGGGTGGTGCTTTCCCAGACTTGTTTACCTGTCTGGGGAATTTGCATTCATCTCTCTCTCCAGTGAACTGCAAGTATAATACATAGCACAATATTGGAAAGATAACTTTTTTTTTAATCGTTTGCTGTTGTTCTACCATGTAAGACACCTATATAATATAATTGTTTTTTTAAGTTTTTGGGCTTCCAAGGCCTCCCATCTGACACAAGTTATTACTCCTTAACATAGATAGTATAGAAATACTTAATGGCTGAGAAAATTCTATGAGCGTTCTTGTTTCACTGCCCACGAGTATCTCCTCTTTGGTGAGGAACGAAGTGATTCAGCCAGTGGACTAAACCTATATATGTATGAAGACCTAAAGTATAAGATAAATCTGAACACAGAACAATATAAAAAGATACCATAGTATTACAACTAACATACATTTGTAAATTTAAGGGAAACAATATAATATTTTTAATTTTTTTCTACTGATTCTCTTAATCAGATCCCATTTGAACAAATTCTGTTTAAAACGTGAAATGCGTGCCCAAACTTTGCCTTAGTCTCAAAGAGAAATACAGTCTGTCCTACTTTCCAGGACAGTCTTATGTATAGCTACATAAATTCATTAAGTGCCTCCCTTCTCAGCTTGAAAACTTGCATGGTACTTACTTTTAGTCTCCCACATACATTCAGAGTGGAAAAAAGGATGCTTATCTCCTACCTACACCTCTCATTTAATGGCTTTGTTGGATTGCTGCTTGAACTCAGTTAAAAGTCCCTGGAGAAGACTGAAATGTTAATTGTGGCCAGGACTACAAGTAACCACATCTGATGCTATGTTAGCAGTGGGTGCATAATTGCTCAGTTACTAGAATATTCAGCCAGGAAGTGAGAGAACTGAAATTTAAGTTTTTAATTATCCCAAGGGAGTAAACATGCATCCCCAGCACACCAGTTTCTAGTTACCAAGCAACTTGGAGAACATCATGTTTCCTGGGGAAGTTAAGCCACCAGGTAGGCAGGAGTGCCAGGTCTAGAAGAAGAGTAGATCAGACGTGTCCCTGCTGCAGCCCATGAGACCACACCCTCAGTTTGGAGGGGCAGGGCTGGGCATCTCACCTAGTCCCCACTTTCCATACAGCTTTTGTTCACTTGGCAGAGAGAGTTTAATATAAAATACATTCACATTTCAAGACAGAGCATCACAATACTAGTTCTGCTTTGACCGCTGCTTTAGCATCAAGTACAGAAATTTCTCCTTTGTTCTTGGTAATATGGAAGCAAGTAGATGACATCGCTAAAGGCCTAAGTTATGTCCACTGAATACAGTGGCAGAGCTCCAGTTCCAGTGTGATCAGCAATAAAACTTCCATGATGAACACAGGCCCACAACCTAAGTTAATGGCAAAAGTGAGAGTAGAATAGAGGAACTGCTGGCAGGATTTACTCAAAGACAAACCAGTCATGCTTCCAAAATATAACTCTGCTTCAGTAAAACTTTGATCAATTAAAATGATACAAAACAAATAGAACCATGACAGCTGTATTTCTAAAGTTTCTAAAAAAAAAAAAAACTTCCTGAATTTGGTAGAGGCCACAAGCTTGAAAACATGGGTAGGATGATTTCAAAATGCCAAAGATTCAGTTAATGTTGAAACACCAGTGTCATCTGAATCCCATTTCTTTTGTTTTGCCTGTCATGTCTGACTGCAGCCATTTCTTCCCACTGATGTAAGGTCTGTACTACATTTGATCAATTTAGACTTCTCTTCAAACCTGAAGCAGCATAACCTAGACTTTTTTACTGCGTTACAGGAACCTTCTACACTACATAAATGGCAAAAAAAAAATTAGATGGAAGCCTCTTATGTTTAGCTGCAGAGTCATGGGTCCTCTATGGATGCAGAACTCCATGCAACAAGCACATATTTGCAGTGGAAATGAAGCTGCAGCATTAGTGTCAGCACTGAGCTGTGAACATCTCAGCCATCAGCACTGTGGTTTAGAAGTGAGGAGGCAGGGATGGATGCACAAATCCTCATACAATCAGTCTAAATCTTGTTATTTAGTATAGAATAGAGAAGTCAAAAACCAGGATGCCCCTTTTCCATAGAAAACAGGACTCAGTCACAAGGTTTGTGTGGCTCACTGACTTGTGAAATTGCATGGTCCAGCTCCAAGGGAAGGGTTCGTGATCACTTTGTGTGCCTTCTCAATGCTCCTCTCATCAACACCTGCCAGTGTGTGGCTAGAGTGACTCACATTTTCATGGGAGGTGGCAGATATGCATGTGAATTATTTCAGTGCTTCCTTTGCAACTGCTATAATCCCCAGGCCATTATGTAAAAAGGTCCTTCTCCAGTCACTAACTTTCAGAAGGAAAGCATTCTGCTCTACTACTTAAGGTGATAGTTTCAAATTTCCAGCACACAGGAAGATAAGCAAACACCAGATCTCAAATAGAGACAAGCATTTCTTGTCAGGCATACATCAAACACCTCAGAAAATGGCAGCTTAATATATATACCTGAATTCTCTAATGACAATGAGCAGGTGTCCGCCCAGCCAAAAGGACTTGGGGTTCCATGGGAAGTATCTATTTCCCCAGGTCCGAGCAAGAAAGACAAGAAATTAACTGAAACTTTTGGATTTCACTGCAAACTTTGGACTCGGAACAGTTAAATGCTGTGGCGCTTCATTTATAAATAACTACCTACTTTCTTCAGCTGAGCTCTGTCCTCTCCTGGTGGATATCAAACACAATGTTTGGAACACTGGTATTTTAGAGAATCAAGACAGAGATAAGAATATAATTTATGGCAACTAACGTGATGAAGTTCACATTTTCAGTTTGGGAGAGACAGAGAGGGAGAAGATAAAGCCAGATGACATGAACTGGCAGTGTCATTTCCCATCTAACGTCCTTCAGCACAATGGCCAGTTCAAGGAAACAGGATATGCCACGATGATTCAGTAATTTGTAGGTATAAAGTCATGTTTGGATATTGTTTGTGAACAGCATATTTTAAAAGCAGGTAGCCTTAAATAATGTTGAATAAATAATAGGCTGCCTTTTCAATTAGGAAGCCACAATCACCAATTCTCTGCTCTTTCAGCTGATTCTCGAGAGGCACTAATCACAACAGAAAAACTGATATGAGAATCATGTTTTCCAAATGACTTTGCACTATTGGCTTGGACTATATTGTCTCAACCATACTTCTTCCCTTTAAACTCTGTCTATTGTTTGATGATACAATTAATCCAGATGAAGGAGTTTAGTACCTTGTTCTAAAAATATCTTGGCCACAGAATAAAAAAAACCCTCTAATATAGCCCAAACTCAAGCCACAGCAAATTTGTTTTAAAAAAAATCCCAGGGCACTTCTTGTGCTGTCAGACTTTATGCAAAATCAGGTATTTTCTGTCACCCCTCTCTAACTTTGAACTCGATCAGGTAGCATCTTGCAGCACCTTCCAGAAAGTCATAACAGAAGCAGAAAGGCAACATAAATTGTTTATTGTGTGCCCTGGATAATTCAGCATAGGCGTGATCAATTGCCCATACCCAATCTGTGTCCTCTTTGTACAGCTGGGTCACCTGGCAAAGCAGAGACTCTGTAAGAGTTATCATGAAAGCAAAATCTTATTTGCCCAGCAAGGGAATGGAAAGGAAATACAAAAGAACATAAACAAAACAGAAATTAATTATAAAACCTAAGGAGCTTAGGGATGCTAGAGACATCTTAATGAGTATGTGCACTCAATGAGATTGCATTTAATATACATCTGGTACACACACTCATAGGCACTACCTATAGGCAGAGAAGGTCCAAAGAGAGTCTTTCCATGCATGGATGCCATGACTGCCTGATGCAGCACGTCTGTTGTGGGCCCAACCACATACTGACTCTGAGTATCTCACAACAGGAGCCCATGCCTTTGCCTCCAGGATCCTCTCACTTGGAGAGCACCATGTGAAAGATCTGCATGATTTGCCCTTCATGTGTATGTGTGCAGAAACGTACTATTTCACTAATTCCAACTGCTAAGAACAATACCGTCTTAAAAAGGGGAGTATAAATTGAATGAAAAAAAGTCCACATTTTCATAGTAATAAACCTTTTAATATTGACTGCGCACTGGTAGAATGAATATGCTTTTCCTTGTTCTACATAGCTAGCTTTTTTAAATGCTTTGCAGTCCTGGTCTATTTGTTCAGAAAATATCTTTATTTTCTCACAAGCTTCTCACAGTAGTAGGACAATATTTCACCTCCTTCATCTTTGTCTTCCTCTCTCTACAGAACCACATCATGGAATCTTCCTTACGCTTAATGAAGGCAATGTACTACCCCAGTGCTCTGGTGTAGTTTCTAACGTGCACAACTTGGCAAGTGCCTTAGGCTGGCATGCTACTGGATCTGTTCCCTTCTAGATGAAGCAAATCAAAGTGAGACAAATTTTGGTGCTCTGCTACTGTGGCTTCTGATCCCTCCTGTCTTCACAGAAAAAAATAAATCTGCTGAAAGTTGCTTGTGGGTAAACTGAGCAGAGAATATATATTGAAGGATATTAGAGAAGTCAGTAAAAGTAACCCACTCAAAGCAAACAGATTTTTTTTCCAGCGTGCTGTATTCATTTGAGGTTATTGGATAAATATAGAGGATTTATATCAGTTTCCACTTAATAAAAGTATTTGTGTGAGTGATCTCTGTTTAGTTACTATTAGTATGGATTTTGAATAATGTAATTTTCAAAAAAGCAGCAGGCTATCTTATTGAGACTGTTAGCAAAAGTTCATGAAATCAGAGGATGTTGATTGCAATACAACACAAACAGCATTCTTGATATCCTATGTTTTTCTAGGCTGGAAGAATAAAGCATTTACTGTAGAAACTGATATGCTGTTCCAAGAACACAAATTGAGTTTATGAACTGAATATGCTGTACATGTAGAAAATAACCAACTACATAATCCCATCTCATGATAGATGTCATATCTTGCAGAAAATATGAAACCAGAGAGATCTTATGGTTCTGCTGTAATATATTTATTAAGGAGTCATTAGAGGAGGCCAGACTGAACACGGGAGAGAAAGCTGAGGAGTCATGCAGCCATCTCTTAGATCCATAGGAATTACTTGCAGATGCTAATGCCTGCAGGTGTTCATCCCTGCCTGCCAGGTGCAGTTGTTGCCTCCACATTCCTATGGGCACCACTGTGCTTCCTTTCTTGCATTTCCCAAGAGAGCAGACTATTAACTTGGGCCCCTGTTTAGAGGGTTGCTGTTAAAGCCTTTCATTGCCCATACTTCTTTCAATCAGATCCTTTCATTTGTGTATTTCCCGGGTTCCTGTCTTGTCACAGCTCCTGGCTGTGACTTCTGCTTTCCCTCCTCTTTGTAGAAAAAAATGCCAAGAGGCAATTTGTATGCCACAACAGTTAATTATTTAATAGTAAGTTATATTATAGATTTGATAACGGTAACAACGTAAATAAATCAAATATCTTTTGGCAGAACACCGCACGTTATTATGAACAATAAATTAGAATGTTTTAAATTCAACAGGGCACACAGTAAATAGATTAGAAACCAGCAGGTTTTGAAATGCAATAATAAACAAGGAATAATTGTTGAGTAAAGTCCCACAGGGACAAACCTTGACCCTATTTTTAATTTATATTTTAATTTATGAATTAAAGGAGAAAAAAATAAACCAGATATCACCAGAGACTGCTTTTGGCAAAAATGTGAGAGGACTGGTGAAAAAAAAAATGCAATGCCCAATTTACTACCGTCATATAATT
This sequence comes from Tapera naevia, assembly GCA_033556795.1. Taxonomy (NCBI): domain Eukaryota; kingdom Metazoa; phylum Chordata; class Aves; order Cuculiformes; family Neomorphidae; genus Tapera; species Tapera naevia. Next base: position 19,233,524 of record JAUMJJ010000059.1, read on the forward strand.
CTGGTTGCTTAGGTAATGATGTGACATTTGTCATGACCAAAAGTAAAGTCATGTACTTAATCACAGAGTCAAGACAGTTCTCCCAGGACGGTTAGGGAAACAAAGAGGGAAGGACTTCTGCTGCATCTCAGAGTCCCTGATGGGTTAGGCTTCCCCAAGTGATGGTAGTACTGAAAAGGATAATGGAGCTCATTGACCTATGAACAAGGAGATAACAGTTTGAAGTGGGAAAATTTCTGTCTGGTGTGCTGCAGTTGAAATAGCTGTCTGACTCCAAGCAGGAATTAATTTACTACAAATCAGTTGCTTTTGTTATGTGTGAGGTCAGATGAGCAGCCCCTTCTGGTCTTAAAACATATTAATTTATGTCTGGGGGGCGGGAATTATCCTCACTATAACTTTATCTATCCCAAGAGGATTAGTGGAGCATACAAGGAATAGTAATTAAGTTTCTTCTAGTTATTATTTTAACAAGAAAACTACAAACAAATCTCAAGACTTTTTCAGATAATTCAAGGTTTTCAGAGCAGGACATTTCAAAATGTCAAAAACTTTGCATTCCCATGTTTTCCCTCCCCTCCCTCCCCTTCAGCAGTAGGGTTCACTCCATTTCTACTTATTTTCTTTTTTTCCTCCCCCCTCCTTCTCTCTCTCTTATTCTCAGAAATTCCTTAGTTTTGAAAACGTTACAGGAAACGTTCAAGGAAAACTGAAAGTCTCCAATCTGGCAGGCCCTGGCTGTTTTCCCCAAGCACCGCTCCAAGCAGCCCAGCCCCTCACCAGCTGCCAAGACCCACATGGGGAAAGGGCAAGCAGGCAGCAGCCAGACACCCACAGCCCCAGCAACACCTCCTCCCTCCCCTCTGCACCTTCTCTGCTGGTGGCCTGGAGGGGGGAGCTTAGTTTAGAAGCAACCCACCACCACCTGCACTTTTCCCCAAGGAAGAGGGATCTGGAGGTTTTATGGGGTGATTCAAAGTGGCCAGAGCAGTTTGGAAAATCTGGGCGTTTGCATTGCTCTCCGTTAGGCTATCTTCAATGAAGTGTTATATTGCAAATGTAAATTGTCTTGAACAGGAAAAAAAAATTACGAACCTTGCATACGTCCATAGAGTGAAATCCAAACTGCCTGACAAAACGACCTACAATTAATTAAATTATTGTTATAAACCAGGACTTAATCATGTTCTCACAGGTTACAGAAAAACTACAGTGTTGTCTTTAGACAGTTTGCTGAGATTCAGAATAGAAAGTTTACTTCAGAGTTGTTTTGGGGAAGAAGCAGGGTAAATATAGAACCTACCATTTAGGAGTAGGTTTATCAACAGCTGGATTATGAATTTGTGACAGAAAAATCACTCCAATCCTTTCAAATTGCTGTGCTCTTAACAAAAGACCAAGCATTTAAAGGGAGAAAAGACATCATAGAAGGAGTTTTCTTAAACTAGTACAATTGGGGGCTGAGGAATTTGGAAGGTGTTTTATATGGATTTTTGTGGGTTTTAGCTGGGTGACCAAAGTATGCTGCATTAATTTTAAGTCTGCACTTACAGACTGCAGCAGAGTGGAAAGTAAACAATTAGGTTTGCTCTCTGAATTGTGATACTCTGGGTATCTCATTGATTTAAAGGTATGCTGATCATATTTTATGCTTTCACAGAACCTGCCAGACCAGACCTCAAATGCTCTACAGTAATTAATCAGTGAAACTCACAGACCCTTCCTCCCCCAGAATACAATACAGTTGAAAATGCAAATACTTGATACTCACTGATGAAAAAAATACATCATAATGAAAAAAATCTTACAAAATAAAAATCTTTTGCTGTGATAGGTAAGTTTTAAGAATCCTATTTTGAACACGGAGATAAAAAACAATAGAGAAATTGATAGTCACAGCCAGCTAGCAGCAATGTGACCCATAAAAGCTGCAACCACTCTAGCAGTACCCACAACTAGGACCCAGATTTTGAGAAGTGCCCAGTACCCAGTAACTCCTCTACTTCTTCAAGTAAATGCCCAAATAAAAACAACAGGAGTTTTAACTCATATAAAAGCCATCTGCCAGTTCCTTTCTTTAGCTTCCAAACAAGGTTCTTCCCAGTCAGAGATTACAGGATACGAAAGGCTTGTTTCTGCTGTGATGACAATGAGAAAATGTGGGAAGGAAAGGCTGAGAGAGAACATATGCTGCTCCAGGCAAAGCTAATGAGGGGGCCACTCATTAGCACAGTAGCCTTCCCCGTCATAAATCTGCCCCTGATTTGTTAATGTTTGCTAATATGTAGTTTACTGTAATAAATTAGAATAAATTGTACTAGCCAAATTGCCTGTGAAGTTGCAGTTTCCCTTTGCAAGACTGGAGCTGCCTCTTTGGTTCATTTGCTTGTTCCATTCAGTCCTGCTCCGCTCTGTGCTGCTCCCTGCTTCGCCAGCCCCAGCTCCCACTTACAGACCCACAAGAACCCAGCCGTGCTCAGCAAAACAAAATTGCAGCCATCGAGTTTCAATTGGTTTCATGCTGAAATCATGCAAACTCAGACATATTATTTTTAGAGAAGGTAATTAATGAAGTTACCCAAATAAGGTTTCTAAGAAGATTCCAGCCAAATTGGGCTAAGATTTGGAGCACATGGGGCCAGATTGAGACATTAAGCCAAGGCAGTACTGATCACAAGTACTTCACAGTCTTTTACCAGTGGTATAGTAAAATGCTGATATCCATTTGCTAGATCCACTTACTGCCATCAGCACTGTTGACCACACAGAATCTAGTTGCGTGCACAGGAAAATTACAGTTACTCCTTAAGACGTTCCTTTCTCAGGATGAAGTTTGACATTGCAGACAACAGCGAAAGGAAGGGAACCACTACTTTTGCCATTGGCTGTGTGTATTCCCTTCCGCTGCTGACACATAAGTGATGCACATGAGCAGGTTCAAGTAGATAAACAAGATGAACATATTTTTTTTTCACAGATTTAACATGCTCCTCAAACAGCTCACTCGGAACAGCCAAAACTCCAGCAATTATGCAAGAGGAGTGGAAGAAAAATAAGTGGAGGGATAGCAGGGTTTTCTGTAAAGCACCCTACATGTTATTTAAATATCCTGAAATTAGCAACAGCTTTATTTAAATATGTTTAACAGATGTAGCATTACAGAGCCACAGAATGGTTGAAGCTGGCAGGGACCTCCAAAACTCATTTGGTTCAACCCTCCTGCTCAAGCAGGGCCACCTAGAGTCAGTTGCACAGGACCAGGTTTCCAAGGATGGAGGCTCCACAACCTCCCTTAGCAACATATCTCAGTACTCTGTCAGCCTCACAGTAAAAACCTTAGTTTCCTGAGGTTCAGAGGGAACGTCCTATGTTTCAGTTTGTGCCCATTGCTTCTTGTTCTGTCACCGAGTACCACTGACAAAAGCCTAGCTCCCTCAGATATTTGTACCAATTGATGTACCAGTCCCTGTTCTCTCAGCCTTTACCCGATAGAGAGATGCTCATAGAATTCAGCACGGAAAATATACTATATTCCTGCTCCTGTAAGATCAAGTAATGGAAGACAGGAAGCAGTGTGCATTAAAATCTACATTTGATCATACGTAGGTGTCTGTGGGACATCTATACGCTTAAACTCCCTTTATAATAATTTGAGATCTTGTTTATATAACCAATGAAGTCTAAAGAATGAGTCTTTCCATTCTAAAGTAACCGTCTAAAACAGGTGAGATGAAAATTTCATGCTCTGAAATTGCTTCTTTCATTAAAGGAAGCATACTGTAGTTATTCACATTGTAGGACACTAAATTTGGACTATAGTGTCTCCTGTAAGTTACATAGAACTCTAAAGTGGAACTTGTTAAAACTGATAAAATAAAAATACAACTAATGTGTGCTTATTCTGTACAGAAGGTATGCAAAGGGAATTCTAAGGTCCTAAATTAGTGTTATGGTCCCTAAAAATAACTTTTAAATTCTTTTTCAAAACATCTATTCTCAACTGCAGACATCTCACGGTTTAGGCACAACAAAATTTGAAGGTTTTTTTCTTTGAAAACAGGCCTCATAAGAAATATCTCTCTGGCAAACAAACTAACAAATGCATTATTATTTGATTAATGGTAAAATACTAAAAATGTTGGCCTAGATCATAAAGATATTTATATCAGCCACTTTTTTTCTGGGGTTGTTTATGAAGTAGGATAGAACACAGAATTTAGTTTTGGTACAGTACAGTATTCTTTTGTTTAATGAATACTCTCTGGTTTGTCTGAAACTTCTGTAACTTTTTGTACATGAAAGAAGAATATATAGTAGGAGAAAGGAGAAATTATGGATAAGCTTCTGAGGGGCTTTTACAGGATACAGATTCAGTTTCCTTTTAATCATCTGGATATCATCTGGACAATGATCTGCTTCTTCACAAAAGAAAACAAACACTAGACATTTTTGGCACAAGATTTAAGTTGGCTGGTATTGAACAGCAGCTCTGGATCAAGTCCCTCCATAGTAACCCTTCCCCTCAATAGAGATTCTAATTTTAAATATTTAGGTTCCCATGTAGATGAGTCTGTGTACTTCTGGAGAAACACTCTTGCATTTGTTTATAGCAAAGGAGTTGAGATAAAATTAGGTGTGTTTTATTATTTGAAAACTTGTTATACTTTGCCTGTCAGAAGAAGTTTAGCACTGTAATTAATGTTTCCATGAATTAAACACAGGAGTCTAGTACATACAGTGACAGTATTTTAAGTAAAATATACAGTTGCTCTATCATCTGTTTAACAGACTTCGGCAGTTCATATTTCATGTTCATTTTGAGTATCAGTGAATCTCTGGTTGTTCTTCCTTTAAAATAACATTGTTGTATTTCATGGGAAAGAAATGTAAATATGTATTACTACAAAGAACAAGAAAGTCTTTTCAATATACTCCAAAGTATTCAGAATATTTGACATGGAGCCTAGGCTCTGATATGAATCTGAGGTGTGCCTTTTTGGTCCTGGAAATAATTCCAAACATTGAAAACACGGACCATTGAAACATTGTTTTACACATTCTATTTTCCTTCAAAATACTGCAAACAATATTTAAAATATTTTTGCCAATTTACAATGATACAACACAATAGCCATAGGGACAAATGTGCTTTACTATAACATCTAAATTCAGATTTTCAAAATCTTAAGGCACTGAAAGGAAGAGAAAAAATTATCCAGATAGGTTAGTGCCTACTGGCTCTGATTATTGTCAGTAAGGTCTTTGGCATGTCGGAAATCTTTAAAAATCCAGCACTTCTGTACACATTGAAATGAGAAGTGCTGGATGATGAAAATTACCCAATAAAATGGATGATCTTTCAAACCAGTTTCTTGTATCAGTGCACACTAATCAAAAGGATAAATCCATCCCATTTCTCTCTCACTTGGCATTCTATTAACTGCATGCGAGTTGGATATTTGGGTCTTCAAGGGTTTGTGACTTAAGTGCTTCTCTGACATTGGATATAGAGTAACTAGGAAATTCCACTTACTAAAATTTTTCCCTGAGTGAAAAAGTTTGGAATCAGACATCATCTTTCAATATTCTGAAAGAAAAGAGTGCAGTAGTTGAAACCAAAAAGAACGCAAGGGAGCCCACAAGCAGTATCCATTATGAAATGCCTACAGGGAGTGTCTTAAGAGGTTCTACCCTTCCGAAGATTACCACAATGTTTTTGTCCTGATAGCAGATAAGTAAAGAAGTGTGGTAATGATATGCAGGGAGATAGGGTCACGATGACAGGAGAAGATGGATTTAGGAGAGACAATGGCAAGAGAAATATGCTAATTAGGGACTAAAAATTAAGATGGAAAAATAATACAAAATAGGATGTGAGGGTTTTTTTTTTTATTTTACCTTTTCAATGTTTTTTTCAATTGTTTAAGTCCTTTACCCCAGTTCACAATGCAGAGAGCCCAGAACCAGTTTTTACGTCACAGATGACTCTTATCACAACGGTACTGCCTCCTGAGATGAAGAATGCAGGAATAGCTTCACAGATCATTTCTTAGAGCTGTACCAGAAGATGTTCACAGTTTAATATTAAGTCTATTTTATTCAGGTGGGGGAACTACTATATTTTGGGGCTTTTTAAGGCTTTCATTTTCAGAGAAAATAAGTAACACAAGAACAATTTTCAGTTCCGAAACATTCCTTTCAAAAGCCAGTTTCCACAGGTATTCACAACTTCATATTAACCAGTTTTGCCACATATATTTACCTCTTTGTTTTACTAATTGAAGGTATTAACTGACTAAACCCACATAAATTAAAAAGCTATAAAAGATTAACACATAATTTATTTTGAAATGCAAGTTCAACATATGTTTACCTGTAATCCCACAATGTGCATGTGATGACATTGCCACATAAATGGACTGGGCAAGTGAATCAAACAGGCTAAATGATGAATTTAGTCTACAATGTTTCTGACCTTTTGTTGTATCACTGAGAACAGTATAGGCTCTTCAGAGTTATAGAATCAAGTGAACTTATTCCAGGAAAAAGTAGTAATGAAAGCTGGAAAATAATAGAGAAACCTATGAAGATTCCAGAACAGGTAATAGAAATAATTTTCTCCCTAAATGATTTTGCATTCCACATTGTACTTTCTAATTATTTATCAAGGCCAGTAATTTAACCCTCTGCACTTCAATCAGGAGAAATATAAAAGCTCTATGATAAAAACAAAATGAATTGTGTAGCTATTTACCTCTTCATCACTCCCGCCAGTGAATCTTCTTTGTCAAAATAATGTGTTGCTTGAACTGCTGGCTAGTTTTCCTTAACTAGCCCACAGGGGTATTTGGTATATGCAGAATATTACTCACACTGTATGTAACTTCATCTTTAATGCAACAGACTTTTCCAAACAACAGTTTATAAACATGAGCCATTCTGTTACTACTCCAAGGTCAAAGAACCAGATTTTGTTCGAAATTTTATTGGCAACTCTTTTCCTCTTTTGATGTGTGGGGAGTCATTATAAATTTGCACATGAGAACCTGAGAGTAGGGATTCTCCCACTGCACAGTATAAATTAAGCTGCAGTGTGGACATGATCCATGAGTCACACATGTTGAAGTTAGCACCCATGCAGGCACAGCACACAGGGCTGCCACTGCTAGATATGATACACCCTGACACCATGCTGCCACTGGTGGTAACTAGCAAGAAAAGCTTTGGTGACCCATACCTGGATCACACAACACTTGTGGATATGTAACAACTATGCAACTCCATGTCTTTCATAGAAAGAAGATAAGGTTCAGGTCACCAGTTTCTCAAGAGCCTAAACATTTGACTCTACCAAGATTTATTTGAGGACTCAGAAACCCAGAACTGAGTAAATCTATGTTCAGCTGTGTGCAAGGGAATAGACTTTAGGAAGCAGATGGCCCTTCTCGATCATATGTTACTTGTATTAGAATGGAGGCTAATATAAGTTATTCGAATAAGTCTTTTAAGATGTTACAATAACTGTAATATATTTAGGCTTCTACTTTCATTCCGTAGCTTTGAATCATACACAAGCTAGATACTTCAAACAGTCAAAAATTAGCTCTGCAAAACCACTCAGAGTCTCTTTCTGAATGAAAAAGATAATAAATCTCAGACTTTTATGGTGGAAGTGTCTCTTCCACACCATAACCAAAGACTGTTGACATTAGAATAATTTAGTTTTGTTCCATTACTAATAGTAATAGTGGAAGATTTATAATAAATCGACCTCAAATTTGTAACCATAAAATTAATTTAGACAAAAGAAAATGGTTAAAATCTTTTTAATTGTACTACTTTAACATACCCTCTGTTGCTATAGAAATTGTAGCAGAGCAATAGAAAATTGGAAAATTACCCAATATTAAGACTGTAACAGCAACTGATTTGCCTGATGCTATGTAGAATGAACACAGCAGAACACTATTACACATGGTTACACATGGCTCATAAATTGACATGCTCTAGCCATGAAGACAGAACAAAAAGGATGCATTTGCAATCATTTATTAAAGAAAAAAACTGTGCTTTACATTCATGCTCCATGAGCAAGCAGTATGGACCAGTAAAACTGGTGCTTTATGTATTTCAGAGGTGCTTATTTTGGATTACTTCTACTCTGGTCCTGTGGACCAAATGCCCATTAAACAATCGGAGCCTTCTCAGGGCATTCCTGGAATACATCTGCATTGTCAACTAAAGCAGGGAAAGTATGGACAAAAGTGTATTCCTTATGACTAGTGGAGATCTAGTCAACAACATTGAGTCTAGCTCCATGAGTGCTTATTTTTCCTGGTTGATTGTATTTAGAGTTCAACATGATGAGCATATTGCAACTTTCTACACTGACGAAGGCAAATGCCAGGATCTCCATCTCAGAAGATGAGGATACTGTCTAACAGGATCTAACACCATTGCCCTGTGTGAGTTCCCCCATATCACTAAAGGTAAACCACTCTCTCAACATTTTTCTTTTTGTTACATTCAGAAAGGTCTTTTTCCTCTCCTTCTGTCTGTTTTCTGAAAACTTAGTGGCATATAACTCGTTGGTGCTGTCTCAATTGAAACTGAGAGTAGGCTTACGGGGTTTTTTTGATCTGACAGACAAAAATGCAGGACTCATCAATCCTCTAAATTTCATTTCTTTAGGAAAACATAGGTGAAAGCATCAAAACCATTACCAAAATCACAGTAAAAGACTTAAAAAAGCAATTACTTTGAACAAGAAATAATGCATTAGAAGCTTGGCAGTCAAACCCCAGCTGACTCACCCCATGTGTGAGAGCAATGGGACACCGTAGATTTTTCTAGCTGGAGCCACTAGCTGTTAAGCAAATATCTTTCTCTCAAACCATTCAGTTCCATTTTGGCTTTAAGTTACACAGGCAAATAGAGCGAGAAGAACAGAGATGAAACAAAGAGGCAAAGGAACAAACCAGAAAAAAGCATTCCTTCATTTTCTCATATTTGCACGAATGGAAATCTGAAAAGTGAAAATGCTAATGGTGTTTCAAAAGCATTGAGTATCTTAGGCAATTTAAATCCTCCAAGATCACTGTAGAAAGAAAGTTATTTCCACAGAGTTATTCTCTGCCAGTATTAGAAATTTGCCTTTATTAAACAAGTTCAAATAACAGCTAAGTGTTTCCAAACTTAAAGAAAATGTGAGGGTTATATTTTCCATAGAGAAAAAGAGACAATATTTTCTTTTCTGGAATAAGTCATTTTACATTAAATAAAACAACAAAACCAGAGAAATATAAAAAAAAAATAAATTGCCGGTTCCATTTGAGAACTGCAACTACCCCCAGCGACATCAAAGTCCTGGAAACATGTCCTACACGGAAAATGGAATTGTTACTGCTGTATGTTAAGTTTCATATACCACAGTAAAGGTACTTCTCTGTCTTTCCTCTGAAATTAGTAAATATTTTACTGCATGACTCAAAAGTTTCACTGTACTTGGTTTTCCTGACTTCCGGACAGCAACATTCTGTGTTGCAGAAGACAATAGAGAAAGCATATCTTCTACGTACTATGGATCTGTCTGGAGGTGATGACATTAACAAATATTATTGTTATTGAATTAGATGAATTCTTGATCTATCTGTGAAAATAATACAAGTTATTTCAAACAATGAGCAAACTTTCCTTCCTCATTTTCCAGTTTGAAATTATTCCTAGTGAAGAAGCAAGGATAAAGTAACACATGAGAGAGTTTGTCTGCAAACGTCTTGGCTAGGATGGCACAATTCCATACTGTGGAAAGCAAAACAAAGACAGGAAAAAAAAGTATTAAAAGTATGAAAACCAGAACTCCATTATGTCACAATGTCATATTAAGAATTCAGAAAGTAGCAATGCCTCCAGTGATGAAGACATTGATACACTTAATCCAGGACTTTTAGATCTTTAGGATTTTTAGATGATTTTCAAAAAAACATCACAAGGTTTCAGGTCTTTCTTGAGAGACAAAATGAAGTTTTAATAGAAAGGTTTTAAAGAGGAGATTTTCAGCTTCGAGTTTTTGATCAAAATGAGCATAAAGAAGATAGCAGAGCAGCTAGTAGCCGCAAGAGGTAAGTATGGCATAAGATCTTCAGATGTAAGTTCCTGAACTGCTTATACAAATATGAGCAGCTGCACCACGAGGTGTTGAGAGGTGTGACTGAGTATTCAGTGATCCTGTGGTTAAGACATCCATAGGGCTGTGCAAAGAACTGGTTATGCAAAGCATGGGTATGAATTATATTCTTCCACATCGCTGCATTAATGGGCAGACTATTCTGTGGGGGGTCTCTTGCCTTCTGTTCTGACTAGACATGCCACCTGGTCAACACATACCAGTTTCTACATTTTCCAATAAAGCAAGTTCCACTGGAAAATTCCCAACCAGCTCTCACCAAGAATGGGCTCTTGTTTGTCAGACCAGATGAGCCACCTCACCACCTGACAATTTTTCCCACACTTTTTGGCAGGTAGCACTTGGTACCAATGCCAATAGGCATCATCCCAACCCCAGAAGGTGTTCACTGTAAACTGAAGTAGTCACCAAGGTGACTCCCATGAATCAAGACAGCAGCTGGGAACATTTTCATTACTGGAGGAGAGAGGTCTGGAGAGAAACAGCCCATGATCACAGCATCAATCTTCAGCAGATGCCTACACAGGTGCTAAATAGAAATACTGGGCTGAAAGCAAATTGGGGCAGGGGGGAGATGTTCCCTATTTAGAAATCACATTCCAGTTAGACAGAGAGATGCAGAAAGCCATGAGTGCACTGCCCAGAAGAAAAAATGAAAATAGACTGTGGTGATATGTCTTTTCAGGTACTGCAACTACCTATGAGAAATCAATGCCTCCTTCAGGCAATTAATCATGTAGTGTAAAAGCAGACAGAGACCCAAGAACAGAACACAAGCACAGTGTTAGTCCAAACATACACAATACATGAAAACTTGAGGCCAAGTTCTCTGTAAAGAGATGAGCTAGTGGGATGCATGGTCTCATCACCAGTAACTATTACAAAAAAAAAACCTGCATGCTGCAAGACTGAGCAAAATTCATGTTACTGAGATGCTAGTGTAATGATGTAAGGATAAGGAACAATTCACTGACAGCATTACTAATGACAGAGAGAGATACACATCAAAGCATGCCTTCTGGAGACAAGTATTCTTCCAGCTCTATAAAATAAAAAATACATGCAAAATCTTTGTCTCTTGAGAGTGTTGAGAATGGCAGAGAGTAGAGAAGTTCAGACTCTAGAGCTAGCTGTGTCTCAAGGAGAAAATGCCTGAGGAAATTAATCCCTATTACAGACAAACATAAAATGAAGGTTTGTTTAAAAAGGCAAGGATAAAGCAGCAGTTCCAGAGGATCTGCAAGTCATCACAAATGCATTTATCATATGTGGAGAAAGATATGTCAGAGACGAGCTGGGGGAACAGCTACTTCACAAGCAGGAATGCTATATCAAGCATACATAGATCTATGAAAGAAATATTCATAGTCCAGCAATCAACAGAATCAGAAGATCTGCAATAGATCTTTTTATTATTAAAAGTTACAGACATTACAAGATAACACCAGATTATTATTTCATTTCCTAGGAACTGATCTGAAAGGAAGACAAAACTAAAGTCACAGTCAAAAATGTCTGTGATGCTTATAAAGCTGGTCAATGGCTTGCTCTGTGTTGAGACCACTAACACCGTGTTGATCAAGAGTTTCTCATTTCTCCTCTGCACTTTCCTATCATCATTTCTACTTGTGTGCACTGATTCTCAGCTTACATGCAATTTCAGGCAGAGACTTTCTTTTTGATCTTTGAAAGATTTTCAGCAAATCTGATTTGTTGAGACAACAGGCCTCTGCGACAGAACTCAAATCAGTCACTGTCAACTGGGATCTTAAGCACAAATTATCATCTAATAGGTGCTTTGAAAGCAAATGAAGACAGAGTTGCAAGACATCCTAGAGTGTCACAGTAGTTATCATAAAGCATATAAGGAAGACCTCAGAAAAGGATGCATCAAAGAATATCATTTTGTTTCACACACTTGCAGAAGAATGAATGACAGAATAAAAAAAAAGAGTTAGTGATAGGGGATGATAATGATCCAAAGATCCAAGGCCAATGTACTCATTTAATGTACTGGGTATAGTCTCAAGGAATGGAAAAATGCAAAAGCCAGAGCTGCACTAAAACAGAGAACATGGGAGACATATGGCATATTGCCCTGCAGTAGGCAAGGGAAGCAATCAGTTGTTATCAGTGTTCGCTCTTCTCGTATGTAGTAAGGCCAAGACCAGGATGTGAACTTAGCAAAGAATCTCAGTGATCAGTAACAGCCAAGGCTTCTGATTTTTCTGTGAGCCTTGCAAATAACATCAGATAATAGCAAACATCAGGAGCAAGCTGAGGGCTACATTAAATAGAACTGAACAAGCACACAGAAAAGACTAGTAAAACCATAATGGCTTGAAAAGAAAGTATGGCTTCCCAGAACATCCACACACTGCTAATGTCTGGCCCTAGCAAGTCAAGTAAGACATCACAGAAAACACAGTGTAGATACTAAGGGAACTTATACATACAACTCAAATGGAGGGATAGGGTTGGAACTGTTCATTAGTTGCTTCTTAAGCCATGGAGAGAGGTCCCCTTACGGTAAAGCTTTTCAAGAAGTATATGCTGAGCTTATATTAACTCACTGGGGATATGTTATAAACAGTAAGCAATGAAGACTGTCTGTGTTTTCTCTGGAAAAAATATCAGTATTAGGACACTCATTCTCCAAAAACAGCATCCTGGAAACACCTCCAATCCCTGTGTTAGTGCTATGAGAGGATTTACTCTGGGACTGCCCATGAAATTCTCTAGACAGTCCTGATGGTCACATCGGAGGTAGCTAACACTTTCCTTTCTTCATCCAGAGGTGAAAACAAATAGTGTGAGAGCATTCCTTATTAAAACAGAGTAAAATATTTATATATGTATTAGGATTTACATTACACTGAAGCAGATTCACAGAAACCAAATAAGTGAATCAATGAAGAAAGTGCTGACAGATACAGGGAAATGGTTAAGAAAGTCACATCACAAATTTTTCAAATGCTGGCTGCAGATATTTTTTTACAAGTGACTATATTCTTTAAGACTATCTGAATCCTTACTCAGTTAATCAGCTGCTTGCAAAATAACTAACTGTTCTTCGCATGCAGCTCAAGGTAGTGTGCAGTGTGCACTAGGGAACACCAGCAGCCAAAACCTAGGGAGGATTTTGATAAGAGTAGTCTTCGGACTAGGAAATTAATTTTAATTTATGGTACGTAACTGCTTGTGTGGGCCTAAATCACTTATTCAACGGTGTATTTGAAATCAATGACAGAGTTGGAACCTGAGTTTTGACTTATATGCTAGAACTCTTACATGACTGAATGGAAGCTCAATTTTTATCAAGTTCATAATCTAGAAAAACACATGTGGAACTGTGTCTTTGCTTATCTTAAAGTAGAGATAAACTCTCTTTGCCTTTTTTTCTGAGAGTGACTTCATTATATACATAATTTTTAAGTATGTGCTTTGCAAGGATTTTTTTAGGGTTTTGTGTGAAAAAGGGAGGGAGGGCAGGAGAGGAAGAGGACACCTTGTTCCCCTAAACAAGGTTGTCCATCTTTAGAGGTAGAATGGTGGAAAGTAAAACATTTGATTCATATATTCCTTGGCAATTTCTCTCTAGCACAACCAGATATAGGATTGCTTTTCATAATAGCTTTTTTTTTTATTAGAGATTCACTTTAAATCTACCACGGTCAAGCCCCTCTAGTCCAACTGGTTTTATCATGTCTCCCCTCAGTACAAAATCCAGTTGGTTTTATTCCATTTTGCTCTATTGCTTAAGAATAAAAAAGGTTTTTTACAGCTTTACAGTTTGTAAAACTTCTAAGAGTGACGATCATCCCATTGACTTAATTTTTTTTCTAGATCTAATTTCCTCGTTCTATTTCCTTTCAATATTTTGTAGTGATCCTAAATTAAGTTAAACTTAAAATAGCATCTAAGGAGAAGTTAAAAGACTTTTTTTCCTTTCTTAGGCAATAAACATCTTGAGACTTTGCAACAGGTCTCTCATTTGTTTAGTTAAAACACATCTTTATTACCTCTTCCAACTAAAGCAAAAAGGTGCAAAACTTTCGCCATACTGAAAGCTTTTTGGCGTGCTGAGCTCAGAGGAATAAATAGACTTGAAGCTGTCAGTGGTGGTCTGAAAAACTAATTACCAAGGGGCATTCTAGAGGGATTAGTGTCCTTTAACATGCTGATAAATCAGCTTTTAAATAGTGAAGGTTCTTAAGCAAGTCATTCCAAGTAAAGGGAATGTCTTTACTTGCTAGTATATGACAGTGGTATTTGAAAAATCAGAAATGCTTAATACTTGCAGTATGTTCAATTGTACATCTATAATTACTTTCTGAAACTAAAACGTGCTTATTTACACATCCATTGCTCACCTGTACTGTCTGGCTTAACACTTTATTTAGCAGTTTTCTTAATCTCCCAGGAGCACGCAACAAACATCCCACGTACTTCAAGAAGAGCGCAGCCGGGAGCCTATCACCCCTGACGACATCCCACAAGTAAACCGAGAGCCGCTTTGTACTTGCTCTCGGCTCCTCGCAACCCCTCCCGCTTCACAATGGCAAGTTATTGAGGGCATTCAGCATTTCAAACTGCCTTGCACTTTGCAAAAGTAAGTGCTAATAGGCGTGCTCTTTCGAGCTCTAATTAGTGCTATGCATTGGAAATGGCTCCTGAAAGCTTCTTGGAGATCTGTCACTCGAAGGCAACCTCAAAGAGCAAATAAATAGCAGATAAAAACCTTTTTAAAAGCCTAGTTATAATTATTACTCAATGTAACAGAGGAATAGTCTGCCTCTTTCTTACAAGTAAACATAATTATTTGCAAAAGCTTCTTAACTTTTAAGTGGCTTGCTACACCCACGCTTTTATATGAATGTAACGAAAGGAAAATGTCAAATGTCCCGTTGGGTGGAACACGATTGAGTCTTTTGTCTGTGCGGCGTGGTAAGCTCAGGAGTGTATTTCCCTCACCTTTCACTTGAACACCCACTTTGTGTTAATTTCCTTACCTTCTAAGTATTCTCCTCTGTTGCAGATTAAATTTCAGAGTGCAAATCACTATATATAGAGATATAACTTCTTATGCCATTATTCTTCAGAAAACATACCCACAGATCTTTCATCTTCGTGTGATTATATACAGGAGTGGTCTGCTGGAATTAAAAGACCACTCACACTTCTAGAATTGAGCACTCGCATAACTGTTTGCAGAAGAGAGGCCTCATTTACCTCCTGTCTCTACTTCTGGTATCTCCAGGTTACATTTATTATTTGCTGTCCTTTGATGTGTTTATATTCTTCACCAACTACAAATATACAAAAAATGCTTTTTCTCCATTCCTTGAGACCACAAATGAAAATGAATACAAGCCTTAATATCCTACTGGACATTTCTCTCCAGTGTCTCTCCAGATTCCTTGTTGTTCTGCCCCGAAGCTGGTGTGACAGATCAATTAATAAATAAATAAATTGGATTTCATGATGCAGTGTATTGAGTGCTCTACTTCAGTTCCTAGAATGGACCAAACATGTTTCCAAACCCATGGCACCTGGAGGACTGTGTTTAAGGTTACTGTCAGACACTATGAGATGCCATTGCATTGTTAACTATAGGACAGCCAGCATCTTTCTGATGAGAAATGCCAGCCTCTTTAAAGTTATGCAGTAAATCTCCCATTGGCTCCACTGTTATCCTCCTTGCTTGATGCTTATTTATGTGTGGCAATAATATATATTCTAAGTTTAGCATCAAATAGACTCAAAATTGCAGTTGTATAACACTTTGGTGAGTTCCAAAGAGTGAAACAAAGGTTCCTTATTTGGGAATCTCTAAAGCCTCAGTAGAGAGGATGTTTCTATCAGCACTGCAAGTTACAGAAACCTGTGGGGTGTAGCAGGATTTGCAGGTTTTCCTGCCAGGCCGTTGAGCCTGAGGCTGCCATAGATAGTCTCAGCTGAAGGCTGCACTAGCTGTGCTGAAACCTACTGTACTCTTCCTGACAAAAATACATGCAGTACGCAAAGGTAAATTTCATGTGTGCAGAAAGTTAAAGTACATATAAAATAAATGTGTAGGTATATATGTGTGTGTGTACGAATTTGGGGATCTGAGCATGAACTGCACAAAATTCAAACCCAGAAAGGAGAATAAAAATGTGCAGTAAAGAAACGTAGCACACATGCAAACTTTGTGGCTTTAGACAAGCTTCTACAGCACTGGAAATGGAAGAAGAACGTACATGCACTGATGCATGCTGTCTGGTTTGCTTTCAACTCTTTTTCATTTTTTGCGTCCCTGTATATTTTTTACTGGCAATATGAATGTCTGTCAGATTTGTGAAAATGAGCTTGTTTTTCTGGTACTGCAGGTTCCACAGTCATTTAATACCAGACCTATGCATTACTGGAGTAAATAGAAACAAAGCCAGATCAGTTGTGAATATGCAATTTATCCTGCTAAACTGGACAGTATGATGTTAAATGCTATCTTTAGTACTTTATGCTAGTTTAGTTTGAGCTACAGATAGATCTGATCTGATCCAGCATAAAGTTAAACCAGCGGAGAGATGTAACATTTGAGCCAGCACAGCTTCAAGGACAAAGATACCTACCAAAAAAGAATTAATTCATTTGAAGAGGATAGTGAAGTTTTGTGAATTCAAAGGACTGTGTTGTTTCTAATCTCAAACTCAATGCTCAAAACTTGGATTTAACATCACACTAAATGAGATTCTTCAAGCCATATTTTTTTGAAATATGTTGTTTTCATTGGTAACGGCAGCTTAGGGTGCACCCAGGACACTCAATGCCTGACCACTTGTTCCCTAGTCTATAACATAGCATCTGGCATGATTTGTGGGCCCAAATGACAAACCAAACAAATAATCAGAGCCAGGTTAAAAATAATGAAAAATCATGGTCTGACTTCCTGTAAGACACCATAAGCAGCTATGCTCACACTGTGGAAAGGGTGGTAGGGGCAGGTCTCAGCAGGCAGTGTGCTGGATAGGAAAATCTGAAGCCACCACTGCTTGAGAAAATGGTATGAGGAACCATGCACTCTGTTTGCACTGTGCTCCGTCATCCTCCACACCTGAAAAGTTGTTCATAGGTATGGATATGTACTCAGGCCACAGGCTAAAGGCTCTTCAGGCACATCTGATCTGCTAAAGGAGTAGCGCTACAGACAGCTATGGGCTACTCCCGGTAACCGAACATTTGCAGTTTATGAAGAGGTCCTAGTCAGGAAGGGTTCTCACCATCCACCCAACCAGGCTTTTGCTTTCGTGTCCAAACTTTCTTCTTAAATACACACTGAGCAGTCTTCTGAATCAGGGCTTTTTACAGTAGTGTATCACAGGTCTGGAGATCAGTGTATGCCACTAATAAAGAAAACAACAAAGGATTCTTGCACTTGCAAAGTAGTCAGTAGTAGCTCCTTTGGTAGAATTATTCATTTGTGTGAGTTGCTCTAACGTTTTCAAATTAAATACATACTTAATTTGAAAACATTTGTTTAAGTAAAAAATAGAGAATGAAATATTGGAAAGCATTAGAGTAAGTTTAAGAGACTTAAAATACAAAAGAAGTCAGGCAGCTATACTTAAAATTAAAAAAAAATCCTACCACTTCATATTTAACTGTTACCATTTTTTAGACAATGACATACATTCAAAAGCCATGTAAAAGATTATGGTTTTAGTTTTAACTCTGAATGGCCTTTCCTTGTTGATCTTATTTCAACATACCTTATGATTTATTTTTTATGACACACAGCCATACATACATGTAAAAAGCACATTTATTTATCATTTAAGAGATTAATTTATATACTAACTGAAACATAGACAAGACTAAGTTTCTTGGCTAGATCTCTTTTGATATCGTTTTTAAATTGTATTATTTCTAATAAGATGCAAGTCCAAGGGTTTAACATTGCCCTGTGAGAATTAGAGTCTCTGAGGAAAACATTGCTCACAGCTGCAGTGAAATATCCATCACTGAAAATTTCAACACTTTTAATTCCATCTCAGTGACACCAGTGGGACAACTGAAATATAACTCACATGTGGGACTCGGTGAGTGTGTGTGTATGATTTTATCAAAACTCTAGGAAAGTAGTTTTGTGTTTATCATTAGCAGGTTTTTTTCTAACAAAAATTAGAATGAAAAATATTAGTATAGATGACGAGGTATATTAATGGTGGATTTTTTTCGCAGTGTTATTAAAATCAGATGTAAGTTTAAAATTATCGGCAAACCTCTTCCTCTTTACTTTAGTTTTGTCCCTTTTTTTTGTCTCCCTCTAAAAAACTGGGAAATTCATAGATTGATTCAATTGATAGATTGGAGACAGTAAAGAGCCCTGTGAAAGGGAGAAATAACTGAGAGCAGATAACTAGGCTACAAACCTAGGAAGGAAAACAACTAAGAAAAACCTTTACAACAAACAGCCTTCATGGAAATGCGTGCTGATGGTTGTCTTAGCTTACCCTAGCAGAAAACCCACTTAAGAAAATCACTGATGGCCAAGAGAAGTGTTATGGATATTAGAAAAGGGATATACCTCATTCTCCTAGTGCTCACTGGCAGCTAACAGAACTATTTGGAAGGTGACATCTGCATTTCTGAGGCTTCCCAAACCATGTTGCCTGAACCTGAGAGATGTAAAAGAAGACATACAAAGTTTTGCTTGTATAAGATTCGCCAAAAGTGTCAGAGCAATGAAGTGGATTCATACCAGTATCCCTTGCAGTCTCTTGAAATTTCATAGTAACAAGATCAATACAAAGAGCATGTTGCAAACCATTGTTTATGAATCTGGCCAGCTGGTGCACAGTGCTGGTATTTGCTGCAACTCCTGCTGGGCCATAGCTGGCACCCAACCCATCCAGATCATCAGGTTGCGTTCGTTGCCTTCTGATCCAGCCAGTTCTTTGATGTTGCAGCTCAGAAAGTCAGACTTCATTGGCAAACGTGGCTATTGCAAGCAACCACTTGAGCAGCTGTGGAAGTGGTGCAATGCGTATTTGGCCAACTTGGGACAGTGCTTGCTTATTTTGTTTTATATAATAATTTGGAAAGCAACAGGCAGCAGAAAGAGGGAAGCAAGTCCAGACGACACCACAGTCTGCTATGACTCACTGGTTTCCCAATGATGGCAATGGGATAGCTTTGTGCAAAATCTCAAGTACTGCTTGCTGCATTGTGACACTGGGTATTCATCTTGTAAGAGCTGCAAACTCTGTACTCCTGAGCCTGTTACTAGTTTTCTGTAGCCCTCTTCACTCCATTTCTCTCCACTCCTCTCCATTTATATCTGATCCCCAAATGTGATATAGTACTTCATCTCAGCACACAACAGAACATTATCCTTTTCTCTCATATACAAAACTCTAACCCCCAAATGTCTTCTTTGATGTTTCATTATTAACACAGGCTTACTTAGTTTGTCATACACTACTAGATCTTTTTCCATAGGGTCCTCCTCATTTTTTATTTGTACATGATACTTCACTTAAGCATAGCACTTCCCCTTTGTTCTACTAAATCATATAAGATTTAATCTGTTAATAAATCCTTCATACAACTTGTTACATCATCAGACAATAGAACAAACTATTACAGGGGTATAATAAAATTTAAAAATACAATTAATATTTGTGAGAAATTTTGCTTATTACTATTACAAGTACATTTAAGGAACCTGTAATTGAAAAAGTTTGAGAAGTATGTATATGTATTAGTCCATTCAGCTACTTGATGTGTTTGAAGGCACAGAGAGGGAATCGTCTAAAAATCCAAGGTCTAGTCTAAACTAGTTATAAGGTTCTTTCTGGTCAATTGAGAAGAAGAAAAACCTCCAGAGGTTGATTCATTCCAAATGTCTTGATTACTTATTTTCACTCCCTGAATGTATCTTTCCTCTCTGACTACAGTAGAATCCATGAACACTGCTTTAGAATAGATATCAAACTTCCAAATTGCTAAAATTATACACGATGAGTCCCAGCTGCAGCTCATTTGCCCCTTGGAACAGACAATAAGACCTAAATTCTTTAAAAATTTAGGCCCTAACTCCCATTGATTTCTTATTGTGAAATTCTTTCAGACATTGACTTCAATGAGAGTTAAACACCTAAACACGATGAATACTTAACATCGGGGGTCTCAAAACACTGATAAAAATGTTATCAATTTTGCCTGTGATGTTTTAAGTAAACACAACCATCAAGATCCCACGCCTCTCCTCCGGCAGAAGTTTCCATCCCTGTTGCAGAAGGGAAGGTGTGTACATGCTTCAGGTGCAGTAATCCTCCACTCCAAAGAAGGGGAGGTGGGAAGAGATGAAGACCCTACTGCATAGAGGAACCACTGCTAGATTTGACACAGCATCTCTTTTGGATTCCCTTTTTAGCCACTTCTTGATCTTTCTTACCATAAAACATTAAACTATTTTAAAAGATTACTTAAAAAAAGAAACCCCAAAACCAACAAACTAAAACAACGGTAGAAAACTGACCTGGCAGGTGTTTTATTGCAGTAGCACCATTCTGAAATTACATCTACTTATTTTTATTCAAATTGCCAACATTTCAACTTGAGTGTTTCTTAATGATGTAAAACTAACTCCTCTTTTTTCCTCTTTGAAGTTACAGCATTGTAGATGTTGATTGTTTAATTGTCCTTCCAATCATGCACTTAACTTCCCACTTAGCCCCATGCAGGACATGACTTGAAGATATTAACAATCTCACTAATGTGGATTGCCTTAGGATGTTTAAGTTTATTTGTAATGGAGGCAAACACTGAGTGTTTGGATGAATTCTATAAAACCTGAACATTTTCTGCCCCAGGCAAAGTTTTCAGAAAGAGTTCATATGTTTTCCTTCTGGTTGTAATCAGTGCATTCAAATTATGCATAATTTGGTTTTCATGGTTTCAGTGTTGGATCACATGAAGTCAAGTACAATTACTACCAAAAATAAATCTCTGTATGCACCTTGTGATGTTCACCGTGGACTTATGACACACTAGTAGGAGATACACAATAACTAGGAAATTATTTAAGAACATATTATTATTTTCTTCAAATGCAAGTGAAATTGCAGTGGTTAATCACAGGATTTGACATAAATGATCACGAAGTCTTAGTGCTATTATAAAACTAGATATATTATCAATTGCTGTAGCCAATGGGCAGAACAAAAGGAGGGCGGGAAACCTTTGCACTTAGAGTAATTTCCATGAAAAATACTCCATGACATTGAATGAGATT
The DNA here is from genome assembly GCA_033556795.1 of Tapera naevia. Classification (NCBI taxonomy): domain Eukaryota; kingdom Metazoa; phylum Chordata; class Aves; order Cuculiformes; family Neomorphidae; genus Tapera; species Tapera naevia. The sequence continues at coordinate 19,254,991 of JAUMJJ010000059.1, forward strand.
CTTGTTTAGACTCACAAAGCAAAGAAATGAAAACAATCCAATAGGAAAGTTTTCGTGGAACTCTATATTAACTTCCAGATAGGTGCCTGAAGCAAAACCTTCTATTGCCTATTGCAAACTGTGGCTTTAGAAAAAGTTTTGTTAGCCTTCACATTTTTTTAATGGATTAAATTGAGGAACCTGCAATAAAGAGTGATGATCTTGAGTGGATGAACTCTTCATTTCCTTCTCTAAAACTGTCTTAAAAGGTCTCTTTGACTAGAAATACAAAGGAACTGGGAAGGCTTAGGAATAAATAAAGACAGCCTTAACTCTGATAATACTCCTACAGGGCCATTTACTGATAGGAAGGTGGATAGATGGGCCACTGATTTCTACCTCATTCTATCAAAACTGAGGTGTCAGAGAATAAGCAATGTTATTCTGCTTTGCTTCTGCATTTTGCTGCTAAACACTACCTAAATCACTTTATTCATCCATGAAAAGTAGAAAATCTGAAATGAGTACTTGACACAGATTTGGATAACCTGGCGATCCAGGAGTGCATGGGGAGACTTAATTCCCATGATAGCCTTAATGGTTATAATAATTTAGTAGATATAACCGTTTACTCCTTTTTGCTTTCTGACCTAAATCCTGCAAATTTAACTACACGTAACTACACACAACTATATGGAATTGTCTCTTGTAGTGGCTGGAGACTCCTTTGAAAACTGTCAAAACCACCTGAATTTAAATGAATCAAGTCGTTGAAGTTACTGTCGCAGCCCTCCCGCTTAAAAAAAGCTCTAAATGTAAGCTCTAAATGTAACTCAGAATGGAAAATGCAGAGCATCTTAACTCTATTTTGTTTAACTTAGCAATAGGGAAATTACTTTTAGTAACCTGCTAAAACGAGCCTGATTTGAGGTTGACCTTTTTTGAAGGTAGTTTTCTTGAAAGCAGTGCCTTAATGATATGTAAAAAAATCATACTTAGACAGCTTCTGGGTGTGTCTTTTGCCTGAAGTGAATGCATATTTTAAATTGCATATGTTTGGACTTGAATCTGTAAGCCTGTATTTGATTTAAAATAATCAAGGCCTGAAAAAGACACCACTAGTGGTCAACGCATAACGTCCCAATGTAGGGTCTACAGTTCACTGTGCAACCTGTTTTCTTCCATTCTCGACTCACCCAAACTACTACGCTCAATAGTCTTGTGGTGGAAACAAATCTTATTAGTTACAGAGAGCTTGAGGGTCTAGTTTTACAAGAATTTTTGTCTGCAGCTTGCTCCCCCTTCTCAACATTGTCCCCTCAGGCTGACCTATATTCAGGCTGCCATGGAAAGGGCCTGTCTTTGCGAAACCACCATGAATAAGCCCTCCTCCATGAGCAGCTACATGGAAAATGAGACAGGGGAATTATTCCAACTCAGAACTAAAGCGGGGTGTGTGTGTGTGTGTGAGGTGTTCAGTCAAATCAGTCCTTTCCTTCAATCCTGTTGAATATTCATTTACGCTAACGCTGATGCCAAACAAGGGTCGCCAGAAATCTCTTGCTACATGAAGAGATAACAGGGCAGAGGAATGCGAGACCTCTCATTTTGTTAGAAGCTTACTTAGGGCACCTACTATAGTCCAGCCAGAACTGTGAGGCAGACATTTGCATTTGCTTATGTATAGTCATGGTGCACTCTCAGCCTAAAACCCATGACGGAAGAGTCCCTGGGGCTTGGAGTCTGCCAGCTTTCAGCATTCATCTCAGGTGCAGAATTAGTCCCTTAGACTTCTGAAGTGAGCAAATCTCCCTCTGGGATGAAAGGCTTTCTGTCATGGGTTTGCAAGTACAGCATATAAGCATTTTAGAATGCATAATACAATCAGTTTTAAAATGTTTTATTGAGTATTTCAAGAAAAGAAGCTGCAAAGACAAATGGATTAATTTTCTGAATTGATTTACCTTGCTTAATTTAAAGCAGCTTCATATATTATTACCATTAAATATGCATTAGTTTTTTCTAAGGGCACAGTATTCCGTGACTGCATGAGTGGTTTTCAAAATTACAAAATCAGAAGTTCTTGCCCTTTTCAACACTTTCTTTTCTCTGCTTTCTTTTCTGAGATTCTCCCACTCCATAATTCATGTGTGTACTGTGTATGCTATTGACTGCCATAATAAAATAAGTTCAAAATGCTTTTTTTCTATATTTTCTTTCCCTTGGATGTTAAAACTGACAGCTTAATGACTCTGTTGCTACTTACCAGTGAATCACTGCCCTTGCCAACACTCAAGACAAGCTCACTTTTCCCAAATAAAAGGTCCTTGTACTGTGCACTCTGGGAAGTGTAGTACAAGCACAGTTACTTTAAATCCATTTTAATTTTAGTAAGTTGTTCAATAATTATCTGGGAAACATAAACATGAAGTTCTTCCTCTTGAATTTTTGATTACTTTTACAAATTAGCGAGTATAGCATAATTTACATAAATATGAGTGTAACATGTTGAAGTGTCCCTGTATCTTACTATGATGGTGTGAAATAGCCAGACTGCAGAACAAATGCTGGCATTTTTGAAACAGAAGAAGGCTTTCCCACTGGCTTCAATGACAACAGGTACTGGCTGATGACGGATAGCTTTGGAAATCTGAATTTGGCACAGTACCCTACTGGCTATTTTAAAGAGCTCAGTGTTTCACAGACTTTGTTGATCTAATGTCATCCTAAGGTTTCTTAAAGAAGGCTGCAAAGAAGCTGAACAACTATGATGTACCAATCCTGCCAAGATAGTTTTCATTTACAACAAATACATGCTAACAACTTGTAAATATATACTTATTAATATCTATCCTATATTTTGTTTCTTTGCTTGCTTGCATTTATGTGTAGAAATAACGAGTGCTCCTGCAGTGTTTGTTTTGCCACAGTAATTTTCTTAAGGAACACTGGTGGTCAACGGAGTGTGAGCTGATGACACACCGCATAGTTCCACAGACCCTCTGCATCCGAAACAGTTTGGTTGACAATGACCAGCACATGGACATTTGTAGTTGCTCAGGAATCACCTGCTTGGCTTGCAAATTCGAGATTCCTGACTAAAAACAAAATGTAGTTTCATTTCTTCACCTTAACTGGTGTCCCAAGATACACATGGGAACACTAAAGACAGGGCCAAAGTTTCACCCTTACAAACCTTGATACTGGAGCTGCCAAGCTTTTGAGGGCTCCGGGTTCCCAGTGTCTAAGGCGTCTACAGTCTTTCAGGTGGGAGAGAAGGAACAGCGCCCATGAGCAGTCTTGAGGTCTGCTGCTGCGGAGCAGGCGTGTGTGAAGCCTACAGTAATTGAATCCATTGCAGGGTCTGGGCTCACATATGGAACCTGAACAAAAGGTATTTACTTAAATTACATAGATTACCTCAGAGATGTGGAATCTGTACGCCCTGCCCACTTCCCTGAACCTCTGGAGCTGGGATCCTGTGGGGAACATAATGGGCTTAATTACGGTGTCTGGACCAGCCGCGCAGAACCCGGAAGGCAGGAGTTAACCTCGCCTCACCTTTTACATGCCAGTGACCCCAAGCTTGGCTGGGAACCTGTTGGGGCCTCTGGATTGCCCCAACTCGCGTTAAAGCGAGGGAAACCCTGCACGGGCAGGGCTTGGGCGCTCTCGCCTTAGCTCACACACAGCGGGCGACGCTCAGGGAGCCCCAGGCCCGCTGTGCCCGCAGAGGGCAGGGCGGGCAGCGGCCGCCGCACGTGCGCCCGCTGCCCCGCGAGGCCCGCCCGGGGCGGGCAGCGGGCACGGGCCGCCCCCGCCTCATCCCGAGCCCGGCAGCAGCGGAGCCCTACGCCCGCTCCGAGCCCCGCGGCGGGGCGGCCGCGGCTGTCACATGTCAGGGGGAGGGGGCTGCGGCGGGGCGGGCCGCGCGCGGGGCTCCCCCGGCCGGGCGGGGGCGGGCTGAGGCGGCGGAAAGTTTGCGGAGGGGCTGGCGGCGCCGCGGAGCCCTCTCCCGCTCTCTCCCTTTACTTTTTCCCTACACTCCCGCCTACTCCCACCCCTTGGCGGCGGCTGCGGGGCATGAGCGAGAGCCGCCACCCGCGCTGAGAGGCGGGAGGTCGCGGCGTGCCCGGCTCTGCCAGGGAGGGATCGCTCAGGGACGGGAGCGCGGGCAGCGACTCCGAGCCCGCCATGCTCCGCCGGCCCCCGCGCGCCGCTCTCCTGGCGCTGCTGCTGCTGCTGGGGGGCTGCCCCGCCGCCACCGCCCGCTGCCCCGCGCCCTGCCGCTGCGCCGGGCACCTTGTCGCCTGCAGCCGCCTGGAGCCGAGCCGGCTGCCCGAGAGGCTGCCGCGGGGGACGGTGCAGCTGTGAGTACCGGGGGGTCCCGCGCGGGGCTGGGGGCCGGCCGCCATCTTCTGCCCCTGGGGGCCGGGGGCGCGTTTGGCGGGGAGGGGGACGCGGGTTTCCTGGCGGTAGCGAAGCGGGAGGGGGCAGCGCCTGGGGACGGCGGCCGGGCTGTCGGCGGGGGCGGCCGCGGCGGGACGGGGTCCGGGAGGGGGCGCGGTGGGCGCCTGGGATGGGAGGGGAGCGGGCGGGCGGCGCCCGGGATGGGGAGGAGGGACACACTCGACGGGCACGCGGGCTGAACCGGGCCGGCAGCGTTGCTGTGTGGTTGGAGAGAGGGGACGGGGAAAAAAAAAGTTGTGATGACTTTCTTGGAAAACGTGCAGTAATCATCAGGTTCATTTTGGTTGGGAAAACCGGACTCGGTTTTATTTATGCAGTTCTTCGTTCCCCGGTAGATTTGGGTCTTCTTAATGGTTCTTTAATGGTTTTCACGACACCGCAGCCCGCCCCACTCGGACCGGTGTCACGGAGCCACCGAGCCCGCAAGTAACGCGTCCCGAAATGCCATCTGCACAAAATTTACTTCCAGGGACAAACTTTTTATAGGCAAAGCATAAATTATGGGAGGTTTCTAAAAACCTGAAAATAGCTGAGGGACTTTTCACATTTGTTTTTAATCTCTTGTCAATCAAAGATCCTCTGTATTAGTCGTATTAATTTTCTGTTACATTTCCAAAGCAGATTGAGATAAGGACTTTAAAGTAAACAGGAAGACTTTCAATTAGTTGTGGCTAATTCTGTTCAATTGCCTCGTCTGGAGGTCATGCTGCTTTTACTCATGAAATGTGGATGGCTGTATTGACACCATATGGAACTGAACATAGGAATGGCTCTGGGAGGTGAATATGTCCAGGAGGAAAGTGTGAGGGAAATGAAACTTTTTTTTTTTTCCCTTTTGCCTTATGTGATTGAAACATACAAATCAAATTCTTGGTCTCCTTTACATTCAGCAACTGGCTTTGCTTCCGATTAAATTTCATCCCTCTTGTTCTTCTGAACTTTTTCAGTAAGCTAACATAAGCTTTCTGACCAGACCTGAGGCTTTTCTAATACTAAGCTAGGCTTCATAGCCTAGTTTCTTAGCTTGCCTCTCTTTAGCGTTAAGTTAAAACGATAAGCTGTTAAGTTCAGGTATGGCAGCATGCTAAATGAAACTTTGATTTTTAGAGTTGCTTTAAAAAGTATTTTGCATTAGCAGTAATCCAAATTTGTCTTTTCCACTTATGTTACAGAGGGACAATAAAACACATTGCAGGGCTTTTTTGTTAGCCCAAGAGAGGCTTTTCTAATTAGAATTCCCTTGGTAGTGTAAATTGTCCTTATGTAAGTTCACATTCCTTTAAAAGTGTGAGAAAATAAGTTCCACTTGAATAAATAAGCTTTGGTCTGTTGTAAGAAACCCTGCTGTGATTACTCATTGGACAGCTGTGTCACTCGGTCCTTAAACTCACAGGAGTACATCTTTGTAAGTGTCACCAAACCATGTGGTTTGGCTGCTTTTGTGTAAATATTTCTTTTGTTTGTGTCAAATGCCTTAGAAATGCCCTGCTCTTCCTTCCCCTCTTGTTAATCAGAGAGCAAGCAAGAGTGTGTCCTTGTCTGTTACCTCCAGCTGCTCCAGTACTTGGAGCTGGGGTTGCACAATGTTTAAGATTATAATGCCTTTCAGTTTTATGTATGCAAAAAAAATGTTTGAATAGCCTGGGTATAGTTGCAACAAACTGTGCATTTACAAATTGTAAAAGACTGTTTATGAATTTTATTGGTATATGTTTACTGTGTTTTCCATGGAAGTCCATAGCGGGTATAGCCAAAGGCTAGTAGTTTAGTTGCAGGCTTTTCAATCCTCTTTGGAAAATAACTATTACGCCATGTTCTCAACATATGCAGGTGAGATCTCCCAAGCAGGAGAGGGAAAGCTCTTGTGCATGAGAAGGTCTAGGCCTGTGTTAGGCTTTATGCTTTCCACTCCCCATCTGTCTGTTCTTCCAGGTGGAGAATGGGTTAGATGAAGTTGGCTTTCTGAAGCACTGTTGGACTCGTTCATTCCTTTCAGTGTTCAGATCCCCCAGTGAAGTAAAATGAGTGTCTAATGTGGGAAGGCTGTGTGACCTTTAGTGTGGACAAGGAAGGCAGTAAAATAATACTCCTGAATAAGGAGTTATGTCCCCTTCTTTTTGGTGGCAAGTGTGAGGCTCTTGCTTTGTATGGAAATGGCTTCAGGAAATGGGGTGTAAATAGTGTATAATTGCCAGCTTTGCTGTGGTTTTAGCCCAAAATGCCATCTTCTGTGATGCTGCCTTTGTGGAAGACAACAGCTGAGAGCTGATACACATTTGTTTTTTTGTACAAATAGTTTTGAAGTTAGATTTTGATTTAGTTTTAGGATATGTGTCCCGAGATTGCAAGGATGTGGCTTTGTTAGAGCTGGTGTAGCGGAACCAGAGGCGGAGGGAGGAGAGTGTTGAGTGTTGACCGGTGTCCTCCTCTGTATGCGCAGACTCCCGGTGGCAATGCCGTACCCCTCACTGGGTTCACTGGGGAATGCTAAAACTGTTGGTGGAGCCGGAGGGAAAGTCTGAAGGATGGTTTTCACTTGTGTTTGTGTTACATCTTTAGTATTTACATTTTATAAATCCTCTAGTTCTCTACCAGAATTGCCCTAAAAAAAGGCTGTATGGTTTTCACAGCTGTTTTTCAATATTTTCCAGACTAAAACTTGAACATAGCAAGCTGATTTATGAGTCACTTTGGATCAGTGTCTTAAAACAGCTACAGCCTGGCTTTTTGTTTTTCAGCTCTCCTGATTTCTGCTGAATTAGCAGCTCTATAGGCCCCAGTGGGACTGATTAAGAAGCTGTTGCTGGATTTGCATTTTAAAATTTGACTCCGGGCTCAGGTATCTGAGTTATTTAAGGAAGAAGATGATAATTCTGACTTAAGTGTTGTAAATTAAGTTAGAGTCTAAAAATTATAAAATGTGTAAAAAAAATGCTCGCTGTGTCCCTTTCTGCATTCGGCCTTGCTTTCAATTTTTTATTATATAAACATGGATGTTGAGAGTTATATTTCAGCTTTCTAATGCAGACTTGTGAGTTACAGAGGATGGTCATACAAACATAATGGAATATAGAGAACAGTCTCTTTCATAAAATGGGGTATTGAAGGACCTCAAAACCATGGCATGCTTTTTCAAGGGGAGGCAATTCTTAAATGCTCTATCACTTCTATTAGAAATCTGAGGTGAAGGACAGGTATATATACTTTTTATTGATCTAAGGAATTTCTTAATATAAGTCTGGTTTCTAAAGTTTGAGTACGTTCACTGTTCTATCTTTCATGGCTTTTGAAATTCTACTAGCAAAAGAGGAGATTTTTCTCCCACTTGTAATGTGATTTTAACAGACAAGGATAGTTCTGAAATGGAGAATGCATAGTAATAATCTTAGTGTTTTAATGCTGTTAATTCCATTTCTGTGAAGGAAAAATACTGATTTGTTTTCCAGCCTTTTTTTCTTGTTTTAAGAGGTATATTGCACTGAAACATATGTGCAGGTTAGACAGGGACAATAAATTTTTATGTCTAAAAAATACCTCAGACCCATAAATTTCAGAAACTTCTATAGATGTAAGCTTCACTTAGGATGTTAGTAAGTGACAAATATTTTGACTCTTGATTCACTTCTAAGCACTCTGATTTAACTGAAAAATGTAACTTGGAAGGTTTTTTTTTTTTGGTAAAGTTCCTCATGGCAGTAGCATTGAAATATATAATTCATATTTTATCCAACAATATATAAGCATGTATAGATGTTTATAGCTGTATGAAACAGGCAGTATTGTCTGGGAAGGGGGTGGTTGTTGGTTTGATTTGGGTATCTTGCAGCTTGTGTTTGACAGCCTGCTATAAGTAAACCAGGAATGAGGATTTTTGTATGTATGTTTTTTTTAAAGTAGGTGGTACATGGGAAATCTGAAGGTATCTTTAGTGTTAAAAAACAAACACCGAAAAAATAGTTCAAAACCTAGTATAGGTTGTTACGTTCACGGTTGCCTTGATAGACTCCAGATGGATGTGAGCTTGAGCTATGAGTGAAAGTGTCTGGCTCCAGTGTGGTGATCATGCACAGCAGTGGTTGTAATTGCAGGATTTTTATAGTTTAAGCACTCTGCCAGATTTTTTTTTTTTAACATGTTGTAACTCCAGCAGAACAAATCTACTCTCGTCTGTTACTGTCTGGTAGGTCCTTTAGGCAAACATGTTTTAAATAAACCTTTTGCAGGGTTTTTAGATGAAATGAAGAAATGCAGGATTTTTAGCACTAATGTTGAAAGCTCTTTGTTGATTACTGATTCCAAAGTCTCATCTGAAGCATGAAAAACGGTAACATATTAAGCACTGACAGCCATAATTTCACTGAATTTTGGCTGTTTATTTGTGCAATTCTTACAATCCCTACAGGCTAAAGCCAAATATTGAATTAAGTTTAAGGGTGAAAATTGCTTCTGCTGTCTCTGTTTTAAAGGACCAAGTTTCATTCCCATTTAGTTCTTTGTAACAGCATACTTTTTCAGTCTTTACATTAAAGGATGCAGTATGGCAATTTCAGATCTATGCAGCTAATGTCTCCAGGTGTTAAACAAAGGGATTTTTCTCTAGTCTATGGCAAGAGAGATGTTTACACTAGATTTTTGAGCAGTGAATGATGCAGTCCTTTAACGTGTGGTTAACCTCCTTTACAGGAGAACTCAAAATCATAATGGTGAAACTTAGCATTTGTGGGATTTTGAAAATGTTAACAGTTTGGTTTTCTGTCTTTAAGAGGAAAATCTGTGGGGGTTTAGACACCTGGAAGAAGGCGTGGATATGTGTCAGGTGCTTGAGTCCAGAGCTGAGTCCCAGAAAACATCCTCTTTGAAGGTGGTGGAAGGTGGTCCTCTAAGTGACCCCCCTGTTCCTCCAGTCCTCACCTCCTCTTTTTTTGTGCTGGAGAATGCTTTTCAGACTTGGGGGTCTACCCGGTGCATGCTCTGTGCAGCCCTCTCTTGGGAATGTATTATGGATCTCTTCCTGTCCGTGGCCCTGAGAAGCACTGATGCCACAGCTTTGCAGCCTGCTGGACCTGATCCAGTTGGCATCCAGAGCATGCCTCATAACTGAGTACTAGTGGTATCCCCCATAATGTCCATACGTGACTGGGATTTTTTTTTAAAGTTGGATTTTTATTAATTTTTTTTTCTAAACCAGTCACTACAAAGGAGGACAAAAGGGGTGATGGAGTTTCGTGGCAACATTGAACAAGTAGTGTGTAAAGCACCAAATGGTTGAGGTAGTCTAAAATGTAGTTTTACCATCCCTGTGTGCTGTTGAAGAAGCCTGGGTTGCAGCATTACACCTGTATCTGAGGGTATGCAACAGTGGGTGCAGAGAAACCGGAGTTCTCTGTATTTGCTGTTTTTCAGGGCTTAGTCACAAGAAAGCACATAGCACAGCCCTTGAATCTAACTTGATTTAAACCAGTTCTGGTCTGTGTGCAGCAAGGATAGAGTGAGTGATCATATTTCTTCACTTCTGGAACTGTAGATGGAGAGTCAAGCCTGTGTTTGGCATGCTCAGTATATGTGACTACTGAGTCATCCAGAAAAGGTAAGGGATCTCGGAGTTTCCTCAGATTTTTTGACATACACATGATGCCATGTGGCTTGATGAGGACCCCAGGCACACTGGATGACTGTGCTTACTTAGCACAGGGTAAAGTGTTCTGAAGTGTGAGAAATTTCTTTGCTTTTATCTGATGCTGCGGCAGCTCACTACTGAAGTGTGCCACTGCAATTCTTTGTGTCTGCATTGCAAAGTGTCATTGGAGTGAGTTTAAGAACTTAAAAATAGTGCAGTTTTTGTTTGCTGACTTGGATAAAAATGTTACAGTGTCCAGCAACCACTTCGGAGATGGCTGAGTTGGTGCAAGTGAGGTAGCACCAGGCTATAGTTCAAGAACAGGAAGGTGTATGTTGTCATGGATAAGTGACTCAGAAGGGGAGGTCTTCAACAAGGCTTGCCAGGGTTTAAAGGTCAGTTGTGAATCTGTACCCTTGTGCAGATCTCTAGATGTGCGAGTTTAGGTTTCTCTAATTCGCTTCTGTGCCTTCTATTATGCGGGCATTCTTTAATTACTGTGATGTTTCCTGTATTTCTGAGGCTTTGGGAAAAGTTTATTAGGACTCTTTTATGGTGGTGTCAATTCTTCAAGTGGAGGACATATGATAAAGATACCTGCTGTCTCTAAGGAAAGTAATTTCTTGACGGTAGTCAAGAAAATGTGTTGCATTCCTTGTACCCTGGCTTATTTTGTAGCCAACATTGCAAAGACTTTGTTATAAACTATGTCAATATATATTTGGGATCTTCAGTACAGAGTAGCACATGCTAAGTGCTAGAGCTACTCCTTCAAGCATGATTAAATGCGGTATTAATATGACTAGTATACAGGTAACTTAAAACTCAGAACGGAATTAGGGCTTCCTGTGTCGTCTTCTGATATCACTTGTTTAAGATCCCCATTAATTTTGAGTATGTAGGAATATAGTCAGAATTAGAGTGAAAGCATGAAAATAGAATTGAGGTTTGTGGGCAGTCCTCATTGTGTACTTGATATGTGTGTTGCTTTGGAGAAGTAAGTGAGAAGAGTGAATGATAAAAGTGCTATAATTGACTTAAAGAATGAGATACTATGAGTCTTGGTTTGTCTGTTTTCTTTCATGGACTAAAGAAAATAGGTTGCTTTGCCAGGTTTCCTCTTGTGAAAGAATAGGGAAGAGACGTGAGTGGTGGTGACCATTAATGTCAACATCTTAAGATGTTTTTCATGGGTCTTAACACAAATCCCAATGAACAGATGTAAATTGTTCAGAGATATAAAAAATTCTTTGAAGTTGCTGGCAGTGATCAAGGTATTTACACTTATTTATTCCTTGCATAGTCAAATTATTTTCTATTCTAAGTTTACTAATATTAAAAAAAAAACTTTTTATGTCAGTGGAAACAAAGATAGCATGTTTTGGATTGAAATTGTATTGCTTTACCCACTTTTTCATGGTGAAACTGACAGGCTGTTTATTTTTGTAACCTTGTAGGGACTTAAGTCACAACAAATTATCTTCAATCAAGGCCAGTCTCTTGGATCACCTTCATAGTCTTCGGGAAGTGTAAGTTAATTTGTCTTCATTAAAAAAAAAACAAACCAAAAAACACCAACTGGTATTTCTGTATGCTAATTGTATAGCTGTTTCTGTAATGATAATTGCTTGAACAACAAGGATATTGGCTTTTCTGATACTTGAAGTGAAGCTGGAATTATTTTTTTAATTTTGGGATGACACTGCTCATCAATTTAGCAAATCTGATGTACGTACTTCTGATTAACATCAAAGCTGATTCTTCCTTTTCTAATATTAATAGGAAATTGATCAACAATGAACTGGAGTTCATTCCAGATCTGGGGCCAGTCTCTGCAAATATAACTCTTCTGTCTTTGTAAGTAGATCTTACTCTTCTCCTTAGTGGAACTAACTCTACAGGGTTTGTGGAAATATATGTGTTATGGAGATTAAAGTGAAGTAATTGGACATAGAGCAGCTTGTGGTTAGGAAGTTGATTATGTCATATTATTTAGCAGGTTTTTTAAAAAGTATATAATTGAGCTTAATCCATGTAGTTTTTATGCTTCCCTCAGATAAAAAGACTGCATTATGGTTAATTTCTGTTGTGGTAGTGCTCAAAAGCCTCAGCCCTCTTGTGCTAGGTGTTGCACAAACATTAGTAAATGTTACAGAAACTTGTACAATGCAGACTTTAAAGCAAGAGTTATACTCTATCATTATGCATTTTGGCTGACATCCCACTTGCATTAAATCGTGGGAGAATTCCATTAATTTCAGTGGGCAACGTGAAGAAATCCACTCAGGACAAGTATCTAGGTTGGAAGATCATGTGCCAATATTCTTGAAATATCTTTTTGAGCCCATTTTGCTGTTTGGCACAATATTTTTTTACAATTGCAGTTAATTGTGAGTCACAGTTATATATATTATGTCTATGTTCGATGTTTTGTTTGAAAGAAATCAGTAGGTTACTCCAAGTGGCATCTGTAATATGAGTATAGAATTGTGAAAGGCAAACAGGGCACATAACCAAAATCATTGATTCTAAAGACAATTTTATTTCTGAGAGTTTCACTTGAAATCAGTTTGATTTTTTTTTTTTTTTCCCTGTCATGTAGTTTCTCTAAAGTACTCAAGGAGCTCCTAACAGAAATAGTTACTATCATACTATTAATTGGAAAAGAAGAAAAGACACGTTTTTTGTGTGGGGGGTTAGGTTTTATCAATGGGAATCTAAAGTGTCTACAGTTGGTAATACATATCCCTGTGGCCAAATCCTGCCCTTGAATACAAATTGAAAGTTACCTTTCTTGAAGAAGTCTGAAGGGTTAAAACAATACAGTAAACTTTGGAAAGCTGTTCAGTTAATTAAATTGACCATTGTTCAATTGCTTACATCTGGTGATTTATAGGGGTTTGTTTTTACTCTAGGCCCAGGTCAGCTAAGTCAGCTGTTGCAGCCGCTGTGTCTGGACTGCTCTGTTTGAATAAAGAGCTAAGTGACATTTGATACTGATGTGGCTTCTTACAGGTCAGGATCAGAAAAGAAAAAGCAGATGGTGTCTGACAAATAACTGTTGAATTTAAGCAAATTTTCTATTTTGCCCTAGTGTTGATGTTATTTTTACAGTGGCATAGCATTCTGTAGTTTAAACATCTAATTGACCTGAAGAACGTGTTGGATATTTTTACCTTGCTAAGGTTCTTTTTACAGCAGTGTTGGAAATACTGCCATAATAAAGTAGTTTATAGTGTACTACCTTATTTCTGATTAATATAAAGTTGAGAATTTGTCTCAGGATCTTCTCTAGTCCTCCTTATGGAGACCTAACTAATTTAGAGAAACCTAAAGTCATCCTTCTGCAGCTGTGTAAAGATTTCTGTATTCCTTTGAGAGAACACATGGAAAACAGTCACTGCTGTATTGGTTGTTCCATATCCTTAGGTCGCTAGCTTGGTTCATTTACTCAGGTGGTCAAACATGGAAAAACCTTTGTTAGGTTGGTGTTTTGCACTATATATATTGACACTTAACTGCTTCTAGAAATATATTTTTTCCTTTTATCTCATTATCAATGGAGCTAAAGTTGGCCTGGTTGGGTGCTGGCTTGGTCTAATTTCCATTACTTCTGTGTGGTGTTGGGAGATTACTGACTGTAAGTGTGCTCCAGCTGAGATTTAATACCCCTTTTATGACAACAGCAGAAGTTTCTTGAGATTAATATGGCAGAAATAATCCATTAAGTAATTCAAAGGTTTTATGTTAACTTATGAATATCAGTGTATAATAGTTGAGGCAGTTTTCTTCCATATCAATATGAATGTACATAGAACATAAAATTAGAGTGATATTGCATTGTTCAAAAAATAAAACATCTTTTGTTGTGCAGAGATTTATCTTTAAAATGTCTTACAAGTTGGAAGTTATTTATTTAAAGATACTAAATCTCATTTTACAGAGAAGAATATAAAGAGGAATAAACGTACAGCAGTTATCTAGCAATGAAATATGTAATATGGTGATACTGTAGATGGGCAAACATTGATACTTTTTTAGAAGTGAAAAAATTTTTTTGTTTGTTATTTGAAGGGATTGAGTTAGACAGTTAATTGCGATAGCTAAATCGTGAGGAGATCACATGTGGAACAATTAGAATATAATTTTTTTGAACCACTCTTCAAAGAAAAATTGTACTTGAAACGTCTGATGACTTTCTTCAGGATTTTGAACTTTTATATGGAAGGAGTTTGTGGAGTCTTTCCAAAACAAACCACTGTTTCCTTGTTGAGCCTTTGTTCTGATTTTCAAATAATAGCAGAAAAGAGGTTACTAGTCTTCTGAAACTTGATTTGATTACATTTCTTAAAAGATACGTATTTTGTTGGTTCATTACTGTCAGTTGAAAAGCCAAGACTCCTTTGTTCCAAGGAGTCTTCAAGCAATGCTGTGGAAGTGGTGCCTTCCTTTCTTTCCAAAATCTTCATTGTTGAAGAAACATGCTCCTTGCAAGGTTTTTTTTTTTCCCCGTTAGAGCTTGTCGCTCAGCTGTGGAGCCTTAGAATTCTACCTGTTCTGCAGGAATTTTCTTTCTCTGCAAAGGAAATTACGTTGCAGGTACGTCCACAGTGATTGTGCAGTGCTGTAGAGATACCTGCACTATTGTCTGAATTCTTTGAGCAGTATAAACAAACATAGATGGATTATCGTGTTAGGGTGGTTTCCATTTCTGGAGCTACCTTCCTTCTAGCTATCTAATTGATATTTATCTAGCTTAGTTGTTTACATACTGTTGAATTATGCAGGGTAAACATACCCAGAGCAGTAGATCTTCCCAGTTTCATGGTCTGTCTGTAACATGGAACAGTGTTGCCAACATTTTGTTTTTATGGATGCCAGTCATTGTGGGAGAGAAGACTTTATCAGGCAGGCACCCACCCCCTGTCCCTCTGAAAAGACCTTATCTCTGTGAAGGAGTATACAAACTCACACAGGCATGCTCTCATTGCATGGCTGGAGATGCATCTATGTTTTTATTCATGTGATGAAGTATGTATCTTGTCACATGGCACAGGGAGAGCTTCTGAGCCTCCTGGGAATCTGGAAACTGCTGTGAACTTAATAGGTGATACTTCGGGCTAAATCTGTTTAGGAGGCCTTAGGTTGTGAAGCTGCGATGGCTTGTCTGACACTAACAGATGTAGTGTGTTCCAGACAGAGCAAAGAGTAGGATTCGTCTTCTCTGCCCAAAATTCTCCAAAGTTTGACGTTGTAAGTATGAGTTACTAACTCTAGATCCTCTTCAGGATGAGTGGAGAAGAAAAGGCACTCTCTGAAGTGATTTGTCTTCCCTAAGATAGTTGGGATGACTTTTCCTACTGAAGCCAGTCTAGATATCTGTTTTAAACTGACTTTTAAATGTCTAAAGTTAGGTTTCTTTTGAAACATCTAGCCAATGCATTTGGGCATGCCTGTCTTACAGTGATGTTATTTGCAAAGGTCTGATTGCATCTTTGAGCATATTTGACCATTTAAGTAAATTATTTGAAATTGAAATTTTTGCTCAGCCACCCAGCCATTTTCTCTGTCTTCTATGAGAGAAGGCAGGTAGAGATCACTTTATCAAGGCAGAAGAAAAGAAGTTTAGCCATTTGCCAGAGTTTGCCAGCTCTCATTCAGCACAGTTGCTCTAGCCACGAGGCCAGGTCACAGCAAGTGCTTGACAACATAAGTTTTTTGGGAGAATACTGGATTTAACAACTGATTACCACAAATATATAATGTACAGCCACCATACACATTAGAACTGTATTGAGCTGCTTCTAGAACTAAAATATGCTAGATGTTTCCTAATTTACATTGCTGAAGTGCTTGTAGAAACCGTTACATTAATGTACAACTGCTTTAAATGGTTGTGGTAATTTTATATTGGACAATCCTGCAGTTCTCAGAGAATAAAGAGATTATTTTTCATTGTTAGTAGGTGGATCACTTCTGCTTTAGGTAGAGAAAGAGCCACTTATGCCCTTGTTCCAGGATAACAAGTAAGTAGAGGTTCCCATTCTAATGGCATTCCTTATCCAAGATGTGGCAGTCCTGCCCTATTTATCCTGAAAATCTGCTAGAATCCGTGTTGTTTTTACAGCAGAAGAAAACTACAGTAATTACATGACATAAAAGACAATACTAAAGTTCTGTACCTAAGTTGAATTCAGAAACAGATTGAAACCAAGTAACAAAAATAAAACAACCTTGCATAGAAGTACTACGTGGTGTTTAACTACCAATTACCATTTGCATAGGGGTTTTACTTTAAAACTCTTCAGAAAATGCATAGCACTAGTCACACTAAAAATGCTTAATAAGGAAGAAAGACACTGATATGCAAATGCTGTAACTTTGTTTAAGGTTTTGTTTAAGGATATACAGTTTAATTAAGAAACCGATACTCTACTTTGAGAATTTTTAAAAATACATAACTGTAGATGCCAACCAGTATCATCTGTGCATTGTGTCCTTGAATACTGTGGAAAATGAAAGGCAGCAGTGACTTCAGAGAGACAGAACAACTTCGACTATTAAAGCATCCTGCCTGTCCAACTAAATTTTATTCTTCTCACCAGAAAATGCATATGTGGAATCAGAATTAATATTTTAAAAATGTGTTTCTTATTACCCATATCCAGGATAAGTTATACAGTAATCATCTTGCTGTCTGTAGGGACTAGAAAAGCTATACATGCCAGAGGCTCTAGTGCATATAGTGACATTCTGACATTAGACAAGCTTTAAACAATGGACTGTTTTAAATACATATGTGATTTTACATTGCATTGAATGGAAATAATTTTTTTAAAACTACTATTACTTATGGTGCAGGTGATTTAGATGGAAATATCCTTATAGCTTATGTTGTAATGTTAGTCTCGAATACAAACGAATCTTCAGTCTTACTAAAGTCAGAGTGGAAAATACGAAGTTCATGACGCAAAAATAGAAGGAGCACGGATGATTCAGAATTCAGTAATGCTTCAGGTTTTGCATTAATGTGTAGTATTACATTCCCACTTTCAGAAGGTAAAGTCTTTTTATAAGAGACATACAGTATATGCAACATGATGTGGGTTTTCCTCTGCTACCCTGAAAGGATCCTCCAACCCCATCTGATTAGGAAATCTTCAACACACTTAAAACAGGGAATTGTATGGCCATTCACTTTTGAGTTGAGGTGATGGAAGGCCGTTACCAGTATGAAGATGTTTCTCGAAATGTGCCCACTTGTTTTTTAGGTGCCTGACTGAATCCACAGGTTTTTTGAAGGCTTTTTACTGCCTTTGGTTTGCAATGTCTTTCTGTTGGTATATGCTAAGTTTAAATGTGTTGGCTTTGAAGACACGTCTTGTGTCCTGCATTTTTGAAAAGCTAAATGAACAAAAAGTATTAACAAAAATTTTGTCCTGTTTTTTCTCCTGGCCAAGGAACGGGAAAGTACCCAGTCTTAACTGACTACAGGGGTTACAAGTTCTCACTGTAAGCAAAATTGTTCCAGCTTTGAATGTAGCTTTCTGATCAGCCACTCTAAAATTATTCCGATTACTTCATTATTCATCTTGGGCCTTTGCTGTTCAGTGAGCACTCTGAGAAACAAACTGAAAAGCTAAAAGTGAGTTGCTATTCTAAAAAGTGTGAATTCTGATGTGATACAAACCTTTAGTATGTGGAGCTTATGATACTGCAGTGTCTTGCAGGGCTTTCAGAGTGAATGGAATTGTTCATGCTACCTAACTTAGAAAAATCCTATATCAGACTACTTATCTTTATAGTTCTTAAAACTTATGCTGAGCTTATGACTAAAGATTTGTACATTCACCTGTGCTTTAGGCAGGTTAGTGCTTGCTTCCATTCTCCTTACCAGGAAGAAGGAAATAATTTTACCTTCTTCATCTTGAGGGGGAATAATAGCATATATGGGTCACCGATTTTCATTATTCGTTAAAAATAGTCTCCATTGCCAAAAGTATACTCTTCCAAAATTTTAGTGTACACTGTTGCCTCTTGGCTTTGATTAATCAACATACAACTTCAATGCCTATCTAACTTCATGTTAGAGGCAGCTTACTGAAGAAAACTGGTGATTAATCCCTGATACTATTTATAAGAGGCTTTGGTTTAGTATTATGTGTCCGTTTCTGTTTAATATGTGGAAAAGTGTATTTAAATATGGTTTATAATAATGGGTGTCCCAGATTGTACTTTAGATAGTCATCTTGAAGAAAAATTCCATTAATTGAAACAAATATGCAAAATAGATTATACATTTGCCCCAGCTGGCAATGTAGAAATGTGAGTGGTAGTTTGCACTGTGTGGCAGTATTTTAATAAGGAAAACTACTGCAAAGGGTCTTCTGCAAAGGTGAAAGGTTTTGGGTTTTTTTATAATCCTTGTTTGCAAGATTATTTGGAATAAGGATAGGTATAAGAAATTTGCCTCTTTGTCATCTCACAGGAAGCCGGGAGTGAAATCTGTCTTTAAAATCCAGGAGAACTCTATCTCAGTTGACATTTAGAGGACTGCAGTCACAAGAAAGAAGTTTAGGTGCAACTCCTGAAAATGAAAGCTTACATTTAGTTGCAGTGGATGCCTTTCCCTTCTGCACTTGCCAGAGAAAGTGGTATTGTGTGTTTGTAAAGCTAGCATACTAAACTGTAGTCTGTCTCGCAGTATTAAGAAAATGTTGGTCAAATATTTTACATCCTTGTCATCTCTTCAGCTACCACTTTATTATCGTGAGGATTAAGATTTGGATGCTGCCTGGAAGAGTTTGTTTTGATGAAGGATTGAAAGGAAGGGTAGAGGAATGCCAGACTGGGTTTCAGGCATAAGCTGACTTGGAGAAAGTCCCAAAAATGAATATGGTGGTAAACCATGTATGACTTGGGCTGAAGTTGTGAGCAAAAAGCTAGAGTGAAGAAACTTACTGGAATTAGTTCTTGTAGACTTTGACATTTGGTGCTGAGACTTAAGAGGAAGTAAATGAAAAAATTTGAAAAGGAACCTGTCTTAGTCAGACTTGCAGACATGGAAACTAGATTTTTATGGCAGCAATTTGGGCTGAATGATGGGAAGGGGAAGAAGTATGTAGAAACCCAGAGTTTGTTTTAGCAAAAATATAAATTAGTGAGAGCCTAGACGAATGCTTTTGCAATGAGAATGCAAAAGAATGCAGATTTTATGAGCTATTAGCAGTGGAAAAAAAATGCTAGGATTTTCTGATCAACAGTGTTAAAGAAAAATATGAATTTAGAAGACTAGTAATGGATCAGAAAAATAGAGTGCGCTGTTCCTGTGTCACAAAATAGAAAAACTGTAGGAAATTTTACCAAGGAAGAGGTGACAAGTTGTAGGTCATATGAGAATGTAGAGAATGCGAGAAGACCGAAGGAAGTTAAGAGGTTAGGGGTAGGCATTGGGCTTACATCTTAGAGAAGTCATAGGAAGTTATTTCAATGGAGTAGTGAAATGTAGTGACTCAGTGTCTTGAGTGAACTGGAAGTTGACAGGAGAACAACCCTCAGCTTGCACTAATGGTTGAGATTAAGAGTAGATCTAGAAGGATGTGCAGTATGAAGTGCCTGGACTTTGGTCTGTACCCTCAAAAAGGAGGTTGGCTCTGAAACAATAAAGGATAGGTGTTTTTACTTAATGAATCCACACATCAGATGAGAAATAAGATTTGTAATACTGGCAGTCAGAATTACAATTGCCCAAGACTTCAGCATTAACTAGAACACAGCATGCACCAAGTCTTCAGTAAGTCATTATTCCTGTTGTCGGCTCATGCTGAAATAGCTACAGCTGCATTGCTCATGTTTACCTTAATTAAAATAATGAACTTACCCATTCAGTTAGCTATCATGTGCTAAGTAACTTGTAATTATTTTGGAAAGGCTAGAAAGTGTAATGGGAAACAGACTCTAGGGTATCAAGAAGAGAGTTTGGATGGAAGGTTGAATTAATTACGTGTTGATACTGTGACTAGAATCAGAAGAGTATTACTATGGAAGTATCGTGTGTTTGGAATTTTGGATTTGCCTCTGTCTTCTTTTTGATGATGAAAACATCTCTGGTCTCAGAGCTGTTTCATTCTGCATCTTTTTCTTCCACTTTTCCTATATTTTGTTTAGTTTAGGAATCAAACTTTTGGTTCCAAGTTTTGGACAAGATATAGTAGTCCACTGAGTTCTGAGTTTTCATTTTCTGCTCCATGCATATATACAACATAAAGCATAAAAAATAAGAACAGAGACTAGCTGGCATCTGGCTTGAAAGAACAATGACAGGCATGGATCATGAAAAGACCACCTTCAAAAGAACAACTGCGTGGCACAACAAGCATGAGAAGCCTGTGTGTGAAGGAGGCATCAGATGTGTAGGCTTTGCAGTGGGAGTAGAACTGAGCCAGAATCCTGGTTCTATTTCTGGCATCTTCGTCTTGGACAAAAGCGGTTTCACTTGCAATATTTCTGTATGTAACAGTTGCAAAGATCAATAAAAAAAAAATGGGGTTAATTAATTCAGTGCAGTTGCATGTCTAACAGAGAAAAGCACGTAGTCCCATTCATATCAGGATTTTTTTGTAAGAGCAGTGTTCAGCTTTAAACCACAATTAAAATGTTTTAAATGATCACAAAATGACCCTTGTTGGAAGGGACCCACAGGAATCAAGTCCAACTCCTGTTGCTGCATAGGGCAATCCCAACATTCAATCATGTGTCTGAGTGCGTTGAATATTGTTGGGCTACAGTCTGGATAATTTGAGTAGTCAAATGGAAATTGAAGAAGAAATAAATTTCTCTTTTTTTTTCCTTTCAGTTACTGAGACTGTTTATTCTAGTATGTGGTCCTTAAAGTCCTGAAAACAACAAAACATGACCAGTGCTTTCTGAGGAAGTTTAGTACATTCGTGATCTTTTATTTTTATTATCAGTTGGGCTTTTTTATTTTTGCTTAAATTTTCTTCCACTCAGTGTTTTGACACCATTGTTTCTTAAAAGAGCTCCAAAAGTCCAAAGGTGTTTGGGAGGGCAGAGGGGGGAGAGCAGGAAACGATAGATGGTGTGTCAGAAGTTGTATGATGTCAGTGGGTGAGTGAAGGGAAGAACAGGTGAAGTAGCCACAAAGATTGGAAGAAATGTGAAAAAGGCTGTGAGCTGTTGTGGCATGTAGTGGAGACCACCCCGTTTGTGCTTGGATGTGGACAGTCACGTCTGCTTTGCCTGTGCTCTGGCATGGCTGCCTCCAAGCCAACTCTAATCTGGAAGCCATGTAAACACACAATGGTCAAACTTAACATCTATGAATTCGAGTGTCTTGGCTTCAAAACTGCTCATAAAGTCATATCTAGCCTTAGCAGAGTGTTTTTTTTGTTCTCCTTACATATCCTCAGTCTCCAGCAAGAGTCTCTGCTATGATTTTATTTGCTTGTTTGAGGCAAATTCAATACATCCTGCCTCTCAAGGCTTAGTTGGGGAGGCCTTAGTTGTTGGGGAGGCCTTAGTTGTTGGGGAGGCCTTAGTTGTTGGGGAGGCCTTAGTTGTTGGGGAGGCCTTAGTTGTTGGGGAGGCCTTAGTTGTTGGGGAGGCCTTAGTTGTTGGGGAGGCCTTAGTTGTTGGGGAGGCCTTAGTTGTTGGGGAGGCCTTAGTTGTTGGGGAGGCCTTAGTTGTTGGGGAGGCCTTAGTTGTTGGGGAGGCCTTAGTTGTTGGGGAGGCCTTAGTTGTTGGGGAGGCCTTAGTTGTTGGGGAGGCCTTAGTTGTTGGGGAGGCCTTAGTTGTTGGGGAGGCCTTAGTTGTTGGGGAGGCCTTAGTTGAGGGACAGGAGACACTGGCTTAGTCCAGAATCACACAGATGTTAAAACAGTTATTTTAGATCTGACGGCTTTGCAGAACGGGCTACACAGACACAGCTCTCAAAAAAAATTGGTTTTGTGCACAGCTTATTTTTTTGCTAGGTTGCTCCACCTCCAGACTCCTTCTAAACATGCTTCTTGTCAGGATCATGATGTAAGATGAGACCAAGGGGTTCTCAAAACACAGCAGTTGAAGGTCTGCCTGGAAGAAAGAGATACGTTCAGAACTGAATAATCTTCCAGGTGTGAATAACGTAACTTAATTTTTTTTGAAGACAAAACTGGACTAGGAGGCTGGAACAATGAATGAAGCACTTAGATATTTTGAATTTGAGTAGCTTTTACAAATACGAATAAGCAGGAAAGTGGAGTGAGGGCTGATGTGATTTTCATTCTTAGGACTTTGATGTATAGCTCTGCTTCAGTGAACAGAAGTTACACTCTCCCCACAATATTACCTTACCATTTGCAAAAAGGAAAACATTCCCTGAAACAAACAAATTGGGGTTTCTGTTTGTTTATGCTGTAACCTGGTCTGTGTCAAGTAATTTGCCAGTTAGTTCAAGTGCTAATCTGAAGGCTGTATAGAGTTTTATTTGGTTCCATTAGGTCCAACTAAACTTTGTAATACAGGGGCTATTATTCTGCCAGTTGTGAGGAATTTCTGTTTTAAGGAGCAGTGCTGACACAAAGACAGCACTGTGCAAGCCGTCTCTATAACTGAACACTTTCATGCTACAATTTAGGAGGCGTGCAGTTCAGGAAATTGCTGGCTTCTGCTGGAGCACACTTTTACTGCAAGGAAAATTTTATTCGTCACTTGAGTAATTGGCATTTTTAATACCTTGTTAGTAATTACCTTATAAACAAACTGATACATAAAGGCAAGGCTCTGTGACTGGTTATCTAACTTTCAGTGTTATTTGGCCAATGTAACTGACACATGGTGATGAAGTTTGTTGTTGTTTTTTATTAAAGTAATTTGTTTCCATTTATTATAAATACTTACAGCTAAGAGTTAAAAAAATGTGGTGTTGCCTCTCCCAGACAGCCTGAGGAATGAAACGTGATACAAGTGCAGTGTTGGAGGGGCTGCAACATCACTTACTCATTCCCACATGTGGTCAGAAGGCCCATTAATCTAACTTCTGATTCAGTTTTTGAGTCTGGATTGGTTTTTTTTGCCTTGAGCAGTAATCCTTCCACACTGTTTGAATATGTGAGGGTTGTCCATCCTGTCCTAAATGTGTTGCTTACTATTCAATCCAGAGCAAGTATTTCCAATAAAGGCAAACACCTTCCAGAATCAACGTTCTTGTTGATAGTTTTACTGCAATTGCCTTTGCCTGCAATCTCTAGGAGCTGGGGAGAGCTCCTAAATCTTGGTCGTTCATCATACTAGGTATAGAGTGTACCACAGCAAGAACTGACTTGAACTGAAGTAACAAGGATTATTTCATGTTATGGTCATTTAATTAGTTGTGATCTGTGTTTCCCAATGTACCATTAACCCCAAACAAATAACCTTACCAATGTTGGTGATGTGCGTGTATGATTCTTTACATTATGCAACTGGATTGGAAAAACTGGTACGTTGCTGTATAATGAACGTAGAATGTGATAGCTGGAAAAGCTATGTTTAGTGTAAGGGTGTTCCTTATAGTACAGGAGGATACCCAAGTCTTTTAATGACTGCACATTTTTGTTGTGGAACTGGGTGTGATGCTTAGCTCAAGTTTGACCACACATGAAGTCCAGAACGTCTGTAATGAAATGTAATAAGTACAAATCTTATTCTTTGCAAACAAGAAAAAATCTATAGATGAAGTACTGGGTTTAATTCCAGAGTCATAGAATGTCTTCTATAGGGGGTGCACTATCATTCCTTTCCTCTAATTTAGTTCATTTTTTTATGGAAATTCAGTCTGATTTTCACATTGTAGCAGTTTTCAGAAAAACAAAACACAGTGTCTAGTTACAATGGTGTTAATTTGGTTAAAATAGAAAGCAACTCATCTGATTTCATTACAATACTGTGACAGTATTGAGTGCAAATACTAGATATTTGAACTGTTTACTGGATATTTAAACTGTTGAGAAATAGATGATCATAGAGTTTTTACACCTTGTCTTAAAAGCCATGAATTGTGGTAGTTGGATTATAATGCATTTTTTTCATCTTGTTTGCTGGGAATGTTTTAAGAAGTGTCGATTAACACATTAGAGCATTCTGATTTGGATGATTAGAAATGAATGTTACGTCTAGAGAACATACTTTGTTGGCTTTCTTTAACTAGAAATTGTTTTCAAGAGGCAGAATTAAAAACTAACTTCCGTCGGTCATGTGTAGTTAACAAGTGTTTACTCTGGAAATGACAGTCTTTTGACTACTGTCCTAAATTTCAGGACCAGTAACAAGATTGCCAACATCTTGTCTGAACATCTGAAGCCATTTCAGAGTCTAGAAACTTTGGACTTGAGCAACAACAACATATCAGAGCTAAAAATATCATCATTTCCATCATTACCACTCAAGAATCTGTAAGTAAAACTTTTTTTCTTTCAGGATGCTTTCAAAAAACTTCTTGGAAAACTTAAATTGGCAGCTGTTTGTGAAGGTACTAAGTCTTTCAGTTAGATACATGTTAAATATTTATTTCTACTTTCACCTGTTGCATTTAACATAAGCTGCTAACTTGAACACATGCACGTGAATTATTACAGTGAGATGTTTCAATTAATAAAATGTGAAGGTCATTATCTTGAGATGAAACAAATAGATGTGTCTCTTGAGAGAAATAATTAGGTTACAGAATGAACTTAAGTTCCCCTTCGTTAGGCTGGTCTAGAGCTACATGGAGTCTGGTGAACTTTTTTGAATCTGCCTTAATCCTTATTCAGAGCTATACTGAGAGAGAATAAAGTAATGGTGTTGCAACATGCTGTCTTCTGCCAGTACTACACTCCTGCAGAGCAGAGCAAACTGTTGGTGGTGAAATGCTATTTGACCATAGACTGAGCTGTCAAGAACTCTATTTAATATGATAAATGAAATTCCGTATATCAAGGAGTAGGCAGCACGAGAGTTTTGTGTTTCACTACTTGGTATTAAGAATTTATTTAGTATCTGTAAATTTAACCTTCTAGACATTGTTTCAACAGGTACATTAACAGTAACCGAATAACCTCCGTGGAGCCTGGTACCTTCGACAATTTGTCTACCACCCTTCAAGTATTGAAATTGAACAGGAACAAAATTTCAGCAATTCCTCAAAAGATGTTTAAACTCTCCCATCTGCAGCACCTGTAAGTGCAACCTACAATTGACTAATTGTTTTCAGGTTTTCCAAAGCACTGGCAGTGCTTGAACTTTAGCCTTTAATTTAACCAGAGGCAGAGTGAGACAGACACAGAAAACATTACTACAACCCTTACTAACTGCAGCTTTGTACTAAATAAAACTAGTCTTATTTATTGGTGAGAAAGGAATAGTCTTTATGTTTGAAATTGTGTTCGCTTATTAAAAGAAAAAAAAAAAGAAAAGTCTAGAGAAGGGGTAATAGTAGTATTCCTGTAAGAAAGCATTGAAAAAATACTATGTGAGGTAAACTTATATAGATCACCACAGAAATCTCATTTCTTTTGTGCTTTCATAGTGAAATGAAAGGAATTTATTTACTTTCAGAAGGTATGGCAATCAGCAATATACTTGAGTAAATACGTCTCGACATCAGCTTCACTGACACAATGCTGTCTTTAAATGTTTTACCTAATAAATAATAAAGTTATTTAATATGGAAGAGAACGGGAAAATATCTTTTTCCTCGTTTTAAAAAAAAAAGCAAACCTGACACTTAAAAGTGTGCGGGAAGTCAAGAAGTGGGTGGACTAGGACTGCACTTTTTCAAATGCTGAATAATTATTTTCCATATTGGGTAGTCAGGACTTAATGGACTTTATTAGGTCATCCTTTAAAGTGAAAGGCCATAAAAACAGTGAAGTGCTAGGATGCTTGACACCTCTGGAAACCATATATGAAAAGAGGAAGAGTTTGACTCAAGCCTCAGTAGAAGAAAGTGAGAAGAATCCTACAAAGCTTAGGATTTGTTACTGACCTTAGTAGACTTTCTAATCTTCAGAACTTTTGGAAGCTACTTCCAAAAGCTGCTTGGAGTTGGTGCAGGGTTTGGAGTTAAAAAGCACCAAAACTGACAAAGTGTTGTGGAGAGCAAGAAAATAGAAAATACTGAGTCCTACTGTGACTGCAGCTTGCTCTCCAGCTAGTTGTGCCTTATCACTTCCTTCCATGTGGGTCCCAGCTTCTGACCTACAAGGGGTGTGCATAGTGGCAGAAGAGTGACCAGCTGAGAAGGAGGGAAGGACCTATGCATAACAAGTTGTGGAGAATGAGGGAGGAATGTGTAATGAATACTTGACTCTCTTAAGAAAGAGGAGGATCACCAAGGATATTTAATTTTGGCTGGCTGTCACAACTAAAAATTTTAAATTTTTCTTTCTAACTATTATTGATTACAATTACAAGCTAAGCTTAACAGCTCTACTGTTGGATAAACGCTAGGAACTTGCTTTCACTTTTGAAGTAGAAAACAGGACTGAGCATAACATTTGAGGTCTACAAGGAATCTTTGAATATGAAAATCAGGGAACTACCACATACCTGTACTCAGTATCAGAAAGGTAGAACAGTATTAGTGTTGTTAAACATAATGTGTTACAGTAAAACGTTTGATTTTTATTACATCTTGTCTCTGTTCTTTTATGTGCAAGAAAAGCATTTAAATAAGGTTTGTTTTCAGAGAGGGAAGAAAGTTTGTTGGCATGCAGGTAAACTTATTCTGTATAACTGTAAATTTTATTGATGCAGGGAACTGAATCGCAACAAAATTAAAAAAATAGATGGGCTTACTTTCCAAGGACTTCCAGCTTTGAAATCATTAAAACTGCAGAGAAACGGGGTTACTAGGCTCATGGATGGCGCTTTCTGGGGATTAACCAACATGGAAGTCTTGTAAGTATCAATTTTCTGCTGATAGATTCTGCTCATAACATGTTGAGTAGAATTGTGCAAAATGAATAGAATTGCTTGATTCTTGAATTAAATTATTGTAGTGTGGTTTGAAAAGCAGCAGGCAGTCATTGATGAGTATGTAGGACAGCACATTCCGAATGCACACGTACAACTCTAAATGTAAATAGAGGCTGCAGCCAGTATCACGAATTCAGATGTGGACCTGTGGCAAAGGACACACACCGGTGAGTTACTGAACCTTATGTCTTTTATCTGTTTGTATGTGTTTGTAGGCAGCTGGACCATAACAACTTAACAGAAGTAACCAAAGGCTGGCTTTATGGCTTGCTGATGCTGCAGCAACTCCATCTCAGCCAAAATACCATCAGCAGGATCAGTCCTGACGCCTGGGAATTTTGCCAAAAACTCAGTGAGCTGTGAGTAGCTTTTATTCTATTCCAGTTTTGAAAGTCGGGTACATGCCAAAGCATGAGCTTCTTACCACTGATCTGTGAATTTTTCATAACAAAGTTTCCAAGGTGACAACAACTTTTTTGTTTGTGAGACAGTTATTTTTTGTTGAAAGAAGTTCAAGCCAACTGTGACTGCTTTGTTTCACTATGGCACTTGTAGTGAAACTACAACATAGTCATTTTTAAAGGAAAGAAATTAGTTTTGCAGTAATTTGTGAATTATCTGAAACAGTACATTGGCTGTGTGATCAAAAATGTTGTAGTTTGTGACAGTTATAAGGGAAAAAACTTTCTCTCCTTCTCCCCCTGAAAATTCACCTAAGCTGAACTGAATAATAAGCACTGCAGCACAAACATTAAAATACGTTTTCTCCTTGAATATGCAGAGATTTGACGTTCAATCACTTAGCAAGGTTAGATGATTCAAGTTTCGTTGGTTTAAGCGTGCTGGTTGGACTGTACATTGGAAACAACAAAGTAAATTACATTGCCGATGGTGCCTTCCGGGGACTTTCTGGTCTACAGACTTTGTAAGTTGACAAATTCACTTTTTAAGGTCAAAAACCTTAAGAAAAATCCGCAGTATTTATATTTTTTTTTCTTCTGAAATATACAAGAACCTTTTGTTAACTTTCCTAGGTCAGCATATGTTTTTCTTAAAGTAGGGGTTTTTCCAGAATGGTTTGGGGAGGGAGGAAGTCGTCTTTCATTCAGGCTGTGCACAATGGATGGTGGTAATTACAATACAAACTTTCAGTAGCATTAGTATGGGAAAGGTGTGTCTTCATAGCAGCAAGCAGCAATGCTACCCTCAGTGTTAGGGATCTGGATCATAGTTGTGTCTTAACTGAATGAACATTTTTTCCTCATGGTAGAAATAAACAAACCTCAAAACTGTGTATTACTATGGATACTGATGCTTGTTGTGACTGAGCAATTGCTTTAAGCATTTGGGCATTTTTGAAATAACACTTCATAATGGAAGGAAAAGAAAGAAATATACTAATCTATATGTATTCTACTTCATTAAAATCTTTCAACTGTGTACCACTGACCCATCTGTTAGCCAGATGGATGAAATGGTTCCCTTTCCTCTAGGCTTTGAAAAGGGTACTAACATTTGACTTCCAGGAGTTTGCTCACATACTCACATTTTCAGCATCGAGCAGTGCTCAAAGAAGATGCAGTTCAGGGATTGTGTGCTGTATTTTTTGAGTATATAGAGAGAGATACATCATAAAGAGAGGAAGTTGGAGACTGAAGTGTCTGAAGACTGAAGGAATTATGCGTTAGACTTCTCCTAGAGTTTTTTCCTTCTCAAGCTCTGCCCTGTTGATTCTTTGCTGACAAGCTAATCTTTTCATAAATGTCTAATGTCTTTATGCTTCAATTAAGCTAGTGTTGTGGATGCTGTAAGATGTAAAAGTGATTCACTTACTAATAAATCTCTGTGTTCTCTGGGTGTATTTTGTTTTGAAGAGACAGCAGTAGTTCACTTCCCTTCCTGTGATGCTCCTTCTCTGATGATAATCCTGTATCTGAATACCCTTGTAGGGGAATGTGTGTTTCTTTTCTAACAATTCTGAAAATTGTTGAGTTTGTGATCTTTTAATTTATGAGTGAAAAAAATACTAATAGGCTTCAAAGTTTCTCAGTAAAAATTGAAATGAAATAGCTAATCGGGAAAAGCTTCTTTTAAACCTTAACCAAACAGAAAGCTATTTTAGAATTGTTTTAAATATTACATGCGCTTGAGGAAGTACTTGAGTTGTTCTTTAGCTCTTGTGATTTGATTTGCCATTCCTCCTTAAACAGGGATCTGCAAAATAATGAAATATCATGGACTATTGAAGATATGAATGGTGCCTTCTCTGGCCTAGATAGACTTACAAAGCTGTGAGTATTGCTACAAAATTTGTATCTCGTAATTCTTTAAAAAAAATAGCTTAGATTATTTGTGTTTCAAGGAACAAGCCCAACACATAATGATGATGTATTTTGCATAGCTGAGATTTATTTTTTTACCTTACCATTTCGTTCTCTATAAAATGTTCCTTTTCTAGAAAAGAAATTTCAGATTTTTCAAGTCAAACTAATCTGGAATATTTTAAATAATATGTATGGAAACATTTCTTAAAGAGTGAGACTTTCTCATAATAGGAAGTAATAAGTGCATTATATGTCAAAGACATAGTTTCAGGGATAGTCTTTGATAAAGTAATGTAACTTCCAAAGGAAGTAGCTTCATTGCACTGAAATTTTCAAATGCGTATCTATGAAATAAAAAAATGCTTATGTGTGTACGTTTAGAATAGTCCATATCACCGTACTCTGTACATTAAACATCCTCTGAGATCATTGTATGATCTAAATGTTTGCTCAAGGGAAATAAGTAGATAACTTTTAGAGGTGCAATGTTTTGCTGCATTTGGGAAGGGTGAATGGTGACTATTAGTCACACTTCATAAAAAAATGCCAAAAATGCAATTGTTCAGTTGAAAAAATGCCTCCATTTTATTGCATCTCTTTTGAATCATGTACTTCTATTTTTCAGGATGCTCCAAGGAAACAGGATTAGATCCATTACAAAGAAAGCATTTTCTGGTTTGGATGCACTTGAACACCTGTAAGCAGTAACATTTCACGCTTAACCTGACATTGGAAAAATGAATTTTGATACTAATTAAAATAAAAGTAGGACTAACAGTTTTGCTTCTGACTTTGAATGAAATGCACTTACCCTGGTTGCTACTGTATGATCTTGAGAAGATTGTTTTATTTTGCAGTTAAACACTGATTAGGAATTTTGGATTTAGTGCAGGAATGTGTTAAGCCTGCTATAAAAATTCTTAATCCTATCTCTACTTTTTCACCTAGGGTATCCTTTTTATATCACTAAGGTAGCAAACTATTCCTTGAGTCTTAAATACATTCAGTTTAACTATTAAATTATGCTTTCCTCCTCTAATGTTATTTTTCTGGTTTTTTTTTCCTAGAGATCTAAGTAACAATGCAATTATGTCAGTACAAGGAAATGCATTTTCACAAATGAAGAAACTCAAAGAATTGTAAGTTTCTATCTAAAGAAATCACCTCTATTATGTAGATCCATATAAATATATAAATAAAGCCTTGTAAGATGTTGCCTGGTGCAGTGATAAACTAATCTTTCTGAAGTCACATAAAAAGGGTATGTCAGTGCTTTGTCTTTTTATTTTTATGTGATGACTGTATTGAAGTGTGATACTGTAGAATAGGAGGCTTTCATTTGGTGTCTAGAGTCCTTATTTTAAATTGGTTGATCTCTAATAGGTAGCAGATAAGGGAGACTTTGATATAATGTGCTATAAGATCAGCAGTGCTATCACTGAGCTAAAGCTTACTGGAGCAGTGAAATGCAGTGCTGTAATTCTTTTGGAAAGACCTGGTTGTCACAGCTTATAATTGGGTCCTTCTATCCTGTAGTAGTAAAGGGGAGATCTTCAGAGAAGTCATCAAGCGGTCACTGGGAAGAATGTATTCTTTAGTGAGGTTTTGATGGTTTTTTTTGTTCTTATCCTCTTTTTCTGTTGATAAATGCATAAAAATGCCGTCACTGTTCGATATGTTTAAAGCACAGCTTATTTTTCCTCTTGCATGTATCTTATGTCTCCCTTATTCATATCAGCCTTCTGCAATCAGTTGTCTTATCTTGTGCTGCTCTGTGGATTATCTGTCAAGGAAATTAGCAAATAGCAAAAAAATGCTTTTCTCATTATCTGGAGCTTGTCTGGAGCTTTTAATTTGTGTTTTCTAGACTCCTGTCATGTATCCCTCCAGTGTCTGGCTCTCTACCTCACTTTATGGTACTAGTTCATGTTGGCTGCCTTACAGAAAGTAATAAGGAGCTTTGCAGATTTCATAGAATCCTAGAACAGCTCAGATTGGAAGGGACCTCAAAAGTTCATCTTTCGTGGAAAAAGGAGCCTAGATGAGGATATCTAGCACACTGTCCAGTAATGTCTTCAAAACCTCCAGTGCTCGGGACTCCACCATGTCCCTGGGGACATTGTTGCAATGTATAATTGTTCAAGCTGCGGAATATTTCTTTCTTATATCTTGACAATATTTGGTTCATTCAAAATGCAGTTTGAAGTTACCCATATCCTGGTGCAGCTGCTCTAGAAAGCAGTAACAGTGCTTCTACCCATAGCCAGGGGTTTTCTGCCTTTCCTCTTTCTTGAACTGGATCTGGTTGAATTGTTTGATTAGTTTGCTGAACTCAGTCAGCTGCAGGACAATGGCTAGATTTGGCACAAGAGAAGCAATGGAAGCACAATGTTGACAATCAGGGATTGATACAGATGATTTGAAGAGTGCTCAAATGTGGTGACATGTCAGGCAATGACACTGCTCCAGTAGGTGTAAGATACCACAAGATAAAGACTTTGAACACTTAAGTGAAGTAAGTATTCAGTATTTGTTGGGAATGTTTTCTCTACTTTTGTTGAAACACTCGGTAAACATCCATAATGTCTGAGGAACATATAGACAGGTGGTAGGAAATATTTTCCCAGAAGTAAAGTTATTTAGTATAAATTGTCATATAGTAATTTTATTCTGAGGCCCCTAGAGAGTAAATCTGAAAATGACGGATACCCACTGCATCAGGGTATCAAAAAATGCTGTGGTTTCACTGCCTCCTAAGAATAACAAGAACACCCCTAGAACTTCAGTGAAAGATGATGTTTCATCTCAATGTGAACCACTGAGCAGGTATCACTAGGTTTTATCCATGCAGTGTCAGAGTGAAAAAAGAGCACAGAGATGCTCTTCCTTTTTCTTCAAGAAAAAATCACGGATTGGTATGTCTTCATTTATCTTTAAAGCTGTTTCTCTCGTTTGATCCATAAATTATTTTTGCTTTTCCTCCAAGAACAGGTAAGATTGGAAGAATTTCATTGCTGATTGTTTTTTATTATGGGGTTTTAAGGATGGTTCTAGGTTTTCAGACAAAACTGAGGACTATTTCTACTCCAACTCCTGCTTCTAGATGCTTAACAGAATATCCCTTTGCTTTCTTACTCTTTTCCCCTCTATGAATGTAGCTATTGACATAGGTTAGGTAAGCTGGTAACCAGTTCTGCATTTGTTAATTCAACATTTGGCTACTCTTCGTCTCCCTGATCTCCTTTTTAAATATCTTCCTCAGGATAAAATCTGACTGAAAGGGAAATGAGGGAATGAAATAGTCTCGGAATTGTTTGATATTAACTTCCGGAGCACCTCCACTTCTGAACTATTCCTCTACCTCCCCATTTTGTGTGTCCCAACTGTTGACTGTAGTCAACAGTTTGTAGATGCTACAAACATGACTGACTGCCTGGTCTCACATTCATAGCAGAAGCCACGAGTTCAGGATAGCATGTTTGCTTTGCAGATTGTGCAAGTCATGACAATGATATCACCACATCTGAGCTAAATAATTGCTGTCTTGTGATACATGTGTTTGGCCTAAAAGTTTAGTTTTGTTACTGATGTGTGGTCATATAGATCTGTATTACAAACAGAAAAAAAGAAGCAAACGTGTCTTCAGTGTAATTGCCTATTTCTTAGGCACTTCAACACATCAAGTCTCTTGTGTGACTGCCAGTTAAAATGGCTACCACAGTGGATGTCAGAGAACAACTTCCAGAGCTTTGTAAATGCCAGTTGTGCCCATCCTCAGCTGCTAAAAGGGAGAAGTATTTTTGCTGTCAGCCTGGATGGGTTTGTCTGTGGTGAGTATAGCCTCTGTTCCTTGTTCCATAGAATAAATGTTGCTGAATGCTTTGATTTTTGTTGTGATCTTGTTTATATGTTTAAATTTCTCTAATAAAACAAAGAGGATTTAATATTTGTTAACACTTCCTTCTCTGTTTCCAAACTGTGATGTAGATGCTCAAAGCTTGTGGCTTTGTACAGGATGAAGAGTAAAACTTTTCTGACTTCTATTTCATGTACAGCTGGCTTACATGGTACACAGAGGTAGTGTGCAAGGGAAGGCTCAGTGGTTTGTGGTGGTACATGTATATACCTCTAGATTTAAAAGATGGATGTTGTTTAGGTAACTTCTGATAATTTTTGAGACATATTTTGGCAAACTTAAAGTACTGTTTTTCATTTTGATGACTTGTAAATTGTTTTCATACTTTATCAGTCTTGAGGTTTTTCCGAACTGAGAAAATTTAAAGGTAAAATAGCCCTACTGGCCTTAGATCTGGCCTTTTTAATGTGTATTTGTTGGGACCATGTAAGTTATTACCTGTATGTAAAGTGTATTTTAAAACATCTGATTACCACGGTTATGCTATTGAGATTTTGTATTTCAGTATGCAAGATGATAAATACTCATAAAATATTTTTACTTTACGACTTGAGAATTCAAAGTGATCGCATCTACCTTAAAAGTGAAAATCCCCCATGTGTGTTTGGTAACATTCATTATCACCTACATATTCTCTATTTTAAAGCAAAGTGAAGCTAAGCATTCAGAGTAAAGATGTGTTGTTAAGTAGTCTGATACATTAAGTGCAAACTTTGAAATTATCAAGAAATCAAAACTCTTAACTGGATTTCATCTATTTTTGTTGTATACATTCTATTTCTCTTATTAAAGAAAATTCAGATTTCACATTCTTTGGAGACAAAGCACTAGCCATATTTATCTTCTTTCCTTTCATAGCAAATATGATTTGGCTAATTTTTACTGTTACCACTCCATAACCTTTTCTCAGTGGGAAAGCAGGCACAGAATATAAAATAGCGTACAAAAATGTTGTTTTCTCCCTTCCTATTAGCAATCTAATTTTTAATATATTAATGTTAAATAATGAGTATATGATGCATAATCTAGGTACTGCTGAAAAGGAGAAATTAACATAATGCAGGCAATTACAGATTACTTGAGAGCTAATGGAGTATATATGAAGTAGACATCCTTATTTATGAGAAACATTCTGACAAGAAATTAAATAGGGAGGATTTAAATATATATCTCTTATTTGTTAAACCATGGGGCATCATGGTCTTTCAGCTGCTGAATGCCATTTTTTATGAATTTATTTCAAAACCTTTAAGATGCATTAGCAAAGAGCAATGTACTATTACATTTAATACATAAAGTAATTGTCATGCAGAAGTAACTGGAACCTCTTTCTACAATCAATAAGTGTTCCACTGTTTATTAAATCTTTAAAATGTGCCATTGCC
Source organism: Tapera naevia (assembly GCA_033556795.1). Classification (NCBI taxonomy): domain Eukaryota; kingdom Metazoa; phylum Chordata; class Aves; order Cuculiformes; family Neomorphidae; genus Tapera; species Tapera naevia. The sequence continues at coordinate 19,289,677 of JAUMJJ010000059.1, forward strand.
AGACTTTTGGTGTACACAACTTGCCTTATAAGTTTACAATGGCCACCTTTGCTTTTATTGAATTTTCAAGAGAAGTGTGTTGAGTCCTGTCTGAAATTAAAATAAATAACTGTTGCATATGATTAATACGAAATTGTGCCAAGTTACATTTTTTAAAACAGCTAGGAGATAGGAGGGAGTCATTCTAAATTTGTTAAATGAAGCATGTGTTAGGCAAGGGTTCCATATCTATGAAACTAAAAAAAAAAAAAACTCTGTGTAATCTGTGCTTCCTAAGATAATGTCTTTCAAGCTGAAATAAATCATACTACATTTCTGTATAAAGATAACTGTGGAACAAAACCAGAATAGGTACATTTTTGACCTATATCAATTGCTTCAAGTTAACATAATGATGCTGAAAGAGTATTGTCTAAGTGATGCATAGCTTTTTATGTTACATAGTAGTCAAGAGGCTTCTGTAAAATGAGAAGCATATTTCTCAGAGAATGTGTATGTCTGTGTATATATACGTGTTTATGTGTCTGTGCATATATATGTATGTACTTTCCTGTGAGATGTGTATTCAAATACACTCTTAAGGTGATTCTATTCTGACAAATCATATTGCCAGTCATATCCTAGAGTGTTCCTCTGCATTTTGTAGCATCTGCTTATTTGAGTGACCTTTTCATGTGCCCCTTCCTGCCAAACAATTAAGATCTTAAAATACTCTTTATTCCATCGATAGTACAACTAAAACAGGATGAAGTATGTTCTGCTGACCTTTCACAAGCTTAATTTAAGTATTTACAATGTTTTACTTACTTTCAGTGACTTTGTACAGGGTTAGCTATCTACTCAATTTGCAAATGATGTAGTTCATCATGGAGGACTTATGACATGGGTATGAAGCATGAAAACAAAACGGTCAGGGAGATTTTTCAGGCACATGCTTAGGATCCCAGATCAGGGAATCCATGTTGCCCTGTCACTGGAGTGCAACTCCAGACTTTGACGTGTTTTGCAGGCAGCTCAAGTTCAGGCTATCTGCACATCTTATTCTCTTTTGTAACATGCGGTGTAGAGGTTCTTCAAGGAAGTTACACTTTGACCCTGGTGTGTTGTTCGCAAACAGATTGGACATATGGAAGCAAAGGGGCTAAGTAAAACCTGACTCTCTGCAGTACAGGCAGTGTCTGCAGTTAAGAAGTAGCTGGAATCCAGGACATTTCCTGCTGTGCCTATGAAGTTTGGGCTTGTGTCTTTGTCAGGAGATAGGAGATATCTTGAAAGCTGGGAATACACTAAGGCTTTTGCTTTTGGGAGACCAAGTATTTAATTGTCTGCTCCTTTTGTACATGCAATTTACATGTAATTAACAGAATAAATAGTTCAGAAAGCAACTCATTCTACAAATTAATAAAATAGCACTTTTAAGGTAACTTTCCAGTAGTAAAGGGGCCTCCAGAATCTAATACCTTGAAATTCTTGTGTGCTGTCCCTCTAAAGGAATTTTCAGCACCGTTGTATTTGTAAGGTGGACCAAACAGCCACAAGTGACTGGAACAACTTTTGTGTGTTGCTGGGTTTTGTGAGTTTGAGGAAAATCCTCAGCTTTTAACTTACAGTTTCTGATGGCAGAAGAACTATGCTTTCAATGAAGTAAAACGTAAGCAGCCTGATTTGTTGTGAAGATGAAGGATAGGCTTTGTGACTGACATTCAGAATAGTTCCTATGAGTGTCAGGCGTTAGTTCTCTCTTCTTTAGTGCTGCTTTTGAACAAACTGTATACAAAGTCTGTTTTTAAATGTGCCTTCTCTTCAATAAGAGATGACTTGGCGCAATAAACTTATAAATATGGCATCTTTAAATGCCCTAAGGCTGGCAAAATTTAAAATGAAGGCATTGTGTATCCATTTTACAAATACTTACCTGACTTCTCTCACACCTGTAAAATAAGGTTTACAAACTCTTTCTAAAAAGAGCCACAGGCTTCTCATTTTTTTCTCTTCCTCTGTGTTACTTTTTCTCCCTTTTATGCAGATGATTTTCCTAAACCACAGATCACTGTCCAGCCAGAAACACAGTCAGCAATCAAGGGCTCCAATTTGAGTTTTGTATGTTCAGCAGCCAGCAGCAGTGATTCCCCAATGACATTTGCATGGAAGAAAGACAATGAATTACTGCAAGATGCTGAAATGGAGAATTATGCACACCTCCGGGCACAGGGTGGTGAAGTGATGGAGTACACTACTATCCTTCGACTGCGCAATGTTGAGTTCAGTAATGAGGGGAAATACCAGTGTGTTATTTCAAATCATTTTGGTTCATCCTACTCTGTCAAAGCCAAACTTACAGTAAACAGTAAGTATGTTACTTTTTACTTGTGGGCTTCTGATTTTAATCAAGATATGTAAACCCATTTTTTTCCCATTCTCATCATCTGCGTCTTTTAGGAGATCCTTTAATAAACTGAGATTATTTCTTAGAATGTCTCTAGTTTCTAGATCATCATTCAGTTTTACGTGTGACCCCATTGAACTGTAGTATAGGAAAAAACAAATAACACACCCAATTAATAGTAAATCTGACAAAATCTATGGAACAAGATGGGAAAACATTAATCTTATCTGCAGGGGAAGTAAATGAATACTCTGTTTCAAGGTACTATGGAAAGGTCATGTAGGAGGCTGTTAGTAGAATTTGATCTAGATGGTCTCACTTCACAGCTTCTTCCCTTTTTGTTTTTGCTGGCTGCTGATAAATTTAGGTTTTATGCTTCTCCGGTATTTTTGGGCCCAAGAACGATGTTAAGAATATACTGTGCAAAAAATGCGAAGTGTGTTTCATTTATTTATATCCATTGTCACTAACTTTTTTTTTTTTAGTGCTACCTTCATTTACAAAGATCCCCATGGACTTAACCATTCGTGCTGGGGCAATGGCACGTTTGGAATGTGCTGCAGTTGGGCATCCAGTCCCACAGATTGCTTGGCAGAAAGATGGTGGAACAGACTTTCCTGCAGCGCGCAAGAGGCGCATGCATGTCATGCCTGAAGATGACGTCTTCTTTATTGTTGATGTAAGGATTGAGGACACAGGCATTTATAGCTGTACAGCTCAAAACACTGCTGGAAGCATTTCGGCTAACGCAACGCTAACAGTACTAGGTAAGACTTTGGCAATCCTTTCGGACGTAATGTCTATGAAGAACAGAACTACTGTTGAGCACTTTTAGAATCAACAGCTGATTAAAAATAGCATCGTTATGAAAGTGCTCTATAGAAATAAAAATATTCTGAAGTAATTTGTGTTGAAGCATAGTTATAGATTAGAAATATGTACTCTCAACATCCCAATCACTCTCATGATGCAAACATATAAAAGTTATGTTTATGAGTGTGTTCACAATGTCTGATGCGTTGTTATTTATGTTTAGAAACAAGAGATTTTGTTTTATTTTTAATTTCCTTACGTTCTGTTAACCATTTTTTATCTAGTTATCTGCAGTTTTAAGCATGTATGGCTGGGCTTTTTTACCTTCTAAGGTAATCAATCGTTTAAGTCTGATCAATTCACAAGTAAACTTGTAAGGTCTACGTTAAAATTCATTGAACGCGTTTTTTCTGAGAATTAGAGTAAGCTTCATTAGACCGTACTGATACATTTAATTTAGCTTTATCTCTTGAGCTGTGAAGGAAAGGGACATGTTGCCATTCATGCAAGGTCATTTAGAATATAAGTTTTATGCTTTCTTTTCAGAAACGCCATCGTTTTTACGGCCTTTGCTGGATCGAACTGTAACAAAAGGTGAAACTGCAGTCTTGCAGTGTATTGCTGGTGGTAGCCCTCCACCCCGACTGAACTGGACTAAGGATGACAGCCCTCTCATAGTAACAGAAAGACATTTCTTTGCTGCAGGCAATCAGTTACTAATTATTGTGGATACAGGTGTAGAAGATGCTGGGAAATACACTTGTGAAATGTCTAATACACTTGGAACAGAACGAGGCAACATCCGTCTTAATGTAATTCCTACACCCACCTGTGATTCTCCTCAAAACATTGCTCCATCACTTGATGATGATGGATGGGCCACAGTTGGCATTGTAATCATAGCTGTGGTTTGCTGCGTGGTGGGCACTTCCTTGGTGTGGGTAGTCATCATCTACCACACCAGAAGGAGAAATGAAGATTGCAGCATCACAAATACAGGTGTGTAAACTGAAGGTTTGCCTTGGAAAGGAAAAAAAAGTGTTCGTGGTTGCTTTGCAATGGCTTTATTGTAGGAACGTTTGTGTGCTTTGACTCATTCAGAAAAGTAAATTGTTTGTTACCTACAGCACATTGCTGACAAGTTTAAAAATGCTTCTACAAACTCTGAAGTATGCTGATGTCTTTCGTGTGTGTTTTGCTTCCCCATAGATGAAACAAATCTACCTGCTGACATTCCAAGTTACCTGTCATCCCAGGGAACACTGGCTGAAAGGCAGGATGGATATGGTTCATCTGAAAATGGCAGTCATCATCAGTTCCTCACATCTTCCATGGGAGGTTTTTTTTTGCAGCAGAGAGACAGTAATGGTAGGTATAAATTGTTAAGCAGATTTTCCATGTTGCTTGAGTATCTGCAGTTTGGCTGTTGTCTTTCTAACCAATAGAAGTAAAACTAAAGAAACATCTTCACTGAAGTTTGAGGGTTTGAAATTTATTTGTTGGAATTGCTTCAGTGAGATAATAACAGAAATGTCCAAATTACGTTATGACTTTGATTAAATCATGAAATTTTTCTCTGGTCTAAAGGGTAAATCTAAACTGATAATCGCATTTCCAAAACAGCACTGTCCAAAAGAAACTACTGCAACATGTCTTCCTTTGTTAAAAATTCAAAAGGATGCTTCTAATGGAGTAGAGAGATGGGGGTAGTACCAGTGTAACTTGAGTATAATTGGTTAAACTTTTCTGTTAGAAAAGTCATTGGACTCAAAGTCAGTAAAGGATTTAAAGTGACTGCAAGTTAAAAGCTGTGGTTCTTAATGTTTATACATCTGGCCCCTGAGAATCCAGAACACACTCAGGTTAGGGAGGAGAAGGTAACTTGCTGGGAAGGAGTTGGGGCTGAGATACAGTCAGTCAGGAGTTGGGGCTGAGATACAGTCAGTCAGGAGTTGGGGCTGAGATACAGTCAGTCAGGAGTTGGGGCTGAGATACAGTCAGTCAGGAGTTGGGGCTGAGATACAGTCAGTCAGGAGTTGGGGCTGAGATACAGTCAGTCAGGAGTTGGGGCTGAGATACAGTCAGTCAGGAGTTGGGGCTGAGATACAGTCAGTCAGGAGTTGGGGCTGAGATACAGTCAGTCAGGAGTTGGGGCTGAGATACAGTCAGTCAGGAGTTGGGGCTGAGATACAGTCAGTCAGGAGTTGGGGCTGAGATACAGTCAGTCAGGAGTTGGGGCTGAGATACAGTCAGTCAGGAGTTGGGGCTGAGATACAGTCAGTCAGGAGTTGGGGCTGAGATACAGTCAGTCAGGAGTTGGGGCTGAGATACAGTCAGTCAGGAGTTGGGGCTGAGATACAGTCAGTCAGGAGTTGGGGCTGAGATACAGTCAGTCAGGAGTTGGGGCTGAGATACAGTCAGTCAGGAGTTGGGGCTGAGATACAGTCAGTCAGGAGTTGGGGCTGAGATACAGTCAGTCAGGAGTTGGGGCTGAGATACAGTCAGTCAGGAGTTGGGGCTGAGATACAGTCAGTCAGGAGTTGGGGCTGAGATACAGTCAGTCAGGAGTTGGGGCTGAGATACAGTCAGTCAGGAGTTGGGGCTGAGATACAGTCAGTCAGGAGTTGGGGCTGAGATACAGTCAGTCAGGAGTTGGGGCTGAGATACAGTCAGTCAGGAGTTGGGGCTGAGATACAGTCAGTCAGGAGTTGGGGCAGATGGGAATGCAGCAGTGATGAGATAGGAAACCACGAAGCTGAAAATCAGTATAGCTGTTCAAGCAGCCTGTGACTCCCTCGGATGCTTTCACACAGGACTTTCTTGTTAGTGCTCTGTGCTCCAAAAGGTGGCTGTGTGACAGAGTATGAGCCTTGTCTCTAGTGCTTTAGAGAAGGGAAGCTGCTAGTTCTGATTCTTGTGCTGGAGTTTGTTCTGTTATCCAGGGACTGTATAACAAGCAAAGTGTGATATGTTCTCTGTCAAGCTAATGAATTGAATACTTACTAAAATTGGAGTTCTCATCAAAAGGTTAGGTTAAAAGCTCTAATTGAACAGGCAGGGTGCTTAAGACCATGCCCTGATATGTCAATTTTATTTCTAAGGCATTTGCCATCTAGATAACAGCAGTGAAACAGATTTGGAGGGTGTTGCGGATCCGTTCCTGTGCCACTACCTGGGGACTTCAGGGACTTTGTATTTAAAAGGAAACACATATGGCTCTGAAGCCTTTGAAGCATACAGTGCAAGTAAGTTGGAGGGGCAGGAAGTTTTAGTCCTGATTTGATCTTGTGATATGATAAATCTACGTAAAAACAATTTTTCATTTTTGTAGGTTGTAGCCCTAACCAAAGAACAGGATGCCTGGACTCTTATGACTCTGGGTATCTAAAGAAAAAGGAATGCTATCAGTACTCACCTCCACTGGAAGATCCCTTTGATCCGTGTGTTGGTGGAATTGGGATGCAGACTACAAGCAGCCAGTTGACTAACTCCATTTATACCCACAATGAAGGAACTAGATTGAAAAGCAGAAGTCTAAACTCGGACACGTTTGATTTGAACAGAAGTTTGGATCCCTCATCTGCTATCACTTTCATGGGTATGTTCTGCCTATTTTTTTTTTATTTGAGCTTCTGGTATCTTTGCTGCCTCGCTTCCTACTTCCAACACTAAGCAAAACTGATTTTTCACCTTCTTCTTTCCCACTCCTACAACAGGTAATTTCTATAGTATTTAGATGCTCATATAGCAAATGTTGTGAAAAAGCTATTTTTGTGCAATTTTGTGTAGGCTTCTTTTGCAAATGTCCATGAATTTAGTAAAATAGCAGTAAAATGTCGAATACAAATGCTTTTTAAAGGAGAAACAGGAAATAGCTGAGGAAAGGCAGTTTGAGAATTGTCCTTGACATTTTGCATATGTTCTTGTCTCTTTGTTTTCTTGCCCTCTCTTCCTCCCGGAGTAATGTTGAGTGCTGCAGAATCAATTTTTTTTTTTATGGTTCCTACAACTGAACTGTACGTGTAGGCTTGCTCTCTCTCTCCACTGCAGTGCGTGAGGACAGTTGGATGCCACAGAACTTGGGGTGCCCTGAAGAGTTAGCCAGGAGATAGGCCATAACCTGTGTTGCAAAGGGAGCAGCTTGGGGCTTGGTCAGAAGCAGAACCGATGTATATTGAAGAAGTCCTCAGGTCAAATGTGGCAGTCCGCTGAGGTGGTTTACCTCTGGGTGTAGCTGTGAGCCGTCTTCTGCTTGGAAAAGGCAGGAAACCTGGCTTCTAAGGACCATTAGATACAACATGCAAGTGTTTGAAGTTCAGAACAGAGAAGTGATTACAGTAAAACTGCATAATGAGTGTATTTGGATTACCGGGAGATCTTGATATCTCACATACACATAAAAATCTCACCAGGGATGTGATTCTTACCTTTTCTTAATATAGCTGGCAGATTTCCATAAATGTTAAGATACTTTCTTAAATACACCTTAACAAACTCAGGCATACCAGAAGTTCTGCCTGACAGGCAAAAGGTGTGCAAGGTTCCCTGAGGGCTTAGGGCAGGTGGGGAAACTTGAACTCCCATGTAAGAGGATATATTGTGTAACACAGTGAGCCAGAACCCTTCAAAGTAAGACACTGTGGAAAAATGCCCTCTCTGCCCCTCCTTTATCTTCTCTTATGGTGTATATGACCAAAGAGTTCCTGAAGCTTAACTCATGGTTTATGATTTTAATCCAGATGGCAGGGAGAGGTGGGGGAAGGAGAACAGTGTATCTTGACCTTTAAATATCCCTAAATTTTGGGTGTTGGTTTGGTTGGTTTAAAATGCATATAAATCCATATATGGCTTTCATCCCTGTGGTAGCTGAGTGCCAAGTACAGTTCAGGTACCATGGATCGTCTCCTACATGGTGTGTCAGTATGGTTGATCAAGGCCTGGGTCTGCTGGCTCTGTGAGGGGACCTGGAGGAATGTGCATCACTGAGCTCTTTGTTCTCAGGGGGTGGGGTGAGAGGTACAAGCTCTGAAGTTTTCTCGCTTTGAAAACCAGATGTTTGAACTGTAAAACTTTGCAGATGCCATGACATCTGGCAGAGGCCCTGGGACTACACACATTCTCCTGACTGCCTGCCACTATTGCTGTGGTGAGACTGGGCAGATAGGACTTTACCGTGTATCTCCTGCAGAAGGTAGTTGTGCTATATGTTGGTATACCCAGGAGTTAATGCAACCTCGAGGGCTTATATTGCCCTTTCTGCCCGAAAAATCTATGTAGAGTTACTTATTTCTCTGAGGTACTCATTGCATTGTCATTGCCTTGGACACTTCATAATCATCAGCCCTGTTCACTCAAAGAGCCTATGAATCGATCTTGGAGGTAGTGGCTTGGGAAAAGTTTTGATAGATTTATTATATTTAGTTGTGGATTCGGTTCCTCATTGTCTTCAAATTCAATCCCCGTTTTGCCTCTACAATCACAATGAAGGCAACAGCTGGCATTAACATTGCTGTTTGTGCATGAGCCACAAAGTTCACAACTTGGATTTTTTTTTTTTTTTAAGACAGGATTCATTTGTAGCTTTGGTGCTATGAGGTGCATCCTTTCATATTGTGTTAGGGAGCAAAATTGCTCTGCAAATCACTGATGCAAATATGGACCTTGTCCATATTTTTAGTAACTTCTCAGATTATAGTTTTTTACTTGAAACCTTTGTTTCTAGTGACTAAGCAAACCTAGAAGTATGGCTTTCTGGGTGCAAAATTTATTAATGGCTATAGTGTTAAGTTATTCATATAAACAAAGTTCTTCAAAATCAGCCCATGGCAAATTGACCTCTGAAAATAAGACTTCTGATTCTCACTTAACAAGCACTATGACTTGCGATGGTCGAATCTTTTTTCAGTGAAAAAAGAGAAGGCCCTTCTTGCAGAGGATTTGACGCTGATGCCTTCCCAGTGGTGAAGGGTGACAGGCACAGTAATTATTTTCTGGCTGTTGCATCCAGATAATTATTAATAAAGAGTCAGCTGAAATGCCAAATTGTCTTTGGGCTACATCTGTTCTAGCCAATTGTGGGCAAAGAGATGAAGAGATGTGAATGGAGAATTTGGCTGGCGGGACCTTTTATTATTAACGGGAGATGCTAGCCAGAAAAAAGATTGTTTCAGCATTCAGATTGCATAGTGGGAGGGTGTTGTATAACCCTATACATGTTGATTTTTTATTTTTTTTTGTTTGTTTTTGCTGAACTGCAGATTTCATGTGCCATTCATTCACTGAAAAACAAAACAGGGAGACTGTTCTGACTTTTGCATTTAAAAGTGTCTTGTGATATGTTTGTGGTTTGGTCTGTGTGCCCACCTTCCCCCTCACCACTCTCCCAAAATTAAATGGGCATGAGAGTAGTCATGAAAACAAAAGTAATGAAGTTTCATGTGGCTATACATTTTTTTGAAATGTTTTTAATGTCTTAGGTAGCAGAATCTTGCCTTATGCTTGTGATCACACGGATATTTTCTTTTAAGGGGTAAAATAACACTTAAGTAAAATCTAACTATGTTGAAACTTGACTTACATTCTAGCGAGCAGCCCTTAGTGACACAAAAGAACTGTTAGCGTCAGTATTTCTGTACTTATTTACTCATATTCTATCTTTCAGGAACATTTGGAAAGCCTTTATGGAGGCCTCAGCTGGACTCTCTTTCAAGTTGTAGACAGTCAGCAAATTGCCAACCAAAAGCCTCCCATAATAATCCTCATGCCTCCTTGGACTTTGATGCAGAGGCAGACGAAGATGGAAAGGAAAGGACAGTTTCTAGAGGAGAAAATAACATTTATACTTACAAACAGTCCTTTGAAAACTTGAGGACTTCTGCTTTCCAATCCTGTGATTTGGATACATAGCTCCTTTTGTGTCTGCTGTTGATTTCTGGAACCAAAGAAATACTTTGACATACTACTACCTCATTGTGGAGTTTTATTTAAAAAGGGATAAGGAAAGGAAGAAGAGAAGAAAGAAACCATGCGATGCGTATGAATCATGTGAACAAATAAATGCATTTTTATTCAAATAAAGCAAATTGCCAAAATGCTCTATGTTTTATACATTCCTTATAAAAATACTATATTTCTAATTATTTTATAGCTTTGTTTTATGCAAATAATATCTTTTGTAAATTAATGGTGTAAATAATACAGCATATGTATTTCTACGTCAGACTTCATTTTATTGAAATGAGTAGTAATCGTTCTAATTTTGTACTTTTACTTGTACCTTTTTACAAATGGAAACTCCATGCTATTTGCAGGTATCATGCATCTTATTTGCACATTACTTTTAATAAAATATGCTGCAATGTGGTCTCTGACCCACATTAGTATATGAGGAATGAAAAGTGTGCATTATGTTCGTAGATAGAGGAACACTACATGTGTAGGTGCCTTTTCTTGCTGTTCTGCACCTTTATTTGACTAAAACTTGTGTCTCTGGATTTACTATTTTAAATATGTTCAGCTTCTGTGAAGCAGGTGTGGTCCTGCCACAACTACTTGTAGCTGGTAAGGTGGGTTGAAGCTATTTGTGCCAAAGTAAGTATGCAAATCTTCCACTTCGGAAATTCCCACTGTCAGATGTGTGTGCGCGTGTTCTCAGTTCTCGTGCACACAAGGCTGTAGTACCAACAGTCTGCCTGTGCCTGCGTGCAAATAATATGCATGCATCTGGTGGAGGGTATGCACAGTAGATACACAAATCCATATCAAGATATTTAGTAAAAGAAGAAGAAAAGCCCTGGATGTCTGCCAGGTAGCATCACTTTTTTCCAAGTGGCTTAGTTTTAAGTGTTTGCCAAATATGCAGTGCATGCCTGACTGTTTGCTTTCCCATACCCTTTCTCCCTCTTTTTTTCCTTCTGCAAGCACGTCCGTGCTCAACGTGAGAAGGTAATCCAAGTACAAGATAATGTTTTCTTTGGTTTAACTCATGCTTCTGTTCCTTATTCAGCTGTGCTTTTCTGGTTATAGATGAGATCTGGGCTTTATTCAGTTGCTCAATCAAGTAGAGCAATAATAAATTCTTGCTGGATTGAATTTGCAGTAAAGGACTAGATTTATATGTGAAGTCAGAGAAAGGATTGTGTTCTATAAAATGTTAATTAAAACTAAGTGAAAACACTTTTAGTTTTTCTGTGTATAGATACCCGCTATTTTAAAAAGCTGTGAATCCTCTTGTCATCACTGCATTAAAACAGTGAGACTCCACAATGGTTACTGTTACAGGACATGGACTTCTTACATCTGTCTGCTTTGAAGGTGCAAACTTACAGGGTTGCTAAATTGCTTCTTTTAAACTAAATTAAAAGCAGCTGTTAGGATAGGCCATCACAGACATCATGGCTAAAGCTAGAGTAAAGGGTTTGCTGTCTGATGTAGCTGAGCTAAGGGCTTTTTGTTGTTCGTAGGCACAAACCTGGTACCCAGATTGCAATGCAATTTCCCTTTAATTTAGGCACCAGTATTAGAGACAGGAAGTTAATCCATCCTTAGTCACTGGTGGTCTAAGTGTAGAGAATGGATTTTGCGTGCTTTAGTTGACTCTATTGCCAGATTTTCTGACTCTTGTTGTTAATTTGCCTTCATTGCTGCCAGATGTGCTGATGTGGTGACAGACATTGATATGGGTATTTGATTATAATTAAGTGCACTTTGAAAGAGATTAATTTTTCCTGAGTTAAGCGTGTACTATAAGTCAATAAGGCAAAAATTGTTAAATTTGGTTCACTGAATAATTCTTTTTCACCCCCCTGGCCCTTTTAGGGGAAGGAGAGCTGTGGGGCCATGATAGCTTGTGTTTGTAACCAGACATTGCTTTTTGAGGTACCAAAAAAAACAAAGAAAAGTTAAAAGCAGTCAGTACATCTTTCATTCCAGAATTTATGCTTAAGACTGCAAGTTAAAGGTCCATCATGAAAAAACAGCTTCAGATTTGTTTTCTGTAGCACAGGAAGGCTGGGAATGATGGCAACGTCACTTCATTCCATTTTCATTTTCTCCCTTAAATACTTGTGGTTTTTTTTTTTTTTTTTGGACACACTGTTGAAGAGTATAAAGATCCTAATCTTCCAAGGACATGGATCCCTGTACCTAAATAAATGTTCAAGGTCAGTGACTGAATTTTACATGCTTCCCATCAAGTTTCATTTAGCATCCTAAAAATACAAATGACTAGAATTTTATTTGATGCCTTAAATACCCAGATATGGAAGCAAATGCTCCCAAGTACTCTTTTTTTTACCAGTGTGAGTTTTCATGTTTAATAAGTTGTTTGTGCTTAAATACGGCAGCAATCTGTAAATTGCAAGATACTTGCAGTGTCTTAATAGCTCTTATTAGGACCACCAATGTAACCAAACATTTGTTTTAAAGGTGTGCAAATGTTTCCTTCATTCTCTCTTTTGTTATTATTTTGTTTTATTTTTTTCCTTTCCCCCTCTGAAGATCCAGGCGTTAGGGAGCTGGTATTTTGATATTTACAGAACTGAAAGCTAAATCATAAGTTGATGTGATGGGGAAATAAATTGCAGCCAAGACTGAATAAAGCTTACAACCCATTTCAGAGTCCTAGAATGAGAAAAAAGCACAGACTTCTTGCAGTTTTATGGCCAGCAGCAACTGGAATCTTGTCATGGGCTCCCTTAATACTTGTAAAGAGTTCTTTAATGGCGGTGTCCTCTTAATGATTTACACAACAAAATGTTTTACCCAGTGAACTCATATATAACAATGAGGAATAGCTTCTGCAAGCCCTGAATAGAAGTGTTAATAATTTTAGACAGGTAAATGGAGTTACCTCTTTAACAGAATCTCTGCGGAGCAAACATTTTCTAACTGAACAATCCAAATGGTGTGTCTGAGATGACAGTGGGGGATACCAGTGAAGTATTTCTTTGAAGGCTGTATATTACTACTTAAAACACAAAGCCTTAAGGAATACTACGGTAATTTAGGACCAAATGCTTTAATTTAGAATTATTATTTATTTCATTAAGTTTAAAGATATTGTGACAGTGCAATAATTGCAAAGAGTTGGGCCTAGACTTTCCACTGAAGAATATTCCTACTTTTCCAGCTCAGGACTCATTAGTGTCACCAAATATTTCAGTCTTGGAGATCTCTTGAAGACTTGGGTCTTATTCCTTGGACTTATTCAACAAAGCTTAAAACTCGGACTTTGAGATTCAAGATCTGTTAAACATTTGTGAAGATCTATCCTGCAAACAGTTGTGTTTTGCCAGCCCTGCAAGCCAGGACCGTAATTGGAGATGGTATTTTTTTTTTCAAGTGCAAATGTAGGCAGAAATTTTAATTGTGACTTGCAAGACTTCTTGTTGCAGAGGTAACATATCTTGTAATTCTTTTGTGTCAGTGAAGTCTTCTCCCTTATTTCATAACTTTCTGTATTGCTGTATTTTCATAGAGAAGATGTCTGACCAGTTGGATGTTTACCAGCTGTGTCACATTCCTTTATTAATGGGGAGGGGAGAGCCTCAACCTCTTTAGTGAAGGAGGAAACCAGTGTCTAACAATTTGCAGGTTTTGTGCACGTGGTTCTACTCAGACAAAATGCTCCCCAGATACCTTCCTTTATTATTTTTCAGGGAAGTGTTACAGCAGATAATAAAAGCCATTTACATGTGGCAAAAAGTGCTTCTCACAGTTGTTGCGTCTAAGTATTAGGGTTCAGTTGTTCCACTGAAACAATGTCTGTCCATATCCTATCCCTTATTGAAAGACACAGGAGCCTTCTGTTTCCTATGCAGCTTTTTCTCTTGTAGCTCGGTACTGCTCCCATGTCCTTTGGGAGCCCTCTGTTTACAGTTTCTTCACTTGCCCAGTCGCGGTGGTTGCAGTCTAGAACAAATGTATTCGGTTTACAGTGCACGGTGTAGTTGAAGGCAATAAGTCAGTAGTGGTTGAGTGCTGGAGGAGGGGAGGTGTGGGGAGACAGGCTAGACAGATTTGGGAAGCTCTTGGTGTGAATATGCAGTATATGCATAATTGAGGAGACATATAAAATATTTATAATACAATACATGCATTCCTATGCTCTTCACAATACTAATTCCACTTATCCTCCATTCCCTAAAGTGCCAAAAGCAGCTGTGAACCAAAGAACATGTCATCTGGAGACTTACGTCTTACTACATCTGAAAATCTCCTTTTCTGGTAGGCAAGAAACAAGATCCATTTGTTATTCTGTGTTTGTGTTCAAGACTAAATACTGCTGGTGCAATGCATAGTTTCCCAGAGTCGTGTGGTCCATGAGGTCCACGTGTCAGAATGCCTGTGATCAATATGACTCAAGAATGCCATGGGACAATAGAACCCAAGAGTGAAGTTGATAGTAACTTAAGTTCACTGTTTGTAAAACAAATTTAGGCTTTCTGACTTAAGGTCAGGATTTTATTTCCCACACAACAGAGAATGTAACAGTAAATTACTCCTGATTATGGACTACTGATAGCATTTCAACATGATTGCTTTTCACCAGCCATCAACCGCTGCTTTCATGTTATACCCATTCAGAGCGACTTGACCATGGGCTGTTCACCAAAAAATGCAAAACAGGACTTCACAATCTGAAGCACCTAAAAACACTGTCTTCTGAAATTAAATGGTAATGAATTTTAAACCCTGTGAATTTCAAATATGGCACTGGAAAGTAAGATTTTATTTTCTTGGCAGACATAATAAGATCCCCTGAATATAAGACAGGCTTTGAGGTTTTGTAGGCCTGTACTTTGAAAGACTTGGGTACAGAATGGTCTGAAGACGCCCTCATTTCCATAGCAATGTGCATCTGATTTATTTTCAGCGCTTCTTTTGTAGATGTGCGTGTGCCAGCACTTGAATGGCATATTTAATCCTGCTGCTAATGTGCTGGCACACTACATGTAAGAGAAGTAGTCAAAGCTAATGTAAGCCAGAGCTACAGAGATGTAAAGTGAATGCAGGGGAAGAAGGCTGTTTATCTCATATCATAAAGTGGTTTTGAATTATCCCCTTGTTCCAAGGGAATAACTTGTGCAGGTTTTAACATTTTCTTCTCATAACACAGTTCAATAAGCTTATTGAGTTTGTGCTGCTACTCTGTCAGTCCTTGAATGAGGCAGCTGTGCCATTTTATGCAGGACACAAAGTATGTTGGAGCTGGAGATATTTGGCAAGATTCTTGTCTGTTGCTCAGTCCATGTCTGGCAGAATTGTTGATGACAAAGAGCCCTCCAGGTGACTGGGAGAATTGCAGGTGAAGAGATACACGCATTTTCCTCAGAAATGTTAGGGGAATTTTGAAACTGCTTTTCAACCTCATTGTGATTCTAGACTCATAGAAGTAACCAGAAAGACTTGGTCCTTCATTTGGTCCCTCATGATCTGCCTTACAGCATGCAGAAAGATTTTGCAGATTATCGACTGAAATAGTTGATAGCTGGAGAGCTCAAGCAAAAAAAAATTTGATCCACACAATAATTGTAACACATCTCCAAATGAGACTTTTGTTCAATAGTTTTTCAACAGCTGTGGCTCCCTAGCACAGCAACAAAGAAGCTACTCTTTGTGTAGGTGGTAGAAGACATATAAAAAAGCTAGATCTTATAACTGAAACTAGCTACTCTCCTGGTTTAAAATAAGCTATACTGCACTGCTACCTGCTGCAGGTTTGTGTATGCCAGCAGCATTAAGAAAGCATCAGTGCTCCAGCAGCCAACTGCCCAGAGCCTGGCTTCTGCCACTCACTGATCGTATTCTTTATTAGTGTACACTTCTTTCTCTATTAACCTTCCCTCAGGAAAGGGGAAACTCAGCCTCCATCGTAATTAGCTTACACAGCTTTCCATGTAAACTGAAGAATGGAAACTGTCAGAGGCGCTTGCAGCAACCTCGTAGGTATTTGCTGTAAGCACGGAAAAGTTAATCTGCTCTCAGATTTTGGCAAGCGGACAAAACCCTATGCGTAAAGTAGTACTTAGAATGAATTAAACTTCATGTAACTGTGACCACACAGTGAAGTAGTAAAATGATGGCACTGATAGAAAATATGACTAATCAGAAAGCTGTATTAACTTAATAAATAAAATTATGTTTTAATGTAAACTGAAGTTCTTAAGTGCCTCATTTTAAAAATGTGTTTGTTTATTGCTTTGTAGCTTGTAACAACTGTGTTGTTTCACCTACGAGCACACTCTGGCAGTTTTATCTGAAATAGCATTTTCAGAGTACTGTTTTTCAAGAAAAAGAGGAGGATTAAAGAAAAAAGCAGCTCTGTGACACTAAGCCACTGATCTCATTTTATTAAATTCCTTAAGTCAGAATATAAAAATTCTGAAAAAAAAAAAGGAAATTCTTTCATTTTTCACTTTGCAATTACTTGCTGTTTTTGAATTCTCACTTTTCCAGTGAGAACTGGAATACAGAGTGTAGAGAGCTTCAGGTTATCAGGGCAACACAGACCAGTTGCAGAGGCTGGTGTGGGCAGAGCTGTTGCTTGTTGTTTCTCCACTGTACATCCCTCTTTCCAAATCATTTTGATCTAAGTTTGGCAGCTCCCTGTATATTGATTCTCATTGCTACCAGAGCAAGTTTCTCTTCCCGATTTCTTCGTAGCAGTTCTGTCTCAGTAAGTTTCTGTGAAGGGTCAGGCTTAATATTTTTCTGTGCAGTTAGAAAAGTTCTGTTCTCTGTTTGCTTTGAGAACTGTAGGAAGCTGATCCCTGCACTTTCTGCGTAACCCAAGGTAGTTTCCTTTCAAACAATCACCGAGTGGACTCTCAAGATTTACCACTGTGGAGGAGCCACAGCGACAGGGGTGACCCCAACCCTGGGGATTGCTTGCTCCAGCAAATTTCAAACACCACCTCAGATGCAGGAGCGGTGTGAACACTGCTGAAATCATCATTCCTGTTAAACTGAGTAAAAACAAAAGGCTGCATCACATGGTCATTTCTCAAGCAAGCGAGGTGAGGAAGCTCATTGATGTCTATAATATTTGATCAACTTTATTTACTTTTAAAAACCCACAAACTTAAACAGCACTATGTTGTATCATGATGGAAATCATAATCAGCAATCCCAGATATATCAGTCACCTTCCCTCATTTCTTCAGCAGCTTACTGTCTTACAGAGAAAGTGTTTGATAAGGAAACAGAAAAGCAAGTTATTGTAGGTGCAGAGGCTGAGGAAAGGGATCTGGGAAAGGCATTCCTACCTCTTTCCAGCTCTCTGATAGTGTTGGACCCCTTTCCTCCTCACAGAACATAAACAGAAAAGTAAGAATTTCTTTATATAGTTCATAGTAATTAAAAAGTAACTTATATAAATTTGGTGGAATTTTTCTCTTTTTTTTAATGAGGTCTTGCACAAAGGAGTTTTGAGCTTACGTGGGCTTCCTTTTTAAGCTTCATATTTCCCTCAGAAAAAAAGAAAAGAAAATGGTCTGCTGTTTTAGGGCCATGTGTTTTATATAGTTGAGTTAAAATATGCCTAGTAAGGTCGTAGTTGTCTCCTGTCTGAAAAGTAACATACGACTGACTCCTGCCCTTTTGTAACCTTAAGCATATTTCCCTTTAGCATGTTTTTTATTTCTGTGTTCTATGTTGATGAATCTCCTAACACCATTAGTATCATTGAAACACGGGATTCAAAAGTGGACATTGGTTTCCTCCTTGTCCTTAAATATTCCTACAGATGCTGCAAGTCAGTTATGGGGCTGACATAGTATTTGGCTGCCTGACAAATAGTAATGCAGCTCAGTAAAATGTGGAATTTCTGAAGTACTGCTTGTAACTTTTTCAATGCTGTTGTAAATTCCCAGCCATGTCAGTGCAGGTGGAAACAAAGTCATAAATAATTTGTGTGTGTGTGAGCATGTGCACATGTGTGTGTAGAGCGTGAGGAATAGAAGTTGCATTTACTTATTCTTCCTAAAGAGTTCCTTTGGTGGTTCACTGCTTCCATGATTTAATTCAGCTACTTGAAATGAATTAAAAATAAAGAAATCCCTTCATAAAAATGAAAATAATCTTGCTAACAAAATTTTAGAGATAGAATGTATGTGTGCAGTTGAAAAAGTAGGCAGTTGCTGCTGTGGGTATGAGCTGGCTGTGGTAAACCATGCCAAGCTTCACAGCAGCACTTCAGATAATGATGAGCCATTTCAGTTACCAGCCATGAGCTTCTGCTCCTCAGAGGGCTGGGATGAGCTGAGCTGCCCATCTTTTCCAAGAAAAATCAACAGTGAGCTGGAGCTCTGTGCTGATGGTTTGCAGCGCTGGGCAAGGATAGAAATGTGCATTGTCCCAACATCATTTTCTTTCTTGTTCCCTTGTGCGATCAGTTCCAAGAGGAAGGTATTTGGAAATTTTCTTTTTGTCAGAACTGATCAGTTTGTAATCCCACAGTTTTTTAGGCCGCTTAAAGTTAGGGTTGTATTTAGGAATACAGCTAATCTGACTGAATGGTCCATGCTGAGGAGGCAGTCTGTATCCAGTCTGCCTGACCATCAGGATCCTTCTGCCTCCCCTGCAGGAACTGGCTTTCACCTTGACACGTGCTGAGCCTGACAAGGAGATAGACCATCCTCCCAAAAAAAAATAAATAGTTTCTGGCTGCTCCCTTTGAATCCGTGAGTTCAGGGCAACTCAGGAGTTGTTACACAATAGCTAAAGGGCAAAACATTTGAAGGTATCTTAGGTAGAATTGGATGAGCTGGTTCTGCTGAACTACTGGAGAGGAAAGTGAGGCTCTGCAAATATCATATCACCTCTTCTTACAATCTATGCTTAGGACTTATTACTGCTAAGCAACAAAATAATAAGCTCAGCATAAGAACCTCCTTCTTAGATGTTATTTCATTTACCACTAGAGAAACACAATTTAGAACAAAAACTCAAGTTATGGTAAACAACAATATTTATAGTCTTCATGTGCAGTAACTGACATTGAGCTGCACATAAAACTAGCATTAGAGGAGTATTTTCACAGTTACAGGTTTAAAATTGGATATTGCTAAAGTATCAAGACTTCATGCACTTTCTGTCTTTAGCTGCTTATAAACAAGAAATTTATTAAATATGGTAATGTATGTATTTTCACTTCTTAAATTTATTTCAAATACAAGTCTATGCACTATATAGTATTCTGTTTTTTTTTCCGGTATCTACTGTTTTGTGGTTATCAGTATTTATACCAGCATTTCCCAAACAGAGCAGCTTGAACCTAGGTCCTGTCACCCATCAAAGTATTCGATTTAAGGGAAAATTCATAATTCTATTCACAGTAGACTTCAAAATCAGCCTACTTTTAAAATTTATTATTACCCTCTATGTTGCATAATTGCATATTTAAAAACTAGATCTTGTGTAACTTAAAACCAATTGGTCCAAAGCGTGACAAAAATAGTATAATTCCCCTTAAGTGGTAAAATGTTAGCTCCTTGTTACTGCTGCTGTTCCTGGTCCCTCTTTTGTATCAGTGCTAAGAAGCTATGCAAGACTAGCTCTCACTTGGTGAGGCTTCTGTCTTGGACCTCCAGTTTGCACAGAGAAGATAATGGCTAAAATAGGAATGTGGCATTATGTGATATTATGTGATGGCTTGTTTGCTTTTGTCAGGTGGTTCTGGTGGGAAGACTAAATAAATGCGGGTGTAGTAAATACAGGAAACAAGAAAGACAGTGACCAGGGAGCCATATAGATGTGCACAGACTGGGAGGAATAGCGATGATCAGCTACAAAAAAAAAAGAACAAAACTGAGAAAACCGAAACAAAACAGCAGAAAGAGTCTAACTGGCTCTTCCCTGTGACTGTCCCTGTAGGCTGGAGGTTGGGCTGGGAGGAGGAAGAACAGAAAGTTGGACATTTGTGCTACTGCCACAAGGAGGGTCTACTCTGCACATTTTTGAGCTCTTCTGAGCAAAATTAAATCAAACTACTCTGCCACAGATGATTATGAAAAATACTTTCGCTGTCTTGTGTTAGCACTGTACAACTCACATGCCTGAAAGATGCTCTCATGTCTTCATGTGCACTGTGAAGAGCCCAAACTGTAAAGTCAGGTGACTGTAGTGGTGGTTTTAACTTATAAAAATGGTTGTGAGGGCTCGGGTTCTGCTTGCTTCATTTTAGCTCATGGAAAGCCAGGCCTCTAGCCTATGGTCACTGTCTTTGTTTCCTCTGGACTGAGTGGATAAGTAATAGGCATCTCAGGAGATGCTTTTCCACGCACCTCAGAAACCCATATGAGGAGCTCCACTGCAGTTCAAGGCTGTTCATACCTCTGCTGACAGCCTTAGACAACCAGATTAATTTAAAAGCCTAGCTTTTGGTCATGTAAGGGTAGGTGAATAAATCTTGTACTGTAACAATATTTATTCACCACTAAAAATGAGAAAAAAGAGCATAGTTCAGGTGACTTCAGAAAGCCCCAAACAGATTTATAAAAGTTGCAAACAAGAAAACATATTGTAAACTGTCGTGCATCCAATGCTGAAGCTGAGATAATTAACATGGTACCCTTTTCAGCTGAATTTAAATGCTCGTGATAGGAAGAGAGGACAAGAGGGCAAGAGAACTAGAGGTGATAGTTAGATTTCAGACCATTTTGCCTATACCATGACAAAGAAATTATTGCAGGAATTGCTCCTCCATAGAAACCATCTGGATTTTTTTGTTTCTGATTTTTGGCCCAAGTTTACTTGGGACAAGCATTTGCTCTTTGTAATAACATTTCACAATTGCTGAAAGTAGATGTAATCATATCCAATATTAGACTCCAATGTTTTTATCAAGACCAAACATTACTTCTCATCCTTTCTCTTGCTGTTCTAAAGAAGCCAAATTTCTGTACTTCTGTTTGAATGCGACTAGTGTTTTCCTTAATCAGTTTATACCACTTTTTTTGCATCCCTTCATTCTAAATTTATTAATCCAACAAAATATCATTGTAAATAAACAATGACAATCATTTGAAAAATTAGCTTTATTCTGAACATTGAGATAAATATTGAACAATCCCTAAGAGAAGAACAAAACAAGTGAATCTAGATGCATCCCTTAAGTTTGATTGAAACTCCCTTGTGAGTTCCACCAAATGTATAATACAGCAGTAACCAATTTTGCAGACCTACAAGAACTGATTTAGCCAGAGGAAGAAAGAGATTAATTTCTATTGAGCAGAATCACAAAAAGACACTGATTTGTTCTGAGACAGGTCATGTTACACTTGGTGCAAGTTGGCCTTGTTTGAAGCCAATTGTAATATTCCTAATTACATTAAGATTTTATTACTGTTCTAGCAGTTAAGTGTAAAACTACTGGAGAGGCTGGTAGCCATGCAATGGAACACTGGGTGTAGATCTTTCTATTAAAATGATCTGATTTCTCATTAATGCAGCCAGCAATTAATTGGCACTTACAACTAATGGAAATAAATCAATTTGATCATCATTCAAAATGTGTCATTTCTTAGAAACCTGACTTTTAATGAAAAGCGAGAACATGCTCTGATATTTTAGCTTGTCTTATCTCCATTCTGTTCACATTGAATGTTAGTTGTTTAAAGCACAGGAATAATTTTAATTACAGTGTACAAATTTAACATTCTAGCATTAAACCTGAAATAATGTATAAAGAAGGTGACAGTGAAAGGAAAAAAGTTAAGCTTCAGCTTTTCCCGGAAAGAAGCTACCTAAGAAAACAAAATTCAGACTACCTACATATTCATTGTTGCTGCAATAGCTCCTGCATCTAAGTTCAAGAATGCAAGAAAGCATTTCAGTTGAAGACTATTCACAGATGTAGAAATCCTTCTCTCTATACAGGCAGTGTGTTACTGGATGATATTTTTTATCCTAAACTTGGATATTATTGGATTTTACCTCATAGTGCTTCTGTTGTCTAAAAGTAAGGCATCCATCCAGCCTCAGTGACAAGGGTGAGTAGGAACCATCGGTACTCCTCTGGGCCTTTCCTAGAACTAGAATTTCCAGGGGAAGATTTGGCTGATCAGTCTCTCTCCCTTCCCACATAACCTTCGTGACTACAGGGATTGGATGTGTAACAGCTGATGGTAAAGCTGGGTGAACAAAATCCCAAAGCAAGCGATAGATGGTTGCTAATGGCCTGAAGCTCAGCACCTACCGTAGATGGCCTGAGAGATGCGTTAGTTGTGTTTGGCAGGAAAGATTTTTTTTCTCAATGTGTCTTCACAGAGTTAAAGTCCCTTCAAAATCTCATGATCTTGTTTTTCATGCTTATCTCCCTTTTGCTTTCAGCTGAGATGCATACAAAAGAAACAGTCTTTTATCCAAGTTTATGATCATCTGAATGATAAACCTCAGGTGGAAATCGTTGTCACACTGCCATGCTCAGATATTTATTAAAAATCTTTCTGTCTTTATCTGTGTCCTGACAGGAAGCTAAGGCCGAGCATGCAAAATCTGTTTATTCCTTGAAAGGGTCATTCCCTCTGCAAGCAGAGGCAAGTTCACAGCTGCCTGCAGACGGTTTCTCAGCTCCAGATTATTTCAGTCCTCAGGTACATCTTTGTGCACCAGATGCTTTTTTTTCTGTCTTCCTCATACTCATCATGATTGCACAAATAGGGCAGGTGGCTTCGCTCTGCAGCTTTGGGATTAATCTGCATTAGGCCAATAGGTGCTTGCTTCTAGCTTTGGGTTTTGGTTTGATTTTTGCTTTTGTGTACTTGGTGAAGGTTTTTGTCCTTATATATTGTGCAGCAAACTTAATCTAAAGGGAATTAATTTTCTCACAACAACACGCTTAGAGTTTTCTATTAATACTTACTTAATTGTGACATCCAACTCCTCATCAGCTGAGCACAAAGATACAAGGAATTGTACAGATTGAGAAAGAAAATGTAATTACTTTCTTTTTTTTGATTCATCTTATCATTCCTGACACACTTGACAAGAGTTCTTCAAAGGAAGCATTGTCACCCTTGCCTTGCAGAGGCTGTCTGAGCCCATCAGATCCAGCCCCTTGGAAATGCCCGTGTTTCTCTAATGACAATGAAGTGTGCGTGGGGCAGACACCTAGTAGCAAGAATTGCTCCTGGGCTTGTGTTTTGTGTTGCGTTTCTCACACATGATGGATAGACTACTTTATCAGTAACATACATTGAGAAATGTTGCATTCATGTATGAAGTTCTAACAAGCAGGATTTCATTATTAACTGGATAGTTTGGGTTGGAAGGGACCTTAGGATCATCTTAAACACACAGAATGAAAAGAGAGATGAATAACTGTTTTTTTTCCATAGAAATATTGCTCCTTATCAATAAATCCTGAAAAAATTGTTGATATTTTGAAACAGCTGCAGACTAAAAAAAGTAATTTCATTTTATTTCCTTGGTTTTTTTTCTTAAGTTTGAATATGTTACTTTTGGTTTCCCTTAGTGAAATTTTAATATGCTTTCCAAGCACTCTCTTCAGGTTTTCAGAAATATGGAAACACCATTATCAGTTTTTCTGATGAAACTGAAATTCATGGTGCTCTGATATATCAAAATCCTGTTATTCATATATCAGAAAAATTCACTTCTAGCTTCAATAAACTTGCACAGGAAAATGAAGATGCTGGAAGCCTGCAGAGATACGAGAGTAGCTTCACTGTCTTAACATCTCTGTTCCTCTGTTTAGACCTGATCTCTCTTTTTGGAATCATAGAATCACAGAATGGTTTGGGTTGCAGGAGACCATAAAATTTCAACCCCTTTGCCATAGGCAGGGCCACCTTCCACTAGATCAGGTTGCTCAAAATCTCATCCAGCCTGGCCTTGAACACCGAGAGGAGAGGGAGAGGAGCCCACAAATAATGTCTTAATTTCACAGAGACACAAAATGAAGCCTGGAGGTGACCCAGGCTCACAGCTACTCTGTGGGACTGCTGCCAGGTTTTTGTAGCAGTGCTTGTCCTGAACAGCATGCACACAAACCAGCCTGTATCGCTTGGACAGGAGCTAGGCACTACTCCCTTGGGTGGATGGCTCTGTGTGCTGCAAAACAAGTACTGGCATCTCACAAGTGCAATTTAGATCTTTGGCTGGATGTCTTCACAGCCTGATGTATGTTAAAAGCTATAACAGCATCAGTTACCCTATGCAGGCAGGGAAGAAAGAAAAATAGCTCTGAACATCTATCAGTTTGGGATTATTGGGGATGTGTTTGTATCTGTTTGTTTTCATTTATTCAACAAGCCTCTGAAGAAATTATATTACTACACTTTATTTTTAACAAAGTTGTGGCTTTGATCTACACTTCCATAGCAAAGACTTTTTTTCACTTATAAAATGATAAAACAGAGGGAAAGGGTTGTGGGGAAAAAAAAAAAAAAGAGGAATAAATACATCTATAGAACCCAATATGTCAGAAAAGACAACAGGAGGTAGGTAGGTTGGCTGGTTGGTTGGTTGGGATTTCTAAGAATGAGCCCGGATAGGACTGCAGCTCAAGTACTCTGACCTGGCTTGGACTGGAATCCGAGGAGTTAATCAATTTTGACTCGAAGGATGGATTTTTTCCACTAGTGTCCTGTTCTACCCTGTAAAATATTTCTATAGTATACAAGTGTAGCAGAGTTATGCTCACGGGATGTTTTTCCATTCGGTTCCATCAACGCTGAGTATCTTCTCATACTTTGCTCTGACTGTTGGCTAAATTTGAAGCCTTAGTTCTTCATATTTTAGAGGCGTGTCATGGTTTAACCCCAGTGGGCAACTCAGTCCCACCCAGTCATTCGCTCACTCCCCTCAGTAGGGTGGGAGGGCGAATCAGAAGGGTCAAAGTGAGAAAACTTACGGGCTGAGATAAGGACTATTTACCGGGTAAAGCAAAAGCTGCGTGCACAAGCAAAGAAAATAAGGAATTTATTTGCCTCTTCCCCTTGGTAAGCAGGTGTTCAGCCATCTCCAGGAAAGTAGGGCTCCACCACGCATAATGTTGACTCGGGAAAACAAGTGCTGTAACACCAAACATCCCCTCCTCTCCATGCGCGCCCCACCCCCCCCTCAGGTTTCATTGCTTAGCATGATGTCATATTGTATGGGAGATTGAGGTCAAGCTGTTCCAGCTGTGTCCTCTTCCAATTTCTTTTGCACCCTAAATCTGCTGGCTGGTGTGGCAGCATGAGAATCCCCGAATTCTTGACTCTGTGTAAGTACTGTTCAGCATTAACTAAAACATCTCCGCGTTATCAACGCTGTTTTCATCACAAATCCCAAACACAGCAATTTACAAGCTACAATGAATAAAATTAACTCCATCCCAGCCAAAACCAGTACAGAGGCAAAAGGCAAGAGATCATAATTGAGGAATATTATTAATATATTATTACCTGCCTTTCCTGTTTTTTGTTTGTTTGTTTTCTCCTTTTCTAAATTACTTACAAGGCATGCAATATGACATCTTATGCTTTCTATGCATGAAAATACAGAAAGGATTTTTACAGGTAAACCTGTAAACCTTTTACTATATTTACTGACTTTATACAACCTGTAGTGTATGATTTTGGAAAACAAGTGTAGTAGTATCAATTTTGTTTAAAATTTGACAAGATTTTTTTCAGAGAAAAAAATACAGAAAAAACCCACATGCTCTCAAAATTTAGAAAACAGCCATAAAATCATCTAATGAATGATCTTGGGAATATTTTGTCGAGAGAAAATAAATCATATTCACTGAAATAATTGTCTTTGAGATATAATTGGACAAACTTTCCAGTTAACTTGGCACAAATTTGACAAAAAAAGAGCAAAACAAAACCATGTCTGGAGTAGAATCTTCTATTTTCTCTTCCTTTTTTTGTTAAAATGCTTACAGATAATTTTTATGGGTAGCAATTTGGTGTTAGTGGATAACCAACGATTTATTACTAGGTTCATGCCATATTGCTTCTCCAACTTGCAGAAACCTATTTCTTTCATGCATAACACTTTTTAATTTATCACCTCTTGAGAACACTTAAGCAACTGTGATTCAATTAAAGCAATGTTCAATGGCTGTGCCTGCGTTTCACACTTGGCTGATAAAAGAAAAAGATCACATACATTACAGCTATTGATTGACTATACTTTATTTATGGTTTTAACCTATAAGTCTTTAACAATCGCCTTAATTTTTTCTGTCAGTGGAGAGTGCTGAGCTGATAAAAGAAAGCTACAAGTGCAATCCATGCTGAGAAAGGAGAAGTGTGCTCTATAGTTTATCTGTTTATATACTGAATTTATAGCTTGTGACTTTGTCAGTTCTAGATGGCAATTTTCCCTCCTTACGTGCATAAAAGGGACGTCACAAGCACTAGTAGTACAATCTTCCCTAAACTGGAATATTCCCCAATGCTATTTTAAGGGATTTTTATAGGGATTCAGACTCTCATCCATTTCTTTAAGTTTGCCAAACTCCTGTGACAGGCTTTCAGTCAATAATGTGGTTTCAGTTTGTGATATCAATGCATCAGAGAAATAAAAATACTGCTCAAAAATTATGATGGTGGGGAAACTAAATCAGACAACTGTATATTGAATAATCCAAAAAGTCACGTGGAAAGTCAGAGGCAAAAAAACCTCCAAATCTCTGTTTTTTTATTACATTGGGCCAGGCTGGATTTGCAACCACAGTGAAGTGCAAAAATTTCAGAGGCATCTGGTCCAATTGAGGGAATGAAAAACACAAAGAGGGATGCAAAACAATCTGTTATAATACAAAAGGAATTAAAAGTAACATGACAGCATTATTTTCACTCTCTGTTTAATATGATATATAGCGCTTACAGAGAAGCTTTGAAATAAAGAGAGAAACTCAGAAAGAAAAGTGGAAAGGTAGATTGTAAAAAGGCACTTGAGGTTCTTACCCTGCTGTATATTTCCCGAGTTCATCAGAATAATAGCTCTTGAGGCTGTTATTTTGCAGGGATTCAAAAGAACAGTACAAAATGCTGCTTGTGTTTGGCTTTTTATTAATTCATTTGTGCAAAAGCCAATTTTCAGGGACACTATCATAAGCACAGCTGCCAAGATATCTCCTTAGAATTAAAATGCAAAAGCTTACTGACGTGAACATTTCTGCATGAGGCTCTTGTACTCACTAAATCTTCCTTAACAGACCACAGAAAAGGTTGGGTGAATTTAAAGAGCAGAAACAAGTTGGAAATGGTGGAACTTTTTCCTTTAAAGTATTTTTTTCCTTTAAAGTATTTTTTCCTTTAGAATATCTTTTAACAAAGTTTAGGGTTTTTTTTTTGTCAGAGAACCTGACTTTCTATATTTTTTCCACTTTCAATTATATTTCTGTAAAAATCAAAAGTAATTATGTAGGATTCCTGTTGGTTCTGTTTATAAGGAAGAAAATTATTTTTTCCCAACAACTTAAAACTAGAAGATTGGTAAAAATACTTCATTAATGGCAAACTATGGCTACCCTTGCTTTGGGAGTGATTACTCAAACTTGCATATGAATAGAAGGAGAAGACTCCAAGGAGGAAAATCTTCATCCTTCAAATTATTTTCAAGAAAAGCTCCTTTCCTTCCAAGCCCCTCCCAAGATCAGTGGTCCACAGGAATGCTCATAGAGAGGACAGGACCTCTCCCAGGAGTGATCAGCACCACAATTCTCTCCAACTAAA
Source organism: Tapera naevia (assembly GCA_033556795.1). Lineage (NCBI taxonomy): Eukaryota > Metazoa > Chordata > Aves > Cuculiformes > Neomorphidae > Tapera > Tapera naevia. The sequence goes on from JAUMJJ010000059.1 coordinate 19,317,574, forward strand.
GTTGGACCAGCAAATTTTGTGCTATGCATGAATGATTATATATATGCTTTCAACATTTTAATGCAGGACTGATAGTGGAAGTCAGCTGCTGTTAATCAAAGTGGAAACTGTAGTGCAAGGGTTGAGGTGAAGCCCTTTCTGTAACTCTCAGTGTATCTATAGTTATTTGAAATGCTGCATCTTTGCTCTTTATGGCTACAGTAATTCATATGATGCTATTGCAGGCTATTTTATGGGAATTTGAATACACTGTAATGTAGAGTAAATGGGATGATAGATAAGCAATATCTTAGTACCTATTTCTACCTATTTCCAGTGCCAAATTATGCTATATATCATTCAGATTCTATTATGTGCTGTCTCATAGCTTTTATCAGGAACCACCAGGTAGCAGTGAAATTTGTGTCCCACGCGTGGCCCAAGTTTCATCTGTACTTAGCCCGTGTACCTGGCTGCAGTTCCTTGTCAGGGCCTGCTATCATGTTTGGCAAGTGGTGATGATACTACAAGGATATCTGAAAAGTCAAGTGAAGGTGGGAACCAGCAGAACCCCAGGAAAGCTGCAATATTCTCTTAGAGATTTCTGGTTGGAATATATCTTGAAGCTGATACAGGCATGAAACACTGAGTATTACTCCTTTTTTATTTTTTAACTTATTTTCTCAATTTTTTTCATCACTGGTGACAGTCATGGAAAGATGAGGGTTTTCTTTGTTTTGTTTTTGTTTTTTTTCGTTGTTTGCTTGTTGATTGGGTTTTGGAGATTTTCCCCTACGTAGGTCTCTCTTCTGTATTGTTGCTGCTCTTCTTATTGTTGTCAGTTTATTTCAGCCAACTGTTTGGATAAGCTACATCTTTTACTTTGTATTGAGCTGTTGCATTCTGGCTTTGTCTTCACCTCTAATTTTATACATAATGAACAAACCAGAAGAAAAACAAACAATAGCAAAATATGTCATTATCCTTTGCATCTTTTCCATGCTTTTTGCTGATCATATGCCCATCATTTGTAGTGCTGCCAAGAGCATCTGAGCCTCAGTCAACTACCTTTGGGATTGTAATTCCTTTATGATCTATTTTTCTATTTATTTTGATCTGAATGGTTTAGAATTGCAGCTTGGAAAAGATACAGACAAAGGTCTTTGGACTAAGTTCCTGTTGAATTAACATGAGCCATTTCACATACCATTGGGTACTGGCATAATACTTTGTGGGCTGGCAATTGGCCTTGAGTACATAAATCAAATTAATTTATTTTCTTTTTCAGCTCCTATCTTACTCGGGCAGCAGACACTCTTATCACAAGTCAATGCTATACTAGCAACAGATTACACCTGAAGAAGGGTAATGGGTGCAAGAAGTTCATTCATCTGTCTATCTTGCTATTTATCCTACACATATTAACAGAACGTCTGCTACATAAAATGTACTGTATTTAGTTTCCTCCTCTTTAGTCCTTGCATATAGAGATATAACTGTGAGGTTTTTTCATGAGTAGAGGAAAGGGGGGCATGATTTGCATTATTCATAGGAAAAAAAGTATGGCCAAGAGGTAGGTCTAGTGACTTGAAGGAAATCACAGGGAAAATCGGTAATTAATCTTAACAACCTGAAGTATGTATATAAGAGTCCAGTATAACCCTCTCTGAAGGGCTATATTTCAAAAGATGCCTTTACAGGGACAACAATGGTAGCTTTCAAAATGTCTCTAGCATGCATATCTGTGATGTAGAAATCTATACTGAACAGGTTATTCCAGTCTCCTTTGCAGACTGCTATAGAAAACAGCTACTCCTGGAAAGAACTTTGTCTCGACCTTATTCACAGACTTAAAACAAGTCAGATAAAACGTAATTTAGTAATTCCCTTTGCCTTTCTTCAACAAAAATAAAAAGAATCTAGCTAACTCAGATATACCTGCCTGCTGCATCAGTGCTTAAAAGTTCAATGAGATGAATCCCACTTATCATTTTACAGAAGTTGTAGTCTTGCTCTATTTTTGAATATTGCAATAGAGTTGTGTTCCAAAACATATTATGTCTTATGATGAAAAGGGTGCAAATATTATGCATTCAGCATCTCTTACAATTCTTCAGGGAATGAGAATCAATATTGACCAGCATGCTTGAACATAGATAGGAGATTTAAGCATGTGCTTGAGTATGATCATCAAATATTTATGGAACTGAATCAGCGAAGATTACAAATAAAGTAGCAAGATGCACACAAAAATGATTTGAAAGAGAAAATATCATGTTTCCTATGGAGTTAAAATTAATAGCTAATACATCTATATATGTCCAGTCGTGGGTATATCTTAGACACAGGCTTGAATCTGTGACTCAACAGGTAGCAAAAACATTGAGAACTGGTCAAAAATGTCAGAGGGCTGGTTGTGTTGTTTCTGACCACTTCAACTGCTGAATTAAAATTCACTTAAGTAACAGTATCAAATAATATTGAATAGAAAAACCCTGATGTGTGTCTAGCTGCACAATTTCTAGATAAAAGGAGCAGTTGAGGTAGCGAAATCATAAAGCAGTATAATATGAACCCATCACTGTTGGAGAATGAGATCAGATCTTCTAGTCAGTGCAGCAAATCTCTTTGCCATCTGCTCCTTCAAATTCTTGACCAGGTTGCAAGGCAGGCAGTATCCTCCCTTTTGCCCTATTAAAAGTGATGTGTGCTCTCTTCTGCATCAAGGTATTTGGTGCAGTCCAAACTTCACACATTCTGAATCAAAATTAAAAAGAGCAGGCTTGAACCAAGCCATAGGACGTTACCCTTCAAGGACTGTCCATTGAATCATTAAACTCGCTAAACGTAAACTCAGAGTAAGCAGTGCTAAGCTAAGACATAGGAATGAGTCCTAAATGAGATAATCTGTGTATCAGAAGAGAGTTGATGTGCCCTTTTCCCCTCAGGGTTTGATCCCACTAAAGAAACTCTATTGCCCTAAGCCTCTAAGGTAGTACATTTAAAGTTAACATGGGTATTTCTACATGGCTTTACCCTGCTCACGGATAGCCATGTTGTTCAGCAAATTTATCCAAACTATAGCCTACATTTATATACATGTGGAATCACTGCAACAGAAATATGTTCCGTGGAGAAAAGTAAGGCAAAAAGACAAGCAAAAGAATTAAATGGTAAATGTTTTGCTATTTTTTACCTACCTTCCCCTACCAAAATTAAAAATCTTGATAATGTTCTTTCTTTTTAAAGTGAATATTCCTGGTATTTCTATATACATTCAGTATATCTGCATATATTGTTTCAAAATGCCATTTTGTTAAAAAGAGACATCACTTAAATATTTTAAAATATTTTATTAAAATGCCAGCAACTATCTTTTTTCTTTTTAGAGAGATACATAAGAGACCAAACATTTCTTTATCAGAAGGTTTTTAATAACATAATAACAGAGATTATAGCCTCTGAACAAAGATTCTCATATCCCGAAAATTGTAATTTTGAGGAACATGTATTTAATGAATCTGTTCTATGACATGCCTGAGAAAAGATATAGGATTTCCGTCTTTAAAACATAATACTACTTAAAAAAAATCTATATTATATTTAACTACTACCAGCGAAAAGAAGGTGATTTGCTCTGTAGATTGTTCCTTTTTTTCTCTTTTTCTTTTCATTATATTTTCAGATCAACAAGTACAAATACCTTGTCCAAAGAACAGTGAAGAAGGTGTGAAGAGATGAAGAATATAGATGTACTCACCACTGGTTGAGTGTTATATCAAGAGGACAAAAGAAAATAGAGAACCTTAGCTGCTCAAAGACCGATATGAGGGATGGCAGTTTCCATTAACAGTATAGAGAACAGAAGTGAATGAATGAATCTCACCCTTGAAAGAGCAGAGACTGAGGGTGAGGGCTAAGTGAGCATCTGGAATATAAGGTCTACTTCAAGCAAATGGAACTATTTCAGCTGCAAGTACTTCATAGCTATCTTCCATTCTTTTATTATTTTTAATTTTTTTTGCTTTAGCTACACTGGATGCAACTTTACTGAAATAATGGAATACCACTGATTCTGTGGTGTGCTTTTTTTTTTTTTAACTTCATAACATATTATGGGACTGGAATTTATTTTTAATTTACAAAATAGAGCAAGGTTTTCAACCCGGGGCCACAGAATCTCCTGTAGTGGAGTCTGAGCGTTCAGTAAATATTTCTTTAAGTCAGCAAATCAAAAAAAAAGGCTGCAAATCTTCAATACAGGAAGAACAAGATGGAAAATAGAAATACATAAAATACTTTCAGGGAGAAAAATCAAAATCAACTAGTGAATGGTTGAATTAATTACCCGAAAAATCTGTTATTAGTTGCAGATGTCCCCCGACGTGGTATGCTTTTGCAGTAGCAATGCTTTCCCTTGTTTCAGTCCCCTTGATGCTAGCGGTGTTACTTCTTTCTGGCCCTGTAGGATAGTATTTCCAGCTGGTAAAATACAGCCAGTTTTTCTGACTCTTTATTATGTCTATGAAGAAATCAGCCAAGCTAATTATTTATATTCTAAAGTCACTTTCACCTTGCTTTCCACCTTCTAAAGGTGTATTCATTATTGGACAAATAAACTAAAATTAACGATGCACTGTTAGAAAGTAATTCCTCAGCTGCACCATTTTTGGAAGTGCACAATATTTGGAGGTGCAAATTTTTGGAACAACAGTAATTTGTATTACTTTTATTTTTAAGAAGGGTAGGTAAGTAGTTAATGATTCACAGAGAACAAAATTAAACCTGCTGTAATTCCAATACACTTTCAGACCAAGTTGCATGTTTTTTGTCAAAGACACCAAAGGTAGGGCTAGAAGCCAATGTATGATGCCCCTTTCTTCACTATGCCAAAAAACCACATTGCATTTCCTAAGGCCTTGTACAACACCCAGAAGTACAGAGCACTTATTATGTATTAATTTTACATCATAGATATTTACTTATATCCTTTTTGCCTAGTACTTCATAGTACCACATATTTTTTATCATTTTAAAATATTTTATTCTTTATTATTACAAGTTGGAAATTGGTTTTCATTTGCTTAACTCTCAATAAGAATATGTATGGACAGAAGGCTTTCAGTTCAACAAATGCAGCTTGCCAAGTCAGCAACACCAGTATCCCAGTTGCATCCATAGCACTTAAGTACTGCCAGCAGAGTAAATTACAGTGCTTGGCTTATGAACTATTTGGCCGAGAGGCAGGCGTTGTGTGTGGCCACGTATATAACAATCAGTCCTTGGCAAAAGAAGGATTGGTCCCAGTGCAAGTGTGCAAGGGAAGAATGAACAGACCTTTCAAATTTTGTTATTTCTTTTCTCTCAGACACCGCTGTCTGCTGTGCAGGAGCTAGGAATGGCACTACAAAGCTGATCTACTGCTCATTGTAGTTAGAGATTCATTTGTATGCAGTGATTATTGAGCTCTGTAATCTGTGGCTACATTTAAACTTCCAGTTATTGGATCCACATTTTGCTGTCAGCTGCATGTGTGTGGCTTCTGTGCGTCAATGGGAACAGTGTAAGCATAGCTGAGGACAGAATCTGGCTGTGTGTATATACAAATAAGTATACACTTGCATCTCTTTATATACAGTAGTTGTAAGGAGAAAGAGAAATACATTTTCCTGAATGACAATATAATTTCCTTTCTGTACAAAATCTTCTTATTTCTTTGTAGAGACCTGGGCTTTCGGGGTGTAGCAGTCTTCTCTAGGAAACATGTAGGGCATTTGATGACTCTATTTCAACCAAAACAATGGTATTTATCCAAGTTTTTATCCTAAGCTTCAGCTGAATCACAACCTGAAATGTTTGGAAATTTTAAAAGAAGTGAGAGAGAAAAGGGAAGCTGTCAGAAAAGCAAGAGCAGAGCAGAGAAGAGAGAAAAAAGACCAAATGTTTTGTTTGTGTCTGAGACCGGAAACAGCAAGACCAAAATATCCCAGAACGTCTATTCTTGTTGTACTGACCCAGCCAAAACCAAGTGCTTCTGGAAATCTTTCAAGAAATCCTGTTTGAGTTATTTCCAGTCTTGCTTCCAGACCAGAGAGGCTTGGATAAGGCATTCAAAAGTTTGAAAGCTTATCAGCTGCTGCTTCTTTTTGCTTCTCCCCACCTAAACAAGAGCTCAGACTCATACTTAGCTCTCATGGCTGTGGCGCTTCTTTCTACAGATGTATCTCTTGTTCTCCACTCTTACAGGTCAGGCAGTTGAAATAACTGAATTTAGCTTTTCTAACCATAAAGCAAATCAAACTAAGAGAGATAAGTTGTTAAGTAACATCCTGTAACAGAGCAAGAGTTGGTGGTGACGTTGTCCTTCCTCTCATTGTTCTTTTTGAGTATTGCAACATTTTGAATATCAATATATATCCTCTTTGGTACAGTGGTTGCAGCTTACTCAATAATACAATTAGCCATTTATTTGTTGATGCAGGGGTGATGCTGCATTTCTCTTTGAAGCTGTCTCTGTATATCTGCATGCAGCTGCCCTTGCAGTTTAGGCAGCAGCTGGGACCATAATTTTTACTCTATTTTTTCAGAGTTCATTTGTTCTCTTTAAACTAAAAAAATATTCACCCTGACCTCATTGTTCATATGATCATTCATGTTTCGTTGAAGCCTGGGACAGAGGTGGTTCATATCATATTCTAACTCAAGTGTTTTTCCCATTCCTAATTATCTTAAAGAATTAAGTATTGGATCTTAACTAAAAAAAAAAAAAGTCAGTTTGATTAAGAACACTGTATCTCTCTCATAGATACTCTTCTGCTTCCAAAAATAATATTAGTACTTTGCACCATATATTTAAGGTATGTCATCCATAACTAAGCATCATTATTCCTATACTGTAACAAGTTTTTCAATTTTCATTCCTACTTGGTAAGTCATATCTCGGTCAAGACAAATCTTTTAAGATACAACCTCTTACAGAAGTCTGTCTCAACAATGTAACCATATATAACCTTACTTCAAGTTATTCAAATCCAGTTCTGCTTCGTTTGAAATGAGTAGCTGTGCATAAGTCATAGATTACATGTTCAAAAAGGAACAGTGTGGTTAACTACCTTCACCTGTGATACAAGACATTGGGCTAGCCTGGATTAGTTATTGCTGTAGCTAGATCATGACTTTCACACTAAACCCTTTTTTTTAATTTTTTTTTTTTTTCCACATAGTTATATGTAGACTCAGATCACCTCATACCTTTATTTTTTGTTTGATAAAGTGATTAGATTGCCTGGGTTTTTTTGATATGAGTCATGATTTCTTGTAATCTAATTATTCTCACAAGTCTTCTCTGAACTCTTTCCAAATATCAATCCTTCTTGAACTACAGGCATAGGAATCTACTTGAGTATTCCAGTAATGTTTACTTTGGGACAAATACGTAAGTGTTATTGACTCTTTACACTTGCTCAGTGCTCCCTTGTTACTAAATTAAAAAGTCTTCTTAGCCTTTTGAAAAATAGGATCATACATGAAGCTCAGATCAATTCAGAACAGGATCATCACCATGGGTCTTCCCAGAATTAGTTTCCCATGTTAATGTCTTCTCTTTTGTTAGTATCATTAATGTCCTTTATTCTTCAATATCTCTCTCGACATTTTTTTTCTTGTTCAAATTAAAATAAATACCATTTGCAAACTTCTACCTTACAAAACAATCAAGATTTCCTTTTGTCAGTAACATTTCTTCTTTATTATTTGGCGAGATCTAACGCTTCGTGATAACTGCAAACTTTGTTAATGACATTTTTATGTTATTTTCCAGGTCATTGACAAAAACTCATTAAAATGTATCACCAATGCATTACATATGGGATTACACTAAAAGCACACCTGCTTGATGATTATTTCTCTGACATCTGTCACTTAGTTAACAGATAATATATGTATTGTTCACTGTGTTAACTTTGTATTATAATATTCTGTATTTTTAATAAAAAATATCCTGAGATACACAGTCAAAGGTTTTTCTAGTAGGGCAAAATCAACAACCTTCTGACATATATAAGAAGGAAGATATATGTGGTTAAAGCACTTACTTTGAGTGTTATGAAAGAAGAGACTTGTAACTAAGTCTCTTGGTTCCTGATTCCAGTATTATTGATATTACCAGCTAGCTGTCTCTCAGTGCAAATGCTTGCATAAATTATTTAGAATCAGTTAATGTTAACGGAACTACAACATCCTTTAACAGATCTCTCCAGGCCAAATGATGCCTTGGCCGCATATATACCGGTATTCTAAATACTTTATTATTTACACACAAGATATTGATGAAGATCTGGAGAAACACGCACTATGAAACCAGGAAGAAGGAGCTGGTGAGGGCAGTCTGGCCATGGTTTCACACTACAACTGGAGTAAAATTGGTCAAACTTTGGCTAAAATAGTCAGGTCTTGCTTTTGTTACTGTAACCTACAGTTGTTCTCTCTTGTTGGATTTCATCTGCTGCTTTCATGAGCTATTTCTACTTCTCACCTGTTTCACTAGGAGTAAATTCAGATAAATGAAATGGCTTAACATTGACCAGAACAAGATTCAAAGGTGGTGACCAAAGGCAGGGAAGGAGAAGATTCTCAGGTGAAGGCTGAGGAAAAGATAAAAGTATGGCAAAGCAGAACAAATGAGAATTATTCTACTTGGTAATGCGCTGTTAGATGCAGTTTAGCCATTAAAAAAACAAAACAAACCAAATCAGCATGTTTTATAATAGAACAGTTGGGGAAGAAAAGGAACATACTAGCAGCTTTTAAATACATGTTTTACTATTCTAATAGCATCTATACCATAATTTATTAACTACAGATTAGACTTAAACTAAAGATTAACTCCAAGTTATGTACTAAATCCATGTTTTTAACTTGGTTTTTTGGTTACTACCTATAAGTAGAATGGCTAATATTATTTTTATTGCCAGTTACAATGAAACAACAAGAAATATTATTTAATTTATTAATAATTCTAAAATGCAACAATTTCACACAACTTAGACCATCAACTTCAAACGCAGGAAGTACAAAAATTTTTCATATTGGCTGACTGAAAGGCCTAGAGAAATGAAAAAAATACTTTAAAATGAGTTTCATTGTCCTTTCCAACTCATCAACACAATTATAGCATGGACAAATCACAAAACTAAATATGTCTGTAATGAAGAAGTATACATTTTAACAAAGAATTGGACTCAATTAGAATAATGTTTCAGAAATGCCATAAAAATATATTTGTTAGAATGACTTAAAGGTAGCAATATGTAATACACTGTGTGCATCTTGAAGTGCCAAAACAAACATGACTACATAATGCAAGACTGATTTGGAGAAGGATTTTCTAGACTGTAATCCTAATGGTGAAACCTGTCATTGTGGGTTCAATCATGCAATCCCCAGCAATTGTGCTAGGTTTATTCAAGCCAGTAATCGAGCCAGGCATTCCCATGTTCTGACTGTCACCAAATTCTTCTGACTCACCATACATAAAATGGCTAAACTCAGTGTTTTCTGCTTTCTTAAGTCTCTTGCTACTGTTTGTTCACTTCTGGCCTTGGTAACAGCCACCAACCAGTTTCTTAAGAAACCGCATACGGTTTATGTCAAGATTTTATTTTTTTTTCATCTCTAGCTGTTTTCTTTCTACTTTGATTCTTTCTCAAGGTTTCCTATCACCCTAAAAAACCTTTAATGCCCTCTACAATTCCACCTTTCTGGTTGCTACAAGTTACCTTCTTTAGCAGAGCGGTTGGATAGGATGATCTCTAGAGGTCCCTGCCATCCCCTAGCATTCTGTGATTCTGTTAGGATTCTGGTGTCTGATCTTCCACCATGACCACTTACAGTGGCCATGATGTGTTATCTTTCTTGTCCTTATTTCACGTTTTTCCTCTCCTTTCCTTCTTCCCCAGCAGAAAAAAAAAACAACTCTGTGAAAACACAGTTTTGATGAGATAATGCCAACAAAATTAGCAGGTTTAAATTAATATTTTTTGCATATGTTATGATTTGGTTGGTCCCTTAGGACTGATCTGTAACATTTTCCTTTTTGTAATTCTCAATCATCACCAAAATCCCATAAGTTAAAAAAAAATAAACTTGAAATGACCACTTATGTCATTCAGGTTAGGTCCTTGCATTTTTATACATTTAGAAACAATGCCACAACAAAAATTTCAAACACAAGTCAACCAGAGGGATTGATTATGTAAAGTCTGTTCTAGGCCATTTCTGTGACAGAAAGTTCAGGAGGTGAAAGAAGTTGGATATGTTACTTGCTACAGAGAAAGGAAAAAAAAAAAGTATATCCCTCTTCATAGAATGATTTGCCCTATAACAAGCCTGGATGCCTGAGAAAAGCTTCAAGGAGTTGCTCAAATCAGCAAGGTAAAGTCCATTTCATCTACACAAGCCTCTGAAAATGAGCAGTCTGCTCCTCTAGATTTGTATGAAACTCTGTCTGTTTTATAAGTACCTCCAAAGCATTATACATCAAACCAAAATAAATACATTTGAAGCAAATAAAATGAATCAAATTCTGGGAGTGCAGTCTAGATGAATAGTTTAAAGAAGATACTTAAATACTAAAATATCAGTGGAGAATGGTACTGTTCTAATTGCTGCTAATGGCTTCCTATTAAGCGAGCACGCTATAGGCACTTTTTGTCACAAAAACTTCTCTTTCTTCTGTTCTTGTCGTACTGGTAATTTCATATTCACAAAATAATCTTACTGACCTTACAAATATGAAGTCATGTGAAGACAGTTTGCTAGAGGTTAGAGAGTTAAATAATAATCTGTAGGGCTTCTCTACCCAACTGGGGAAAGTGTGTTCAACACAGACTAAGAAAGAAATAGAACATAAAAATTATCTTTCGATAGAATAAAAAAAATTGTTACTCAAGTCTGTCTTCTTTGACAGCAGTAGCAAAACTGTCAGTGACAAGTGAGCACGAGGGTTTTCTAAAATGATTGAAAGAGATATCAAAAAGTTATAATCTATTTGAGGCTTGCTGATTCAATTTCTTCAGAGCTTGAGGAGAAAGAAAAAGGAATATGCTTTTCCTGATATTTGTGGCCAAGGGAGGGCAATTGCATGAGAATATCAAGAAAGAAAAATTTAATAGAAAGAAATTACACAAACCCATTGAATACCTTTCTGTTTAATTCCTATTCAGTGACTCCACGGTTGTAAATTTAGGAAGAGTGCAATTAAAGTAAATAATTAGAAAGCTATAATAGAAATTAGTTTAATGAGCTTTAAACTTAAGGCAACAATCAATGCCCTAACTTAGGGAAGACAAGGAGGGAAATTTAAAACATTCCCAAAAGGAAATAACCTTTAAAACTGGAAATAACTTAATGGTGCAAAATGCATATCCACGTTTGCATCCCAAATTTTGATAAATGTTTATGGGAATAGTTGTTACTTTGGCATTATTTTCACTTGTTCCTTTCTCTTGAAGGCTCATAAAAGACTGTATAGTACCTTTCTTGAGAATATCATGATTTTTGTGATAAAACTAACATACTTTTCTTTGTGTCGATAGTAATTAAGTGAGCCAGCATGTAGCTAAAAATATTGTCTGATCATTTTTCTTCCTCTCTGTGACTCTACAGCTGTTTCAGTGCACAGGTGGGTTGCTACAATTTTCTGAAATCAGCTAGAAGTGATTGATTTTATTAAAAGAGAAAAACCAATACACAAACATACACCAGACAAAAACCCTGGGTGCATGTGATGTAAGGTAATTTATCTGTGTAATGTAATCTGCAAGTGGCGGTTTACAGTCAGTTTGTTCAAGGACAGGTAAATTACTTTAAGAAGTTGAAGTCTCAAGAAGACTTTTCCTAGCATTTTTCACTCCCTTCTGGATAAACTTTAAAGTCTACTCACTCTTCTTCTTGATGTTAAGTGCAAAGTAAGATGGGTGGTACCACAAAAATGAGCCAGAAAGAAATTTTTAAATAGGAGACATTAGTTTTTCACCTGTCATATCAAGGAGTGGGTGGGTGGATGATAAACTGTGGCATTAGCTATAACAAAGTCCCATGAGTTTGCTTCAGAAGATTAAGGAAAAAATTTGCTAGATGTCTTTATTATTGATATTCTAAATTTTACTTACTTTAGACTTAGGATTATCAGTAACCTTAGGGTTTTTCATAACTTCAGGTAACTAGGGATTTAGTAATTCGCTGTTGTATTCAGGCAACAGAAATCTGTTTCAAATAAGAAATGATTCTACATCATTGAATTTCAAGTAACCAAGATGCAACCGCATTTTATAATTCTACAATAAATCAAAGCAGGGAATATGCTCTTCTGTAAAGGAATAAATTTATGCTAGTTGTTAGAATACTTGATTTGGATGGTGCTCAGGAGAGGTGGTCCTTGGTAGAAAATATAGTTGAAAATAGAGCCACTGAATTTAACTTCTTACCTGCATTTAACTTCTTACCTGCCAAGTGGGAGAAATGAGTTCATAGATTTTGCATTTTCTCTCACCTTGCCCATTCATACCTAGCTCTGTTTGGGTGCCATTTTTGCTCTCTAACTTCAATTAAGGCTATACTGTCAAACCAACAACAAACAGCTCTAGGGAAAGAACTGGGAAGGGGACTTCTAGGTCTAAGCGAGTACAATTTGTCACGATTAACATGGATAAAGTAAGTTACAGGCTTAAGAATGTGAATCATAATAGCCAGACCTAGTAAAAAAGGACCTTGAGCCCACTCTTAACTTCCTGGTAAAGACAGATGTGTTGTTAATGTCCAGAGCCTCTCTAATAATGAAAATGTAATGCATTAATAAGTTGTACAACTACTCTTTTGCTATATGCTTGAATATTTCTGGAACTTTAAATCAGTCTGAAAATAAAAATGTTGATGTAGAAAAAAATATTAAACTAATTCTATTGAAGACATACGCATGCAAAGTAAGATTTTCTATATAGTACAACATAGATACTGTATGTACTTCATGCATGTTATGCATGAGTTTTAATTCAAAGGGACTTTCAAACGAAGAAGGAGTAAGAGAAGAAAATGGCAAATTCTTTCTCTTCAGCCTCTTAAATGCAACTTAGTGCAGAATATCCATCACTGTTCAGAAAGGCACATAAACCAGCTTCTTGGCTCTTTTTACTGTACTATAACTCATCTTTGCTAGGAACCGTCACCCCTATAACAACTTAAAGTTTTCCCTTGGCTTCATTCTCACAAACAGTAGATGGGGAAAACGATTTACTGCATCTACAGAGGCAGCACCGGAGGAAGAGATCTCTGTCACGGCAGGGCTGTGACGAGCGTGACTTGCTAATTTAGCATCATGCCCTATCAGCATGAAGTACCTACTGTCTGGAGCCCAGTTTGCTGCTGGAGTGGCTGCAGCACTACAAATGTTTTTTGGGAGTCTGAGGATAGCAATGCTATTGCAGGAGACTTTAAAGAGCATTGAATATACTTTTAAGGATCCTAACCTGTTTTTTCTTAGCACTGCAGAAGCATGTGCCTGGGCCATCACTGGTCATCTCATTTACTAGCCATGATATTTAACTTATGCACAGCCAGCCCTGACTTTCCCTGATAGGTGGAATTTAACCTCACCCACAGCCCATGATCCGCCCTTCGTGACCGTGGGCCCTGCTGAGCCAGACTCACCCATGAGGCCATGTCCCAGCCTGGCCTTGCCCATTCTCTTGGAAGAGCCCAGTGCCTGGGGCTTGGCCTGCCCTGGTGGCCTGGTGCTGCCCTTCTTCTAGCTGGGAGCCTAGGTAGGAACCCCTGAATCCCGTGGGCTGCCCTGGCCCTCAGGAACCTTGGTAGTAATTCAGTAGGTACAAGCACATAAAAATAGCCAAAGAAACACAAATATATATATATATATATATATATATATATATATATCAATGATGCCCATAGCAATGGGTGGACAACTGCACATGCCTCTTCATTTTCCTATAATGGGTGGACTGTGAAAATGCTTTCCCTTGTAATCCTGAAGCCTAAAATTAATTAGGTTAAGGTCTGAATATTATTTTACTGTGAATCAAATGTGTACATCCACTGAGAGTTGAGTCCCTGGTCTTTTCGTTTGAAGAAGAGGGATTATCATTGTGCAGGGAGTTTCTAGCAAGCTGTACAAGTTGTCCCAGTCCCACATATAAGTTATTCTCTGGCAATAGAAATGCTCCCTTAGCAAATTGTTTTTCAAAATGATTATTTTTTTTTTAATTCTAATAGTCAGAAAAATGCACAAACTATCTGTTATAGCCAAAACACTTCAGCTTAAATCTAAAACGTCTCAAGAGTGCTCTTCCTTTCGAACGAACCACTTAGAAGCATCAGCACAGCGTCAGGAAGTACTCTGCTGGTGTTCCTAGATTTCCCTTTCTTCACTCTGGTGTGTCTGTGTCTGTGTGTGAAAAAATTTGTCTTTACATGAAGATTATGGCTCAACCAGGTTGATGGTCCTGTGGTGATCTGTTTACGAGATCATCCAGATTTGAGAATACTGATATTATAAGTATAAATTTTGTCTTGAGTGCAGATGAACTGATGGGTGAATAACTGTTAGGTAAGATTAGCTCTGCATGTACATAAGTTGTTATCACAGCCAAGTAGATTTCTAAGCCTTTCGTGCATAAGTTAATTAATGGGGTTTTTTACTTCATCTATAAAACTTCTTGAAAGGCTAAACATAGCAGTATTTCAGCAACATGGGAACAGTATGATTTCAATTATTGACAATTTGCCAGGAACTGCTGGAGCCATACTATGTTTTTGAGTATTGTTGGAGTAATTCTGAGTAATTAGAATAGCTAAGAAAACTACAGTTTTTTAAGAGAGAGAGACTTGATCCTCTCTTTCTCATCAAGCAATTACTGTGTGTTCAATGATTTTTGTCTTATTTCAGTATTTCACATAATTACAGAATCTCAGAATGATTGGAGGGATGGGAGGGACGTCTGAAGGTCATCTTGTCCATGCCCTCTGCTCAAACATGGCCAGCTAGAGCCAGTTGCACAGGGCCATGCCCAGAAGACTTTTCAATATCTGCAAGAATGGAGATGCCACAACTTGCCTGAGCAGCCTGTGCCGATGCTATCACCCTGAAAAAACCAAAATGTTTCCTGCTGTTCAGAAGGAACCTCCTGTTTTGTTTGCGCCCATTGCTTCCGAAAAGAGCCTGGTTCTGTCCTCTTTGCACCCTCCCTTGTCTTATATTTATACGTATTGACAAGGTCCTCCCTGAGCCTTTTTATCTCAAGACTGAACAGAACTCAGCTCTCTCAGCATTTCCCCATGTGAGAGATGCTCCAGTCCATTAAATACCTTTGAGGTCCTTTGTTGGACTCGCTCTGGTATGTCCATATTACCCTTGTACCAAGGAGCCCAAAACTGAACACAGTATGCCAATGGCCTCACTGGTGCTGAGTAGAGGGGAAAGACCCCCTCCCTCGACTTGCTGGCAATGTTTTTTCTAATGCATTCCAGGATACCATTTGCCTTTTGTGCTGCAAGGGTACATTACTGGTTCTTGTTAAACCTTGTGTCCACCAGGACTCCCAGGTTCTTTTCTGCAAGCTGCTTTCCACTTTGGTGGTTTTCAGCATATGCTGGTGCAGAATGTTGTTCCTCCCCAGATGCAGTACTTTTTACTTCTCAGTGTTGAACTTCAGGAGGTCCCTATCATCCCATTTCTCCAGCCTGATGAGGTCCCTCTAGATGCCAGGATGACCTTCTGGCATATCATCCACTTCTCCCATTTTTGCGTTATCTGCAGACTTGTTAAATGTGCACTCTGCCTCATCAACCAGGTCACTAATGTTAAACATCCTCTGGGCCAAGTCATTTAGCCAGTTTTCAAGTCACCTCACTGTTTGCTCATCCAGCCCATATGTAAATGGTTTGTCTATGAGAATTCTCTAGAAGATGCTGTCAAAGGCCTTACTAAAGTCCACATAGAAAATATCCACAGCTTTCCCTTCATCTACCAGGCCACTTATTTCACCACAGTAGTTTATCAAGTTGATCAAGCATGACTTCCACTTGGTGAATCCATACTGACTACTCTGACTACTCCTGATGATTTTCTTGTCCTTAATGTGCCTGGAAATGGTTTATAGGATTAGCTTCTCCGTCACTATTCCAGGGATCAAGGCAAAGTCGACCAACCTGTGGTTCCCTGGGTCATCCTTCTTACCCTTCTTGAAGAGAGGAATGACATTTTGTTTCCCTGAGTCTTCAAGCATTTCTCTGAATCACCTTGATTAATCAAATATTTTTGTGTGGCCTTGAAATAAGACCTGTCAGCTCCCTCAGCACCTGTATGTACATTCTGTCAGGGCTTATGAACTTATATGTGTTGGGTTTGCTTAAGTGTTCCTTGACATAATCCTCTTCCACCAAAAAGTACATCTTCCTTGCTCCAGACTATCCTGCCGGTGTCTGGGGACCTGGGATTGCAGAAAGTTGGTCTCACTAGTAAAGGCTGAAGCAAAGAAGGATTTCAGTAACTCAATCAGGTCTTGTATAACCAGAGACCTTGTTTGATTCAGTAGTGAGTCCCCATTTCCACTATTTTTCCTTTTGTCACCTATGTACCTACAGAAGCCTTTCATGTTGTCTTTGACATTCATGGCCAAGTTGGAATCCATTTAGTCTTTATCTTCCCTAACTTCATCCCCAGATGCTTGGACAATGTCTCTGTTTTATTCACAGGTTATCCAAGCTTGCTTCTACCCTTTGTATGCTTCCTTTTTGTGTCTGGTTTGTCTAGGAGTTTGTGTTTGAAGTTGGCCATCTCAATTGGTAATCTTATTGAAGGACTCCTTCAATATTGAAAACAACTGTCCTACCACAAGATAAAAGTTTGTTAGTTAAGGATTTTGTGAAATGAGAACACAAGTCACTAGAGAATCTTTGCATCTGGAATACCTGTGACAATGACCCAACCTATTTCAAAATAATGTGGCTGGGAAAATTACCTTTAAAAATTTTGTCAATAATAAACTTAAATCATTATGCAGACATCAATTTGGAAGGTCAGTGAATCTGGTGAAGGGGCTGGAGAAAAAGCCTTATGAGGTACGCCTGAGGGAACTGGGGTAGTTTATCCTAGAGAAAGGAAGCTGAGGGGAGACCTTGTCACTGTCTACAACTACCTGAAAGCAGGTTTTAGCGAGGTGGGTGTTGATCTCTTCTCCCAAGTGATAGATGATAGGATGAGAGGAAATGGCCTCAAGTGCACCAGAAGTAGTTCAGATTGGATATCAGGAAAAATTTCTTCACCGAAAGGGTTTTCAGGCACTGGAAGGAGCAGCCCAAGGAGGCAGTTGAGTCACCATTCCTGGAGGTGTTTAAAAGATGGGTAGATGAGGTGCTCAGGGATGTGGTTTAGTAATGGACTGGTACAGTTGGACTCAATTATCTCAAAGATTTTTTCCAACCAAATGATTCTATGATTCAGGAAATAGAGATTGCCCTTCCCAAGTAAAATATCTTTCCATTTCTTATTGTTGTTTTCATAGATCACCTCCTCCCACTTTAGCTTTTTCTGTTTTCCTGATCTGGATCTATTGTTTGGTCAAAAAAAAAAAAGAGCACTGCAAAAGATTTTCGATGTCTGAAAACAATGTCTGTTCACAATTACACAAAAAATGAACCATCTGGCTTATTTGCATGAAAGCATAATCATGACTAATTAGTAACAAGTTGGGGGTGATATCCATGTACTTTATACTTGAGATCATTATCCATGAATTATGGACTTTACCCACATTATAGGAACCAATATTTTAGCCCCATTATTTCTCATTCCATATTAAAAATGCTTACTTACATCATTACGATGACTGATCCCTACAAGCTGGTTGAAGTATTAGTCTTTACAAGCTTGAGGATTGTAGAAAGCATGCTTCAACATAAACACTTACTCATTCTTAGTTATTCTAACAAAATTCCTTATACACAGGCAACACCATAAATTCAAAACAAGAAAAAAAAATATATTTTTTTAAGCATGTGAAATAGAAGCAAAAGGAAGAAGAAGGCAGGAGCATGCTCACCTTTGAATATCAGCCTGTTCCTGACAAGAAATGGGGACAGTGTGGGGCTCCAAGTGAGGAAGTGGCAAGAATTGCCCCAAATTCTCTTGAGGGATTCAATTCTACTTTCAAATCTGATCAGATTGGGGATGAGTAGCTGCTCCTGTAGTCAGTGATGGATTCCTAGGTCCCTAGCTTAGCAAGCAGCATACAATTAATGGGTATTAGCAGCTCATTTTTCTGCATGAGTCTGAACTGGCTCCAGCACAGCTCAGGAATGCTGAGCATTCATGGCAAGTAAGGACATACATTCTCTTTTTTTTAATAAATCAAAACCTGTGAGTTCAGCAGGTTTACAGTTAATTAATGCCCCAAAAGTGTATTGTGATTGGACTTCTAAATTATCTTCTAATTTCTAGTTGAATTTCATGCAAAGGCCTTTAGAAATATTTTTGACAATTTATTCTTGTCTGTTTGGAAAACTGGATTCATAATTGTGTATTACTTTTATTGCAAGATGTGCAAAATGCACTTTGAAAGTGATTTTCATAGAATCATAGAACGGCTTGGGTTGGAAGAGACCTTAAATATCATCTAGTTACAACCCTGTTGCCATGGACAGGGGCACCTTCCACTAGATCGCGTTGCTCAAATCCTCATCGAATCAGCCTCGAACACCTCCTGCGATGGGGCATCCACAACTTCTCTGAGCAACAAGTTCCAGTGCCTCATCACCTTCACAGTAAAATATGTCTTCCTAATATCTAATCTAAATCTCCTCTCTTTCAGTTTAAAAACTTTACCCTTCATCTTATCACTGCACTCCCTGGATAAATAGTCCCTTCCCATCTTTCTAGTAGCCCCTCCCTTTAAGTACTGGAAGGCTATTTGGAGACATCTCTTCTCTAAGCTAAAAGAGCCCAACTCTCATTAATATCCTGAGCTTTACAATTCCTTCCTGGATAACATGGTACTGGGTTAATAATCTTGAGGAGATGAGAGAGTCAGAACTATCTTGGGGACTGCTAAGCTCACTGAATCCTTGAATCATTTTGCCCCTAACATCCCATATAATGTGTAGTTCTATAAGAGATATATTCAGCTGGTTAGATATCCAAAAAATATTAGTTCTTTTAAGTTTTCACTAATGTCAGTATCTCATCCTGAGGTTTTGCTCTGTGTGTAAAATGGTTGGAAAGCCTAAAATGTAGGGGCTTGTCAAGGCAATTAATACAGATCAAGTACCTTGATACCTTGCATATCACCTAGAAAGTAATCAGGCACTTCAAAGAACCAGAAAGCTGCCACACAGAATGAAGGCTTGTTTAGACTTATTCACTAAGAGATATCAGGCACAGACCTGGGTCTCTCTGCTCTCAATTTAGGACTGAGAACATGGATTATATTTTCTAGAATAGTTTCTAAGGGACAGAAGTGGAAGGTGTATTCTACAAGATAAGGAGCCACAAAACTTTGACACTGAACACTATTGCTACTCTGTGCTGGGCACCTGGATTCAGTTCCCTTGTCAGATGAATTCCCTTTCCTTTATTCCCAAGTAATGCCTCTATCACCAAACTATGAGGCATTACTGACAGGGAAAAAATTAATTGCTCTTATAAAGTATGGTTGTTGTGGAACCAATAACTATGGTCCTGGGGCAGTGGGATTAAAGAAACAAAACACAATGGAATACAACTCTGCTTCTTCCAGTTTGCTGCTTAAGAGGATTCAGCTGGCACATGAGAAGTCTGGCTTCTGGTCTATGGAATCAGTACTATTTCTGGTTTCATCCTGCCCTGCAGAAGAACCAACACACTTCCTCTTGGAAAGCTAGGAGTAATCTGCTCCTCATTCCTTCTTTTTGACTCAACAGTTTCAAGTTCTTCAGCGCCCAGCAGCAGGCTTTTAACTGGAGGAAGAACTACACCAGAATAGTAAGTACAATTTCTGGTACCATGAGAATTGTAAGTCAGAATCTCCTCAAGGTGCTGAGGGGGTTTACTAAATCATTACCAATACCAATGCTACTGCATACAGTTATTGAAAAACTAAATCATTGCCAATATCAATGGTACAAATTAATTTTTCTTTCTCTTCTGCATCAGTTGCAAAATGCTACCTGTGAAAATGGATTTTCCTTTTGATCTGTTTACGTTTTATGTTTCAAAATCTAGAAGGACTGAGAAGAAATTGCATAAGAAAATCTAAGTATATATCACTTCTGTGACTTCCTTTAGACATATCCTAAGTTAAGAAAATCCATAACCTGAAGTAATGTGTTGCACTAACTTTGAGTGAAAAACTATCATAAGTCAAAAAAAGTTTATAATGCAAATATATACTCTATATCGTTAGATAAGTGATGGTTTTCAGGCAGTAGCAAAGTTCTATGAGACCCCTTAAAATATTTAAGATGTTTAAATGACTATGCCTTGTCAAGAGTATAACCTACCACATAATTGCCAGGATCATTAAACCTTTACTGAAAAAGTGTGATTCATAGAGTCATAGCAGTAGACAAAATTGTGACCGAAAATGTGACAATGAGATGGACCTAGTCAAATATCTTACTGAGCAAACAACAAGCAAAGTCATTAAAGCAGTCTATTTGCATGAAAAGTATGAGTGATGGACATGAAGGGAAAAAATATAGCTTTCAGGGTCATGTAGTGAGCTGAGTTCTTTACTTGACTTTTGTTTCAACCTCAAATATGGAAGTAGAATGAAGCCAAAATTAATAAATGAGGTCATTCTGAGACTTGAACTTTTGGTGGCTTGCCCATCATTAAATATCAATAAGCAGCACTCGTAAAAAAATCCTTTTAAAGAGAAATGGCAGAAAAGTGTGCAATGGAATATGTCTGCATAGCAAAGAATTTAGCAGGAATTTCCATCAAACTGAAGAACAAAAATGAAGAGCAGACAGCTGTTAAATGTTTTGACAGAATGTGCTAATAGGAGTTAAATAGCACAATATCCATCTTGTTTTTGGGTATAACACATTTGCTGAATAGTTTGTCTCTAATCATGAAAAGATTTGATTACAAAAAAAAAGGTCTTGTATTTTTAGAGAAATAAGCAAAATAAGTAACATGAATTTCTAATTCATGAATAGAAAATGTGACTGCATTTTTGGAGGCAAAATAGCTAAAACATTATTTTTAAATTAATAATTGTATTTTCAATGTTGGCATTTTTTACTCTAATAAAATAAGCATTTCAAATTTCAAATTAAAAATTGGCAGGCTGCAACCGGTAGACTAAGTGGCTCCACTTCAAATAATATAATGAAAAAATATTAAAATAATATAATATTTCAGAGTTTTATTTAGCATAATCTCTGCCATTGTAGAGATTGGCCATGTACCCTTTGGACTTCCCAAAACCACTTGAACTTTATTCTGGTAATCAGACCAAAAGTTCATGAGAGGCTATAAGACTGGAGAAAATATCTAAAGTCAAAACTGGTGCCATTCCTGCATCTTGGAGGAAGATCTGAATGCTCATAGGAGCTATTTCTTCCTTCCACATGTTAGCATGTTTAATACAGGAAAAGTTATTTCAAACCAGCAATTTGATCCTGTCATGCTAAGAAAATAATCCCATTGTAATTACAGCATGTGTTCTTGCCTGTCTGATAGTGCATGGGAAGAGGTAAATTCAGGAACTGAAACCCCCCTGCACACCCTGGGATTGACCTCATTTTTCCAATGATCCAAGAGTCTAGCAGTACTACAGAATTCACACGTGGGTGTCACAAGTAAGTGGCACAGCTCAGAACCTCAGGTCTCAGAATTTGTATTGCAAATTAATGTGGATGTTTGTTTTACTGTGGTTTAGTTGAAGCGCACACCTCTTCCAGTCCTCTGAAGCAAGAGTGCCATTTGCTGATGTATTCCTGCTGCTCTAAGGGGAAGTTGAAATAAGTGACAGAAATCAAATGATGTTTTAGACATTGTTATATCCATAGACTCATTGAACATTTTGGGTTGGAAGGGACCAGTAATGATCGTGTCCAACCCCCGGCACTGGCAGGGATATTTTCCACTAGATCAGGTTGCTCAAAGACCCATCCACCCTGGTCTTGACAAATTTCAATGATGGAGCTTCCATAACTTCAGAGCAATCTGTTCTAGTGTCTCACTACTCATCATAAAAAAAAATAAATCTTCTTTATATCCAATCTAAATATATCCTTTTTCAATTTAAAACTATTAGTCCTTGTCTTGTTAGTAAAGGTCTTGGTAAAAGTCTAAGTCTTTCTTATAACCCCCCTTTTAGTATTCAAATGTTGCAATAAGGTCTCCCACAAGAGAGGTGGTCCATCACCTTGATCACTTTTGTAGCCCTCCTCTGAACCCGCTCTATATCTTGTGCTGAGGGTTCCAGAATTGAATATAATAATTCAGGTGATGTCTCACAAGAGTGTAACAGAGGAGGAGAATCACCTTCCTCAACCTTCTGGCCATGCAGCCCAGGTTATGATTTGTTTTCTGGTCTAAAACACACAATATCAACTCAGGTGGATTTCTTCATCCACCAGCATCCCCAAGAGTTTCTCTGCAGGGCTGCTCTGGATTAATTCATTCATCAGTCTGTATTGATATCAGGGACTGCCCTAATCCAGGTTCAGAACCTTGCACTTAGCCTTGTTGAAATTCATGATGTACACATAAGACTACTCCTCAAACTTGTCAGGGTCCTTCTAGATGACATCCCTTTCCTCAAGTGAAACAAGCACACAACGCAGATGATGTCATCTGTATATTCAGAAGTATTCTTCTCTTGGTTTAGAAATAGAAGACATTAACTATTCTGAAAGCATCAAACCATTTGTAACAAGGCAAATATGGATTAAAGCCCATGTGAAATACAATCGCAATCACAGTATTTTGCATTGGCTTTTCTTGTCACACTCTGAAACTACAACACTAAGAAAGTACTTGACAAATTTTAAGCCATTTTTGACAAAGAGCACACAACTGACCTTTCATGAGCATTAAAATGGAGTACACATACAGTACAATAACGGGGTTGTTAGGAGATAAGGTGCAAGGATTGATTATGGACCTCTTATCCAGCTTACAGCTAGTGATTACCTTCATTTATACCCTACCTTCATAGCTCATATTATATACTAAAATCTATGGCCTGGGAACATAGCAAACCAATAGACTGAAACAAAGCCTTACACTGCTCTTTTCAGTCTCTGAGAGAGTGCTTGCTGCATGAGTAGCTATTTGGTGGTTTTATACTTGTTCAGATCTCTGCTGTCCTGTACAATGAAATAGCTCATGCTCATGTTTGAATGTAACTACACATCACACTACAAAAAGTATACTTGAAGAAAAAGAAATTAGGGTCGTGTGTGGCCAGTGCCAGATTGATTCTGGTATTTTCTAACTTCTAACTCTAACTGGATTTTTCTGGTTTTGCAATATATTCTTTTAATGCTCTTCAGACAGCTTGTTTTTAAGAATCATATGTCAAAATGTCTTTTCTGTTATTCTGAGTTTGCACTGACTTCAAAAGTTTGTTTTCGTAAGCTATGTTATTGGTGCTAAAAGTCAGATCCATACAACACAGTGCCCTAGATCCATCCACGCGTACTGAAACAACCAGTGAGTATCTGTGTCTAGGTTACGAAATTTTAAGGATTTGGATGGAAAATACCACACTTGTGCAACTACGTTCAAATCTATTAAGTCCAGTTGAATTATTTCAGTACTGGTTCTCCATTTTTGTACACGAGATTTGCTGGAGAAAATTGGAACTTGCAGGAGGACTCGGTTGTTTTAAAGGGATTCACATGTACAACTTGTGTGAGGCTTGGTGAAACAATATGATTAATGAGTTCATTCCTTAGTCCATATGCTTATTCCTGTACTCTTTTACAAACTTGACACTAGCAGTCCTGTGGCCAGAAACAGTCAAAATCTGGTCTCTCAAATTTGGGACAGAAAACTAGACCAGTCACATATGTGGGGAATTTTTCACTACGCAGAAAGAACCCGGTTTCTCAAACAGACTGAAACTGCAAGAAATAGCCAAGGATGGAGACATGTTTCTGGAGTGTAAGCAGAAAGGAATGAACCTACTTAGACATTTATATGTGCATATTGGCAACTGGAGGTTTTGTCAGTGTGGATATGATTCATTTGTTGATGCATGGCAGTGTAATACCATTTCAGATGTGCTATGGTATCCTATCTGACCTCCAACAGATTTTGTTGAAGAACTGTTCCTCCATAGATTCTATATCATATATGCCTGGAACACAACTGTCTCACATATCTCAGCACATCTTCAAATGACAGTAGATGCCTGTGTTTAGGCAAGTGAATCCCAGCCAATGTAATAGTTTACTTGTTTCGTTGCATTAAATCAAAACTTTGGCATCACTGATTTTTTCCTTTCAAAGGGTCAATTCAGGATGCACAAACCTCTGGCATTAATTTTTAATCCATTGTGGAATCCTTTGAAAGTATTTTCATTGCACAGCCAGTTTTTCTGCTGACTAACTTGGTCGGATACAGGTAGTAAAAATCAGCATCTCCCTGTATTACAGAAGGCTAAATATTCTTTCCCACTGAGTAGTCCCATCACTGTCTTAACAGCTACCAAAGTTTGCTAAGGAACGCATTTAAAGAAAACCATACAAAAAAACATGCAGCTGACCTGCTGTTTGATACTGCCTTCAGAAATGAATGGTAAGTCTCTTTGAAAAAGGGCAAAAAGAAATGCTGATGGCAGCACTATTAACAGACAAGGAGAATGGAAAAAAACTAGAGTGTCATTTGGGTTGAACTCACTAACATTTTTCTGTGATATGTGAACTTGCATAGAATAGTCTGCTAATTTGTGGCTTTCTCTCAAAAATAGCCATGTGAGTACTTATGTTTGATTTACTAGTGTAATTTGTGGCCAGAGCAACTGCTACTATCAGCTGTATTTATGGCAACTGTAATATATCAACCATAAACTTATAAATGTCAGCATTGCAGCTAATAACAAAGCCCAGTGTTTGATGTTATTCGTTGAAAACAGAATATTAGGCATCCATGTTACTGAGATCAGTGAATTCACATAGCTAATAAAGAGAGATAGGAATTCAAAGTTCATGTGTAGAAATGTTGCGTTTTCTCCAGTACTTCTGAAATTTCTCAGCAGTATTACTCTCTGTCTACTAAGAGGCATTAGCGAGAAAGTTTAAAACTATTCTAATAGTGTTTACAGTTCAAATGATCTATTGCAATATCCCCTTTTGAAGCTGTTCAAATAAACATTATAAACATGTTTGTTATTAACATATGGTACTGATACAAGGAGAAGACTTAATTCGCTATGTTATTTATGCAGCAAAATGTCCTAATGATTCCCAGCCTAAGATGAAAAGCTGTTGCGGCACCATCCATGTATTAGATAATGTCTTGGCACTTTCCCTATTATACTGTTATAAATAAATATAATGATTAAAACAGGGTGGTGTCTGGTGTCCTAAGATGCATTTTCGGTTTGTCCTTGTTTCCAGACCAGATCCACCCCCTGCTGGCAGGAGACTTCTTGACAAAGATCTGATAAAGAAATAGAGCAAATAGCATAGGAGTTGATTCAAAGCCTATTGAAGGTAATTGATGGTTTCTAATGAAGCTGAAAAGGTCCTTGTGGACATGCACTGATGACATATAAAACAGCATTATCAAGGGCTCTACCATGTCAACAGATAAAAAAAATGAGCTTGCTTTGGGGAGGTCTTATTTCAGAGAAAAAAAAATCTATCTTTTCTCTCATTTTTTTTTTTTATCTGCAGAACACCTCCATTATTTTCTCTCTGTTACCTTCCTTTTTTAACTTCCCATGTGAGATACTTCATCTCTCTGTCTTCTTCCCTTTCTGAACACGAGAAATAAGCAGGTTCAAACCAGCTGCAAAATGAATTTTCATTATATCTTGCAGGTATCCAACATAAATACTAAATGTGAAACAAGAAAAATTTCTATCACGATGTTATGTTAAAGAGAGGGTAAATGAACAGGTAACCGTGTGTGATAAGTTCAGGTGTCAAATGGCTCCTATAACTGCCTATGTGAATACTTGGACCCTTTGGTAAACTTGAGGTAAATGGCAATGAAACACGTTCTTGATATTTGGAAATGAGCTGACATGCAGAGACATTCACCCAAAATCATAAAAGCTGTTTCAGACACTTTATTCCATTCAGGCTGGTACTACCATTTCCTGATTTACATAAGTACATCTTAAAGAGAATATTTCAAAGTCTGCCTCCTGATCAGCTTTAGATCAGCTTGTGTTTGGCTGACTACCTCCCGGTGACACATGACACCATCCCAGAAGCCTTTCTGCCCCAGCTACCACACTGACAGGAGCAAGTACACTCACTGGAAGCACCTACTGCATCTTTCAGAGTGAAGGCACAGACAAGATGGGTTTTAGTCCTTTGGCTGGAGAATTAC
Organism: Tapera naevia; assembly: GCA_033556795.1. Taxonomy (NCBI): domain Eukaryota; kingdom Metazoa; phylum Chordata; class Aves; order Cuculiformes; family Neomorphidae; genus Tapera; species Tapera naevia. The sequence continues at coordinate 19,344,122 of JAUMJJ010000059.1, forward strand.
ATCCCAAGTTATTAATGATTGTTCTTTTCCTCCTGGGTAGAAAGAACATGAGGAAGGTAACGTGTGCAGGGGAAAGAACGTGAGGAAAGACAGATGTTATCCATCTTACCGAAACGATGCCCTATAGTTCTGCATTAGTATGAGAAGACAGAATCTGAATTAGCATTAAGACAAAAGGGAGGAAGGAAGGCCAGATATTATCTGTGATGTCCTCCAGCTTATCCCAGACCTTTCCCCTTATCATAGCCTTGCTGAAAGCCTCAACTCCACTGCTGTCAGCACTTTCAGTCTCACCGCACCATACCATGTATGCAGGCTCACAGCTGCACAGATAGAAAATGCTTCCTTAAGGCTGAAGATGTGGTATACGCTTACCGTAAAGATATGTTGCTACTTAGTGAAAGCTTCATTTAATTAGGTCAGAGAGCAACAGCAGCTGAGCTGAGCTGAGCTGGGACAACATGGTCTTAAAATGAGTTCATAATTACGGAACAGAGTCTCCTGGGCCAGAACAGGTATTTTGGCTGTTTTCATCAGCTGAAACCTGTGCTCTGCTGCTGCAACCAGTGTTAGTCCTAATGAAAATTTTTAACACATGATACCATCTCACCTTGTTGTTGTTTTACAAACATTTCCAAAAGCACCTACAGCACCAAAAGCACTGAAGATATCTTAAATCAAAATTTTGAACTTTGTGATATGCCATAGAACACCAAATGAATACTGTTGCAGATCTGAATTAGGGACTTATCTAACGATATACAAGCCTATGTTAATTTTGACAATGTAATTAAAATCATCATATCTTTAGTTACTGCCTTCAAACAAAAAACTCCTCTTTTTCTTGTCATATTTTGTTCAGATAAAACAGATTTCCTTCTCATTTGCTTATACGTAGATCTGGTTGGAATAAAAAAACATGCTCTTAAAGAAGGGTGGCTGATTTACGAAAGCATAAATATTTTGGGAATATGTATGACTCTTGACAACACTTGTCACTGACATTTTTTGTAGTGCAGAACTATCCAATCATTTCTCACCAGCGAGTTAGAAAACAAGAGAAGGAAGTATCTGCTTTTAAAAAGAAATAAAATAGCTATTTTGACAGCTACATTTTGTTGAAGCGACTGAATTTTCTTGATTCTGTTCTAAAGTAAAATGTACTGTAATACTGAAAACTATAAGAAAAAAGAGTTCTTTGCTTACGGTCACTTCTAAATAATGATATTATTTACAATAATAAACCATTGACTTCTATGTTCTTTCTAGAGCATTTAGGAGGATTTAAAAATGCAAAGGAAAAAGAAAGCTCCTAAGTCATGAAAAAGAGTATGACAATTATTCTGTAATGTGTTTGTCCTTAGCATTGTTTATTGGTGATATTTTTAAGGCTGTGAGTTTGCCTTACAGTTGGCTAGACAAATGCACATACTCCAAAATACATTACATGTACCTTAGCTATCTGTAAGTTAAACATCTAATTTCAAATTAGTTGTTTCCACAGTCAATAGAGAAGAATAGAGAGTGAGAATGGATAAGCAAGAAAACTCCAGTGAAGTAATGGTGGAAATTAAACAACTAGCCTAAATTAGGCATCTACTTGTACCTTAGAGGTATCTAAATGAAGGCAAAATTAATTCAGCTGTCCTAATGCGAGTCTCACACCAATGATCACTGCATACACTTAATGTAATGAAAATGCTTGTTCTTGGCTGTATTTTTTTTTTAATATTACAAGAAGTAAATTGCTGCGAGCAAATAGCTAATTCCAAGAAGTACATCTTAATTACAAGTAAAACTATCCTTGGATGAAAAAAATTCTGTGTTAATGCCTCTATATGCCTCCACAGGAACTTTAAAAATTGGTCTGGGTACAATTTTACACTGAAAAATATATTCCAGATATTTGGAAGATTAGTATTTCATATTATTGTCTAAGATTATCTTTGGAAGAGTAAGACCATACCCTGTTATTATTTCCTTTTGAAATTTCCTTCTTATTTCTTTTTAAAGATCTAACCAATCTAAGAGCTCTTACAAGCAGCATCAAACCCTGAAAGGTCTCCCTTTCCTTCAACAATGATTTAAATGAAAACAACATTGATTGACAGTATACAGATTGCCTGCCCCTCAGCCCTTTCTTGTTCTGTCATCTAAGGAGAAAAGAAGGACAAAAATGATCTGGTTTTCTCTTATGTAGGTGATAAGTTACACAGCCTTTCCATGATGTAAATTCAGGCCAGTATTTACAAAAATCATATTGTGCAAAAGAGAATATTTAGGTCACCTAAAAGACAGTATCCAGTAGGCCCAAGAGAAAAGCTAGGGTTGGCCTCTTCTGCTGCACTCTGTGCATTTTCACTATCCTAAAGTAGCCTGCACTTCATTGCCATACATCAACACCTTTGGGCAACAGAAATCAACCTGTTCCCTGCCCTTATACGCCATCCTACATATTTCAAATCTACTTGCTACCAAAAAGGACAGGTATATATTGATATATAGAAAAGCTTGTTTTTCTAATTCTTCCTTTCCTGGAGGCCACTTGAAGCTTTTCTTCCAGCACCCCAAACTACTGCCTTTCATTTGTATCCACCCTACTGCCCAGATCTGCAATTTGTCAATGCAGATCTTCACAACTCAAGTACTGCCTATCAGGGAGAACAGGCAAAGATTTTTCTGAGTTCAGGTGAAAAACTCTGGAGTATGGAGTGAGTTAACTCCAGAGTAAGATCTTCTGGATTAAAATTTCTAGCCTTGGAAAAGTCCAAACTTGTTCATTGTAGTGTATCTCCCCAAATTACCCCAATATACAAACATAAACATGAATGTGCATAATTCATGCCTGGGGATTCAACTCAACTAACCTTAGTCATCTCAAAGGCAACATCAAATCTAAGATGTTTGTGTTAACCTCTGCAGTGAATAGAAGACTGGCACCTTTATAGAGAGATTTCTATACCCAAAAGAGGTACCTTATGCAGGTGTGATGAACTGCCATACAGAAGTTTCTCTTATCATTGACTATAGAGAATCCCAACAAAGCTAAGCTAGACAGTGAGATTTCAGAGAGATTAAGTTAAGTAAAATAAACTGTGCCAAGGAAGTGTTATAAATCAGTAGATGGGCGTAAAAAGCCATGTTTAAAATTAGAGATCAGATGAATCTGTCCTTCTCTCATTTCAAAAATACAGTCATATTGAGGGACCTATTATGGATCATCTGTATGTACAGGTATATGGGTGAAAGAAGTATTGCACAAAGAAAACAGAATCTACATTCCTTATTTTAGCATGTACTTACTGTGTTTGCTGCAAGCATACCATAAAATTACTCTTGCAGTTGCTCAGTGCTTTTAATGTAAACTTTTTAAATGCAAAATTTAATTAGATTTTAGTTCTACTTTCAGACAGATCTGTGTGTTAATTAAGAGCCTGGAGCAAAGTAGTATTTAAAAGTCTCATAAATCTCCTTGTAGTGCTGGGACAATGATCTGCTCATCATGCAGGTGTTTGGGTCTGCATATTTCATGTAGAAACAATTTTCCATCATGCAGTTTCACCTTCCACTTCCTCCTCCTCCTCTCCACCTTCACTGCATACAAAGTTTCAGCTAAGAGGTAGACGGGCAGATAGGCCAGTACATTCAAGTGGTAGATGTTTTACTGAAGTGCAGCTGATCACAATAACCTTTGATTAATTTCCTCCTACTTACTCCTGTAAACAGGGCACATAGAAATTTAATGTGCTATTATTCATATTATTACACATTTTAAAATGCAGTATCTGTTGAAGATTTTCTTCCCCTCCAGCTTGATAGCAGATTTAGGGCAATGGCTCTCTGCCAAAATCATATTACCTTTGCCCTTAAGCAAAAGCATAAAAATTGAAATTAAGCTAATATCAATTCTCTTTTGACCTTTTGGGCTTTGTGCTATTAGTTAAATGCCATATTGTGTCTCACATATACAGTTCTAGGGTGGTACAGTGATTTGGCATCCACAAATGGATCCAACGGCAAAGTTTTACTGGAGATTAGAGACAGAGACAAGATAGTGAAGCCTTGATTGTAGAGATATAAATCTGCCTTTCTGGATTGTGTCTCTCCTGAGTATTGATTCTGTCTTCTCTACTTGGCTCTTCTGAATACTGCTTTTGGTTCATCTCCAAAGTACTCTCCAAAGATAGTGGGAGGAGATTTGTACATGACTGAAGGCAAAATTGGAAAGGAAAACTTCCAAGCTAGCTTTCCTTAGACAGAAAGGAGGAGTTTGTACTGCATCACACCCTCGGGAATTAGAAAAAAAAAAAAACATCCCAAAGCTACATGTCTGTCTCTATGCATGACCAAAACAGTTTGGGCAAAGTTCAGTAACTTACAAAGACTTTTTCTACTTAATGCTCTTTGTGAAAGTGGGTAGTGAATCCATGCTGCTTTTCATAGCTGATTTCCTGCCCAAGTCCACAGTGGGGTGCCTTGTGACAATTCTGTCCATACTGCTTGTAGGGGCAGGTCTCAGTTAGCAGATATCCTTTCCTTACTTCTCCCTGTCAGGTGAAGCAGCTTAGATAACCCCAAAGCACAGGGAGATTGACAACCAATGCACTTGCTCTGTGGAGTCTCAGCTAGTGGGGTTCACTTTGAGGCTCAAAGATGTACTGGCATGTACGTTCAATGTAACTAACTTGAGCCCCACTGCTGGTGTCCTCTCATTGTCTCCAGGCACACTTGAGCAGATTTGGTTTGCTTGAAGAAGTCATGCTGCATGCAATGTGCCGTGTACTGGTTTTGACATTCCTGCTTCTCATTTTGCATTATCCTTGCTGGGTCAGACCTCAATGTGGTCACCATCTGACTTCTACAGACGCTTGAAATGGGTTTTGCCTCCAAAATAATATCCATTGCCTCTCACATTTATGCAGATAGAACTTTACTTGCCTTGATGTTCATAAAATGTGTGATGTAAATGGGATGCAAAGAGAGCAATAAATATCTGTTTGAATATTTATCCTGTTACTTATCCAGTCCTAACTGCTATGAACTAATTTGTTTGAGCTATAAAGCTTTAATAGGTTGGATAAAAGCCTATATGTACTTGTTAAGTGTAAACACCACTGGTGATCAAGAATTATTTAATGTCATTAACAGGGTTGTAGCTGGAAGTGATAACATCAAAGAAAGGAGGATACAATTTTCATCTGAGTAGCATCTGTAAATTGTAAGCATCTCCCAGAGGAGATATTTGGTGCATTTTAAATTACAGTGGACACAATAATTTTCTTAACTACACAGTCATGAGTAAGCCTGAAATGGCACAGACATGAACTACATGGTATTAGATTGTATAAAAATAAACAGGAAATTAGATTGTCTCTGGGAAGAGAAAGATTTTGTAATCCTCATGGAACCTCCTTGAGACATTAAATGAAACTTCGATGCAAAATTTCAAAACTTTGGGGTTGTCTCTGAACTTAAAAAGCAACAATAACAAATCGATGTTGGTTTTGAGCCAATTCCAGTACTTGCTCAAAAGCAGAAGTAGGACTGCAATATACTGAGCAAACATGATGGGTTTTCAGTTACTGAGTGGGTACGATTTCTACTGCTGCACCTGTGAAAGGGAACATGTAGGCACACCTTTCTGTGGATGAGATCACCCCAACATTTTCACTCTCAGCTTGGCAAGAAGAGAGTGTAAGGAACACCATTCCAACCACATTAAAAATAAACCATGGGATCTGCAAACTTTCTGTGCCCACCTGCATGTGAATTCATTCATTAACACCAGAGTTAAAAGAGGTAGAATCAGAAGGCAACTTGAAGGGGAGAAGAGCCCAGCACTGAAATTGTGTTTTTTCTTTTCAAAAAAACTTGTTAAGAAAGTAAAACCTACTACAAAACAAAAATTGAAACTAAGTTCAGTGTAACAACATAAAAATAGTAAAACTGGAAAGTATCTCCTTAGCAAATTTGCTCTAACACTTATTAAAGATATAAACTAAATCCAAGAAAAACAAATCCCAGATGTGGACGTGCGGTTGACCCATGGCTCAGTTTAAATTTAAAATGTAAAATAAAACAGTCAATGTTCATCAATTTGCTTTAATACTACACAGGCATAAGAAAAAAAGAAAAAGAGAGAGATTCTTACAATTATCCCTCAAGAGAATCCAGTGAACAGCTGGAGAGCAGTGAACAGCCTGGTAGCAAGCTTTGAAAAGTAAGCAAAAACAAACCAGAAAGACCTAAATGCTCTCAGCTTCTTATGCCTGAGAATATACATTAGCTACACTGGGCTCAGAATTGTGCCACATGCAGAGAACTGTAAGGAGATTAAGGTAATGTTTTCTTCCCCTACATGGTTTTGTAAATCATCAGAGAGGAAAGTGTTGACAGAGAACTGTTATTCCCTCTCCTGCCTAAAGAACTGTGCGTGGGTAGCAAATAGGTACAGTCTTAAGGTGGGAGGAAAAGAAGAGAAATATGTGCTGTCATTCCTGGTGAGGATGGGTAGCATTCCATTATACAATGGAGAAAATAGAGAAGATAGAGGAAAGCTCATCTAAAGCTTTCCTTAAGTAAAATCTCCACTATGCCATTTTTGAAGGGATGAAAATATACAACAGTGATGCATTTATTATTCTTCATGTGGATTGAATTGGAATGTGTCATCGCTAGGCCTTAATGAGCATTCCTTCTAGACTTTGTCCCCTGGATTACTACAATATACACAAACCAACAGAGAACTCAGAGACCTATTGAAGAGAAGACCAGTTCTTTCATTGTCAAATGAGATATTCTGCAGGACACTGGAGTTTTTCTTCAGAGGGTGTAAATTCTATCAGGCTCAAGCCTGGCATGCCATGCTGTCATGGGTTTATCACTGTTGTAAAAAGCTAGGTTTGGGATGGCCTACAAGAGGTGATCCAGTTCTCAAATCCCTTCACCATTACCTGAAACACCAGTTAAACCTATTCCTTCCACATGCATTTAAATTATCGGTGAAGATTGTGACTTTTCTGAGGGCTACAGTGGGAAAAATCATAAGACCATCGGAAAAAATAAAGACAAAAAAATTGTTGAATGATGGAGATTTGAGTCCAAAATGCAGACGGCATCTTGAAAGCCATGCAGAGATATGTCATTCACAGAAACAATATGAGTTAAACGAATTTTCAAGACTGATAGAGCTGTCATTTCTCATCACCAAGTTTCAAAGTATTTTTCAGGTAACATTTTGATAAAGTGTTTGGAAACCATTAACACTTCATTACTTTTTGTCTACCTTTATTTCACAGGTTTACTTTCTTTCGAAACCAAGGGGAAAAAAAGCCTCTGAAAACCTATCTATACAGAAATTCCATAGAGGTGGAGAGCAGTAATTGGTTTAGTCCAGAAGAGTGTCTGTGGAGAGAGGACATATCAAGGACATACTGAAGTTCATAATCAGACAAACATCCAGGCACATGATAAAGAAACTACTATTTTGCTGTGCAACTCATCCTCTAATCAAGTATACACACATTGTTTCAATAAGCCAGATTTTCAGTTTTATGTGCTTTGTTGGAGGGAGATTCTACTGATACAACAACTGACTATATATAAAAATGTATTTTCTTGTACTTTCTCTGCTTTTATTACAGTTGTGGTCAAAGACTCAGACTTCTCAAAGAACAGAACAATCTACTGAAAAAATAAGGTTGTATCTCAGTGAGTGCTTACTGATGTACTTAAAATAGAAGAGTTGCCTCAGGATATTACAGTGGAGAACCTAACCTGGTATATGTAAACTAATAAGATCATTGTTGGATGCTGTTCTTCTTAATTCATACTTCATATTTTTTCTTCTTTATTTATGATGTCAGGGCTGGATCCAAAAAAAATAATATGATCTGATAATATGGGCTTTGGCATCTAAACTAAGATATGGACGGGCCCATCTTCATCCTTCCTTACTTAGATATTTGGTGTCTGAGACACCAAATTTGGCAGCTTTAATCTGCAGAGTGAAATATTCCAGTCTACAGGACAATATATCTCGTGATGCCTGTGTCTCTTTTGACTGCCTAGGGAGAGGAGCCTGGAAGACAAGGATCAGAGCTTGTGTGCCTCAGTTAAGTGTAAAATTAAGAAAAAGAAATGATACCTAAGTCTGTAGACACCTATGATCAGTAACTTCCTCAGAAGGTTCAGTCCACTCCCTTTTATTTGCACTACACCCCCATGTAGAAAGAAATGTAATACTGATACGTAGGGTGAAGAGGAATTTGAAGAAGGAAGAGTAAATCTGTCATTCAGCATTTTGAGACTTTCATCTAGGACGGAGGAGGGAGACTTGTGCTCTTGCCTCTGCTCTCAGCAGTGTTCCGTCATTGTACATAAAATAATCATTGTTTAAAAAACTGAAATAATCATGACAAGACAGACCAAACACCTATATATTCTGTATATACCAGCAATAGTTTTTTCTCCTGCAGGCACTTTTTAAAGTAATTAGATGGGCCTTAATTAGATGAGAATAATCAGAAACCATCTTCGACAAGAAGACTAAAAGTCTGGATTCAAAATGGATGAAGAAATATTCCTGCATCTTTATTTGTATACATGGGTTTTTAAAAAATGTGGCTTTTTGTTACATTCCTCTAGGTAACATTTTCTACTATCTTGTTGAACTATATTTTTTTTCAGACTTTCCAAATCATTCACATTCAATGTAGGATGACAGTAAGCGTAAGTGCCTAGAGGTATTAGTTTTTAATTACCTTATTCTCTTTTTCTCTATTCAAGTCCAGGGAATACAAACCCACAAAGCAAACATTATGACATCCAGCCAGAAAAATTAAAGTTCTCTGTTGTGGCTAGCTCTGAATCTTTGAGGCCATGAACTGCTGGGATTTTGTGTCTCGCATTTTGTACCACATTTATTTTAAATGCACATAATTTCATTGGCATTTATCTATCTCTACAAGTTTGCTAATGTTTTCACTCACTTTCTTATCTGCTTATTATATGATTTACTTCTGTTTATTTCCCTTTGTGTTGAATTGAATTCAGAAATTCAGTGTATGCCTAGGAAAAGCTGAAGTCAACACCTGGAGGCAGTGAGTACAACTGATCTGCCTAAAGACAGACACCTGTATCTCATAGGATTCATTTAATTTCAAAGAGGACATCTAAAATACATATCAGACAACTCATCTGCTGTAAGACTATTTATCCTCCTTTTGTTAAAAAAGGAGCACAAAGGACTAAATCAGATGGTGTAGCCTATATTGCAACTGTCTAAACTATACCACTGGAAAAAAAAACCACGGGAAATAGATAGGACATGAGTAAAATGAATAACAAAGTTTGAGGTCACATAGACCTGAGGAATTATTTGCCAGAATAATTACTTGCCAGGTAAAGGAGGCTTGCAGAATCCATCCCCATCCCCATCAGCATCTCCAAAGTCTTCCTTTCACCAACAGATAATTTCACACTATTACAGTATCACGGTATCACAAGGTTGGAAAGGACCTCTGAGATCATCAAGTCCAACCTATAACCTAACACTAACACCAACACTAACACCAACCATCATCTAAACCATGGCACTCAGTGCCTCATCCAGTCTCCCCTTAAACACCTCCAGGGTCGGTGACTCCACCACCTCCCTGGGCAGCCCATTCCAATGGCCAATCACCCTTTCAGTGAAGAACTTTTTCCTCATATCAAGTCTAAACTTTCCCTGACGAAGCTTAAGTCCATGCCCTCTAGTTCTGCCACTGGTCACCTGAGAGAAGAGACCAATCCCTGCCCGACTACAACCTCCTTTTAGGTAGTTGTAGAGAGCAATGAGGTCTCCCCTGAGCCTCCTCTTCTCTAGACTAAACAGCCCCAACTCCCTCAGTCGCTCCTCATAGGGCTTGTGCTCCAGCCCCTTCACCATCTTCGTTGCCCTCCTCTGAACACATTCCAGTATCCTAACATCCTTCTCAAACTGGGGGGCCCAGAACTGTACACAGTATTCAAGGTGAGGCCTGACCAGTGCCGAGTACAGGGGGACGATAACTTCTCTGGTCCTGCTTACTACACTATTCCTGATGCAGGCCAGGATGCCATTGGCCTTCTTGGCCACCTGGGCACACTGCTGGCTCATGTTGAGCTTCCTGTCCACCACCACTCCCAGGTCCTTTTTTGCCTGACTACTCTCCAGCCATTCTGTCCCCAGTCTGTAGCTCTGCATGGGATTGTTGTGTCCAAAATGAAGTACCCGACATTTGGACTTATTAAACATCATCCCATTAGAATCAGCCCATCTCTCCAGTCTGTCCAGGTCCCTCTGTAGGGCCATCCTACCCTCTAACAGATCAGCCCTTCCTCCCAGCTTGGTATCATCTGCAAACTTGCTGATGATGGACTCAATCCCCTCATCCAGATCATCAATAAAGATATTAAACAGGATGGGACCCAACACCGATCCCTGGGGGACACCACTGGTGACCGGCCGCCAACTGGATGAAACACCATTCACCATCACTCTTTGGGCTTGGCCATCCAGCCAGTTCCTAACCCAGCACAGAGTGCTCCCATCTAAGCCACGGGCTGCCAGCTTCCCTAGGAGTCTACTGTGGGAGACAATGTCAAAGGCCTTGCTAAAGTCCAGGTATACCACATCCACAGCCTTCCTCTCATCCACCAGGCGAGTCACATGGTCGTAAAAGGAGATCAGGTTGGTCAGGCAGGACCTACCCCTCCTAAATCCATGCTGGCTGGGCCTGATTTCTTGACCGTTCTGCAGGTGGCGCATGATTTCACTCAGGATTATCTTCTCCATGATTTTACCTGGGACCGAGGTCAGGCTGACAGGTCTGTAATTACCTGGATCATCCTTACAGCCCTTCTTATGGATGGGCGTCACATTGGCCAACTTCCAGTCTTCCGGGACCTCTCCAGTGAGCCAGGACTGCTGAAAGATGATGGAGAGCGGCTTAGCAAGCTCATCCGCCAGCTCTCTCAGCACCCTAGGATGGATCCCATACGGCCCCAGAGACTTATGAGGGTCCAAGCGGCTCAGCAGGTCTCTAACCTCCTCCTCATGGATTGCAGGAGGGCCATATTTCACCCTGCCCCCATCAACCACTTCAGAGAGCCAACTGTCAAGCGAGCTGACATCCTTGCTGTTAAAAATTGAGGCAAAGAAGGCATTAAGTACCTCAGCCTTCTCTGCATCTTTGTTTACTATATTTCCCTCCACATCCAACAAGGAGTGGAGGTCGCTGCTGCCCTTCTTTCTGCCATTGATGTATTTATAAAAACTCTTCTTATTGTCCTTAACAGAAGTGGCCAATTTGAGCTCCAGCTGGGCTTTTGCTTCCCTGATTTTCCTCCTACACGACTTAACAACAGCCTTGAACAGCCTTCTTTCCAACGATGATACATTCTCTTTTTCTCACTTAGTTCCTTCAGAAGTTCCCTACTCATCCAGGCCGGCCGTCTGCCCCTACGACTCTTCTTACAACACACGGGGACAGCCCGCTCCTGCGCCTTCAAGATTTCATTCTTGAAGTGTATCCAGCCTTCCTGGACCCCCTTGCCACTAAGAGCTATTTCCCAGGGTACTTTCCTGACCAGTTCCTTAAATAATCCAAAATCTGCCCGCCGAAAGTCCAGCATCGATGTTCTGTTCCTGGCTTTTCTTATTACATTGTTCAGAGAGAACTCAATTATCTCATGATCACTACACCCCAGACAGCCTCCGACAACAACATCACTCACCAGCCCTTCTTTGTTTGTAAACAGCAAGTCAAGCAGAGCCTCACCCCTGGTGGGCTCACTCACCAGCTGTGACAAAAAGCAGTCCTCAATACACTCTAAGAACCTCCTGGACTGCCTCCTCTCAGCAGCGTTAAGTTTCCAGCAGATATCTGGAAGGTTAAAGTCTCCTAAAAGAACAATTTTTGACATAGTGATTCCATGTCAACAGCTAATTCTTTAGTTTGTTCTGTCTCCCTAAAAAGATTTTTGTTTTCATGTAAAACATTTACTAATCTACTTTTATATCACTGTAACCAGCTGAAAACTATGCAATTAGAAACCATCTGTTTTTCAGACTCCTTGTGAAATATAATCCCGGAGCATAATGTTTATTTCCCAACAGACAAAGCACTCATACCTGTGAGTTTTAAACTATCGTATCAGAAGCCCTGCCAATTCTGTTTCTACATTCACACTAGCATGACCTTTATCCAAATTATATTGTTTCTGTATCTGAATGCCTGTGTCTTCTCAGACCTGCCATAAATAACCTAGGCCCATTTTATAAATATTTTTTGTGTAGTGTAACCAAAGCAAAATTTTTGTTTCCAGATAATTTGCTTCAGAGGTGTTCTTGTTTTCATTTGACAATATTAAAATGTCCTTTTGCTCTACTCTTTGGTGAATAGGACATTTATAATAATGTAGAGAGACTGAATTAAGTTTTAAGTAGAAGAGGAACAGAGGAATGAGCCTTGTTTCCAAACATTAACCCAAGCAATAGAGGTATACTTTCCCTCTCACTGTTTTCTTCATTGGTGAAGATCAGCCAGTGGAACAGTGAAAAACAACTGGACAATGATAATGCCTTAAGCCCCTACAGTTCTTCACTCAGTGAGCACAAGCTAAATCTTTTCCCCTAAAATAAACCTTTCTATATCAAGGCTACTAACAAGAATTTGAGAACAGGATTAAAAATTTCATGGATATAAGATGCAGAGAAGCATTATCACCGCTTTCTCAATGCAGGGGAATGAACTTCAGGATGAGTATTAATGAAATATTTGCTTTCTGACAATAACAAGTTTTACACTACTTCCACAACCAGTACTTGTTCCCAGCCATGACATACAGGGTGTATTGGTTTCCTTTAAGGTAACATGAGGTAGTCTGTGTTTATAGAGGTGATGCAGACATGAAATGTTTCTAACGCATATCTTATGAGTGACAGAATTCTTGAATAACTGCTTTCTTTCACTTAAGTTTGTGTTAAGCATAATAAATGCATACGTCAAATATTCAATAAACAGAGCTTCTTAAAACTTCGCATTGTTCAGTCAGACTCATATTAATTACTGATGAATGTGATTGCTTGTGCTTTAATACATTGTAATTGTTTCATTCTATTTCCATAATCTTGGGTAATTCGTTTGTAATTATTGTCATCTTTTACTCATTAAAACAATTAGCACAGACTTTTCCTCAAACATACATAACATTTATTGGTACTTCAACTACCCGAGTTCACTGTATATGTTTCAAAGAGAGCAGCATGTTATGACTTGTTCTCTCCTGTATTTAGGGAGCCACCCAGCTGTTGCCATTTAGAAAGACTCTATGGGGAATGGTAAGTATATGACTTGGAAGCCATAATTAGCATGTAGTCACCACTTAACATCAAATATTTTTTTTGCTCTGCCTGTGTTGTTGGCTAATTATGTCATTTTTATTTGTTCAGTACTCTATTAGACATTCTCTCTACATTTTATATTCTGAAATAACCATTATTACTAGCAATCATTCAGATTTATTACTATATGCACTCACACATAATACACATTTAACATTTATGTTGACGTTTAGGCTTTCAGTCTTCTGAAACACAAAAAAATACATCTGTCCACCTCCGCTTCTGATAGTATAAAGCCACCATTTGACAATAGTCTGATTTTAATTGAAATATCACTTACATAATTTCCATCCTATTGCCTTCCAACTCCCAGCCTGATCAGCATTGCTAGTCTTCCTCCCTCCTGGTTATTTTGACACAGACTACTGTGGACTACGCAGCAAATGTAGAAATTTAAAAATAACTTTTTCCTGACTTCAAAAATAGAAAAAGATCTTTTTTTAACCTGGATTGTTTCACTGATTCCATTCAGTATTTGACCCTTTGAACCGTTGCAGTAGTAAAACAGAATAGTAAAGAGCTATTGAATGGAGGACACCAGAGGCAGGAAGGAGGCATGAAATCCATGAGCTCTTTCCATTTATTTGAGTACCAGTATTATGAAACTATGATCTTAGTCTAATTCCTTAAATAAGTGAAGTTGTACCTTTATGTAACAAAGTATATTAATGTTTATAATTCTGATTTTCACTGTCATGTTCATGTCATGTTGTTTCATTGTTTTGTCTTCCCTTTAATCCCATCGTCTCATTCCTGAAGTAGATACGGAAAAAACAAGACATCAAGTCATTAGAAATGTGGCATAAGCAGTGAGATCTCAAGCTTAATTTTTTGCTCTGTCCTACATGTTCAACTCATTTTGAGGCAACCTAAAAATGGCTCCTTAATTCTGAAATAGATTCTTGCCAGTGGGTGAGTTGTATTTAAAATGGTGCTAAATTGATCTAATGACTAGATGACGCTTGAAGTAGAATTTCTTCAGTCTTCCTGAAGCTGGGTAATCTTCCGGCAGCTTTAGCTACATAAGGGACTTACATGTTTAGACTTGCATAAAAGAATTGGAAATAGTAAGCTGGTGCAGAAGGTGGAATGAGACCACACCTTCTGGTGGTAACTTAAGATCAAATTGGTTTTCTATTAACATGAAACTATGCCCTTGATTACTCATCAAAAAATGGGAATAATAACATTTTCCTTTCTGTGCTGTTATGAGGATAAACATATTAAAATTAATGATGTTTTTATATGTACGAATTATAGGTTCCAGACAGTATCTTAAATATATTTTATTGCTGGAATAATAAAGAATTGAAGTTATGATTCTCTTCATGATGCAGCTTATTCAAAGGATGGACTAGAGCCTTACAGTTTAACCTCTCCTGTTCTGTTGCTTGAAATTTTACCAGCTCCAAATTACGATGCGGAAGAAGGACAACAAAGAATCTGTTTCAGAGAATTTAAGATGAATTCCCAAGTGGTAGTGAACCAGTTCAGAGCCAAGAGTGGACCAAGATTTTAAAATTTAACTGTATGCCTGTCTCTTTCCAATATGATTATTTAAAAATGTGTTTGTTTCCCCCCCAATAATTTTAAATAGCTTCATGTGTGATAACTGAGGTTCATATTGCAATTTGTGTGGAGGTGGACATGGATAAATTTGCAACACTGACGTCTCAGAGAAGAGACTGAGACAGGAAGGATATATGAGTTTAATATTACTTCCTCTTATTTTGAGAACCTGTTCCATGCTGGACTGATTTTTTTGTTTTGACTGACATTGCCTTATTCTATCAGGCTGAGAAAGTGATATTTTATGATGTGCTTGCTTATTCTTAGTAAGTCATGTACTGAAGACTGTATAGACTTGGCCATTTTTGCCTTTGAAAACATGATGCAGAGATACAAAATATAAAATCACATTCCATGGTTAAGATATTTACACAATTCTAAACCACATCACATTACTGCACCCTTTTATCTCTGGTTATTTTAATTCACACAGCAGATTCACTGATTTTCTGCAAAATAACCTTGCTGGTTATTTTGGAGAGTTTCAAGATTTACTTTAAAGGAAGTATGCAAAGGTGAACTACTAAAATTTAATTTTCCCTTCTTTTTAGTCTTACAAGTTAATGTTTTCTCTCTACTATTTTCTTTTTTCTTTATTTTTTCCTCTTCTTCCTTTAGTTACATTAAAAATCCTTTTGGCAGAAGGTCTTCTGTAGATCCATCAGAGTCCTTGAGAGAAATGCCTGGAAAATTAGTTCCATGCACATTTTGGGAAATCTTGCTAACAGCTGCATTTTTCCGTTAGAAATGATTTCAAAGGCTACATGAAAAACCAAAGCCAAATGAGGCAAAGTTTAAGTGAGAAAACATGTGGGTAATCTTAAGCCAAGAAAAGGGAACAGTCACTTAGATAAATCTAGACCTTTGCAGTGCTTTTCGGAAAATGTATTAGGAAGTATAGATCAAATCTTCATTTGGTGTAAATGTGTGCAGCTCTGCTGAAATCAATGAAACTTCCTTTAAATAGTCAAAGTCAGCCAACTTTTGGATTTCCAAATGCAAAGTGAAAAGCTGTAATTATCTTAAAATGAACTGATTAAATTAATTTCTTATTTAGCATTACACAGAATTAAACGCTTAGCTGTGTACTAAGAACAACACATTTTAAAAGTATTTAGGTAAAATGTACCAGAAAACACTTAATAAAAACATTTAAAATATATTCAAAGGGAAAACTACCCCAATGGTTTATATTTGTATCCCCTGCCCCCTCCTGAGCCTCTTCTATCTCAATTTTTGATGAATGAAGAAATCCTGAACACTGTTTTTCTGTATTTATTTTGAATCTGCTTCTTTCTGCTTGGAACTCTGCAACTGGAGAGCTAGGATCAGGGTGACATCATCAGAGACAGCACTTGGAACTACTCACAGAGAAAAAAAGAGTTGTGCAAATTTAAAGTGATTTCCTGACACAAGGTTAAGAAATAACCTTGTAATTTGTAATTTGTAATTTGTCCCGAAGACTGCACAAAGACGGAGTTCTAAACACAGTGTCATTTTTCACACTTTCATTTTCAAGCACAAATATAGTCTCTATTTTAAAGTGGTTCGTTTATGTGAGCAAAGTCAAAATTACTTTATAAAAAGTCAGGATACTCTCCTCAATTGTTAACCAGGAGGTGGGATATAAAATGAACAAAAAAAAGGAAATCTACCACCGTATCTCTCCCAGTGAGAGCAAAAGAAGACTTGTATAGTAATCAAGGCCATTGTCTTGGAGTATTGGTTCAGCATCTACCTTTTTTATTTTTATTGTTCACACTTTATTGGCTCATTCAGACTCATCTTGGGACATTAATTAGAGCTGCTTTAATATAGTAAAACTTTTGTAAACCTGTCTTAAATGTATTTAGGGTTTTTTTCCAGTTTTTTTTTCTAGCTGAAAAAATAAGTTTTATAGTAGGAAAAGAAAAAATAACAAACCCAAAGATCTGTAGTTCATAATACTGTTCAAAAACTATGTCCCACTCACACCTTGAATTCTTCCTCTACTTTCTAACTTCTTATCCTCCTGTCTCTGGTTCTCTCCATTTTTCTTGGCTGTCTCTCTAGCCTTTCTAAATCATTTCCTGCCCATGGAAAATCTCAGTGATGGGGATTTTGCACCATTCCATCTGCCAAACTAATCAGCAGCTAGCCTAATGCGTATCTTGAAGTAGCATCCCAAAACTTAATCTGTGCAAAACCTGGAATCTCCAAGATCTGGGAAATTTGCATTCCCAACTATATTTTTATTCAAATTCAATCAAGAATATTGAGAGGAGAAGAAAAAAATACTTGGAAAAGTACAAATTGCAATGTATTTAATAATTTCATCTCCCTGGCAGCCCGCCAACAGGGCTGTGAATCCTTTATGCCACTAAAAGCTTTCCTGGTGGGCGGCACAGGAGCCTTAATGTCTGGGGAATTGGAGAGCAGGAGAATCTGGAAGCCAGAGTCAAAAGAACTTCTTTGACTGTGTGCCTGGTAGGCTTCCCAGGAGATGAGAGTTTCTGGCACAGTTGCCTTGGAATCTGGGAGGGGGGTGGATAGGCTGGCAGAAAGCTGAGCAAATTTCCATCTGAAATCCACCTGGTGGCAATCAGAACTGATTTGCTGCAGTTAAACATCTTGGATATTTTCTGAGGGAAATAATTTAGATGAATCCCTGCCTTCTCCCCAGGATGCTGGCTCTGCACTGAAGCGTTTTGGAAGCCCTGAGGAAAGGTGCGTGTGCGGGTCTCAAAGGCCAGCAGAGCTCCTGCCACAGCTGGCCTCAGCACCATAGGGCTGAAAGTGCAGGAACATTGCCTCTTTTCCTCATCTCCGTCTCCCCCTCTGACTGACTTAGTAGGAGAGAGACAGCAGGGAAGAGAGACCCATCAGAAGCCATTTCAGAGTTCCTCATGGTGATTAGGTCGGGAAGAAAAAGGAAAATGGGAGGAGAAATAAGAGAAGTTGACTGTAGCATTGAAAGGCTAAGTTCAGCATGACAGGATTCAGAGAAGGCAACAAAAATTCTAATATTGTATTAGAGCAAGTGTACCCTTATACTTTTCCTGAAGATTTCTGACCAGTGCCTGACCCCAACAAAGCTGCTCATGTCTTTTGCTTTTATAGGACAAGTCACTTGAGGAAGTCCTCAAACCCTGGCAGCTGCAGAAGTCAGGCTGATGAATTGGTCTTCTGCCTGTCTGGGGACATTCAGTGGTGCATCTGATGATTGTTTTCTTGTGTTTGGCCACTGAGCTGAGTTACAATGTAGGGCTATCCTGAATCAACCAAAGGGGTGCTATGAGACTGCATGTAGGAACAGAGGGCAGCAGAATTTTCCTTTTCACACTTTGGCTGTTTAAGGCTTAATTAAATGAGGTTCCTGCAGGAACCCTTGGGTTTTATTTTAACTATAATCTGAAGGTGATCCTCAGCTACATAATCACCCACAAATAAATTCCCTGAACATTAAACTGAAATCCTTGATGAAAGCAGAAATGGAGAAATGCAAGTGCCTACCTTGATTAACAAACTAGCTCGAGAAATAAACATCGCCAAAGTTGTGCAACATCTATACTCAGATAATATAATATACTGAAGCAAATTGTCCAAATAAACTCTTTCCCTATGAAAGTTTAGTCTTCACTTTGTTAATGTTTTCAAGTGATTGAACATTGTATTAAAAAAAAATGTAATCTACTTTTGCAATCTCTGCAATAGTTTGAAATTCTCCTAGGCAAAATTACCGTAGAAGGGTCAGGGATTCTGGCTTAAAGAGTTCTTGCCAAGATAGTATTTGTCCTACTGCATTACATTTAAAACATTTATTTCTTTTTTTTTTACAGAATTAATTCCCCTGTAAACAACCAGTTCTGCTGAGTTTTGTTTCTCTATGTAGCTACAGAAACACAGAAGTATCAAATAATTCTATTACTACCTTCTGTTTCCCGTATCGCTAGTATTCATCTTCATGCACCTTGAGGATTCTGAAGACAGAAAGAATCACAAGTCCTAATCACATCTTTTTAGACCATATTACATTCTTTCCAGCACAAGTCATTAAGTATCACAGTGAGAAGACTTTGAGGCTTTAATCAGATTACTTAGTAAACTGATGTAAAAACCATCAAATTTGATTGAAGTTCAAGCTACTGTGACGGATTATTCTGCTTCCTTGAAAGAACACACAAACTTGCGCCAAAATATTTATCTCTAGAAGCTTCTATCTGATCATTTTCAGTGCTGTAATAAAGCAGAGGCTTATATTCTCGGTGAGTTAAAGTCTGCTTACATAGACTGGAAATGCACTTATAAAAGCTAGAAATCACCAGGTGATATATTTCAGTATTTTTCCAATATCGCAGCCATTCTGGGAACGCATCAGCCAGAACCACAGCAGTTAACAAGAAAGACACCTCTCCTCTCCAGAGTTCAGCATTCTTCATGACATGCATTGAGATGCTGTTGGGGCTGCCAGGGTTTAGCAGCCTGTCCTACGCTCTGGCGTAATTCTGTTATTGATTTCTGCCATGCTGCACTATCGAGAGCTAATTTCACATTCCATTTCAAGGACAGCAAGGGAGGCAGGGACACTGTAGCACAGAAAGGACACAAATTGAGAGAACATATTTACTGCACGTTATGATACACTGTCTGAAACTGGGCCCTCTGAGGGGCCACATCTCTCTAATACCATCCCAAAACTGAAAATAGCTGAATGAGGAAATAATAGTGGGTGGGGGAGGTTTGGTGTGTGATGTTATGTGGCAAGACCCTTACTCTTCCTAGATTCCATCAGAAATATGACTTCCACCTAAATCAAACAGAATATTTGAGTTGTAATTTTCTTGTTACAAAGAAAAGGAGACAGCGATATCCTGGGGGATATTCTGGTCAGGGCTCTAAAATCTTTACTCTCTCCCAAAACTGCGAGCTTTTCATGATGTACATACAATACGCTCACAATGCAGGGATTTAGGATAGAGCTGAAGACGTGATGCCCAGGGCAGCAGGCAGTGTCTCCATGAAGCTGACTGGCTAAACTCTGGCTCAGACTAGCGTTTCAACACTGTTGTGATTTGAACACTGGATTGGGGTTGTAATAGAGATCATAGCTTTTTATTTATCATTTCATACAGTAGCCAAACTAGTATAAGAAAATGGCAATACGGTAGATATCGTGGGTAGTTTCTCTGAAAGTAACAGTACATACTGGTTTGAAATAGCTGCAGTTCAAGCTGGCAGGTGTTAAACAACACCAAGGTCACTCTCCCTGTCTCTGTCCCCTTCATCTCTGCTTTGTTTACCTACTATAGCAAGGAAGATGCCTCAGAGTTTTAATGCTAATCCAGAGCTTTCTTTAACCAGATACAAGAACATCTGGTATCAAGAACAAAACTCTTCCTTCTGCAAAAATTGGAAGAGGTTCAAAAGAGAGTTCTGTCTCTTCATGAAAGTGAATGCTGCCAGAAGATTTTTATTTTAATATTGCTGATGCAGAGACTCTAGACCTCTTTAATAATAAAGTACACAAAAATAGCAAGCTAGGATGGCATTAAACAATATCCAAAGTATATTGCACACCTACAACAATGAACTTCTGGAGGTTGTTAAGTTTGTGTAAAAGAATAAAATGATAGAGCAGACCTGAGGACATTTATAACAGACGTCAGTCTGTAAAGTCAAATCTGCAATCTGTAGATTATTGTGGAATCTGATATTAGGTAAAATGAGGACCAGTAACTGAAAAAAATACTGTAAAAAATAACAAATTAAACATACAAAACCCTTGAAAGTTTAGAATGACCTGAGTTGGAAGGGACCCACAAAGATCATCTAGTCCAAACCCTGTCCCTGCATAAGACAACCACAAAATTCACATCATATGTCTGAGGGCATTGTCCAGATGCTTCTTGAATATTGTAAAGCTTGGCAGCATGACTGCTTCTCTTGGGAGCCTATTCAAATGTTTCACTACCCTCTGTGTGAAGAACATTTTCTAATTGTCAGCCTAAAACTCCTCTGGCACATCTTCCTGCCATTCCCTTGAGTCCTATCAGTTTGCCAGACTATAGAGCAGAGGCAGAGCAGATTGTGTGACACAGCTATGGTACCAAAGAGCAAAATCATCAGAACACCCAGCAAAGCAAAGGAGAAGACTACAAAGGGAGGCAACATGGAAGACAGCAGAAAGTGTGAAGAAAACACGTACTAAGCTTTGTCCAGACCTTGAACAGAGCAGAAGAAACAAACAATCAAATTTGCAAAAGAAGGGAAATTATGTATAAGAATAGCTATCATTAGATGTGATGCAAACTGGAACATTATTGAAATCTTGATTACTTGTGAGATGAGTGCACTGCAGTTATAACAACGGTTGGGGTTATATTAAAGGATATGCCTGTTTCTCTCTATTAACTGTAACTGGATTGTAGAGGACAAGTTTAGATTCAAATGTCTGTATTGGAGATGCAATGAGGCAAAGTGCCTTTACCTCCCAGGAACCACTGAAAGAGATGCCATGTATAAGATATGAAGAGCCCATGAAGACAAAAAGAAAAACGTAGATAAATGGAAATTAAAGCAAAAGAAATGAAGACAGAGAAAGGAAAAAAAATTCTCTAAAGATGAAAAGTGACATACAGAAAATTATGAGCTAAAAACATTGTGTTGTTAAAGAATGTGAAAGAAATAGCAAAAAATCACTAGCTCAGTACTATATTTAGTACTGAGGTAGGTATATTTAATGAAGCTGTAGCTACCTTGGCCAGGACTGGCACACATTTTTTTGTACACACTGAAGAAAATAGTGCATACTGATTTAGCTTCTTATTCTCACTTATTCTTATTCAAGGAACATTATCATAAAAGAAAATGGCTCTCAGGCATATAATCTCATAAGATTTGTGTTTGTGAGATATGACATCCCTGCTATGATAACGACAGGTAAAGGGTTACAAATACATTTCCACTAGATTAAATATTCTGAAAGAAATATATGATTATGTAGAACCTAAGCCGCACAAAATATTTTGTTATTAAGAAAAAAAAAGGTGTTGAAATTTTCAAAAGGTTTCCTAGAAATGCAGAATAACA
Source organism: Tapera naevia (assembly GCA_033556795.1). NCBI lineage: Eukaryota > Metazoa > Chordata > Aves > Cuculiformes > Neomorphidae > Tapera > Tapera naevia. The sequence goes on from JAUMJJ010000059.1 coordinate 19,366,188, forward strand.
TAATAGCCAAGAAATCGCAGTCCTCTCTTGAATCTAGAAATGCAATTTCATAACATAGCATAAGCAAAGTGGTTGAGTCATCATCCCTGGACATGTAGATGAGGCACTTAGGGATATGGTTTAGTGGTGAACTTCGCAGTGCTATGTTAACTGTTGGACTAGATGACCTCAAAGGTCTTTTAAAACCTAAACTATTCTATGATACGTAATATTGAATTATTGAAACCTAAACTGTTCTATGATACATAATATTGAATTATCTGTTCGCCATAACCAAAAAGACAGATCTTGTTCCTATTTCCCATCCCCCACCTTTCTTAATCCTCCTTCCTTTCCCTGTTCCTCACTGACCTGCACTCCTCTCACTGCTATTGTGCCTGACCTGGCATTCATCTGATTGGAAAACTAATTTAACCAAGAAAACCAGAGATAACATCTTGCCAGGTTAATAAATTGACTTAAGATATCACAGTTAGGCAAGTGCCAAAAGTAGTATTAGATAAGGGAAGGATCTAATAGTGGGTTCTGAAAGTAAGATTGCCTCTGGACCTAACATACCATGTTGGAAATAGCACGTGTAATTGATGTAATTGATGTAAATTGATGTAAATAAATTCAGACAGCAAATGCAAAGTGTATATTCTGATAAGGAATCATATGACTTCGATGCCTTCCTGGCCACAAGACAATGTTTGTAAGCATAGTGACAGAGCATATGCACCAAAATTCTCATCTCTAGTGAAGATGTACATATTTTCTGCATATTTCGCAGAAGATTGTGGCTGTAGAAAAAAAAATAGGCATCCTGAGCTTCCTCTAGAAACAGACAGGAAGAAATGGCTGCAGAGAAGCCACAGACCCAAACAACAGAAAGTGCTGACTAGAGTATTAGAATAACCGGTCTTCAGCGATCTGCAAGGCAAATAAAACCAACCTAGAAGGTGATAGAGAGCTGAGATGCAGTATAACAGATGGTGTATTTTTTTCCCTCTAGAAAGGGAAGATGTAAGGCTCACCACAGATGTAATAAGACAATAGAATTTATTGATCTAAACTAGTGGTGCTAACAGCCAGACTAAGTGATATGTACAAATCTCTCTTCTTTCCTCACAAGTAGTCTCATCATTTATACGTTTATTTTCACTTCACTGTGATGACTTGGTTTCAAAATTTGGCTGAGGATTTTCCCGAGTGGACTCAAAGTATTCTACAGTCATATTTGCTCTGGTAATCTAAAAAGGACAAGGGTTAGGGCTGAGGAACAGCCCCAAACCATCTTTACAGTGACACAGTTCACATGAACTTTGGCACAATTTTAGAGTGAACAATTTTTGGGCACAACTTGAGGCTTAAGAACAGTGGGGGCCATTTGGATGTCTACACTTTCTCAGGGGAAAGGTTAGAGATATTGACTGTATGGCTACAGATGTGCAGAAGCAGAAGCGGTTGTCTTTAGGGCAGATTAATTTGCCTCTAATTTGTTTGAGTTATTCGCATAGACATCAGCCATAATTTCCTCATGCACTGCTCAGAGATCTCTGTTTGTGCTTGTTTACCCGAAGCTGTAACATAAAGGAGATACCTAGCTTGAATAGTGCCATTATAACTTGTAGAAAAGGGTGGTGCATGAATATTATTGCAAAGTTACCATACCTGTGTAGAAATAAGAAACTTGGGGTCATGCACTGTATGTGGCTGATAACCTGTAATGACTTTGAGACGCAGACTGTCTGGAAGATGTTTGAAGGATTACCTTGCTTTGCATCTTGCAAAGGTTTGTTTCTTTCTCTATTTTTTTTATTTATCGTGAAAAATAAGAGGAAAAAACCAGAGAGCTGATTTCAAAGATTTTCTATACTTGAACATTTCTTTGTTGAAAAGAAACAAAAGGGTTTTTTGGCACCATGCTCTTTTTTTTTCTATTACTTAAAGCTTTCCTATGGAATTTCACAAAGGCCTGTTTTCTACTGCTTATCTGATAGACCTTTTTTTACTATAATTGAAAATCATCTTTCTAGTGCTGCAAAGCAAAAGCTGAAAACGACAGCACATTTCCTATTTGAGATAGAAAGTAATTTTTTTTAGTAGATAGTGGCATACAGTGCCTGTCAACCTCTAATATGTGAGGATTACTGCTCTTTTGTTGTATACAAGTTTATCATATCAGGACACATAAACAGAGAGTCAGATTTCATTAAGCAAAAATAAGACCCAAAGAGCCAGATTCTGTGAGCAGCGATTCCTATATTCTAAACCAAAATATAACTTCTGTTAGAAATTTTTCTTCCAGCAGCATTTTTTTTTCCACACATGAAAGGAACCATTACATTTTTGGAGAAAGGAAATATACCCAAAGCTAGAATTAAAAGGCTTGCATTAACAAATATGAAACTGGATAGACTGCCTTGAGAATCACAGCCTGCCCTGCTCTGTAAGAATACTTTTACATCACAAAGCATGGTATATTTTTTTTTTGATGTTATATTGCCTTGCTGTAAAACATTTGTAACGTGTAATGATGTAAGAGGCCAGCTGGCTACTAATAGTAACAGCATACTTTAACAGCACTATCATCAAAAGGACTGTTGAAGGCAGATGGCTCTTTTTTGCAGCTTTACCCCATTAGAGATCTTACCAAAGACAGGCGCCCTACAAACCTCACAGTAATGAGAAGAACATTGCTTTATTGACTATAAAGCCTTCCTGCAAACAAGCTTGAAAGCAATATGTGCTGGAGAAGACTAGTGGCACGTATGTTCATAACCAAAATAGAGGAGTAGGGGCTGAAGCTTTGTTAAATGATTCCTATCTCCTGGAAAACTTTTCACAGAAAATACTAGATTGGTATTCAAAGCTGCTGTAATACAGAGAGTTATTTTGTTGTCTTATTAGAGAGAGGCACACAAATTACAGTAGTTAATTATTGTGTATCCTCTCATTTCATACTCATACTGCAAGGAGTTAAAACACAGATAAAGGGGAAAAATTGCTCTGACTTTTTTGATCACACAGAGATTAATTTTTATGATGGTGTCATTGAAACATGTTCTACATTTTGATAGCCCAGATGCACATTTTCCCTGGATAACAAAGGTTCAATTGGTCATGCTTCTTTTACGTTTAGAGCTATCAGAAATAACATTGTCATGGTTTCAATTTCTTTTTCTCTTACAATAATGAAAATGGCCTGTTGTGAAACAGTGTGCCGTATTTTGCATGACTAACGATTTCTGTGTAGCTTTTTGGTAAGATAGTGTTCTTTCAGTTTTTAGTAGTTTTTCAAATGTGTTTTCTAGTGATTTGTCTTTCAGTGCATTTAGAACTACACAGTCTTCCTGCTTAAACCATTATCTTCTGTAGCAAGTTGATTTTGTCCTCTAGTACTCCAGTTGCCTACTTTTTAGTACAGGGGAAGCATAAAGCAGGCTATTTTCAAAATCCTATTCACTCTATGTCTTCACTTCATTGACAGCTTGTCTATTAGTGAAGACAGCCACATGTACGGATCTATATTATATGTTATCTATGTTATATATACATAAGTACTATAATAATTCATTCACTTTTATTTGAGTTCTTCAGAGGATTTTCTGTTTGTTTTGCCTAACCCATGTGGTTAGCCAGAATTTAGGGTGCTATGGGCTATTTTCTCTAGCAGGAAAAATTGATAGTTATTTCTTTGGGGCATAATCTTTATTTATTTACTAAGAATGCACAAATTATGTTCCCTATAACCCAAGAGGAAATTGCTACATAGGATAACATATTTCTTCTTAGTTTCTAACGTCTTTCTGATGGCACTTAAACTCTAAGATTTTTGTCTTGTCTCCTCACAGAGTCTTCTGTGTTTTGCAGCCTTTTGGTCTCTTTTTCACTGCTGGGGTTTTGAGGCTTCATGTGAGAGAGACAGTAATTTTTCATTCTTTTCCTCAGACAGTCCTCTGTCTACTCAGTTTAAAATCTTGAATACCTTCTTAGATGCCTTTTTATAGATCAGTGGCTTTAGGCTGAGTTTTGACTGGAGACCTATAGTATTTCTTTTACCTGCTTTCATAAAGAAACTTAATGATTCTTGCAAGGAAGGATATAGGCTCTGTATTCTTTTGATCAGTAAGGATTAACTCAGTGCAGTACATTCACTGGGCATCAGTAATGCATTCTGCACAGCACATATAGTTAAGATAAAGGATGTGCAGTCTTCAGTGCTGCACTCCACAGCTCAAGAGAACTTGCAGGAATATGTGAACACAGCATTCTTTCTGGAAAGATTTTCACTGATTAAGAGTGCAAATTCAGCATTATTCTGAGGCAATCTTTAGTAAAAAAAAACTGGAAACTTGAGACGATTAAAATACTTGATCCGATCTAGAAATGTAGGATTTTTTTTCCTTTATTTTTCAGTTCAGTGAGCGGTTCTTATAGATTTTAGCTGCTTGACCAAAGACTGTGGAATTTTTAGTTTTTCCAAGAAGCTGATGAATCAAAGGCCAATCAATCACATAGTGCTATTTGAGGAAATAACAGTCAGAAGCTTTCATCTACATCAATTTCCTTGCAGGACTCTCAGGACCAGGTCCATGTTCTGTCTGATTTGAGGCAGCCTTGGGACAAACCTACCTATATCTTCATCCTGCATCCATGCTGTGAATCAGCAGTACAGCATCTCACTTTTCCACACACAAAATATCTTCAGAAAGGAAGATATAGGCCAATAACACCCCTGAGGCATTTGCTAGTGTTAAAGGAATTCCCTCTTGGACATTTATTCAGCAATGACTTTGACAATAGCTTGTGATTGAGGAGGTTGACTTAACTTCCAGGTGAGATTCCTTATGCATGTCACAGTGAGACAAGACTCAACTAGTTTGCTTCACTTAGTATAAGTAACACGTGTTCAAATTTCGATATTCAGATGTCGATGTCCAAATGTAGAAGGAACCCATTTTTTTTGGTAGAAGATGTGAAAGCAAAACCAAAGACATGCTAGAGAAGTACTAGAACTCATAGATTTAAAACATTTTATGTGGCTTTGCATTGAAAAATATATCTTTGTTATTTATAACACCACATTAACTGAAAGAGCACTTGTCAATGCTTCATTGCATATATATATATTTTTTTTTCTTTGGAAAACTCTCCTGCAGATGTATCTGGCATCTTGGACACAGAACAGGGTGTGGTTTTGTTCCTGCAGGAACTTGCTCTGTGACCTTTGACTCATGCATAGCTTACTTCATTTAGATGTCCAGCAATTGCCTAGTCTAACTTAGCAAATTGGACTTTCTTTAGAAACAATGAAGAGATCAGGTACCTCCATATGGAGAAATATTCCATCTGTGTTGGAGATTCATTTTACAATGGACTAACCCACCCTTGGGGTGATCAGAAAAACAATTCAAGTAACTGCCTCAGAGAAGACATCTAATTCTTGCACAGTCTTGCACATGAATTGCACCTTCACTCCTATATGTTTCATGAGAATGTGGTTTTTACCTACCTCATGTTTTTATGTGTTTGTTAGGTGGGTGTTACATTTGTGTGCACAGCCCTCCAGACATGCTGCAGTTCTGATCTCTCAGGGATCTCTTTATGGTCATTGTGTTACAAACAATACTGATATTGATTTTTATATCCTGAACAAAATAACATCTTATCATTTTCAATTTGAAATATGCTTCTTCCTCCTGAAAGGAGCTACTAATATCAGTGCTTATTATATTTCTTCAAATTATATTTGTCAGGCATGGTCAGGAAGCAACCATGATTCCAATAACATCAGTTATCGCAGGTATGGTATGGATGGGGAAGGAGCTTCTCAAGGCAATACAAATTCCCTCATCATACAACCCCCCCAAAATATGCACATATACCAGGTGGTGCTAATGAGAATTTGCAACCATACCTACTTCCCAAAAATCCATTCTCCACAATTCAACCCACAGGACTAGAGCCACATTTAATTATATTTTTTTTGATGGTTTTATTGCTATCTTGAGACGGCAGAGCAGCTTTAGAAAATGACTGTGTTCCCTTTTTACTATACAAGGTTCAACACAAAAGCTCTGAGACAATGCTTGTTACTCATTTTATTTAACAAATTAAGAAATCAGCTATGATCACCTTGAAAACAGTTTCCTTCCGAGTTGACACACAGCTGTACCTGATGCTACCAACATTCAGAGTAATTCCGCAGACTATTTTCTGAAAGGCTGTTGAGGGTCTCCTTTGTTTTTGCTTTCATATCTTCTACTAACAAAAAATGTATTCCTTTGAGCACTAACTTGATCTTTGGGATCTCTTCACCATAAACCTCAGTCAATAATTGAAGTTTCCACTGCAGATTTCTTCAATTTCACAAGAAAGTGCACTGCAAGGCCACTTCACTTCTGCCCCTTTAGATGTCACAGTGCTAAGCATTTGCAAGTTAAAACAGACCTTGTAACTTCATAGAAGCAGATGTTCATGATAAGCTTTTACAGAAGGAAACTCAATAACATTTTCAATCCATAATGCAAAATAAAGTACTTAAGCACACCAAATGTCTTTAGGATTTTCTCAAGCTTCATTTAAAAAAATGGTGCTTCTATTTTTTGCCAATAAATAATGTAACATTTAATATTCTGCACAAAATACAATGTGCTAACATATTTATCACCCTATATTTTCTCACTATGCTTCTATTAAGTCTAATAACTGTACATTAAAATAATTGCTTTTTGACTGCTAAGAAGTATTGGAAACCTGAAACAGTAAAAGTTTAAGGCAAATAATTTATATGAAATCAAGTTTTTTTGTTTGCAAAAAGTAGACATTCGCCAAGGTTTGCAATTAGCACCGTTGCATCTTTTTGCTTAAAAGAAATTTAGGTTGACAAAATCTCACTGCAAATCAATAAGATATGTAACTCTGAGACATGGGTTGTGTTTTTTTTTTTTTCCTGGCAAAGCTCTCTCTTACATTTCTTGATTCATAAGAAAATACGAGTTTCGTATCCTACTTCCAAGTAAATATATACTTTTAAAACAACTAATAAAATGTGATAGAATCATAGAATCATAGAATGGTTTTGGTTGGAAGGCACCTTAAATACCATCTAGATCCAGCCCCCATGGGCAAGGATACCTTCCACTAGATCAGGTTGTTTAAATCCTCAGCGAATCTTGCCTAGAATACTGTCAGGGATGGGACATCCACAACTTCTCTGGGTAACCAGTTCCAATGCCTCACCATCCTTACAGTAAAAAAATATCTTTTTAATATCTAATACAAATCTACCTTCTTTCAGCTTAAAATCATCCTACCATTACACTCCCTAATAAAGGGCCCCTCCTCATCTTTCCTGTAGGCCCCCTTTAAATTCTGAAAGAGTGCTATAAAGTCTCCCTGAAGCTTTTTCTTCTCTAGGCTAAAAAAGCTCAGCTCTCTCAGCCTCTAATGGTATACGAGGTGCTCCAACCCTCTCATCATCTTCATGGCCCTCCTTTCATATATTTATAGAGATTTACAGTTAAATTAAATAAGCAATATTAATCTGAGTTTCCCAGTTGAAGTTACAAGAGAGTAAACTTTTAATTACAGTTACTTTAAAATTAATCAGTTCTGTATCAACTTCTATATTGCTTTTAAGTCTCACTGTGACTGAGTTCTTTCAAATGGGGAAACTATGTGCAGTGTAGGATTTCTAGAAAATAGAAGTCTAAATTTACATTACAGTAGAATGTTTGTGTCTATAAAATGTATAATATTTATTGTGTCTGTATGCATTTATGGCTTGTATATTTTTTAACAGTTATTCTTTGGTCAGCTTTTGCCTTTAAACTTTCTTTAACAACCTACAAACATTGGGCTAATGACAAATATTATATTTTCTACAGCTGCATAATTTGGCACATATGTACTGTCTATGGAATAATCAAATCAAATTTTTGAGTCTGAAATTGTTCTAAAAAGAATAATTACATTCAGAAGTATGCTTATGGTAGAAAAATTCCCAGAAAACCATCCAGATATTCTTCTAATTACATCATGCATCCACTAGGCTGGAAAAGTTGATAAGTAAATCACTGTTTTAATTTAAACAAGAGAAGGATTTGGCCATATGAGTGCCTAACCATCAGAAAGAGAATCATAGAATCATAAAATGACCTGAGTTGGAAGGGACTTACATGGATCATCGAGCACAATTCCTGTTCCTACGTAGGACAACCACAACATTCATACCATGTGTCTGAGGCCATTGTCCAAATGCTGAGTGGATCGTGTATCTTATGAAGAAATCTGAAAAGAATATAGAAGGAAACACAATTTTGCATCAATTTTTTTTTAATAGAAGTCTTTTCAAGAAAGCCTTATAATAATACAACGTGTTGAAGCTTTGCAGTTTACTTAGAATAACTGTTTTGCACAGGTTTGTATGCTAAGCTGTACTGAAATACTGAGGCAATTTTGTACATATAACTAAATTTATACTGTTCTGTTGAGGTCAGTAACACTCTACATGAAAGGTTATTTCACTATATTTTAGTGCCCATCTTGTAAAATGAATGTACACAACAAGCTTGTGACTGTTACATGTTAGTAATTTTTCCCCAAAACTAGTAGAAATGTATGTGAATAATTTTAGAGTAAGACTCATTTTTTAATAGTGTTTAAAATTTCATAAGAATCTGTGTTTTCATTAAAAACTACTTCTCATGCCTCATATTTCTAGAGAAAAAAAGAATCACAAATTTTTCAAGATCCTAAAGTAGAAAAGAAGATTTAGATTAGAATTAAAAAAAAGGTAAATGTTGTAAAGTTAGTATTTCTACTATTATTTTCACTCTGGCGGCTAGAAAGATTATAAAATTTCAAAATTTCAATTATGAAATATAGTAGGAAAAATAATAAGCCGCAGAAATACAAAAAATATGCTTCAGATGTAGCTTGTATTCTACAAGTCAATGGGTTTTAACTGTAAGTAAAGGTTGAAGTGCATACACTAGTATGTTATTAAGTATTATTCAAGAAAAATAAATCATCACTCATCACCAAGAGTTATACCATATCTTAGAACACAAATTTTTATTAACTTTGAACTGCTAATAATTAAGTAATTTATCCAGCATTCAGAGAGAAGCTGCTACAGTTTTTTGTCAGGGCACTCCATATTCTTCAATACAAAATGTATCTTCTGTGCAGAATTGAACTCTGAGACCACAAACTGTAAAAGCACAATATGCAGCACTCTATGTACAAATAATGCCATCTGGGGTTGCTAATGAGCTATTTCGCAATTCAGAGGCCACTGCTCATTTGCATCATCTGTCAAGCGAACCTCAAAGATGGGAGGAGGCATATTATTTCCAAGGCTGATTTATTTTGATTATCTTTCCTATCTCAGTCCAACTGAATTTTTCATAGCAATCAAACACCACTTGGGATGCCATCAGTAGGTTTTGACATCAGGCTAACTGTAAGGTGCTCCCATTAAAGCCTTTGTCTTTCAGGGCTTCACAACACCCAGCCATGTTCTCCTTAGCACTATTCGCAAACTTAGTGGAGAGCAAAAGGAATCCTATAGCTGGCAGACCAGGTATGTCAGGGGAATAAGAAAAATGATTACAAAGCTGGCATTTAAAGTGCTATAGGAAGTCATGTCTATGACATACAGCGATAGATGACTTAATGAGTGGGACTGCAGTCCAGAGGTAGAAACCATCAATTAATACTGGAAAACGCCTCTCTAATATTTCAGGTCTACAAGAAATAGCCAAATACTTCATCTGTTTTATAGCAGCAGGAAACCAGCACCTTGAACACATGAAAGCTGAAGTACATTTTTCCACTTGATATCTTTAATCAACGCCATCACATTTAGCATGACAACCTACGGCTTTCCACCACCTAGAACTACAACTACAGTGTGAAACCACACACATACATCATCATATCAGCACACCAGACATTTTCCTTGTCATTGTTTCCCTTGGCTTCCAAAAGTATGTGCTTTAGCTTTTCCTCAGAAATAGAAAAAAAACACCAAAACTAGACATTTCATCGTACCCCTCGTTGAAAAAGAGCATCTCCATTTGGAACTGAGCACACGTGCACTGTTTTATTTAAGAACATTAAACAACATGACAGGTATACGGTCTCTTAGGTCACTTAGACTAATCTCCACCATAGACAATGGCATCACATAATCCTTTTTAAAAAGCATTACCTTTCAACTGGCTAGGATTTTTGCCTTTGTTCTCCCAGAAGGCTAGCTGAGAATGTAATTGTAATGGGTAGAATACATCTCATTTTTAGCTTAAATCGATTTCTGTCTAGTTTACATCAAATTCTTCTTGTGACAATATTGTCCTCCAACTTAGACAGTTTTTTTCCCAACCTCACTGAATCTCTCAGATCTTTTTAGATATATGTGACAAAAATAGGAAGTGCTTTACTTAAAAATCATTTTTATATTAAATTATGAATATGATCCTTAAATTGAAGCCTGTTAAGAGGTTGGATTTAACAGGACAGTCTTGCAGTACTGAGCATTATATGATATTTCTGTGATTCTGTCTTTGTCCCCCAGGTTCTTTTTTTCCACTCCAGACATTGAACATCTCACTCCTTTAATCTTCACGAAAGTTTAATGTGCCTCCTCCATCTGCACAAGAAAAAAAAATCCATTAAAAAATTCATTCCTCCCCACTTGGCTCTCACTGCACCTGAGATGTTAAGTACCTTTGTCCCCAGTCAAAATACTTCTCTGACCAATTTTGTTTCCACAGCTGTTTCTTCATTCCACGGTACACAGTAATAAGCATTAAAGAATAAGAACAGTCTAATGAGGAATAAGTTGAGTTCAATCAGCCTGTTGTTTTCACCTCAGCTTGTCTAACAATTGACAACACTTCCCCTGAAGAAAAAGCTTAGGACTTACACTATGAGTATTTTTTTTAAAAGTTTGTCGTATTGGTATATATAAGACATAAAAAAGTATGCAGGTTCTTCTATGTCTATAAATGTAAGTCTGTCTCACGGACTTTCCAAACCACTTTTTTTCCCCTAAATAATGTAATTATTAGCTTCTTGGTTTTACTTTTCAAAGAGCAATATAGAATGTCTTATAACTAAGTGAAAACATTTATTATAACAAACAGTACAGGAAAGAGAAATAGAAAAAAGTGGAAATCAAGAAGAGATGAATATTTCTTTTCACAATTCAGAAGCTTTAAAGAACTTGGCTTCATATCTGTTCTTAGTTCCGTCCATTTGTTCAGTACCCACTTCTGTAGTCTGAGGATGCTGTATTCTGACCAAATAGAACAGAAGTTGCAGCTCAAATCTGAAAGAAATTATTTGAGTCAAAATGTGCCCTTTGGTGGAACTCAGATGAAATTTCTCTTTCCCAGCTATTTGCTGTGACTCATTACCATGATTTTTTAGCATCCTTGGCCCAGGAGTCACTTACCTAAGTTAAACGTCAGAAAGACAAATGTCTAAGCCTCAGCTAGTCATGCTAGAATCCTTTTATACTCAGTGAAGAGAAATAGTTTCTGCCAGGGAATGACTGATCTGACCATTTAAATGTCTAACTCACAGTAGAGGTAACCTGTCTCAATGTGCAGTGTCTTTATATCCAGTCTTCGTGAGGTAGAGTAGGCATCCCCTTTTTTATAGGTGAGAATATGAAGCAGAAAGACTGTTTCTAGATTTTACCTTAAAAAAAACCCCAAAAACCCAAAAAACCAAACCCATTTCCAAAGGAGCATGAATCCCTCTGGTCTCTGTCAAGACACAGCATGAGCTAATCTGTACACCTTTTCCAAGCTGGCTGCACTTAGGCTGAGCTCATATTCCCACAGAGCCCATTTACCCTTCAGTCAGATCTCACACCATTAGTGCTTATGCAAACCAAGACCCCTGGGCACCCCGTCTGCTCGCCATTCACAAGGGAAAGGGGAATTGCTGTAGGTGGAAGGTGCAAGATCTGTTGAGGGGGAAGGCACCAAGAATACTGACTCTGTTAGAAAAATGTACATTTCTTGCTCCCCACACAGGAGCAGCACACTCAGCTCATGAAACTATAAGATCGTGAACTTTTCTGGAGATCATAGAAGAAGCACAACAGAAAACTGGGAACAATTTCTGTAAGGAAAAAGAAGCAGTCACTGACTCTTCTTTACTTTCAGGCATGGTTATAATTTGTGGAAGACAATGATTTTTAGTGAGAACCAAATATGACGTTAATTTCTTAAGATAATATCTAACTATATCTAATAATAAAGATAAATGCTATATATGCATTTAATAATATCCTGTCTCACAATTACTTTTGCAATTGTGCCAGTCCATACATTTTTGCCTGGAAAGACAACAGTCTGTGGAGATGAAAAGCTGAAGAAAGACAATGTAGAGCTCCTGCTGTTTGAGTCCAAGTCCATTTCTGTAGGCCCTGCACCAGTTTTCTTCCCAGAGAGGGCCTGCAGGATTAGCTCCTCTAAACTTATATGACTTGGGCAGCTGAGTAGCTATCATAGACAGGTGAACCATCATCAGAGTAACTCACACCTGCAAAACATGACTGATGCTCTTACCTCCTCAAGTAACATTTAGAAAGATAATTGAACTCCCAAATTCAAGGCTTCCATCAGTAGTATGAAATTGAGGTTTGAGAAGTGGGCTTCTGCAAACTTCATGATGCTCAGCAAGACCAAGTCCTGCACCTGAATTCGGTCAATTCTCATTATCAGTGTATGTTACGGGATGAACTGATTGAGAGCAGAGAAGGACTTGAGGATACTGCAAGTTGTATGAGGTTTCGAGTAACCTGATCTAGTAAAATATGTCCCTGCTCAAGTCAGGAGAGGTGAATTAGAAAATCTTGAACGGTGCCTTTTAACCCAAAAATTTCTGTGATTCTTTAAATCATATGTAATCATTGACGTTAGCAGGTTAGTCAAAGTTTTTTTCTGGAATGCTAGCCCACTACATATACTGAGGAAAACCTGTTTAAAACTACAGGATTCTTTTAAAGATTACCCTTAATTGTTTATGCCTGCTTTATAGGATGTAGGAAATTCTATTAAGTTCTGAAGCAATAAATTAATCAATGAGGCAAAAATAAAGAAATTAACATTTTACAAGGAAATTGAAGACTAGAAATAATACCAGTTATCTGAAAAGCAGTCCATGAGATTAACATTTAGGCTCTTGTTCTTCTTATAGCTTTTAAGAATGTAAACTACACTGTGTGATTCAGGTTTATTTAATATACATGAGCTTAGAAATCCATTTTATTGGGACAAAAGAAGGTAAATGACTTTAATTTGGCTTTTCAAATCTTAACAAATGCTTTATTATGCATCTAATTTCTGTAGTTCAGTCTTTCTGGATGTTAATACTCAATTTTGGGCTCTCTAGTTGTTGATCAGTTATTTCTCTTGTGGCTTTTCTATTGTTTTCTTCTTCTTGAGTTTGCCTATATTTAATCCAGACAAGTGTTTTACTCCCTTGTGAACAGAAGGAAGAAGAACTGAGAGCAGAACATTAGAAAGAACGCAACGCATAAAAATCCTTCTCTGGACATGGTCTGTCATGTTAAACTTATTGGAGCATTAAAGAGGCACTGTTTTTAAGGAAAATGTAGTTCTGTAGGACAAGCCTCTGACATAGACTGATCCTTATCTAGAGCTGCTTGGAAAATTTTTAGTAGAAGACTTCACAGCAGAAAACAGAGCTGCACCAAAACACTCTGTATGCAGATTTTGCCAAACTTTTGTTTTAGAGGAACACTTAAAAAACCCCACATTACAGTGCCCTGTCTGAACAGTTTTTGTACTAAATACTTCACCATTTAGAATGACTTCAATTCAATATCTTGGATTTTTTTATACTGAATATGTCATATAATGGAAGGCACTGAAAAGTTAAAATCAAAACAACATGTTGTCCTGCCATTACTGGCAAAATAGAACCAGAACGGCCACCTAAAACAAATGGATTTGCAATTAACATGTTTCAAGGATAACCACCCTCCTACCCTAGCTCTTCATCACAGTCAAAATGTGTCAAGTGCTGCTATACTCCAGTGCCTGCTTGCCCTTGTACTATGTGCTATAGAAAAAATACAAAAATTTCACAGTATTTTTTATCTTATGTCATTATCCTTATGCTGCCTTAGGTCATTAAAATAACTGTTTGGTGCTTGGGTCCATTTATTCTATTGTCAGTGATAAATGTACCTGCTTGATTTAATTTTGTATGCATTTTATATCACACATCATATGTTTTCTCATTTATTGAATAAGTAGTCTATATTCTTTTTAAAAGCTGTAAGCATTATATTTTATTTTTTTATTTTTAATGATCTTGTTTTTATTGCTGTGTTTTTTGTTTAGTGTACAGTAAATACTAAGTTAAACCTGACTATGCTACTTTTTTAGTACTTGCGCGTAGTTTCATATGCTTTCCATACAGAGTGAGAGGTCAAAATGTCCTACATATTGCAAAATATGAGCTTGGATTTATTCATCCTCATTTTCAGTCTTCTTTTGTGTCCTTCCCACAACACTGACTTGAAGGGACTTCTAAATCCCTTCCTCATTTCTTCTAAATTCCAATAAATCTATGTTGCTTCAGCCAACTTTTTCCCCAAAACAACTTAGTTTTTTTTTCACTGAGAACAACATTTTTGCTTATTGCCAAAATACACATGAAGACAAATTACCAAGAAAGGGAGAGTTAAGCTAACCCATGAAGAGAAAGGACACAAGACTGCTCTGCTAACCCCCCCTGAAACTACCTCTCCGGTCTATGTTCTTCCTAGTAACAGAAGTGAACCATGCAGGTCTTTGTTCTTCCGGCAATTCTAACTGGCACCTGAGCTGGGAGACAGATACCACATTCGACCCTCTTTATCCCCTCCCCCCTCTCCCACTCCCTATTTAACCCTCTAAACACAGCATCCCTTTTCTCGTTGGATATAAGAAATATTTCGTTCCCATTCTTGACTTGGCAAAAAACCCTTGCATCAAACATTTCCAGTATCCAACCTCAGCTACTGTTTGCCAACATTCCACCAGCCTGAAAATCAAGTCAATATCCCAGGCTTGTCATTGTGAACACAAGGAATCCTCTCTCTGTAATGGAAGACAAAAACAGAGAGAGTTTTTGAATCATGTGCTGCAGCAGATGTACACCCCAAGAACATTAATATTTAGTGAAGTTTAATAGATTTATAGGTGGATATACATATTAAATAGACTGTACAGAAAATCAAATAAAGATTCTGATAGACCATACTTCTAATTCAGTGTTCAGGAAATTCTTCCTGATTTTCAATTTATTCCATTATGTGGAGACTGTACACAGTGTTATACCTTTACAAAACCCAGCTGTAATGACAATAGCTTCTAGTCAGAATTTATATAAGCAAGAGAGAATTATTCTTCCAATCCCATCCCAAAAATTTATTCCCCACATTGCTTTGATATTTGTGAGGGTTTTTTTCAGAATCTCTCCAACTTTTTAATGGAGATGTGAAGAGATTAGAAATAAGGTGAAATCTCATTCAAAAATGTGTAAATATTTTCTGTAGGAAAAATATTTAGATGTAGCTCAGTGCTTACATCCCAAGTCTTGTGTGTGTATACAAATTGAACTTAAATTCTGACCTCTGCAGTTCACCCATCTGCTGAATGGGTCACCCACTAGACTTACAGGAGAGACACTTTAATAAAATGAGACAATAGGATCAAAACAATATTTATAGCTTTTTTTCTCTGCTCATTTCTATTGAAAAGTTCTGACAAGGCTATAATTCATAAAAAAATATTGCTTAACATAGCATTTTATCTATATGGTATGCTTTGAAAACTTTCATTCCTGTTGACTACCTCAGATTTCTTCTGTTATGTACAGAAATATCTTAAATTCATTTACCAGCTGTTCTATATGGTGCTGAGTTGCACAGAATAGTTATGGTACAGTCTTAAGAACATATTTCCTTACTATCCTGAATTTATCTGGCAAAGTGACAACATTGCTGATATATCTGATTAGTGAGAGCATCGAGTTTTGACAGGTGCTTGTACTTTGTCTAAGGTTTCAGACATTTTGAGATGACTTTAAATCTGACCTCAGTTATTATCAGTAAAAAAATACCATGATCACCAAAGATTATTCTGATATTTGTTATTAAAGAAGTATCATCTTGGTTTCTTTTTTTGAATAACCCTCACCTAACTGATAGTGTGCAACTGAAAAGGCATTGGCAGTATTGAAAGATGTTGCAATAAATGAAACTGCTCTTAAAGTTGAAGAAAAGAATATTGTTTGTACAAAGCACAGGAGTGGTGACTTTGGAAAATAAGTTAACATTAAAAGGCTTTAAGATACTTGAAAAGATCTGCAGGCTTACATGTCTGAGGAATGCCTAGTAAATATCTAAAGGCTAGCCCAGGCTATTTTTAAGCAGTACAGAGCTGCAGAAAGTTGTGAGCATTTTATTGCAACTCCAGTCAGCAACTTGGATTAGACATCCATCCCATATAGAGCTGTGTGTGTCTGTATTACTCTCCAGTTGAGGTGATCAGACAGGCCTGTATATTTGTCAGTTCTTCAGGGAGAGCTCAAGAAGAAGGAAAAATTAAAAAGTACTATTTAAGTGATCAGAGTCCAAATTCTGCAAAAACTATGTTTTGTTGGACATTTTTGTCAGTGTGTCATAAAAAGACAGCTGTCCTGATGATATATAAATCTTGGAAACACTCATAAATTGTCAAGGTCCAAATACTAACATTTTTTTATCGGAAGAAATATTAGGAGGCAGCAAGTCACTGTATTGTAGTCCAAGTGACAGATCTGTTTTCCAGCTCTCAGTCAAGAGTTTCTTATTTCTACACTTCAGCACTCTGACCTAACACAAAATATTTTACTTCTACTACTGACACCATTCAGAGATCACTAAACCTGTCCTTTGCAGATGCCCCTTTTTGAAGATATTGGCCAAAAAAGATGAACCGGAGTCAGAGGTCTTAGTTTATCCCTTTTTAGTCATCTTCTACAGCTAATGAAGCTGATTAAGCCAGACTGCTCTCCATCATATGTGTGTATGTTGAAGTATTATCTTCAAAATTTTCTCTAAAACCCCTTCTGAAAGTCTGACTAAGTGTTGTCCTACAGATACATGCAGACTTCATATTAGAGCTCTGCATACTAGCAGCAGTCTTCTGAATCCACTTTGGGAATCAGAGGTAAATCTTCATACACAAGATAGGAATGCTTTTTGAAGTAGCACTGCTACCAGCATAGTCTGAGTACTAATATGCAATTGTCTATAGGTATTGTCAATTGTATTGTCAATCAATTGTCAATTATTGATTGTCATAAATTGTATTGATTGTCTATGCAGATTCAGGCACAAATTCAGCCAGTGAAACTTGTAGATGTCTGACTGCTCCCCAATCTGATTCTTCGGATCAGCTAATAAAAATCAGAAAAAAACCCAAGAAAACCAAGAAAATATGAAGGGAAAGAGAAAGAAATACAGTGTCCATGAAGACTTCCCTGCTAGTCCTGATAACGCATATACAAGGTTAATTGGTCATTCATTCTTCTGAGATTTCATAGAATCATAGAACAACCTGAGCTGGAAGTGACCCACAAGGATCATCGAGTCCAACTTCTATCCCAGCATAGGATAATCCCAAAGTTCACACTGTGTGTCTGAAGGCATTGTCCAAATGCTTCTTGGATATTGTCAGGCTTGGTGCCATGACTGCTTCCCTGGAGAACTGTTCCAGTGCTACACCACCCTCTGGTAGAAGAACCTCTTCCTATTATTTAACTGAAACCTCTCCAGCACATCTTCCTACCATTCCCTCGAGTCCTATCACTGGTCACCAGAGAGAAGAGATCAGTGCCTGCTCTTCCTCCTTCCCTTGTGAGGAAAGATTAGACAGCTATGACGTCCCCCCTCAATCTCCTCTTCTCCAGGCTGAACAGACCAAAAGACTTCAGGCTCTCCTCATAAGATTTCTACTTCAGATCATTCACAGCTTTGTGGCCTCCTCTGAACACTTTCCAGTAGTTTGATGTCCTTTCTATACTGTGGCATCTAGAACTGCACACAGTACTCGAGGAGGGGCCACACCAGTGGAGAGTAGAACAGGGCAATGACCTCCCTCAACTGTCTGGCAATGTCATCCTTGACACAGCCCAGGACATGGTTGGCCTCTTGGCTGCCGGGACACACTGTTGGCTTATGCTCAACTTGCCGTCGAGCAGAACCTCCAGGTCCCTTTCCACAGGGCTGCTCTCCAGCCTCTCACACCCCAGTCTGTATGTGTATCCAGGGTTGCCGTGTCCTAGGTGTACAACTCAGCACTTGTCCTTGTTAAACTTCATACAGCTGGTGATTACCCAGCTCTCCAATCTGTCCAGATCCCTCTGCAGGGCCTCCCTGCCCTCCAGAGTGTCAACAGCTCCCCTCAGCTTCGTATCATGGGCAAACTTAGTAAATCCTCCATGTCCTGCATCCAGGTCATTTAAGACATTAAAGAGTACTGAACCCAAGGCAGATCTTTGAGGAAGTCCAGAAAGATCAGATCAACTGGTTTTCCCTGTTTGTCTAGGTGGGTAACCCTGTCATAGAAGGAAATTAAGTTAAGACAGGACCTTCCCTTTATAAATCCTTGCTGGCTGGGACTAATGACTATGTTGTCTTTAAGATTTGGTCAATAATAAATAATATTAAGTGAGAGAAGGACTGTGCAGACATCTTTATTGCTGCAGTTCTTGATTTTTCTAAGTTTAATTCAAGTACTTAAATATTATTTTAATATAGTCCCTTGAATTTAATTATTAAAGGGTTTAATAATATCAGACTGCATCCAGTCACACCTAAAGGAGAACCTTCTTCATATTCATACTTAGATTCGTACATTTACCAATAAGACGATTCATTTCATAGCAAGTGAATTACAACAATAACATAAAAGAGAAAAATACTTCAGAAGATTTTTTTTTCCAGTAATTCAAAATATAAAGTCTGTAGGTGAAATTATACTGTCACAGACATTTGATATTTCTGTCTCTTATCAGTGATAGACAGTAGTTATAAGAAAAAGATACCGGGCAAATCACTTCAGATTCCATTCTGTAGCTCATATTATATAAAGGCATGAGTGTGAGTGCAAGATGTTTTCATAACCTGTTCATCATCTGGCCTTTGGGGTTTGTTTTGCTGACAAGGGCTGATACTTTTTTATTATTATTTTATACTATGGATTTTCAAGTGTTATTGTTGTCAGAGAAAATATTTTTAATGGAACTTTATAAAAAGAAATATTTCAAAAATATTTTATTATTGAATTCAAAAGAAGATAAAATATTAATATCGCAAATACTTAAATTTCGGCCACTTGTTTTCATTTTTTTTCCACTCAGTTCTACATTATTTTCACATGTAGTGGGGTAGTGAAAGATAAAATAACATTCAGTCAAAATCATTGTTACACTTATTTATTTATTGTCTTTCATTGGCACAGTGTCTAATGAGTTTTTCCTGTTATACTGTATTAGTAGATATTCTTGAAGAGAGAAGTCCAACATAATGGGCATAGTAGTGGCTTGCATGGCACTGTTGTCTGATTGTGAGACTGAATAGATATGTCTATTGGGGGATCCCTATGCACCTAAATAAATAGATACTAACATGTTACAGAATTCCTGTATAGATATGTATGAAACTCACAACAAACAAACCCAACGATAGCATCTGATGACATAGATAGGTAGAAAATTTGCAGGTGTCTTTTATTGATTGATTCCTGCTTTCTCTTAGGGGTATTTGTCAGGCTTTGAGGAAATAAAGAGAAGAAAACCCTACAATTTTTGTTGTTCATATTTCACAGCCCAACGTTAAGTCTACATGTTGTATGTAGGATACATCTATGGAGAGAGATGTAAGCAGAAGAGGGTTCCTCCTCACAGTCTGGAAGGTTTATGGATCGCCATTGAGACATGGCACTGTGGCCAAATGGCTTCTAGGTCAAAGCTGGCACTGATCAGAGATCAGTTTAAATACTGGCAAAATGAGATAGCATCTCTCTGGGTCCGTTCAGGCACATATATCCCAAACCCTGAACAGCCTGCTAATTCTTTCATTGAAAACCACTTATCAAATTAACCTCAAGTGAATACAGAGATTTCTGTCTGGTAAAGATGCCAGACCCTGATTTAAGACTGAGAGGAACATTATACTGATTCACAGAAAAAGCTTTCTTCTCTTTCATATCTACAGGGCTACCAAATATTACTAATCTCTGTGTTAGCAATAGAAATTCATGCCTTGATTTAGTTTCCTACTCATGGGCATCTCATGCTTTTTGAGACTTCCTAGGTACTTAAAATGGTCACGTGGAAGCAGCCAAAGGAGACTTTTCTGGAGTCAAGCACATAACCCTTACTCTACTGGGCATTTTACTACGTGTAGACACTTGCAAAGAGTGTTACAATTTATGAGCACATAACAATGATCTTATTTATTGGTTAACACACACAGCAAACAGCTGGGCTACAGTCATAGGCTTAGCATTGGTATTCCTAGCATGTATATGACAGATTCCCGATGAATCTCTGCACTCATCAGTTGAGTGGGAAAGAAGCAGTTTCCATGGCACTTGGTCAGAAGTTCTACCTTGCTGAATTGTCATCTTCCAGTTCTCTGTTGCTTTTTTCTCTCAGTTTTTCATAGCTCTTTGTGTAGGTGTTTTTCTCTGGAGACCTTCAGCTAGTGACCTCTACTACTTAAGCCAACAGTTTCACCTCTGGTTTTATTTTACTTATTGTCTATGTCCATTATGCTGCTGGAAAGGTAGACATGGCCAGAGAGACATAGATTAAGTGGGACCTCTCAATATGAGTCTAATTTATTTCAAAATATTTTGTTACTCAGAACTATTTAGGATAAGAGATTTGTGACCTTAACATTTTCATTCAGTCATTGTTTAGGTACCTTCCAACTAACTTGAATGGAAAAAAACCCACTTAAAAATGTAGCATTTGAAGAATTTTGCAAATAACAAATGCTTTGTGAAGGAATATGTGTTACTCTTGGAAATGCCAATGAATTCCCCAATTCAGGGGCTGTAAGGTGGATGTTGTGAACAGAGTGAAATTTTGTTATGACCCTAAATTATTACCAATTTTATAGGTTTTTCCTTGAATTTGAGACTTCAGGCACCAAGTACTGTAATTAAATCCATCTGAATAGATTTTTGACATATTTGTTTGACCCTATACTATGGTCCATTTTCCAGAGCAGATTAGGGTAATAACTTCTGTTTTAATATTACGCTTTCAGATTGCCAACTGTTCACTCTAATAGCAGCATGTAATTGTCTTTCTAGAGGATTACCTCCTTTAATCATGGAGCAAGTGTGATTTTTATATTGGCTGAGTGTGCAGGCAGTTGGCATATCGGCATCTAAACAACAGGCTCCTTCGCAATGACAGACATTGCCTCTTTTTGGCACAGTAATGCACACAGTGATTCAGCACAAATGACGCAGTATAAATTGACAGCAAGTGTTATTCAAGAGAACACAGCTCCTTACAAGTGTTTGGAAAGTTTTTCTCATTATTTTTACTCTGACAGTTTACAGGCATTCTTTTCAACTGTACATTTCAACCAAGTTATGGTTGTCACATTATAAAATAAAGGAGGAGAAAAGTAGAAATATTAAAGAACTGAAGTATGCTATGAGAAACACAAAACAATTGTCTGCAGTTTCCTAATATCTATCGCTGCTTTAAATGCAGAGAAATGAGATTTCATTTCTTAGTAAGTCTCACATAACAACAGCATCACACAGGTCATCCAAGGGCAGACAAAAATAAAAACAAACAAAAAAAAAAAATTCCTGAACACCATTTACTGCACTTAACTAAATCTGGTTTAGATCCTGTTCTAGCTGCTATAAAAATCTGCCCTTCACTTGGGAGATGAAAAAGATATATGTTCACAGTGAAAGTAGGGAAAGCAGCCATGGAGTAAGTTACTTGGGTAAATATTTGCAACTGTTCTTTGGATACTGGATGTTTGTAGATTTCCCCAGTTCAGGAGAAGTCTGCCAGCTACAGTACATACACACAGAAGAGAAAAAAATCTGATCTCACTCTAAGAACATCCTTTTCAATCATAAGGTTAGCAGAGTGTCAGCAAAACAAGAATAGCAGTGTAACATCTTTCAAAGCATGGCTGCTATACAGAGCATGGTAGAAAACTACTCAGAGGACTAGGAATTACCTGCTCAGCCTTCTGGAGAACAGAAGTCCAATTCCTGACCAGATGTTTATTCCTCTTGATGAAATGTAATGTAGTTAGACCTTCTCCTCAGGGCTGCTCTCAATCATTGTCCCCCATCCTATATTGATACCAGGGGTTGCCTTGACCCTGGTGTAGGACCTTGCACTTGGCCTTGTTGAACCTCATGAGGTTCACATAAGCCCTCTTCTCCAGCTTGTCCATGTCCCTCTGGATGACATCCTGTCCTTCTGGTGTGTCCACTGCCCTACTCAGCTTGGTGTCATCTGAAAACTTGCTTTTCCTGTGTCCACTGATGTGTTCACTCCATCATAGAAAGCCACTAGGTTGGTCAGGCAGGACTCGTTGTTGGAGAAGCCATGCTGGCTGTCTGGAATCACCTTCCTGTCCTCCATGTGATTAAGCAGAGCCTCTAGGAGGATCTGTTCCATGATCTTCCCAGGCAGAGAGGTGAGGCTGACAGGTCAGTAGTTCCTAGGGTCCTCCTTTGTGCACTTTTTAAAAATGGGCACAATGTTGCCTTTCTTCCAACAGGAACTTCCCTTGACTGCCATGACTTTTCAAATATCATGGAGAGAGGCTTGGCAACCACATCAGCCAATACCCTCAGGACTCTGGGGTGCATCTCATCGGGTCCCATAGACTTGTATACGTTCAGGTTCCTCAGGTGGTCATGAACCGGATCTTCCCCTACAGTGGGAGGGACTCATTCTGATCTTGTTTCTTGACCCTAATAGTTCTTCATATCCCCCTTCTCTGAGTCACAGTAACATCTGTGACAACAGTGATTGAACAGAAACTCGGAGCTCTCAGTGAAGGGACAGGAAGAAGAATATAAATTTACGTTCATCCTCCACATCAGGACCTCAACTTAAATTTAGTCTCTTTATTGAAGCATTGCAGTACCGCATATCTTAGATTGGATATCCACCCTTGTCCTTCATCTGCTAGGCAAGGCTGCAAACATTTGTCAGAAGCATCATGGGAAATCGAGGACAGAAACAAAAGATATCAGGCAACTACTGAACAGTTTGAGAAACTTGCGGCACATAAAGGAGGATGACTCTGCGTCCCAAAGGAGGTGTCGGAGCTGCCTACTGACTCTTCTCACAGCCTTCAAGGAATCACTAGCTTTAACATCCCCAAACAGTATATAATAATGGAAGAATAGCCTTGCTTTTACTTTAAAGTAACTTTGTTCTCATATATTTATGTGGTTATAAAGTTGAATAGCCTCTTATAGCTACCTTGTCTGTTCTCGTCCCAGGTCTCATCCATTTACTAAAGGAGGAGAGAAACTGATTTTGAGTTATAGAAGTGTTTTCTTTTGTCTGTATTATTAAATTCTGATGGGGAACTTTCTGATAAGTAAACTAGGAGATGAGCAATACAATTCCAGTATTTCACCCAGGAATGAGGTCATGTATAGACAAAGATGAAACTGGTGAGCTTAGAGATAAATGGGTAAACCAGTATTGTTTTCCAGGTGTTAGTGTAGACTCTGGAGCTTTGAGACTCTGGAGCTTTGAAGGGCATTTTTCCTAGGGATAATAAGATCTTCTGTTGCAGATGGTGCTTTTTAACCTTCTTAAGTCCTTGTATACGTGTAATAAAACTCTGGCAAAAATTGACCTAACACTTCTTAGAAGGGTACCTGGGTTCATAGCGCCACAGTTTTTTCATTCACAACTTGGAAATTTCAGGTGAAACAACATCCCATAGATCCAAACATTGACAGTTTGTTGATACAACAGCAGACTTGAAATATATTTTATTTACAGTCTATTTAAGGTATAAATTAATTAATAGAGATGATTTTTAGCTATTAGCATGTTCATGCCTTTAAGACTGTTACATACATTTTATATATGCATAGAAATATAAACATTTGTGAGAAATTGCTCTCCTTAGAATTTGTCTACTACCATTTGCACCACTACCTCCTAAATTTGAATCTAAAACATTTCTATTTAATTCTGCCTAGGATCTAAAACTTTGAGCCAAAAAAACAAAACACAACAATGATGGAAAACATGCTTAGGCAAAGTCTTTTAGGCTGTGAAAGATGAAACATAAGAAATTACTTAGAAAGAATGCAGTAGGGAATTAAATTAGAAAGGCAGTGAAATATACTTCTTCTATGAAAACATTTTGAGAAGAAATGAAATTGTTCATGTGAGAAAATTGTAATAAAGAGAATTGTAATTAATTATTTAGACAAACCAAAGGAAAATTGAAGTAAAATACAGGGGGTCTTTCAGTGAGCGTAGTTCATTTATAAACAGACATATGTTCTGAGACTGACTGTCCACATTGGATTTGTGTAACTGTGTCCTATTTAGTGAGATTTAGAGTCCAAATGAAAAACATGTACAGCAGTTTCATCTCCAGTTCGGTGCAGGCACACTGCAGAATACAAATATCTTGGCTTTACCTAGGAATTCTACAGTTTGGTCCAGACCACAATGCCTCAGATGGCTGCAGTGTATTTTTGCTGGTTCGGCATTTTCAGCACCTTGTGGTGTCTTTATTCAGGCATAATTTCTGAGACAGGGTAATATTATTTGACATAGATTTGAATATATTATCATGGATTATTAATGTATGGTGACTATTTTAAGTGCAGTAGGTAGGTACTAAATTCAATTTTCTTCAAGGCATATATGATGTGTTTTCTTCAAAATTGATTACTTAAAAATTGGAATTTTCATCAGGAATGCAGCACTGTTGTCCCTTGTGATGCCAAGACTATGTATGACACAAATGGAGCAAACTAGAAAGAACAGATGGCCATAAGTTAGTATTCACTCTGAACCACTGATTCTGGAGCTAGCAAGGATGGATGCAAAGAGCAAGGGCTGTCAAATGAAGACTAGCATCCCATAGGATTTCCAAGAGGACATAAAGCTGTGAGCCCTAGGGAGGAGTTGGAAAGATCACCCGTCAGCTCCTCTTTTGACATCTCAGAGAATACCAAATTCTAACCTGCAGTCAGTGCTCTGCAGCCCACAGACTATGCAAAAGTCTGATAATGTGTGCGAGTTAAAAGCAGAATGTCTCTGGACTGTGATCTCCCCACCTCTCCTCTGCTGTTGGGATCATTATCACATCTCTGTGTCACAAGGCAAAAGAGAATAGTTCATTAGATGTTTAGGGCAAAAAGTAAGCTAGAAGAGAGTAAGTGAGCCCCACTATGTTACTTCTCTCGGAGGGTCCTTCATTGCTAATGGAGAGGGGTGGTGAAAAATTAACTGCTTGTCTGATATAACAATCTTTATGTAGGAAAAGGAAAGAAATTACACTATACACTAGCAATAACTGCAATACTTTAAATCTCTGTTAACATCTGTGGGGATTGTGATCTGTCAAGGGGCACACAATTGTTCAGTTAAGCCTTCATTGGGAAAGAAATAAAATCACAAATGCCAGTAACAGTTTTGCCTGAGGAAGAACACTCGTGAAGTTTCCTCTTGATATGGAAGTTGAGCATTAGTGAGTGAGACCAGACTGACACAACAGGAAGAAACCCCATTGAAAAAGTTCTCCAAGTCAATTTTGTTATATCTATTTCTATAACAGCACAAGGACTTTACGTTTCAAGAGCTGAACTACACATATTAGACTACAAGACTTTGTGACCATAACCCTCTAAAAAGTGTGGCTTGTATGTTTTGGGGAGTTAATACCTTCTTTAGAGAGTTTTCAGTGCCCTCTATCTGGTATGAAATATTGTAGAGTTAAAGCCTGGGAAGTAACACAGAGAATAACACAAAGGCCTTGACAGCGTTTGGTAACGAGCTGAGAACTGGCTAACCTTGAAGTAGTGGAAAGTCCCGAGCAGTTTATCAGCAGGGATTATGTAAAGAAAAAGAGAATTTATGCTACCAATTAAGAAAAAGCTCAAGGCACATGCACAAGTGCTTCAACCCAATCACCAATGTTAAACTGGCACATGGACAATGACTTTGCAAAAAGACTGTTATCAAAGAGCAATTTGTGTTACAAATAAATGATTCTGATTCAGACTTCATTTTGAACCTGCATCAGGGTCTGTGCCTTTATCCGCCACAAACTATGTAGGTAGAATTTTATTGTAGATACATTTGACCTACTTTTGATCTTTCTTTTTACTTCTCCTTTCTCCTCCTTGATACACCGCCCTTTCTCAACTCAGCTTTCCTTTTTTCATGCCAATGCCTTAAGTCCTGTTCCATTACCATTGTGATGACCAATAAATACAAATGATTAACTGGATCTGAATTCAAACTTCCTGAGCAAATCCCGGACTTCAAATTAACTTTTTTTCTTATCCTTTTTTTGATTTTTTTTGGAAGTCATGTCTTAGGCAACCTGACATTTTATCCTATCAAGTGGCAACTCTAGCTTGCTGTCTGCAGTTTTAGCTGCACCCATACATTCTGTTGAGTTTGAAGCAGCTTGTTAAAAAAAAAGGAGTTAATGGAGCATTTTTTTCCCAGAATATAACATTTTACAACGTTGTCATTTCAAAAAGCGTATTTTCAATCCCGTGTCTATTTTGACTTAGAAACATAATTGCAAGGACAATCTCCCTTCTAGCTGAAAGATCATAACTAAAAATATATGCTTCAATGCACACACAGAGGGCTTGTTAAAGGCAAAGTAAGATCACCTCTCATTTTGTTATTCTTTTATTAACATATTCACTCTAGCTCTGCCGCATTCTGCCTTTGTCAACCTGTGTGACAGGTTTTTATTATTTTAACACTGACTTTTGTTTTTCAGTTTGCAAAAACTTTCTATAATTTCTGAGAAATTTTCAGGAATATTTTAATAATGCTTACAACAGGCCAAGCTTATGACAAAGTAATTGATTACTTGGTTTTTATCATTCTGAGAGGCTACAGAAATATTCTGTTCTATTGATTAAGGACTCAATCTTTCTGTACAACACAAGTTGTTCATATTTCTCGTGTCTAGCCACCACGAGGTGCAATAAGCCAGAGATAAACTAACAAATTATTTTTTAAATTCAGTTTTATATTGATTTTGATTCTTATTAAATTTACTGGGAAGAGGAGGGGAACCTCATACGATTTTTCTCCCCCAAGGAAACACAACTCATAGTTTTACAGTTTGTGACCTGTAAGTGGAGTGAATGTGTTTGCTTGTTTTGTTAATATATAAGTATTGAAGAATGGCACCTGAAAAGGTGGAGACAGACCAAATATAAAATATTCATAATTTCTGAATAAACCTTCCAGAGTACTCCTGGATAATAAGTGTCTATCTTCTCTCTGAAGCAGGTTCTTTACTGCTAGGAGTGCAGCTGTTCATCACAAGCAGTCTCAATTGAAGAAGCCCTAGTGATGCTTTTGGATTATTTTCTGCTCTAGTCTTTTCCACCACTGAAACTGCTTTTATACTGTTGTAATTCATGGAAGCCTCCTATGCTTTGCTTAGCTGGTTATAGACAAAAAGAGAGATTCAGACAAATATTTACCCAAGCTGAACACAGGAACTTTCCTCCTGTGTTGTAGAAGATCTGATTTCCCGTTAACTAAGACTTCTAAGTTCTCTTCTTTTTAGCTACAGGGGAAATGAAATAGAGATCTTTGGATGTGTTCATAGACTATTTCAGCCTGTTAATGAATACACAACTATGCAATTATAATTCACAACAGAAAGAGTTTGCGCTTTCAATAAATTTATGATAAATTGGGGGTGGGGTGATTATTTGTTTATTTAGAACCATTGGGAAATAATGCATAAAATGTTTGCAAAAAGAATCTGAAAGACTTTCTGAATTTAATCTACTGGAGCAGTTCAATAAATTGACACATAAATAATAACACATACAGATGTAGAAATTACAACCTCATACTTGGCTGGGGAAAAATGTCCTGGCCATTTCTATACATCTTCCTTCTACTTTGTAAGAAAAAAAGTCATATAAATAGCAAGATATTTTTGTATTCCGAGATCATTAGGATGTACTGGACTGTATCCCTGTAACAGGGAGCATGGATGAATCAAGAATTCTTCTCACACCTGCAAAGGCTGATGAGTTAATCACACTTGCATAAATAAAATACTCTGATTACAGCAAAACCTCAGGGGCACCATGATGTATTGACTGAGAGAATGAAAGCTCTGCCTTCCAGCAAGAGTAATATGGCTATTTATTAACCAAAGATAATCTTCTCTTTTTTACTTTTTTTTTTTTGTTTCTTTTCTAAACTAATGATGGATGGTCTCCTAGGAAGACGAATGACCAAATAGTGATGTAGACTCTTCATTCACAATATAGTACCATACAAGAATATTCTCAAATACAATATGAAAGTTCTCCTCCTATTTTGGGCTGGAGTGTGGTGAAAAGATCAGAGAAACAGTCTTGGTGTATTTCTCTACAAAAACTTTATATTCTGTTTGTTCTGGCATGGAAGAGGCCTACAATAGGACTTTTCAATGTTTATTTTCTTATCTTTATAAACATAAAATTAAAAGAGAAACAGGAAATGCATCTATACTTCTATGGATCACATTTAATGAAGAATTGTTTCTGTGTTTAAGAAAGTTCCAAAGCTAGAATTTTCCCAATAAAAAGCAAATTCTATGGTCTTTCTCTGAATGGTAAACAGTAGAGGCTGTAATGATTCATCCTCTCTTCAGTTGTGTTATTGCCTTCCAGCTTCCAATCTAAAAGGTCTTAGCATCATAATTACCTCTTTTGGCTTTCACAAAATGTCACAGCTCCTATTTAGCCAATAGATCACATCACACAGGGCTACAGCTTCACTTTTAGACACTGTATTAACAGCTGAAATGTCTGACAGATGGAATTATAAGCTTAGCAACAAATTAGTAGATTTGGGAAGTAAGGAAGAGATCTGGAGCCGGAGATATCTGGATCCAGACATGCTTACCAAGAGTGGGCTTAATCTAAGCCATTCATGCCCTCTTTCAGGCACCTAAACACTACAGCTAACCTGTCACTTTGTAACGCTGTAATCAGTTTTAGTAAGTTCTGCCTCTTTCATACATGGTGGCTTCACACACAGAAATATAGTTTGAAGGCAGAGGTAAAATTTTATTGAATTAACTGCTATATCTAAATAAGAAAGAAATACTTACAAACATAGACTTCATATGGGGACTACAAGCAAGAAAAGTATGTCTATTTTTTCCAGCTATGTCAGGTAGGATAAAAGGTGAACTATTTATATCAACAAAATTTTTATTTTCTAAATAACAACAAAATTATTCTCCCTAGTCAACCTTTCAGTCCAGTACATCACTGGAGCATCTGACTTTCACTTTTCTTCTTCCCTAAATTTGTGGAAGTTTTCCCGAGTCCCTCAGAAAGTGCTATGATCATTGTGCAATTAACAGCCATATCAAACTTTTACAGTGATAAAGCTAATATTATTCCGCTCTAACACCTGCTTCTCAACCTTTCATCATGTGTGTATTGGTAGCTTAAAGTTCTTCCCTTCATCTGCTCACAGGAAAGTTTCTTTGGCTGCCTTGAATAAACAAAAGGCTGTCCTACTGGGACAGGCAAGCTGTGTGAACCGTCACTTTCTGTTAGCAAATAACTCTTTTCCAAGATCAGAACATTTTCTATGTGTGGGATCAGTATCACTTCCCTGAGAAAAGCCTTCCAATATGAATATAATTATGCAGTTTTAGTCTCTCATCCTTTTCGTGGAACAGGATAATGCGTTGATGTGATACTTCAAACTCTCAGTTGGACTGGCAA
This sequence comes from Tapera naevia, assembly GCA_033556795.1. NCBI lineage: Eukaryota > Metazoa > Chordata > Aves > Cuculiformes > Neomorphidae > Tapera > Tapera naevia. The sequence continues at coordinate 19,396,241 of JAUMJJ010000059.1, forward strand.
CATGACAGACTGCAGTTATTTAGTGTGAACATATTGCAGGAACAGAAAAGCTACTCATCAGGGTGTTGATGTGATCCTCAATATGGACACCACTATGATCACACAAACTAGTTAGATTAGAAGCAAAATGAAAACAAAAATTAAAGTTTAAAAATTACTCATTGCTTTTTGATCTGTACAAATGGACTAAAATATGCTTTTTTTGGTGTTAATAGTTGAGAAAAATAAGATGGATAAGATTAAATTAACCCAAGGAAAGACCACCTATTAACTGAAATCATGATGATTGTTTAGGGTGTTAACTTTTGTCTAGGATCTGAAACATATAGCTTATAAGAAAAAAAAGATATAGGAACTGATCCACTTGAAAACATGAGAAAGTATTGAAAGCCTCCTCCCAGCTTAGTAGTTCTTTTTCTTTGGGGTTTTATTATTGTGGAGAAGTGAGAGAGTTTTGCCTTATTTTCTTTGTTTTGAGAGTCTAAGTATGGTCTGACTCAGAGTTTGGTCATCTGAATACTCATCAGGCTCAGAAATGATGAAATTTAGATTAATGAGAGGCTTGATGGTGCAGAAAAGTGATTGAAAATACAAGCACTCCTGTCCTCATCGACATTCATTTAAACTTTATTCTTACACCAGTTGGAGAAGTTTAATAGAAGTGTCTTGATAATTCAGATTTAGAAGATCAATCTGACTTTACAACAGCTTCAAGTCTGAGATCCCGCTCAAAAAATTGTTTTAAGCATTACTGTTAAAAGCACTCTAAAAAGATCTTCAACTTTATAGCAAAAAAAAAAAAAGTGTTAAAATTCTTCTAAAAACAAAATTGAAAATTTCTGTGGAGGTTTATCTTTTATTCATTTATGAAAGATGCTTTGTTGTTTAGAGAGTTGAAAAATTAAAATAATATTAAACATGTATGAGTTTATTATTTTGTTCTTAGATGGATGAAGTACTTGTAGTGTTTTTTAAAACTGTAGAATAAATCAATACACAGGCACATACACCAACAGTGATCCTCAGCAAGGAAAGATGTTTCCTGAGATGTTTTTCCCAAAGGTACTAAAGATGTTTAATTTTGCAAAGTCTTTGCAGCTGGAAAAGAACAAGCATCTCATCTGAATTATTCCATTTCTAAAAAATACCTCCCTTACACTATGAAAAGATACAAAATCATAATCACGGTGAAGCCTGAGGGTGGGTATTTATTGGGAATCTGCTCATTTGTGAAGATATTGTCTGAAGTGCTATTTTGCTGCATGTGGTTGAAGCCCAGCAAAAGGCTTAATGTTTGACCTGAAAACCTGATCGGAAAACAGCAGTTCCAAATGACATACACCATGTTTTCATATTTTACAGTGTCTGTTCAGAAAGGTAAACCTTCTGGGGTCAGCAAGATACTTTTACTGATACACTTCAGTTATATTTTAAATTGGATTCACTCTGTTCGCTCCCCTTTTGGACTTGGATTTTGTTGCCATCAGGAGCATAATGCATCATGGTACATGACTACACTTTGGCCTTTACTAATAAAATGGTCAAACTAAGACTACCTCTGGTTCTCACCAGTGAAAAATGTATTGGCTCAGGTTCATCTTTAAGGTCTTGGTAATCATGTGGTGTATAGATTTCTTGTGCAATAGGGTAAGACTGATGATCCACTGTGTTTCCAGGTGCTGTAATGTTCTACTCCTGTTCTGTGGTGCAGGAGGTTGGAGAGATGAGAAGAGCCTGAATTGTACAGTTGTAAACAGCTGAATTCGTTTCAGGATGGCCTGTATGCATTCCTATACTATTCACGATCTACAGACTTCCATGAGGTCAATGAATCCAAATAGCAGTAGTTGAAATCCCCAGGCGACCAAATCCCCAAGTAGTTGATATTAATTTGCAACTATATTTTCAAGTGATTTCTCTGAAACTTCTGAAGCAGACATCATAGGTCTGAGATAGCTGATCTGAGATGTGTTGCTATATATCTAGCTGATGCACGAAAGCAATTGCTAGAGACAAGTAAACAAACTCAAACTAAAACGCAAATTAAACTAAAATTAGTTTGACTTCATGAACTTGTGCTGGACGATTCATGACACAAACAAGCTTCCTTTCTTACAGTAGAGCATGGCACAATTTGTCATAAATCTACATTTTGCGTTACTGTATTTCATCTCCATCAGGAGAAAACCGCAATGTAGTTCAGTGCTGCTTTGATGTACTGCAGACAAAATGTTCTACGGAGCAGGATCAGGAGAGCAGTCAATGAAAGAGTATCTTTTACCACACTTTCAATATCTTTTCAGTTATTACTAAATGCAACAGTTTTTCATGTATTTATTCTTAGAGTTTTATCACACTGCTTTCTCAGATCGTGTCCCAGTATCTTTTTTTCGTTCCTTCCTGAGCCTCCGTCTCTCTCACAGCTACAGACCTCAACAATAGCCATCAAAACCATAAGCTTCAGATCTCCATTCCTCCAGGCCACAATGCTTGGTCAATAACTGTTTCAATTCTGTACTTATGTAACAGATTACAACCTCAACAAAATTATCCTTGTTGAAAATCAGATTCATAACAATAACCTCAAAAAATAGGAAATAAGCAATACCAATAATGTCTTTGGAGAAAATTGTAATTAATCTATAGCCTGAAAGTACTAAAGTTTTCTCCTACACTTTGTGCATCTATTTGGTAATACGGATTTGGGTATGTGAAACCAGAGGCTTCAACAGTTTCACCTGTCTTGTTTCACAAAGAACTGTAATTCAAAGCTGCATCTATTTAAATGAAGCATTTAAGCACCTCATCTCAATAAGGTTAAGTAATGACAATTAGATTATTAGATATTTGGCCTACTTTTCCATGTAGGAGACTGAAGCATGGTGTAAGGAACGTATTACATTCGTTCCAAAGCCTTTAGCAAGTTACCCTTTTTTCATAATTCAAATTATTCTTTTTTTGCATATATATAGTCAGATCTGCAGTTAATATAATTGCCTATGATTAAATTTAAGTCATTTACTAAAGAAACCACTCATATTACTAGTTATAGCCTATCTATCAACAGAGGAAGTTAAAATTCTGTCTCATATAAATGAGAGACAAAAATTTAACCCAGAGACTTTTATAATCCAAAGAGACTGGATCTTATGCAGTGTTTTAGGATTTCATAAATGTAGGATATTAAAAGACTTGCAGACATTTGTGATCTGTAGCTGTTTCAGGAAGCCACTTTCCTCTTAAAGAGTGCATAGATCTTTAAGAAACAATGTTTTATTTAAAAAAAGAGTTTACAGGAAGGTTCTAAGACTGAAATACAGCTCCACCCAACACCCACTAAGCTACCAGATACCCCTGGAATCATTTTAATTTGATACATAACTTAGTTCAGAACAAGAAGCAATGGGCACAAGCTAAACCGCAACATTCCATTTAAGAAAACACTTCTTCACCGTAAGGGTGCTAAACACCAGCACCAGTTGCTGAGACATTTTGGGTTCTCCATTCTTGGACACACTCAAAACTCAACTGGACATGATCCTGGGCAACCTGTTATAGCTGAACCTGCTTCAGCAGGAGGTGTGGACTAGACAGCCTCCAGAGGCACCCTCCAGCCTCAGCAATTCTGTGATTCTGTAACCACCAATTGCTTGAGTGACATCTACTGACTTTATTCACAGCTGCTTAAGTTCTGAGCAGGTAGCTGGGTAGCTCCCCCTTGTTTAAGAGGTAGAAGATGCACATACATAATTATGAGGCTAGTTTTAATTTTCTTCTCTGCCTGAGGGGTTTTGAACCTACATCTCTCACCTCCCCGGCTGACTATAGCCCATGTTCCTTAGCACGACAATATATATTTATATATATATATATATATATATATATTAGAAGAAATAATATCAAAAGACGACTCTGAGAGTACTCAGGTATATAAAACTTCTACTTCACAGTTTCAATACTCACATTGAATGTTTATATCCCTTCAGGCATAGGAGGGATGTTAATCGAGGTGCTACGCGTCTGGGATAAATGTTACAAGCATTCCCTCACGGGTACATTTCCATCTGTGAACGCTACACAGCTCTGGGTGCCTTCCTGGATAACAGAGCTAGGCTTGTGTCTTCAAAGACACCACACTTCAATTATGTGCCTTTCCTTGACATTTTCATATCCTTGAAGGATTATTGTCCTAGCTTTTGCATCCCATTATGATGTGCCAAGCTCTTCCTGAATACTGGCCACATCCTGAATATCACACTCAGAGACAAGTTCACCAGACATTTAGTTGCCTAATGAAGATGATCTGCTGGGCTTAGCAACCCAGTGCCCAAATTCTTTTGTAAATTAAGCCTTTTGGAAAAGTAGAAAGGATAGTAAAAAAACCCCAAAATCATAACAGATGCAGTTGGCTGAAATGGACTTCCATTATTTCAAACACAACCTATTTCCTTGTCTGAAAATCAAGTTCTTACGTGTTATCATAGTTTGCCCCCAAGTCTTATCACCTTGACATTTTTAAATGTCAAGTGAAAGTAGAAGCCTGTGTATGAAAGGGTAATAGCTTCAAAATAGGTATTATCTCTATGTAAAATGACACTCAAGCAGTTTGTTTGTACTTGTATGTTTGTTTTTATAAACAATCAGAGAGTTTGTTCCATGTTGACAAGCTTACTGTTGATTAAACTGAGCCAAGAAGTAATAGATCTGGAGAAGATGAGATGATAAAAACTTTAAATCCCTAGCAGAAGGTTGGATAAAACCTTTTTATTGTCTGAGGTATACCTGTGAGTTAACTAATTGTGAAGTGATAATAAATGATTTAATTATTTCCCATCTGTTAGGAATTCAATTAGATCCAGCTCAGTTTGCATAACTGCAGTCCTTCCCTCCCTCTACTTTGCATTCCCTACTCAGTCTGAAGCCCCTAGAGTTAAACTATGTTATTACCCCCTGAGGCACCGTGCTTTAAGAGCATTTTCTTCCCTTCAATTCATCATGCCTGTAATCTTACCATTGCACTTACAGTACTTCTTTAATACAATAAATACTACATATATTTAGTCTGAAAAAAGAGTGTCTGAATATTTTTTTTAGTCCAAACTAATAGAGAATAAGTTGTTGAGGACTTCAGGTGAAGATTCAACAGTACAATAAGTACATTTGAAAACAAGGATTTTCAGACTGAGGACATAAACTTAGGAAATTAAATGCAAGGAGTGCCCCATATATATGGTGAATATACAGAATATACCCTTTTACGTTTTAATGAGAATACTTCATGATGTATTATGCTTACATAGGCCACTGCCAGCTAACATTATCATTCCTCCACTATCTTTGGCACTGTTTTAACCTTCAGCATCAGCTTCACATTATAATTTTGGAGGCAAGGATCATCTCCATTTACACCTTTAATGCGTTGTTATAAAATCCATCAGAAAAATCCACCACTTTGCATTTCTTTTTAAGGTAAGAGAGAAATATGCTTGCTAAGAAGGAAAGATGAGGTGAAGAACATTTATAGCCCAAAAGCCTCTTGCTCTTGGTATCTGATGCCAGAGAAAGACAAGGAGGTGCTCCCCGTCCCTGTCTTGACTGATGCGTTCATTCAGCATGGAGCAAAAGCAGGGGTAAACATTGTCACCAGGAATTTAGATGGGTAGGCAATACTCACAGCTAATGTTCTCTGTTCTGTACTTGTAGGAACTGAGATTTACATTTTCCTTGTTAACTGGCCTCTGGAGGAACATGGACAATTGCTTTGGTGGCAGCTTTCCAGGAGGTTCCTCACTCCCTCCCAGAGCGACAGTCACAACCCCTAGAATAATTTCTCAGAATTCAATGTCACTACCCAAAACTGCATACCCTAGTCCAAGACTAGAAGAACATTCAGTTATCTAACTCTCACAGAAATCAAGTGCCTCTAAGGACCTTGGCTACATCCAACATAATAAGGAAAACCTTTTTCTAGGATAAAGGAAAAGTATATCTTCTTAAAAAAGAGGAAAGAAAAACTGGTACTTACCAATATGGATGAAGCAAACATGAAATTAAGAATAACGTTCCATCACTACTATGTAAATAGGATAGAAATGAAGGAATTTTTCCGAAGGCACCCATATTTAAAATATTCTTTAGAGAGAAAATGTATTCTTACAGCATTCTCTCTCTATACACCTGCAAACCACTTGATGTAAGTAGTGAACAGCTTTGGTTTAACGCTGTCACTTCAACTTGTGTTTAAGAAGCTGTCTCCTCTTACTCTCAATAAAATACTCTAAGTAGTTGGGTGACTTAACTACATATGTTATACAATCATATTAGCTCTTGGATTAATTTATTTAAACCTAAGTAAACCAAGGAGAAATTTCACCTTTATTTCAAGCTAACTGTCTTTTGATATTTTATTTGCCTTTCAAACTATGCATCAAGTTCTCCTGGAAGAACATAAAGGAAAAAAAAATCATTATAATCTTTTTCAACTCTATGACTGCTCTTCACTCAGTTGTGATAGCCCCAGGTGACATGACTTAGGCCAATTGTTCCACTTATCAAAAACAGATAACATAAGCCCTCAACAAATCTGTCTGTATGGTTGTTTTTTGACCTTTTATTGAATGTTTGTCAATTGTCACTTTGACTCACAGTCCTACATTAAGAGGTCTGAGAAATATTGCTTTGCTGGGACAGATCCATATTGACACAGTTGGGTTTTTTTTCATCACTGTATCAACTTTGTGCTGTGCTTCTCTGATGATTTAAGCACATAGTAGTGTATATTTTTCTATTTTGATGTAATTTTATTTGTGCTGAACATGAAAGTTTTTTTAGACTTGGTTTTGGATATGTGAAGCAGTGCTGAAAGAGAATTTCTGTCTACGTGTGTATCTGCATATATAAAATTACGCAAAAGTGCACACACATTTTCTGCTTTTGTAATCCCACTTAACACTGTGACATAAAAGTGACATTACAATATCTCAAGATTCTTTTTGGGGAACATTTCCTTGCATAGAAGCTTTGGAGTAAATCTGGTGGATGTGCCAAAATTATAATTTATTTGATTTCATCTTCTTACCCTCAGCACAAAGAAAGAGAAGGAACATGTGGTGATGGGTCAGACTGTTGTTTAAGAGTGACAGAAGTGTGATAGAGGCCTTAGCCCAGTGGTGTAAATTAGAGTAGAACCATCCCTGCTTTAACATGTGCTGAGACTGATCAGACATGGGTCATGGACCAGGGAATTGCACATGGCTGTTTGCCATCAGTCTTTTTCACAAAAACGAAATAAAGCTCAGATACAGTGGAAAATGAAGGCAATGTAATATCAGTATAAAAAGGCATATATCACCCTATTTACAAAAGAAAGCGATGAGCAAATGACAAATATGCACCTAGCATACAAACAGGATTGATATTTTTATGTGGTAAATTACTGAGCCATTTTGATCAACTATTTAGTTTAATATATCTTTGGCCATTTTTTTTCTCCTTTTTACTCACTCTGGGGTTAGTTTTCCAAAATCTCTTATTTACTTCAAATAAACAAATTCCAGAAGGTTGCTATGAAAAAAAATACAGTTCTCACAGAAGTGTTTACTATGTTCTTGAAATGTACTAAAGCCTTTGCCAACCTGCAATCAGGAAAATATTAAAAAATGACTGTTCAGTAGAAGCTTTTACCTGGAATTAGATTTTAATTTTGTCAAAACATGATTGCTGCTGTCTGTAGAGATTTTGCTGTAACGACGCACAGATCAGTCCTTCAGAGCTCCCTGTTTATCTTGCAGTTTGTGCAAAGCTGAAAACATACCTATGTAGAAAAAAAACCCCACATTCTGAATAAAATCTCTGGTTTGGAACAGTCTGTGCTTTTCCTGGGTCCAAGAAAGATCCATTTTAGTGCGCAACGATTAAATAAGATAGCGAGCCACTAACTTGTTCAATAGCGGCTACAGGTCGAGACTCCGCGGTGGCTGCCGCTTTGGCTTCTCCCGGTGGCGCTCCCAGACGGCGGCAAGGGGCGGCAGCGCCCCCCGGCCACGCTCTGCACCGGCGGTACCGGGCGGTGGCAGCCCGCAGCAGCACTGGGGTGGCTGCCAGGAACGGCCCGACAGTGGGTATGAAACGGGCAGCTCACACCCATCAGAGACACGCTGGCAAAACCTGAAGATTTCAGACACCTAGTGGTTTTGTGGGATTTGATTTGATTTGATTTTTATTTGATTTGATTTTGATTTTATATTTTATTTTTAGTTTTATTTTATATTTTTTATATTTAATTTTAATTTAAATTCTTATTTTATTTTTCTATTTTATTTTAATTTTATATTTTTAAATTTTGTTTTGCTCTTTCTTATTTACTATATGAAATTTTAGGAGGTTTTATCCATTTCCAAGCTACATGTTTAAAGAGCAAGATAACACCACCAAGAAAGAATCAACAATTTTAGATTGTTCCTGTGAAATAGGTTACTTTCCTGTAACCTCTTAGTGTCTCACCTAAAACAAAAGAATCCAGAATGGTTTGAAAAGAATTTTGTGATCTGTGCCCAACTCAGCTGGTATTAAATTTGCTATTAAGAAGTATAAGCTGAAAATTCCTGTGTTTATGAACTTGAGACTGTTCTCTGATCTAGCTTAAATACAACTTTGTTTACACTGATTTAGTAGCCTTATGAAATTGCCTGGTTGCTGAGTTCCCTCAGCAGGTGAAATTGCTTGCTGAGCTGCACAGAATCATGCTGGGAAATAGCTGTGCCATGTAGATCTTGCCAGTATTTATTTAATGTTATGTTACTGCTTGAAAATGAAAAGCAGTAATATTTAAAATGCAGCCAATGTGATGATGACCAATAAAAGCAAAAGAAAAGGCTGGGTAACAAATGACACTATAACTTACATGCTGGTTTTGATGTCATTGTTTCTACCCCTAAAGCAGCAGCTCTCTTTGTGGTTTTACAAACCTCAAACAGTATGTTAGTTTTATATCCCTTTCTCTGAGTAATAGGTCTCTCTCTAGCCACTGGCATGCTATCTCATTAAAGCCTATGTACTCTGAACTACTGAAGGTAGTGCTTTTGAATTACGAAGGCAGTTCTCAAAAAAAGTTCAGGTGTGAGCCATGATAACTACAGCTGGAGGTTACACAAAAATTCTCAGAGGGTTAATAGGACTCCTTTTTGCTGTAAAGATAAGTATATGAAAGTCATGTTCACTGAATTTTTACCTGAATTGTAATGGACATTTTAATTTTATGTAATTATTTGAAGCTGGTTTAGCCTTTGTGCATTCACTTTAAAACTTGCATTGATAGCAAGCACAGTAGTTTGTTAGTGTTGGTACTGTGCACATATTAAGTGATGCAAATAGGGATAAATAGACTAGAAGAAGTCTGCAGTGTACCTGAATGGGAAAGAGCAGTCTTGGGGCACTCTTCAGGTGTCTGGAGTGCAGTGTAACCCACACTTTAGGCAATCTGGCTTGAGAGAACTGTAAACCCCACTTCTGCTGGGAAGAAACAGCATGACCTCTTTACACTGGGGACTCCGTTCTTCACATTTTCTGTCCTGGTTTTGAGCCCCAGCTGGCAACAAAGAACCTTGCAGCTGCTCAGTCACCCTTCACATTCCTGAGTCCTTTTGGGAAGGGGAGTAAAAACAAATAAAGTCAAAACTCATGGGTTGAGATAAGGACAGGGAGGGATAATTTGCCATTACTGTCATGGGCAAAACAAACTTGACTTGGGTAAAAAAATGAATCTACTTTATTATCAATCACACCAGAACAAGATCCTGAGAAAAAAACAGATACCTAAACTAACACTTTCCCCCACCCTCCCTTCTTCCTGAGCTTGACTTTTACTCCCAATTTTCTGTATAACCTCCCCACAAGCAGCACAGCGGCACAGGACATTCTTCCTCTTCAGAGGCTTGCAGTCAGTTCATCATACACTGTCTCTGCCAGTCCTTCCTTCTCAGGTGGATGAGTCCTCACCTTGTTCCTCTGCTCAGTGTGGGATCCCTCACGTGGGAGACAGTCCTCCACAAACTCCTTCAACTTAAGTCCTTTTTCTGGGCTGCAGACCTCCACAACCTGCACAACCTGCACAAGCACTGGCATCCATGGGAGCACAGCCTCCTTTGGGCACCTTCATTTGCTCCAGTGGCTCCAGTTTTTCTAACACAGCTGCAAAGTATGTTTGCCATGTTTGCCATGGAGATGTGCTGCTGAGACATGGTCAAATCATTGTTCACCAGGGCCTGCAAGACCTTTTCTGCTGGGCTGCTTTGCAGTTTGTCTGCCCCCAGCAGACCCTGTACTGGCACTTAGGGTTATTCTTCCTCAGGTTCAAGAGTCAGCATTTCACTTCGCTGAACTTCATGAGATTCTTGTTGGCCCATTCTCCACTCTGTCCAGATCCCTCTGAATGGCAATATAACCATCTTGTGTATCAGCCACTCCTTCCAGCTTTATCTCATCTGTAAATTAGTTGTGGTTACTCTCTCATCGTTCAGGTCATTAATGTAGATGTTAAATAATATTTGCCTTAGTATCAGCACTGAGGGTATTCTATCCCAGACAAAATGAGTACACCAGCCTCCAACCAGATACAGTAATGCAGATCACAACCATCTGAGCCTGGCAGTTCAACCAGTTTTCAATCCAGCTCACTGCCTGCTTATCTAATCTGTGTTTTGTTACTCCATGTATGAGGATGTCCCAAGACATTGTTTAAAATTCTGTTAAAGTTGAGACAAACAAAACCCATTGTTATTGCCTCATCCATTAAGCAAGTCGTTGGAGAAGCTTGTGAAGTTGGAAAGACATGATTCCCCTTCATAAATTCATGCTGACTACTTGCAAATACCTTCTTGTTCTTCACGTGTTTGGAAAATGGTTCCAGGAATATTTGCTCCATCACTTCCTTAAGGCCTGAAAAAAAGGCTAACCAACTTGTAGTTACCTGGATTCTCCTCCTTATCCTTCTTGAAGGTTGGAGTGGCATTTTCTTTCCTCCAGTCCTCAGCATCCTCCCCTTGGATAATCAATACTGACCTCAAAATGGTGACAGCCAGCTCCCTCAGCACTGGGGGATGCTGAAGAATAGACAAATCAACCCAGTTTAATATATTTTTCATTCAGTTCTCCCTTCTAAAGTCCAGATTTCTTCTGAAAATTTCCTTATTTATCAGGAGAGCTACCTCAGAAACTGAAAAAAATGGAGGAGTTGGCCAAGGCCATTTACTGCTGCCAGCTGTTTTTTGTTAATTTTCAATTGTCACACTTGGTTCAGGTAAATATTTGTCTTGTATGACAGAGACAGGTGACATGCTTGTAAGAAAATGAGCAAAAATGAATTTGAATCAAACACTTAATAATCTAAAACACTTCTTAAGTTGGATCTTGCAGAAGACAAGAAAAGATGATGCTAATAATTTGACAGTGTGAAGGAAGACACCTTCTACATGTTTGGTTAAGGCTACAAGCATTAGGCTTCGATGTGAAACTTTTTATCACAAACTCTTTCATGATTTATTTTTTTTCTGTTCTAGCTTTAGTCAGTAATACCTTCTGAGACTAAAATAGAAGGCACTCAATCCTGTCAGTGATATCCGTAAGTTCTATTTTATAAGTTTCTTGCTTAAAAGCTAAATCCAAGGCGTACAAATGTCAGCACTGACCTTCTATTCTAGATCTATATTTATTTCTTTCCAGCAAATCAGGCCTTTCTTCATAGCAGTTTCGCTAAACCATTCCTTAGCTCCCTCAAACCAATGTATGGAGCAGATGCAGCACATAGATCATGACAGAGAGTGCAGGGTGGCTTTTATAACCTTGCTTCTGCATTCCCATCCCATAATATTCTGTTAAACATCACAAAGGCTCATGAACTGCCAGGCTCCCTTCCCAGAACAGCACTCTATCATTTCAGGACTTCTGGGGCAAGCAAGCTATGCTGGTACTCACATATACACAAACACACAGACATATGCATAAAGGGCTTTTCTTATGACTAAACAATTTAAGTTATAATATGGTGAATACTGGGGGAAGTTCTGCAATCCTTATTTTACAAGCCCTATAAACTTTTTTGAACCTCAAATCCAAAATCTCATGGAATTACAGTAGAAAATACCATGCAAGTGTTCCAGACAGGTAGAATTTAAACTATGGCACCCCAAATCAAAGTTTCAAGCTTTTTAAACAGGAGATCTCTACTTGTGACACAAGTCCGTGGAAACATGCAGATATACAATTCTGTCTTAGAAATCAGCTCACAGCACACCCTGAATACTGTGCGGTTTAATACTTAAGAAATACATTCTAGTTCCCTTTCCAAAGCAAGCAAATCAGGGGATTCATAGATGCACCATTATTCTGTAGTTTTGAAGACAAGTGCAAATAGTATTGACAAAATCAGAAGACTGTTATCTTTAGCCTGCAGTCTTGGATACAGTTGGTTATCACCATCTGCTGTCTAAATATTAAAGTTCTTATGGATGGACTATTTGAAAATTGTATCTGGAATAGGGAGTAAAACAACAATGAAGACAACAACAACAATACAATAATCATAAATGACAGGAGAAAATGTATTTATGTGGAATCTGAAACTTCAGCATACATAAAAATCTCTCCATAAAGAAATCAAATTATGAGGGTCTGGAGATTTCCAGATAATCTCAGTTACAGTGGATTGTCTACTTATTTGCTAAGAAGAATGCTTTTATTCCCTCTATATGATTTCTCCAATGCATTTGTCAAGGCATTTGAGAAGATTGTATTTTTTGTAGTGTTTCTAATCTTTAAAAATCAAAAGTAAAGGAGGCAAAAGAAGCACAGGTCAAGGATTTGATATCCTCCGTAGGGGAGATATATTCTGCTTTGAGTAAAACTCTGTGAAATCAGTTGTGAGAATTTCCCTTCTCTTTGGCTGTAGCATTGCAAGGGCATGAAGAAGGTTGAGTTCTTCCTAATGGTTTCCTTAGATTCCTCTCCACCTAATCATACTCACAATATCAGAGACTTCTGTGATTGCAGGAGTTGACAGAATTTAGTGACAATCTAGAAAAGTGCCTTCTGAAGGTCTGCTCTGTGAATTGCAAGTGCTTAACAAAGCATCACAGCAAGTGCTTTGGATCTCTTCAGAGATCCAAAATCTGGTTTGCAGTTAGTGTCTTTATCCCTCTCAATTTAAATCCGACATTATTGCTATTAAGATGCAGAATAGGCTTTACAAAGACTGTAGGTTTCCTCCAAATTTCAATGACTGAAAAAGAGAATTGCATTGGTTATTTACTATGTGGCTGAGGGCTAAGGGGGCTAAATGCAAGTTTATCACTTGTATTTTCTCAGCAGATTTTTGCTTCAAATTCAGTGACCCATTTTAGCTGCAGTAGAAGGTCACTGTTGCTAATTTACTCTCATTCATTGGTCTCAGTGACAGAATTTAATTATTTCAGCCTAATTCATAGTGGGAGAGCAACTGTACCACTTAAAAACTGTAATGAAAAACAGTAAACCCTCACCTTGTCACAGCAAAAAAAAGCCAGGAACAGAACAGTTAAACTTCTGGTCTGTAATCTCAACTCAAAAAAAAAAGTGTATTACATTAATAAATGGGAAATTTCAGCAGACTAACAGCTGTGCAATTGTTCTTTAGGTTTTAGTTCATTCTCAGTAGTATCAATGGAAGCCTTCCTTAAAGATTGAGGAAGATGTTATACTGAGCACTGTTAAGTATAGAGAAGAAGGAATTCCTTGAAATAGGATCCACAGTCTTTGAGATAAGGCTTAACAATGCTTTTTAGAGGCAAACATGCTTTCATTCACCACAGAAGGGATAGCACACTGAAGCCAGTGATAACTGTACAGGTTTAGCAGGGTAAGACATTACTGAGCAGAAGGATCTGGCCTATTCGTTGCTCTAGGATAACCAGCAAAATGACAGGAAATCCAAAAGGGTTGCTAACTCTTCTTCCACATAAATGTGGGAATGGCATGCTGCATAGGCCAGCTATACTGGGTAAGAAAAAGGATGCCACAAGAAAACAGGGCAGGCACAGCGCATTCCTGCATACAGGGACTGGCTTGTCAGCCTGGTCAAACTCACCAGAATCAGCCCAGGTCCAAATTAAATAAAGTGTTTCCCTCTATAGGTGTCTGCTTTAATAAAATCCTCCTTTATTGGCTTCTGTGGTTTTTGGTAGAAAAAGGAATGATAAAAGCTGTGTACTGGAACATTCCTTCAGGAATTCCCTTTTGTCACAAGGTGGAGTTCTCCATGCAGATCTAGAGTGTCTCTTTATAATGTTAATCCTTCAATTTACATTTGCCTGACTAGTGAAAGCAGGGTAGTGATCATAAAGTTCAAGTTTCACAATTCTATTAAATATTTAGATTTTATTTTCTGTGTGTCTACCTTTTTTGCTTTTCATATTCTCTTTCTTTCCTAAAACAAAAATTATATGGAAGAGTTTAAGAAAGCTGGAGGAAGAGTTTTATTTTTTAACTTCTGCTTTTGAAAATCTTTGAGTTTATTTTCTAAAACATCTTTTATTTTTTTTTTACTGTCTTTAGCTGAAGCACATCTCCAGCTGTGAGACTTGGCCCAAATTTAAGTAGAACATTTTATTCAGAAAACTATTCTTTTTATTGAGGAAGCTGGATTTCACATATTTTTTGGACATTTCAAATACTACAGAAGTGATAATTAATAAGAAAATCTGTAGAAAGTGTGAGACATAGTAAAGATTAACATAGGGAGAAATATATATCCACATCTCAATCATGATATAACCTGTTCTTTAACAGCCTATAGTTTTCTTTTGTAGAGAACAATTCTCTACAGTGAGATTTGGCATGGTACTTGGACAGAGGAGAATATTTGAGTCGTTTTTTATATTTGACTGGATGATATTGTCTCAGCATTAAGGTGCTAACAAATTTTGAAAATAAAATCTCAAAACTAGCTTCCTAATTTGTCCAATTAGTTTCTTTTATTTTTTTTTATTTTCCAAGAAAAATCTCATTTAGGGGACTTGATTAACAAATATGTTAAAATACAGTGACTTCCCTTAATTCTTTAATTATATTCTTGTTAAGGATTTTTGATAAAGCTTCTGAGGTATTCTCTAGCCAACCTTTTATACTTGTGTTATGGTAAAAACTAAATATACTGACAGTAATACTTTGCATATGATAGAGGGTAAAGTACATAATTTTCTAAGAATATATTTGATATAAACTCTGAGGAAATATGTGGACTATGCAGAATTTAGATATCTCTTTTTTCCCCAGATTTTATGAGCTCTGTATGTGATGTGTGTTCATAGTTTTTCTGATAAAAAATCTACAAGTGTAGCATGGATTTCATTACTCTCCAGAGAAGATGAGGGTGAAAAGGAGCTATTTATACATCCAGCACATCTTTAAATATTAATTCATAGTAGCTCCTACAGCGTATTACCTTGTGATTTGTCCAGTCAGTTAATCTAACCACTTATAGTAGTGTTGTTACCTGTCTTGCAAGATTTCTCCTCACCTGAAATACCACTGAAATATTTGGCAATTTTACTATTCAATTTGAAGTGCCAAACCATCAAGAGATTATTAAATTTGCAAAGCTTCAGCATCAGATTTCAGATACCTGAGGAATGGGAAGGAAGCCTGTGATATTAGTGTGAAAGCTGAAACATGTTTCCCTTCTCCTTTTCCCTGCTTTGTCTTCAATTCTTAATACATTAGCAGGATGAAAGAAGATTGCACCATCTTTCTGATGCAGTTAACTTTCCCTAAGACAACATAGTTTTTAAGCACAGCATTTATAGCTCAAACCCCTGTATTTAAAGAAATGTATTCAACTTGTTCTCATGTCGTTTGTAGTGAAGGCACTGTTGAGGATTTGTTAGAGATAAAAGTCATTGCCGTTATAGAAAAGAGACATTGGATAACCTTATTGAAAGGATGTGTTGCAAATGGAATTGTATGATAAGGAAACTATGAATCTTAACAAAGTTACTGGAAAGTAGTTTCCAATCATTTTCAAGTCTACTTTTAGATGAGTCTGAAAGTCTAAAAACTAGAAAAGTCATATAAAAGTAAAGAAGTGAATTAATTTGAGAACATATTTGTGATACCATTAACACATTTACTGTTTTTAATACCTTGAATATTATTTCTTGGTTTCCAGTCCCCCAGGAGCTGTTCTGTTATTAACATTGTAGAAGTTCTGTTTGTAATATGTTGTCAGAATATTTGACAATGCATTAAAATTCATAGGTTACCTACCTTTTCACTCATAGGGAAAACTGGTTTACTTTATCCTAGATGCTTTGACATAACAAATAATTCAACTGCTTTTACATGGGAATGCTAAATGTTCCCTAAACAGCAATTACAGGGTGAAGAATATGTGCTCATGCTAGTCACAAAACATACCAACAGACCAATACATGTTGTTTAGGTTTTGATTAACTACAATTGTATTCTAGAGTAGTTGTCATCAGTTGTTCCTGAACGAGTTTAAACAGTCAATATGGCCATTGACACAACAAAAATGTTTATTTTCTTCATCTGTATCTTTGGTTGTGATTTCTGGAAACACTCACTATAAATTGTATGGGTTCAAGCTGTTCTTATCACAGATCTAAGTTTACAAACTGTAATTTGCAAATATAGCTTCTTAAGGCAAGATGTTTGTGTCATTGGACTAGAAGTGCAAACAGCCTTGGTTATCTTCAAAGCAGTGCATGTGTAGCCTGGAGTATCGTTATTTGCAGAACTGGGACATAATGTCCCAGTTTCAGAAACAGGTGAATACTTTCTTGACTACTGTTGAATAAGGTGAATTTCTGTTCATCCATGTTTGAAATTCTCATTAACAGAAAGGAAAATGATCACTTTGTATAGTGGAGCATCAGATTCATTCAGAAGATCTTCGGGGAGAGGTATTCCCAATAAGCAGGTTATTTAAAAAATTGCCTCAAAATGAGTGCCTTCAAATACACAAGGGTTTCTGCTGATGCTGGAACTTTTACTGAAAGTTTCATTGACTGAAACTAGACTTCTGCTTTCTTATTTCACCAAATTGAAGCATATTTGACATGAATTAGTCACATGTAACTCAGATACATGTCTGATTTGGGAGTATCCAAGCACTTTCCTATGATGAGACGTATTTACTTTGAAAGTGTTGTAAAAAAAAAAAAGCATGATTTTTGTTTCACTCAAGAATCTTGTATGCTGGAGAAGTCTCAGAGGTCTGTTTTTTGCCAACCTGAGTGTTCGCACAGCAGTACTGGGCAAGGAGAAATCACTGTGTACTGAATAAGGAACTGTGAAGACTGAAATGCTAGCAGAGCTCCAGTCATTTCAATGGAACAATAAGTATTCTCGCTGCTGGGGAGTCAGCACTGTGACATTTATTCTTTTCTCATCTTTAGACCACATTTCATAGTTTATAGTCATGAGAGCGGCTCAGATGAATCAGGCTGAAAAAGACACTCCAGGTAGTTTTGTCTTCACTCATCTGAAATCAAATAAAAACTCTCATTGGCATATCATGTTCTAGCCTTGCATCCCACTCCATCCTTTATTTGCCCATATGTTTAATGTCTGGCCAGGAAGGAAATGACTGCATTTTCAACTACAGGAATTAAATCTGGCCTAATGGAAACTTGGTTGAGTTACTTACTGAAAGCTAATGACTAAACAGAGCTTTTCAGGAGTACAGTAAGACCGGTAGAAATGGTGACCAGTGAAAGCCATATCCTAAAATACCTGCAACATGGATTTTCGAAAAGCTTTTGTCTGTTGCTGTGCCAGTTAGTTACTGAGGATTAGTGATGTTTGAAAAATCAAACATGTTTTACCTTCATTCACTTGATGGGGTCTATTCTTTTTGATTAAGACTGTGGATAGCCCCGCTGAGCCAATATATGCTTGTTAGGGGTTATGCGAGGCACCAGTTTAAACACTGAGGGAACAACAGCATTTGAGAGGTCACAATGTCCCTTCTCAAGTGCCACTGAAAATTATCAGCTTCTAATATGGAGATTTTCATACTCTTTCTGTCAAGTTCAAGGTTTCTGTACGGATGATTCCTTTTTTTCTGCTGTTTCCTTTTCTGTGCTGTTTCCTGAAAGTAAGGTATTTATAAATAAGCTGATTCATGACTTGGTTGTATACAGGGAATATCTGGAAGAGAAAAATAAGTGTTTATTGGATAGCCACATGAGAGATAAATAATGGTAAAGTTCAAAAGCTCTGTCAGAGTAGAGGACAGATAAGCAGTTCAAACAATTTCAAGTACTTCAGCACATCTCTAATTTGAAGTTGCAAAAAAGTTTAGCCATACATCTTGGAATTTTTGTTCTCGATTTGTAAATGTTCTATTTACATTTTCTTCAGATTGAGCCAAGCTTTATGTCACCTCTTCCTCTTGAAGGAAATAAAGATCGCCTTGTCGTGCCCTGATTATTTAGTTAGAATGACTTTTTTTAACCAATAATTATACAGTGTTACAATCTGCTTCTTAGAGAAAATTCAGTATGCAGTCAGGAAAATGAATTATATTTCCTTTTTTGGCATTTTTCTGATTTCCAATCCCCCTTTCTCCCATGTAACCATACAAACTTAAAATTAAGCCTCAAAATAATGTTACTGCATTGTTCAATTTCTTTCACGCTGTCTGCGGGGATTAGCTGAGGTGACACAATTTCTAATAAAATTTTACACCAGTAAACCTGGCTTGAAGAGCAAATGTAAAAATCCTGCTGGTTGTCATGCATTTAGGCATTCATTCATAAGAAAGCACACTACTGTGCATATGTGGGATAGGATGTTTTGCTATGCCAAAAGCGAATCTTCATGCTGTTGAATTTATGCATTTCCCACTGCTACTCAAAATGCTTGTCTGAATGCTCAGGCAGGGGAGAGCTCTCTCTGTGGAAAATGCTCGTCTTCTGTTCAAGTCAAGAGGTCTGACTTGTTCTCTATTCCCTATTCATTGGCAATTTGCAGCCAATGTTTGCTTTATTGTCACAAATTATCAAGCAAAATACTATATGCTAATTTTTGCTTTAGTGTGACGTTATGAAACAAGTAATAAAAGGCAAGAAAAGAGGAGAAGAAGAAAACAAACCAGAGACTCTGCAAAGATAAATGTAATATCCCCTTCACCCTCAAGAAATGAAATTATTCTGACAGGGTCAGAGATTCTCTTGACAAACCATCTTAAATTAATTACCTGCTTGACATTTTAAAGGAAGGTTTCAGATTGTAAATTTAACCCAGACAAAGCATTCTTTTTAATCTTGTCAGTATGCAAACTACTTTGCACTGCAGTCTGTGAATTATTTATCAGAGAAATGACCCCAAAGGGGAAAAGGAATATTGGGAGTATTTGATCTTGGGTTCTGCAGCCTGATGTACTTCTCTACCTTAGATCTGTATCTATTGCAGTTGCTTAATTTTTCTTTGTTTGATGTTGCTGATATTTAGCTCTCACTCTGTGCCTCTTTAAAACTTAAATGTTTTTTCCCCATTTAAAGGCATTTAAATGGCTTCTAAAAATTGATCCAAGCAAATAATTTTATGTACTTCCTAAAGAAAAATAAAAGCTAAATAAAGGAGACAAACGCACCTGTCTTTCTGTTCCATGTGTTTTCATTAGAATAGGCATGCAATATTCATGGCTGTTGGGTTTTTTTCCTGCACTCAGGTAAAAATACAGCCTATAACAGTAAGCAATCTGCAGAACCTGACTTTCTACTTATAAACTATATTAAAATAATATCCTGTAGCAAGTTGCGTTTGCATAGGGTTTAATATTACTGCTAACAGAAAAGACCTCTAAGTGTGATTGTAATGTAAAAGATAATTATAATTCAGGGACCAACACAAATCAGAACATAACCTGACTAATACCTGTTCTCGGTTGACATTGAACTCGTTTGCTTAGTTTCTCTGCATTTCTACAAAGATCGTAATTCTCTGAAGACATCAACCAAGTAAGCATGTGATATTTAAAAGAAAATCACATTTGGAAAATCAACAGGAAAAAAAACATTAGAAAATTTTAACAACTTAAGCATGTAATGTTACTATACACATTTTTCACTTTGAAAACATTTGCTACCTGGATATGCATAATTAACTTTTGATATTTCACATTTCAAAGAAGTTCCAATGTTTTCTGTTTATCCATAAATTAGATAAACTTCAGCTGAGTTGAGTGGGAAGTTCAATAGAAATTCTATCAATCTGCTCAGAGAAATTTTAATTCCCTTTTGCTTCTGTCATGTATCATGAAAAATTATTTATTTGACCTATGGAAAGTTTTTGCATCTAGATCTGCACTGAGATGAAGATGATAAAAATGATATCCCATTCTTTAGTACTAATGTTTTTGTTTCATAATTTATTTTTACTTAGGGGGGATTCTTTCCTATCACTAGACTTTCTTCTTCCTTTATGTCAAAGGCTAAACGTTCCAAGAGCAAGATATTAGACATATAAGCAAAATATTGATGAGTTTCTATTTTACTATGCCATCTTAGTGAAATAAGTCATTTCTGACAAATAACTATCCTTCCAAGAAATGTTTGTTAGATTTCTACTTAGGTTTCTAAGTACCTCAAGATTTTCAAACTTGCCTTCAGTTTCCTCTGAAATAAAAAACAATGCATAGACTCTTTATGAGTTGATGAAAGATAACTATGCATGGCATAAAATCAAGAATACCACACTAGTTAATTGCAAGCCACCCAACATGAGGTTGTATCCATTTTCATCTGTTTTTACCGTAAAACTTCCAAGAAAGAATTAAAGGATTGTGTACATCCTCCACAATCTATTTACCTACCTGTAAGTCCCTGTTTGTAGATTCTTGTATCCATACAAAATACACAACTGAGAAACTGAAGACTTTTGCTTAGTGAATATCCCAGGACCCTCTTTAATGAAGTGTAAGTATGAGCTCCAGTGTCTGTGGAAACATTCTAATTAGAGGTTCTGGCTATTGTTTAACTGTGATAATTTCCCCTGTGATATCTATTCAGCTGATTTCACTTTTCTTCTCATCCCTACTCTTGCTCTAACCTACTGGAATGTCAGTGCTGGGGCTGTGACTGGAGACTATTCTAACAACAGTTGTATTTTTCAAATTCTTCCTTTTGCTTTTAAGATTTTTTTTCCCAACTGACCTGTGAAGGTGGCTAAGACTCATATGAATGCAATGAATTACCTTTATCTAGCTTAAACATTATTTTAATTTCTGAGCTATTCTTTTAAGATAAGTAAAAGAGACACTGGTTGATTTTTATGTATGTATCAATAGCAATCAAACTTTGATGTTCACTGTCCATGACTGCTTTTTGATCTGCTCATGATGGAATTTCCTTTGGGACTTTTTCAAGTTGTTAAAATACATGAGTTTTAAAGTCATAATGAATAGACTGTACATTCTTCACGTTCTGGGTAGCTGAGGCTAAATACTAGTGATAAAGTAGTATAGCTACTCTATCAAGATATGCACTGGTAGTCTTGGCTGTATTCCCAAATTCTAAACCCTTCTTAATGACATTCACCCCTCTTCAGCACCAGGTAAACCTTACTTGTGCTCTGCATGCTGGTGCATCAGCCTTTCACTGCTGCTCTGTACATAAGTGGATTTCATCCACAGAGTATTCAGACCTTTAGCATTTCAAATCTATTTCATTGACTGTGTATCTTCTTTTATTTCCCTGAGTGCATTATTATGTGGATCTGCTATTCTGATTTCTACAGAAATACCATTTGTAGGGGTTTGATTTGGTTTTACTTAACCTTGCATTTTCATTGATCATCTTTGTACTTTGTTCTTTCATGATGACTTTTCTTTACCCTTCACAAAGATCTGATACGCCTATTGAGATTTATGTAGTGCAAAGCAGCTGCTGGTGATTGCTCTGGAGCAGCAATAGAAGATCTAGCAAAAATTTCCTCTCTGTGCTGGAATGAGCTGGTATTTCATGTTGCACAGAAAGAGGAGATGGCACAAAATTACCTTTCTACATATCGTTAATATTCCAGGCTTCCCCAACGAAAAGTCATGGAAAAGTGTCCACACTTGGCTTGTTTAAAATTTTATTCACAGAGTGAAATTGTTCCTGGAAAGTGGCATAGCTCAAATGAGTGGTGTGCAGCGACAAAGCTCTCCTTTCTCTCACAGGCTGGTGTGTAAGCCCAATGCATCACATAGAATTTCAAAGTATATTAGAGTTTATTAGGCAGTTGTTTTAATGTTTAAAGCCTATGATTTGATTTTTTTTGTCAGCTTTCATTTGCTTTCATTCACTTTCCCCCACATACTTTTTCCATTTGCTTTGCCTGTGTGCTAACAATTTATGATGGGAATGCCCTTTAAAACACGGCATTCCTAACCATCCACTGTACTACCTTTCACCTTGAATAAGGTTTTTATTTATTTTTTAGCAAATTCCACCTAATTTCTAACACATTAAGCCTCATTACTGAGTAATTTCCCTTGGTATGAAAAGACCTCACTAATTGTTCTATTCAAAAATTATTATCTCTCAGGATGTTATAAGTGAAGTGTAATGGATAAGAATTTTTTTCTGCATTCTGCTTAGGTATTTCTTTTTCTCAAGTGATTGCTTTTGCTGCATGTGTGTTTACTTAAGAACCTGAAGCTAAAATAATTAGTAACAGGTGGCTGAGGTCTTGCTGATAATCTGCCTGCCTTTCAAATGTACTTCTAGAAAATGTATTCAGTTCCCACATTCTGGTTCTCTTCCATGATTAACAGGCTATAATGAGACATGATCTATGGTATGTTACTTGAAATTGTCTAGTTCTAAGAGAGGTTTTGTTTTAATGCTTTTAGCTAGTTGTATGATACATGTTTTCCCTTTTAATAGCAACAAGCTATGCTTCATTTCTTCCTGTTTTATCGGGGGTTTTGTGGTAATTGTTTTCTATGGACTATTTTTCTAAGGATATATTTTTATTGTTAGTTTATTCTATGTTTTCCCCTGTGTTCTTTCCTGATTCTGCTTGCAGGAATTTTCAGTAAACTGTTCCTCACCAGGTGTTCACTGAATTTTTCAGATCCTTTTCTACTGACTCTGGTGATTATTTAAGAGACAGGTAGTAAGATTTTTATACTGCTACTATTAGGAGGTCGTGAAAAGTATGACTGAGTTTCTTTATATTTATGCATAAAGTAGGTTTGCCTAAAATGTGACATCCACATATTTGAGCTTCTTAGCTATCCACCCATGAGGGCAAGAAGAACAAGAAGTCATTCAGCTACACGTGATGGACTGGGTATGGTTTATTGGCATTTATGACTGTAGGTAGGAGATTGCTGCAGCTATTTGAACACTCAGACAGGGTGGTCCTATATCAAGACCAAGATGGAAAGCCAAGATTATGAAACCATCCATGCAGCTACTCAACAGCCAAGTGGTTTTGACATATGCTAGGTATACATGTAGCTATAATTCAAAAGCCCCGCTGTGCCTATCTCATTCCACGGTTTTGAAATGTAGCTTTCCACATCCTGAGGTATTAAGGAGGGGAGTTTTGTATCTTTTATTGGAACCATTTCATTTTCTGTAAACACAAACTTACTGAGCTACAGCGAAGCTGACTTTATGTTCTAATGAGTAATTCCCCCAGGATGTTTGGGGGCACTGGTTATGGGACACTGGGACACTGATATTGAATCAGATAGTTCTTAGAATTACTTTTTTCTGTACCATGTATAAGTGCCTTAAAAATAAACATCTCAGAGGCTCTGAAACACTTCAAAGTTTCGTGGTTGGCCTTAGAATGTGAAAACAAAATGTGAAATTCTAACTAATTTTTTTATGGAGTGTAGGGAAGTTCACATCTGTTGAAACAACCTCACACTGGAATCAGTTAGCAGGATCTGTGCTACAGAGCATGCGTGGCTTTACAACTCATTCCATTCATTTAGCATAAACTGCACCCATCCTTACAAGGAAAGCAATTTCTACTCACTGTTAGCTAAGAAGTCTTCCCAAAAATTTAGTTTCAGAAGATGGTGTTTACTGAAAAAACCATTATCTATTATCTTGCATCATTAGGACCTGTTTGTGTTTTATAACAAGTATGATCTGCAGTACTTATTTGGGTTCCTGTTAGGGTTAGTGACATTTTCCAGCCACAAGTACAAAATTTGAGTTTTCCTTACACCATATAGGAAGTACAAACCCCACATAGAAACTGTATACTTCTGCTTTCCTCTCAGTGCATAAAGCCTGTTCAAGAAATAACAAAGGCAGAGAAGTAGTTGTCTTGGGGATTACTTTATGTCCAGACTCCCACACTGTGTTAATGACTTTTTAATTCTTAAACAGCCATCTACTCCTCTTTGAAATTTATAATATATAAGAAAAGAAACCTTTTTAGCAATATTCAACTTTAAACATACATTAATATGAAATTTTAAAAGAACAGATCAGTGGAAAAATCAGAAATAGCATGCAAATAATATATTCCTAATTATAGAATGAGATATAATAAAGCAGTATGGAGAACTACACAGTAACAATTAGATCTACTAAAATGGAACTGATCTAGAAAGAGATAATAATGGCATACTTTTATTTCTTGATATAAAATATTATTAAGAAAGATTATGGTGAATTGTCTTTCACAGTTCAGAGAAAAGATACTTACACAGACACTTATTTAAATTAAGAATAAAATTATCTTCCTGCAGTTCATTGTGAAGTAGTCAAAATATTAGTAGATCATGCCTTTAATATGAGTGATGCAGAGTAGGAATAACAAAAACATTGCAGAGGAATGTTAAAATAGTTATTTCATTTTTTTTTCTTGGAAAGACTGAAATATTCTACTTAAAAAGGAAACAATGATGGAAATAAAATCAAAGATAAAGCAAGCCATCAAACATGGATATCATTAATCTTTTTTGCAAAGATATTTCTTATACACCATAACACTTCATTATGGCAAATGTAGTTGTTTTAGATTTTTTGACTACAGGGAACACGAGGCACTAAAAATGATAATTTTTGGTTTAAAACATCAAATAATAAAGAGTTTCTCTGTTCTTGTGTATAAATAAGAAGTATCTGGAACTCTCAGCACAACAAAGACAGACGTGGATTTGTTGAAGTGGGTCCAGAGAAGGGCCACAAGAGTGGATGGAACACCTCTCCTATAAGGAAAGGCTAAGAGAGTTGGAGTTGTTCAGTCTGGAGAAGAGAAGTCTCTTTGTAGCATTTCAGTACTTAAAGAGGATTTATGGAAAGATAGGGATAGACCTTTTAGTCAGGCCTGTTGTAATAGAACAAGGGGTAATAGTTTTAAACTAAAAGAGAATTTTTCATGATGAGAGTAGTAAAACATTGGAACAGCTTTCCCAGAGAGGTGGTAAATATCTCATCCCTGGAAACATTCAAGCTCAGGTTGGATGTGGCTCTGAGCAACCTGATCTGGTTGAAGATGTCCCTGCTCATCCTGAGGGTGTGTGGACTACATGACTTTAAAGGTCACTTACAACCCAAATGTTTCTATGATTCTATAAAATAAAATATAAAATAGAATATCTAAATATATTGGTCTTGATAAAATTACAGTATGTATAAATACATTGAATTATACTTTATAAAAATAAAATATATGAAATATATTACATAAAACATAAAATATGTTTCACTCAGAGGGTGGCAGAGTACTGGAACATGCTCCACAGGGAAGTAGTTATGATATCAAGAAGCATTTGGACAATGCCCTCAGACACATGATGTAAATGTTGGGATTCTCCTGTGCAGGTATAGGAACTGGATTCGATGATTCAATGATCTTGTGGGTCCCTTTCAACTCAGGTTGTACTTAGTTACTTCTTCAGCAGTTGTTTTAAAAAGAAAAATCACTACAGATATATTTTATGAGAGGATCCACCCTAGTAGTTTGTGTTGAGCTTGCCCTGTGAGCCCGTTCTCAGACCCTTCTCCACTGGTTTTGGACTTCTGGTGGGCTCAAGGAGGAGATGTGCCCCTCACAGCCAGGCTGAGGGGATTTGGCTCAGAGATAGAACTGCAAGTGCCTCAAGAAAAGGTCATATCAGACAGGGAGACTTCATTTAAGGTGGGGCTGTCCTGGGGATGTTTTGAGTGTCTGTTTTGATTCACGAACTCTGGCTCCACCTAAGTCCGTCTTTAAGTTCTTCTGTCATTTACGGGATTTAGCCCTTAGATCTGAAAATCCTAGCTGTTGTGTCGAACCTCTTGTTTCAATGTCTTTAATTCCAATGTAATATTCTCTTGGAACTGAATTTTGTTTTCTAGTGCTTTACTTTTATATTAATTTCCAGAAGGCAATAAACTGTGATTTATCTGAAAGAAAAGAGTACGTGTATGATAGAGCTGGGAAAGATCTCTGAGGATGTAGTTCAAACTTTTGCACCAAACTAAGTGGACATAAGATGCAATTACCTGTTGTAGAGAGGAAGTTGAAGTAGTAATTAACAGAGAAATTTCCTTTAGGTCTGCAGCGCATTCGAAGAGCATGTGAATCCTCTGGGCTTGCCTTCATTGTTTTATTCACAGAGCCTGTGACTGCAGTTATGGGATAGTGAGGGCACAAGCAGCAGGTGACAAAAGTAGGCGTAAATGAAATAGATATTTTCATTTCATTTTGGTAGCAAGCTGGGAAAAATAAGAGGAAAAAATATCTGTCTTGTAAGGGACATAAACATGCCATTCTGTGCCTGGCAAGGAAAAGAAAATGCATTGCAAGTTTTGCTGAGAGCAGAGCGTCTCAGCGTTAGGCCCATGCTGAAGCTGTGAGGAGGCTATCAAACCATACTGGTGACCCTGCTTTGAAATACCATTACATAATGTGGGAAAGAGCCAATTTTTTTTCGTTAGTTTTCCCCAATAAGGCTGCCTGCTTCATCCCAGTCTAACTTTGATATGGTATTTCTACTGGACATTGGAATGGAAATTAATTGTGGGTGGGAAGCAATTATATATCAGATTAAAGAAGTAGTTTATGTTTATTTAAGCAAAATCAGAGCTGAAAACTTTAAGTTGTATCCATCAGCTTTAATTTGTTTCCTCTTCTTTCCCTCATTTACCTGGTGGGATAGTCCAAGCCTTCACTGAAGTAACTGTAAGTAACTTGTATTACGAAATATGGTCACTCACATGAAGTTTTACATTCTGCCCAAACTGTGATCAAAATAACTATTCCATAAATGACTTCACTTTCATTATCATTAACTATGGCAGTCACACAGAGTGATGAGCTGTGAGATAAGTCGGAGTGGCAGACACCTCCTATGGACTCCAATGGCTTTTCCAGTGAGGTCCCTTGTATCCTGCTGACGTCTCAATCTGTTTCTCCCCAAGGGTCATGAAATCAATTTATTGCTAGGAACCTTGTCAGCCTTGTTCTACTACTTGACTTTCAGATTTACTGTGACAACTTTTTGAGATGAGATGACATGACCAAAGCCTCTTTTGATTCTGGGATCTGGTCAAGCCATGAACAGACTGTGATTGGAAGAGCAAAATACCCAGTATAATGCTCGCTTGATTAGAAGGCCTTTATGTGCAGAATCAGTTGACACAAAGCAGCTGAATGAAGATCGTCATACCAAAGCTGAGGAGTCCTTTGCTTGGGATGTCTGCAGAAATCCTGGTCTGTTATGCAAGGCAATTAATAAAGCTTTTTCTGTGCACAGAAACCTCTGACTGCTTTACTGATGCCTCTGGGATCAGCTTTTGAAGGATACTCAACCGCATTAAGTCTTGGAACCCATGGAGGCAAAATGTGCTGTTTCCCCAAGAGGCAGTTTAGGGACCAATCTCCCAGCAGAACACTTTGATTTGTAGTTTGGCCACAAAGGGACTAGAAATAGTGTCAGGAGTTGTTCCAGTCCAAATATTGTTCTGGTCATTTCTGTCCAGATAGTCAGCTGGTACCATTCAATATAGTTCACTAAACCTATGTAACCTCCAAGTAATTATTGATAATTCCATACCTTTTATACACTGATCTGAATTTTCTTACCTCCTATTGAGCAGCTCTCTCCTGGCAAGGGCAGGGGTTTCACTGGGAAACTTACTCAAGAAATCATCAGCTATGTGATAGCTTTCTTGAACAACAAACCCTTTTGACATGTTTTGATACCCCTGCCCTCATACCCCTTGAATTTATTCTCTGTTTCTGGGAGTGTGAGTTAAACTGAAGATACTTGCTATACTGAGAAAGCATAAACATCCTATTATACCGGATAATAGATAAGATTCTTGGGGTTATTTTTGGTTATTACGCAATAATAGATGTAAGTCATGCAGAATGGATTCAGAAAAGAAAAAGCTTTTTTTTTGATGTGTTTCAGAGATAAAGATACTAGTATTTTATACACATTGCATAAAGTATGTAAATGTACATGTACATACATGTACATGCATGTATTTATGATGCTCTAATTTTTTCACTCTTGATCTCCTAAAGCTAAATTTAAAAAAGCTAAATGGAGGTAGTAACAGAAGATAATGGTAATAAAATCCTTATATATTTAGAAAATTTTATTAAAAAAGAAATACCCTTCCTAAATTTGGAAAGAACAGCAAAGAAGTCATGGAAAACTTATGCCCATCATTATAAGATCTGCACGACATCTAAGTTTACTTTGCATCTTCCTGACATTCTGATGCCAACTTTTGTTTTGAAAAAGGCAAACCAAAAATGTTGGTCATATAACAGCTTGTAATTTATTCAGATATTGACCAAGATCTCAATCTTTTTAACAATAGAAATAAATCTATTATTTTAAGGTAGAAAAAGTATTTATATTTAGTGAATCTGTAGTTTTTAATTCAAACACAGAGAGACTGGAAGATAACAGTTCACTTTCAGGTTTGCCTAATTGGAAGTCTACACTTTCAATTATTCAGTAGCCCCAGAACTCTCTGTGATGCTTTCAGTGCTATGAAAACAAGCTTCCTTTTTTGAACATTCTGAATCAATAAATCTGATGAAGACATAGTCATCTTCAGAGTGGGGGTCATGAGAGAGAAGGTCTGAAAATGAAGATAAGGAAGAAGCTGCAGAAGCATGTTAGTACAAATGCAAAATGTGAATCTTGTTTGATTTGGGATCTGCTGATTGATTTGCTGCCTTGAGTATATGCTGCCACTAGCTAGCAAAAATATTCTCTCCTCATATCCAGTTCTTCTGTGACAGAGTCCCTCTCTGTTTGATCAACTCACACTGAAATATGCATCCTCTCATTCTGCTGTCCCAGATATACTGCTCTTCTGTGCACACCCAAAGCTACGTGTACTTCTGCCCCAGCAGTCTGCAGAAGCAGGAGTGCCATCACACAAAACCTGCAGACCTAGATCATAGGAGATTTGGGTTCAGACACAGCTGCCACTGAGATCTTAAATACCTTTAGGCATGAGTGGATGAGGCGCACATGGACCAAATCCACACTGGGATTCCTGCATGTGTTTTTATAGTATCAAAAAGGAAAATTTGTTATTCAAGTAGCTTCTTATGTCATCTGGTTAGAGATAATTCCTTCTCTTACAACTAGCTGGTCCTTCAAATGTATTTCCAGAACTTATATGTGATTTCCAACACTGGAGACAACACTTTATATTTTCTCCCCTCCTGTCTTTATACTTCTATTCCTTGATCTGCAAAAGGGAGATAGTGACACCTTCTTTATATTATCCCTTATCAGTTGATATGGCAAGAATATTTTTTGAATGTATGTATTCCGCCATGTAGAATGCTGAGGTTCCAGCCCTAGCCAGGGATTCCAGAAAGTGCTCTGCATGCATGAAAAAGTATAAATCAAATGTGGCTAATAGCATCCACAAACCAGAAACAATTGAGTGATCACCTAACTTTACCATCCTGTCTTAGGCAGTATACCCAGCCTACAAGCAGATGTTAATCACAAGAGCCTGTGACAGATTAGGCTTGCCTGGGAATAAGACTGTCAAAAAGGAAAGTGATGGCAGGATAGACTGAAGAGGGTGTAATTTCTTATGTCTTTAGATCGTGCTGCTCTGACCTTTGATAAACCTGGGTCAGAAAAAGTGTTGTTTTGTCATAAGTGTGAGGCGTGTCTAGACACCAAGACATGAGTGATAGGAGAGGAAGGCATGAATTAGTTCAGTGTATAAAGCTAGATAAGATGGGACTTGTGATCTGGGACAGAGGAAGGACTTGAAACTTTTTCTGATGAACAACAACAAAAAAGATTAGAGGGATAGAGGGAGAGTTCTCTTCCTGCCAGACTTATGTACAGACCTCCCACTGATGTGAATGGCAGGTCTGAGCACAGAAAAACATGCTTGGGGAAAAAAATTAGAAGAAGGTCATTGCTTAGCAAATACCTACAAAATGAATTTAAGTGCTGTCCTACTGTGATTCATCTAAGGTTTGATCTAAAGTTCATTGAAGTCCAGGGGAATTTCTCTACCAGCTTTAGTGGAGTTTCAAATCAGACACTAAAAGGAATGCTTATTTCTTCTGAGAAAGCAAAATTTTATTGTGAACCAAAAATGATGCTTACCTGTAATTTTCTTCAAATATAAAAGCAAAAGAAAACCTTTTCAGAGCATTTATAAGCCCAGCATTTAAAATGTGGTACCCAGTGCCTATGGTGGAAAATGACTCTTAAAATAATACTCTAAAATCCTAGTAAAAAAGCACAGTCATTCCAAGGATGAATTTGTACAGTAAAGCCACTAAACTCTGCTACTTGAAGATCTCACATTGTACATATTGACCTTAATTCATATTCAGAAACACAGAAACATCTTAAAGACACTGCTTTTTAATGTTGTTTGGATCCAGGGATAGCTAAAATTTCATGCTTCCAATTTGTGTAATGTTTTGTCTACAGACATATAATTTTAATTCCTTCCTCTCTTTGTTCAGATAAAATCTTACTTTTGTAGGCAAAATCACTGGGTCAGATTCTCATGAAGACTTTTTAAAAAAAATCCAACTCAGTATTTCTCACTGTGTATTTTTATTGTGATGTTTTCTGTAAGAAGCATGTGAGTGAGTTGCGTTCTTTTAGATTTAGTTGCGCTTTGAGATACTGTAGTAAAATCCTCCTGACTTTCTTACACAATTAAGTAGCCCCAGTGGGACTTCCTTTTCCAGGTTAACAGTAGATATTTGTGAGACTGTGCAGCTTCAGTGTTTGACAATCACTTCAGAAAAGTCTCTTTGAGGTATATTTTTCCTCCTTCTATTACAGTGAAACACTTCATTCTGTACATTAACAAGACAAGCTAGAGCAGATCACATGAAAGAAATTCTTTAAACTGAAAAATATACTGCTGCTATATTCCTCCTGGTATTTGACAAGGTATCAAATATATCAAGAACTTGAGATTTTCATCAGTTCTTGAGAATAGGATGAATGATCTTTCATTAATATTCTATGAATGGAAATGTGGATCACTTACAGCAAATCATGAAAAGCCCACTTATTTTGTGCTGTCATAACCTGTAGGGAAAGCAACATGCATTACACATAGGTTATATCTATATGACTACCTAAAACTGACAAGGAGGTAATTCACCGACCCTGATGACAGGTGGCACAACTCAGAGTATGTTTATTTGATTAAACTGGCCTCCTGCCCAAAAATGAGCCTCATCCTTTCTGCGCCTTGTGGACAACCCCTAGTCGAGGCTGTGCCTTCATCTGTGCTCAGGCATTGTTCTGGGAGTGCTTAATATCCCAGACTAAAGCCTTGCCAGAGACTGCACAAACAATTGTGGACAATCATTGATTGATCCATTCTTGATCCATGCCCTAACCCTGTTTCGTTTCCTCATGCAGATTTACCCAGACATGATAACAGAAAGAATCAGACTGTTCTAATAACCAGTGCTGTGCATTTTCCAAGGCAACTTTTTATCTAAGTAAACACAGATTGAGAAACAGGACTTGATTTTTAAAGGAAAATTGTGCATTTATAGGATGAATGCCAGGTGGTTTGCTTGAAAGGATGATGAATTATGTGGCTTGCAGAAATTAATTGTGCTAGTATTACCATT
The DNA here is from genome assembly GCA_033556795.1 of Tapera naevia. Classification (NCBI taxonomy): domain Eukaryota; kingdom Metazoa; phylum Chordata; class Aves; order Cuculiformes; family Neomorphidae; genus Tapera; species Tapera naevia. The sequence continues at coordinate 19,428,350 of JAUMJJ010000059.1, forward strand.
AATGTTGTTTTGTAGTTTGGAACAGATTCTTTGCATCTACAATGCTGCAGCAGCCAAGAGTAAATTATTATCTACGTAATTGTGTGCATTATTGATAGAAAAGCACTCTTAAGTATGGGGACATTTTAATTTATATCCTTTTTACTGTATCATAGTGCCACTCACATTTAACTGAAATATATTGTTCTTCAAATATGCATGAAAAAAAAGAAAACCAAAAGACAATGCCTATTTTTAATTCCAAATACCCTACATTGATTCACAATCTTTATTTTGTCTGAGCAGCATTTCCTCTGGGTTCTTTAGGCTATTTCTCTTTTACTGCTTTGTTTGTATCTCCAATATGAGGCCTGAAGCACCCTGCCTTGAGAAAGCAGTCGTGTTAGAGCAGTTCAGGAAACTTTTCTTCTCAGGAATGATGGAATCCTAGAACTGTTAAGGTTGGAAAAGACCTCTAAGAACATTCGGTCCAACAGCATACATTCTAATGAATCATAAACAACGTTGAATTAAGTATAGAAATCTGCCAAACAGATAGAACTATTGGAGTGAATTATGCAGGATCCTCCTACTGCCTAGTTATGGCCTCCTGATTCCCCTGGCCCATCAGAAAGCATATGTTGCCTTCCTGCACCAAGAAAAAGCCAAGGCATGCTCTGTGTTCTGTTACACTGAACAATTTTCTCAGGCCACAGGGGAAAAAACAGGAGGTCCTTCCACTTTTTATTTATTATACATGGTAAAGACAATGGAGGGGTGATCTGGAGTTTTCCCAGGGCATGATGTCATGGGTAGGATGAGAGCTGGTTATAAACATATGGATGTAAACCATGCCATGATGCTTTCCCTTAAACATAGGTTCAAGAGTGGGGACAATAGTCAGCTCACTATGTGCAACAATTGATTGTCATAGACATTATTATTCAGAGAGTTTTAAAGAAACATTTGAAGTTAGAACAAAAAAAAATTGAGATTCTTAACAAAGAATATGATCCTGAATTATAGAGCATATGAATAAGACATTACTATTTTCAAATTTCCAAGCTTATATTCTAGAAATAATATAGCAGTTCAGATTTCTCATGCTATGGCAGACAGTCTTTAGTTGTGCTACTTATGTCTTGAACTTTTATGAGACAAACCGACCTTTTTGGCCTAGTTTTGCTTTTCAGGCGGAAATGTTTGTATGCCGCCACAGAGATGCTATTTCTGCCAATCATCCAGATATTCATTCATTCATTGGATATTTGTGCATTGTAGGTGGAAATTCAAGTATCTTAGAATCAGAGAACAATTGAGGCTGGCAAACCATTTGGAGATGGTCTAGCCCAGCTTCCCTGCTCAGAGCCAGGTCACCTGGAGCAGGTTGTCCTAGATATTTTGGGTTTCAAACATCTCCTCAGCTGGAGGCTCCAGAATTTCTCTGGGCAGTTTTCTCCAGTGTGTAACCAACCTCACAGTAAAAGTGTTATCTTGCAGAATGTTCACATTGAGTGAAGTTAAAGAAAGTCAAAGAATTATAAAAATACAAGTGATAGACTCTTTTTGTAAGAAGCACTTATTTATGTGGTAAAAGTAAAACTATATTTTGCCTGGAAATGCAAGACATCAAGGAGAAAAACTGAGTGTCCAGTAAGACATCAAGGAGAATGAAAGTGAATTATTTTTCCTCTGGTTTCTAACTTTTGCAAGAATTATAAATTATCCCAACTCTGTGTTCCTTATTCCTAAAAGAAGATTAATTTTTATTTTCTGGAGCATATGGCTTTATTTAACGTAGACAGTATGATTTGGTTCTCTTACATTCATCAAAACTGAACAACAGGCTTAATTCCATCCTTAGTAGCATAGAAAAGCTGTAGAGTGAGGAAAGTTATCATAGAATCATAGAATTATCTGGGTTGGAAGAGACCTCCAAGGTCATCAAGTCCAACCCTTAATCCAACACTATCATGACAACTAGATCATGGCACTAAGTGCCACATCCAGTCTTATTTTAAAAACCTCCAGGGATGGTGAATCCAGCACCTCTCTGGGCAGGCCATTCCAATGCCTGATATCTCTTTCTGTGAAGAACTTTTTTCTGATATCCAGTCTAAACTTTCCCTGGCAGAGTCTAAGCTCGTACCCTCTTGTTCTGTTGCTGGTTGCTTGGGAGAAGAGACCGACCCCCACCTGTCTACAACCTCCTTTCAGATAGTTGTAGAGAGCGATGAGGTCACCCCCGAGTCTCTTCTTCTCCAGGATAAACAACCCCAGCTCCCTCAGCCTCTCTTCATAGGACTTGTGCTCAAGTCCCTTCACCAGTTTTTTTGTTCTTCTCTGGACCTGCTCCAGCACCTCAATATCTTTCTTGAACTGAGGGGCCCAGAACTGAACACAATACTGAAGGTGTGGCCTCTCCGAATACACGGGAAGGATCACTTCCCTCGTCCTGCTGGCCACACTATTCTTGATACAGGTCAGGATGCCATTGGCCTTCTTGGCCACCTGGGCACACTGCTGGATCATGTTTTGCCTCCTGTCAATCAGTACCCCCAGGTCCCTTTCCACCTGACTGCTCTCCAGCCACTCTGTCCCCAGTCTGTAGTGCTGCATGGGGTTGTTGTGGCCAAAGTGCAGGACCCGGCACTTGGCCTTGTTCAACTTCATCCCGTTGGACTCAGCCCATCTCTCCAGCCTATCAAGGTCCCTCTGCAGAGCCCTCCTTCCTTCTGGCAGGTTGACTCTTCCTCCCAACTTGGTGATATCCGCAAATTTACTTATAATGGACTCAATCCCCTCATCTAAATCATGGATGAGGATGTTAAACAGAACTGGACCCAACACTGATCCCTGGGGGACACCACTGGTCTCCAGCTGGACGCAGCCCCGTTCACCAGCACTCTCTGGGCCCAGCCATCCAGCCAGTTCTTAACCCAGCTGAGAGTGCACCTGTCCAAGCCATGGGCTACCAGTTTATCCAACAGTATGCCATGGGAGACAGTATCAAAAGCTTTGCTGAAGTCCAGATAGACTACATCCACAGGCTTCCCTTCTTCCACCAGGCGGGTTACCTGATCATAGAAGGAAATTGGGTTGGTCAGACGGGACCTGCCCCTAACAAAGGCATGCTGGCTGGGTCAGATCTCAGATCCATCCTGAGGGTGCTGTGTGATTGCACTCAGTTCCATAACCTTGCCAGGCACTGAGGTCAGGCTGACAGGCCTACAGTTGCTCGGGTCCTGCTTGCAGCCCTTTTTGTGGCTTGGCGTGACATTTGCCAACTTCCAACCATCTGGGACCTCCCCAGAGAGCCAGGACTGTTGGTAGATGATGGAGAGTAGCACGGCAAGCTCTTCTGCCAACTCCTTCATCACCCTAGGATGGAATCCATCAGATCCCATAGATTTGTGTGGATCCAGGTGGCTCAGTAATTCATAGACTGTTTCCTCCTGGAACACAGGGGAGCCATTTGGTTTCCTGTCTCTATCTGTGAGCTCCGAAGGCCATTTATCGTGAGGGCCACCTCTCCTACTTGTGAAGACTGAGGCAAAGTAGGTGTTGAGTATCTCAGCCTTCTCCTCATCCCTGGTAATGAGGATGTTCCCCCCAAGTCCAACAAAGATTGGAGGTTTTCCTTGCCCTGTTGAGGAAAGTGATTATTTTTTGGTTATGTGTATAGAAAAAGAGTATGATCTACCTACTGAATTAAAATAAAGGAACAGTTTAATTTTAACTGTGAAACTAATTTCCTCTGTTTTGTTTTGCAGGTGTGTGATGTAAACAGCAACAGTTTATAAGTAATTTTTATCAAATCCAAAATGCATTTTTTTGATAGGAAATTTATTTTTCTATTAAAAAGGTACCATTCCCTTGAAGAAAAGGTTTTGTTTCAATGTTGTTAAATCCAAATAGGAAACACAGGAACTGTTTGATTTACAATAGAACAGGGTAGGAACACGTCCACATCAGTTAATTCATTTATTCATTCCAACACTTGTAAGATGAAGGAATATGGTTTTTGCACTATGAGAAGATAGAAGCGCTTTTCTATTAACTATCTGGAGGTTCTTTATCAAGACCTGAACTAAAGTCTTCTGCTACATTAGGTTTCTTCCTCCACTTCTAAAATACTTTTTAAAATTAGATGGTTCATATCAAAATGGTTCACTCTGAACTGTTAAGAATAAATAATAGGATAATGGAATATCAACTGTCTTGGTAAATCCCACTAATTTAAAAAATGCTTACCTTGTCTAGCTATCTGGATTAGTACTCTGAGATTATAGTGGTTTTCAGAAGCTCTGCAAATGATAAAACTTCAGTACAGAAACTTCATTGTTACACCATACATACAGATACATTGTTACATACATACAGATATTCAGTAATAAAATTGGGACTTTTGTTGGCAGACTAGAATGTTTCAGACTCGCAGAGGTGATCAGTGTAGTATTAATTCTTTTAAGGTGACTTTGTAATTGAATCGATATTATTCAGATTCACATTGAATGTAACCGTGAAGATGGAATCTCATCTTGAAAAGCAAGGAACAAAATACAAACTACATGCCCTCAGGCCTTAATCGCCTCAGGCTCTCCAAGTAAAGGGCAAATTCTCTCTCTTCTCCAAACCCAACCTTAAAATTCAGATCCAGGAAAGCAGATGTACAGATGGTAACTAGGACTGGGTTTTATTTATATATACAGGCTGCCTTAATATTCAGGGCAAGAAAGCAGAATGAAAAACTGGGAATTAGGACTATTTATTTTCTTATTTGTGTATTTGTTCTCAGGTGAATATAATACAATATGTATTAGTGTAGGGTGTTGCATGATGCAGTTGTAAGTACAGTTTTCCCCCAGCTTTTGAGTCACAGAGAGCAACATTTACATGCCAGCAGTATCTCTATTCTCATTCTTCAAGGTTTGAATTACTTTTTCTTTAGAAAGGCCATCCTCCATGGGACACAATGGCCTTTGAATACCAACTCTGTTGGATCTGAGTGAAACTAGACTTTAATTTCCTACCATACAAAGGATGAAGTCAAAGCAGGGGAGAAAAACAAGGTTTTGAAATGTATCTTGCATTTATGAAGGAACTATAGGAACCACGTTGAGAAGATGATGGTCTTTAGTCTCACAAACAGGGCCAGTAGATCTGTCTTTTGTTTTTTACAAAGGAGTCTCTGTAGGATTCCTGGAAAGAAAACAAAGCAATGTGCTGTCTTTAGTAAGGGTATTAATCCTCAAGTCAATGCACAAAGGCCACTTAGTTGTGTACTTTGACTGCTAGTGCCAATGAGTCAGGCTTACTTGGATGCAAAGACATGTTTTCAGCAAAGGAAAGAATCACCGAGCCAGCACAACAGCTCAGCAACCTGAGATAATGATTCAGAAGATCATGACTCAAGAAGGGGCATCCTAGGTTTGGTCACAGGTTTACGGTTTTTATGATAAACAGCAAGGGTTTTTTTTGTGTCAGTCTCCATGGTGATGAGTTTGACCTTCACCCATGGAACAGCACTGAGCTCACCTTGGCAGATTTACCATCACTCCTATGTATCACAGAAATCAGTGACAGCAAGCTGTTGACACGCTGAACTTCAGAAAGTCACTATCTTCCCATTTAAGGCATTTAAAAAAAGCCATTTCCTCGTCTGGTAGGTCATCTGAACTGCTAATTACTGGCAAAAATGTCTCCTGTCAGATAATATCCAGACGACTACAGAATACAAGTCAGTTTCATTTTTTGCCAAGGCAACTAAAAGGCAGCTGACCTAGAACACATGAAAAACTGTAAAACACAATTTGCTGCTCTTTTACCTTGTCATATACCTCAATCCCTGCCTTTCCTTTTTCCTCATTATCCAAATTATACAGTAAATCAAAAAGGGAGAGGTCAACTGAATTGAATTAAATCTCAAAGGAGGTGCTAGAGGGTGAAAACGGATGTCACTTTAACTGTCAGAGCTGATAGGTTTGCATGTCCCAGGAGAACTCAACATCCTGGAAGTGTGTTTGGCAGAAAAATACCAGAAAAATATTTATTTAATTAAACAAATATAAATGTAGACAGTTTAATATCACAGTAATATTCATTCTGCTTTGTGTAGGATGATGTGCTCATTTCTGTGAATTGGGATTTACAGCCAGCTGAGACTCTCAGAGTGGAGTAAAACTTCTCATATGATTTGCTAGTGCAGTTGAGAAGTGCAGACAAATTTCCCATCTTGCCAGGCCTTTCTGTTGGACTGAGAAAAAAGTAGCAACTGTGCAGCCTTTGCTTGGGCAGAGAAGTCTGAATGCATTGTATTTGTAGCAGTTTGGTGCCAGAATTTGTAGCTGACCATGGAGATCTCAGGCAGCTTGTCTTCCCCACAAATGTTGATCTGTGCTGTTACTAGTTTGCACCTTTATGTGGCACGTGTATTTGGAGACCTAGATCTCTACTGACTACGGTGAGCTTAGGTAGCTAAGTCCAATGAATAAACCTGTAATCAGAGAGCCTTGTTCAGATATCTTGAACTGAATTGAATTGTACTTCCAGTATTTTGATGTGCTGAGACCAATGTAAATGACAGTGATGAAAAAAAAAAATTCTGGTTCAGTCTTGATGTAGTTAATCTCAATTTTTCAAACGAATATAATGTTTTCTTCTATTCACTAGTATTTACAGCAAAAATGCTTCACTATCCCTTTAAAAAGATTTGTCTCCTAGTGGACTTCATTAATTTAAGCACCACATGCATTTAGCAAGATCAAATTTAATCTAAAATGGTAACAAAAGAGAAAAAAATCAGAAATAATTCTGTTTTATCTTATTCTCTGTCATTATCTTTCCTGTGTTTATGATTGTGCTTCAAAATGGATTTCTGTAAGGAAAGAAGCATAGATATTATGGACAGTAAACATCTTATTGTCAGCAAATATAGTTCTTGCTATAACAACACCTTCCTGTGAATTTTAAAATGATATTTTGTAAAAGAATATGCAGTAAAATTTACTATTAAACTGAAAGGGAAAAAGAAAAGGTAAAGAAAAATTTCTTTGTGCTCATTGTCAGGTCATTGACTTTCTGCTGCAATGCTAACTTTTTGCTGGTCGAAAGGAAGTGCTTCCTCAAAACAGCATTTTAAATAAGTTATCACTTCTTTTAAGTATTGCAGCTTCTGGGCTTTCCAGGCATCTTCTCAAAATATTATCTTCCTTTTTGATTGTGTGTATATGTTAACTGTTTCTCTAGTGATTTTTAGTGGTATTTACTGAGTTACAAATCCCCTACAAGCAAATGACATCAGGAGTAATAGAGTCTTGTGGCTGTCATACTTTCTACCAAGACTGACAGAGTATTTCCAATTGAAATACAAAATCTGTATGGAAGTTGGATGTTCGCTACTAATCAAAATCTCTCTTCTCTAAGGCATCCATCAAACCCTAAAAACTCACATTTGTACAAAGAACTCCACATCTACTCCAGATAATTATCTTGTTTTAAAAGTAAATTAAAAGACAGATATCTCCGATATATGCCAAACTTAAAATAACAGACAAACCTATAATTTTTGTATTTCCGTGTATCAGCAATGTATCACTAATTAAAAAAATTAATAAAATTCCTGAGTCAAAAAAATGAATAAGTCTAGTGCTTGACAGTCCTTGGAAGTGGTGGAAAAGTGAGCTTAGAAACTCTCTTGTTCTTCAGTGTCTTATATTGTAGAGCTGAAGGATCTAATTACGTGAGAATCAAATGCAGGCTCAGCTGTAAGGGACAACTAAGAGAGTTAAAACTGTAATACATGTGTTTCAGAGAAGAAATCAACTCTAAATTAGACTTCCATTAGAGACAAAGAAAAGCAGCAGGCAGATGGATAACTTGAATAAATACAAGACGTGTAAGTGTTTTACTAAATAGAAAGATTCACTAACACAAATGAAACAGTTCAGCATGTGGTACTTACTGCTGCTGTAGGCAGCTGCCAAAGAAAACTTCCACTGGTGTTAACAACAACTGCATGTAAGTAAGGATCAGCTCACAGAAAATAACTCCACTGTGTATGTTTAAATGGGAAATTCATACCACTGCTTTTCTTCTGTCCTACAGACAAAGGGATGAAATTTAACACAAAGTGCTGAGAATAGAGGGCCAGAATGTCACCAAATAAATATTTTTGGCTTAGTAAATAATATTTGAGAATAGAGGACCAGAAATTCATTTAAAAAATTTGTTTTAGCTTAGTAAGTTATGTGGACAAAATATCAAGACCTTGAGAGCATTAGCAGTCTGTAAGTGTCCTGTAACGTCTTTCTGTATAATCCTCTTCTGCAGTTTCTGCCCTATTCCTCATCCCAGGGATTGGACTGCCTGTGTTCAAGATCTGCTCTTATCTGGTGCAGATGAGCCACCTTGGAGCTGACCATGAAAGCAGCTCTGTTGTGAGGAATTGAGAGAAGCATCACTCTCACCCTCTATCTGTGCACCTTCTCTGCTGTGTTAAAGCTGCTGGATGTCTTTGCATGAGTTCCTTGCAGGCATACTGTACCTAGTTTTGTGCCTGGCCTGTCTTGCCTGGCTGGCTGGACCTCAGACATTGGCTCTGTCACTGTCAGTGTGCCTGACTATCCCTGGGTTGTGCAAACTTCACTCTTCTCCGTGGCTTCAGGCAGAGTAGAACTTTACTCCACGCTGGAGAGGACACTGCCCTGCTTGACTTGCTGACATCATGGCTTTTGTCTCCCTGTTCTTTACAGAGCAACTCACTCTTAATCCTCCCTAATATGAAGATCACAGGCTGTGGGAAGGGCTCTTGGTCATCAGATGCTCAGAAAATGAATGTTCAATCAATAGTATAGATATCACACAGCACTGTCCAATAAGTTTGAAATGTTCCTTATCTCATTACAGGCAGTGCTTGATTATTGAGGTCAATAATCCTTACCTGCATTTATTCTTATTAATTAGGCACTACAAGCCAAATAGTTTTGAGTGATGACTGCCTCTCTAGAAAAAATGTTCTGTAATGTCAAAGAATAGCCATCAAAAATTTCAGAAAAACAAGGTTTTACTGAGTGCTTTGAAGTTGACAGTGTCATTGTAAAGGAGGAGAAAGAACTTCTTAGCTTTAAAATTACCACCTAGCTAGAACAGAACTATAATAATGACACTACAGTATTAACTACAATATAATACAGCAGGTTGAGGGAGGTGATGCTGCTTCTTTGCTCAGCACTGGTAAAACACATCGGAGTGCTGGATCCAGTGCTGGATCATGGACATACTGGAAACAGTCCAGCAAAGGGCCATGAGGATGGCTGGAACATCTGTCATATGAGGAGAGTCTAAGAGAACTGGAACTTCTCAGCCTAGAGAAGAGAAGCCTCCAGGGGGATCTTATAAATGTATATAAACATCTGATGTGGAAAGTAAAGAACCTCCCTATACTCTTCTCTGTTGGTGCCCAGAGAAAGGACAAAAGGTGATAGGCACAACCTGAAATACAAGGAAATTCATTTAAACATACAGAAAATGTTTATTATTGTGAGGGTAGTCATTACATGGACACAGATTTCCCAGAGAGGTTGTGGAGTCTCCATTATTGAAGATATTCAAACTCCAAATGGACATACTCCTGAGCAACTTGCTTCTAGTGGCCATGGCTCTGAGCAGTGGGGTTGGACTTCCCATCCCTCCACTTCCGTGATTCTGCACACCTGGCCAGAGTCCTTCTAAAGTTGCTTAGATCATAGTAACTGAGCTTCCTTGATAGACTACTGATAATTTGTTTATAGGAGTACTGATTTTTTTGTAGTCATCTCTCCTGTTGCTATAGAGAATTCAGAGTTGCACCTGCATATGTGTGCCCTTCGATAGCAAACGTTTCCATTACTCTCTGTTAAAGTCCTCTACAGTGAATGTTTCTCAACCTGAACCCTATTCTTACCACAGATATAATGTTCCTTCTGATTATATTCATCAAAATTATTTCCTCCATAGCACTTTATTACTTTTTCTGTTTTCTCTATATCCTACTGACATCAGACCAGACACTGATTTCTCATTCTTTCTGCTCCCCCCAATGCTACTCCCAAACCCAGAGCCATTCTTGGCAGCTCTGGATGTATGCTTTACTGAAGCACTGTAAGATCAAGTAATGAAAACTTGATCTGGCACGTTCCCTCCTGAGCTATAAAACAGTATATATATGTTTTCTAAGAGCTGGGACTATTGTAGGAAAACAGATGGAGTCTGAATGATTTTCAGGGAAGTTCCTGATGCTTTAAGGTAAAAATCACTTCTCTGAAGACAAAAATGTCACAAAGTATTCCCAAAGTCAGTATCACCACTTCTTGTTAGTACTGTTACGGATTGGCAGGTACTGTATACTGGCCACACAGGTAGTTTTCATGGTTTTGTCTCTCTCAAAGCTAGAAAAAACATCAAAGAACATTTCCAAAGTTACACAATGTTGAGAGTTAAACACCTGATTTTTGTAACATTGTCAGGCAACAACTTCTGTTGCAATAATCCTATAAATTACGAAGAAATTTCTATTGCTGTTATGCATTCTGGAAATAGTGGCCTAAATTAACACATGAAAAGAAAACCATGAGTTTTATATGAGTCAGGAGAACAGAAATATTGTAAAACCAAGTACTGAGAGATTTTTTTTTTCACCGAAAACATCCCTGCAAAATGAGATAGGGACCCATCCCATTTCAACATCTGATGGTAAGAATGAAGATAGATCTCATTTTTGTTAGCAAAAGCTTTTCTTCTCACTAAATTCATGGCATTAACACACCTTTGAAAAAGCCAAAACCAAACTGTTCTGAAAGGTATTACATTCTTACATTGGGGCAAAAACTAGGGGGAAATCCTGTCTCCAGGCAGTATTTATCCAACCAAAAATGTGATGAGTGAGAGGAAATCCTGGCTTCCCACATCCCAAACACTGGCATTTTAGATAACATCTACTGCACAACTACCCTGAGTGAAACTGAGTGAGGGTGGAACCCGTTTAATCTGCATGTGTTTTCTCCTCTCCTTGTTTTCCCCCATGCACCTTCTACCTTTTCAGCTTCCTTGGAGTGAAATACTTTAAATGTACAGGGGTTACCTGAGCAAGCTGAGCTTGCCAGTTCACATAAAGATTTACACTAGTTTTGGAGGGAAAAGTAAATCACGTTTTGTTCTAGACTACAGATTTCAGCTGTGAAAACAAAAAAAATGTGTTATCTTTGTCTCACCATTGGCCTCATGCACATTTTACAGGTGTAAGGTATTTTACACTTCTAAGAGATAGTTGGGGAAAGGGAACGATAATAAAAAAGTGAAATGGAACAAATCCCCAGGGGAATAAAACTGTTAAAGTACGTTGTGTTCTGGTTGTATTATAGCTTTTCTTTAAAACCCATATAAACATGATTATGTAAAAAATTTAGTAAAAAACTTTAAGGTATCAAAAATCAATTTTGCTACAGTACATATGTTTGTAACACTGAAATGTGAACAGAAAAATCTATAAAATACTTTGAACAGTATCCTGTGGGATTGAAAAGTCCTATCCTTGTCTGGCAAACTAGATACAACTTTAATAGTGTTCCCATGGCTACCACCATGCTATGTTTGATAATAAAACTGAGGAATCTGAAAAAAATAATAGGAAGGAGCTACATGCCTCTGCATATGAGTAGGAAAGGGAATTTTACTGATTAACATACTCAGCTTTATTCACTGTCACTGGTGTTGCAGTATTTTCTTTTCTTTGATGTTTTTCTCTCCAATACTGCTGAAGTACTACCACACTGTTCACTGCAACATGCTCTCCTTAAGAAGCAATGCCTCTGACTGCTTTTCTTTTACCCAACACAAAGTGAAATACATCCTTGAATTTCTGTTAACTGAGGAAATAGTCAAGCTGCCTGCTATTCTCATGAATAGAAAGAAACTGCAATAGACCTTCCCTTTGTCACTGAATAGTCTGAGAAAAACTAGGAATTGTGATTGTATTCAATTTTGCATTTTATTCTATTAGTTTTATTTGCCAAAGTCTAGCAATATGCTTGATTTCATACAATGTAGAGGAAAAACCCATGCTGTCATAGGGAAATCTAATGTATATAAATATTAGGCATATATTTATTTGGCCACTATTGTACAGAGCTCACCACTTGCAAAGACAAATAAGTTATAAAGGCTTATATTGCTCCTGAGGTCTCCCAGAGTCTTTCCTGAGAACAGTGATGTATTGCTGAAGTGCATTAGAGGGATTTGGATATGCAGGCTTACTAGTCATTTCAGAGAGGTCAATATTTGCAAAAAAAGGTATTTGGAGAACAAACTATACAATCATTTTCCTTGCTTTATAGATAGCTCAAGAGATGATGAACTGGAATTGGCAAGAGCAGAGGCATGGTACTCAAAAAGTCTAAGGAGAATATGAAATGAAAAGTAGGAGAAAGTGAAAGGAATGGACAAAATGGAAATGGTCTAACTAAGAAATTTTACAGAGCAACCTAGATACAGATTCAAGGTGAAAGAATGCTGTGGCAATTTAAGTAAGAAGTTGTTACACTGGGATACCCAGATGTTTTTGATAGAAAATATCAGAAGTGAAGAGAGAGATCTCTCCCATGAGTTCTGCTGGAAAACTAGAGTGGGAAAATGTGGACTAGAAATGAACTCTGGCTTTTTCAAGTCCTATCTGAGATTTGGGAGTGTAAAATAGAGTGAAGAACGAATGCAGGGAAACAGAGGGAGAACTCACTTGTCAGTGGGGGAGTGAAACAATGCTGTTATAGCTGTTAAATAAACATGAATATGCATGCATATATTGACATATACTCAAGTATAAGAAAGATAACGATAGAAAGAGTAGTATTTTCTTAATGACATCATCCATGATCAGCGATACTATATAGAAAGGAAAGAGAAATAAAATGAATGTAAGTAGAGTCCCATGTAGCTTCAGTGTTAAGTGCAAGAGAGGGGAGGAAAAGGTAGTTGTAAAATACAGTTAAAGGGCATTTAGAGAGGAGCTAGCAAACCAAAGTGCCATGTAGGATTAAGGAAGGGAAAATGATAGGTTTTGCTAAATGTAGCCAATAGATGGAGATGGATGAGAGTCGAAAGAAAGTCTAGAGAGAGAAGAGGTCACAGCTAACCTTGGTAAGGGCTGTTTCAGTGGAGTGGAAATGGCAGAGAGCAGCTTGGGGGAATCTGAGGAGAGGCATAACAGGGAGGGAACCAGACCAGCTGAGGCAGATGGCACGTAGAGGGGTTGTGACAGCCAGGAAGAAACAGCAGCCACAGAAAGACAAGGGACATCATGTCAGGAACCGAACCACACAATGGCATATTAAAAGACAAAAAGAAAAGAAGAACATAAATGAAGGCTGGCTCGAATTAAAATTGATGTGTGACTGTAACGTAAGAGAAACCAGGGCACTGGGAGCGGGTGGGAGAAGGAGAAAGATAACAGATGAAAAATATTCCCATGCCAGAGGCTCTAGCAGAGAACAGACAGAATATGATGTGTGTCTGGACAGGGAGATTGGAGCTGAAAGGGAGGGAGATAGTGTACCGGTTCACAGAGGCTGAATGATATCCAGTCAAAGTGTAATACTTCATGCTGTGTTGTGTTATTCTAAGACATTATACAGTTTAATACAGCAGAAAAAAGATGAAGTTTAGAATATTTTGCTGCCATTTATGAGCAAAAACATCTATTAATTCACCTAGTCTGCCCTCCAAGACATTGCCAATTTAGAGATTGAAATTCAGCTAGATATCCCTGCATGGAGAACAGATGAAGGCATCTGGAGAGATGAACGTGGCATATGGAGAACTCAGTGAGAAATGCTTGCCTCTACCACAAAGCTTTTCGAGTTTCAGTGTTTCTTGTTCCATACCCAGATAAAAAACAAAATGCTATTGAACTTCTTTCTAATAACACAAGCAGAAAAACTCAACTCACTTTATTCATTTCCCATCCACATGGAAGGACCAGGTTCAGATCTGTGTTTGTGCATATACACACAATTTCTGTGTATGCTTGATTTGGGTTGATTTGTCTAAAAGACAAAAAAACCCAAGGTATACATCATGATATGTAAAACTGTCTTTCCACTATTTTTGTAGGTTTTGAAGAGGTTTAAAATCTGTCCTGCAGGTGAGAGGGCTAGCTAGCTGTTGGACTGTCTTCTTCAGTCGGTGCAGCAAAGTTTGTATGTCTTCTGTCACAAAAATAGTACTGAGGAGACAGCTGCAACTCCTTGTGACCCTGTATTGCTCTCAGGACAGAAATACTGTCCTTCACAAAAAGAGGATGAGGCCCTAACTAGTTACCAACAGAAGAACAGAAAGCAACATGATTGACTGGAGAAACTGAGATCAGTCTTGTTAGATTTTTATATGGCTTTTCTGGTTGAATAAATAAAGTTGCTTCATGCTTTTACAGCAGCTCTTTACAGCAGCATTTTTCTACTAATGCTTTGGGTTTACAGTCTTGTACTGAAATAAGTTTAACAGGGATTTTTACAAAGGCAAGGAAATCAGATTGTCCTTATAGGCCAAGCAATGTGTTCCTTGTTTCCTGAGCATGTCAGGCAGTCAGAACATCCCTCCTTTTTGGAAACTTTAATTAGAGTAACGGTTAACTGCATAGACTGACTGTCAAGCTATTTGTCATTCAAAAATTATTACAATTTGCATCTGTTTTAAAGTTCTTATCACCAGTTAGAAGTCCTTATTTGTTTGTAAGGTCTTTTTCTATTAATTATAATATTATGTTGCCACAAATTTCCCTAAAGATTATACCTACAGGAATTAGATGGCTGAAATAAGAAAACATGGAGAAAAAAAAAGTAATTCAATGAATATACATCAACTTACCTGCTTCTTGTTAGCTGGAAGTATACCAAATCTATTGGCAATTTGTCTTATGTGCTACTCTTTCATGAGTTTTAATATTTTAGTAAATCAGAAAGTCAGAACTGATCAGGCACTTCCAGATTTTAAACAAATGTCTCAGAATTATATCTGTGCCTTAAAAAAAGATTACTTTAACATCCACATTACTACTCTGAGATTCTACACAAGGCAGGGATGGAAATAGTTGTGTGATGTTTCTCCACCATACGAACAAGAGCCCATTTCACACTAAACAGTGGAAGTGATGAAATGAATGATCCTCTGCTCCCTCCCCCCATAAATCCATCCTCAATTGAATGATATTTTGTTTTATGGTGTATTGGTGCATTGTAAAACTGTTTCAATTTGGAATTTTAATTGGTACAGTCCAGACTTGCATACAAATGATGAGGATTTCAGCTTCTCATCTTTGCTCTGAAAAGGAAAATGTTGTCCCACAGGAGGCAGAACCTTGCAAGTTGCAAAGAGATTAGGGTCATACTTAGACTGAGTTTGTAGCAAACCTTTCCTAGCATGGAAATTAGTAGCATGTAAAGGAAAAAGAGAACTTTCCAAATAACGATAAATAAAATATTGAACAGTTACTGCAGAGTAGTAGAAACCACTCCTTTGCATGAATTGTCCAAGCAATGGAAATATACAAGCCATTCCTTGAAGCTTTAGTGAGTGCCTAATTAGTTCACTCCTCAGATCCCAAACAAAGTAGCAGTCAATTAAATGTTATGCATGCCTTCTGCAGCACAAATCGTAGAATCATAGCATGGTTTCGGTTGGAGGGGACCTTAAAGATCATGTCATTCCAACTTCTCTTGCCATGGGCAGTGATACCTTCCACAAGATCTGGTTACTTGAAGCCTTATCCAACCTGACCTTGAATACCTCTAGGGATGAGGATCCATGACTTCTCTGGGATCGATTCCCTCACCATCCTCACATCAAAAAATTTCTTCCTAAAATCTAATCTAATTCTACCTTCTTTCAGCTTAAACTCTCTCATCCTATCACTGCAATCCTTGGTAAAGAATCCTTCCCCAGCTTTCCTGTAGGCCCCCTTTAAGTACTGCTAGAAGGTTTCCCTGGAGCCTTCTCCTCTCTAGGCTGAACAAACCCAACTTAGTCAGCCTGTCCTTGTTTGGGAGGTGCTCCAGCCCTCTGATCATCTTCACGGCCCTCCTCTGGACTCACTTTAACAGATCTATATCCTTCCTGTGCTGAGAACTTCACAACTGAATGCAGTACTCCAGGTGAGATCTCATGAGAGTGGAGTAGAGGAGGAGAATCACCTCTCTCCACCTGCTGGTCATACTTCTTTAGATGCATCCCAGCGTATGGCTGGCTTTCTGGGCTGTGAGTGTACATTGCTGGCTCATGCTCAGCTTCTCATCCACCAGCACCTCCAAATCTTTCTCTTCAGGGCTACTCTAAACCCATTTTATGCACAGCCTATGTTTGTGCTTGGGATTGCCAGGTGAAATGATCTATATGATCTACACTTGGAAAGAGTTAATTTGTAGATGAAGGCAAGATGGGAAATACTGGAGGAATAAACACACAAGAATGACTGAAATTGGGCTTAAGTAACAAAAACAGATCAATTCTCCTGTGGATGTGCTCGCATGACTCTTCTTAATGGAAATTACATGCATGATACCTCAAGAAGAAAACATAACCTGAAATTCGTATTTTTCAGATGTAAGATATCCTTATTTAAAGATTATAATGCTGCAATGTTATCACTGATCTTTACTTGTGGTTAAAGAAGTGGAAAGTGAATTTAGAAAGAACTACCACTACATGAAGTGAGAAATTAATTGTTTTTTGTTTAAAACTATTATGAAAAATACAGACTTAACCAGAAAAGTCATGCTAGTATGTATTTAGAGACTGAATTGGAGTTAAAAATTAAGCAACATTAAACTAGTGGATAAAAAAATTAGATCTTAATGGTATAGCGTCAAAAGATAAAAGCAAGTTATTAAGATCCCAAATCAATGCATCTAAATACAGATTTCTAATGAAATATAAGTTTCTATAAAGAGAATTCCTTGGGCTCTTGTAAAGGTACTTAAAGACAAGAAATTGCTATGTGTGTTTATGGAGCATATAGTGTAATATCGGTGTACAACTCTGTGAAGACGTATTAAAATTTAAGAACATTTAAAGGTTGAGATTCATGATTAGGTTTTCAAGCAGTCAAGATAATTCACAAAACAACACCTTTAATGGTGATGAAAAATCCAGATGGAATAGCAGATGAGAAGGGTCACATGGGCAGAAGTAGCAAAATGTGGCCGTCTGGAGCTGTGCACACAGAGTCCTGATTTAAAGCTCAGGAGATCCATGCAGGGATCTCACACTTCCCTAAGCAGTGATTTATATATTTACTGCCATATCAAGAAAAAAACATGAAAAGACAGACACACTGCTGTTTGCTGTGGTTCTCACTGGAAGTATTTCCAACAACAGTTCCTTATTAAGCACAATTTCCTGAGATATGTCAGTCTTCCGTGTTTAAATCAATGTTAACATGTTTTATTGATGTTACATAGCCATAATAAATCAGAATCAGAGACAGTACATACAAAATCTATTATGGTTATGAAATTACTTATAGCAAGCAAACATACATCCTTACCAGAAAATGAAATATTTCTATGATATGGTTTCCTTAGAAAACTGTTACAATATTCCTATTAACTTAAATTGATATCAAATATATTAAGACATGTTAGATTTATGTCATTAAGTACTCTATAGTTACATGAATCATTGCACTTCATGAATATGAGCAAAAGATTTCCACAGTTTTCTGGGGATTGAGTCCATCATCAGCAAGTTTGCAGATGATACCAAGCTGGGAGGAAGGGTTGATCTGTTAGAGGGTAGGATGGCCCAACAGAGGGATCTGGACAGATTGGAGAGATGGGCTGATTCTAATGGGATGATGTTTAATAAGTCCAAATGTCAGGTACCTCATTTTGGACACAACAATCCCATGCAGAGCTATAGACTGGGGACAGAGTGGCTGGAGAGTAGTCAGGCAGAAAAGGACCTGGGAGTGCTGGTTGACAGGAAGCTCAACATGAGCCAGCAGTGTGCCCAGGTGGCCAAGAAGGCCAATGGCATTCTGGCCTGCATCAGGAATAGTGTAGTGAGCAGGACCAGAGAAGTTATTGTCCCCCTGTACTTGGCACTGGTCAGGCCTCACCTTGAATATTGTGTACAGTTCTGGGCCCCCCAGTTTGGGAAAGATGTTAGGATACTGGAATGTGTTCAGAGGAGGGCAACGAAGATGGTGAAGGGGCTGGAGCACAAGCCCTATGAGGAGCGACTGAGGGAGTTGGGCCTGCTTGGTCTGAAGAAGAGGAGGCTCAGGGGAGACATCATTGCTCTCTACAACTACCTAAAAGGAGGTTGTAGTCGGGCAGGGGTTGGTCTCTTCTCTCAGGTGTCCAGTGGCTGAACTAGAGGGCATGGACTTAAGCTTCGACAGGGAAAGTTTAGGCTTGATGTGAGGAAAAAGTTCTTCACTGAAAGGGTGATTGGCCATTGGAATGCGCTGCCCAGGGAGATGGTGGAGTCGCCGACCCTGGAGGTGTTTAAGGGGAGACTGGATGAGCCACTGAGTGCCATGGTTTAGATGATGGGTTGGTGTTAGTGTTGGTGTTAGTGTAGGGTTATAGGTTGGACTTGATGATCTCGGAGGTCCTTTCCAACCTTGTGATACTGTGATACTATTTTTTTCTTTAAAACAGGAATGTTACGAATGAAGAGTTCTCAGTCAGCTCTTGTAAGACTTCTGAGTGCAAAACATCTACACTCACTAATATTTAAAAAAAGTTTGATTCTAGAAGTTGTTTTCCAACATCTTCTGAAGTTATCAGTGGAGAGCAAAACACATATGTTCACGATACAAGTAATTCATTACAATAATAAATATTTTATTCTCTCCATGCAGTAGTTGGCACCTGGCACATCTTTTTATTTTCCTTATCCTCTACTAATTTTTCCCGCTTTCAACTTTTCTTCTCAAATTCTATTCTTCAGGCAGACTAATTTATATTGATTACTCTTTCCTCCCTGTTAAATGTAATTTTTTTTTTCAATTTTTTGTTTGCTTTGTTTGTTTATTTTCATTAGATATAGGGAACTTGCCCACTTTTTGACTATGAACTTTTAAGTTTTTGTATCCACATTAGTAAAAAATTCCGAATTCTTACTCACGCTTTTTTCCTACATCTCTCTCAGTCAAATTAATTTTTTTTTCCCTCAGTTTTAAATTATGATTCTTAAACAAGCTGGACAGAATAAAAATCAATGAAGAATAGAATTTACCTAATTGTTATTTTTGTGTAAGCCAGCATTTCAATCTCTGATCTGATCTGCTGTTCAAAATTATAGCCTCACTCAATGTGTTACTTTTGCTACAATACTACAGTTTTGACAAAACACCTCAAAACAGTAGACAGCCAAGCTAAGTTTTGGTGACGTTCATGGAATTAGATGGTTCTGCACCTTTAACATCATAATAATCTTGAAAGGAAATAAAAGCACAGAACTGAAATATAGTCACCAAAATACTGATTTTATATTTGTAAATGAGAACAAACTTTTTCTAGGAAGAGATTAAAATATCACTTTTTATGTCTAATCAGACGTTACGAAACGGCTAATAATGAAAACCTGGTTCTTTAACTCTCACCTCATTGTCCTGTCCTTAGTTATTCCCAAATGTGGTGATATTGAGTCAAGTGTCTTAACAAATTTGTGACAGAAGAAGATACTTTGCAACTCTGGCATTCAGATGTTCAGTCAGTAATACAGACATAAGAAGAGACATTAGCAGAAATATTATATTTTTCTCTTATCTGAGAAGATAATATACCTCTCTTATCAGGTACCAAACAACTGCATGCAACTGTTCTTGCTGAACAAGAATCAAATCCAACATTAATGACACAGAGGTTGGTTGTTATTTTGTTTTGTTCTGTTCTGTGTTTTTTTTTCAAGTGAAACCCATTCTTTTGAGGACACTACACCATTTCTAAGGATTTAATTCTCCTAGTGAGTAACTGGTAGGAAACATTTCAGCTGTGTTGCCATCATGCACCATTCTGTGGACATAAAAGAGGGAAAGGTAATTCAGCTTGCTAAGACTATGCTTGCAGTAATAAACTGGTGTCAGTGGTGCTGTTTCTATCAGCCCTAAAGCTCATTTAAGGATGTTATAATCATCATGTGAGTTCAGTGCGAAAATTCCACTTATGTCCAAGCCTCTTTTATGGACCAACTGCACTCAGGCTTGTCTCAAATTAACTGCCTCCCTTAGAAAGAAAATTGAACTCCTTGTAGAGAAGATGGATAAGACTAATGTCTAATTCGTCATCTGGGACAGATTCAGACTAACTTTCAGGATCCCCATGCTATGATTCACTCTCTGACTTGTTCTTCTCATTTGCATATGAGAGCTGGAGGGCAAAAGAAAAATCTTGGACAATACCTATCATCCAGCTGAAAAAAGAGAATACAACTGATACATTGGTTGAGCTAAAAAACTACCAATGAAATCAGGTAATTTAGTTTTAAGGAGAGTTCATGGATTTGTATGATGGTCAGGTTCTGTACACCGTTTTTAAGAGAGCAAAGTGTTGAAAGGAAATATAAGGACACAATTAAGAAGGTTGGCCAGCAGATTAATCATTTTCTATCTTGTAGGTCAGCAGAACTGTCATTTTAGGCATGACATACACAAAATTAAAAAACTCATTTAAATGGAATTCTTGCAGGCTTATGAAACATGCAAAGTGTATTACTGCAATTTAATAAACTCTAACTCTGTTCCTCTGTACCTATTATAAAGTAAGCCATATACTCAGGAGAGTAAGACAGATCCTTAATACCAGCAAAGCAAACCTACATGAAAAATGTACATTCCAGCCCAGAGACAGTTTACAAATTAAAACAAAACAGAGAAATTAGATAAAGGATGATGCATATGCTAACAGTGCCTGGGGGCAGCTTTAGCTTTAATGCCAACAAATCATGCAAGTTTTACATAGTTATTCACTCTCGTATTCCATAAAAAATGAGGTTACTGTAACAATACCAAACATATCCTTAAAGAAACACACTAAGTCATATGAACTTTACACTGCAGTGAGGAGAGTAAATTTACTATAAATTTAAATAATGCATGTTTTCTCAGGGTTTGAAACTTAAACATGAGGTAGCAATGGAAAGCTATAGTTAATGGATTGAATTAGGAGTTACTGTATGATAGGACAGATATGACATGAGCTCACTGAAATATCTTTCATTGTTTTATCCTAAATACTTTGGAATGAAACAAATAATTTCTTCATTATAAACATTTTTTCCAGTAAATAAATGTTTGTGATATTTCTGCCTTACATTCACTTTTATTTAGCAAGACAATAAAATAAACATAGCATACTGAAGAAATCAGAAAAAGAGACGGAGGAAGGAAGGAAGGAAGGAAGGAAGGAAGGAAGGAAGGAAGGAAGGAAGGAAGGAAGGAAGGAAGGAAGGAAGGAAGGAAGATGGAGAGACAGAGAAAATACAAACCTCCACTTAACAACTTCAAAAGTTTAATAAAAAAATCACTTTTTTGCTTATTTAGAGGTAAAATTAAAGATAAAACTACCATTAACACATAATTTTTAGTTCTTATTTCCCATATAAAGAGCACCGCCACCCCAAAATTAATAGTTGCTCCAGAATTTCATAAACCTTTTCTAAAGAACAGTATTTTGGAACAGATTTTTAAAATTTCAATAATTCAAAAAATATTTGCCACAGGAAAAAAAATTATGATTGCAGTTATTAGTGTTGGGTTTGCTTTGCTTCAGGTATTTTAACTAGTGTATATTTTAATATTAATGAAATCCACTTACTAATAGTAAAAGTTTTAGCATAAAACAGACGCCTATATTTTTAATAACTTAATAATTTTCCTTGTTTTCTAAGACTTGTGTATATTCAATTTCTTTAGGAAGTGAAAGAGAAAATGGAAAACGTTATGCCTATGCTATCCTCCTTGTCCAAATTTAAATATTAAATTGAATTAATAACTCTGAATTATTGAAGATCTCCACAATCTCCACAATTACTCACACAAATGGTTGATTTTATTTTAATATTTCAGCACTACTTAATTTCTTGTGGATCAATAAAAGAGTATTTTTAGATAATAAAATGTTGAAAAGGTCAGGCAGGAAGCAATAGCTCGGACTTATTTTCATCCTTATGTAAAATGCTGCCAAAAGATGTCCTGCTGGGGGAGTGTCAGAAACAACTGTAACTCACTTCTCTGTGTTGTGTTGTGGTGCTGTTGCTGAGAGTCTTTTCTTTCGTGGACTCATCTGTCGTACTGTGCATGGAGTTCTGCAGTTACTGCAGAGAAGATTGCTCTTGGGGGTGCAGGGATTTAATAAATGTTCCTGTGTTATGTATATGTCATATCTGTTTGAAAACCAAAAAGAAGAATCAGCTAGGATCGAGCACAGGTCAAGAGAAGAGAATTAAAAGATGTAGGCACATGATACACATATTTGAGGGGAATGTAATTGCTGTTTCCACGTGGCTGTGGGTGATCATCATTGTCTGGACTGAGAGCTGAGGTCTCTGTGAAAGCTTTACACTTCTGTTGAATGCTGCACCGTTGCTCAAGAAAGGATCTAAAACTGGAAACAGAGCAAAAATTGGCACATTCTCAAATCCTAGGATATCCTCTGATAACCACTCCCATGGCATTTCACTCAATGATTCCTTTCGTATGAAATACAGAAAAATTCCTGGCACAAAAAAACCAAAATAAATGTGGCCCAGCCATGAAAACATGAAAAGTACAACAACAAAATTATCCCAACCACAAGTTACAGACTTCTTCTCTTTTTGCCCTAATGAAGTTAAAATTCTTTTTTGCATTGAAACTTTCCTCGAAAATGGAAATTAACAGACTTTCCATCAGTAAACACCATTTATACCATGAAGATTTAGAATTCCTTGTAAGAATCCAACAGGTGGCTGAACAACACAGAGCTGAGGTGGGTTTGGGGCTTTTCACTAGTTCCCGGCATAAACAACCCAATGATCAGGCTATTGTGTAAAAAGCAGCCACCTAAAAATATTTTTAGGGTCCTTCAGATGTGTATTAGACACACAGAGAGGTCATTTATCAGAACAAAATCCTTAGGGGACTTCAGCAAAAACTAATTTGGCAAGATTAATCTAATCCATTTTATGTGTCTACAGTGCACACAGCCACTTGGACACATCTAGGGTGTGATTCATCTTCTGATATAGTCATTGAAAACAGATCAGTTGAATCCTGCAGCAGAAATGCTGATTTCTTTCCATTGGCTCTGAAGAGATTATAAAGTCTGTTCTGTTATAAAGTATGCTTTCCACTGGTTTGCACCGACATAGATGCCATTACATTAAAAACACATAAACTTAGAGTAGATTGCTTTTATCCCTACTTTGAGCAGGCTCAAGTAAGAGTCAAGTTCTGAGCTGCTCAGATTGGTTGTTTTCAGGCACTTCCAGAAGCAATTTGAAGGGCCTTTTACCTTTGAAACAGATGAAGGAACCAACAAGTAAATTTAAGCACCTCTATGATTAGGTAACAGCAGGGTACAGTTTTCAGATCATCATTTGGGCCCCTGGCAAAACTAACATTACTGCTTTCAGAATGCAAACTTTTATTAGACATACTTTTGGATTCACATTTTCAAGTAAACTGTTTTTTCTTCTTTTAGAAACTATTTCTAAACTTCAGAACTAAACTCTCTGCTCATGCAAATTTGTCGACATTTGGTTGATTTATTTGGTAACTGCCAGCTTACTGACTTTACTCTGTGTATAATTCCTTTACTATTAGGTCACAATATGTAGCCCTTTTTTTAGGAAAAGACCTACAAAGAATCTTGATCAAGCAGGTCATTATCTAGTTACAATGCCCAGCTGGTTCTTGTTCTTCCCTTCTGCAGCAGTCAGAATAAGTTGGTGCTAAGTTGTCATCTGCAGCTCATACACAGAGCTTGCTAGAGGTCAAACTATGATTCATTTTGTAAATGACAAGTTCACCCTCAGTTATTTTCATAACAAATATGAAAAAATCAAAAGGTAGAAATAGATGTAACTTCAACTGATATTGGTGTCTAGAGAGGCACATTGCAATTTTGCATTTATATGCAGATATAACAAATAAGGCAGAATCATTCATACTCTATTATCCTGTATATAATTGACTGTGCTTTTGTATCTTGTTTCTTGTTAATTTTCATTGTGTTGCATTTCAGACTAATCTGAATACATCTTATGTGACTTGAATAGATGAGACTGAACTGTGCTCCCACATACAGACGTCATTCCTTATCACTAGCCACAAGGACGTATTGGCTTCTTTTTGGAAAACTATGCAAAAGTTGCCTAGTTTCTTACTGAGTTTGTAGCACCAAGAATTCCACTTGCCAGAACTCCTGCTCACATTGGATAGCTGTGCTCTATGGTAGCTTTCCAAATAGTATGATCAAAATTACAATGTTAAACATCTTCCACAACTGAGCCTCAAATCACCAGTTGCTTCCCCACTACTGGCAAGGAGCTGTCTGCTCCTTGTTTCAAAAGACACTGTTTTGTGTCGGTCAGATGTTGAAATGCCTCCTTCTCAAATTCTTTGATGAGTGTCCTGTCTTCATGTTTACAATCACACTTTCGGCATTTGTGTTTAACCAGAGGACCTTTTCCTCCTTCCAAAATAACCTTTTCATCATCAAGGATCATTTTATTTTAAACAGGACAGAATTAAAAACTGTGATTCACTCTTAAAATTAACATTGCCAAATGGCACTTAGAGTTAATAAGAACTTCACTCCTCTGGTTTGTTTTTTAAAGTTTTGGTGGTTTAAGTGGACCTCAAGAGTAAAGTGAGGTATTTTTTATAATTAGATAATGTCGTGATTATTAATATAAGTAAAGGACAGCTCCATATGTTGGTGACCTTGGAAATAGTATTTTAAAGGTAGAAAGCAAAATCAGTTACTGGGAATCAGCGAGGATTTTAAAGGAGCCACCTCGATCACACTGTCACAAGTTTCATCAATTACAGACAATTTTGAATTACTTGTATACTAGGTATACCACACCATTTTGTTTTTCTATTAATAATCTTATAGTCAGATTCAGAAAGTGCTGCAGAAATATGGTGTAAAGCAGCAGAATTCAACTGGTGATAGTATCAAGTAGATCCATACATGGAGAGGACAGGGCTCTATGCCTGAAGGAAGATTGCCAATTAGCATCAGGCTGCACTTTGAAAAAGATGGAATTTTGCTTTATTTTGGATTAGTGGATGTGAAAGTAGGTTGGTTTTTTTGTTGATCTGCATTGTTTTCAAACTCAGTCGCACAATTTCTAAGTGTGTTTCAGAAACTTTTATCTTGAAACTGTCGTCCCTATTTATAACTAGGATAATGTGTTCCCCTGCACACATTAAAATAACTAAACACAACTAACAGCAAGTGCTCTCAAAGAATTTTTGATAATAAATGATGAACATACACAGATGAGGTACTAGTAAAAACTGGCCTGGCTTTAATCACTGTGTTGTTTCTTTTATTTCAAGGCTTTGTAGTTCTATCTCTAGTGTTCCACCAGTTGAGTTGGGGGTTATCCTGGGTTTCTTTGCCTGATTTTGATTTAAATCTTAACCTGTTTTAAGAAAAACTTAAACAGAACCAACAGAAACCTCTGCTAGCTTTAACTTGGTTAAGTTAATATTTTCTGAAGATTATCTTTTTGTCAGAAGAACTTTGGCCAACTCTACTGATTTCTGACAGCTTTTAGGTCCAGGTTTTTTAGGAGATCGGGTATCTGCATCAGACGATCTATTCTGAGCTTGCCCTGAGACGGGTGCAGGTCCAATCTACTACACCTAAGTGGAGACTGAATGCTGAAAGGCTCAGCGCTCCTGAGGGAAAATACAGAGAAAATACAGGACAATTCTACTGATGAAGTGCTTTGCCAATGAGAACCACGCTAATCTGTACCGCTAATGACTTGCTGCAGATATAAATCACGTTAGTATACAGCAATGTACTCAAGGAAAATAGGTGAATATTTGGTAATTACAATTTTTAAAGATGATGGTGATAAAAACACTCTACTCGTATTACTGGCATAAGGAATAATGAAACAACCAGTAATTATGACTCATAAAACATTTGCTGTGGGTGAAATTGGTGTTATGTGACTCAGTTTCATTAAGTGTTCTCTTTCAACACTGTTGGGCTAGCTGAAAACTGTGGATATGTTTTGTATAAAGCATAGTAGTAAAAGAACAACTGAAGAAGAAAGGAAAAAGGGTTAATAAATTGGATTAATTTTTATTTGGGTTTGTAATTTGTTTTTTAATTCACACATAGGTAGATGTATATTATCTGTTGAGATATGATAATATTTTTCTTCTATTGCACTAAAACTGCTTGCCTTGATAATTACAGATATTTGGAAAATGACTAATATCAAAAGCAAAATCATTCTACATCCTTGCTGCATTTCTTAGATTTTCTCTTTTTTTTTTAGAATCATTGCATATTCTTTTCAAATTCTCCTGGCTCACGCTTATGAGAAACTAAGCAGTTCTACAACTTTATGTGTGTTGGAGCTTCAACAACAGATTAGTGCCTCAGAGCAGGTCATGGAGAGAAATGGTTCATGTAGTGTATGTGCTCATCTGACTGCATTATTAATTGATTTTAATTCTTCTTTACTAATGAGCTCTTCTACCAAACGTCTTTCTATCCCAAAGGAAAAGAAAAAAAAAATCATTTAAAAACCAAAACAGAGAAATAAAGCAAATTATCTTTCTTGTGCCAAAGTAGGAGGGGATACTTAGTATGATAAAGAGAGGTTCACACTAATAAATCCTGGGGTTTGGTTCTTCTTTAAAATAGAAATATTTTGATTCAAATGAGAGCGTGCATTGTGAAAGTACTATAGATGCTGAGGAAAAGTGTTCTTTTGTATTAAAAAAAAATTTTTTAACACTTCCAAGTTTGCTAAAAATAACGTAAAATGTTTCACTACTGCCATGAGCGCTGATCTATTAAATGAAGAGCAACATTGTCCCCTAGTGGTAGAAGGAATATTTTATTCTAGGTAAAAGGAGGGTTGATTCCTGCATTGAAGTACTCAGTGCTGCAGCTTTCCAGAGAACAAAACACTCCCGAGCAAATATGACTAGTGCTAAAAATCTCTCAGGTTTCAAGCACGCCAGTTCTCCCAAGAAAGGGAATTTATTTTTAGTAGCAAAGCACAATATACAGTAGAATATTCAAACAGCACAGAAAGATTTATTTTAGTCTGGTCTTCAAGTTGGAAAGATATTTGTGTGATGATCAAGCTCTAGCATATACATACACGCACATGCACGTGTGTATATAGGATGCAGTGGATTTGCAGGCAAAATACAGTCTGCAAAACAATGAAGAGAGAAAGAAGGGAAACCTCAGAGTATACTCCATCCGATATCGAATGATGCATGTCAATTTTTGTTTAACTGGAGTGGGACTAGAAATTAAGCATGCACAAGTACTTGACTGATGTGGTGTCATAACATGTAAACTTGAGTAATAACACTTGGGAGGAGTCGGCAAAAAACATCCTAATGGGAGAGGGCTCAGGTGAATTTAACTTTACACACCAATATATACAGAATTGGGCAAAGCTTAATAATCTTCAGAACCTTCCTGCCATCTTTCAGTGATGCGAATCAATAAAGCTGAGAACAATCAAAGAAGCTCTACATAGATATTTAAAGTATTGACACTTACCCTGGATGTCCCAACCGACAGACTCACACAACAAACTTCTTCAGTTTTCTAAGAGATCTGCTAGAAGACTGTTCAAATAGTGCCCATTGAAGACATGTTAAAAAACAAAATGAATGGAGAAAATTACTTCTTCAAGAAATTGATGTTTCCTTAATAAAATGGTTTCTGCTTGAAAAATCCCTGCCAGCTGTACTGATGAAGTTGTCAGTGTTTGACAGCTTTTCTTAGATCTTACTGGGACATGTTCTCTCCTTCTGCTATCATTAAACTTGTTCATTTTCTTCCCTTTCCTCTACACTCTGTCATTTCAAGTAATACTTTCTCAAAATAAGTCCTACTGCAAGAGAATAAACGAATGAGAAACTTTCAGAAGTCATGAGGTCTCTTCCAGCCCAAAGCATTCTATGATTCTATCATTCCATGAGACTGGAAATATTTCCAGCTTTCACAGTGTACACTGCAGCTCTTTTTTCTACTCCTTTTCCTGCAGGCTCTCATCTTCTAGCTAGCTTATTTCTACTGCAGTCTGCTTGAAGCTAGAGCTGTGTCTTACTTTGTGTTGAACACTGGAGAGGAAAAGGGAGGAGACAGTAGTCCTCTTTGGGCTTCCCAACCATCATTTTGGAATGAGACAAGACTAGGATGTAATTGGCAGGGTAACAAGACAGGAACAGGTCTGAAAAATAGCAAAAGCATAAGTATATAATAAAACTGACTCTGCAGCATGTTGTTTTCAACCACGTAGAGCGATCTCCCTTCTCCTGCCACTAGCCAAGAAACTAATGATTAAGACATTTTCCCAGGAGGTAATAAATGTCATGTTGAGCACTTCCATGAAGAAAGTTTTATTCAGCTTTTCTACATGTTGAATGAGTATACAAACAAAAAAATCTAGGATTTAAAAGATTGACACTGCTGGTAGCATCCAGTGCTGGAGGTGTGGCCCCATCAGGAGAGTTATGTAGACAAACCCCTTTTCCTGAGTCCGACAAGACTTCGATAGTACATGAGTTCTGAGGGGTTCAGACTTTGCAGTAAACTCAGGCATAGAATCCTAAGTCCAAGTCCATGTTGCACATCAGTTGGTTGAGGTTGGAAATTGCCCTGACTTCTAAGACCTAGGTCTTTTTTTTTAAACAGTCATGCAGACAGCTTTGTCGTGGCATGTCATCTTGTCCTAGAAAAATCAGGGGCCCCTGCAGGAAAAAAAAATCTGGTTATAATGTTTGTTTAACACTGGTCATGTAATTTTGTCAAGGGCAGATGGGGTAGATTGGGTTGGCTGCAGTAGAATCCCGTTGCATACAGTGGTGTGCTTTTGTGCACTCTAATGTGTATTTGGGGTTACCCCCAAGTAAGATATTCATATCATGTTAAATCCAATTCCTTGGAAATTTCTGAGGGAAAACAGTGTGAGGAGCTGAAAACAAGGCTCAAGTCAAGGCATGTGGAACATCAGACTTGAGTGGGAAGAAGCTCCAGGAGGTCGGAGCAGCTCAGTGAACGCTGTGGCCTTTGAATTTCATTTGTACGGAACTCAGTTCTTCCCCATTCCTACTCCTAGATTTTAGTTGTGTTTGCACTTAGTCACCTGTGAGTAATGTACACAGGAGTGAAGGCACCTAGGTTTTACTAGGTAGAGTGTTAAGACAGACTGGCTTTTGGTAAAGTTTTCCTGATGTACTTGAACTAAAGAATTTGCATGAGAAGCCATCATTTGCTGTTATGCTATAAAGTAGGGACTTTGTGAATTAAAACGTTAGTGGTCCTTTGCTACATTCTCTGCTGTCTAAGTCAAACAACCTTCAAAAAAGGTAGTTTTCTTTAATTAATGTAGGTTATTTCTGCTGCCTTACTAGTATTAACTTTTTCAGTACATTTTTAAATATATTTTTTAATATATTTCTGTATGTATGGTACCAAAAGTTAAGTTACTCATGAGTCTTTCCTAAAGACCTAGCAAAAGTTTAACTGTAACTTTGAATCAGAGTTTATTTCTGCATTAGGTAAGCCAAATATATCAATTTATCTTTTCCAGAAGTGGTAGGTATATAGCAAGCAGATGGTAAATTATAATTTACAGCTAACTTCTTAATGTTAAACTAGAATTTTTAAAGAGAGTCACCTGTTGCATACCTCATATTTATGCTGCATCATAAAATGAAACTCAATTTGTGTAGTTTTAAATACAACCTGTGAACAATATTACATAGGCAACTTTTCTAAAGAGAACAAAAAGCAAATATCTTACAGAACATCAAATTAGACTACACTGAAAAAAAAATGCTTTTTTAAGTTTCCATTAATAAGTATAGATTGTAAACATATTGAAGCCTATTCACTTCCTAAACAGTCAGGGATATAGAGGAATGGAAACGTATTAGTAACTCTGGAGTAATTTGCAGTATAAACTAGCAGGTCAAATGTGATCGCTGTTTCTTGATTATGAACAAGGATTAGTGTGTTCTGTTTCAGAGAAGGGACGTCTCCTCTGGAGGGGAACTGTCACTCCTGTTACCTCTTTAATCTTGACCAGAATCCATTATGAACCTAAGGAAGTGCTCTTCATCAGAGGGAAAGTTTGACTACCTGGTTGATCTCTCTGCTCCGCACAGAGCAATTACAAAATCAGATTGAACTTCACAGACAGAGTGAGTTAATCAGGGTCATATCTAGTGATGTGTTGAATATCTTGAAAAACATGTTTCCACAACTTTTTTGGGCAATGAGTTTCCAACCTGAAAAACTCCTACAGCTACCATATAAAACCTGTCATTTAGAGGAGGAGAGAAGAACAAAATCGAGTAAGGCGATAAAGAAGTGAGAACAAAATAGAAAAGACATAAAGGATAATGGAAGATTAGTGAAGTGGTACAGCTGATGGCAGAAAAAAAGTAATTAGTACATCATATAAGATAAAAAGGTAGTTAAAAACCTAAATTCATGCAAAGGGGGAGGGTAATAAAGCAAACTATAGAGAGTAGTATTTCAATGAGTACAAAAGGAGTCTAGGTATTACCTGTTACTGAAAGCAGGAGTCTACAACCAGAAGATTCAAGTCTTTCTTTGTACTGGCAAAGGTAGATTTATTAATTTAAAAGTGTGTTTAGGTACACTAAACATTGTCACTACTGTCATCCAAGAAATATTAGACAGTATAAGGAAAACATAGTAATTTCACACAATTGCATGTTTTTCTTTGAAAAAAAGAATTAAAAACTGTTTTAAAAGAGTATGATTTCTTTTTTTAACTGCCTTTTAGGACTTCACCCTCTTTTTCACTGAAATAGTATGATAATGTTCCTCAAAGAGAACCTTTGTGCCCATAGGCTTATATTTCCTTGCCTACTTGACTGTAGCCTGTGCAAGTCCTTTTAGATTGATTACTTGCCATTGGATGACTGCCGTATGAATTTTCCCAGGTTTATTCCAGACTGATGTTTGAATTTTGCATGGTTATATTGCAGATAGAACTCTCTAATCATTACAAAACTCTTTGGAAGTATTCTTAGCATACTTCAGAGGCAAAGTAACCTGATAATTTTGCAACAGTTTCTGCCAGCTCAATTGACAGAAATTTAGGAAAAAAAATTCTTAGGTTGACAGGAAGCCACTGAAAATTTTTTTTCTCCTGCTAGTTAGCAGTTATAGTTAATGGTTCCTGAATTGTATTGAAAATTTCTGGCTGTTCCATTTACTCCCTAAATATAGCAAAGAATCCTGTGTTTACCCTAAAACTTTATATCTTGGCAAGTTCTGACTCTAGTTAAAGGGCTGTTAAACATTTCATTATGAACCCAATTAAAACATCCTAGTATTCATTGGTTTAAATAATATTAAGAATATTACTTAAGCATAGCTTTGTATTAATCACAGAGCTAATTAGAAATCTAACCAGCAATTGTATTTGTTCCTTCCCTCTAAACATTTTCTCAACCTTCTTTTTCACACATATTCCCTTATTTTGCATTCTGGACATGGTGGTTTAGACTTCAGTAATTGTTCATAGTAAAAATAGTTTATAGTAATTGTTTATTTTTTTTCTATCTTGCAGGAAAGGGAATAATACTTGAAGAACCACCTTACAGAACATCACATCTACCCACACAATTAAATTCAATCGTCTTCCTTGGAAACAGATTTTGCCCTCCAGCAAACTGCTAGGATAATTGTCAATAAAGCTAATTTACATAATTTTCTAAGTATAATAACAAATGGCTTCAAGTGACGTGAGTTGCAGCCATTTAAGAAATTATTTCTTAGAGTGGTTTTGTCCCTCTACCACAGCAGTGAAAATGGAATTTTGCAGGTACTCCAGCCTCAGCGTTTTTGATTCAAAGTTATCAGAAACACATTTTCATCCTATTTTAAGCAACATTGAATCCGTTCAACGACTTCTTTATTTAAGCACAAATCCCCAGGTAGAAGAACCAGAAATTTAGGTTAGGCTAGGTTTGGTTAAACTGGGATGGACACAGTTGAGTTGGGTTAGGGAGCAGATATTCAATGGCAGAAATCGAATTTACCTATTCCAGTGTGTAAATTTTACATGAAAATTTAATGCCTTTTGATTTGTCTGGATTTTGATGTTGGAGAGTGCAGGCAGGGGAGAATTCCCAGGTTACACAGAAAATAGTGCCGTTCTGCATGAATTCTGGTAGACACTTCTTCAAGGTCCTCAAAATCCCATATGAAAACTGTTTTGAAAGGGCATACTCTATCATAAACGTATGTTCAGTAACTATGTTCTCCTTGTTCTCATATTTTGTATGAAAGGTCCTTTAAAAAATATGATTTGTTTTCCTTTTAGATATTTTGTGCCAATATAATTTGAAAAACAGACCTGTGGAATGGTTCGTGGACTTCTTAAGTGTTAAAATATTGGTCTCCTCCACATTGTGGACTAAATATTTGTGAAGTAACATATTAAACAACCCAAGTCATACAAAGGACTTACATAAAATAAACAAATTAAATAGGTTTCATTATACAGAAAAGAGTAAAACAGAGAACACTTCACGGAAATTTGAATCCACATTTAGACTAAACACCTGCAGGCTTGGGGAAGAGTGGCTGGAAAGCTGCCTGGCAGAGAAGGACCTGGGGGTGTTGGTTGGCAACCAGCTGAATATGAGCCAGCAGCGTGCCCAAGTGGCCAAGAAGGCCAATGGCATCTTGGCCTGTATCAGAAACAGTGTGACCAGCAGGACAAGGGAGGTGATTGATTGTGCCCCTGTACTCAAAACTGGTGAGGCCCCACCTCGAGTATTGTGTTCAATTTGGGGGCCCTCACTACAAGAAAGACATTGAGGTGCTGGAGAGTGTCCAGACAAGGGCGACGAGATTGGTGAAGGGGTTGGAGAACAAGTCTTATGAGGAAAAGCTGAGGGGTGTGATGTTGTTTAGCCTGGAGAAAAAGGAGGCTGAGGGGAGACCTTATCACTGTCTACAACTGCCTGAAAGGAGATTGTGACGAGGTGGGTGTTGGTCTCTTCTCCCAGGTGAGAGGGGATAGGATGAGAGGAAATGGCCTCGCATTGCAGCAGGGGAGGTTCTGATTAGACATCAGGAAAAAAAAATCTCTTCACAAAAAGGGTTATCAGGCACTGGCACAGACTGCCCAGAGAGGTGGTTGAGTCATCAACTGTGGAGGCTTTTAAAAGAGGACTTGATGAATTTCGCAGACTTGATGTTCTCAAAGATCTTTTCCAACCAAATGATTCTATGATTTTGTGAAAACGTGTCAATCAGTCCCTGAAATTTGTTCAAAAAACAAACATAGCTGTCCACCTAGTATTGACATTTAGACCCTGTGATGCTCAGCAGCACTCAGACAGAGGCTGGATACCCAACCCCGAAATCAAAGTCAGAATTTTGAAGCCACAGTGAGGACAGATTTTTAGTGAGATTCACAGGAACCCAGTAACTTACTGAAAGATACCTAAGCCAATTTGTAAGGAAAACGGAACACATGCTGCATCTGTATTTCACAATGAGGGTGGTGAACCGTTGTAACCTGTCGCCCAAGGAAGTAGTGGAGGCCCCATCCTTTGAAACATTCAAGGTTAGGTTGGATGGGTCTCTAAGTAACTTGATCTAGTTAAAGATGTCCCTGCTCCTGCAGGAAGGTTGGACTAGATGACTTGTAAAAGTCCCTTCCAACACAAAGCATTCTATTGTTCAGTGGTTTCCTTAACAATGTCACTGAGGGCTGAACTTATGCATCCTGGGGAACTGGGATCTGATGCCTGATGTCTTGTCCTGCAGCTGGGCACCTGCAACATCAATGTGGATAGAGAGGACAAGTTCACTCTTTCCTCTGAGAAGGTGGTTCACAATGGTCAATCATGTCATGATTAATAGACACGCTCAGGAGGAGGGATCTCCCCAGCCCAGAAAAATCTTCCAGGTTATAAACTCTTATTCATAAAAGTCATGGCCTGTGTTCCCTGCAGATATAGAATTCGTGCTTCTGGAGACAGAAAGAGATCAGGCTAAATCAATTATGACTCTCCAGTTTAATGCTTACAGTTCTCAGTGGCAAGGTGAGGTCTGAACCTCTGCACAATTTTGAATAAATCAGTGATGCTATGTCATACCAGACTAACCAACACTTATTTTCCCAACACAACTTTGTAGACTTGTTTTTACACTGGTTTATTTTCGGGGAACAACTGGTTTAAAAGTGTTGGTTTATTTCTTTAAGGTTTTTTTCTTTGGGAGGACATCTTTCTTGCTCAGGACTTTCTTGATCTACAGTTTCATTCCTCCCTTTTTACCTTTCCTCTATACAATTTATATTGCATAAGATGATGCAGCTTGC
This sequence comes from Tapera naevia, assembly GCA_033556795.1. Classification (NCBI taxonomy): domain Eukaryota; kingdom Metazoa; phylum Chordata; class Aves; order Cuculiformes; family Neomorphidae; genus Tapera; species Tapera naevia. The sequence continues at coordinate 19,462,943 of JAUMJJ010000059.1, forward strand.
TCCTTGGAATTTCCACATTTTTACTTTGGAGCAAGAAAACACTTGATTCTTTTTTCTTCTCTCAAAGCCTCCAAGGCAAAATAAGTGCACATGACCACTTCCTAGAAAGCTCAAAAGGAGGACTATTTCCTATTGATTAAGATTTTTGCCAATATGTCCTTCACAGAAAAAAAGCGATTTAATGTTTATCAATGCCTAGCTTGTGTTAAAGAGATCTCAAAACTACACTGAAAGCTAAATTCATTGCCTACACATACAGCAAAACAAAAAGCAGTATTTTAGGCATCATGTGACCCCTAAAAAGCATTTTTGGGCACCTTTGGATGCGTTTTATTCACCCTTAGCAAGCCTAATTCAAGCTGTGTGGTATTAGGTCACTTTGCACTTATTTCTTGTTACATTTTGTAAAGTTTGTTCGCATATTTTTAAAAGTCTTTTTAAAGTATTTTTCCCCTTTATGAATAAACCACCTATCTAAATTGTGGTCAGTAAAACCATGATTGAAATAATGCAGCATTTCAGATAGAAAATAATTCTGTTGCTTAATTTCTGACTGCAGTAATGCTAGCACTTTGCAGACAAGAAAAACAAAAGTATCAAAAAAATGCAGCAGCAAAAACATGCCATTCAGTAATAAAACAGGGGAATCATTACAGGGAAAACTGTGGTCAGAATACTTCTGTTTGTCTGCCTTTCCTGACAAGACCTCCCATACATAAACATCAGAGAGCATTTAATCTTGATCACTGGGTATTATTTTATTTGACAAGGTAACTGTGTCTTACAACATTAGCTATAGTTAAAACAGGCATTTGCAGGTTGAATTGTCCCCAGGAAAAGGGCTTAGGGAGAAAAAAATCCCCAAAGAGAATAATAAAAAAGAAATACTTCACCAAGAACCTACTGAGACTAGGAAAAAAAATCCCACTCAATAAGTTTGATATAGCTTTAAGAAAAATACTGGTATACTACAGCATGAAGGAAAGAGGAGCTCCACCGTACCTGCCTGTCTGATTGAGATCCTAAAGTGAGCTGAAAAAATTACTTGTTCAGGGGAAAAGATTTGAGTGACAAAGAATGAGCCTAGACAGCCAGAGGGAAACATCTGTACATGTTCATATGGGGTGAAAAAGTGGAATCAGAAAGGTTCATTGTGATTTGCCTGCGTCTAAGCTCCAGGAATTTCATTTTATCAGCATTAAAGTTTTTAGATTTATGATGGAAGTATTTGTCCAGGGTAAATTATGGGCTAGAGTGACTATTCTGTGTTAATAATTCTTATTTGAATTTTAAATAAAGTATTATTCTTATTTGAATTTTAAATAAAGTATTATTAATTATTAATTGAATTTAAATAAGTAAACTATTGATAATGACTGCAGCTGTGAACCTGATTATGCATCCAGGAGAAATGGTGCTCCTAGCAAATACTGCTGGTCTTAGGGGTCCTTCACATGATGTTATTGGTGCTAGAAAGCATTACAAAGGGCAGATTAGGAAAACAAAATGACAACTTGTTGAGTTCAGGAAAGAATCAACTAAGTTTTGATTTTATGTTTTCAGAGTCATGAGCCTGAGTCTGCCACTGAGCTGAGGAAATCTAACCAGACTCTATAAACACAAAACTAGAAAAGCACTGTGTGATTCGTAACCCATTTCTGAATGTTTCATGCAGGTGCTTTGTAGACAAAAGTCCATCTGGAGACATTATGTACAGTTACTTGTTTATTTCATGTTTTATCTCCATTAACCGAAGTAGGAAAACTCTACTCAGACTGCAGGAGCATTGTTTGGTAGGTTTGGCTATTTTTTTTAAAATCATTATTAGGAAAAGCACAAAAAGAGGGAGAGGACTGAATTAGCACAAACACAAAATTGCATAAGTTAATACCATCTAGAGGTTTGAAAATATGTTGGGTAAGCAGGAGGAGAACGGAGAAGGAAAACAATAAGCTAAAATCAGGATGCTGGAAATTGCAGGTAATTGGTAAATAAAATAATGTGTTACATTCTCTTGGGCTCCTTTGAAAAAGATGACCTGAACAAAGCAAGTGTGCTTAGCAACACCCTGCACTCCCAGCTTTGCAAAAACAAAGTGTAATTGAGAGATTAATCCTCATATTCTTCTCGCTTCATCCTTTCCCCTCTGCCACCTGACCTGCATTCCTTCTCTCAGTTCTCCTGTTCCCTTCTGTGGAAGTAGTACCATTCTGTTTCAACTGTACTGATTCCAGTTTTGAAAACATAAGCTTATGGTTACAGCCATCTTTAAGCCTTCAAACTGCAGAAACTGATGTACTAGTTTGCCAGATGGGAGAGTAGCTGAAAAATTTGCATTTTTGTGTTTTCCTATAGCAATGAAAAATTAAGTAGAAATTTGACACCAAAGCAATTAATTTCTCTTCATCACCTTCTTTGTATTTCTTGAAAACAATAGGCTTTTAAAGTCTCTGTCTTTCTCAGCTCTCTTTCTTTTCTTCCCTAAAAGGACAGAATTATTATTTTATTTACATTATTGCAAAGGTAATCAAATAGGATACCCTGTAAAAATGTCTATAGTCATAAAAGAAATTTTAAACTGCAACTTTTACAATGGACAAATTGTCGATCTGTATTTTTCTGATTTTTTTTCATATATGTCATAAGTGGTGGTAGACATAACAAAACTGTACAAATCTACATACATATGTTGAACCCAGATTCTTGTTGTTACTATGCAGAGAGGAGACTGTTTCTTTATTCCAATTATATTAGCAGTAGATATTGCCCATAATTAGTCAGACTTCATATTCATTTGCAAGATGATTTTACTATTCCACAGTAATTGTGGTTTAAAAGGAGCCAGTAAGATTAGCCAGCTCTTAGGCATAACTTCAAATAAAACTCTGTTTTCCTAGAAGCAGCAAAGATTAATTTTGATTCAACAGTCACCTTCCACTTCTTATTAGGTCATTGGGCAAATAGAGCAGGGAAGCTTTGGGGATTCTAAACTGGTTTAATTCTTCTGTTGAAGAGGAGAAATAGACTAAGATCATGAAAGAACCAGTGGAATATTTTGGTCTCATTGTTGAGTTTTGGTTTGGTTTGTTTTTTTTTAATACTAGTTTAAATTGGATTGACCCAATTATTCCTTCTGCCTACATAATTTTCAAGTGTACTTTCATTTAAGTCATCTCTTTTACTAATTTGCCATATGACAAGTGAAATCTCCATGTGAGGTTTTCTACCTGAATGCTAATTTCCATTTTCCCTACGAGAAATGGAAAGAGAACACATGGGAGCACATTAGGAGCATGTTTAGTAACACCTCTGAAAAACACTTATCTTGGAATAGGCTGAATTGGAAAAGCTAATGCCTTGTCGAGAGGGCAGTCTAGACTGACTTAGGACCATTTCTTACCTTTCAGTGGCTGAAGCTGAAAACGAGTGAATCAAATCCTTCATGGTCTAGTACAGAGATTTAAAATCAATCTTCAGTTTACAGTCTTGTAGTATGAGTAACACAATCTAAGTTAAGCTTGTGTTGAAGTTCTTTTTCGTTTGTGTGTGTAATTTGCTTTCTGTTATTTTTTTGAGTTGAACTAACTCACAGCGGATTAGATGAGATCCAGATCTGTTGAGAGAGAGAAGACAAATAAATGTAAATCCTGGAATGAGTAAGACAGAAAAAATGTTAGAGACTGCAACTTGCTTGAGAAAAGTACAAGCAAGCCATTAGATCATCTTCACTAAATCTTGTAGCCTTATTTCCTTTCTTTACTCAGAGCAAGAAATTTGCATGAGATAGCTGTAATACCAGCACTATTTTCTTCTTTTAAAATGTTTTTTAATTTTATCTTCTCTTAAATTAAATATCTAGATTTTTTTTTGTGTATTAAACCCAAGATTTTTAGTTCTCCTTAGCATAAAATTGTTATAATAAATATTTTAAAACAAACGTTCTTCAAGGAGTAAGTTTAAAGATGCACACACTGAAAACGTATTCTACTGATTGAGTCCTTGATCCAGAAAGGAACTAAATATTTCACTACCACCTGTATGTAACTGTTATGCCATTTTTAAAGTACAAAACTGCAGACAGAAACTGGCACTTGAATTTAACATGCTTGGAAAAAGTGAGGTAAAATAAATAATTCTATGAACAGCCTGGTTTAAAGAATATGTTTCACTGACATACTAATATTATTTTATTTTTACTTAGTTTAATTTAAGTTTAGTTTAATTTAAGTTTAGTTTAATTTAAGTTTAGTTAAAGAAACTGTACCCTCTTCCTTCCTTCCTCCTTCTTTTCCGGACCTTCCCCCTAGACTTCTCTTGAACTGGAAATCTTTCATGATGAGTTATTTCTCAGAGCATCCATGGTCCAGCTATGGATTCAGGAAACAGCAGATAACAGTCAGTATCATACAGTCAGTTCACAAATCTGCAGAGTTCACAAATCTGCAAATCTGTTACAGTCAGTTTGAGATAAGAGTTATAACAAGCCAGTTCATGTGTATAACAGCCCTATCTCTTACATCACTTTTCTTGATGTACCCATCAGTCTTGAAGTTTCATTTCATGCATTGGAGACCTTCTGGAGCAGCTTATGGTTCCTTTCTTGGTATACCTAGAAAGAGGGAGCAGTGATGAGGAGTGGCACAGATCCAGCTCTTCACGAGTCCATGACTGAAGGAGAAGAAAAAGGCAAGCAAAAGAATGTATATGAAACCCAGTCACTCATGTATTTCATACTGTTAATGGTATTAATGTTAGCAGTCATGGCAGTTGCCATTCAAGTCTCTAAGCATGACCATAAATTTAAGTATTAATGTGAAAATACATTTTTCTTATGCTCGTAAACCTTGTCCTGCAGAATTGCCAGTTGAAAAAAAATCTACGGTTTTGTAAGAGGGAAGCAGCCTAGCCAGCTGTGCCCTGTCAGAGCTTCACAGAACCCCATAAAATTTCTTACACTTAAAAAAATGGGAGGAAGATGAAAATATTCAAAAGCTCACTCTAGTGAGTTCCATTTTATTAAAAAATGAAGTCTCATGTCCCACATGTACTGAAATGCAAGTATTTGCAATCAGATATAACATTTATGATCTTATATGAAAGTGGTTTAGGCATTGAAATGTATGAACATGTAATAAGCATAGTTCAATTTTTTCTCTTGTATTTAAATAAAAAAATACCCTGGCCCTTGCACTTGTACTCAGGTAATATCCTCCAGTCTTCTTTCCTCCAAACAGTGCCACATTTGACGCACAAAACAAAAAGAATTCACAGGCTATAAAATAAATCATGCCAGCTCTGTATATTTATGCCATGTTTGACTGTTTAAACTAGGATAATTCAAATTAATTTATGTCTCAGGAGAGCAGAGTAATCAAAATCAAATATCTGGAAAAAATATGGTGTCTGCTTACACAGTGGAAGAAGACTTTTTGCCTGAAGATAATTTTCTTTCTATGTGAAAGAAACACGTATAGATGTAATGGAAGACAAGGTACAGGCACTCCACTCTGGTTGTGGGGAGTGAGTAATACATAGGGTTTTGTCTATAGGGAGTTGGAGCTATAGCTCCTCTTTTAGGTCTTCTATCCTCTTCTCAAGAAAAACAGGCCCGGGTGGAAAAACATAGGAAAAAAAATCCTTAAAAAGAATGGAGGAAACATTTGAAAACAGGATAGTTGTGCAGAGGCTTATGTTAACAATGTAATTTGAAAGACACTGGGAATCAGGAGTTTTCAGAAAAAGAAAATGTTACACTGGTCTTAGAGGTCTGGTTTTGCTGGGTAAGAGAATCTATGGCAGGATACCTGTGGATGCTTTCTGTAGTCATATACAAAAGGACAGAGTGCAAATTATGCGCTGTTATTATGGCCTGATGTAGGTTTGATTTGCACTGGATGGGCTGATTTGCTGGAGGAAGATAAGGAGGGCTATAATTCCCTCTTATCACTGCCTCTTGCAATGTAGACTCTCTTCTATTAACACTGAGCAATGGTAATTTAATTAACGCAGTCACAATTTAATTTAATTTAATTTAAATTTAATTAATGTAATCACAGTTACCTCTCGGCTTTAGATGTTTGGGTTTATGAGGACCGGAAATATTCAAGCCAGAAGTATGGTTAATCTGACATATCTTGCTATGTTTGTCTTCTGTGTTTGTCACTATTGGTTCTTTGACAAACAAGCAGAAAGACTGTAGTTCCTGATCTACTGTATTCATGAAAACAAAGCATTTTTCCAAAGAGCCATCTCAGCCTGCTGGTCATCTAAAGATGTCATTACAAAGCAAAACACAGTGCCCTGTGAAACGCCCTTGAGGTAGCAGACCTAAAAAGAATTGTAGAGTACAACCCCCACAGACAGTTCATATCCCCAGAACAGCATTTATTTCTGTACCCATGATATGCTATCTGAGCACAGACCTCATCAGAGATTATATGGTCTCATCATTGCATCAGAGTGCAATTTAGCTCAAGGACCTCCATAGCGTACTCCATTACAAACCATATGCTCACATTTGCAGGCCCATTCAGAAATTCACCTATTAGTCAAGTTTTATGATAAAAATCATTGTATATTCAGAGTGAACTTTTGCATCACTGCAATGCTTCCTCCTAAACACCTTTTAAATTCAATTCTGCTACCAGTGAACAGTTCAGATCATTACTCTTTTAGATATGAAATTCAAACACAGTAAACTACCACAATTTCTAGTATTACCTTCATCAGCATTTACCTAGCAGTTCTAATTGTAGTCTGCAGTTAGTATGCAAGTTTTCCACTTTGATAGCTGGTATTGTCACCCAGGTTACAGTGCTCCTGTATGTCGCAACTCTAAGCAAATAAAGCAAAGTGGCTGAAAAGTAGCACTTCATGTGAAAGTTTCTTAATAAAATCCATCCCTTTCAGCTAAAAAGCTTTGGCCTTCCACAATTAGCTCTGTGAAAAATGGATACTAAAATAAAGTCAATTTGAATCTTTCTATACGTTATCTGTGGTCGTTTCTTATAAATGCTTTTTATTTAACAAGTTTTGCAAGTGCTTTAGTTAACAAACAGGTATTTGTCCAGGAACTGCCAAACATTGTCAAATGCAAGCCGAGCACAACCCTGGCAGATTTCTTTGTGGAGACAGCTGTGATTCTTAAAGTTTATTCAGTTTTTCTCGCTATTATGATTTCTTTTCAGGAAAGGTGAGAGTGCTTAGTCAAGCTCTGTATAGTGTCTAGGACATTCTGTGCACTGCCAGCAACTAGTGCTAAGTAATCTTATTCCCTCATATTTTTGTCTATTACAAATACAGATAGTTCCTTGGTGCCTAAGTTAATAATACCCTATACAAAAAATAGCCACTTAATCTTCTTGTATTGAATTATACTCTAAGTAAATGCAGTGGGAAAATTTGTAATGACTTTGAGGCACATAACAATGCTGTGCGCAGAATAGGCCTATCTCTAATGTACAATTCCTTTGCCTGCTTGCTGGCATTGTGTGCAGTACTTTTAATTATTAACATCCATCTACAGTTCATGTACATTTGGTAGTGAGAACAGCTGCAACGGTTAGGCACATGCTTTCAAGGTTTGTGTTCTTTCTTAAGAACAGTAATGGTTCTGTATAGCTGTTGTGATAAACACGATAACTGAGGTAATTGATCATCCTTTTCCTTTTTAAAGTATATATCAGAAATATCTAGTGGTTCTATTATATTGATTGAGGCTGCTGTTATTGTGAAGAGGTCTGAATACTCCTGTTGCTTCTAGTTCCAAAGCATCATGAGTTACTCGATAGGACACATCATAAACTCCCATACTTCTCTTTCTTTCTTGGTACTGATGTCACATTGTATTTTCTAAAGAAAATTTATCCACTACCTGGGTCCCCTTTATATATAGAAGTATTTTTCATTAAATTTAACTCTTTCCTTTGGGTTAGCTCAAGCCTAGTTTTCCACTTGACTATTACATCCTATCATTTTATATTTAGACAAATGCCATTGCAGGTAATAAAATGAGAGTGCCAAAGATTTTTATCTGACTAATGATTTCTGATATCTGGGGACAAGGTTCATTCAAACCCTGAGGATTAGCAAAGTGTCTTTGTACAGAGGAGCTGTGTGATCAAATGAAAAAGTAGATCTGCATTCTGAAGCCCTCTTGCTCGCTGTAACACAAAAACCTTTTTTGTTACAACACAATGTTTCTTTTTATTACCTAGTCACTCAAACAAAAGAAAAATCTTGTGTCTCTGATATCACTTGGATTATATGTTATAATTTGCACTTCAGTTTTCAATGTCAATTATTGAATCATTTAAGGGTGCAAGTGTTATAACAAGACTTTTCTTCTCCTTGTTGATAGGGTGTTTCCATAAATGTATTTCTTCTTAAGTCTATTGATAGTAATAAATAGAAATTAACTGATTTGAATGGACGTTGAAAACAGATAGACTGTTACAAACATAATGCTTGGATTCAAAACTAAGACTGATCAATTTCCAGCTACCGGGTGCCACTCTGTGAAATTGTGTCTGGTACAAATAAATATTGGTGAAATTCAGATGGTGCTCAGTTGATACTCTTCGTTTTAATTATACAAGGTTTGAAAAAGTAGTTGTTTGGCGAGAAAGAAATGGATTAGATGGACCAATCATTAAGACTGAGCACCAGCCTGGAGTTCCAAGTTAAAAATCAATGACGTTTGAAATTTTAGTGCTTTCCTTGTAGTATTTCAAACATGAATCATGGAAACTTAATTAGCCCCTCTGTTAGGCTGATATAGAGGTCAAACTAAAGATACTGTCAGCGTAAGATTTCTATTGTTATGTCCTGTGAATTTGCAAAAGCTGTCAAATTCACAAGCATTTCTTCACATACTTCAAAACTGAAATATAAAATGATTCTTGGATAATCAGATTGAACCTGAACAGTTGAAAATGCCCGTGACCTGCCTCATTTCACAACATCAGATAAGCCTGTCCAGCAGATAATCTGTTATTTTGAAATATGTTCCAAATATTGTTCCAAAACTGAGTTTCTGCTTATAAAGTGGAGGTTTGGTATTGATTTGATCTGGTGGGATCTACCAGTAGTAAGCAAAAAAAATAGAGTATATGTACTTAATTGGACAGATTTCAAAAGTTTTTTGTGGTGAGGAGCTGAAAGATAATGCCAGTCCTTAGATACCAATTGTACCTGATTTAGCACATTGAGGGCTAATCATTGTATCTCTTCTTCCCATTTCTTTCCTCTTACTATAAAGATACCAAAAAGTTGCATTCACAGGAATGTTTACAGTCTACTAAGCAGAAGATAATTCTTGTTTCTGATTGAACTTTCTTTTGTCTGAAATAGAGATCAGTACCGTTAGTCAAAACCCCCAAAACTAGTCATGAGAACATCCACCACGAAGATCACCGGCTACATCACTGAAGACTGCGTTCTCTTTCTTTTCTAAGCTGCAAAAAGATAAAGGAAAGCTTCAGAAAAATGCTGACAAATTACCTACAAGTACCTTGAGCAGATTCTTAAAAGCTGAGGGAAAAGCAGTTAAGAGAACTCTCACATAGTGGTAAAATAAAAAAATCTCAAAGAACTTTATCTGTTTTAACAGTAGAAATTAGAATACTTTAAATATTTATGATGTTGTTTATTCATTCATTCTTGCCATATTCTACTGTGAAGGCTTTGTTGCAACAACCTGTGTATTTCAATCAGAGAAGATTGCAAATGACAATATTTATTTTTAGACACTGACAAAAATATAAATATTTCTAAAATAAAAACACAGTGTGCTCTTTCTTGATGGATTTGTCCTTTTTTTAAACTTCATTTCACTAGGTGAGCCATTAATCCTTGATTCATGAAATTTATTCAATTCAAAATTAAGATATTTTAAGGGATAATTTCTTGACTTGTCAATGTAAGAAGATGATTAAGGTTAAGTTTATAAGAATGCATTTTGAAGAATAAATTCATTATCTACACAAATAAATGCCAGTTAGAGGGTTCAATAAAGATTTTTTTTAATTTCAAAAATTTTAGCACCTTAAAAATACAAGGCAAAACCACAAAAGAAACTAACAACAAACACTGGCATACTGACGTTTGCATATACTTTTCTGAGTTAGTTTAAAATGCATTCAGTTTTCCCTTCATAGATTTTTCTCAATAGTTGATAAAAATAGCATGTAATGCTAATACTTCTCAGGTATGAAATGAAAGACCTCAAAAATATGAGATAAAGAAGGCAAAAGTATTTGCAAACCAAGATCTGGGTCATGAAAAAGTGAGAAGCAAAAGTGCCAAAAAAATGAGAGGAATATAATTATAACATTACTGGGCATAGAAGTTAGAATAAGATCTAACAGTAAGAACTTCTATACTGAATAGTTGTGTCCACAGTCTGTGACTTCTTGGGAGTGAGAATTTCTGTTTGTGCTTTTTGAAACATAATGCTATAAGACTGCAGTTGTGACAGTACTTACCCTCTTCTAAGACCTCATCATATCTTATCTCATATTTTGCACATTCAGAATAAAAGGTTCTTCACAGCACTTACAAGACTCCCTGTGGGGTTCTTGTTTATTTTTTCATTAGTAGAGCACTCCTGTTTTGCTGTTTGTGAAGATTCCTACCGCGACTTGAAAGATAATCGATTTCTTTCAGAAACTTTTGAATTTAGCACTTTTCTGATGCAATTTACCCTTGACTTTTTCATGTCTGAAGGACTTCTGCCTTCATTCAGTAACTCACCATAGTTTCTGACGAAATCGTGTGAACTTCTGATTGTTAAGATTGAAACCACAAGCTGCCCTTTTTCCTTTACCTATTTGTAACCTTAGAGATACTGGCTGCAATGGAAAAGCCATTATTCCTAGTTGCAGAGAGGTAATTTGGCAACAGTGAAAGTAGGTGCCACTTTTGTTCTCTGCCTGTGAACATAGACAAAAAATTGGTGGCATGAAAAAAAACCCCACTAGGATGGATTATGAATTGAAAAGCATGAAGGAAACAGAAAGAAGTAAGGTGGAGGTTTGGAGAGCTGGAATTGATGAGAAATGAAAGTGAAAAGCTGATAACAAAAAGGAAGACTGAAGAATCAGGAGTAGTAGCAAGGAGAATAACAGATGTCATAGGAACTTCCTTCCCTTAAGAACTACCTGCAGTTATTTCAACACATAGTGTTGATAACACATGACCTTACTGGGAAAATTCAAATTTTGTTTTTCCTGTCTCCTGAGAAAGGAGTCAGAGAGATGTCTTGCAGTTCAGGTGCTTGCTTGCTTTTCCAGGATGCGTCCTATTTACTTTTCGTTAATTTTGGAATGGAAAGGTCATGTCTTCCCTTAAAAAAAAGGAAGTTCTCACAGAGTTTTTTTTTTATTATGCTTTATCAAACTGAAAAAAATATGCTTTATGCGCTTGTCTAGATGTGTGATCAGTGCTAGTCTACCATTTTAATAGTGCTACAAACTACCTGAAGAATCAGAAGTAGCCTGATGCAAAGTGTTTGATTGGAGACACACAGTTAAAGTGTTGCAATCTTCATCAGTCAGGTACAATGTTATTTGTCCATGCCATGCCATTGTTATTCTTCAGAGTATGAATAACCCCTGTTTACCACAGTGTCCTACTGGGATTGGAGTAAATAGAAGGATTCCCTCCTTTAAATTGTAAGTTTGTTGGCAGACATGAAAGCTGATAGAAGAATATGGTTAAAATTAACCAATGAAAATTCATCATGGAGTTTCTCAGTCAGAAAGTGCTGTTTTGCCAGAACTACAACATTTTGAAAAAATACATCAGATTTTCCTGGTTTGTTTGGTAATAGCGAAAAGACTCCAGACAAATTAAATGTTCTCTGACTAGCTGAAGTCATATCCTCTACTTGTTATAGCTGAAGCTTTTTATACAGAACTTTGACTTAACAGAAGTGATGGGAATTTTGTGTCCTTAAACTACACAGGGCATGAATCATGAGAGATCTTGGGAAACAGAAGAACGTAGGGGGTACATGGACAGGACAAGGACTGATGCTGTCAGACCACCTGGAAACAGGGAGCAGGCAGTCACGGATAGCAGGAGGAAGGCTGTGAGAGCAACTCTTAACCATTGCAGCTGATAGTGAGGATATCATAAGCATGAGGAGGTTAGAGGGAGTCTTTGAAATAAAGAGGTAAGGGAAGGGGACAAATGGGAGCAAGAACTGAAAAAATGAAGGAAATCTCTTGTGATTGCAGTGGACTTGGTTTAAGGTTCTTGTAGTTTAATAACAGTTAGGAAGCACCCGAAACTTAATACATTCCACGCTTCAAATAAGAAACAAGAAAAATAAAAAAACAAATAAAACAACACATCTTCACATCCTAATGTGAATCAGAATCGTATCCCTGCTCCATGTAATTTATGGACCTTACACGCATTCTCATATACAACTTCCATTACTTTCACGAAGGCTTGTATACAGCAATGTATCATTTCAATCATGAAATCTATATTGTATAGATATGGGAAAACCTCAAAAAAATATTTTGCTCTATGCCAAGAAAGCCCTAATTTCCATTCCTGTCAAGTCAACTGAGACATGGATACATCTTTGTAATTATTTTCCATAAATGCATACTTGAAACCTATTAAAGCTAAAAGCTGGTGAATAATTTTACTTGTGCCATTTATTTTTGAATTCTTAACTTTTTTGAACTGTATCTCAAATGTTTGTTTTTCTATTCTAATGCAATCACAGCAATTAATTTCATGGTGGTTCCTATAAGCAAGTTGACTTAACAGAATAATCATCAGAGCAAGTTTGAGACATGTGGCACAGAATGTTCTTCCTTTCCCCAGCATTGGCACTCAGCCTAGTGTGCATGTTCATCGTATTAAATAACCTTGTGGCATTAGACACTGATACATACAGTGCCTGTGTACCAGGGCAGCTCAGAATGTTAAATAGCTCTTCAGGAAACTGGTGTTTACACACACGCTGACAGTTCGTTTTCAGGTAGGAGCTTCTCAGCTGGTCTGTACACAGCAGCCTCAATCTCCAGTCTTCCCACTGTGAAATTTTAGACAGCTCGTCTGTTGAGCCCTTACCAGACCTATTAATATTTATACATTCGCTACACATTCCAGTCAGAGCATGTAAGTTGCAGATCTCTCTGATTTAGAAGCTATTAAGATTCATGACCCCTTTAGCTATTTAATCTATTGTTCTGAAGCCTCTGCAATCAACTTACGCTTGAAGAAAAAAGGACAAATCATTACTGCTCAAATATTGTCCTGCATTGTGTCCATTTGTAGTCGATCAAGGAGTAGTTAAGAGTTTCAATGCATTCATTTATTTCAGAGACACAGGTTATTATAGGAGGTATTCTTTCCTTGGAAGAAGAGAAAATAGGAATGTAATCTACTCAGTTGCATTTAATTTTGGTTTAAAGATTTATTTTTTCTTTAGCTACTTTTCTGCATAAGAAACAAAATCTAATTCATTTTTTTCTGTTTTCATATCTGGACAATGATTTGGGTACATCGTGCATGGGTACCTTAATGCATTGCCAAGGACACCCATGAAGAAAAAGAGCAGTCTGTCTTCTGGAATGTAATGGTGAGTCCACCTAAAGAAGTGTTCAGCGTCCCCCCCTTCTTAAGGTTTATATGAGTCTTAGAATGGTGTGATGGTACATCACAGACTTTTTATCCCAGACCCGTAAGAAATCTCAAAGTTAACTTTTATTTTTTCTTCTGTAACATATAGTTCATGAATGAGTTCAGGTGCCTACAACTCTCAGTGAGTGCAAAGACTGGTGGGACTTCAGCATGTCTCAAGATTTAGGTCTGAAGTGTGTAAAGGGATTCATCTTAGTCTGTAGCAGAAAGAGGCAAAGAGGCAAAATAATAAAGTGGAAGAAATCTTGAGATATTCAGATTTTACAAGAGAACTTGTAATTATGAACTTAAGGGACTATTAATAACTTCTATTCTTTGCATCCTTTGGACTGGGGTTTACTTCACCTTGAGACATAAATGATTATCATCATAAAATTAGTATCACGTTCAGATTGTTACTGTTTGAAAAACTAATCACATTCTCAAAAATCTCAGGGGAAGAGTTGGGGAGATTTTTGTCTGAAAAAACAAGGAAAATGTTGAAGTATTTTACTGGCATTCTTGTGCAGAAAAAATAAATTATGATTTCTCTTGAAGCTGTTGTCAAAGTGAGAGTTTTGTTTTGTCTTGTTTTGTTTGCTAGTGGAAGTAAACTACGTTCAGAAAGGTAATTATTTTGGTTAATCCTAAACTGTGATACTAGGTGGTGTTTACAGACCTTGTACATAGACTAAATGTTGGAAAATATAATGATGCCTGAAATTTTGAAATGACATTAAAGTCTATAGTTAGAGATCCTTTTCCTAAGGAACTTGAGTACACACTGTATGAAAATTCATAGAAATCTTCACCATCGACTTCAACAGGAAGAAGTTACATAGCATTTATATCATATACAGCCCATCGCATGTATTTTTCAGTGTTTCTTGTAACTTCTTATCTCTAGAAACACTCAAGTAAAAAGGCAATCTTTCCTTTAAATGATTTGCTCTTAGCTGCTGCCTTCGTAGAGGAAGTCATAAAATTTCTGTCTGCGATATTATTGTTTTCCGTGTGATGAAAAGGTGTGTTCGATAGCTGCTTAAGTCATAGTTTTTCTGAAAGTTCAATTTACAAGACATTTGTAAAAAGTTTAGACATAGCAATATGCTTTTATACTATACCTTAAGCAATTGTTGTCCTGTTAGTGCGAGATAGGGCAATTTTTTGCTCATATCTTGCAACGTACAACCCTCTGACTTCAGAGCACACTTGTCTTCAATATGCTCACAACAACTGCCACCACTTCATTCTTTAGACAGAGATTTTAATTTACAAACAGTGACTGAATTATGACTTCAGGGGGTGACAAAATTGAAAATCTGTTGTCAGCAGAGGGAAGACCACGTTCAAATTGGAGCTGTCCTAAAAAGCAGAATATTGATTTTGCTGGAAATTTTGAAATATTTTCATCTTGCTTCGGAATGGAAAACTGAAAACTTGAACTTTTAATCAGAATATCAAGGGCTGAAAAAATATATTGCAGGAGAAAGAGAATTTAAAACAGGCAGTCTTGTCTCAGATCCTTGGGCAAAAATCTGGCAAAAGCTGGGTTTAGGAAAGACAGGCCCTACATAACTAACCTGTTCTTCTTCTATGATAAGGTAACCCTCTTAGGAGGTGAAGGAAAATCTGTGGATGTTAGACAGGTGTTGGTCTCTTCTCTCAAGCAACAGGTGACAGGATGAAAGGAAATGGCCTCAAGTTGCACCAGGGAAGTTTAAACCAGATATTAGGAGATACTACTTTGCCAAAAGGGTTGTCAAGAATTGGAACAGGCTGCCCAGGGAAGTGGTTGAATCCCCATTCCTGAAAGTATTTACAAGATGCACAGATGCAGCACTTAAGGGCACAGTTTAGTGGTGGATTTAGCAGTGCTATTTTTATGGTTGAACTTGATCAGGTTAAACGTCTTTTCCAACCTAAATGATTCTATGATTCTGTGATTTTAATTCACTCATATTTGAGGAAAATTATTTAATCTCAAAACTTGACATAAAAGTACCTGTTGACACAACATGCCCTGTGATAAAGACAAGAAGAAAAAAGTGAGAAATATACTTAAGATTTCCTAATTTCAGGAACAAGTGTGTATATGCATGCAGTGATGTTGGAAGGAAGCTGGGGAATAATTTGAATGGGAGGGTGCTGTGAGGTTGGTGGTATGAAACCTCTGTGCTGCGGGTGCCAGAATAGCCTCTGTTGGTGCCAAAACCTACTTCTGATTGATCTATTGGAGGCAGAGTGTAAAAAAAATGATTGTACTCTCCTTATGCTAGTATGTTAAGGAAAAAAAAGTCATTTTGTCAAATTCTTATGAAGTATACCGGTAGCAGTAAAATCCTGGAAACTAAAACGAAATTAAGGGTGTGCAGAAAATTATGCTGAGTCCAGGGACAGGGTAAGAGATGGTCTACGCTCTGGGATTGAACTGGAAGTCAGTCGTGTCCAGTTCTTTTGAGTATCCCATTATTTTCCTGGCAGCAGTGAAGAGCATTCTAGAGGAAACTTGAGACTACTGACAACAGGCTTGTCTTAGTTGGTGACTTTTCACCTCAGCTGCCGAAGCAGTCCTTTAAAATCTCAGGAACCTGTGGCCCTCTGTTTCAAAAACATTGCTGCAAGAAGAAGTGTCCCTGAGGAAAACTGACATGCTCAAATGTTTGTAGGTTTACTTACTTTTTTTTTTTTTGTGTGTAAGGTAGTCTGCCTCTTTGGATAGGAGAAAGTAAATTTTCTGGCAAAGAATTTAGCCTTTTATCAATATTAGCAAAGCCATGTCTTGAGAACTAAGGCAGAGATGACAAGCCATCTACTGTTTTTAAACATGAGTTTTTAAACATTTGAATGAAGATAAATCATTACTGCATGGAATATTCTGATTACCAATCTTCACGTGTAGCAAACAGCATTTTCTGGTGTCTTTTGGACAGATGTCAAATAAAAATAAGTTTCCACTCTGTAACAGACGGATTTGATGCTTTTACTGTTGATGAGAATTATGTTCTCCTGGCAAGGCGAAAAACCCTTCCATCCAGGACTGGGCTGGCACCCTAGCGCTTCTGAGCCGCTGTGCAGCGGGTGGCTGCCAGCTGAGAATCTTCCTGTGATTATGCACAAGGCACAGTACTATCTGAAACTAATTTACAGTGCAAAATGGGGGAACAGAATAGATCTTCCTCTGGAGAGCTAAATGGCACAAAATAAGGAGCTTAATCAATGGAGGGTGGTGACCCCTGCCTCTCCCCTTTAAACCTCGCCATGGTGCAATGTATAATTCACACACAGGTGCAGCTGTGCACAATGTCAAAAATGCACAAAAGGACTTCATGAGGAGATCTGTAAGAGTCTTATTAATGCTGTCTCTTTTAAATGTTGAGTCCACAATCCCTTCTTTCATTTTCTTTATCTTCCACTATACCCCTGACAGCATTACATTCCATTGCAACCAAATATTTTTGCCGGTAACAAACCTGAGTAGTACTTTTCAAGGCGGTTTTGCAGTATGTTGTTAACTCTTTTAATTGCATGTCATAGCAGGTCAGCATTGTAAATTTTTTTAATTTGCTGTAATTGTTTCCACAATTAGTGAGTTTCATTTTGAGATCTGAATATGCTCCAAGTGTATTCTGAGGAGTGAAGGAGGAAGGAGAAAGAGTGAAAATAATATATGCAGAGTCCTGTGCTGTTGTCTTTGAGAAACTCTTATTTCATAGTAATTCATATGGTAATCGTGCAAGGAAATTCTTGTAAGGATATGCAGCTAATATTCAACAAGTGTAATAAGATGAATTTATATTACTGCAGCACAAACTGTGCAAATGTAATTCTCTAGTTGTCTCAAGGACATATTCTATGAGAAAAACATCTAAATATATTTTTCTAAAACCTGCCTATAGAGAGGGTATTTTCTGTTGTCTATCTTAAGGAACAGATCCATTTAATATTAAATCACCCCATATGCCTATTTTGTGCTTTAAAGCCCCCAAGCAGAAAACTCTATATGTGATAAACCATCTGGAGATGTAACATTAGAAAGTCATTACTGGAATCTGTCCCTGATCCAGTTCATAGGTGTATAACTCAGTTAATTTTAGCGGCATTTTAAATAGTGGCAGGTTTGATACTTAACATACTCTTCACAATAGGAACATTTTTCTTGATAACAGCAGTACAATGTCGCCATTTCCCTTAAGTCACAGTCATTTAGCAATTTGAATATTTGAATAATACAAAACTAATTAATCCCTGGAACTTTTCAGTCCCCAAGTTTGTATATCCTAGTGTATATATTTATGTGAGTAAATTACTGAAGACACTGTTCCTGTAAGTACACATATGTTTAGATTTTCTGACATGGTTAGTGGTTGTCCTGGTTTCAGCTGAGATAGAGTTAATTTTCTTCCCAGTATCCACTGTGTTTTGGATTTAGTGTGAGAATAATGTTGAGAATACATATTGTTTTAGTTGCTGCCAGGTAATGTTTATGTTTGGATGGGAGAGAAGAATTAATTTTTTTCCCAGCAGCTGCTGGTTTTCAGACTTGGTCTGAGAAGAACGTGAAAAAACCACTCATGTAGTCTTCTAAGCTGTTGCTAAGAAATCAAGGATTTTTCAGTTTTCCATATTTTGCTAGCGTACAGGTACAGAACCAGGACAGCTAACCCAAGCAGGCCAACACAATATCCCTTACTATAATGTCATTCTCAGTAGAAAAATGGGCATTTGGCCAGGGGTGGAACTCTGGGCTTTGCATTTGGTGTTTGCATTTGGGTGGTGAGCCACTGTATTTTAATATATTCTTTTTGATTATGATTATGATTATGATTATGATTGCATCTTCATTTATTGATCTATTAAACTATCTTTACCTCAACCCAAAAGTTTTTTTTCCCACTGGGAGGGAAGGGATGAGAGAGCTGCTGTGTACTGTTTAGCTCGGGCTAAGTTATGACAGTGGTGTATCTTGATGTACAACCCAAAATGCTAAACTTTGGTTGTTGACTTCCTCTTCCTGAAGATTTTCTTGAAAAAACATGTAAAGCCAATAAAGCCCAGTTAGCTTCTTCTTCTGAACTTTGCTCAAACCCTTACATCGACAACAAAGGAAATTCTAATGGATTGGAATCAGCACTGGACAGGCAAAAGTGACTTCAGTCTTGATCTTCCCTGAGGGAAAGAGAATTAAAAATAGGATTTTGAGATACCTTACATGTAAATATGAGTTCAACTCCACTATTTAAAGATATTTAAATATAGAAGTCAAGTTCAACTGATGCAGATCAGGTTCAGTTAAATAAAAATACCTTTCGTCCTTCAATGTTTCTAAACATACCTCTGAAAGGGATTTAAGGCCAGGATCCTTGGGGTCTTTTATGGGTTCTAGATGGGAAAGTAATATAGAAAAAGAATTACTAATAATTAAGTATTCAGAGTTCCCCTCCAGAGGATCTCATTTCTCTATTGATTTAGTAGGAAAGGTGGGAGATTAGCTACCTAATTTAGGAACCCAGGCTATAGATAATAAAACTGTCACTTTAGAATCACTCTACAAGTGAGAATCAGCTGGTGTCTGGACAAAGTAAGTATTGGGCCACAACTAGTATCATGTTTACTGAACAAGACAGATGAATCTTCTTGCCCTCTTGTGCAGTCACCACAGGGTGCACCATAGTCATTGTCCTTCTGCTGAATGGTGTATATCTGAACTTTGTGTCAATGGTAACTTTTGGGCAAACTCCTATTTGTGTCAGCAACAAAATCCTAGTACTTATGTAATGCAGAAGTTATATTGTTGACATTTTAACAAGCTATTTGAAATCTGATTATAATCTTCCTGAAATTTAGATTATTTTAGGAGTCACATTGTCTCCTATGTTGAGAGATACTGGGTGCACCCTTTGCTTTCTCTCTTTTTCGCCCATAGGACCGTATGGGACAGAAGGTATATGAATGACAGCAGCAGGTGGCATGTTATCCTCAGTGCTGTCACTTCTTCCCTTCCCCTTTTTCCCTCTTCTCTACACAAACATGAGCCTCGAAGTGCAGAAAACCCATCTGCAGTCTCATGGCTGAGACTACACACCTGAGAAAACGTTTTGCTCATGGCTGCTAACTCCACCTCTGGGATTGTCTTTTCTCCTCCTGTGCTACACAGCACAACAGAAATAAAAACTTGCATTATCACAATTTTAAATTTCATTTAGATCCTTAATCAATTCAATTTTGCTTAAGGAACAAGGTAACTAGATATAAAACAAAAGGAACGTGACCTACCTGTGCAGCAAGAACTGAATTGCCCTTAAACATGTCCATCTGCAGATCTTACAATGAGCTATCCAGATCAGTTATTCAAAGTAATCTGATACCCATGTTAATTATTATGATTTAATTATAGTGTCTTACTCTTTGAAAGCATATTTATGAGTTATCCTTCGTGTGGTCCCAGGGAACATTATTAATACACATCGAAGGACACAGTTCAACTATGTGAATACTAATGACCCATGAAAAGTAAAGTTATGCATGAAATTCTATGAAGGAAGAAGTTTAATTTATTAATTCTGCTTAGTGCATCATTATAATTATGTTGTCATTAGTTAACAAATACTATGTTTTGTACGGGAGTGTTGCTCTTCCTGACTCATGATAACGATTTTTGACACTTAAATATCACTATGCTACGTAGCAATTATATATTATATTAAAAAATCTGTGGACAGTATATTTGGAAGTGATTTGCTTTATATAATTTATAAATTGCTTGCTATTCAACACAGTAGGAAAGAAGCTGGAATTTTCAGCAGCAATAAGATGAAATTCAGTGAATGTCTTGCAAAATGCTGAAGAAATTGATAAAAAGTTAATTACCGCTTTAACAGGATTTTTTCATTAACTATAAGTCCTTCAACCAATTTTTAACTCAGTATTCTTAAGATACTTAAAAATTAGGAAGAATTTGTCTCACAGATGTTCTCATTTGGTTGGCACAGCTGTTTGCTTTTTGTTTGTAATCAAAACTCAAACCGAAACTGGAACGCTTTCTAGATCCTCTCAGTCTTAAATGCAACTTAGTATCAATGGATTTATTCAGATGAATAAACATATACACTGAATGTAATTTTGGACACCCTATGGATATCCCACCTAGCCTGCAGATGCTACTGCAAGAAGGGAGCCCATGCCTTACAGGTCCATTTTTGCCAGCTCTGCACACACCTCAGACTCTTTAGGAAGTCTGGAATGTTGCTATATGTCTACATTTAGGATTGCAAACTGCTTGCTAGCCACCTAAAAGCTGGTAAGTTAGTTGTTCAGGCTTCGTGTGTGATTAAGGGAAAGCCATGAGCACTTCTAGAGGGCAATTTGTATTTTCCTAAAACAGAAGTCTGAGATAAGGTAGATGTCTATCATTTACCTTTGATTGTAGACAGTGTATGGATGACCAGCTTCCACTCAAATATGTAGGCTATGCATTGTCACTGGAGATGTCCTTGATACAACATACACGGCCTGAGAACATCCATGCCCTTTAGAACTGGTAGGTGGGACCAGGATATCATGTAGGGAGTTGTTCTCCCTACATGTAACAGTTGCATCTGTTACAAAACTGAACTTGACATGTAAAATGACATTCAGGATGAGACTCAGACACCTTAATGTTGATGTCTGAATTGTCTTCATTTGAGTTAGTTATTTCAACTCCAGCATACTCTATGGAGATGGAGGGCACGATTTCTTTCCTGGGTGTAGAAGTTTAGAGCCAGGTAAGACACTTGAGAATATTTGAGATATCCTTGTGCATAGACATACCAGAAAAGCATGCTCCTGTGAAACGGCAACTGGAGGTCAGGTTTCATGTCTCAGGGAATTCTAAATGGCCCTAGACACAAATGTGGATGGCTGGATCTAAACCACTGAAAACACAGACTGTGGATTCTAGATAGACTTTCCCATGACCAACTACGAGTATTGTATCTTAAGTGATGTAAACTACTTATTTTTAGAAAACTGAATTACATCTTTCTCATTCACTTTATGATGAGATGAGTAGTACTGAAGTCCAATTACTTCATTAAACACATTGGGACTCAAGAGACTATCATGGGAACTGAGGCACCCTATATACCTATATACAACTGCATTGTAGACATCTGAATTTAGACACAAAGTCCCACCCCTACAAGACACTGAAAGGAAAATTCAAATGAGTTCCAGGTGTTAGAAACTGAAATCTCATTTTGAGTCTTTTTAAATCACTTGTTAATTCTATCTCACTTCACTCTCTATCAAAATCCAGTCTGGTGTGAAAACCTTTGTGTGTGTATGTGTGTGTGTGGCTACACCCAATGTCAACAACTCAAGAAGTCATTGAAGAGGCAAAGCAGTATCAGCTCTCACTCGTTTATGGATGACTTTTAAAATTTGTCAGTGTTGTCAAACATTTGTGGGACGTTCTGCTCACTCTTGAGTGATATGACTAAAATTTAGTCCTTCATATTTGGAAGTAATCTCTACCTTAATCCAACTACCACTGCACTGCTCTTCAATGAAAGAAGGCACTGGTGTAGC
Source organism: Tapera naevia (assembly GCA_033556795.1). NCBI lineage: Eukaryota > Metazoa > Chordata > Aves > Cuculiformes > Neomorphidae > Tapera > Tapera naevia. The sequence goes on from JAUMJJ010000059.1 coordinate 19,485,158, forward strand.
CAGGTAAGCTTCTATAGCTTGTACTTCTCTTTAATTCATTAGTTTCATGAGAACGCTCATAATTATTTTGAATCATACTATATTCTGATAGAAAGAGAGAAGTAGAGTTGCAACTGTGTGATTTAAATCCTGTTTATGCTCAAGTTTCCCAGAAAATTGAAAGTGCTTGTAATAAAGAAAGAAGCTGTTACTAAAAACTGAGTTTTAGCGGGAATCTTTAAATGATAAAAGCTACATCCTTCCCTTTGATGCACATGTGAATCGTTCACTGAAGTCAACTGGAACAGCATTTATACCTTCAGGATCAGGATTTGTTCATAATCCTCTGAATTTTAAAATCTCATTGCATTATATCAAGCAAGGGAGAGGGGATTAGTTGATAGTATCCGAGAGCTTTAATTTTTTATGGGATTTGTATATCTAACAGTAAAATATATGAAAAAATTGTGAATGCATTACCCATGAAGATGTGCATTTTAAGAAGTGTCATTTCCAAGCCTTGATTTTTGCTTCAGGATTCTTCTCACTATCTTAATACTACTCATTATCGCTAACGCATGAGTAGAAAAAAATGAGTTTAGAATTTCCAAAAAAGAGAATAATTTTTCCTTTGGATTGAAGACACACAGAGTTCACAAAACCTGCATGATCACATTTTTCTGTCAGCTGTATGCAGACCATATTATATCCACTCTGAATTGTACACCACTTGAATTTTTCTAATCAGGTCTTTGATGAGCACCATGATAGCTGCAATATTTTATTGCTTATCTTTAATAGTTGGTTTGAATACAGGATTTTTAAACTATCGGTTATATAGGAGATGATAGCACACTGCAGAAGAACTTAGCATGATGCTCTGCTAGATTTTTAACCTATAGTAAATATCATCAATAATTTAAATGCAGAGATAGTCTCACACAGACACTTAGTACAAATAAAATCTTCATTACTAGTCCATTAATGTATTTTTAATTTATTTTGGAAGAACCTATATATTCAAATGTGTTTATTAGGGACATCTGACATGAGAATTCAAAATTTTTAGTTTCTCAATGCAAGGGTAAGTGAATTGAAAGAATATAGGATTCATTAGGCTACCTGGTTACAGACAATTACCTTCTGTACTTGTGTAAAAGAAACAACAGAAAACAAAAGTAAAAGGTACTTAGATACACAGACACAGAGGCAGCGACAGCAGGTGATATCAGAGACACTAGACCAGAACTCTTTGTTTTCTGTCTGATGGACCATTGAAGAATCTGCTCAGACACAGCCTTCCAGAGGGTTAGGTTGAACTCCGTCACTGGAAATAATGGGACAAGTTAGTAATCATGAGTATGTTGGGATATGAGGGGGAATTGTGAGGTTATGTAAACTTTGTTACGAGGTGTTTCGGGGAAGCACCAAAAGTAGGGGAAAGAAAAGATCAAACCAGATCATGGAGGAGCAAATATGGGAAAATGGAGGAGAGAAGGTCAGACACATGTAAGTTGACGAGTGCTCTTGTCTGACTGACCTGCACATAATGCTACAGCTTGTTCTGTCTTGCTACTAAATCTGGTTCTTAATTATTTTTTTCTCTGTAATTCAGTCTCTGTTCTGTGTGTGATTGCTGCAGTCTAAGGGCCAGCCACTGGAGAAGAGGTCACAGCTCCCACAGATCTATGTGCTGGGAACCAGGACGACAAGCGTGCAGGAGAGAGCTGGTTGCCAGCAGCCAGAAACCTGTGGGTGTGTTTGCACTTCCCTAGTGAATTGCACATGAATACCTACATTGAATTCAATGGTATTTTTTTGGGTTGGCACGTGTAATTCACTAACTGTGAGCACGGCTAACTCACAGGCAGGAGGAGACCTGCAACTGGGAAGACTCAAGGTCTGAATGAGTGGTCGCAAGGGAGCCTGAGGTCTGCACATAGACTTTAGGCAGTCTGAGAGCAGGGGTGTCTGGTGGTGGGACTGCCTGTGAGGTGACTATGTGAGCACATCCATGTTTTATGTTCATAGCGTTGCCTGTGCATGCGGTTAAAGACAGTGACAGTCTGCATGGCCAGCTTCATTACCGCGCACATTTTATGTGTGTGTGTGTGTGTGTGTGTGTGTGTGTGTGTGTGTGTGTGTATGTGTATGTGCGTGAGCCTCTCTAGGATACTTTCTCAGTCCTGCCACTTGGCTGGAACAGCACGTGAGTGCAGCAGAAGCAGTCACATTCCTTTGACTGGGATGGAGAGACCCTCAGGCACTGCAACCGTGCTCAGCTGGATTGTAACCACCAGTAGGAAACAACCCCCATGTCCTGGAGTCCGCTGAATTCAGCTGCTCCCTTCACAACCTTAACACTCAGCATCTTCATCAACTGTTGCCTTGTATATCACATTCAAGTTTATTATAACTAGCCTTTTAAAAAAAGATATTTTGTTGTTCCAAATGGAATTAGAAATCCTGACGCAAAAAAAGCTGAAATTATTTAATTTTGGTCGGTTTTTGTTTTAGAATTGGAGATTTTGATGGATGCACTTCTTTCATTATGCCATCTCTTAGAAAAATGATGAAAAGAGAAAGTAAGCCAAAGCCATGATTTGACCTCTTTCCAGCGAGAAAACTCTGAGAAAGTGGTGATAGTTCCATCTGTCAAAATTTTGACAACAGTAAAAATGGAGAAAAACGGATGATTTCATAGATCAATGTAAAATAAAGAAAACTGGTATTTTGGCTGAGTGGAGATTTTTTGCTAGAACAATGCTTTGGTTAAAAAAATTCCAACCAGATTAAATAATAAATAATAAAAGATATATCTTTGTAGAGTTTGATAGTTCTGATTTGCAGGTGTGGAAAGAAAGTTCTACTGATGGAACTGTCATTTAATGCTTGTACTTATCTTTTGCTTTTTTGCTAAGCATCTGCTGCTAGCAGACATGAAAAATGGAATACAGGCTTAGACGAATGCTTGTTCTGTTCTTAGATTGAATAACTTATTTCTGGTCTTGCCACTCTTGAACCACTGAGCTCTCATTAGAATTTTGGCACCAAGCTGTTTGGATTGAAACTAGAACATAATGCCATTGGTACAGGGACAATTCTTTCTTATCATGCTAGTTTATATAATGGCTTCTGGGCTCTTCACAACATTTTACACAGCTAGCTCAAATTCAAGGAAAAAAAAGAAAAAGTATAAATTACTGAGCATTGTCTAGTTTCACATTAAAACTCAAAGGGGTCAGGTTCAGATCCAATAAAGCATTTGAACTCCTAGAACCTATTTAGTCCCTTAATTACCTATTTAAACAGTTAGGAACCTAATATGGGCTGGAACAATAAATTAACGATTGGATTTGAGACTCATTTCTGCTCTCTAACACAGACTTATCTTCAGTAAAGGCCAAAACAGTTTTGCGATGAAACTGGGTAATTAGGATGCTACCAGTTGTCTAGACAGTCACAGCTGCCCTGAAATCATGCTTGGAAATAATTAAAATTGATGGCCTTATGCCTCCCGATGATCTTTGCAACGAGAGAATACCAGCTCTTACAGTCTACTCGAAGATGGCTTTATTTGAGTCTATATTTCGTGACTCTCCTCACGAAAGGTTCCTAATAAAAGTCAAGGAGCTAGCTTTATTAGTTTCTCAGTGTTGCTAGCACCGTGTTTCACTTTAGCAGTTTTGAATTTGCTAAATGCAGTGCCTCTTCTTTTGTACAGCACCCAGCACAATTGAATTTGAAGTCTCTACTTGATAATGATGTTAAAGCTGAAGAGCTCTCGGTGTAGACTGAGCATACTGCATGTACTCTGAATTATTCACATGGAGCAAGTGTGTATACATGCAGTGCTCCGCTATTCTTCCCAGGCCAGGTTCATCTAAGCTTCCATAAAAGCTGACAAAATGGTGGGGGATAAAGAAAGTGGAAGAAAATTTCATCCTTAACTTCTCAAACTGCTTTAGCAGAGTACCAGATCACATACTGACAGTAACGCTCTTGATCAGAAAATCAGTGCCATCGTGTTTTCAAATTCCAAAATCATTTGCAACTTTTCCCTGAGCTGTCTTACAAGATGTATTTTCTCCCTTTCCTCTTTGTGCCTTTTTTCTCCAAGTCAAACTGCTGCTGTGCTTTGTGCTGGAGGAATGAGGGCACAGTGTGGAAGCTGGATGGGGAGAAAAGAGGCTGAGACACAGCCCAGTGGGCCCCTGCCAGCACTTCCTAATTTTTGTCATCACGGAGAGTGGATCAGGTTTAGTGATCTGGCATAGGCCAGACTCTGCCCTTTTACACCATGATGGATCTACAGCAAGTTCACTGCCATTGATTAGATTTACACCTATGGAAACCAAGTACTCTCTGTCTCATCCCTCCAGTTCTTTCTGCCTCTCCTAGCCTCAGGGCACTCTATTGAACAACCTCCAGGCATCCTCAGCAATGCTCCTGCTATCATGTCACTTTCACAGCTGTTAGGTTGTGAAAAAGAAGTCTTCTGGGTATGTCTTTCTACATACCTTACAGCAAACTACTACCAACTTTGTTGAAAAATAAGTTCAACAAGTAGTAAAATGTGATCATCAAATGCCATTAAATTTTCCAGCAAGCATTTATAGCTGCAACAGGTACATTGACGCTTTGAATGCCACCTGACAGCTTTTCTTTAATATGATGCTTCTTTTCTGTCGATGTGACAGGCATTGGTGTTATGAACACATTTACAAATTGTGATAATTTCTGCTGCAATGTTAACAGCTAATCCAAGTGAACTGCAGCACTTCATGATACTTCATGTTTGGCAAACAGAGAGACTTTACAACGTTTTCTGATGAAAAATTCCTGTAAATACTATGGAGACCTTTTGTAAGTGGGCATTATTCTGCTTAAGGGTGGGAAAGCGATTACAGAATCCAGAACTAGATGTCAATCATTTATACAGCATAACTACGAATCATTTTACAGGTAATTACCCTCTATTTGACTCCAGTCACTAAAGAACTATTTTCACAATACAAAATCAGCAACAGATATTTTTTACAGGTAGTTCTCAGCTGTTAAATCATCAGAAATTTTTCTTTACAGTACAACCAGTTGTTTTTATTTTTGCTTTAAAAAAATAAAATCTATGGACTCTAAATGCATCCAAAAGTGGCATTACACCTTTGTAGTGTTTGGAATGGTTCGTTTCAGTGTATTATAAGATGATTATTTGGTGGCTGTGCTGTTTTTTCTTTCTTTTTTTGTCAAAAGACAATTTGATGGGTTAGGCTTTATATATCCTCTTCTCTTTCTGAAAAGAAACAGGAAACGTAGCATTTAGTTTTGAAAGCAACTAAAATAGAAGTATTTTGTGGCAGATGGGATTTTTACGAGCTGTTTGTCACTATATACCAGTCTTGTTAAAGAGCAATCGTTTTCTGCTTCATTACACTAAGATAGCTCTGTTTAGGGTTCCACTCAGCTGTGAAATGACTTTAAAATTTCTATAAGGAATAGAGATGGGATTTTTATAAAAAAAGATTGCTAACACAGTATAAGGAATAGAAATAAAATGGTCAAACACACTGTTTTTTGGAAGCAGAGTGGAATATAGAAGTGTTGCATTGCATGCTTACACCTAATCTGCTGGTTTAAGATGAAAAGAGGCTCTAGAGTACTATTATTTCCTACACCTAAAAGGCAATGTTCAAGTTAGTCCATACATAAAGACTCAAAAGGCATTATTTATGCAAACCCCCCAATACTGGTTTCTTTATGCTGCTACGAGGTAGATAAACTACGAACAAAAGAAATAGACGCACATAGAAATCAGTATGAAAATAATAGGCTAGATCCTCATCTCTCATGCTTCAGTGGACCTAGGCAGGTTTATGCTCTTCTTGTGCCTTTCTTGATTGCAAACTCTAAATCTATAAACATTTGCCTCTTGCCCTGGGCAATTAAAAATCAACAGAGTCCCATGGGAGCTCCAAGGGGCTCTGAGAAAGGTGGTTAATGGCAGAGCTTTTCTTCCAGGCTTTCCTGCCCCTTGGTCCTGAGCAGTGCCTGTGATGTGATCTGCCTGACCAAATCAATCATTTATCCAAATGTCAGTCAAATATTTTGCATGTTTACTTGCTCAAATTTAAGCACATAACATTCACGGGGCTTACTCATGCAAATCCACATACAGGACTTTAAAGTATTTTTGTCTTAATATTCATGCAACCTTTTTCCCTAAGGTGCCAAGACTCTTTTCTCCTAATTCAGATGTCCAGTCTTTCTGAATAGTATGAAGTTTATTAACTCATATTTGATTCGTTTGTACGTTTGATTTTGGAAAATATTGGCTTTCAAGGATATACGTCATATCTTTCCTTAAATAAATCTTGTTTCTTCTGTCCTGAAATTACTTCCAGCTAACTGCTGAAATCAATTTCAACAGTGTCACCAAGCTTTCCAGCCACTGAGAAACATCTGGTACTGCTATGTATCTGATAAAACTTCCTTGTTTGTCTTTGCTTTTCTTCATTATTCCCAATGGAAAAAGACCTCCTTCTGACTGAGCAACATTTCTGTTCACAACTATGAATACTGAAACCACAGAGCTATAACACATCATTTAAAACACAGCAAGTTTGGATCCTAGAGTCCATATGATCAAACTTCTCCACTTCTTACTTTTTAATCTCATTTCATCAAACTCACATTTGTTCTTTCCTACACCCCATCAGATTTCACTGCATTCCATCTGAAGTATCTCTTTGTATTACTTCTTCCCCGTGTCTATATTTCAGTCTCGTTTTTCCATGCAATTTATCTTTCCCTCTTACTTTAATACTACATCAAGGTCTTATTCTTTCATATGGACTCTATATCTGCAATGGAGAATCTTTATTCTTAGTACGTCTCTTCATGCTTTTATGGAGAGTTCATCAGGAAAGAGATTTGCCACAAAGCAAAGCTGTGCTGCATGAACATGAACAACTTGTCTACAGCAAATGCTTAAAAAACCTCTAGTGGATAGCCCTTCTTTTCCTGCCCTGCTCATAATGGTGTGGATCCAAAATTTTGCCATGTATTCATTTAAAAAAAGATGTGATCCTTGTCAGTCCTTCAATTTTTGTGTATGTTTTAAAAGTTAGTAAATCCAACTGTCTAACCTTAACCCGGCATCCACAGTCCTTGGGTGTGCTTCTGGGAATGGTCTATTCTTTCAGCAGCAAACCCCTCCCTACAATAGGAGGCTTCCCTTTAATGTGTCAGACCATTGTTAAGCTCCCTCTTGCTAATTCTGTATAGAGTATTTGAAAAGACTTGTTTTGCAGCTTGCCAATTCATTCTACCAATGGGCAAGAAAATAATGAGTTTAGATCTGCAGTAAGAAAGACTAGTGCACTCCACAGTGTCCTAGGATATGACTGCACCTGGAGAACTCCGTATGGTCTGCTTCATCACTGTCGTTCACTCCTAACCTCCCACTTCAACTGAGACAATAATCACCAGTGTAGTATTTCCCTTGAGATGGACCACAGGGGGAACTTGTAAACTTTTGTGTTCAGGCACACTCACTTCTACTTTGTCGTATTCCACAGAGCACTTCCTTAACTTCGGCAAATTTCAACAGGACATCTATATCTGATCACACATCTATATCTGACCACACTCCTTTATAACTAATGGATAGAAGTAGACACTTAAGACTATTATTTATCTACCTCTATTTTGGGATGTGCTGAAATATGGAGATCAACACTCAGGCAGATTGTGCCCTTCTGAAAAAAACCTGTCTTCTTACCAAGCTCATGTATCGTTAGTTCTGAGACCAAGCTGTGTAGTTCAAAATGGCATCTCCTTGTTACCATTTAGATACCTTCTACAACGTAAATGTTTACACTGGCCATCTTAGAGTGATGCAGTACTCTTTATTTCAGGATCATACACCTTATTCTACCCTACTTTTGTAGAGTCTTACCATGCATATAACGCATAGCATCAACTGACAAAATAATTGTACAGAATCTTGTGCTTCAGAATTACATTTTGTATTCCTTTCCAGTGCTTAGAGCAGTTCTCAGTTTTCATAGAAACACATATAGCTCTTACTGGTGAAAGCTTTGTAGTTATACCCTCAATGAATGTTTCAGTGAGTAAAGTAGCTACATCTCTCAAACAACCAGGATATTTGGATGTTTGTTACACTAGATGTGAATTGAAGACTTTGCATTTCATTTGCTTAGCATTGTTTCAAAAATGTCAAAGATATTCTGTGCTCTCGGTTTCAGTTGATGAGGATGTTTAACTACATATAGGGACAACAAGTAATGACCCAACACTTGCTGGCTAATGGCAGAACAGGATCTTCAAAGACCTTTTAATTCAATCTCTTTCTTACACTTAAATAAGTACATTTACTTAAATGAGTAAATGAGGTCTTCTGGAAGTATAAAAAAAGAATGAATTTCTGGTAACTCTCCATTTCAGTCAGTCAGAGAAAAAAAAATCTTGAGGCCTAGTTTCAAAACTTTTCACATTAGTGTAACTTAGCCTACTACCAGTAAAATTATCCTGATATAACTCTTTTTTCCACCTGTGAATCATCAAAGATCCTGATATAGTAGTGATGTAGTCCACTTTCCAAAACATAAAGGATTTGTTTGAATAAATCTTTTAGTAAGTTCATGATATTATTTTACAAACTACATTGATACAATTGCAGAAGAGATGGAGAGCTGGGGATGACTTGCTGGGTATGAAGGATTACCTACTTCAAAACTAAATAAGGAGGTAGACAACACTACTGGAAGCCAGATCCAGTGGTTTGACATATTTGTCCTTTCGGACAGTTTGCAGTCGTCACTCTGTGCAGCTGCAGCCAGTAGAAAGGCCGAGTGTCTGTCCCAGCAATGCCATTGCAGACACACGCACCACATATACACAGCTGGCCATCCTTGCCTCGACAGGCAGAGACCCATGCCTTTGGCAGCACCACATAGACACAAACAGTCCTCATGTAATCATGAACACAAGCAGCCTGGTTTTGTTTTTTCTTTCTGGCTGACCAGAATCAGAGCTCCCTAGTGAGACACGCACAGCTCTCACTCTCTCCATCCATAAGAAAACACAGTAGAAAGTGAGGTTATGGACAGTGAGATGAAAAGGTGCAGAGCTTAGTCAGACAGACATGTTGCTGACTGGATTGCATGTCACTAGCCCCTTTTTCCTCATTATCTCCATTTTCTCCTGCTTGTTCCTCCCTTGAGTCTCCCCTTCCTCTGCCTCTGGCCATTCACATTAAAACACCCCATTATCAGTTTGCACTTTCCCAAGAGTCTTGTAGCTCTTGTTCCTCTTCCTCGTCGATTACACAGTTGTGGATGAACCTCCACAGTGCTTTGAGTAGCTCCTTCAACGGCCCATCAGATGGTGACTTGAGACCTCTACCTTTGGTGGATTCTCCATTTTCTCCTGTTTGTGTATCTGAGGTTCAGTACACTGCTTTTTCAACCTCTTTTTACAGCTTTTACCCATATACCTTTACAAATCAGATTTCCTCAAATACCTGGTATCTACATGTCCTTCCCCTGTCTCAAATCCTTGCTGACTGTAGAACTGAGCTCAGCCAGCATCCTCCATTTGGCTAGATTTCGGTCCCTCTTCTGTTTTTCTGCTATGTTTTTTTATTAAGGTTTCCACTTCCTTATGTCAGGGTAAAAGGAACATAGCAAGCACTGCAAAGAGGTTTTGAGTTTACCTTTTTATTTTTGCAAGTACTACAATTATTTTGTAGTCATTACTGACATGTTACAACACCAGACGGATGCTCTGGATTATGCCTTCCCTTGGGGACCATTTCTGTATTTTTGGCATCTCTGTGAAAAAAATGATGCATTTGCTTGAGTACCTCCTAGTGCATTTGAGGGTCACTGTTTCTTCTAGTCATGTGATTCACTGTATTTTACCACCTTGTGCCAGCATAGGAAATGCATGAGACCAAGATGTTTACTAATACAGTTACACTTACAAGCACAGTCATTTTCTCCTTACTTGTGAAAAGAAAAATTAAATTATTAAGTACAGGGTTTTTTGTTTAAGTGAACTAAAATTAAAAAAAGTAAAATAGGTAGTATAAAAGGAAATTTTATTTTTAACTGCTTTTTGAGCTGTTGAGATCAAAACGGTTTCTAGTTTGGACACATTTAACATTCTAAAATGAGAGTCTTATCTGATGGAAAAAGACATAACTCAGCGTCAGCCAAAAAGCACTTTACCTCAGCTGAGGATCTGGTTTGCAATATTTTTCTCAAACGATGCCCTAAGTCATTAACATGACTGAAAAAAAAAAAAAAATCAGAATCTGTCCTTTTGCCATTGACCATGACCTCATGAGTAGCATACTAACTAAAGCTGTGTTTCAAACTGACTGTACTTTCTAACAGTGAAAAAGCTTGAAAATACAATTAAGAAAACTTTAAATGACTAAAACAGCAATCTGCAAGTAAAGAAGCAGTTGGTTTGCTTGCCTAAAGAGAATAATATGCAGGCAGATTTTATTATAAAAAGCTCATGTGCCCCAGACTTGGTGACAGCTGAATCCTACAATATGCTCCATTTGGCAGTAACCCTTAGAAGAGACATATATGTCTCCTTTTTCTGTTAAATATAGGTGTTACCTCTTCAGTGTTACTGGAGCTGGGTATAAAAATTTCCATCATAAAGATGAAGAACTAGAGAGTTACTCTCAGGTGGCTCTACCTAGGTTTTTATAATCTAGCTATACTTCAGAATGTCAGACATTATATCAAAAAATGTAGAAGGACAAAATTTACAAGAAAGGAAATTAGAATCAGAGGAACTAAACAAACTTTTCAGCAAATCATTTTTCCTTCTACACTATCATTTTACTGGTTTCTCTACTTTTTTTATGCGCAAAAATTTTTAAAGGCTTTTATGTTTTTTTATAGTGAATAACTGAGTTTTCTTTTCTGCAAAGTTATGGATTTTTGACTTGGGGTTTTATAGTTGTATGGTTTTGTGGCTAAAATCCAGAGAGCTTCCTAGGACTGGAAGAGTTATTACTGTCTTCCACAAGAAGAGCCACAGGAATCGTATATGAGACATAGAGAGATCAAAGAATAATGTTGGGAATTGGCAATTACATTTCCAGCCGCAATTTTTTTTATTACATATTAGAAAAGAATTCCACATACAGTTTATTAATTACACAGAAGTAAGGTGAGAAGACCTTGAGCATTAACTGGCTGCTGTTAGCAGATGCAGGTGTTCGCACTGAGACTGAATCTTCACTGAAGATTTTGTAAGTAAGTCCTGACATTTACACGTGGGAACAGGGTCCACACTGTTAAATGACACACAATGAGAGCAGTTCTAAAAGAAGACTCAGGTGCCTGAAGACTTTTCAAGCACAAAGGACCTTATATCCAAATGTCTTCTAAGTTTCCATTCTGTAATCTCCTTGACAGTGGAAACACACATGCCTTTTTTATCTGAAACATTCTTACACTGTTTTTGCACTTGTCCATCATTATCTTGGGCAAATCATTTTGTGTCTCAATTTGACAAGTATAAATGAAACCAGGCAGTGAATAAATCCCATTAAGAACTTGGTACTGTAGGCATGTACTGAGTTTTAATTCACCATAAGTAGTACCCTTCACATAGGCCTTCAGGCTTAGGGAAAAGCAAGCACCTATTCAGACTCAGAGAAAAGAGATTCAACTTTTTTCCCAACTGTACAATTATAGTGCCATTCCACTGCTCTGGGATATTCCACCCCTCCTCTATCCACCTCTCTAGAAGATTAAGGTTGCCTCAAATCCTGTGTCATCCCTAATTTGTGCACACCTTGTATATCGCAAGTAGTCGTGTCTCTTTTGACGCTTACATTTAAACAGCCAAATCCTGCCCTAAATTAACAACTTCACCTTTGATTTTTTTTAAGACATTTCGTTCAGTTTCTATTGTCTCTCTGGATTGATTTGGTGACCTCTTATTTATCTCCTCTAGCAATCTCTCTATATTTATATATAGATGTGTGATATATATTTTCAGTCAAGAGGTGGTGTGTTTCTTAAAATCATGGACACCACAGACTTTTACAAGAAGCTTCTGACACTTAGGGGTCAGTTCCTGATCACCCAACAACACACTCTGATCTCTTCTCTCTTGCAACCTATGATAGTACTAGAGGTAATGGCAGGAAGATGTGCCAGGGGAAGTTTAGATTGGATATTAGAAAGAGAGTCTTCACCCGCCGGGTGGTGGAGCACTGGAAGAGGCTCCCCAGTGAAGTAGTCATGGCACCAAGTCTGCCGGTACTCAAGAAGCATTTGGACAATGTCCTCAGTCATATGGTGTGAATGTTGGGAGTGTCCTGTGTAGGGATAAGAGTTGGACTCCATGATCCTTTTGGGTCCCTTCCAACTCGGGTAATTCTATGATTCTATGAACACACTCAGACAACATCTCCTCTAGAGTGTTTAGAGGAGAGAAAGAAGAGACAACCTACAAAGTAGTGTTTCAGAAGGCAGCTGCCTTGCGTTGTAGGAGATAGCTGGGCAGGCAAGTTCGACTTCCAGATTTTTTGAGAAAGGTTAAATAGTTATCAAAATTGATTTGATATAAGCAAATGTAATACTTGTCTACACAATGAAAGCTTCGTGTTTGAGCCTGCACTGCAGAGTGAGCAGCTTGGGACACAAGTAAACAGTCCACAAGGATGTTTCTGTGAGGTAAAAAGGGTAAACAATCCAACATTTACTGCAGGATACTGCAAACCCATCATCATCTTCTCTGCAGCTTTACTATTTGCTCTCCTGCTCTGCCTGTCCTGCAGCAATGGCATTTTTACTGTTAACATTTTTCTCCCTGATGGGTACAGACAACATCAGAGGCACTCATGGCAGCTTCTATTCTCAGACACAAGCCACTAACTGCTGCTCTCTTCTGCATGCCAGATAGACAAGCCCAGACTCAAATACATGTAAGAGAAAATAAACCATTTTTAAGCACAGATAGTAAAGGGGTTTAGACTAAACTAACTGACTGTTTTTCAAGCATAAGCTGCAAGTGCAGGGAATTACTGTTAATGACCAGTTCTTCCCCCCTCCCCTGCTTTCTGATAAGGCTCCTGTCGTCAGTGTGTTTCTTATTTAATTGATGCCACAGACAGTAAAATATTGCCTTGTTTCCAAATTGTGAGAGTTTTAGCTAATTTCAGAACAAAATCTGTTGTAGTATGAAAGAAAATGCAAATAAATATATGTTTCAAAATGTTCATTTTACCCTAGAGACTTAATTTATACAAAACAGATTATTGGAATAGTGTAAAATTCCCATTAAAACATGAGAATCACAAGTTTTCTCTTGAGTGAATAATAGCTAAAATTATGAGGATTTAATTACAGTAATGAATATGGAGTTGGAGTTGAAAGGTGATTTATGTTATGAGCTTGATTTTCTGCTTCCTTTTCAGTATTTCTGATTGAATTATCTATATATTTTCCCAAGAATCTCTCTAAGAGTAACTGAGTCACTGTATGACTGCAATTTTTTTTCCCAGGAGTTAGTCGAATTTTGAAGGTAATCAAAAGAAATATTTTAGAAATACAACTCATGGCTCTGGTCAGTGTGATAGCTCACACTTGGCATTTCAGCATCCATGATCTCCTCAGGGATTGTACTGTATTTTAGCATGTGAGAGCGCTGTTTTAAAAACATCTTCTACCTAAAGACTTCCTTGCTGCAAGATCATGCTGCCACCAGCTTCCTTCCTCCCTCCAGCTGTTTCTTGTCTGGAGATTGAATGGCAGCAATACTATGGTTTCTCAGTACAAATATTACATTTTGTCACATTTGTTCCTTCTTCCCATTGCTTAGTGTCCTTGTTTTTTCTACGTCTGGCTTTGCCCACCCTGCCTGTGGTGGGAGTGCTGGAGTTCCTGGTCTCCATCCAACCTTGTGCAGTCTGTGGAACTCTCAGAGCCTGTTGCCTTGACCTGTCCTCATTCATCGAGATGACAGGGGAAAGAGCCAGGCCATCAGTCACAGATCAGTCAGCTGAGGGAATGATCTGGAAACCCGCTGGATGTCAATTAACATATAGCTTTAAGGGCCAGAGTTGTAAGAATAAAGCCCGAGTCAGGCAAACATGTCAATTAAAATGGGACAACAGGATGGCATGTTGATAATTCAGGATAAAATGGGTCTCGGGTGGTCTCTAGTGTAGCCCCTTACTCAAACTTGGATCACCTCTCGGCTCAGACTAGGTTGCCCAGGATTTTATTCAATTGGATCTTGAACATATCCAGGGATGGAGACTGCATAGCCTCACTGCACAGCCTCATCTTCCACCGTCCTCATGGTTGAGAAAGCTGTTCTTTATGTTCAGTCTAAGCCTCTCTTTTCAATTTATGTCCAGAGTCACTTATCCTTGTGAAGTGATGCTGGCTCCTGTTTCTTGATACATATTAGGAGGCATCTGTGAGGTCACCCTGAAGCCATTTCTCCTCCAGGTGACGTTCCTCAGTCTCTCCTGCAGATCAAATGATCTGGCCCTGAATATCTTGAGGTCTTCATTGAAGTCGCTCCAGACTGTGGGTGTCTTTGCACAGTGGGGGAACAATCCTGTCCAGGTGCCATAGGGGCATGTCAAAGTTTAGTTTTGCCTGGCATGATTGGCAGCTAAACATGAGCAGCTGTGAAACCAATTCCCTTCCACTCTCAATGCCGGGAAAGGGGAAAGGGAAATGAAATAAAGAGACTTACGAGTTGGAAACTAAAACTAAAACAGGTTTAATGAAACAATAATAATAATAAAGTGAGAAAACATATACAGATACAGGAAATTGAACGCCAACACCACCACCAATGCCTACATCACCACTAATGTTGCAGAGCAGGCATGGGGAAAGGTCCAAGCTGGATGCTGGACGCTGGACGCTGGACTCAGGAACTAGATTCAGGAATGCAAGGATTCAGGATAAAGAGCAAAACAACAGACTGAATGCCAGCCATCAGGGAAGAGGGCTTGACCCCTGTGATCCCTCATTTTATATCGATTACTTTGTCTGTCGCCAGGTGCCAGCAGATGGGGAGACCAGGGGATTCAGAAGCCAGTTATTGGGCAGACCAGGTGTTTAGACTCAGCCTATATATATACATGCATATATTTGCATGTATAGAATTTTCACTAATAGAATTTCATCCTGAGCTTTCTGCATGTGTCAGGATGATGACATTAGCAGTGTTTATGTTCATGTAAGTGCTGAGTGTATTGGTTTGTGTTCATCTGTGTAGCTGGTTGTGGGTTTAGACATATATGTATGCATGTTTGTTCACATGTCTAATGGGAATGCACCTTCAGCCTTGTTGCTGGTTGGACTGGGGACAAGGATTTAGAGCAGCCTCACATCTGCAGGGCAGTCACATCCTGCAATCCACTCACTGTCTGTGTACTGGTTCCATGGCTATGGAGGTGGCAGTGTCCAGGCTGCACACTCAATGTGCCATCTAGCACTCCATCAAAGCAGGCAGCAGTTTCATATTGTTATAATATTCTCTTTTTCCCATGGTTGTTTCCAAAAGCAAATATTAAAACTTGAGGCAGCTGAATGTAAGACAACCTTTCACCCAGTCTGTATCATAACAGCTTGGGGCATATCCGTGCCCTAGAGTTTAATTTGGCAGCAAACCAGGGGCTATACCTACATTAATAAACCAACAAGCAAGGTAGGAGTATGGCTGTGAGCAGTGCCCTGTGGTTGCCCACGCTGTATCAGCGTTACCCGGCACCTGGTGCTGCTCTGGGCAGCGTCAACTTGGATCATCCCCTATTCAGCAGTTATCATGAGGGGATATATCAGCCTCTACAGAATTTTACTGTCTTCATTAGTGATAAACTCATGAAATGTGTTGACAATTAGAGTTATTGTGTTTTCACAGTGTGACTATAACAGTTTGTAAAAGATGTAACTGAATGATTTGCTGATACCCATGTTAAATATAGAATTTTTCTTTTAATTTTGCACTGTTTTTAAATCACATCTGACATAGCTCTCTGAACCTAATTTTCCTTCACCTTTAGGAACACAAATATTCAATCCCATACTCCTACAAAGCGCAAGGCTTTGTAGAAAAAGCAACATTTTGAATTGTTTTGTCATGTTTCCTAGAAAAGATACGTGTCTTTGTCATATATTATTTATCTTTCAGTTAGTCTTTACTACCTTTGATAGTTTTTACTATCAAAACTCAAATCATGCTGTGTTCTTAGGGGGACAAATATTGATTCTGAACTTGTATGTGTAGGTATTGTCAAACATGCCACATAAAAATGAAGTTAGAAGGATATCTTTCAGTTCAAAGTTGTCTTCTGCGTTGACAAAGTGGACAAACTGAACTGCACAGGAATACAGTTTTAAGAGATTAATTTAAATCAGTATTAAATAGTGAAAATCATATGCAAAGCTCTTTGTTTCTTTTCCTGAGGCTCACAAATTTTCTTTGAACTTCAGATTTTTTAGTTCTTCAGCTATTTTCTAAAACCTCTTGCAAATTATAAAAGCCAATGTTCCTAGAAGATTCCTGACTACCTGTGTGCTGAGCCTCTTCAGAAATCTGGTTCAAGATCTAGATCCAGGGCATAACACAAGGAAGAATTCAGCTGCTCAGGAAAGCCTAAGGAGCTGTGCTTCTTGTAACTGCTTTGAGGTTTGGATCTCACCTTGATTCTCCTTCCAGGAACATGAAAGTCTTATTGATGCTGTTGCTAACCATTCTGGACATGGTCTCTTAATTTATTTGGGTGAAAATATTTAGATTTATTTTGGTATTAATGTGAGAGGAGAGGAGGAAAAATAAATGCCAATTTCTATATCGAGCAGAAACACATTTAATGACCAGAACTCATGCCTAGTTATTTTGAAAATATTGATGGCTTAAAATTATTCTATTAAACAAGTGTGTGAAATTCCCTCTGTAATCTCCAAAGAAACAGTGTTTAGCCTGAAAAGGAACTATCTGCTCTCTGAAAGTTCTAAGAGTGTTTTATCCCAATCTCCTACGGAAATCTACTGGGTTTGTTTCCTCCATTCCATAGTAGGGAAATCAAACTAACAAGTTTATTCAGGCTGGTAGTTGACTGGAGAAAGAGCAGCTCAAATAAAGGTTGCAAGTAAATAAAAGAAGCCAAACCATAGTTTTCTGTTTCAAAAGGCAGCAACCAACTGGTCAGTTATCATGACCCATCTACAAAACTCTTCTTGCTCACTCACAGAATTTAAGGGCACAGGAGAACTGGATAAACTAAACATGAGTGCAGTAGGAATATAGGTTGGGAATTAAGTTTGTGGTAGTATAGATACCACAAGTGTGAGAGAAAACACTTCTGGAGGAGGACCCTCAGATGAAAATCTAAAATAAATCACATTTCATTAGATTTGCTGCTCACGAGGTAATTAAGTCTGATTTCTTCCCTTTTCAAAACAATAACTGTTCCCATTTCCTTCTTAGTTCCATAATATTATAATGGATATACAAGAGAAATCCCGTACAGTACCTAGTGATACTTGAAGTAGTTACTAAGCAGAAACAAGAGTGAGCCCACATCCCATTTCCTTATTACCCTGCAGACACCAAGTACCCATCTTCATAGGAAAGGCAGCAATTCAGTTTTATATACACTATTCAATTTGCTAGTGGGATGCTTTGATTTAAGACGTGCACACAGGCCAGTGAAGTTTTACAAGATGGCATGAACTCAATGGGACCATGTACTCAACTTTGTGAACTGGGTTGAGGATCTGCCTTCTTGTGAGCGTGTTGCCTGTGATCTAGCTTTCTTTTTTTGTAGTAAGTAGAAAGCAAACCACTTATTGATTATTATTTTTTCTTTTCTTCCATCAGCTGAAGTGCTTGTACATGCAATTTCCATCTTTAATTTTGTAGTTATTGCGAAACACTAGTTAATTTGTTTTCTCTAGTCCATTTGATATTCACCACCTACCTTTCAATAAAAAAATCCTTACATATGTAGGGAGGGATTTGCATGGATTGTACTTTTGTGTTTACTGTTAAGCTGACACCTTTAAAGAAAATTGGTCAGGTACCATACTGGAGTAGGTAAAATGATGAAATCTGCAGCTTGCTTCCTCAGAGCAGAAAATCCAGCCAGACTTAATCCCATAATCACCACATTTATACTTAACTTTTTCTTTTTTTGATACTATAAGTGCTGGTGTTTTGCAAATCAATATTAGGCTAGACATGTCTCTATGAAGCCATTTGCCTGATTATATTTTTACACTCCTGACCTCATTTGTCACCTTCTTTTCCAGCACGTAACAGTACAGTTCAACTCTGATTTTAATCAGTAGGAATAGCTAGTCTTTCATTGCCATTCTACTTTTGCAAACTTTACAGATCAGATGTTAAAAGGAAAGGTAGTTCCTAATTTTCCATCTGTTGCATAGAAAAGGACATTGAAAATCTCTTAGTGTTCTGCTCCTGAGTATTCAAGAAAACACTTACCTTTTCACTCCAGAAATGTTAAAATTTGCAAGTGACTAAGAGGCAGATATTCAGCCTATGCACATTTTGCTAAGCCAGACTAAGCTAAAAGTTAATGGAAGTAACAACCTTTCTTAGTAGAATTTTTTTAAAATTAATACAATAAAACCCGAATATATCTTATTGTTCTTAGTGATGTTTAATCAAAATACAAAAAAGTTAAAAACGTATAAAAATTTGCAATTTTATTGTCCTTAGATCATAACCTTAAAAAAAAGAAAGAAAAGATACATACATACAATTATCAACATTTCAATCATTGTTTAGTCTTTTCCCATCTTGACACCACAAAATCAGCCTGAACTCTGAAAAAAAGAGGACATACACTGAAAATATATGAGTTTTTTGCATGTTTCTGTATCTTATTTTTGCTGAAAACTGATTTTTCTTGTATTATTCTGCTACCATACCCACTGTGAAGCCTCCAAAAATTTTGAGCATAGCTGGTAAGATTCAGATAAACCTGCTGAATGAGGAAGCTGCGTTTAAACCAGACAAAAGGCTTTCTCAGGCTTGCAAGTAAAATTAAATTCAGTAAAATCCAAAATCAAGTGGAGCTACCTGAATGGCAAGTGTAAGATTCCTTTATACAAAAAACGGCACATTTTTGACAATGTCAACTTGTAAAGCTAAAATATACGAACAATTACTCTTAGTGCTTAGCAGTCTCAGTATTTAAATGTACAGAATTTCTAATTGTTTCCATAAGGAACACAAACGTAAGTACACAAACACCACATCTACATATACCTGCAGCTAAGATAAAAGACATGATGATAAAAAAAGACATGTTTTGCTTATAGAATTCTAACAAGTTAAGGAAAAAAATTACTCCATTTTTAAATTCCAAAAGGCAAATCTAGAGGAAAATGTAATATTGCATTTGCTTCCTTATCTTAAATAATATATTTTAACCCTTAGATTAAATAGGTTTTTCTTTTCAAAAGTGTCAGTCTACTGGAGAACTTACAGCCTATTTTGAACGACTGAGATTTGACTTATCTCTCTGATTTTGGGAAGCTACATACAGAACTACCAAAACTCATAAATTAATCTTTATAAACATAGACCTTTGCACTGTATGGACTGGGTAGACAGCTAGAAGCCATTCCTCTCACCTCTCACTCTCTGACAGTGCCCAGGACTTGGTCTGTAATTTTTTTTTATTTTAGAAAACATCTTCCTCGAAGTCTGTTGGTTTTTCTTTTCCTCCGGTCTCCATTCCACATGTGAATCAAGGGTGACTAAGCAAGAGGACAGCATTGCACGTAGTGGATGGGTAATTTCATCATCAGCAATTTCCCCGCAGCTCCCAAGTATCTGTAATCTGGTCCTGGTGCCTGATTATTGTTCACTGTATCACCTCTCTCAAAATGCCTCTTCCACCAGTATTCCCATCATTTCCTCAGTTTCACCTCATAAAGACAGGGTTCAGTTTAGGAACCTCTCTACTTGCTTCACCAATACTAATGATTGATCCAGCTTTTCCTTTGAAATCAACTTGTTTTGAATGTTCTCTTTATTACCTCTTGATCTCACTAAAACCATAGCAGGCTTCTTGTTCCTTAGTCTGTATCTTTCTGGAAGCCTCAGGTTTAGCTAAAGACAGTATCCTTTCAACTGATTTTTTAAATTCCTTTTTGATTCTAATCCTCTATTTTATTTTTCTCCTGTGTTTTCATTCTTACAAGGCTGTTGAATGTGAGTGTTGACTGCACTCATAAAATAAAACACTTCTCTGTTTACTTTTTCATAGCTGCTTCTTTGAACGTGTTGTTTGCACTATCCATGGCTACAGGCAGGACTGCTGTGTCTCTTCCAATGGATTTTTATGATTTGCTGTTCCAAGAAACTATCATTGTCTCTAAACCTGGTCATATATCGCATGTGAAAAAGTCCTTTTTTTCAAGTCACTAAGTCCATGTCTACTTGCAGTATTCAGTTCATGCTTTCTTTTACTGCTCTGTTAGCTCTCTGTGCTAATCTGTGAGTACAAAATATTCATCTCAGCTGTGTTTCTAAAGGCATTAATGCTTTGCTTGAAAGCAATCTATTCTGTTAATGTCTTCTGAGATTTTCACATACATCTTTGCAATCATTAATGATATTTGTCTTTTAAATAAGCTTAAACCTTTTTATCTCCGGTGTGATGTTCATAATATTCTGGCCGTTGTAACTAATTTTGTTAGAGCAAAGCGTGCTGTTGAATGTGAAATGATTATTTTAATTTGAAGTAAGAGTTAGTGACATTTAGAATTTTCTTTGACTAAAAAATACAATTTAACATAATTTTAAGACAAACGACACTGTATGCAAATTCACATTAGATGTATTTAATTCTCTTGTATTCTTATTAAATATTGTCTGACTATGATTTAGCAGTCATACGCCATTCAGCATGAAACTCAAGAGCTTAAATCGTGTGTCAAGAAAATGTAACCAAGTTCAAGCAGAATTCTGTCTTTAAAACTACCTATCATATGCGGTGTAGATTATGTACTTCTGGCTGTTTGATCTCTTTAAACATATTCTTCAATGGCTAGATAGTTTCTATTGAAGCCCCAAATCTGACAAAATAATTAGAAAATATATTGTTAGAGCTGTGATGAAACACAGGTTTCTTACTTTCCAATCCCATATTTCTCAGACTGAGCAAGGTGTCATTCAGCAGTTCTATATGGGTTTGGTTTGTCTTTTTCTTTTTGTAATAAAGATGTCATTTGCAGCAAGAAGCATCCTAACAAGGTTGTATTTCTAGCAGAGATATGGAACTATGGAAGTGTATATGGTGTGCATACTTCTAGATGTGCAAACTCAAAAGAAAAACAACATTTAGGTGCCACAGGCAGTGGGAAGGACAGTTAAGATGGTAAGAAAGTGCCTATTTGGTCAAGAGCCGACCAGATAGGTAGACTTGTTTTGTTTCATTCAATAAGCAAAGGAACGATATTTAGATCAGTTTTCTCTTAGGGAAGGAGAGTAATTAATGGTAAAGAACGGAACTGATATAAGACTGGAAGGCATAAAGAAAAAGTGAGAAATAAATACAATCTTTTCAGTAAAAGACTTTAAACTATGAGAGAAACAGAGTCTAGAGCACTTTTAAGGAGCAGCCTCTTGCTTTTAACTTATAACTTAGTAATACATAGGAGGAATTATCTGATTTGACACCTTCTCCCAAAAGATGTGATCTATTCCTGTAATCTTTTGTTTCTGTTTCATAGCAGATTATCAACTGGCTTAATATCTACATCATAATTTTATTTGTAATGTACAGTCCTTCTTTAATATTTAGTGAATCTTCAGGAGAGAAATATTCCTGGGGGTATTTTAGATTTGCCCAGAGTGATGCTATGTTGTTCATTACTCTTGTTCGAAACACCTACCTTCTTTTCATGAGGCTGATTCTTAGAAGTGTTTGTTATTTGTCATCTTTGGTGGGCAGATTTCCTACTTTCACATGCTTTTAGCTGGTTTATTCAAGAAATGGAACATCGTCTGCTCTTTAACAAATAGGAGCTGCTTGAAAATCTCATCACATTGTTTCTTCTACTGCAGTCTCCTAACCAAAAACTCCTTTTAGCTTATTCAAAAACACAAAATTCTTTGGTTTGACAAGACTCACTATAAGGACATAAGGTAAAAAATGGATATTCTAAGAATGAATCTTACATGCCCCTTAAGCCTACTTGTTGTTTCTGTCACAATTTGTACATGTTGTTGAAAACTCATCTGATTGTATGTCATAAAAACCTGATGCCATGTATGTACATCTATGGCACTATGACACATGACTGAAAAAATATTTCTTTATCTGTATCATTTGAAATAATTTGTAATACAGAAGTACTGAACCAGTAAACAAATATACAGGCATTTCAGTGTGTGCAATGTGCTAACTAGATATATCTTCTTTCAGCTGCACTCCCAACATTTGCACAAAACCAGAGTGTTAGCATCTATAATCGTGTATAAGCAAAAAGTAACTCAAATAAACTAGAATGTGGTGAGAAAAGAAAAAACAAACAGCTGTACTTAAATAATTGTTATATACTGAATACATTCGGAATAAATTGTTCAACCCATTGGTCAACAAACCTGTCCAATTTTTTACCATTCATTTCCTGAATTTACAAGAAGTATTTCTGTATCTTGGATGATGTGTTCCTGGCATTAATGCTCTCATGACCACTCTAAATAAATAGTTGAATGCAGTGAGGATTGCAGGTGTTACTAAGTTAAATGCAAGCAGCATCATATCTAAATATGAGCAGCGGCATGTAAGGCATAGTCATATAAAGGAGAAATACAGAACAGAAGGTATTCATCATTTGCCTGCAATACTTCGAGGGTATATTTTCCTTTTGGGACTGTATTAATGTATAACTGTTCTATCTCTACCGAGGCAAGTTTTTGAATGTGCAGAATTCTTAAGTCCAGTTTTTCACCTTTCTTTGTTGTACTTGACGTATTTGATGGTGTTCATCACTTTCACAATTTCACTGATTTTTTTTACTGCATATCTCAATATATTTTTCTGATCCACACCATCTACGACTACAGCATTAAGAGATGTCACTGACTGAGAGCATGTGCCTTCTACAAATAGCAGGTGTAATTCTCTTTTTTTTCTCCTATATTGTCCAATAACTTTTTTATTGTCTGCCACAATGAAGTTTTTAGTGTCAAAACTACAAATCATTTTTGGACTGAGTAGATAACACTGGCACTTTTCTAATTGAAAAATAAACTTAATTAATATTTCAATCTGCATGTTGAACAAGTGGAATACCTTGGAAAATATGTCTTGATTGGGATGTCTTCATAGGAAAGCTAGAAATTAATTTTATGCAATAAACTCCAGCTAAATTACTTTTTTAGTATTTTTCCCAAGAAGATCTACTTAGAAAGCTTCAGATTATTTACATGTTTAATTGTCAGAGGAATAAACTCAGAGATCAGAAAAAATTTTAACTAGACCCTTCAGAAAAGTTTATTTTATATTTTAAATTATTCCAACTCTGAAGACTGTGAGTTGTTAGGGTGATTTTTACACAACTAGAATTATGGAAAAGGAACTTGGCAAAGTTTGTATAACAGTCCCAGTGATTAAAGGATCAGAAACTGTCTTTATACGTATTTGAGAGAGTGTATTGCCAAGACTTCACACCTTCTCCCATATTATCTTTCTTTTGCAGAAGCCTATGTTAAACTCTGCTGGTAGTATTTCCTCTCTCTGTCCATATAGATATACAAATTAATTTGTTTTCCTCATAGGTAATTATCTGAATTATTATTTTTAATAGGATAATAAAATATAGAGCCATGTATTAATATACATTTTATGTCTTCTGTATTATTATTGTTTCTTACAACTACAAAGATATATATTGCATAGTGTAGTATCTATAGTTTAGCCTGGAGAGATGAGATCTTAATTTTAAACCCACAAGTCATTTACTATATTAATGAAAACACAGCACCGAAAAAGTTAGAACATTACACTAACCTGGACACTATTATAGCGTTTAACGTATTAAGGAAACACTTCCCATTTTTGTAGCTGAATTCCATAGGAAAAAAAACCAAGTAGGAGGTTCAGTTGACTAGGATTAGATTTTTACTTACATAATTTCCTACAAAAATCCACATGCATTTTGTTGTATGTAACAGTAAAAAGCATTCGTTGCATCCACCACAAAGTACATAAAGTTTTACTTTTCACAATTTTCATTTGATCTTATTTCTCATAGTCTGAACAGCCATGCAAGCACTTGTGCAGTGATAGCGTAAAAGTTAGTGCAGAACGTCTTTTCCTTCCCCATTCCCTCCCTCAGCACTGCAGTAGTTCAAATAATTGTATTGAAATATGTCACATCTACTCGTGGGCAAGAAGAGATATTTTTGACATATTTGAACATTGCCTGCTCAACTCAATTTTTTATGAGTATGGGAAAAAAATTACTTTAATTAAGTAAAAGTTCCAATTTATTTTTGCATCTCTATCTCAGGAATTTGTATATAGATTTAAAATTGTCCATCTTTGTCATACTCAATGCATACTAAGAAGAGGGGGGGAGCTCTATATCACCAAAAGTGGGCATATCTCTAACGGACAAATAAGGAAATATTTTTCCCTATAGTCTCTCTTTTGCAAATTCTAATCCCAGGAGAGCTGTCAAGCAGCAACAGCAGGCTCTGTGTAGGTGAATGAAAGAATATGTTTGCTGAACACCCATAGCACCCACCAGCTAGAAACTTTCAGCCCATACAATTCAATGTTTTATCCTTATCTTATTTTCCAATTTGGTCTGAAGGCAGTGATGTATGCAAACTAAGAGCACTGGCAAGTCCTTCTTGTCAGTGCACTGCACAGGAACAAAGAAAAAGTGAGGAATCTCATGTAGTAAGGGAGCATTACAAATACCACACACTAAAATTCCCTAAACTAAATATCAGCCTGTCTGTTTATCCTAAAACACTTCAACCGTAATTTTTTTAAAATTAGTTTTCCTCACACGTAAATGTACAGTCAGTATTTTTAAGCTGCTCCATGCAGCAAGAACGTATGTGTATCCTCTTATTTTTATAGAATATATGATCTTCTGAAATGAAACAACAAAAAAGATTTCCCATTTATAGTTCTATGGGTGTCTTGAGCTGACAGACATGAAAGAAATCCTCTTCACGGACAGTAGAAGGAGACAAAGCTCCTTTTGCTCCTCTTTGCATCTCTGATTGTGGGTAGAAGTATGGTAAATACTAAAACCTTAAAAATTTGTTTTATGCCTTGCTTTATATATTTACTACTTTCATCACAGACAAGCTGAAATTCTGTAAGGTACAAGGATGATGTGGTGAATAGCGCTAGTGACAGTACGTGAATGTTTCCTGTTTCCACACAATAGCTTTGGAGTTACTGGGAGAAACTATTGCCAAAACTTAATATTGTATTGTTAGTACAAGATGGTAAAATGCTTCCAGAAGGTAAATTTCATCTCCTGAGACCAGCTGCCAACCAATTCCAGCACTTTGTTTTGATAAACCGTCTTTGTCACTGATTGCTTTTGTTTGTGAAAAAGCAGCCGTAATGGATTGTCAATGAAGAGGCAGTCAGACAGCAGCAGGAATGAATAAAGTCAAACTTTAAATGCACCTCTGTTTTCAAAGAAATGCTCTCATGATGAACTTTCTGGATGTCAGGTGAGTTCTTTCTTCTTAGAGCTTTCAATGGATAAGTCTGTAAATAGCTGTAGTTGTAAGTATCCCTATGAAGAGCTTGTTGGAATTGGTTGTTGGGTAGCAATAAGTTGCTTTACAATGAAAATCAGAAAAGCTCAAGCACTAGGGCTATGTCTGTAAAAGTGAATTAATGAGGATCCTGATTGTCTGTACCATGGATTGTTGAAATAGTCCACAGTAGGTTTTTTTTCCTGGATGAACTAGTGCTATCCCAAATAATTGCTATGTGTATATGTTTGAGTAAAGAGACATGAGAGACTATTTCCAACAGTCAGTTTGCATCCAGCCACTCAGATGCAGAAAGCAAGAATATTTATTTACACAAATGTAGTCTGCTCTGCAACAGCTGATCTCAGAGCCAGTTAATACTTACAAGCACTTAAATTTATTATATGGGTTTATTCTGAATGAAACAGACAGCTCTGTGATTGCTTTACTTTTTGTAGTTTCTGAACACATTACAAAAATACCTCAAGAAGAGGAATGGAGACTTTAGAAGATCCACCACAATGAGAACTCTGAAAACAAGTGAAGAATGTTCAAACAAAACTTCATTCCATATTTCCAAGCCATAAGTTACAGTAAAAGGGAAAATAATGAGAAAATAGCTGTCTTTCTGGCACTAGCTGGTTCTTTAGCACATGATAGTTAGTTTCATTTAGCTCCTTTAGAAATTATTAACTCTCAAAATATATTACTTCGAACTTGAGGAGAACTATATATTAGGAACATATAATAATTGTAAGCTGACTCTTCCAGAGTTCTCTAACTCACTGAGTGTTTCTTTAGGTTTTGAATTAAATACTGAACTGTTAGAACTTTATAGAATGGTTCCAAAATGCCATCCATGCCTAGAATTTTTCAAAAGTTCCTACAGATTTCTCACAGTCCAACATATGAACAAGTAATGCAGTGGTCCTGTTTTAATGTCACTGCACTTTGGGAGCAGGAAAGTAGAGAAAGAGACTTTCTCAAACAAAAGTCAAGTTCACGAAACAATGAAGGATAGGAACATCAAGTCGAAATCAAGTCAAATGTATTCATGTACTGTTTCAGATTATGAAAACCATGGGAGGAAAATATTAAAATTTATAAAAACTTTGAATGTTTTTGCTGCTGCTTTTTTAATTTTCCCATAACTGAAGGTCAAAGTACTGCTGGCTCATGCAGTGCCTTAGGCTTTTTGCTCCCTCTCTCTTATGGGGCAGTGATGACCTACATCCAGGCAGAGTTTTGCAGGGATGGTGCCCAGTTTTAATGACCTTGGCCTATTGCACATGGCCTCTGTGACTAGAGGGGACTACATACACTCAGCAGACTGACTGACCTCCAGGGAGCTCTAAGGATATTAACCCAATTTTCAGAAGAGCTCAAACTGTCAATCAAAGATGCCCGAGTAGACACAATTAACAAGTGTTTCCTGTTATTTCCATTTCTTATTGCAAATTGCCAAAAAAATTTCATGTCATATTCTGAGAACTGAATCACTCAACTCATATATATATTGAAAGACATGAATATTAGATATAAAAATAAAACTGTAATATTGCATACCATTGAGCTGTTACAGCTAGTCAGTATAAAGGAAATTGATCATTTCAAGCACTCATTCAGCAAACAATTTAACAGGGTATTGTGCAATGTCTTTTTTCGTTAGAGAAGAGGAGGGAAAGCAAGTACAGCAAGCAAAAAATATGACTTTCATTTGCAACTGAGACTCAAGTAATTATGTTTACGACATGAATTTTAAAATATTCTTATTATTCAAATTTTAGTCTTCTTTTAAATAAGACTTGCATGCTGGTTGAAAAAATATAATATATTTGCATAGGAATCACTGCAGCAAGCTGAACTCTTAATTTTAAGACATTTTAATCACTTTCCTGGACTGATAATTACTTGTAGTTGATATATTTGAAGTAATTCCTTGCAGCAATTTAATATATTCACATCAATTGATGTTTTCCCTGGTACCAAGAGGTCATATACATATGATATCTCTGGGAGTGGATAAATCATATTTTTTATCAAACCCTAATAATTAACAGGAAATCTTAGTCCGTGTTGCTTGAGCTCCAACAAACATAAGCTTATAAATACTTGTAGCTCTGGGTAAGGTAAATATTTGATGTAATAGTGATAAATCAGCTTTAGGGATATACAAGTCAGCTTGTGATATGTATGTCCTTAGCCTATATCTGTACTATAGATATTAATAACAAAGACAAGGTCAATTCTATTGCATCTGCTGTTGTTGCTTCATACTGCAGGCAGATATCCTGGAAGACAGATCCAGCAGAGCATCTAGCTAATGAACCCCCTTGAGACTGATGCTTTTCATAGACTGAAAAACAGGAGATTGCTGTTATTAAGCTCAGTGCTCGAAAAATAGTTAAGAATATGTTTGATTCCTAAAATATGTTTAAAAGGTGATAAAAATAATGCTATTCAACGCAAAGAATCTGTAACAAGTTCTGATTTAAACCTCTAATTCTTTTGCAGACTCAATGCATGAAACAATGATTGGATTTTTAAGACTACTTATGAGTTTTGCTTTATAATTTTTTTCCTCTCAAAACTGCCTCAGAAACACAAAAGGGGTCATTCTAAATTACAGAAAAAAATATTTTTAACTGGTGCGAAAGAACAAAAAAAATGGTTCAGGAATTCCACTGCTTCTTAACTGACACTGACTTTTTGGGGTCATGTGGAATAACTGTCTAGCATAGAGTTATTTAGAGAAGTTGTAGTTTTTTTTCTGAGAAATGAAGTTTAGTGAGCAAACTTCACTAATAGATAGAACGTCCAAAGAATAAGTTAGCTAAGTGCATTGCACTCAGAAATATAAAATCAGCTGTTCTGGAGTGCTCTGAAAACATTTCAGAGGATGCTTGGTGCAGGACTGATGGGATTTGAGACACAGAGGTAGCCAAAGTATGTATTTGAGTAAACTTTGCAAGGTTATATAGGTAATGCTATTTGCAACCCACTGCAGTTCCTGATCTTTAGCTTAATCTTGCAGTTAGCTGGATATTTGGTCCTAATATAGAGTGCCTAGTATAGAGTAGACAGTAATAGGAAAGAAAAGTATGCCAAAATGAAATATCTTACATGCTCACTAACATCTTTAAACTTGCTATTGTAACTGTAAGGGCAGAGCTGAAAGATAACAGGCTAAAATGATGAATGAAGTAAAGACATTGCTGAAATATTAGAAGTATTTATGGTAAGGTGGGAAACAAACTCTAAAAGAATCTTTGCTGCAGAAGAAATAGGGGATATTTGTGAACAACCAGCTTTATCCCCAGAGTGTGAGTGCTGGCCTGGAGAAAATTCTCCAGTGGTATTTGCATTCTACTCATTCTGCATAGTTTGCTTACATAGAAAAACATTTAACTTTGAAGAAATTAAAATATTTTCACCAAAAACTGAGGAAGAATAACTCAAAAAGTATGGGCATTTTCTGGCATTCGTAGGAGACTGAAAACTTGGTGGAGAAATGGAAATTAAGGCAGTTCAGAAGGCAGAGGTTTAGGAGTGAAGGCTTAATTTTACATTTAATGATTCTTAAAAAGTATTAATTTTGAACAGGGATAACATAGTCCTGTACAGGATTGTAACTGAGTACAGTTGTTAATGTCTGTATTGCCAAAGTCATGAGAATAAAAAACGAAACTTAGAAATGTTCTTGGCATTATTTCATTATTTGCTTTCATAATTATAATTATGTTTTGCTTTCTTTCAGCATACACATCAGGACTAAACTCAGTTTTGCCCTGATGCAAAAAAGAGCATCTTGTATTTTTCACTCCCCTTTTTCCTTTTTTTCTTTTTCTTTTTTTTTTTTTTTTTTGGTGACACTAATCAAAGGAATCTGGAGAAAAAAAGAACAAGACCAATATTTTGAGGGCATGAACAAAGAAAGCGACAGAAGACCTCTTTCTGCTATGTGTGGATAACACACAAGTTCTGATGCCAGACAGAGAGACAATAGCAACCTTTCTCTCTAAACAGTTGTTCAAGATGCAACCTGAAGTCTTGCATCTGGACTTTTAACCTCCAGTTTGTTTAGCCTGGATCAAAAGAAGGAGGTCCGTGGAAAAGGCAAGGCCAGACCCTACAGACTCCGAAGTTCCCCAAAGCCACATCTGTGATGGAATTCACACTGGATCTTCTTACGCTGGCTTATCTGAAGTATATAGCCTAGGAGACTGTCTCTGATCCAGTTTCCCTACTGAAACAGTGTCAAGATTCCTTTTCTATCCTCTAAATAAGAGAACTGAGCAAAAGAACATAAGATTTACCCGTATTTTCTAATTTCTAAGCATTTTTAGTACATGATAACATGGAATTGTCCAACCCTGGAGTACCTGACATCGAAGGATCCTGCATGCTGTATGGCAGGAAACACAACTATTAGGCTTCAGCACAAGTGCAACTTATAATAAATACAGTGAGAGTAATTCACGTGATATAACCTCCATTCCTGTTTCAGGGCATTTATGAAAAATGTACAAAAAGGACAAGATTAGGTAACAGGTCTGTGAGTCTTTGTGTTTAAAGTCTTTGTGTGAAAACTCGACATGGTGGCATTTGCACATAAACCTCTTTGTTATCTTCAGCTACTCAGAAGGGTAAGACTTATTTTGGGTATGCAACATCTTTCAGTAAATGCAGAGCTCAGCCCTAAATATTAATTGAACCCCCACATTCTTCCTTTTCTCTGTGTGGAGTCAAGACATTTAAGAAATGGTCTAGAAGGCTTGCATTTTAGCTGAAAAACTGGCTTTGCCTAGTTGTTTTGAATAGGAACTACAGAATTAAAGAAGCTAATTTTTGTGCATTACTTCTTTGCCATAAATTAAATAGTGTCGGGACAGCTACAGTCTTCTGCACTTTCCACAAAGGTCTACGTACTATATTTCATACACTTTTCCGTTACATATGAAATTATTTGTGACAAAAGAAAGAAAACATATAAAAGGAGTAATAATATTCTCACAAGTAACAAGAAGATTTTTTGGTAATAAAAATGATCCCTCATTTCAGTTTTTGTTTGTTAGCAAATGCAATGTAACTAATGCCATAATTCTAAACAGCATTTTCATTTCAATTTGTCACTGGTTCAAAACTGAAATTTGTAAATTATCAGGAATCTTGTGAAAGTGGTACGTACAAAATAACAGTAACGAGAATCATAAATTTATAAAATATCTCCATATATCTTTGTCACATATAAACGAAATACAGAGTCGAAGTGTTAAGTGCAGTTCTTAAGCAGGCCTGTCTTGTTTTTAATTCTAGAGGCTTACATGAAATGCAAAATGCGATAAAAAGTGCATTTGTTGGCAGTCTTCTTAATCATCATAGTAGTTACCATTGGCCAGACAAGTACTTATGAAGTATGGCATTGCTGTCGGCAAAGCTATTTATCTGTATGACACTGTATGTCACTTTTGAACTTCGACTTGACATCCATAAAATTACATTTTCATCAAACTGAAAGATCAGGCTTTCTGTGCTGACTCACTTGGGTCAACATTTTGCAAATTACTGGATTTACCACTTGAACCATAAAACCTTTGTGAATAATTTTGTTCATTGATGTTTGATAGCCTAGGGCACAGATCATAATTTCTGAGCTAAAGAAGAGGTGTCAAAGCAAAATGAGTTTCTTTTCTGCATACCAGATTACTTATTCCAACGTGCTTTCTCATACAGTGGTTATTAAATGTCTTACAAACTGTTAAATTAGTTGAATACACAGGCACTATAAACAATTCCCCTAAGACTTATTTTCAGTAGCTGTACAGTAGTTCAAAAAGTCAACTGCCCCAGCAGACCGAAAGCTTTTAATTGATAATAGATTTTTTTCCTGGTGGGAAGTCTTTCGCTTGATTTTCAGGTGGTGTTTACAAACTCAGCAGAGATATAAATTTAAGATGAGCGTGCAAAATAGAAAAACTGCTGTTTGTTTCAATTGACTGGAGTGATTAGTGGTGTTTCATCTGTCTCAGTACCTGCAACTTAGAAATGGATGAGATGGAACACACAGCTGGATAGTTGGTCTTGAAAGAGGGATAGCCCATTGTACCCTACATGCCTTGGTTGCATATCTGAAGTGTTGGCTGGAAGTTTCCACAAAATTTTTATATTAAGAAGTCATATCTAAGCAAATGCAAATTTAAACCTTTTTTGATGTCAAAAAGTTTTCAGTAGAACTAGGCCTTCTGAAATGTCTCTCTCAAATCAAAATTTGTTACACAAACTTTACCATAGCCCAAGGAAGGATATCAGGCAGTTGAATAGTATTCCTTTAAATTCCACATGGATTGGATGTTGGTAGAATTTTCAGGATCCCTTGGGATCTAGTTTAGTCCAGAATATCTCCATCCTTGCCAGACAAACATGTCCTGTCGTTGTCTGTGCATGCTCGGCGAAACCAATATTCTGTGACCAACTCCGTGAATACCCTTTTGGAGAACTTGAAGTGCTTTTGTCAACAGCTCCTGCAGGCTGGTGATCTCCTTGTTGTCCTTCATCTTCCAGGTATTCTTGTTCCAAGAATCAGCAATGACATTCAATAATATCTCATCTAGAGCTCTCTACTGAAGAGCAGATGTGACTGCTGTTCTAACCATTAGCCCGTATTTCTGCATTGTTGTCGTGTATATTGTGATTTCTACATAAGCATGCCAAACAAATCTTAAGCTCAGCTTTGAATTCCAGATGTGCACTGTCTCCATGTGTACCCCATAGTTCGCCCATCCTCATAGTGCTGTGCTTTATATTTGGTGCTAGAATGGTGTTGATAACACACCGATGTTTTGGCTGTTGCTGAGAGCAGTCACAGAGCATCAGAGATGTCTCTCCAACACCCATCTGCAAAGGTCAACAGGCTGGGAGTGGGCAAGAGGTTTGGAGCAGATATAGCTAGGACAACTGACACAAACTGACTGAAGTAATACTCTCTAACATACAACTTCATGCTTAACAACAAAAGCCAAGAGAAAGGAGGGAAAGGGGGAAAGCATCATTTATCTTCCAAAGCAACCACTACACCTACAAAGGCATTCTTTCTCAGGGAGTGTCTGTCATCTCCTGCTAATTAGATATAGAGAATAAATCTTTTTGTTTTGCTTTGCTTCCATGAAAAACCTTTGCTTTTCTTTACTAAAGCACCTTTATTCCAACCCATGAGTTTTTAATTTTATTTTCTCTCCCTGTCCTGCTGAGGCTCAGGAGTAAGAGTGACTTGGTGGGCACCGAGCAGTCAGCCAAGGTCAACCCACCACAGTTACATGTAAGATCATTTTTTTACTGCATTCTTGAAGATCACTGGCAATATATTAGAAAATATGCTATGTCTTCAGCAGGCATTTTGGGGAGTTTATGAAGGCATAGAATTCCCATTTCCCTTGTGTTTTTCACATGCCCGTGCAACAGAGATGAAAAATGAGCTGCCAGATTCATCCATGAAGAAACATTCTGGAGTTCAATAAACTTAGTTTTCCACCTTGTATAGGTGAATGAAATGAAAACAGTTTTCCACAGAGGTAAAACTGAGGACAAGATGAGTGAAAATAAACCAACAGACCTCATGAAATTGAAGCAGAGCTGGGATTTTATTTGCTTTATAACACTGGGCATGATGAGGAAGGAGGAAAACTGATGAAATAGATTATTTACACAAATTTGTCTGCTGTGACTTACTATTCCACTATGTCAGGACAGATGGTTTGGAGACACTATTACTTAGGACTTGGGCTCTGGCTCCCTTTGCGCTTCTCTGCACATATTGGTGGATGTCAAACACTCCCAGAGGGCAGAACTCAAGCTCTGCAATCCAAATTTCAATCAGTCATGGACTTTTCCTATGCATGAATGCAAGGCATGTTACAGAGCTGTTCACAGAGCTCAAAAAGGGGTCAAGTTACTCTTGCAGAATCCTTTTCCCATCCAGTTATAAAGTAAATACAGTTGTTTTCCTCAGTAAAATTGGTTTATGGGCTTATCATTCTGATTAGTTGTATAGGATTATTTCTTCATCGTTGATATTTCTTTAACTACATTCTCTAACACATTTGTATTGACAGGAGTATAGCCACTAGGTTGAGAAATGTGAGTCTTTTTGTTACTTGAGAGATCATATTGGGAGGGCTTTTTGTAGTTTGGGGTATTTTGGGGGTTATATTAATCATAATAATATTGTAATATTAATATTATAATTTTAACCAGTAGGCACTTTGTACTTTGCTATTCTTTTAGAATTTCTCTCTCACTCTTTCATACATAATACAGGATCCTTGTGTTTTGTCAAGTAGGGGTTTAGCATATGTTATTCACAGTTTTACAACTTTGCATCTAATCATATTCAAAGTTGAGTATTAGATTTTTCACATTACTGAAGCTTTTTGGAATTCCCTTTTCATTTATAGTAGTTATGTCAGTGTAGTGGGTTCATAGAATCATAGAAACATTAAGGTTAGAAAAGATGTCTAAGATCATGAAGTCCAACCATCAGCCAAACACCACCATGCTTACTAAACCACATCCTGAAGTGCCAAACTTACAGGTTTTTAACACCTCCAAGGATGGTGACTCTACCACTTCCCTGGGCAGCCTGTTCTAATGCTTCACCATTCTTTCAGCAGAGAATTTTTTCCTAATATACAATCTAAACTTCTTCTGGTGCAAATTGAGGTAATTTCCTCCCTTCTTGTTACCTGGGAGAAGAGATCAACACCTACCTTGCTATAATCTCCTTTCAGGTGGTTGTAGACGGTGATAAGAGGGTTGGACTCCAGGTGACCACAGAGCTGCTGTGTCATTCCCCTTCTCAGCTGGACAGAGGAGAGAAAAAAATAAGAAAAGGCTCGTGGGCTGAGATAAAGTCAGGAAGATATCACCCACCAATTATTGTCACAGGCAAACCAGACTCAACTTAGGGAAATTAATTAATACATTACCAATCAAAACAGAGTAGGATAATGAGAAATAAAACTAAACCTAGAAAAACTTCACCCGCTCAATCTCTTTTTTCCTTGGCTCATCTCCACTTATGGTATTCTCTAGCTCCTCCTTGCCAGCAGCACAGGCCGCGGGTCCTGTAAGGAGCCTGCTCCAGTGCAGGTTTCCTACAGGGTCATGGATTCCTTTGGGCATCTATCTGCACTGGTGTGGTGTCCTCCATGGGTTGCAAGTGGATATCTCTCCACTGTTAACCTCTATGGACTGCAGAGGAGCAGTCTACATCACCACGGTCTTTACCACAGGCTGCAGGGGAATCTCTGGTCTGGCATGTGAAGCACCTCCTTCTTCTCAGACCTTGGTGTCTGCAGAGTTGTTTCTCCCACATATTCTCACTCCTCTGTTTAGCTGTAGCTGGTGGTTTGCGAGAAAATTTTCACCTTATTAAATATGTATTCCCAGATGCACAACCACTATCGCTGATTGGCTCCGCCTTGGCCATCTTGGGTCCATCTTGGAGCCAGCTGGCATTGGTTCTTTTGGACATAGGGGAATTTTAAAGCAGCTTCATCCAGAAGCCACCCCTGTAACTCTCTCCCTGTTACCAAAACCTTGCCACTCAAACCAAACACAGCCAGGAATAGAAGAACTCATATCGTGTTGTTGCTAAAAGTTTTTCCCCCACATGATAGGAAATCGAGTTTTAACACTCAATTTATTGACTGGTCAATTAAACATTTTAGTTTCTTAGCAAACTCTGTGTTGTAATTTACAGTTTGAACCAAGCTCATCATTTATTTACTGTGGTTTATGCAATGATTTTCACTCCTTTCTTCCCCCAGGTTGCTGCAGCTTCTCAAAAGATTGATCTTCAAGCCAACTATCTTTGCATGAAATATTTTTCCTCATGATGAAAACACACAGGCATTGTTGACTGCTGTGCCTGATTGAAACTAATCTGTTGTCTGGGTTATAACATATATTATCTGTACCTATTTTATATATGTAGTTTAGGTTATATGAGGATAATGGTTCCACCTGCTATTACCAACAGCAGTCATCATCATTAAAATAACAGTGTATTCAATCTGTCAACAGTAGTCTTTAAATTATTTTGTTTTGCAAATAAAGTACACTCAAGTCTCTTAATATATCATTTAAGTGTTCTGTAAACTAACAGATCTTTGATATATTTATTTTAGACACATCCTTAGAAATGTATAATCACCGATTGCTTTGGGAGTAAGTTTCTCTGTAAGACACCTACACATTAATTATTCCTTTCTCTATGTATCTAATAAGGACTATGAAATCATCAAATCGAGTGTGAGTTTTATATCCTACTGAATGACATAAACTTTCAGCTTTTTACTCACTGGTTACATTAATAACAGTTACATACCATTGTAGGCTCCAGTCTGAGCCTACTCCACTGAGCTAGCAAAGATTTAGTTTTACTTGTAGTGTTCACTCTGGAGCTTGTGGATTCATACATTTTCCCTAGTATTTCTAAATTAAAATCTCATCACAGTTATTGCTTTCTTCTCCCCTGCAGTAAATAAGATATGATAGAATCATATCTTGTCAGTGGGATTTAAGAAACTACAGAAATCTTCACAGTGGTAAGCTGAGGTGTGAATGTGAAGTGCACTTGCTATTGTGCTTTATGGAGCCACACAGCACCACTCCTTGTACCTACTAATGATAGTCATTACTACATTGTAAATTCACTCTCAAGCTCACTGTGTCCTAACTTCCCCTTTTTCTAAATAGTCACATTTACTAACTGATAGCTATGCCTTCCCTAGCTACATATTTGAGATCTTGACTAAAAATTTATTCTTTTTGTTAGAGGAAAAATATTAAAATGTGCATGGGAGGAAAAAAAAAATGTATTTAGGACAGTAAAATGGTGAGCACATATTTCTGCAATTTTGTTACAAAGTAAACAAACTGGTATTTTGACTGCTTACTTTATTTTTATTTTTTTAGCCTACAAAGACTGTTTCTGCCTTCCCATCAGTGTGAATGGTCAAATCCCCCAGTTTGAAACTGCCAGAAGTTGCCTTTCCAGGGTCACAGGTTCTGCCCAGGCCAAATGGACACTGCATCCAGCTAGGGGTGGCAGGTCAGGGAGAAGGAGGTAGGGACCTAAACTTCTGGGATGTGTACATGTCTTGGGAGATGCATTCACACTGTTTATAGATGGCTTAGAGCATTGGGGCTCACTCAGATTTCAAACACCCGTCTCTCCCCCCAGAAACAGTGTGTAAGGAGGGAATCCTTACTCCTGGGAGAAGTGCATCTAACCCACATTTCCGTCAGGGGTAACTGTGGCAACTATTGGAATTAGAACATCCTGGAATGCATTATAGAAGGTTATTTAGAAATTCATGGATGCATATTAACATTTTCAAGCATCTAGTATTGTATTTTACCTCTTGTATTATGGTTTGTCTGTTGCACAGCAAATATTGCTCTTGCTTACATGGTTCATTGATTGTTGGTTAATTGCATGTTGTTAATAAATCAATAAACCACATTAATTCTGATTTAGTTTAAACTATGTGGACTGAGTAGATTTTGCTTGAGTCAGCCATCTGGTGTTTGTGACTAGCAGGCAAGCTGAGTACTGTTCCTTACTTATTTTAAAGAAACAAATGGTTCCCAGTTAGGGCAGGAACTGGACTCTCCAATACAGCTTTCTGCTCAGTTCTCATTTAAAGTCCTCATTACAGCAGGAGCTTGTAAATCTGTTGATTCATTAGTAATCTTTGTGAATTCATTGTTGTTCTTCTATACCCAGAGGAGAAAGTAGTTAAGCACAAATGCAGCCTATGAAGCTGAATAAACAGAGTTTTGGGATCATTATATGCTGTTATAAAGGGGAATACACTTTCAGAAAAGTAATGAGGTCAGATCAGGTCATGTACTAATCTCTTGTGTAACGCATATATGTGTATGCAACATTTCTGTGTTAATTCAGATAGCAAGTTTTCTTCCCTTTACTGCTTGGCTGCTATACAATAAATATTTTTTATGTATATTTTATATATATACACTTAATTCTAAGCTGTATTATAGTCACGAATGACAGTGTTTTATGTCAGATTGAAACAAAGCAGTACTTTGTAAGTGCAGACTTTGACAGGTCTGATATTTTCAACATTTTGACTTCTCAGGTAGCTAGGTGAGTCTTTTCTTTCTGATCTTCTCTCCAGATCATCCTG
This sequence comes from Tapera naevia, assembly GCA_033556795.1. Taxonomy (NCBI): domain Eukaryota; kingdom Metazoa; phylum Chordata; class Aves; order Cuculiformes; family Neomorphidae; genus Tapera; species Tapera naevia. The sequence goes on from JAUMJJ010000059.1 coordinate 19,523,149, forward strand.
AATTTAACAAAACAAAATAAGGCTATAGCCAAGTGGCCCTGTGTTCATTCTTTTGGGTGGTCTCCCTCCTAAATGGCAGTCATAATCAAATTAAAATAGTTTAATATAACCAAATTCATAACCAAGTTTCATCTGTCATTTCACCTGTCATTTTAAGGGTTCCTATGTAGCACAAAAACTTTTCATTTTTTTCATAACTTTCAGAAGAATGCTCGCTGAGAGAGGCCAGGTCAGGTCAAGGTCCCAAACCTGCAGCTCTGTTTTTATAGTTGTAAGACTCTGCTGGGTGCCCAGGCCGTGTAGCTAATGAAACTGCCAGGCTGACAGCAGAGAGGGCCAATAAGAGAGGCAGGAGGGATTGGACAGAGAATTAAAGGAGGGAAGGAAATGGGAACAAGGTCTGGAATGGGAACTAAGCAAACAGGAGAAACAGGAAGCAGGAACAGGGCTTTTTTTAAGGAGACGGGAGCTGTGAACTGAAGGTGGGACACAAATGAAACAAAGAGCACAAAGGAAAAGGGGAATGAGTCACCAAGTAGCTGAAGCTGTTATGTAGGACAAAGTTATGACCACTAACTGCATTAAATGATGATATTAATCTCAAACCTGAAACCCCCAAAATAAAGAAAATTAAAAGAGCATTTAATTTGATTCTTAAGTCATATGCTTCTTGTCATATAGGAACCCTTTAGCTGCTTGAGTCTGGCTGGGAAAAGATTAATTTCCTGGTTTCAATAGAGAAAGAATTAATTTTGATGAGAAGATGGGAAGAGATACAGATGGGACAACTGACCCAAACTAGCCAAAGGAATATTTGATATCATCATGTCATGCTCAGTATATATGTAAGAGGCATAGTTAGCCAGGGAGCAGGGAGTTGGTGATGTGGCTCACAGCATGATTGTTAATACAGTTCATGGCACTGTTGGCAACATGGTAATCACAGTTCAGTTCCACAGTTGTTTTTCCCACTGCAGTTCAGGTGTGCGGCTGTGAAGCATGGCGAAAGACTCTGCATGGAGAGCAAGATAGGCATTAGTTTTCAGGTGGTGAGCCATTTGCATTGTGTGTCACATGTTTTGTATACTCTTTTATTGCTATTATGGTGGTTGTATTTTCTCTCCTTTTTCTGCCTTGTTAAACTATTCTTACCTCAGCCCATGAGTTTTCCTTTTCTTTTCTACTCTCCTCCCCACCCCATCGGAGAGAGGGGAGCAGGGAGTGAGAAGCCATGTGGCCCTTTGTTGCTTGCTGCTGGGTTAAACAATGACACTGGTGGGAAAACATCCAGGTTTGTAAGGAAGTATTCATCTGCCGTCCTCTGGCTTCTCTTTCCAAAGCTCTAGCTTTATTGTGTGCATGACTTCCAACTTTTGCTAAGGATAAAACAAGAATATTTTAGAAAATAGCTAAACAACCCTCAGAGCAGCAGCCATGCAGTGCATTAGATAAAAGTGCAAATGTGCAAAAAAAAAAAATGTGCTCGTTATAAGAGGCTACATCCTGATATGTATAACCTGCTGAGAAAATGAAGCTAACTTAGGAGTTTCATACCTTTTGAACATTTCACTTTGCAACCTTAATAATTTATTGGTTTGTTGGGAGGTTTCTTGTCTGAAGTTAAATGTATATGTTGCCACAGAAGCCTCAAATTGTTTACAACATAAAAGGACAACTGCTGGTATAAGGACATAGTCATGTACTCTATCACAAAACTAGAAGGCAAGCATATGCTGATAACGCCTTTCTTCCCCACTTTCAAAGTATTGACCACCTGGCAGCTGTCAGGGCACCTTTACAGGGCAACGCATGTCTTAACAGGGTTACTGCTGACAATGCGAAAAAGGAAGCGGCAGGTGATACCTGAAGCATCATATGATACCTCAGAGGCACAAGTAACTAAATTGGGAGGAGCAGGGCAGAAAAACCACTTTAACTAACAAAAATTAAAGGAATGAAATCTTAAAACAATTGTGATGGGCCTTGAGAGTGAGAACAAGGAGGATGACCTTGACACAATGGAACAGGAAAAGCAAGTGCTGTTTTAAGCACTCATGCAGCATCTTAAGCAGCGGTTCTGGTCTTCATGCAGATATTCATACATTCTGACAATTTGGTTAGCATTTCAATTAATAAAACATTTCATGAAAAATCAGTTGCACCTCCACGTTCTGTTCTTTTATGTGGGTTTTAATTACTTATTAAACACTTGCAGCCTTGCTTGGAATACACATCCTGAAAAAATAATTTAGCCTTTCTGAAATGAATCATTAAAAATATCTTCACATACAATTCCCCATCAGGTATACGCACAGAAACGGTCCAATGTGATCTTAACATCCTGGGATTGGTTTAATTTTCATTTTCTGAAGGTACTTTTTTTTCCAAACTTATAGGCAACTTTCCTTAAACTTTCCTTAAAAATTTGTTTGTGAGATAAAAGAAAACTTTTTCTTCAAGAGTTATGGAACCATAATAGTTCCTAGAATTAGAAAGAGTTCTTTATCCACCGGTGGTACAGTGCTGCTATGTAGAAGATAAGCAGGATGACAAGACTCTTTCTCAGCTTTCAGATAATGAGATGAGCATGGTAGGCTTCCCACTAGTCTACAAAAACCTTCCACCCAGACTCTACCTAGACCTAGCACAAAGGCTGAGTGTTCGTAATCAGCCAAAAAGAGTGCACACAAATGTGTTCAACACAACAGTATCTGCCTCCTGGTCATAGGCATGCCAGGCAGTAGTAGGTTGCCTTTGCTCCCGGGGTTACTTCATGCTGTGAAATAAACCCAAAGGTTTATTGAACAGAACACTCACAAGGAGGGATAGTAGCTGCAGGACTCAATGCATCTCTGAACCTTTAATGATCAAGCAATTATATGAACATTGTGTTTCTGTAGTCTACTTGATTCTGACATTTTTATATCAATATTTAATAAAATATTTATTAATAACAACATTGTACAGGTCTACTTGTTACAGCTAAAATCAGAACTTCAGGGAACATTACTACTATTTCATGGAAGCCTATATGGCAGCTAAAATCTCTGATATTTACCATTATCAGCAGCTGAGGCTTCGCACACCTTTGGGACTTGACTTTCAGTTCTACTGGGTAGAACACATTGCCAACACTTGCTTAAACTGAATACTTGCCTTTCTGTATATCTGACATAAAAACATTTGACAAGTAGCAGTTTCATACCAAACTGCATTTTTCTATTGAAGAAATTGACTGGAAGAGCCTAATGTTAGTTCTGGCAAAATTAGAGGTGCCCAATAACAATGAAGCACACAGCTGGCATTACTCTCAGGGTCTCTCAGCACACAGAAGCACATATAATGTGTGCAGGTACTCTGGCACATATGTAATGACCTATTTTCATTGGACAGATTAAGCAATGTGCTGAGCTTGCAAAGTGAGTAGAGCCTGTGGATGCGAGAGGATTTGTTTAAGCCATGTATCCAAACGTGTACTGAAATAGATAAACACCTAGGCTAGGAAAAAACTGGGATCTTGGGATAAAACAAAAAGTGCTCGTGGTACAAATGTCTTCTTCTGATCTATATATAACACCGTAGCAGTTTCTCATTTTATGTAAGAACTAATTTTAGACATATAAGCATTGCTGTCCAGGAATGAAACTTTAAGGCAAAAATTATGTTCAGAAAATGCAATGCAATAAAAACATTAAGTATTCCATTTCTTTTTCTGAATAAAACTTTACGGAAAACACTTTCTGAAGTTTGGACCAATATTTCGTCAAATGCATTTATCCATTTTGTCCAATGTTTCTTAATTCACATGTTGCTTTTGTGCCTAGACTATTTAAGTGCACTATAACTAATGCTGAATGGACGTATGATAAAATGTCTTTTTAGATTTCTTATTGCTTCAATTCAGGTTCTGTATTTCTCAAAACACCGTTCTAATCAAAGAGAAGACATATTTGAAGACTCCTTCTCTTCAATAATATTCATCTTCTGATTTTGCTAGTGCTTGCTATTCAGAAAAAAAAATAATCCAAGAAATAACCAAAGCTGTACCACTCAGATGTTGTTTCAGGCTTCATTTGCAAGAATTACCAATAACATTGGAATAAAATCTGTAGGTTTGGAATTAAAGAGTTTTTAATAGTTTCAGAAAAAATACACCATTAGTCTTGAAATAAAAAAAAGATTCTAAACTAATAGCAGAAAGGGTTGAGGAAATGAGGAACAGTAACGGAGTTTTAATGTTTTAGTATGCTGTCATTTCATTTAGTAAATATATACAAGCATTTTGTACCTTCTTTATTGTAATCAATCCAGCTTTTACAGTGGTTTTGTTATGACCATCAACATTTTATTCCTCTCCACCACTAAAATGCAGAGTATGCTTTATTTTTTTTATAAATACTAACAGACAAAATATAACTTTTCAAGAAATAATCCAATCACATTTGCTTGCTGTAAATCACAGTAGTAACCTCAGGGGTATATTTTCTTAGCGAAAAAGACAAGAACAACTTATTTTTTGGGCAATATATTGAGGAAAGCTTTCCTTTCAGCACAATAAAAATGATATATACTAATATCTTACCTTGTAATTGAACCAAAGAAACAAACTTAATTGTACAAATCTTATAAACCCACACTACTGATTTTCTCCGATGCTTTATCTTCATTTTTTCCTTAATGATTAGATTTTCATTAAGTACAATTTCTCATCAATATGTTACGCAACATTATGTTTTGAGCACATCAGGCTTTTTTTCTTAGAGCATTTTATTACACTGCTTTCTTCCTACATAGGTAGATTAAATTTTTTAGACAAAGTTCACTCCAAATTCAGACGACTGCTAGAATGAGTGAATAATGTTGAATATATATATTTATTAAATTTTGCCTCTCTTTCCATTCATACACTGTCTGTAGCAGGCTGCAAAATGTATGCAAATATATGAAAAACATAATTTTATTTTCATCTATACACACAATTTCTTTGAAAGGCTTTTGTGTATGATTTATTTGCAAATAGCTTGTTAGAAATATTATAGTACTAGGAAAATATTATTGGTACTGTCCACATGGCATATTTCTGTTACTTGATTTGGTTACTTTTAACTTTTGCAGTTGGTATTCCAATGCATTTTTGATAAATCATTTCCACTAAACTAGAAATAAACTTTTATTAAATATTTTATATAAATAGAAAACTTTTAGCATTATTGTGTATTAGAATATATATGAGCAGATTACATTTCCTAAATCTTATTCATCAATGAAAAATAATTAAATCTGGATGGTTTATAAATTTATGGGGTTCTTGTAAAGCTTTCCCTGTAATTGTTTAAATAGCAAATAGAAAAATGTCTGGGTATTGACCAGCAAAATAGATGTGCTTTCCAGCTCACCATGTTGGAGCTTATTTAAAATTACACCTAGCTCAGCTGCACAACTACTTTTTCTGCTAAAACCAAGAAACAGAAGAGAAAGAACATCATATGCTATAGTGTGGACTCAGATCTAGACCACACAGGAGAATTCAGGAGTTAGAAAAGACTACTGGATTAGATGTGATCTTTACTGCTTAGTTGTAATTGCTTAAGGTAACAAAGTTTTCTTTTTCTTTTCTTGCATAAGCATGCAATACTCCTGGTATAAGCATCAATTTTTTTAAAAAACAGTGTGCATTTTCTAAATGTAAAGTTAATTTTACAAAATGACTTGTGAGAATACATTCTAACTGTTGTATATTCAGGGCAAGCGAATGAAGTGAAGGATTAGTACAGAAAAAAATACATTTTGAAAATTTGTTACTGATATTTGCTGTTTATTGCTACATGATAATGCCTGTGAATCTCAGGAAATCCTCTAATATCAGGTGATGATACTTGGGAAGATTATCTCCCCATAGACCCTTGCAAAGTTAGTTCCTTTGTAATCTTGTCAGAGTGTTTGGGACGCAATCGCGGTTTAAAGAATGGTCCACGTGATCACCAGTGTTTTGCAGTTATTTATCTGAATTTAATTAAAACACCTCAAGTCTTGGAAAAAGAGAGTTATTTTAAGGTTTGCATTGCATAGGTCTTGTGAGCAGACAGATATTTTTTCTCTTTGATTTAATGCTGGAACTCATTTACTGCCCTAAATGTACTCATGGATACTTATGGATACTCAGGGAGTGGCTGTGAGCACATTATTTTTTCACTGAAACATAGAAAGGGCAAGATGAATGCTACTCCTCTCAAATCAGCACAGGGGTCAGTGGATACCCAGTGACATGATGGAAATGGTGGCAGGAGTTTCCAGCAGGAGGAAGCATATGTATATCAGGCTGTTGATTATGGGATTGATCTTCTTAATGACTTGACATGGATGACATAACCTTGGTGACATGATGTTGCTATCCAGATATGCTGCTGCAAACTGATAACGCAGTTTAGGTGTTTTTTTTTTCCTCTTCGATTATTGCTTAGACTAATGAATTTAAACTAATACCATAGCTGCAAGCACTTGCTTTGTCATCTTTGATGAGAAGTGCTACATATTTGTAGTCTTGGCTCATTGTATCAGTTCACGCACTGCACAGAAAACTCTGCAGAAAGGCACCTATGGGAAGGAGGAATGTCATGATCCTCTTACAAGAGCATATTTAGATTATTTAATTAGATATGCAGGTTTAAAATTTCTTTGGCAGTCTGCCCATTAGCATTCCTGACAGTATTGCGTGGTGGTCCTCAGAAACACCCTCCCGTACTCTGAAATTGTTGTTCTGCCAGTTTTTGTAAGGAGTATTCCCCAGCAGAGAGTAGCTTCTTTGTTTAGTGTACAGAAGAGATAAAAATGCAATACTGTCCTGGGTCTTGAGAACCCTTGCATGTTAGTTCTACTTCACTCAGATAACTGGGTAATCTTCTTTAGATGGTCAGACATAGAAAGCCAAATTCCAGAGTAGAATTCATGTTCCCTTTTAAGAATGCTTCACATTTGTACAGGAAAAATGAGAGAAATCCACTCACTCTTGTCTTCTTTTTTTTTTGCCATTTTGTTGTAATATACCACCCAAGTTCCAGCCACTATGTCTTCATTTATTTTATCTGACAAGCCACATATAAAGATTCAGTTCAATGTTTATCACAGTACAAAAGTTATAAAGCCCTGAAAAATGTGGTTTCAAATATAATAGAAATGGTGACATTCCCTAACCTATTGTGGCAGTAACAACACTACTATAATATAAAAGGTTACTAAGACATATTGACAGTCAAGGCTGCTTGCACTGCTATGATTGCTCTTTTTATAGGCATGGTAATGCAGCTTAGTTCCTGAGTATCATCTGTTGGCACATGAGGGTAGAGTAGTCATGAAATATCCTTACTTTTTTTTGAATCTTAAAGCAGTGTTAATGACAATTTCTGAGCTGAAAGGTCAAATCTAGGAGTAGCTACCAATCCAATCAGCATTAGTTAGATATCTCATCCAAGAAAGAGAAGTAGTGTTGAGATGAAGTGCTGTAATGTTGTCTCTGCAAAGATTAAGGACAGTCAAGGGTGGAGACTGCTGAGATTTGAGTTATCACAATGTCTTTTCTCCAGAAATCAAGAAGGAACTGCTAGGTTATGTGATGCTGGTATATAAAGTACTGTAGAAAGAGGAAAATGGTAAAGAGGATATTATAGTTAAAATGTCTGTACTGTGTTCAATGAGAATAGAAAAATGAATGAGTAGGTGGAAAAAGAGAAATGTAAAAATCAGTTCTTATATCTCTTGTTAGTGAAATGCAATTTTAAAGGATGCTTATGCCTGAAGATAATCTAAGGTTATATAAACAGGCAAGTGACAACGGAAATTAAAAGAATAATAGTAAAAAATTGTAATTATCCAGGTGCTGGAGGGAAAGAGAAATGACGGGAAAAAAATCTACCAAATAGTTGAGCATTTCAATAAACATTTTAGCATAATGCCAAGTAGACCAGAAAGCTACATTCATGCTGCACAGTGCTGCTTCCTGAGTGTCCCCTGAATCCCTGCTAGAACCTTCTGCTTCTGAATCATGGTTCTCATTCTTGTTGTTTTCTGAAGTGTAAACATACAATACTTTAATGGTTACATTACAGCCTCTCAGAATGGTGTTTTAGTAGTGTGAAACTGATCGTCCTCGCTTTTGTGGTGGGCTGTGGTTTTCCTCTACTAAATTATGGATTACGAGAACATAGATGTGTCTGAGAAACTGCTGGAACAGCTCTGCAGACCTGTCCGGAGAGGGAAGAAAGCAAAACCTGATTCAGGCTCATGAATATTGATTTTGGAAAATGTCCCTGATACATAAAATCCCCCAACCCTTGCTCAGCCATTGCTCAGAAAGTGCTAATTAGCCTGGGTAATTATCATGCCAGTTGAATGCTAGCTATTCAATACCATGCATAATCACAGTCCAGTACTCTAGCTTATTCCTTCTCCTTTTTAGCAATAGAGATGTAGATTAAAAGCCTAAAGATGTAACTATGGTTCAAAGAATACTGTTAATGGAATAACTGGCACATGAGTAATTATTTAACTATTTTCTCTTCATCTCTAGAACTCCGTATTTTTTTCTGTGAAGTTTCTATCTGGTTTTATATGGCATCTTACTTCCTATAAAGACCAATGAAAATAGAGTCCTATTCTGTCATTATCTTCCCTTTGAACAGCGGCTATCTTTCAAGGTTCTGATCATCACTATCTTTCAAGACCCTAATCAATGTTCATTGGTATTCGAAAGCTACATTAACTTTTATGTGATCGTTACTGAGATGACTGCCATCAATGGTGACACTATGTCCTCCAGCAAACACGGAAATAGTCAAGAGTAGGAGGTCCTGAATGGCAAGGACTCCTTCAACTATGTCATTCCTTTTATCACAAAATGGTCTGAAACAGTTGCTTTCTAAGCTTCCTTGAAGCAACAACAGTCACTATTTCCAAGGTGAGGACATATTAGTAGGATATACAGGGGGGTGGGGTAGGGGCGTGGGGAATAGGGGTGGTGCTGATAATTATTTGGCAAGAAATTTTGTCTTCCAAAACACAACAAACAGTCTGAAGAATTAATCTAACTCCACAATGCAATGCAGTTGAGCAACAACATTTAACAACCATTTAATATGGGTACATCCATCCTCCTTCCAGCATTTGCCAAGATGCTACTGAAACAAACCTGTAGAGTGAAGGATATTCCTTGCTTTACAATTCTAAAGCTGGTGCAAGCTTATTTTTTTGTGTTATAAATACCAGTGAATTCATGAACTTGTGGTAATGAATTTAAAACTGGAATTTATGTAGAATGCTACTGGCAGCACAAGAGGTATGTAAAAATAATTTTCCATGTCTCTTATATGTTGTCCTTTTTTCTTTCTGTTTCTTCCTTGAGGACAAGGCTATAAATCATGATTTTTTTCTGTAAAAAAAAACTATTCAGGGTTTTTTTTTGCAAACTATCTAAGCAAAAGTAGACACAGGCACATGGGGTCACTAGTGAAAAGAGATTTTGAATGGGAGTTTTACAACTTGTTACTAATTACCCTCATGAGGCCTTTATGTCCTTATCCAAGGCCCATATTTCATAGCAAGTAGCAAGTATAAACCTGTATTGTGTGACAGCTGAAGATAAAAAAAAATGGACAAGGGTTGGCTGGAAAAGAAAATAAACTTGTTGAAGAGCAGGACTGGAAAAAAATGTTTTGGCCAAGTAATATAGAAAAAAGTCAGGGCTTGGTAAAAGGACAATGAACAGCAGGAAGGGCAGTATTTGAATCATCAAATTTGACAGAAAAGACCAAATGCACAAAGCAATTTTCCAGGTACTGGACATATGGAGGAAAGGTATAGACTGTGAAATTCTTGAAGAACAGGCAGCTGCTGACAGCAACAGTCTTCTCACTCCAGAGCTGGCCAGTGTGAGGAGTCACTGAGGAGAGGGCAGCTTCTGCCAAGTTTGCATGGGACAGCTGTCAAATGGCTGTATGTCACAAAGCTCACTGGTTTCCTGTGCAAAACCTCCTTATAGCATGAGAAATGGTCTCTAAACCTAAAGAAAAAGTTATTAATACTTAATTTATTTTCAAAAGACTTACACTGAAAAATGTCATCAACTTCAATGCATAAATATACAACTTGTCTACATATATATGTAAGCACATATATCTTTATTTCTATATGCACACAGACACACACACACGCATACACACTACTATCACTCTAAGGAACTTAAAATGGCCAGTTGGAGTACTGATTCGACAGTGGGATTGAGGGCACCCTCTGGAAGTTTGCCAATGACACGAAGCTGTGTGGTGTGGTGTGGCTAACATTCTCAAAGGGCTGGAGCACCTCACATACAAGGACAGGCTGAGAGAGTTGGGGCTGTTTAGCCTAAAGAAAAGAAGGCTCCAGGAGACCGTATAGCAGCCTTACGGATCTTAAAGGGGGCTACAGGAAAGCTGAGGAGGGACACTTTGTCAGGGATCACAGTGATAGGATGCGGGGGGATGGTTTTAAGCTGAAAGAAGGTAGATTTGTATTAGATATTAGGAAGAAATTTTTTACTGTGAAGGTGGTGAGCCACTGGAACAGGTTGCCCAGAGAAGTCATGGAAGTCTCATCCCTGGAGATGTTCAAGGAGAGGCTGGATGAAGATTTGAGCAATCTGATCCAGTGGAAGTTGTCCCTGCCCATGGTAGAGGGGCTGATCCTAAACGATCTGCCAAACCAAATCATTCCGTGATTCTACAATTTACTTTTTTTTTCTCTTCTGTGTACTGATTTACTCAAATTAGGGTTGTTTTTTTTCTCACTTTTAACATGTACATCTTTTGGGAATTTTCTTCTCTTTGCTTGCTTTTTATTTGCAATTAGGACCAATGGAATCTTCAGAATTAATTTGTCTAAGCAATGTAATTACATGGCATGTACTTAAAATGTAATTAAGTACTGTTACAATTTATGGTGTAGTCCTCTGACCATTTTTGTTTAATACTTGTGCCTGTGAAGTCAAAAGACCTTTAATGAAAGCAAATAGATCCAGTTATGTTCTGTTACAGGTTTAAATCAGGAAGCTTTTTTGAAGTGCAGGATTTATATCAGCATAAAACCAATATAAGAATCAAAAACTGAGCCTATAAATGTAAATGCTGTCTAAAATTGACAAAAGTAATTTAACTCCATTGATTTCTTGGTAGATAATCTGTGAGGTGTGGAGGGGAGACATTTTTTCTACAGATACGGTCTTGAAATGCTTCCAGCATGTCTTGGCTTTCTGGATTTTTTTACTTTGGCAGAAGGTGAAACACAGCTAACGTTGAGTTCAGCATTCTGAACTATGTCCAAACGAGCACAAATCAGACCATTACCTCACCTCATTATGAAACTAAAACTTTAGCCCAAAAAGAGACTCAGCACTCTCAGATTTCTTACCTGTTTGTCAGGTAACTGAGCATACTAAAGTAGAATCATAGAATCATCTGGTTGGAAAACACCTCTGAGATCATCAAGTCCAACTGTACCTGCTCCCTTACTAAACCATGTCCTTAAGAAAACTCATCTACCCGCCTTTTAAACACCTCCAGGAATGGTGACTCAGCCACCTCCCTGGGCAGCCTCTGCTGGACCACCTTTTCAGTGAAGAAAATTTTCCTGATGCCTAATCTGAATCTCCCCTGGAGCAACTTATGGCTGTTTCCTCTTGTCCTATCACTTGTCACTTGCGAGAAGCAACCAACACCCATCTCGCCACAGCCCCCTTTCAGGCAGTTGTAGACAGCGATGAGGACTCCCCTCAGCCTCCTCTTCTCCAGACCAAACAGCCCCAGTTCCCTCAGCCACTCCTCATAGGACTTGTTCTCCAGCCCCTTCACCAGCCTTGTCGCCCTTCTCTGGACATGCTCCAACACCTCAATGTCATTCTTGTATGGAGAGGCCCCAAACTGAACACAGTACTTGAGGTGTGGCCTCACCAGTGCTGAGTACAGGGGCACAATCACTTCCCTGGTCCTGCCGGCCACGCTGTTTTTGATACAGGCCAAGATGCCATTGGCCTTCTTAGCCACCTGGGCACACTCAAGTTCCGGTACTGCATCTCTTTTAAACTTCCTCCAATGTCTGAACCATTGTAAATGTTTTGTGTTAAATTATGGACACATTTTTTTTCTGCCTTTAGAAAGGTATTTGACTAGACTTTTCAACAAGCTCATCTTACTCTATAGCACTGTGGATGTAAGGCAGGCAACATGTTTTTAAGTCAGTTAAGCCAAATGTGCAACTACTTTCTCCATCGCAATGATGCACTGCAGAATAGGGACTCTGGCACGTTATAAACCTGTGTGATATGTGACAGTTCTGAGTGGAATTAATCCCTCTTTAGACACTCAATAATTGCTTTTAAGGCTTTTACTAGTTGAGGAAGAATAGCAAACATTTCAGGCATTATTTGGTTGCACATGCACAGGTCTCTAATGCCACTCTAGACGCCTTAGGCTATCCCACTTGGATAGTCAGAAGTATGAGTAACTTTAGGGTTTGGGGTCATATCTGCCAGCTTTATATGATGTCTTTCATATACAACAAGGTAACTTCAAAAGGTACTAAATCCTTATTTTCATATGACTGGATCAGACCTGCCCACAGGGGAATTCATGCCATGTCTTTCTTTACCTGTAATTGAATGAGTAAATCATCCTTCTGAGGTGATTGTTTCTTGTTATTCACTGCAGACCCTTTTCTTTTTCTAGGTGACATTCAAGTAGCTTAGAAAGATAAGGTGATTCCTCTCAATATTTCTAGGATGACATTTGTGAAAATCTGTTTTTCTCCAAATATTTATAAGTCATCTTACTTTTAGATTATGCACTTGGAACTTGGGAGAAAACATCTTAAGCCCTTAAGCCAGTGGGATGATTACCTTAGCATGCAAAAAGAATCCTGATGCAGTCCATCTTGCTCACCCTTTCTCAGTTTCTCTACTAATATTTCCTCTACTTCTAAAATAGCAAGGATGTCAGCTCGCTTGATAGTTGGCCCTCTGAAGTGGTTGATGGGGGCAGGGTGAAATATGGCCCTCCTACAATCCATGAGGAGGAGGTTAGAGACCTGCTGAGCCGCTTGGACCCTCATAAGTCTCTGGGGCCGTATGGGATCCATCCTAGGGTGCTGAGAGAGCTGGCGGATGAGCTTGCTAAGCCGCTCTCCATCATCTTTCAGCAGTCCTGGCTCACTGGAGAGGTCCTGGAAGACTGGAAGTTGGCCAATGTGACGCCCATCCATAAGAAGGGCCGTAAGGATGATCCAGGTAATTACAGACCTGTCAGCCTGACCTCGGTCCCAGGTATAATCATGGAGAAGATAATCCTGGGTGAAATCATGCACCACCTGCAGAACGGTCAAGAAATCAGGCCCAGCCAGCATGGATTTAGGAGGGTAGGTCCTGCCTGACCAACCTGATCTCCTTTTACGACCATGTGACTCGCCTGGTGGATGAGAGGAAGGCTGTGAATGTGGTATACCTGGACTTCAGCAAGGCCTTTGACACTGTCTCCAACAGTAGACTCCTAGGGAAGCTGGCAGCCCGTGGCCTAGATGGGAGCACTTTGTGCTGGGTTAGGAATTGGCTGGATGGCCGAGCCCAAAGAGTGATGGTGAATGGCGTTTCATCCAGTGGTGTCCCCCAGGGATCGGTATTGGGTCCCGTCCTGTTTAATATCTTTATCGACGATTTGGATGAGGGGATTGAGTCCATCATCAGCAAGTTTGCAGATGATACCAAGCTGGGAGGAAGGGTTGATCTGTTAGAGGGTAGGATGGCCCTACAGAGGGACCTGGACAGATTGGAGAGATGGGCTGATTCTAATGGGATGATGTTTAATAAGTCCAAATGTCAGGTACTTCATTTTGGACACAACAATCCCATGCAGAGCTACAGACTGGGGACAGAGTGGCTAGAGAGTAGTCAGGCAGAAAAGGACCTGGGAGTGCTGGTGGACAGGAAGTTCAACATGAGCCAGCAGTGTGCCCAGGTGGCCAAGAAGGCCAATGGCATCCTGGCCTGCATCAGGAATAGTGTAGTAAGCAGGACCAGAGAAGTTATCGTCCCCCTGTACTCGGCACTGGTCAGGCCTCACCTTGAATACTGTGTCCAGTTCTGGGCCCCTCAATTTGGGAAAGATGTTAGGATACTGGAATGTGTTCAGAGGAGGGCAACGAAGATGGTGAAGGGGCTGGAGCACAAGCCCTATGAGGAGCGACTGAGGGAGTTGGGGCTGTTTGGTCTGAAGAAGAGAAGGCTCAGGGGAGACCTCATTGCTCTCTACAACTACCTAAAAGGAGGTTGTGGTCGGGCAGGGATTGGTCTCTTCTCTCAGGTGACCAGTGGCAGAACCAGAGGGCATGGACTTAAGCTTCGTCAGGGAAAGTTTAGACTTGATATGAGGAAAAAATTCTCACTGAAAGGGTGATTGGTCATTGGAATGCGCTGCCCAGGGAGGTGGTGGAGCCACCGACCCTGGAGGTGTTTAAAGGGAGACTGGATGAGGCACTGAGTGCCATGGTTTAGATGATGGTTGGTGTTAGTGTTGGTGTTAGTGTTAGGTTATAGGTTGGACTTGATGATCTCAGAGGTCCTTTCCAACCTTGTGATACTGTGATACTGTGATACTGTAAAAGGAGGACCCAACATTGCCCTTTAAGACTTGTGACTATAACAGACATGTAGGAGATAAGTATCCATACAGACTTGCTCAGACTTGTAATACGTAGACTTAACTCTTTAAACTGCACTAAAACAATGTGCAATACTTCTGTCTCTGTACAAAACAATTGACCTGGATTAAATATTTTGGCACAATTTCTTGGGCAAACGCTGCCCTCCATGTTTTAATGCCTTTTATTCTAGAATAGGGTAATTTTGTGCACCACGGACCCTCGGTAGGTTTAAATAAAAGGGAAGTGTGGAGGACCAAAGGAACGCCTGCATTAGCATTGAGTGAATCATTTGGCATGAATCCAGGCAAATATCTATATCTTTCTGTTTTCCATCATTCAGACATAGTTGGACTTAATGATCTCGAAGGTCTTTTCCAACTGGAAGATTCTTCAGTGCCTCTAGGGGTAGAAAATTACAGGACACAGTCCTCAAAGTGTTGATTCTGAACACTGTGTAGAGAATCTTTCATGGAGAAATGAGTGAGTTCTGAATCTAATAAAGACTTTTCAATTTAAAAAAAAAAATATATCAAATGAGAGGTAATTCTAAGTTAAAAGTGTAAAGGTGCCCTAGCTAACACCATCTTCTGGTAATGAAATTTCCCAGGTAAAACAAATGACACAGGTTCTAGTTGTTGTGAGTGGAATACATAAGCTCCTCTACTTCCCAGCAGGTATGTCTGCTGAGATCCATATTTTCCATTATGTGTTTCTAGATGACTTGAGGAATAATACTGAGCATTAAATTTATGAAGAGGGAAAGCAATGAAAAATACATAAATCCATTCTTCAAAAAAGAAGTTAATCTGCTGGAAGGATGGTTCATACGTAGACAAAACATGAGAGTATGAGGACCCTCTTACAATATTAAACCCCATCTCTTTCTGTCATAAGTCAATCAGCTCATAAGACCTGGTATGTAAATCCATCAATCACTATCTTAAACATAAACAGGAAATACCTAGCAAAGCATTAACATGCTAAAGCTTCTACAGAATGAGTGACGTATATTATATTATTTTATGAATGAATTTTCTATATGATATTTGCATAAGCACGAGGGAAAAAAACCTATCTGAGTACTTAAAAAGTGTAATTTGTTTATCAGCCTTGGGGCTATAGACACTGGTATGAAGGTATAGGCTTTAACAGTAGAGCTTTCTGTAGTTCAGCTAAGATAGAAACTCAGTGCTGCAATAGGTATCCACAGAATATTATTCTTTTATAAACTGCATAAGCAAGTAAAGTTGAAGGAAGCTTTTGCTTCATTACCTCAGCAGTTGTGATCTGACCTTTTGGCTGCAGCTTGTAAAAATTCCTTTGTTCTCCTTCATATGCTAGGAATTAACATTTTTCTAAACTCCATGAACTCAAACTATGTGAGTGCTTAGTAGTTTGCAAATAGTTTTTCAATGTCACATTTCTGTAACGGTGATATAGAACAAAACTAATTCCTGTCTGTAGTGGATGCAATTCTATTCACAGCAAGATAAATTGGATTTCTAAACTGCGATTTCCATTGTGTTACCTCTATGTATCATGAGAGTTATCCTGATGTGCACAGCAGTAGGCCTACTTACTTATACACTGAACTACAGCTTTATGCAGAATGCATCATATTTTTTTTCTCCTGAAAAGACAGAGGAAATCCCAAAACACAAAGGTAGACTGCCATCTGTCGGAAGGATTTAATGAGCATATCCACCTCTAATCAAGCCCTGCCTGGAGGAGTAGAAAGCATGACTTCTGTTCATGGACTTAACAATCTCTCTAGATCATCCAATTTGATGCTAGATCTGTATATTAGCTACCAGGACAATTTAAGTACTTAAAAGTTCTCTAAGTAGAAGAATAATGATAGTTCATTTAGAATTGTAACATCTAACATTAAAAATATATATAAAGCAAATTTTAAGTTTTGTTATTTCATAAGCTTATACTGTAATTCAAAGGAAAGAAGAAGGAGAGGAAGAAAGCAAGCCCCACTGGTGTAAGAAAGCAAGGGAGGAAATAAAAAGAATGAAACCTGCCAACTTTGCAGGCTCCAAGGGTTGTAATCAGTAGCACAAAATCAAGCAGGAGGCTATACACTAACAACACCACCCCGGGATACTAACGACAGGGGTATCAGGGAAAAAGCTGTTCAATTTCTTTATTAACAGCCCAGAAGATTGGACAAATTAAATTCTCAGTGAGTTTATATATGACAAAACACTGGGAGAAGGAGCTGATACACCAAAGGGTCATGCTGCCATTCATCTTGACAGGCTGGAGAATCAGGCATAGGGATCGCATCAAGTTCATCAAAGGAAAGTGCTGACTTCTGCACCTGGGGAAGAATAACCTCAGGTACCAGTACAGGCTGGCTCCAACCAGCTGGAAGACTGCTTGGCAGAAAATACCCTGGTGATCCTGGTAGACAGCAAGTTGTATGAGCCAGCATAGTACCTTTGCAGTAAACAAGGGCTACAGCCTCCTCAGGTCAGTTAGGAAAATTATTACCAGCAGGTCAAGGAATGTGATCATTCCCCTCCACTTGGCACTGGTGAGTCCCACCTTGTAGTCTGTTTCCAGTCAGGGCTTCCAATACAAGAGAGACAGGTACAGGATTGTACCATTTGTTATATGAGAAAAGGCTAAGAGAGCTGGAATTATTCAGCCTTGAGAAAACAAAGTCTCCAAGGGTGTTGCAGAATGGCTGTGGGAGCGTGGACATGGCTCAAAGGAAGAGCTCTGTGAATCAGCCCTGAAAGAAATCAACTGATCTGGGCTGTGATGAAAAAGTACTGAGGACTTTGCCAAGTCACGCTGACAAGGAGGGAGGCAGTGAAAAAAATCCCCAAGAGAAGGTCAAGAAGACCTTATGACTGATAAACAACTTAAGGAGGTAGGCTAGGATGAGACCTGGACCTGAGCCTATAGCAGTAGCTGCAAGTAGGAGGAGCAAGTAGGAGGAACATGCAAATGTAACCTTAGAGCTTTGAAGAGGGCATGATGGTATAACTTTTAGAGTTAAGTTAACGATTATAGGGCTTTTGGAGCCAAACTAATGACTTTAAGACAAGTGTAAGTAAGGGGCAATGATTGTTAGACAAGTAGACATAACTTAAGTAGACATGGGTTATGGTATAGTCATGAATGAGTTTCGCAATAAATCAGAACTTGCTTTACCACTCATATTGAGTTTATTGCACAGTTCTCCTCGCTTGTTACACAAGGGGATCTTATCAATGTGGATAAATCCTCGTGAAGCACAGTAAAGAAGATGGTGTCAAACTCTTCTCAGTGGTGCCCACTGGCAGAACAAGAGGCAATATGCACATATTAAAAAAAAAAAAAATTCCATCTGAACACAAGAATACATTTTTTTACTGTAACGTAAGTCAAACACTGGAACAGATTGCCCAGAGAGGATGTGAACTCTCCATCCATGGAGATATTCAAAATCCCACCTGATACATCCCTGAGTAATCTGTTCTAGCTACCCTAGCTCTGAACATGGGGTTGGAGTGGAATATCCAGAGGTCTCTTCCAAGCTCAGTAATTCTGCCATCCTGTAAAAATGGTTGTACTGAAAATCTGAATGGTTTCAGGTCACAATTCCACAATTCCACAAACAGGTGATTAGTTTGACACTGGACGGAAAAACAGAACAACTAATTATGCATAATGAGAGAACTCTCAGATATTTAATTGAATCCTATGGTCTAAAAAATTTATGGGGACAGTATAATTCAGACTATGTTTCACAGTTGAACAAATGTACCAATGGGCTATAGGATTATATTTCAATTTAAAGCAAAATATTGTCATCTGTAATGCAGAAATATTATTTTGCGCCCTTGTATTAAGAAAAAAATTGTTGTAGGATCAGATGGCTCACAGGAATATCCACAAGGATAAGGACTCTTGATTGTCCTGAATGACGCTAAACCAATGTCCTTATAATTTCATATCTAGGTGTTAAATGTAGAAAACACCATGAAAATCTCACTTTGTGTGGACACTGGCCAATATCTTAAAACCACTCTGCTGTTGAATGTGTAAATATAAGAGCTCATTCAACATGAGATATGTAAGTGGAACTGATTTTTTCTGCATCTAGTAAGAGATACATCACAATGTTATTTTTCTTTAGTGCTAGCATTAACACATTTTAATTTTGTGACTGTGGAAAGCCAATTCAAAAACAAGAGACACCAGGGAGATTTGGGGAGCTGTGAGGAATCCACAGAATTTCAAAGAACAGTGATAAGGGGCTAGGAGCAGTAAGACAGAGTGGAGTTAGCAAGTATTTACAGATTCTTGGAAGGGCAAATGGTGGGAGTTTCTTTGCTGCTCCTGGTACTAGCACAAAGCTCAAAGACCAAGAACACACAAACGTCTGTAAGACAGGTAGATAAGATTCATCCTGTTGAGATCCCCTCTGGGTGCCCCTGTCACCCTCTTCACTCTGTCTCTACAACATAGAATTTGCTAGGCAGTGTTAGGTTAATGTTTGGACTCGATGAACTTAAAGGTCTTTTCCAACCTAAACTGTTCTATAATTCTATGTTTTCCACCAAACTATCCCTCAGGAACTTACAGAGCCAGCTGAGCTACTAATAGCTCTCACCTGCAGCAGTGTCCTCCACCTTCTTAGCCCTGAAAGAAGCCAAGAAAAAGTGAGGGAACAGAAAGAAGTTGGGAAGCTTTCAAACTCCTTTCATCTCCAGCATATTCAGAGAGGACTGAAGAGAGGCAGTTTCCTTTTCTTTCCTCCTGGAGAAAAGTCATAAGTGAAATAGATGCAAAAGGAACTCTGAAGATGAAATACAAGCAGTAGTTCATGGTCACCCCATGGAGACAGCTGCCATCAGAAGCTACTCATCTTTTCCATCTTGAACACCAGCTCTTTTACATGTTTTTCTTATCGAATACATAGTATTTACATTTTTTTCCTGAAAGGGAATTTGTATCAGTGCATTTGATACAACGGTTCTTCCAGCACCTGAAGGTTATGAAAAGTCAGAAAAACCTGAAAGCTATGCAAACAGCCCACTGCTGCTTTTTTGCAGTATTCAAACACTTAAGGAAGACACTTATTTATCTATTATGATAGTTTGTGAAAAAGCATGTGACATAAGTACACATTTATTCAGGAGATACAAAAATTTTAGTAAATTTTTGGATAAAATTAGGTGGAATCCTCTCTGTAACAGATTGAACACTGCAGACAATATCCTACAAAATTTGAATCTTGAATTAAATCCTGCACAGCTGTATATTGACTCATCCTTGTAGATACAACTTTAAATGTAAGGACTCTTCAAGGGTATGAAGAAATGGGAAGTGAATCGCTTCATGACATGAAAAAGCAGGAATATAAGATTTTTTGCTCTTTGCAGAAGTGCTTTAACCTCTTCTGCTGTATTTTGACCTCTTAAAAATGGTAACATAGAAAATAACTTCACACACAGAGATAAAGTTTCTCTAAAGGTTCTGAAGATTCAGCCATCCACCCAACCTTCAGAAAAGTTCCCGGGTACATAAATAAAAGGTCCCCAGTAGAGTTACGTAGAAATTCTGGTCTTGCCCTTAAAGATAACTCATTTCTTTTGTATAAAACAAACACTTCACCTATGACAAGGCCTGATACTGGACTCACTGAACTCAATAATTTTATCACTTTTAGTTCAGTCAAAACAACCTTTGTTCACTCAAAGCCAACTCAAATATAAATCATAGTAGATCTTCTGAATTACTTCCTGCATAGTTACCTTACAATTTGCATGGTTGTGCCAGTTCTGTGCTGAACTTCCTTTTTCTGGTCTACTTTTCTTACATAAATTGTTCATTACTCATTGGGATTGCTGCAATAAAATCTGGCCTTAATAATTCACAGCTGAAAGGGCACAGGTTTCCACAGGGTTCATCCAGAATGTCACCTGTATTTATCTTCCCTGATTTATATGGGGAAAACACACACCTCCATTGTGTTCCTCACCATCATTTAGACACACCTCAATATTATCTGTGTCAGATCAGTTAGGTGGCTAAAGACTTTTCAGACACATATCTCTTCAAAAGTGATACCAAAGGAATTACAAATGTAACTAATTTCAAACCTAAATCTGAATTTAAAATTAAATTCAGTCTGAGGTAGAGTTCTTGTTGAAATCAGGAATTACTATGAGAAAAAGTGTTTATGCTTGACAGAGTCCAAACAATTGTGATTTCACAATTCTAGTTAATTGCTTCATTAATCTGCTTCAGTTTTTTGCATTTTTAACTCTTTCATTAGTCGTATGTTTGTCATTTTCTAAGGAGTTGTGACTGCGGTACAGGAGGGCTTGTTAATACTCATGTTTTATTGTTCTTTGACTGTATTTAACTCTCTGACAAAATAAAAATTAATGAACTACCATTTATATAAGTCACATCAAAGCCCAAATCTGTTCCCAAAATCACAATGAGAAAACCACCTGAAGTAAAAGCAAGTTATGTATGTGATTAATGAAAGTCCGTTACAGAACACTTATAGACATTTTTTTTTCTTCTCTAATGTTGCTGAAAAGAAACCCTGGAAACTCAGACCTTTACTCTGCCCACAGAACAAGGCAAGAGGGGATGACAGTGTTTCCAAAATGAACAACAACATGTGTAGACTGCTGTGAAGGTCATGATCTTGGTCTGTTTTGAGCACAGAATGAGGAGCAGGCGATCAGGTTAGACTTCTTGGAGACTCTGCTGACAAGGTTTTTTTTTCTTAAGATGAGGCTATAGGTTTAAGCACCTTCAGTGACAACACTTATTACATGACAGAGGTGATTTTCCACAAAGAGATGCGATACAGAAGACCTAAGTCAAGTCTAACACAGCACATCTAAAGCCACCAAACCCAGCACAGGATTAAATCACTAGTGATGTACTTCCATTTGGAAATATGGTTTAGACAATATAGTCTGACAGGAGGTTTGGAAATGGCTCTAAGCTATGTTAGGGGAGGTTTAGACTATGTATTAGGAAACATTTCTGTACCAAGAGGGCGATCAAACAGTGAAACGACATTTCCTAAAGAGATGGTCAATGCCCCAAGCCCTTAATAGTATGTTCAAATTTTTGGTCAGCCCTGAAGTACTCAGGCAGTTGTAGTAGATAATCTTTGTAGATCACTTCCAACTGGAACTGTTCTATTCTATTCTATTCTATTCTATTCTATTCTATTCTATTCTATTCTATTCTATTCTATTCTATTCTATTCTACAGATTCTGTATTGTTAAGGTCTGGTTTTCAGCTATTTTGTCTCGGAAAGCTTTTGACTTCACTTTCCCTTTTCCAACCTGTGCCCCAATGGAGCTCCTCCATAAAACTCTTGCTTCTTTGTCCCCATCACTCTAGACCACTTCAATTGCCACCATATTTCTCCCTTCCTCTGGGTTCTAACTAAAGACATAGCTTAGACAGGATGAGTGAGATCAAACTAAACCGCCACATGGAGGAGCAGAGTAGTTTTAACCAGAAGATGTGAATGATTTCTGATCTGGGATTGAGGCATATGGGGCTAGCTGTGAGATAGAGACAGTGAATGATGCTAGAGGTGAAGACAGGGAATACCGAAAATAAGGAGGCTGGTGGGTGTAAGGTCACCTACAGGCATGATGAGGAGATACTGGGAATGTGGGAAATTCCTCCTCCTGGACACTGGTCTCCTGACAACAGAGAAAAATATGTACAAAACAAAAAAAAACACATAATCAAAAGAATAACTTACACATCCTCTCTTGCGAGTCAGATTTTGAAAGGCAGCATAGACCACATTAGTTTTTTTCATATAAAGGTCTTTGATTTGATTCCTAGAATAAAGGTCTTTGATTTGATTCCTAGAATAGACTAGATACATTAAAAAGATGCTTTTTCATTTAAATATTCTTCTCTATGCTGCTTTGACTATATTACACTTCATAATTTTGATTACTTTTGCTGTAATACTTTTATTATTAGCTCTTAATTACAGTTATGGTTGAAGTGACATTTCAACAGGAAGCTCCAATTTTCAGTTATTAAAAATTTCCACAACAAATAGACTTTTCAAGGCTTTTTTTTAAAGTTCAATAAAATAAATTTAAGTAGGGTGTTCCAAAAACACTTAGATAAATACATAATTTCCCTGAATTGGTTTGGGTTTTCTGTTCATTTTTTTTAATAAATCTTGTTTAGTCATAACGTGCATACTCTCATCCCCATAAGAAATGCATTACAAATATAACATATGGCCCCACTAATCTTCCTTCCTGTCAAAAAAAATGCAGGAAGAAAGCAAAGAAAAATCCTATACTGTTTCTGTTAAAAGTCTTTGAGTGGGAAACAATAAGTAATTTCTGAGTTGTAGTGTCATAGTCCAATACACTCTAACAGGAACAGAAGTTTTTAGTTTAATTTCAGGAAGTGCTACATGAAAGTTTCTATGATTGCAAAAAGTTGTTTAGTTTTTCTTAAACGGGCCTTTTCCAGCAATAGGACCAATCTCTCTGTTTCAAGTGCTTTCTCTAAATTAAGTAGAATAATACCTGAAGTTACCATTCACAACATCATTCCTGTGTTTCAGGAGTAAAAACACCTTTTTTTTTTTCATCAAGACAGGTAAAACAAGTTGTGACTTTGCTTGAAGCTCCTGTTACAACACTCTTCATTCTCAGAGGAGATTGTTTTTAGGTCCACCTAGACTTTATCTTTTAAGAGTGCAGAAGGTTTCCACAGTTGATCTTTGGTCACATTCAGAGAATAAGCCGGTTGTTCTTATTGTTAAAAGGCAGGGTCTTTCCCTAACAAGTCATGTGTGCTTGTTCGATCAAACTTCAAGGGTTTCCAAACTCCAGACAAAAAAGAAGGTGCACTTGTGAACTTCACAGAATGGAAATTCTTTCATTACAGATAAGGGACATTCTTTTTATGCTGATTTCATGCAAATATGCACACACAGCATTTTTAATTTATATTTCATTCATACTGATATTAATATCTTTGATGAAAGTCTTTATGAGCATATAAAACACATCTCAGAGAATTTTAAGTGTATCAGACAAAAGAAATATCAAAGACGTACATAGACTGGAATGCCTTTTTGGCTAAAAACAAACCTAAGACCAAATGTCTTTCACAGGGACTAGCAGATCTTTGGATAAGAAAAAAAATGGTAAAATATGGTATATGTGCATGTTTATGTGCACACACATATGACAAACTAGAGAAATGTAAATTTTGCTAGTTATAGATGGAGTACTAAATTCCACTCTGTATTGCTGTCTAAAGTAAAGAGCATTAATTTGTCTGTATACTTTGTCCAAAACCAGGACAAGGTAAATTTATGAGAGATTAGGATTAAGAAATGATTTAACAAACTGAAATATACTTCTGTTCCTCCTAGAGTGTGTTTGCAAGATGTTATTAAGTTTATCATTTAATTAATACAAAGAGTAAAATTAGCAGAAAAAAAAACAATTACCAGTTACAAGAGAAGAGATAATTTGCTCTTTCTTAATATCAAAAACTAACCATGAAAGCTGATTTCTTTGTGGATATGTAGCTGTCCTGGCCACAACGTACAAGGGCTACCCAACCCCTTGGCTCGTCATGATAATGGATTTGTCTTTGTTTCCATGAATTTATTTATTACAAATTAATTTTAGTAAGGTGAGTATGCTTATGATTAGTAAAGCAAGCATGCATATATATACACACATATAGAAATATAAATATTTATGTTATTACAAATTACCACTAGTTAAGCAACAAGTTGCTTAATTACTTATATGCGTGCCTATATATTTTTTCATTCAAAGTATTGCCACTACTATTGCCATTAAACCACTCTCAGGAGGGGGTCCAATCAATGATGGACAAAGTCTCACTGTGGGCATGATTCATATCACAGAGTATGGATTTGACCAGACTGGGTCTGAAGAAGTATGTAGCAATCCCACACCAAACATTAAGGTAACACAGTGTGTAAAAGTCAGTATTATGGTAACTTTTCTGCATCCTGCTTTCTTAGGAGATCAGTTCGTATCTTACAGCAGTTTATTTTTGTTCTGCAGGTTAGAGTAATCTATTTTGTGCTTATCTAGGATGCTCCAGGCTCCTAACTTCACTTATCAAGGTGAACTCACACTCCCACCTGTATTTGAAGGATGCCCTGGCTGCTCAGACCATGTTCCCAGTCTAGCAGTTCCCAGATCAGCAGAAATTTTCTCCATCAGTATTTTAACAGACAACTTTTGTCAGTATTTTCCCCCATTATAACCACATCACCTTTAAGGCTATTCAGACAGAGTATTTCTTCTCTCGGATATTATGTTGGTAACAAACAACGCAGGCAATACAGGAAACTGAATGGATACTACTTTATGTATACAATACTTTCATTTTGTTTTCATCTTATCATATCCTGGATGGTGAACATTTCCATTAAGTCCCTAATTTACAATGCTTGAACATTCAGACGGCTCACATATTGAGGAAACTAAAGTATAGAAATTTACCCTTGTAAATTTACCAATTAGCAAACCATTCACATTCAAGGGTAGGTGCCTTTACCTACATGCTATGAGAACTTTTCTATGATATATCCATTCAGCTTTCAGCTCCACTTTACATTCAGTATTTATAAGGAAACTGGACTGAAAAGTTCTGTGGTAAACTCACAATAATATATGACACAAAATCTCTTTGAATAGTTGTACCACTAAATAATGTCAGCAATCCTACTAAGAGTCAATAGCACACTAATCTTCCCAGTATAGGGTTTATCACATATTTTTATTTTAATACAAGTCTGAAGCTGAAACTGGGATTTGTCTCCAGAAGGTCACACACTGCAGAAACACAGAAAACAAAAATAGAATGCCTGTAATCAAAGTTCACATCCTCTCCCCCCAAAAATGACTCAAAGGATTCAGAAGCTGCATAACAAGCAAAGTTACCGTAATATTGACTTTTACATACTGTGTTACCTTAATGTTTGGCGTGGCATTGCAATCTCTTGCCTCTGCTCTAAGGCATTTTTCTTCAAAACTAATTCTGTAGGTCTTTGATGTCCTTTTTGGACTAATAATTTTCACCACAAGGAAAAGACCACACTTAGTTTATTTCCATCTTAGTGGAAAAGTTCAGATTTTCCTAAGCTACTGCATTTATTTACGTAAGTGGAAGGAAAAAAATGGTTTCAATAAAATAAAGGAATAAATATAAGAGTATGACAATTAAATTTGGATAGGAGGAACAAACTGTGGTGCAGTCAACACACCTGAGGGAAGGGATGCCTTCCAGAGGAGCCTTTACAGACTGGAGAGCTGGGCATGTCCAAACCTCATGAAGTTCAACAAGGCCAGGTGCAAGGTCTTGCGCCTGCATTGGGGTAATCCCATGCACCAGTACAGGTTGGGTAGATGGCTTGAGAGTGGCTGTAGAAAGAAGGGCTTGGGGGTACTGGTAGATGGGAAGCTCAACATGAGCTGACAATGTGTGCTTGCAGCCCAGCAAGCCAACTGTATCCTGGGCTGCATCAAAAGAAGTGTGAGCAGCAGGGTGGAGGAGGGGATTCTGCCCTTCTGCTCTGCTCTTTTGAGTCCTCACCTGGAGTACTGCATTCAGTTCTGGAGTCCTCAGCACAGGAATAACATGAATCTGTGGGAGCAAGTCCAGAGGAGGGACACAAAGATGATCAGAGGGCTGGAACACCTCCCATATTAGAATAGGCTGAGAGGGTTGGGACTGTTCAGCCTGGGAGAGAGAAAGCTCTGTGGAGACCTTATAGCAGCCTTCCAGAACTTAAATAATGGTTACAGGAAATCTGAGGAGGGCCTCTATCAGGGATTGTAGTGATAGGACAAGGGGGAATAGTTTCAAGATGAAAGAAGGTAGATTTATATTATATTATATTATATTATATTATATTATATTATATTATATTATATTATATTATATTATATTATATTATATTATATTATATTATATTATATTATATTATATTATATTATATTATATTATATTATATTATATTATATTATATTATATTATATTATATTATATTATATTATATTATATTATATTATATTATATCATATCATATCATATCATATCATATCATATCATATCATATTAGATTAGATTAGAAACTTTTACTGTGAGGATAGTAAGGCACTGGAACAGGTTGCCCAGAGAAGCCATGGAAATCCCATCCCTGGAGGTGTTCAAGGCCAGGCTGAATGAGGATTTGTGCAACCTGATCTCGTGGAAGGTGTCAATGTCCATGGCAGGGGGGTGGAAATGGATGATCCTTAAAGTCCCTTACAACACAAACCATTCTATGATTCTCTGATTCTAAAAGGAAATCTTAGTTTAAGTGAGTTTAAAACAAATAAACAAAAAAAGAGACAAAACTTTATCAAGGTGTAATGAGAAGGGAAACTAAGAAATTCTTTATTTCACTAAATAGAAACTAGAATGAAAAGCTGTTATTTACTTTTTAATTTGTAAATATCTTTCATTAACAAATAAACTTGAAATTAATTGCATACTTTATATGCTACTAACATAGTGTCCTGTAGTTATCCAGCCAGATCTATCCTTAAAATAATGCACAGACTTTAAATTTGAGCCTCAGCCAACACAAATTTCAACAGATGGAGAATGCTATTGATATTAAAACACTCAACAAGGAGAATGAAATCAACATCACTTACCTCACTTACCCTGTGAGATTTATGTACCTTTTGCATTTGCCACAATGTACCCAAATGACACAATTGAAGACTATGACTTCATTTTTTCAGTAAATGAGAGATTAGTAAATGCAAGAAAAACCCAAACAAAATAGTAATAGTTTAACTGGTCTGATCTAATATTGCAAAAAGCATAGATTTCAAGTACAGAACATGTAGAATACAAACAAACATCAAATATATTTTTTCCAGCTATGCCAAACGGTAAAGCCTGGACTTTATAGTCATAATATTCTATCGTAGTTTGCATGAAAACACACAGAGAATTCCGCGGAAGTTGCATAGAAACATGATAAATGTGATAATTCTTTATGAAAATTCTAGTAGAACTCTTTAAATTTAAAAAAAACAAAGCAGATTATATCAGAACATATCATGGCCTAGGACTAAATGACGATTTTTCTGACAACTCTAAGTATAGGAAGAAAAAGTCCTTCCAAGAACGTGAAGGCACACTTGCCTAATGGAAAATAACAACCAGCTTCTGTTAGGAACTGGCTGGAAACTGGAAGTGATCCTGGACTGGAAATGCTAATTACATTTTTTTAAATTTGCCCTGAAGCAAAAAGAAAACCAAAAACTTTTATTTCTCTTTCCATTATGGTATAGGATTTTGAACTGTCTTTAGAAATAAAGTGAAAAAAAGAAATTACTTCAGATGTTCCTCATTATTCAAAAGTTGTAGTGGACTAAAAAGGTTGGAAGATAAGAATAGATTTTTTCTAGAATTAGCAGCAAACTGTAGGTCTTGTGGACCCCAGCTCTGGGCTATTTACTGCAGGACACTCCGGAGTCTGTCAGTTATTTGAGAATGCTTATTTGACTGAATAACATTTTCTGGGGAAAAAAAACCCAAAACTTATTTCTTACATTAGAGAGAAAATGAAATTTCCAATGCCAAATAACACTTGATCATGATCTCTGCTCATTACTTACTTCAAAAGCGTAATTTTGACTCCTTCTACCGATGATTCAGGATGATGACAATGCTCCCTTCCGAACAAAACACATTTCTTATTGGATAAACTAACACTTATAATCTCCTTTATATAGACTAGGAGACTTTAAGTACATTGTTCTCACTGTGGACAAGGTAATTAGGTTATGAAAATGCAAGACTTAAAATGTCCAATTCAAATTGAAACTACATAAATACCAGATATTTACTTCTATCTAGAATAGCTCAGGAATAAATGTGAACATAAATTCTAGCTGCTGAGTGCATTGCAACAACATTTAGATGATTTCAGTATTACATGGTGCTTCAAAGTACCGAGAGGTTAAGGAAATATTTATTATGTTCTTTGAATCACTTTGACTTTCAGCAATTGTACATAATTTTGAAATTCTTGTATCTTCCAGTATTTCTTGTTTTCTATGCAAAACCCAAACTGTCCACCTCAAGAAATTCACACCACCTCAGGAGGTCTCTACTGCAACCTCTTGCTCAAAGCAGAGTCACATCTGATGGTTTGTCCATAGCCTTTCCAGCTGGACCTTGAAAACCTCCAGGAAAAGAAACTGCACAGCCTCTCTGGGCAAACTCCCCCCACTCCCCTTATCCTCCTTCCATATTAAGATTGGTTCTGTCTTCTCAAAAAAATCTCTAGTCCCCATATTCAGTAACTTTCCTACCAGACGTTTTACATCAAATACCTAATAGAAAAGACATTTTATTAATTTCATCAACATCATAATGAAACACCTGCTTTTCACAAATCCTTCAGACACTACTGAATTATTTTTCCTGCAAAATATTAGGAATAAGAGAAAGAAAATATTTAAACCTCAAAGTTGATTTTCATGCCTGAACTTGAAAAATATCATGCAATAATGAAGGAGAAAGAAATATCTGTGTTTTTATTTCATTGACATAAATATTTTTACCTCTTAGTAGACTGTTAAGTTATTTTTAGCATGTTTATTGTTTATTTTGTTTATTTATCACTTCTACTTGTGCTATTTCTTTCCACTATATACAGAATCCCAGGATGAAATCCTGGTCCTTCAAATGCTGTCGGGAGTTCTGCTACCGACAAACAGGGGTCTCACAACCAAGTCAACACATCCTTTAAAAAAAATACTGCATATTTTGGTGCTCTTGTCTCCTTTTACATACCAGAGTGATTTTTTGTTTTGATTCTACTTGAAAACCTTACAGGAAAGGCTGCATTTTAAGACATTTAACTTGAAAAACATACTATGTAGATAGAATTTAGGTTATAGTTATTGTATATTTGACCAATTAGGATAAATTTTCATCAGCATTTGCTTGAGCTTCCATATTTTTTCCAGGCAGGGACTACACCAGGAATTCATTTTTTTTATGTCTGAAATAACTGCAAAAGTTGATATTGCAACATCAGTTTTACTGGCAGGAATTCTGGGGAATGATGCTGCTGAATGACAAAAGAGGCACTGGCTTTGAAACAGTCATAGGTCACAATTCTGATTTTCAGACACATCGTATTAAAATATGTAACTTAGGGAAAGACAGCCTTAGATGTCTCCTTTAAGTGAAAAAGAACAGACATGAATGCATGATGTTTAATGTAATGGAAGATATAATACATTGTGAATTATGTTTCCAGTTAATCAAAATACTTCTTAAAAGAAAATCACCATCCTATTCTCAAAAATCCTTTTTTGACTCCTATTTCCTTGGTTACTATTATTCTATTACTTTTTTCTTGTTCTTGTTACTTTTTCCTTTGAGTAAATCTGAAAGTTTATCAAGAATAATTTGTATTTACTAGTGTCAACCACATTACAAAGCTGATACTGAATCTTTCTTATCACTTGATGTGCAGTCATTCCTCTTTTTGTTATTGCATTGCTAGTCTATCTGAATTCTTTATAGTATATTCAAGAAATTTATAGACATAAGAAATTGAAAAAGTAATTTGGAAGCCTGCAGACATCCCACGTGATACAGCTTCAAATGAATGTGGTCTTTTTCCTGTCAAATAAACTCTTACTATAGATTTACAGCTTCTATAGCAATCCTTGATTTTATTTAGCCCCTCACTTATAGATGAGTCAATGCGGAGATCACCTCCAATCAGCCATTTATTCCATCATTGCTGGTGTCCTGCTCTTCAAAAAAGCATCTTCAGGGAGAAAAAAATAAATTTAAAAAACCCCAAACATAAGTGTGTCAGATTAGGAAAAAGAGGCAATATACGGCTAAAGTTTAAAATGTGATTAAGAGAAGCCTAATCTGTTACAGAAGTAAATTTCATATGTGAAAGATAGCTTCAGTAGATTATTTAAACGCTAACTAGATAGACTTCATACCAGGAACACACAGCACAAATCGTGCCACATAAAAGCTTATAAATGCTTCTGGGAACCACGTGTGGTCTTCTGCCTCCAGTAAGCCACCCCACTATAAAATCCTCATTGTCAAAGCTGCTTGTAAATTGAAGACCAAAAAAAGACAGGCTAAGTTTGAACAGGGTCCTTAAAGGTGACATGAAATACTATGGCAAGTCAGTAGGTCCACAGACAGGTTTGCTGTCTTAGACTTAAGCAGATAGCAGGCCATTGCAAAGCAATAATGAATAACTGCCCCTCTGCTAATTAGAAGTCAAGTTGGAGTGAAATATTTTAATCAGACTGTAAATAAGTGAAGAGACATGTAGAACAGCCACAAATAGCTCTTGTAGTGACACTGTACAGATGGTCTGGGCTCTGAGGGTGGCATATTTATACATATTTATGTGCATATGAAGAATAAAATATTGTCTGCACTTCAGTTTGCCTGTGAGATATTACCTTTCCCAGAAGCAAAGAAGGAAATCAGAGGACGTTGCTAGAGGAACAGCTGAACAGTGACCTCTCTGAGTAGCCTCCCAGTAAGAGACTCAACACAACAAACAGGTTATTTCCCATGAAGAAGGACTAATACCCAGCTGTAGTAGAAAAGTTCTTTAATATCCTGGTTTAGAGAATGTGGGAAGAGAGCATTAAACTCCAGCTTAACTGTTCAAGACAAATCTCTGCAGGCACAGAAGGAAAGGCAACAGCTGCACCTGGCAGGTTTCTCCTTCAACCCGTTCATGGAACTAATCCGGATCTACTGGAGCTGTGGGACATAGGCTGTGAAGGAAAGGGTGTTTTATTATTTTAACAAATTTGTGTTGGTGACTTATTTAATCTGGCTAAAACATCTTACCAGCAAACAGTTTGGAATACTTTAAATTCCTCATTCCAAGTGATCAGGCACCTATTGTGTTAAGAGAAGGGAGTGATTCTAGGACAAATGCTCCTGTCTTGGGCAAGGCAGTGAGACACCTTCATCATCCCTCCAGCATACCACTTCCCAAGAAGATAGCAACTCTGCATTTAAAGAATGAGTTCTGATCTAAAGCATAAGTGATATACAAAACTATGGATGTGTGACCTGACAAGTGCTGAGAACACTCACAGAGGTCATATTGCTTCTGCAGTGTTAAAATTGAGATGTCCCACATGATGACCACATATCCAGAAAACTATTTCTATGTCCCACTTTTCACTAAACTTCTTCACTTTCAGATATGCAAGAAGTCAGGATATTCACCTGCAGACTGATATGTTTCTTCCTGAGGGCATAGCGTGACTGGTGGCTCTAAGAGATTTTCAATCCAGGTAGTAATACTTTTTTGATCTTTATCCTTCTCAAGCTTAAACACCACTCAGGAGAAATTGTAGAATATCATTAACTGTTCAGGGACTGTGTTTTTACAGCAGGGGCTTGAACCAGGAATAATGCAGTGCTGCTCTGTTTCAGAAGGAGCTCTGGAAAAAAAAAATTGTGTAGGTAAGAGAAACTTAAGGGAAGATCAGCAAGGAGCACCGCAACCATAGGTACAACGTATGAGAAAGCATGACTCTTTTCTGCAGGGCATCACAATCTTTGTGTAGGAGTAGCGTTCCTAAAGAGCCTTCTCCTTCCTTTTTTTCCTCCCATCTGGTAGAGTCCAAAACAGGACACCACTCACCAGACTGCTTCATTTTCATGCCGTGGCAGAGCTCCTTCACTCTCAGCCTTATTATCCAAAGCAAACATTTAAAATTTCTTAATAATACCTGAAGGAAAAGGAAGGGAATTTCCAATCAGAACTTAAGATACAGTCCTGGCTTCTTTACCAACTACTCTAATTAATAATAAAGAAAATATAGAACTTGGAGTTTCTACAGGCAGCATTGAAAGTTAATATATGCATTTTCTAGCTAGTTATTGTAGGGACATATTAACTGCCCAAACAACTGGACAGAAGAAGGAAGTTGCATAGAAAGTCAGGCAAATCTTACTTAAAAAAAAAAAAAAGGAAACATTAAATTGTCGTGGTAATGATCTACCTTTCAACAGAATTTTCTTCAGACTGATAAACCTGAGTTAGAGTTTTTCTAACTGTAATATTTTTACACAAAAGTATTTTGTTGTAATATGCCATGATATCTTTGTCTATGTGTATACATGTGTCTGAGTCCTTTGAAATGAAGGCTCAGGTTCATAGACCATAAGCTTAGGAAATATCTTACCATTTGTAGGAAACTGGTCATACAAACTCCTGGCTGCTAAAAGAGATGCAAGTTTATGTAAGTCCTCATGGAGGTCTCTTCACTGGGATCAGGATAGACTGGTAAAGTCAGGTTTTAGAAGAATGGGTGCTGAAAAACATGCAGTGTTGGCAAAATTTTCCTATTTCTTCCTTTGTGGAGATGTGTTTGCATACAAAATAATAAATTCTAAACAAGGAGATAGGCATGGTAAATTGCTTCTTGCTGTAGCTTTTTTCACCAGCCCTTAACAGGTGGTCATCAATATTTGGGACTTATTTATACTTATTTGAAATTCTAGTTTCAAAAAAAATTAGTCCTGAGGAAAGTGTTTTACATGAATGCAGTTTTTATGCAGCCATCCTCAACCAGCAAACTTACTGGCTTGTAATTCCAGTTTTGTAGTACGATATATAGCAAATATCAGAAAAGCCACTTTTCAGTTTATCATTCATTGTTTGATTCAATTAATGGAATTTAAGCTCATTTTACAGCATATTTTCTGTTAGTTTTCCAAACATACATCTGCTAATCCCTAGACAATAACAATTGTTTAATAACATAATTAGTTAGGCTTTGATTTGCCAGACATATGACTTGAGACCATATGATTTCCGTGATTCCAGTAATTATTTTTAATTCAGGCTATAAAACTTCCATGCCATATTAATCAGTAAGGCTGGGAAAGAAGCCAAAGACACAGTTTAACTTTTCGTGATTAAAATACTCTTTTTTTTCCAAGTTCTGTTCAATTCCTGGTTTTGTAGACAACTTTCTATGCAGATATTCCAGCGTCAAATCCATGAAGGCTAGTCAGTGCAGGATTAAAATGACACAGTATCTAGCAAGGAATGTCTAGACCAGGTCTTTTATGGATTAGCTGCTCTGTGAACACAATCTGAGAAGATTTTAAAAACTCTAGTTCCAATGCAGCAACATGAGGGACTCAGCAAAGCAAGGCAAATGTAAACAGTCAGTTTACACTCTTTCTACTTTGAAAGAATTGGTTGAATTCAGCAGATATCAACAAAACCAAGATCTGTTGCATTTCATATCCTGCCTTGAAGAGTGTGTTTGAATATCTTTCTCAGCTACAGAGCACTCCCTTAGATTTAGTGCACACACCTATTTCACCAATGTTTACTGCTCTTAATTTTACAGTACCTCAGCTTTGGTTTCCCCTGGCTAAATAACAAATAAAAATATTTTTTTAAATTATAATTTATATGCATATAATATATTTTTTGGGAAATATTAAAATCTTAGGACTGAACTATTGGTTTTAAGTGGACAAATCCTCAAGCATTACTTCAGGATGTACAGATGATAGACCTTTCCTTCAGCTCATTCAAAGATAACATTCAGAGAGGCTGTTCTCCTGTGCAAGAGAAATTTGATGTTTTGAGACAAGAATGTTGATGTCAGCCAACACTACTAATTTTAAACAACCCACAAGAAGCAACTAATCTGAATCTGGAACACAGTTGTTCCATTTGCTTTGTGAGGTTTTCAGTACTCAAAGAATATAAAGGGAGAATCCAATTCTTTGCATAGGAAGAAAGCACAACTTTTGATATATATTGGTTCATCAAATTTTAAAAATATAATCATAAATAACTTTTGATATAAGTAATTATGTATTTGGTGCTAAACTTGAAGAAAGCAATGTGCATTTTCAGTAAGTGTCTATTTTTACGGATGCAGGCCCTGAGCAGAATTGAAAACACAAATTGAATATTGAGCAGAATACCTATGAATGCAAGACTTCCATCCATTTCCTTACTGCTCAGCTGCAATTTTTCTGGCCCACTGCATAGGAAGAGGAAAGCGCTACTTACTCCGAAAAAGTTTAAGAAAGCTGATTTTATATGTTCACAGTCACTCCCTTATTTACTCACACATTAACACCCACTTATCCAACAAGCAGTACTCCCCGGGAGGTTTGCCCATAGATAACAGCAGACAAGGGCAGTTAAGATACCTCTGGGACTCTTTTTGATTGGCAATGAGGAACTAGTGTTTGAACAGATCTTTCATTTCCTTTAGGAGTTGTTGGCTGTGATAGGGTTGCCCTTAAAAATTTCTCTTAGTCTACAAATCTTAGAACATACTGCGGCACATTGTCTGCTTTCCCTTGTTTGGAATATACGTTTAAAGTATTGGCTCACAGTTAATTTTCATTTGGGGCTAGAGGGGAAAAGAAAGAGTAAATAGGACATGCTGTAAACTTGTCATCATCCTCCTGGTGTAAGCGTGCAGGGATTCCAGGTAAGATATCTGTTCTGGGGTTTTATTGGAGTGTAACCTCAACATAACCTTCAAACTTCTCAATCTTACTGCTAGGAATAGGGTGCTGACAATAGGGTCTTGGGGTCAGGGTCCCTCAGTGTCAACAAAGGCCATTCTTTCAACACTTATCCTGCTTGTTTTTCTGGTGCTTGCACACATTTTACTAATTTTATTCATACTTCATTGGTGTTAGTATTTATCTCAGAAATCTCTGCAGCTTTACTAATTTTGACAAATATGACTTATTAAAATAGGAAGGACTGAAGTCCTCTGAAATACTGGTCAATATCGAAAACAAGGAGATTGGTGATGGTTAGAAGGACTTTTCTTATTCTATGTATCTTGCAATAGGTCTACCTATTTTATTTTTCTATTTTATTTTTAATTTAAATTTGGTTTATATCTTACTGGAACCTACTTTTCAGTTCAAATTGATGATGATGACAGGGCACACCAAATCTCTTGGTGAATTTGCATGTTAAGGCACGGTACTGATACAAGTCTTGATGATGATCAGCATCAGCAAAGTTTTTCATGTAAGCTGGCAGTGTAAGTTACATTAAAGACACTAAAATGTTCCTTCTCTGTAACATAAATTTGAAAAAATCTCTACAAGGGAAACTTCAAGAATGGTTTTTTTCCATTTTATGATTCTGTCTTGTTTCCCTCAAGTTTGGGTAGCCAAACTGTCTTTAACGTATCGTCTAATTTTTGCAGTGTGACAGAAGTCTCCATGGCTGTTAAAAGAAAATAAATTTCCTTCTGATTTTTCCAGTTTTAGATAGTACTGTATAGCATTTTCTTACTGTATTTGTTAAGAAGAATTTATCAAAAGTTCTTGAATTTATGCACAGAACTCAAAATGCGTTTTGCTATAAAGTGCTTTATGTTACTAAGAACTGCAAAATCATTACTGTACATAAGTTTCATTATGTATCTTATTTTAAATGGGGCAGAATATTTCAATAGTCCAAGAAAAGATATATTTTATAACTTACAACTGGGGATATGTCTGTATTTTTTTCCAAAAAATATTCATGAGTGATTTTCAGCTCCATTTAACTAATACGTTTTGGAAAGTCTTTGTAATAGTAAATGCAACAAATCACAGGCAAGACTGGAAATAATATGCAAGTGTTGTTAAGAGTAACTTTTCATTTCACTTGCTCCAAATTTTGGATCAAGTATTTCTTTATGTAGATAGCCTCAGCATTATATTATTCTGGAATGTGACATAGTGATCACCAGCATAAAATTGCAAAATATGTCAGAAAATAAAAATGTCCAAACCCACAATGTATTTGCTAATGGAAAAAGAACTATATCCATCCTTGAGTTGGCTAGAAGACTCTCTGGGAACTGACTATCTGCTTCTCCACAGATGGATGGGAAAAACAGTGCTGTCCTGAGCTGGGTTAAACACAGAGTGAAAGATAGCAGAAATCACTGAGTAGAAGCAGGGGTTAGCTGGCACTTCCCAGTGCAAATCAGAATAGTCTATGTTCCATTAAAGTCTCAGAATCCACAGGAATTCGGTCATGCAAGAGTTCATTGCTTTCAGCCTGTCTTCCACTTATCTGCTACGCAAAACACACCACTTCTTTCCTTTAATGTTATCCAGACATTTGCTGTGCAAGGGACTGGAGACTTGTCTCCAGATTTTCTGAAGTCAGTGGGAACAAGTCTGGTTCCTAAAACTGAACGAAAAACAACAAATGTAACTTTGCAAATAATTGATGAGACCCACCAAAAGCACCTTAAAGATGCAGTTTGTAACTATCTATCTGGTCAAATCAGGGAAAGTTTTCACATCAGAAGCGAATGGGTGAGTTTCAAAACCACAAACAGAAGTCCTAAACACAGATGTATAACTCGATGGAACCAGCTCAGGAAATGAGTGTCCCAAATGCTCCATGATGATCAATATATAGAACTAATCACCTCCACCGAGCAATTCAGCACACTTAAAATATTAATCTTCCAGCACCAGACTTCTTGGAAGACAAGAGTTTTTTTTACAATAGACCATAGAAAAACATTTAACCCAGTTCTAGACATGGAACAGAATCCCTATTCTGCTCCACCTGTAGTGAATTTGCAAACCACTTGCTGAGAAATATGCCCTTTTTCACCTGTTTTTAGGCCTGTGAATTTTAATTGCAACTACTCAGAAGTTTAGTTTCAAGAGGCAGAATGACGGATTTTTTTGCTTTGGATCCAGTAGATTTTTTTATTAGAACATAAATCTGTGACTTGATGGAACAGTTAAACCTGGAAAGCGCTTGTAGGCACATTAAGGATGAGAAAATCATCAGAAATAGTCAGCATGGCTTCACCGAGGAGGAATCATACATTACCAACTTGTAAAACTTCTAAGATGAAATGATTGGCCTTGTAGGTGAGGGGAGAGGAGTGGAATTTTTTTCCTGGACTTCAATAAGGCCTTTGACACCGTGTCCCATAAGATCCTCATACAGAAGTTATTGAAATATGGGTTGGATGAGCTAACAGTGAGGTGGGCTGAAATCCGGCTGAGTGGCCTGGCCTGAAGGGTAGTGATTAGCAGTGCACAGTCTAGTTGGAGGCCAGTCACCAGCAGTGTGCCCCAGGAATTCATACTGGGTTCATTCCTGTTTAACATGATGGGGCATGTTCAATAACACAATTTAATAACATAATTTAATCTATGAGTTACTGTACAGAAAGTGACATAATGTTACTGTTAAAAGTGACTGTTACTGTTAATGCTGAACAATATTTGAGGCTTCTCTGACAGTAGCTGAAGCATCAACTGAGAGAGTTACGTCAGTAAAGAGAGAAGCACCCATCTTCGCAGAACAGGTCCTACTTGCCATTCACAGGTTAACTATTGCAAACAGGGTTATCAGGTTTAGGAGATATGTCCTAAGGAATAGGCTGTTCTTACCAGTAATTATTTATACATAGGACGGAGACCACATCTGCAATTATCTAAATTAGCAAGTAATGAACTGTCAAAGGATGTCAGCCTTCGGCTCAGTTCTATGGCCAAATATCGCTCAATTTTCTCAAGAGAAAACCTGTGAGCTAAATAAAAGTCTTACGTGATAGTTGCAAATGTTATTCCTCTGTTTCAGTCAGACTCATTTTTGCCATCAAATGCTGTGTAACTGCCTTGCAAAATTTGTACATCTTTAAATATTGTCAGTATATAATTTTTTTAAATGTTTGAAAGGCTATGTTCATATATTCTCTTTTCAGATGTCATAACAAAAAAAAAATGAAAAGACAGTATGAGAAGTATAACACTATACTTTACATGATTGGTAGTATTGAAATGAAAACACAGTTATACAGTCATCTTCATTTTAAAAAGTCGAACTTTACTACTCATGAAAAGGTGGGATTGAAATTACAGCAAACTGAACTCCAGATAGTAGAAGAAATAGAACACACACAACAGCAATGCACTATTTATGACATTCTAAATTTCCCCATTAACATGACTTTTTCTGACCTTGAAATATCACACTGAAGACAAAAACTTAGTTCTGCCGCAATGCTTGTTGTTTTTTGCATGTTATGTGGAAAATGACAATATATCTGGGATATCTGGCCTTTATAAGTGTATCTGTTACAACTCCTTGTCACAAACATTCAGCATAATCTTCAGATAAGTAATGTGTGAAAGAGAGGTCAGTTTTTAAGCAAGATTGAAAAAAAAATCAGTTTCCGAGGATGAGAAAAATATCTGAGGATTAAAGAATTAAAAATTAGGAGTGCAAGTTACATGTCACTTCTGCATGTAACAGAGGTTTTAAGATCCAAAACCAAGTCACTACTACCTAGAACATAGATTTGACACGTGGTTTCTTGTAGCAGTAGGAGATCAGGCCAGTATGCATTACAAAGCTTGTTTGTTCTTAAAAAAAAAACAAACCAAACCAAAAAAACCCCACAAACAATAAAAATTTCATCTTTTTTTAATGCCTCAACTATAATTGATGGTTAAGTCCCATCTCACCCGAGTTTTAATCAACACAGTATTATCTACCTTAGTATTTCTAATTTAACTATTTATTCCAGCATGAATAGATTAGGTGATTAAGAACTAGGTCAACAATGTTAAGCATTTCAATGCTCTTATTGTAAAGAGATGAATGGAATAAAATTATGGAAATCTTTTGCAATTAATAATTCATTTTATTATCAAGGATGGAGGGTGGTGGTGATTGATAATTTCTTAGGATGTCAAATCCAAGAAGAGTAGCAGAGTCTTGAGGAGCCTTTGGCTGATTTCCTCGTTACCCTCCTCCAAAGGCAAAATAAACATCAAAAATCTGGGTACAGTGTATGACAACCATTGGAATGGATCCAAGGCAAATGTTCTAGGCATATTGCCTGGATATACTCAGATTTCAAGGAGGTAGTGTCAATTTCACTGAGTATTTATTCAGATGCTTATAACATGTTACCAGTTTACCCAAACCAGAGGCCTATATAGCAGATAAAGAAATAGTATCCTTTTTTTTTCTATTAAAACTATCAACAAAAAAAATTGTTTCAAGTCAAAACTACAAAATTCAAAAGCTCTTGCTCAAAATCTTGCAGCATTACTATTACAAGTTAAACCTTCAGTCCAACTCCCCATTCAATATAACGAAGAAATTATGTGGATATGTATATTTATGCATCTGTGTGGGAG
Source organism: Tapera naevia (assembly GCA_033556795.1). Lineage (NCBI taxonomy): Eukaryota > Metazoa > Chordata > Aves > Cuculiformes > Neomorphidae > Tapera > Tapera naevia. The sequence continues at coordinate 19,563,143 of JAUMJJ010000059.1, forward strand.
GGAGAGAGGGTGGATGTGCATGCATATACATGCCTGCACGTAAAATAAAAGGTACATGTAATATGGTAAAGGACATTTTAAAAAATGGGGACATTGTGCTATTGCTTCGAAACTCTGAAAGAAAGTCTTGCAAGTAATTATCTCTTGGAAACCAGAAGAGTGACAATATTCTGCTCTGGACCAAAAAGACACACAAGGCAATGCCAACACCAAAACACTTTATATAAATGTGTATTATATTTGTTCTCTCCCCTAAGAGAATTACCTTTTTTTCTTTTTCACTAAGGAAAATATTTGAAGATAGTAGTAGGAACACAGTTTGCAAATCATATTTTAGAAGAGTTTTTCACAGTTAAAGGTACTAAAGACGTTAATTATCATCAGATAATGTCTTGATCCTATGAAGCAGGAGAAACTGGTGGGACTATTTCAGTCACTAGTGAGAGAAATTCAGTCAAACAATTATTAAATTAGCAGAACATGATCAGAAGATACTACTGACAAAGTGAATTCCTAGACAATTTGTATATCTATATGACACTGAGCATTCATTTACTTAAGATATATGCATAAACAGTGAACCTGAAAAGGTGTGAAAAGCAAGAAAATAACTAATGCAAAGCACATACTGACCTGGTTTCCAAAGAATTTAGAGTCATCGAATCATAAAATCATTTTAGGTTGGAAAAGGCCTTTAAGATCATCAAGTCCAACTGTAAACCTAACACTCCCAAGTCCACCACTAAACCACATCCCTAAACACCATATCTATATGTCTTTTAAATACCTCCAGGGATTGTGACTCAACCACTTCTCTGGGCAGCCTGTTCCAATTCTTGGCAACCCTTTCGGAGAAGTAGTATTTCGTACTATCCAGTCTAATCCGTCCCTGGTGCACTTTGAGGCCGTTTTCTCTCATCCTACCACATGTTAATGGGGAAAAGAGACTCACATATCCACTTCGCTACAACCTACTTCCAGATAGTTGTAGAGTATCATAAGGTCTCCCCTCATCCTCCTTTTCTCCAGGCTAACAACCCCAGTTCCCTCAGCTGCTCCTCATAAGACTTGTGGTTTATACCCTTCACCAGCTTCCTTGGGCATACTGCAGCACCTCAATGTCTTTCTTGTAGTGAGAGGCCCCAAACTGAAAACAGTATTAAAGATGTGTCAAGTATACCAAGTGCGGGGGTACAATCATTTTCCTAGTCCTGCTGGTGCGGGCAGATCATTTGTCATGTCCTCTACAACACACAAGAACAGGCCTACATCTCCCCTCTTTTTCATGAACCTTTTACTCTCTTCATCCTTATCACAATACTCTAACTTTTCTCATCTTCTACCATCAGCACCACTATAACACTGTAAGGCCTTCAGAGTAATACCTCCATTTCTCTGTCACTCATCAAAAGTTATTCATAGCAGCTCCTGGTATTTTCAAGTGTCGCCCTCCCTGCAGTTTTTGCTTCTTTAACACCTCCTGTGATTTTTTGAATCCCTCTTTCTTCATTTGGTGAGAAAGAAGAAACACGGAAATGGATAGGATGGATGCACAGTGACATTAAAAGCATGGACCTGTAAGTGATATTTCCTTAGTGAATCAGGCTGAATGGAACTGCCTGCTCAATATTTTAGAGGCATCCACTACCTTGGAGAAAAGGTTGCCAGCTTTACTCCATTATTCAGTCATATACCCAGTTCCTCCAGCAGCATCCTTAACACGCTGAGGCTCTCAATTAATTAATTAATGAGGCTCTCATTATCCCACACCAGATAATGCATCTCCTGAAAACTCAGGGTTCAAAGTTCAGCATGTGCATCTTATACACCTGATGGCACAGCCCTCCTCTTGTTCTTATAGACCCTTAAGTATATTTTGAATAAGTGTGTGGTAATAAAATCTGATGTTTTTTGCAACATTCCACTATTCAAGACATAACCTAGGGAAAAGAAGTACAAAAGGTGACTAAGTTGCACCGTATCATTAAGGAATTAATTTGTCCACTTCCTCTCTGACTTGTTGCACAAGTAAATGTATGGATGTGCTGCGACATCCTGAGTTCTCTGTGGGTGCTCTGTACTGCTAATCAGTGCATGTCTAGCAAGTCTAGCTAAGGACAGTTTTAGCAGATCCACAATGTGTGAGCAGATGGGCTCTGCGACACCTACACAGCAGTCAACACGATCACAATACAAGTGCATACCCAAGGGCTGTCAATTTGACTAACTGAGCATGCAAAATAAAGATGACCTGGACATAGACAGCTGTCATTTGTCCTGCCACTGTTTTGAGTGGACTTCTGTGCACCCAGAAATCCCAGAGAAAATGGCTAAAGCTGGTAGGAGAGCAGGAGGTGAGACATAAAAGCAATCAGCTACTGCCAAAAGCAGTAACACTAACAGGTGCATATTCCCTTATCTGTTCCTGAGGCAACCTGGATAAGATCATTGTAAAGTTACAGGCAGGACACACTATGAAGCTGCAGCACAGTAATTACTGTACTATACAGAATCTTGGATTCAGTCATTGTCTTAAATTACTGGGGTTCTCACCACAAAGTAACAAAGTAGTTATAAGCATAGGTATTAAAATTGAATTGTAGTCATTTCTCTTCCCTGGCAAAAGTTGCTACATAGCTTCTACATAAAACTCTTCATGGCTTTCTAAGAGAAGAATTTGGCCTATTATATCTCTCACAAGTATTAGTCTTATGCTCTCCATGTTTATTGTTTCATCTTTTCAGATTGATTTTATCATTTTACTTAGTGTTCACCCTTAGACAGGTCTTTGTAATAAACATCTGGCACAGTATGGCCATAAAATATTTCTCAACATTTGCTTTGTTAGGTTAACCTTTAAGGTCATTATAATGCTTCCTCTTTTCTTTACCAGAAGGAGAGCTGGGATGGCAAACCCATGACACACTAGCATACATGACTCAGGAATTCATGTACATATTAATACATTTTCCAAATAAATGACACTTACTGAAATGTAGCAGAGCACATGAAAGCATGGTAATATACTAAAAGATATAGTATCTATTTTTTACAATTTACAAATTGCATGTTTGTCTCAATAGGTCACAAACAGATGTTCTTCAGAGTTTCTAAATCTACCTGATGGGAATTCCATTACCTGCACCAGCTGTACAGGTGACCTCTTTGACTTCCACTTGCCAGGCTCTGAATATATGAGGCAGTGCTGGCATGCTTTTAAAATAAAGCATATGCAAATATAGACGTATTTGACATGTTGCTGTAGAAACTATTTAAAATGTATGCTATCTAGTTTAACCTTGCATCCATAATTATAAAGTGTTTCAAACTGTCTATGTAGTAAAATGTTTTTTATGTCTTTCTCTTACTTATTCTACTTTACTTTTTTTTTCCTTAATCAGAAACAATTAAGGTTTCTTTTCACATCTAGTTACAAGTATTTTTTGTTTCATTTAACTGTGGAAAGTCACTTCTGCATTCCCAAGCCTGAATTTTTCAGGTGCTGAATGTCTACTTCTCACCCTAGATTCAAATGTTTAGGAAGATCTTGAAAGCCTGTCATATTGGGAACCTTACTATACAAGATATTAGACATATTTCTTGTTTTCGTACAAACACAGCACATAAAATATTCCTTCTTCCATTTCTGTCTCATTTATTTCAAAATACCAAAGTGAACACATCCATTCTATAGCATTTAAAAGGTACGCTAAGTCCCGTATTGAAAAAAAGGGCCAGTAGTGATGTTGGTCTATGGTTACTTTAAGGCTGAGAGTGACCATAAACTTGCAACTTTCACCCCGCTACACAAGAGATGAAATATTTCTTTCCTAGGAGTATGAGTAACCAGTATAAGACAATAGGCCAGATTTTAAGAAAAAATATGCCTAAATCTGGGTGATTTCCTTCTGTTTCAGATGTTCATGTGACCATGGTGTTGAATGTGGCCTCACTGAGGTTATGGTTGATGAATATCACATAGATCAATGAAAATGTATATTGCCCTAGCAAATGGATCAGCCCATGGAAAAACACTCTGTCCCTCCACTTGTAGCTGATCTGTGGAATGGCTTCTGAAATTAAGCAGGCTACATGAATACAGGGTTAGAAAACAGCTTCAGTTCTTCTGCCCATGATCTTCTTCCATATCCATTAATTAGTGTATTTGTGCTCAAAATTTTATCTAAAACCAAAGGGAAAACATATTTTATATATAAAGCAAAGAATTTCCTCAGAGCCACAACAGTCTAATCCAAGAGACATTACTGGGTTTAGATGTAATTATTGCAGAATCAGAAAGGCTACTTTTTTATTGGGAAAAGTTTCTGTTATAATAATAATAACAATAATGATAATATTTTTATGCACTCAGTTTCTATCCCTTTTCCTGGTTCTAGACACACTCTCTCCTTTCTCTTCCAGGTCCTGAGGTCAGTGGCTTCAGTCTGGTGGCAGTAGTGGATGTTACGATGAGTGTCAGTATCTGGAGACATTCACGAGGAGGAACGTGATGTTCGTGTTGGTGATGTATGCTTCCTAGCTCTGCAGTATACCTGGGGATATTTTTATATGTTTGCTAGCACATTTTTATGCTTTGTTCTTTCGCCACCAATTTGAATCTCCACGTTATAGCCAAATTTACTATATACGTCTTTTACCTATGTTAGATACTATTTATTTGTTGTCTTTGTTATCCCTAAAAGCAGTTTTGCCCAAATTTTTTTTTAGCTGACCATTGCTGAGCTGTTTATAGTCCTGGGGACTCCAGTGCCAGCCTGTACTCATCTCTTAATATCTTGTGTCTGCCCTCCTCTGTGCTGTATCCTGCATCTCCACTTCTTGATGCCACTGCTATCCTACCAGGTTGATATTTCTGCATAGTACATCCTTACAGCAGTCAAAAATACATCATTCTACATAGGAAAACTGCTTATTATTGTTATCTCAATAAAACTATGATCATACTCTACAAAGATAAACAAAGTAGAACAAATGAGCAACAACCACTTAAATAACTAGGAAAATTCCTGTTAAAGCTAAACCTATTCCAAAAAATGTATCTCTTTGGACAGGGTAAGCCTGACAAACCTCCATCCTGGGCCTTGCAAACTCAGTACAAAGCCTTTGCTGGATGCTAGCAACATCAATATGGTATTTCTGGCCTGCAAATTCACAGAGTTAACCATATGTTTTGTAACTACAACCATATCTCATGAAAACCCAGTAGAGCTTATTTTTATTTTGTGTCATGACAGTTGCCTCAGATCATTCTGCATTGCATCAAATTCCCCTGCTGAATTATTGTGTAGCAAACCTTCACGCTCTGGATTCTAACAGAGCTCTTCTGATCAGTGTGCAAAATGCATCCTGACCTAACACACCACGTTGCTGCCTAGAGTCCTCTTCTGTCTCCAATATGCAGCTTGTGAGAGATTGCTGCTGCATCAGCTGGGACTCGGAATTTGCACAGCAAAGTGAAGACAGATACTCCAGGCAGCTTTAGGACAGAAGTAGAAAGGAATCGATGTGAGGTGGAAATAGGACAGAAAAAGGGACTAAGCAGGTTTTAGGTACAGAATAGTGGAAAGAGCAGGAGGTGGTACATATTCTGAGCTGTCAGGAGAGGAAGAAACATGATCGGTAAGAAAGAAGCTCAGTGTTACATACAAGAAAGAGAACACATAAATGCAGAATCAGCAACCCATTTATCTTCAGCTTCAGAAACTATATTGCTGTGAGAAGTATAGGGTTAATTTACATCACAGATGCCTAATAATCTTCATGAAAAGACTCGATGAAATACAATATTTATTGTCTACACAAACTGCAACAAACTCTACAGATCTACCCAAGACCTGAAACATAATACATGTCCCTTGCCTAGCGCTAAAGCTCTCTTTATATTTCTCAGCACTGGTGAATTTAAAATGTGTATTCGCTTTCAATCTTAAAACTGTCTGGCAGTAGTAATTCTAATCTAAATTTACAAGGATCAAGTAACTACTTATGGCAAGTGTTCTGTAGGTATTGCAGAAACTGTTTATATTTTACAATGATGCAACAAATGCAACAAGAGGCTATGCCTGCAAACCATAAAAATGAAGTAAAACTTAAGATTGCTACTATGAATTTGAACTGCTGATATCAAATCAATCCTTAGCCATCTAGAAAATGATTGCAACACTTTTATTATAAAGTCTAGATATAGAAAAAGTTTTGCATAGTGTCATATCAAAAAGTGAAAACGATAATTCTTATTTTACTTTGAAAAATATTTTTATTTTCCATCCAAAATCATCTGAAATGTGCAAGGATTTATTTTCCTTTAAAAGTGGTTTTGAGCAGCAGTAGCAGTAATCCCTTCTTAGATGGAGAAAACTGAAACTACCTGTAAACCAAATTGCATTTTCCACATGTGACAAGGCAACTAAGTATAATGGAACCCAGGTGTTAGACTAATTTCTAATTTAACCATAAATGAAGAAAAGAGAAATATTAATCCTCAATGCAAGTTGTTGTGGTATTACAGAATCTATCATAATGAAGAAATGACCCCTCTTTGCACAAAGGTTAACTGTACAAATGGTACTGCGTTGACAAAAGTGTTAATTTGTTTGTGTGGCAGCAGGTAAGCAAGAGCTGGCAGAAGGAAGCTATTGTGATAGGCAGATAATTACAATGGAAGTCATGTCTTTGGTAATGACTAGGATTCACATCACATATCTTTTCAGTCACAGTACAATTTCACTAGCTCTGTTTATGATAATCTATGAGATTATTTGACAGCAAGGTGACACTTCAACTTTGGAACAAATTTATTTCATAGACAGTACAATTACTGATATTGTGACATTCAATTAGATACTTCTCCGCTGTATAATTTTGATTTTAGAAAATATATAAACATCAGGTGCATTTTTCATTAGCACGAAAAGTTCCTTGGTTCTCAGTTTGCTTTTCATTGCGTTAAACACTTTGATCTTACTAATTTGTAGAAGTTGGGAGAAATTTAACAGCTGTGAGTTCTTAACCCTTCAACTACAGGATTAAAAAAGAGAAATGAAAAAAGTATATATTTCAAAAATATTATTGTCTTAAAGAAAGAGACCTATTATGGATTTCCAGGCAAAACTAATGCCATGGTTTAGGCCCAGCCAACTACTAAGTAGCCCACAGTCAGTCACTGACTCCTTCCCCGCTAGCAGGATGGAGAGGAGAATGGAAAAGAAAAAAAAAGTAAAACTCATGGGTTGGGATACAGACAATTCAATAGAACATCAAAGGAAGATGAAAGAAAATAATAATAATAAAAGTACAAAAAGAGAGTAATACATAGTTCAATTGCTCACCACCTGAAACAATGTAGAGCCTATTCCCAAGCAGCAATCCCCAACCTCGTGGCCAACTCCTCCATTTTCTATACTGAGCATGATGCCTTATGTATCCCTTTGCCAGCCTGGGTCAGCTGTCCTGCCTGTGTCTGCTCCCAGCTTCTTGTGCACTCCCTGCCTTCTCATTGGTAGGCCAGTATGAGAAACTGAAGAAAATTAATTCTGTCCCAGCCAAACCCAGAACAGTATCCACCTCTTATTCTATACCACCTATATCATGCCCATAATTTCCAATTAATCACCACCACTTTTCCTATCTTTCATACACACACACATACACATGCAGAGATATTATTGCCTTAGTCTGTGGGCAATCCCTCTGCAATGTCCATTGATTTAATTTAGTCCATGACTCGGGGCTCCATCTGTAACAACAGTCTTTCTGGACAGGAGAAATGGCGTGTGGTGTTGAATAGCCACATACTACCTCTGGATGTCCCAGCTAGTGTGACATGACCTATGCCCACAGCCCATGAGATGAAAATTTTGATCTTGAGGAAGTTGCTGGGCCTGAGTTGTTGAAGTCAATTTTTGTTCCATCACTACTACACTTTGCTTGGTTTCATCAAAGTTCGTTCTTCATTAATTTAGGTGATTCTCCCTGTAACACCATTGATACAGCATATAGCAACTGTAGTAGTGACGTCACACAGTGCCAGGGCTATTCAGCAATTAATTAACATCACACAACTTAAATCACTGGCTATTCTGACCAAGAATCAAATTCCTTTGAGGTACACATCAGACTTCCCCATCCTTCCACACCAGTCACCAAGTGCACCAAGTGCCTGAGCAAAAGCAATCTTGTGGATGGGTTTGCCTTTGTCTGAGGCAGGACTAATCCAGATTGTCTTCCCTAACATAGTCAAGCGTGTTGTGGGGGCTTTATCCCCTTCTAGATGTGGAAGTTCAGATATGGCAGGGCCAGTTCAACTGGCAGATCCTCCAGTGTAAAACAAGTGGCTTTTGCTAAATTTGAATACACGGAACAAGTAATATACTATGCAATTTCTCCCCACCTGGAAACGAACATTTAGCCTGTTCCTGAGCAGTGATCTGCCCACCTCCCGGTCAGCTCCTCCACTTTGTACTGTGCCGTATACTGTTATCGAACATACAATATATGTTACAAAACACTCTTGTCCAGCCTGTACTACCCACCCTCCCATTGGCAGGCCAGTGTGAGAAGCTGAAGAAAATTAACTCTAACTCAGACAAACCTAGGACAGCTAATCTGCTATAAACTCTAATATGTAACAAGTACGCAATATGCTTTTTGAAGGGAATTCTCTGACAGTAGTTACGTATTATATCACATTCTAGGCCAAATCTCAAGCTAATCTATTTACCTCAATCTCACAAATTCAGATGAAGAATAAAATCTACATCACACATTCTCCCCTTTACGGAAAGATTGTGAAGTAACAAGGAAAGGACAAAACTGAGAGCAAATGTGGTGAGTAGCTCCTGAACTGCCACCACATCCTTGATCCCTGACAATAAGCAATGTCTTACCATGAGTATTTCACTGGAAGACCAGAGACTACAGCTCCATCATCATTTGCATATAAGTAAAAAGTGTTCTACATTCACAAGTGATAAAAATTGTAGTTTGGCAAACAGACAGTAGTTTTTAAGAAAAATGTTTTCTGATTGAAATTCTTCAAGAAATGTTTTGTGCAAACAAAATTTGGCTTCTGCGATCTTCATCAGTATTTTCTCCTTGTGTTTGATGTGCATGCTTCAGTGCCTGAACTTGTGTGATTAGTCACCTAAAGCACATTTTGTTACTTCAGTTCTTTCAGTGGCTTAGTCTTTCACAACCACCTCACTTAAAATTTTTCTTGCTTCATAAAATTATATCTTCATAAATACAGCACTGTAAATATTTATGTTATAGAAAAATAAATTAAAGGAGAATATAAGAATGGGTAAGAATATTTTAGAAGTAAAAACTTGTTTAGAAGACAAAATAATTTCTACAAATACATTTTCTTACTATTATCATGGCTTTTGTCATACTAGTGATTTTTCCCCCTTGATGTAGGTTTTATAATCTAAAGTTTATGTATCTGCCCTCTGTAACTCTGAATCTATGTGAAATGTTCATTATTTTAAGGTAGGGGATCTAAGGATTAATCAAAGAACAGCACTAAGGAACAATAACCACTCTTACTCTGCATGATGTCTGCATCATTCCTTCCATTGAACGTAGGTGTAAACTTTTATATTGAAATTGGATTAGAAAAGTTGGCTTAGGTAATTTATTTATAGTCATGATGTGGAAAAAACAATTTGCTATCAGTATCCTATTATTTCCACTTCTGCTCAGTAATTTGTGACTTGAATGAACAAAACCTAAGGCTTTAATGAGATGAGAATGCTGCTAAGATTTGTTAGAGCCGTCATATTTTCTCTCTCCAAGGAGAGAAGTCGCAATCATAATGATCTTACATTCATAAAGTAGTTTTCATGCCAAAGGACCTTCAAAATGCTTTAAAAAACTTCACGAATTACAAATAGGAATCTTAACATTCACCACTGAATTTCAGCAGCCTCTGTTGCGAAAGGTTTTTAACAACACACAGTAAAGTCTAGTTCACTTTAGGACAAGATATGACTATTATAAAGCAGAAAAAGCCTCAGCAGGCAGACAATAACACTTCAAATGGAAATATAAAGAGACCACTGAAGTTAACATCCTCCTTATAAAGTGTGCATATCAGTTTAATGACCTTCCTTTTGTGTTTTGAGAGGACCATACATGCAATAACTCATTAAGCAAGGCCAAGTGCACTTGATGCACATACAGCACTGCTCTTCAAGGTGCTGAGTACTGTGGTTCACAAGACAACAAATGGTAAGTCTGTAAAAATGACATGATTAAATGTAAGTAAGAGCCTATGTGCTTTACTGATCAGAACTCCCAGAGCTGTATATAAGAGTTTGTGTCCCTGACAGCCTGACATTCACATCATGAAAGCAGGATACCTGAAGGAGAGAAACAGAAGCTGTGGGAGTGGTTGGTATTTTTCACTGGCACAGTTTACAAGGGGAGAAATAGGTAATTCCCTTCTAAATCCTTTCTCTCACCCATTCTTTGAGCATTTGCTTTATGAGGCTACAGCTGAAGAGGACAAGGTTTCTATCAATAAATAAAAAAAAAAGTGAAGGTTGTAAAAGAGGGACTAGTTTAAGAGGCATCTCAGAAGGAGGTAAATGTGCCTGAGTACTGATAGCTGCTGCAGCCACAGCTACTGAAGGTGCACGGTGATGGAGAGACCAGGTAGCAGTCTGATGAGACTCTCAGAAGATAAGGAGCATGTCTGAGGGTCTCAAGGAAGTAAGAGGGAGAGCCACCACAGGGAAGAGTGATTTTGAATAGGAAAATCTGCTATCCTACTGTTTTCCTAAAGATCACTCACAAGAGTCTCAGCCACTCTCAAACAACTTCAGACCATCTGTCCTCAGACACGCTGCCTCTGGGACCACATCTGCTGTCTTTTATGTCAGAATTTGGATTAGAATTAGGTTCCTTATGTTAAAAATGTCATGAACGGTAACAGTTACATGTCTCAAAAAGCATCGACATGGGCCAGCATAGCAAGACAGAAGTAACCTAAACATATAATATTGATTTGTAATACTTCCTAAAGTCAAATCTAAAAGACATGTTAAACGAAGTGTTGACATTTACTTTTTCCCGGGTTAAGACATACCCTTTAAGACTGCAACATTGCACTTGCAGTTGGTGCCCCACTTCATGATGAGACTTGCAGTGTGTGAGTTACATGTCTGGCCTCTCTGAGAGCTGTTAATGGATTTCTAGAAAATGTCTTCAGAAAAGCCTATTTTCTACCTAAGATAGGCAATCAAAAAGGTTTGTGAACAGTATGATTTCTAAAAACCTACGCTTACCAAGTGCTCAGCTACCCAAGATTCATTGACTGAACCCAGGAAGTCTTCCTGAACCCCTGTGCCTGAAACACAGAGCATTCTTTCCTAAGCAAAAGTCTGAGGGGGTTTGCAATCAGACTCCCCATCTCTCAGGAAATGCCCAATTGGTACTCTGAAGAGGAGCAAGGGACCATTCTTGCTAACTTTATTTATGTGAGGTAAGCAAAAGTGTTTGGGAATCAGAAAGACTTGAAATAGTATACCGGTCCCTTTCAGTTAGTGGCTAGTGGACAAATTCACTCTATTGGAGGCATCCAAAGAGAAGAAGGAGAAGGCTGTTATGTTAGAGCTGGCCTTTTAAGTTCACTCTTACCCAGCAGTCAGAAAAAGGAATCAAGATGGAAATATGTACCTGTGTCCTTCTTTTCTTGTATTCGCAGTCTTACAGGTAGTCTCCTACTCTTCCTACCAGATCTAAGGTAGAAGGCATGAAACCTGAGGATAACAGATCTTATGAGTGAATACTCAGGACTACCATGAGCTCAGCTCAGTGTTAGCAGAGGGTCAGACTGGTAATACCCACTCCCTGCCACAGTTCCTACGCTACAGAAACATATTCCTAAATAGTTTCCCAAAAGGATTCCAGTAGTGTCAAATCAACAGACCGAAAGCCTGACTGACCATCAGCTGGCACTAACAACAGTTTGGCAAGGATGCAGGGAGTGTGAAGGCAGCTGAGGAACAGAGGAAGACAGTTGGAAGAGCTGGGGTATGAGAGGTTTGGGGGAGATGCAGTCCAGACATATGCACATATCTGTTCATTGGTTTATGACCAGAAGTGAGAAGGAATCTCTGTAAAAATAACATCAGGGGGAAGGGGATTCACCTCCCCATTCACAGTCTGCTCCTGAGTACTCCCAATTTGCTCCCATCAGACCAGGTGGAAGAAACCTGAAAAAAAAAATCCACCATTTTGTGAAAAGGAGGTGGAAATTGAAAGAGGACACTGGGAGGAAATATCCTTTATTCTCTCTCATATAACATAGCAGATTGGTTTGCAAGATATAATTTAATTTCTCTTTCCCCATATCTGCATTGGAGATGCACAGTGGGAGCAGAAAGTTGTCACTAGTAGCCAATGGAAAAGAATAAAGGGCTTCCTTTACTTGCACAGAGGTGTAGGAGTAAAGGTTTCACTCTCTTTCAAGCTCTGAATAAATTTCTCATATCCCGTTAAAGAACTACAAAAAACCCCAAACCCTATTGAGTAAAAAGATTATATAAATATTTGTTTTCTAGTTTGATTTTTGATCAGGCTTATAGGCAAGCTAGAGGAGGAACGCTGAAATTGTGGAATTTTGGTGTATGATAACCTCTTGGTGCTGAACTCTTCAGTTCTACCAAGAAGTATGACTGCCTATGTACAACACAAAAACTTCTGAACTTTTCATTGTAGTGGAGTTGGATTTTCTGCTTACTGATGATATTTGTTGTTTTCACTTATAATTGCTACTGTTCCCTAAAACAGCTTTGAAAAACTACAATCAACACATGAAGGCTCCTGTGGTAACAGACATACATCCATGCTACTGAGGACAAGGTACTACAAACTTTGAAAAACTTCTGCCAAGGAACTATTTAGAGAAGTATGTCTTTGGTTAGTGCTTCTTCTCTAGGAAAAAAAAACCACTGAAGGACTCTTTTCCTTCATTTTAGTTTTGTCAAAACTTCAAAATCTAAGAGATAAAACGAAAAGGTAGTGGAAATTCAGGCATGAGAAATAAGATATTTAATTTGCACAATTCTAACTACCGATGATGAGTCTTGTCTTTATAGCTTGGCATTTTACTCTGCTGCTTGTACCCCAGCATGTGCCCAGCACATATGGCAAACATATTTCTGTATATGTTTTGAGGTGGTCTTCTAAAGGAAGCACATATTCTGCGGAAGCAGAATAATGCAGTCGATATAGGTTTAATTTTTAACCTATTTTAACATCAGTCATGCAAATTTGATTCAAACAGAGATTTAAATCAAAACTGAACTGAACATGAGCAACAACTGTGCATGGACTGCAGGTGGCTTCCACAGTAGCACACTGTTCCACGATCCTTCAGCTCCCTCTGCTGCTTAAATGATTTACAAATTTTTCATATTTGCAATGAGCTTTTACTCTTTTTTAACCTCTGTTTTGATGAGAAAAAATGATTCAGATTTAAACTGCACCTAAAGCAATGAAATGATTGCTTGAATTGATAAACAGTGTGTGCAAAGTTTCATGTAATTACTGTTCCTCCTTTCCTCTGGGAATGACAAGAAGCCCATCAAATTCTGATTGCCTTCTGGTGACTTGTAGTGCATATATTCCACCATTACAATTTGACTTGGTGTAACCGGAATGTATCTGTTGCTTAAGCTGATATTTCCTGGTTATGTAATTTTATTTAATTTTTTTAAATAATTCTGTCCTTATATAGCTCAGTGTACTCTTTATTACGAATGTCTCTTTCAGACATCTCTGGAGTGCTTTCTTTCCTAGATTTTGATGGTGTTCATCTATCAACAATACTACGAAGAAGCAGCAGTCTGTATGCTTGTATATTTTAGTCTTTATTACTGTATTTTCTACTTCTAAATAGACTTGACAAAGCTTAGCCAAGGTGGCTGACAACTGTATATATTCCATGAGTTGGTCAAAATGCAATATAAATGCAAACCACACAAACACACACATTCATTAAAGTAGAACATCAGTTAATAACGAAGGGAATTACCTTCCAGAATGTGTGTGAAAACTATTATAAAAAGCTCAGTGTCATACATTATACTGACTAAAATGGGGATTTGAAAAGAAATAAAGGTTAAGGGAAAACTAACACCCAAGGTTATGTTGTTCAAGGCATCTCTGATCTTCAGGGGATTTTAGAAAACCCAGGTGGTCTACCTAGATTATATCACAGACGGTAAGCTTAGAACTCAATGTGTATTTTTCTCCATAGGTATGTAGGGTATTATATCTATTTCTTTCTGTTCAGATATTCAGCCATGTGATTATGTTAGTTGATGGTGTAATTACCCCAATAAAATAAGATTATGAGACCTCTATATGAAATTTTTGCCTAACTGTTCAAAGCAGGTTCAGGAACCTTGGCTAAGACATTACTTCCCCCAACACAACGAGGATGACTTTCTGAGGGATCTTTATCCTCAGAAGCAATAGGACTTGTGGGTCTGAATTACGCTACACCTGGGAATAAGTGCAATCTATCCTAGTCCAGCACAAACAGAAAAACTCAGACAACTTAGGCTTGATCACGTCTCTCAGGCACTGTTCAGATGTGTTGTTTCGTCCTTTGTGAGGACACTGCTTATGTTTGAATATTTTCAAAGTGTTTGCTGCTGTTCAGGAAATAGAGACACACTACTGACTCCACTTAGGAGACAGGGGAAGCGTCTGTCTTTCTTTGCTCCCACCTTCTTTACGTAGTTTGTTCTTGAGTGACATCTTAGGAGCAGGCCCATTGGACTGGAGACTGATTATATGACTGAATTCTTCTCAGCAGGTCATTACAGAATGACAGTCAGATCCAAAGGATGTAGGCATGTGAAATAAATAAGGCAGATTGCAAGAGCCCAACGCTGCCCCTCAGAGGTTGTCTAATTCTGAAGGTACTCAGGAGGACTGTCCCCTTCCGGCCTTATTGTCTGTCAGGCACTTGAAATCTGTCCACATCCTGACCTTCAGCAGTTCTGTACCTCACTCCTGCTGAAGTCTTACCAGAGAGTCTGCTGCTCCACAGCAGTCAAATCTCACAGCTATGTATTGCCTGAAAAAGCTTCATATGCTGTCAATCTTGTCATCTCAAAATATACAGGGACACAGAACAGAAGAAGGCAACACTGATCATCATGCCCAGTCCTTCACCACCAGAGACAACCTGACGTGAGCAGCAATTCAGGGCATAAAGGATTCAAGTCATAAAAGGTTTCCTATTCATGACAAGTGTTGCCAAAGATGAGGAAGCGATAGCATTCAAGGTCACACCAATGAGCTTCAGCCCTGCAACAAGAAGGACCATCAATGAACATGAAATTCTCAGGTGATTTCGATGGGTGCTCCCTCCACACCTACCTTTCTCACTGGCTACTCTGTTCCAGTGGTCACTATAGGCTCAGGAAGCCTAACTCCCTACTGACACCCCAGCTTGAGAGACCGTATCAGATTTTATTTCCAAGGATCATATTCACTCAGTCTTGCCGTTGTCAAAGCTCAGCACAGGACTTGTCACACAGGACTCTGTTCAGAGCAGTGATAGCAGGCTGCAAATGTAAAGCAGTGTACTATTGCCTGAACAGCACAAAACACCATCCAGCTGCTGAATAGCTTAAAACCAAAGAATGCATCAACAACTCATCATTATTTGCATTTAATTAGGTCCTTATACATTATACCACACCATTTATCCTACTGTTTATGGTCTCCTCCAGGCACTTCTACTGTGTTCACACTTCTAAGTATACATGCAGAAACCAGCCATTAGCAGTACTGCTATATTCCACTCAATACACGTTGTTTTATGTGAACATCTTCCTCCACTCAGTCTCATGGGTCACTGCTGCACACCTCAGCTAGTCCTTCAACCTAACTGCTTCCCTACCTGCACACTATCCAGCTTCTCATTCCTTCAGCAGGACAGCTACAGTGACTAGAATACCTCTTTAAGCCTTCAGAATATTGCTTCTGCCTCCATACTACAGAGTAAAGAAAAAGGAAGTATCAGTCACCCTTAACACATTAATCAAGGAAAATTTACTTTTGAATCCCAAATTTGGTGATCAGTTTAACTTTGAGCACATGAGTAAAATAATCCAAAGTGGTACTCTAAGAGTTTATGATCTCAAAGTCAAAAGCTCTTCCTAACACAATCTTACTCAGCCTATTACTGCAGCCTCCTCACTGCTGCTGGGGAGGGCAGCAAAGAACTGGAAATCAAAGTTATACATCATTGGAGATAGACAGGATGAAAGAGGCAGAATAGCCCTTTCCTTTACAAACTTTGCCAATGAGCACAAGAAATCCTGAAATATAGGGTTACTAAAACAGTATTAAAACGTCAATAAATGTGAACACACAACAACCTAGTTTCATTTCATCCTTTTTCTGAATACTAAAAAACTTCACATTTCTCATTCTGGGATCAACCTTTTCCCTAAACTTTTCATCCTCAGTATAAACAATATATATTCCTTGTCCTCTGCCTTATTTAGGAAAGCTTTACTCTTCAGGTGCTTACATACCATCTTCTAATTCCCTATTTAAATTAACCATGACAGTTTTATAACTGTTCAGCCTTAAAGCATGACTTAAATTACCTCTTCCAGTATAAAGAGTCATTACTACCCTTCTCATTCAATTTTTCTTACTTTCCAAAATTTGTTGTGAGAGACAACCGAAGAAAGCAAAATGCATGGCACCAAGGAAAGCAAGAGAAGAACCACAAAATTGTGTCCTTGTGGTAGAGACATTCTCTTGGGAATCAGAACCTGGCCTCCAGGACCTGGATGTTAGGACTCCCAGGACTGATTTTGCATTTTACGCTAAACGGAGAAGAAATAAAATATTTGTATACATGCAGCTATTCTTTCAAGTGATTAAGCCTGAGCTCTGTATTCAAATTGCACATTTGCTTGGTGAACTTACATGTTGTTTAAGCCCATCCAGGTAGCAGGTGGCATTCTACAGCTATTTCCAGATAGTTTTAACTTAACAAGTAGCAGAGGAGAGTGTTTCTTTTCTGCCTAATGAATTCAATGTGAACAAAACATGATTGGCAAATTCGTGTTTAGAACCCAAGTTCCAGGTACCTGACCTATTACTAAACCTACAGCAATAAATTAAGCGTGGGTAGATTGGTTTTCTGACACTTATGTTAAGAGACCAATTCACATTGATATTTTCGAACTTTTAAAATCTCCAGAGTACATGTACGCCAACTACCTAGCTGAGATGTTCCTAAGCTCATGCTGATTCTTCAACCACGTCCATGGCTTCCACATAATACAGCCAGACATAAGTGATGTACCCAGGTATTTACTGGTATCAGGGCCAATGCTACTTAACCCATTCTCTCTCTACCATTCAGAGATACCTTAACAGAGCAGAGAGGAACTCCATCAAGTTCAAAAGGATATGACAGCTCCTGCACCAGGGGAGGAATAACGCATACCAGAACCTAACATGAACTGATCTGCTAGCTAGAAGGAAACTTGGCAGAAAAAAAACTTGGCAGTACTAATGGACATTTGTTTGCAAGCAATGCAACCTTGCAGCAAACAGAGTAAACAACCTCCTGAGCTGCTGAACTGTTGCCCACAGGTTGAGGGAAGTGATTTTCCACTCTGCTCAGCACTAGTGAGACACCTGCAGGGCTGGGCCCTGTTCTGGGCTCCCCAGTAAAATAAACACATGGACATAGTAGAGCGAGATCAGAAACCTGCCATGAAGATGACAGAATAATCAGAAGATCTGACCTACCAAGAGAGACTGGCAGCTGGAACTCTTCAGCCTGGAGAAGAGATCTTCTTAATGTGTGTATATTATGTGCCTGATGGGGCAAGGCTGGAATTAGAGAAGAATGAGCTACAGTCTTCTCAGCGTTGCCTAAGGAAAGGACAAGAGGAAACTGGCACAAAGCAAAATACAAGAAACTGCATTTACACATAAGAAGAAAAAAAACCCAAGCAAACTAACCTGCAAGGGTGAAGAAATGCAGGAATAGGTTCTCCCGAGAAGCTGTAGAGTCTCCGACCTCAATGCTACTCAAAACTCAACTACACATACTCCTCGGTAACATGCTTTAGTTGACCCTGCTCTGTGTGGTGTGGCTGAAATCCAGAGGTACCTCCCAACCTCAGCAATTCCATGCTTCTGCAGTTGTGAACAACTTTAGCACAGAATTGCCACCACCAATACTACTCAGACCTTGACATCCGCCGAAAGCCTGTCTAAAATGTTTTGCACTGCTTCTGAAAACAAAACAGTAAGGGCACCATTTCATCTTTTGTGGAACTAGATTTCCTATTTGAGTCTGGATCCAGCAACTGTTACAGCTGCAGCTCCTGCAAACCCTGGACTGCGAAGCCACATCTCCATTACATCAGTGAACCACACCCATGGTTGAATTGCACCTTTAACTTCAAGAGAAGAAAATGTGGTTCTCTTGCATTCATGACAATAATTATAATACCACATATCTGGAAATAGTGGAGGAATGAGAGTTTCTCTCAGACTTAGGTTGAAAGTAATAGGTTCTTGCTTTCCTTGGATGAACTCAGCCACCTAAAAAGCACAGCAAGAAATCCATAAGCTACATCAATGTTTTGAGCAAAGCTCGACCTGGTTGACAGACTCTCATCAATGCTTATCCAGCTTGTAGGTTTGATGTGGTAAGCAGAATTATGAGTCAATTTCTAAAAAGCCAAAGAGTTTTATGTACCTGTAAAGTTAATATTATCTGGGATGAAATTCTAAGAATTTCAGAGGTGTTCAAAAAAAAAAAAAAAACTGGCAGTTTATTAAGTGTTAGGTTTAGCCATAGTTATTAAATCTAGATCCAAGAGCAGTAGATGAGACACCCATCTTTTAAAATGGGGTGAAGATCATCAAATTTATGACTGTGCATCAAAGATGGTGGAAATGTCAAGATTCTATGAAATATTCATTCAGTAACAACAAAATTTTTAGAAACCAAGTCCTCGTCAGACTGAGAAGAATTAAATGTGCATTGAAAAGTATAAATCATTATTATTTGACAAGTCATTTGATGTCCTGAATTATCTTGCCGTAATAACAAGTAAGGAAACATTGTTTTTAGTCTTGTTCATTTACTTTGTTTACTTCCATGGAAGTTGGCTCCTGGAAAAAGTTTACAAAATAAATTGACAAACTTGACAGAATTACCTTTTCCACCAGCCACTGCGCGCGCAGACTGTAACTCCAGATGTTACAGAACAATCAAATACTAGCATAGTTTTTCACATTATTTTTCCTTTACAAATTAGCATTATAGCGATCTCTGTTCTGAAAGTCTTTATAAGCACGTTTTGCATCTGTTTTACTATGCGGGATTCTTCCAAAAGGTTCCAGATCATTGAAGCAGGCATCAAAAACTTCATCCACAGCTTTTTCTGCTGTCTCTTTGCTAACTTTCCTGACAGCGAGAATGGAACGAATTGCTCTCTCCCGTACACAAGTCTAAAGAGGGAATTAGATAAAGAAAAATATCGTTATAAGTATATATAATTTTTCCAAATTTTGTCAAGTATTAACTCCTACTACATATGGAATAATTTTGTATTACAGAAGAGTCAAACAATGTCTTTAATAAGCATTAAAGTACATTTTTGTTCTACCCTGTGTTAACTACGTGGTTTAGTTTTCCATGTGCAAATAAACCCCCAGATAAATAAAAGACATTCCTTCGAACAGGAATTAAAATACAATTTGGCATTTGCTTCAGGTATCAAGTATTTGTACAACTTGACCTGGATACAAGAGAAAATATATCCAAAAGAAGCAGACATAAATACCAGTCAGAGCTTTTTCAACTGAAACACTATAAAACATAAAGGAAGGACTCCTCTCTTAGCCTTCATTTTGATAGCTTTCTTTATGGCAACTTTTCTTTACACATTTTGTCTACTAAAGCATAAAAAAAAATAAGATTTAAACATCCCCAGCTACAAGATAACTGCCACGCTAACATGAGCAACTACTTGGGACTCAACCCATAGTCTTCGTTACTAATAAAAAAAATAATTCCTGCAAGACTTAACACACGTGGTTATTTCCTTGTCATTCTCCTTCCTTCAGTTTTCAAAGACTTTTAGAGTTTTATCCACTTATAGAGGGTAAGGTATTCCCATCACACTTCCTGCAAACCATGTTTTTCATTTAGTTCTTATTAACCATTCATTTTCAGTGGCAATGCTCTACAATATGACTAAATATTTAGTTATTTCTCTCAAAAAAAATAACAAGATGAAACAAAAAGTTGTCATGAATTATCAAAGGTATTACATCTTAATTCAGAGAAAATAGCAAGTAAATGACATTTACTTATTTTTCTGATGATTTCAGCTACAAAAATGTAGAAGGCTGAGATCAAATAGATAAAGATAGCTCACAACAAAACAGTAGACTTTACAGTATTTACCTGACGGTGTCCTTTTAATCCAAATTTAAACCTGGCTATTTCATTCATCAGTGTACAGTCTCCACTGAGATTAGCAGCTCGAATCTATTGAGAAAAAGCCACACTATCAGAGAAACATGTGGAAATACAAAAATAAAAAAGCTGTAAATTTTTTTTTCTTCTTCAATATCTTTCTGTTTACTGCTGGTAGAGAATATTCCTGGGGGCACTTCCACTTATTCAGTACATATTACCCTTTATATCCACTCTCTCAGCCTCAATGAACTGCAAAGCATTACTATGAAACCCATAAGTTTCTCCAAGGACCAAGTCTGAAATATTCCCAAAGCTTAAATGAATATGCAGAAGAGATCATATGTATATGTGTGTACAAATATATACAAACTTCTAAAAGAACACGGGAAATAATATTCTCCCCAATTGGAAGCTCATATAAGATGCAGATACCTTTCAAAGTCTACAGCTGCAATACCCAGAAGAGCAGTAACCTAGGTGCTTTAGGACAAGCCTCATTTAAATGAGCATGTATGTTTCAGCTTGTTAACAGTTTTGTCCTGTGCATTGTAATTTCTTGTCTGCCAAGTGTTCCACACCCTACGCCCCAAGTTAGGAAATAAAATTAAAACCAGATTTCCTATAATTAATTGCCAGTGTAAGAGTAAATGCATGGAAAATACTAAATGTAAGAATTAAAAAAGCTGACAATAAAAATTGTAAACATCGTATAATAAAACAAGTATCAAAAGACCCGAAGCAAACAAATAATCTCAACAAGAGCAAGAACAAGCACAATGTTGTTTTATATATGTTCTCAAATTTTACGTTTGAGGCTTACACGCTTTATTCTGCACTGTGTAAATGCTTAGACAAACCAAAAAGTAGATGAAGGTTAAATAATCCTGGATTACTACATTTGGTTTACATAGAAAGATGTTGGCAGCCAGGGGCCTGTTGGGATGGCTTCTGTGAGACAACACACGGGGCTCCTCACCCCATGCTGGACAGAGCCAGTTTCAGCTGGCTCTAAAAGGGACTTCACATTGGTCAAAGCTGACACTATCAGCAATTCCCATGCTACCTCCATGCTGACATGTTTGGAAAGGATAAAAAACACTACATGGCAGCTGCGACAAAGAGGACTGAGAAACAGGCCCACAGACACTAAGGTCAGTGAAGAAGGAGGAGGAGGACGTGAAATTCCCTTGCAGCCTGTGGAGAAGATAATAGTGACACAGGCTGTCTCCCCACATCCTCTGAAGGAACACAGTGGAGCAGATACACATGCTGCAGCACAAGGAGAAGCCCACACCAAAGCAGATGGACACACCCTGAAAGAAGCTGCAGCTCTTGGAGATGAGCCCATATAGGAGCAGGTTTTCTGGCCCATTGGGGGACCGATGTTGAAGTAGTCCATTCCTGGACTGTATGCTGTGGAAAGGACCCAAGCTAGAGCTGGACTTGAAGAACAGCAGACCACGGGAAAGACCCACGTTGAAGCAGTTCATGAAGGACTGGATCATGTGGGAGGGAGCTCACACTGGAACAAGGGAACAACGTGAGGAGGAACGAGCAACAGAAACAAAACGTTATGAAGCGACCACCGCTTCCATTCCCCTGTGCTGTTTTGGGCAGAAGGAGGTTAAGAGCCAGGAATGAAGGAGTGAAGTTAAGCTTGGAGAAGGGAAGGTGGAAGTATTTCTAGTTTTATTTCCCGCTATCTTATTCTGTCATTAATTTGCAACTTAGTAACCTTCCCTGAGTCAAGTGTATTTTCTCCATGACAGTAACAGGCGAGTAACCTTCATGTCCTTATCTTAATACACAAACTTTTTCATTTTATTCTTCTCCCCTGTCCTGCTGAGGAGAGGAAGTCACAGAAGTTCAACCCTGCACAATTACATAAAATGGCTTTACTGACGCTGCATAAGGTTACTTCATTAAGTTTTATTTATCAACAGATAAAGATAATACTTGACTGTGGCTTTCTTCCACAAGAAATACAAATTTAATTAATGAATTTATACTAATTTTTATGAAATTTAATTTTCTCTGTACCAAACTCATAATTTTACTTCTTTCACATTGTTTATAGGTGAAACCTGTGCACATCTTGAGTCTGGAATCGAATACATTCTCATTTAAAAAAACCCAAACAATCAAAAACCCACAACAAAACCAAAATCACTATAACATTTTTACGCCATTTTATATATTTTCAAGAAAGTTAAAAAGCTACCTAGTCACAGAGTATGAAAATGTATTTTCATAATATTAATCATAAAGGTAAGGTTTTCTGAGGTCAAATGATATGGATTACAACAGAAAACAATCAGAAGCATGTGAATACATGAGCTATGTACAAAAGAGAAATCCCGACTAGCTTGTGCTCAGTTTAATTTCACGTCCTAATGCATCAACCTTTAAGGCCTTTCAATTAGCAAATTTCCGTGTCCTCTGCAACGGACACAGACATAACTAAAGCATACCATTAGCAACATGACCATCAATCAAAAAATGTATATTATAGGAAAAGACAAGTTTCTTGTTAATCAAAAAAATCTAAACAAAAATAAGGTTACCGTACTACTGTAATAAACGCCCCAAAATACCAAGACTTACAGGAGAGAAACAGAATCTTATAAACTTTTCTTAATGTGTGAATGTGTTTTCATCTCTAACTACTCTCATTTGTTGATAACAATTTCTTGTTATGATTACACTCAGTGATCATATTCTTTTTAATATGATGCTGACTTATCAATATTTGTGAAAACTAAATATTTAGTTTTTGAATGAAACTATTTAGGTTGACCCGAGAGAAAGGACAAATGTATTAACAAGAGTAAATCAAACAAAGTCTGTGATACAGCATGTACATTTAAACATGAAGCAGCCCTAATAACCAGCAGTAATTAATATAATGGCAACATTACATGCATTTTAGCTTACCTCTGAACATGCTAAGTGTTTGACATTTTTAAACCAGTCAACGTGTGCACGGCAGTGATCAAAAGCATGTATCAATTCATGTGTGACCACACGGTTCATATGGGATTGGTGGCGAATGTTGTTCTGACACAGAACAATCTGTAGAAGAGAAGACACAGGCAAACTTTTTGCCATTTCAGCATCCCCCTTGCTTCTCAGAGACCTAGCACACATCACCTACAGCGTTTAGACTCTAGATTAGTGTTTTTCAAAATTAACAGCTTCATCACTCTGCAATGTACCAGTTTCAATACCGTGGAATATATTTAATTTATCTTATCTTCATGACTAATTTACATATCAGCACTAGTAAATATCAGCACTAGTAGATTTAAACCTAGCAATAAAACACTAAAAAAATTCTTGTCCTTCTGAAAGAGGACAATGTGCAGTGCCTACCTGAGATGTGGCAGAATCAAAACCTCCACTGACACAGCCATCACAGTTTTCACAAGAAAAGTGTCGGTCATTGAAGACAGTGCTGAAAGACCCAAATAAATAATAGGGAAGAATTTGAAAAAGATTAGTAACTCTGTATAACAGTGATGTTACTACACAGAACAAGACGAATCAGTCTACATACCAACCAGATTTTTTCATAGCCTCAAGAAGAAGTTGAGCATATGGATCTAGAAAAACATTGCTGCAATCAATTTCTCTAAAAAAAAGTTTTGAAAGTCATCTATAATCAAAATATAAACAGTCAAGAAAAAAAAGTAAAGAAAAACACTACACATGTAAATTCATGCCTTGCCCCTAATGCAATGCAACCACCATCAAACTGTTACAGCTCAGGCTACATAAACTGAGATATCCAAAACTATTTGGGAATTAAATCACTTCGGATATTATTTTACTAGTAGCAGACATCAATAGAATGGCTTACATCGACGAATGTCTCCAATAACTTTCAGTCAATGTGAAGCAGTGAAAAGGGCACAAACGAACCAGAAATAGGTAAATCCGCTGAGATTTTCAAGAGAAACAAATAGAAAAGGGGCTTCTGATAGGAATAACCAACAGAGCCACTTTTGAAACTGTATTTTGCTTTAACCGAAACCAGGGCGTTGATGAAGCAGCAGCCCAAAACCAAAGACTGCTCGGGCCCCGGCCGGCCGCCGCGGGGGAAGGGGATGAGGGGGACAGGACCGTCTCCGGTTCTCCTCTCGCGCACTGCGCTGCCCCAGGGCCGAGCCCGGGCCCGCCGGGGCAGGGAAGCGCTTACTCGTGTCCAGGGTCATCCTCAGCATCACCTGGCACCGGTTGTGGAACGTGAAGAGACTACGAACTAGGAAGCTCTGTGGCTTCTTGCTCCGCTCCGGGAAGAGCCGGTAGCCTAAGTCATCCTCCTCTTCGCCCCCCTTCTCCTCCTCCGCCGCCCTCGGCGACGCTGCCTCCCCCTGCTCCATTGCCAGATCCTGCCCCTTCACTTCCCCCGCCCCGCCCTTGCCGGCCACCGTACCCGGGCGGGGCGGAGCGCGGGCGGAGCGCGGGCGGCGCGGCAAGAGCCAATCGCTGAGCCGGCTATCCATCACGTGGGGAGGGGTGAGGCCAGGTAGTGAGGCGGGCCTTGAGGGGCAGCGCCAATTATTGGTCTGTCTCGCGGTCATGTGGGCCTGGGGGCGTGGTCAGACGGCGCCGCTGCCCGGGAGCGGTAGTATGGGCGCATGCGCAGTCGGCACCTGCCGGTTCCTCAGCCCCTGCCGCCGCGGGGCCACCGGGGCGCGGGCATCAGTACCGGTACTGGCATCGTCCCGCTGCAGGGTCGTGGGGCCGCGCTGCATCATCCTGGGAGGAGGCTCGGCTGCCCGGGGAGGGCATCTGGCGGCGGCAGCAGAAAGAATCGGGACCCGGAGCAGGTGAGGCTGCGGCGGGATGGGATGAGTGGGTATGGCGCGGTATCCCTGCTCAGCGGCCTGGCCCGGCCCGGCCCGGCCCGGTACGGCGAGGAGCAGCCCGCCCTGAAGGAGCCGGGGCCTCGCTTGTAACTGCGCAGGCGGTGGAGAGGCGAACGTAGGGACTACAAAGGGCTTGTTTTGCCTTGGGAGCCTCTCCGGCGTGAGCCCGAACCTCACGCGGTGCCGCTGGTGCTGGCTGGGCCCTCGGGTAATCACGGAATGGTTTGGGTTGAAAGGGACCTTAAAGATCTTGTTCCACCGCCCTTCCTTGGGCAGGGACACCTCCCACTGACTAGGCTGCTCAAGACCCCGTCAGCCTGGCCTTGAACACTTCCAGGGAGGAGGCATCCACACCTTCCCTGGGCAGCCTATGCAAGTGTCTCACCACCGTCATCGTGAAGAATTTCTTTCCAGTGTCTAATATAGATTTTCCCCTTTCTAATTTAAAGTCGTTACTCTTCATCCTATCACTATTTGTCCTTGTAAGAAGTCCCTCCCTGTGTTTCTTGTAGGCTTCCTTCAGGTACTGGAAGACCACTATAAGGTCTTACCGGAGGTTTTTCTTCTCCAGGCTGAACAATCTCAACTCTCTCAGCCTGTCCTTATAGCAGAGGTTCTCCAGCTGTTTGATAGTCTTCATAGCCCTTCTCTGGACCCATTACAACAGTCCCATATGGATTCTTCGTATGTTAGGGATTCCAGAACTGGACACTATATTTAGGTGAGAACTCACAAGAATGGAATAGAGGGAAAGAAATCCCCTCGACCTCCTGGCAATGCTTCTTTTGATGCAGCCTGGACATGGTTGGCCTTCTTGGCTCTAGGCACAGATTGCCAGCTCATATTGAGCTTCTCATCAGTCAGCACCCCCAAGTTGTTCTCTGGAGGACTGCTCCCCATCGTTTATTGAAACTGCAGATGGCCCCAACCCAGGAGTACGGCCTTGCACTTGGCCTTGTTGAATTGCGTGAGGTTCACATAGGCGGACTTGTCCAACATGTCCAGGTCTATCACTGGGACAGGGCAGCCATGAGGTGTTGAGTGAAGCAGAGGAAGGCCCCAGAGTTGAGGCTCAAATAGAACTACCTTGAAGGGTGTAAGAGCCGTGCTGCAAATGAGCCTCACAGTGCTTGGATGAGGGTGGTTGTTACATGTGTGCAGTGGGCAGTGCTCGGCTAGTGGGTGACAGGAACAAGTATGCATTGCATACTTGTGCAGGACGCTGTAGAGTACCAGAAAACAAGCAGCTAGATTTAACATTAGGTTTTCATGTGTCTAAGAATATTATCTTAGTCAGAGATAGCATAAAGAAAAGTTCAAAAGATTACAACATAGGCTTTATGGAAAATTTGGTGTGTCCATACCCAGGTTTCATGGCACTAACTGACTGAATATTAAAGAGACAGTTCAGTATGGGGCAATAGTTGTAGGTGGAACAATACATAATAAGCACCTAAACTAGAAATACGATGAAGAATATGCATTTTTTACTTCACCTGAAGTTTTTTTACATTTTGTTTCAGTTAGACCAAATATTTAGAACATTTTAGGAGAAATATATTGTGAAGGGGAAGCGTGTTACCACCTATATATAAATTAGGGAGAAGAGCAACTGCTGCAGCAGGGCATCTACGCAGCTGCTACTCCTGAGGATGGAAAACCATTTCTGCTTTGGTAGCATCAATTCACAAGCAATCATGCAATGTATCTTCTGTCTTTTAGGAGACTCTTGCCTGTAATTAGAGACAGCATATTACATTGCAGAAATTGTTAGTTTTATTGGGCCCATGCATTTTTATATTTCTATGCTGGTAGGTTATTGTCTTGCCAGATGGTAAAAATAAATAAATAAATAATCAAGTGCTTTATCTCCCTTAAAAAATTGTGTGTACTATATAAATAGGTTATTTATTCTTATGTGAGGATTGTAACTGATCCTGAAGTTCTTTCAGTCAAGAATTTATAGTTATCAACCATTCATAGCTTTCTTTATCTGAATTTGTACTTAGTTCATCATGAATTACTTTATCAGGATTGGTTTTGAAATGTGTTTACTTCATCCTTTCAGTTTTTTGTGGTATGGACTGTAAAAATTGGGGATTTTTTCTGAATTGTTACCAAGAATTTTTTTTTTAAGGTTACTTTTTACTCATGACTTAATATTTCTCTGACAATAAAATGTCTTTCACTTAAGACAACAAAATTTATGAAGACTTTTACATATTAATATTTTTAAACAGTATTTTAGGGTCTTGGAGGGCTACTGGATATATGCAAAGAGAACATTCAAAGAGTATTCTGGACTTTTAATTTACTAAACTTCATAATAAAACACACCATGAGTTTACTTATCCCTGTGCTGAAAATGTATGTGTGTTTGAGCATATTTACTTGTAGGAGCCATAAGTGCTTTTGGGGGTTGGTTTGTCAGATGTCTTGTTTCTATTCAGATAGAAGGCAGCATGTGTATTTTAATTGGTGTTTTTTTTTAATTAAATGTTAACATGTTCATTTTTGTCTTCATTCTGTCATGTGGGGCACACTGTAGAAATTGGTTTAAACTGAGATTGTCTTGTTTTCACTGTCAGGATAATCACTGACTTCTTGGGCCCTTTACCTTACACTTAGTTAGGAAAGCATGACTTACTCTTTGTTCTGATACACCTTGTTTATCCAAATAACATGGTTTCCCATCATTTTTTCGAAGACATTTAAATCGTGTTTCTTCCTAGTTTCTTATTATTTCATGTTCATATTATGTTACTGGAAAGGCTGTGGTATGTGTAAGTCAGACTTCATATTGAAGTTGCTAGCTTCCTTCAATACTTACTTTCAAGTTCTATTTAGAAAGGTTTTTTCCCTTAAATCTGACAGATTACAATGAGTGCACCAAATAAATCGCTAGAATTACAGCTGCAAATGAAGCAAAATGCTGAAGAGCTGCAGGATTTCATGAGAGAATTGGAGAGCTGGGAAAAAGATATTAAAGAAGTGGATTCTGAACTAAGGAAACAGAGTGGTGTCCCAGAAGAGGTAAAAACTTCAAGACCAGTTTCAATAGTAACTCAGCTATTCATAATGAGATAATGGTTTTTGCTTCAGAAAAATTACACGTCTTGATTTAAAATTTTTGAATTGAAGAGATGAGCTGATTCAAGTGATCTGTTCCTCATCTGAAGTAGACCAAAGATTCCTCTGTAAAATGTTCCACCAGCAGAGCTGTGGGGCAGTAGCCCCTGGAGATGATAGGGCCAGTAAATTTTTAATTAGTTCCAGGCAGATTTAGGAGAATATTTCTGTCTGTAGTGTTAGCATTTCTTATTTATTGCTGAATTTTAATATATCGGTGTTATTCTTCAGTGTTACTCTACAGAAAGTTGTGTTCTAAAACTTGACTTTATATCGGATATGTAATATTTGCTGGTTTTATGTATTGAAAGATTTATACCTGCTGTCCATAGTGGTTTTGTAGAGTTCCTGAGAACAGCTTGCTGAATAGATTTGTAGTATAAAGCTATCCGGTAGATAGGTTCTGTGTCTAATTGTAGGTACTTTAGATTCTTCAATACAAGTGACTTTCACACATCTGCTTTATAATAAGTAACTTTTTTTGATTTAGAATTTGCTACCAATTCGAAACAAGGCTTTTAAGAAAAAGAAGAAAAGCAAAAGTAAAGTCTCTTCAAAGATAACCACTGAGGAAAACAAGAAGAATAAGATCAAGTCTTACGATTATGAAGCATGGGGAAAACTTGATGTGGTGAGTCAGAATATTTGCTTGTTAACTTAGTGTTGGTTCTGTCTTAAATAAGCTTTTCATGTACTCCTGAGAGTTCCTTTCACAAGTCAATATCTTATTGTGCTGCGTACTGTATGAACATAGAACGTAGCTTTCTTCTAAAAAGTTTGTGTTTAAAATTTGGAATATTGAGAAATTACTGAGTTTTCTATTGGCTCTGCTCTCATCCAGCAGATTGAATTTGACTACAAAGGGAAAACAAAATGGTTTAACAGTAAGTGTACTGAACTATTGTAATTCTAGTGGAATGTAAGACTAAACATAGTTGGCAGCATCAGAGGATTGATCTCACTTCTGAAACGTGGAATACTTAGCAAACAGGACTTAAGCAGTAGAGATACTTAAACATACTGCTAATTCTCTTATAGTCTTACTTATTTTGTGTTGTTAAATTATAATGAAGATAATAGTTTATTTTTATCTGATTTCAGGATAAAATACTTGAAGAACTTGATAAAGAAGATAGTACTCATGATTCTTTATCTCCAGAATCAGACTCTGAGGAAGATGGCATTCATATTGATGCAGAAAAGGCTCTTGCAGAGAAGGAAAAGGTTATAGTATTATAAATGTTATTTGCAAAGTAGCAGCTTAGATATAGGAGCATTTGTAGTTTCCTTTAAAAGATTGTCCACTGAGACTAGAATGCTGGTGGAAGAAGTGCCTATTTGGAATTTTTATGTCTGTTCTCTTGCCTGTTATTCAAGCGTACAGTTCTCACTACGTTTCTGTATCTTCTCATCACTGATGGCAGCAAAGCCTATCAGATCATACTTGATGTACTCCTCTTACGATTAATGTCTTGATGTCTTTTTGCTTTGAGAAGTTGGATTGCTGTTTAGAGTTGCAATATGGATAAAACTGGTGTTTAGCTGAACACACGGTCTGAATGCCCATAACTAAATCTCTGAGAATTTAAGATTAATCCCTTTACTAGGCCACTGCCTCTGGGAATGATGGTCAAACTACTATGTCTTCCCTGCTTTGGTAATAGCAGGCTGGTACCAGTTCATCTTTGCTTTATTTTGCAAGTTGAATACAGCAAGACTTATCTCGTGCTTCATTGCCACTTGAGATAGATAGGCTGAGTTCTGTAGCAGCTTCCGTGGTTCAGAGAAATATTTTCGTCCATCCTTTTGTTCAGTAGATTTTCTTAGGTATTTTATGTTGTCTGCATGGGTGATATCTACCTTCTTTCCCTGCTGCTGTAGAAATTCCCTCCTATGTAATCCAGTCTTTACGGAGAAATTGAAATGTCTTTGACCAGTGTCATCTTGACTGCAGTGCAGCAGTTGAGGGCATGTGAGAATATACTTTGGAAAGTAAAGATGCTGAATGTAGTTATTAAAAACTCAAACTTCAGTTCAGTAATTCTTTGTGGCAATTTAAGCAGCTATTGCCTACACATATTGAGAGTTAGTGTATAATAAAATCCTCATTATGTAAATCATGAGAAATATTTAATATGGGATACTTAGAGTATTTTAGTTAAAGAAATGTTTCATAGTAAAGCAGTACTTTGAGAGGTGTTAAACAAAAATGTTCGAGCGTTCAAAAATAAAAGCTTTGAATTTTTTCAACAAAAATTGGTAATTTGTTTATCAATGTACAGTAATTTGCTAATAAGGCTTTCTTCTATTCACAGGGTAATAAGTACTTCAAACAAGGGAACTTCGATGAAGCTATAAAATGCTACACTAGAGGAATGCATTCTGATCCATACAATCCAGTACTGCCCACAAACAGAGCATCGGCTTTTTATAGAATGAAAAAGTAAGACTTGTATTGTTAAATCCTTAAATATTTTCTTCTTTGAAATGCTAGCTTCAGATTTTTTTGGCTGCTTTAAAGTCTTTATTGCATTACTTATCATACTGTAATACAGTCGGTGTAAGACTGCTGTTGCAACCTGCTTTGCAGTTTCAAAGAAAAATAGGAGTTGCCAGGATAAAGAATCTGGTAGTCTCTGATCTTTTCTTCTCTCTGCTTTCATGCTGGAAGTTCACCATCATCTGTGTTACAGTGCAGAAAGAGAGAGAGAGGGTCCACTGTCTAATTTGCCTTTCAGATTCAGGGAGCTCTGTTTCTAATGCTTTGTTTTAGGGGAGGAAAGGGTACAGGAGAGTTGATTTTTCTTTCTGTTGCAGTAGATTGTTTACCTATGTTTTCCTTTTCCTGTTTTAATGTATTCGGAATTGAAAGAAGTTTAAATACCTGTTATGTGCCCATTCTGAACTGTAAAGCTACAAAGTAAGCTAAATTGCTGAAGTTTTGGGGTTTGTTACCTAGGTGTGACCAAGCTAACTGGTTCATATTTCTGATAGGTTTTCTGTTGCAGAATCTGACTGCAATTTAGCACTTGCTTTAGATAAAAATTACACCAAGGCTTATGCCAGAAGAGGGGCTGCTCGCTTTGCTTTGAAGAATCTTCAAGGTGCTAAAGAAGGTGGGTCTTTTTAAAATTTTTTCCTTGAAATACATACAAACTGTTTGTCTGTCTGCTTGATTAAAGCTTGTGTGATTTGGTGTAAAAATTTAATTATCATTTCCTGTAAACAAAGAAATAAAATACCATATTGCAAATGATTAAATAAAAAAAAAAAAGATAAAGTTCAAGCAGCAAGTCTAAATGATTACTGTAGCTATTAGTAGTTCTAGAATAATTCATCTTGAACTGTCTTAGAATGATGTGTTCTTTGTAATATCTCAGGCTTTTTAGGTAACTACAAAAAAGTGTTATTTCAAAAGAATGCTCTTATTTTATATTCTGCTTACTAGCCTGTAGTTGTTAGCTGAAACATTGCTTTCTGATCTTCTGATAGATTATGAAAAAGTTTTACAGCTGGATGCAAACAACTTTGAAGCAAAAAATGAACTGAAGAAAATTCATCAGGTAATGATTAATAAATCCTAACCTAAATGAATGCACCCTGTTCAGTTTATATCTGTATGAACGTATAACGAGAACTGAATTCAACAAAATCTCCTGTGCTTTTCTAATATTTTTGCTGACCTCGAAATCTGTAATTGAGTTTCTTCTGGATTAAGTAGCATGTATGCAAACATCAGTGTAATAGTAGATTGGCAGACTAAAACTGGATGTGTGCTCCAACACCTGTGGGTTTTCTTTAAAGTCTTCCACCAGAATTTTTTTCTACCTCCTGTGTTAATTTTCTTTCAGCCATGGTATGTGTTTTGGTACAAGGTAGCACTACATATGAAAGCAAACTTTGTGTTCTTGACTGTAAAGCTGAACTGCTAGCCAACTTGTAGTCCCACTGATTGCTGTGGTCTACCAAGCCAGAAAGTATCTTTAAGCCTAGCAGAACATAATACTGTACTGCAAGTGTGATCCCTTTCATGACAGAGCAAGGCCTTAACAAATACGAGCTCACCTATCACTACTGTGTGAATATGCTTACACCTTTTCAACTGTAGTTTTCACAGTGCTTGAAAAATTTATTTTCACAATGAAAACTCGAAGTCTTCAGTAATGGAAGAAATAAATAATTTGTGAATTGGAATATATATAGATAGGTTCCATGGGTCATTTTACGTTGTGTTTCAGCAATTATGTATCTTCTATTTACCAAGTAGTATTCTGACTCGAAGTCCTCCATAGAAATACATTTTTGAGAACAGTTTAGAGTGATCTTTTCAATTTGCATTCAAATTACAACACAAGCACTTCCATTAAAATGCTTGACGGATTTTTGCATCTTAAAAGTTTAGAATTTGTTGTAGTTTATGTTATGAAAACGTGTAAGTTGGGGAAAGACTTATTGAGGAAAAAATTACATCTTTGCAGGCTTTGTCATCACAAGAAAGTTCAGAACAGGAGTTTAAAGATGCAGTCAAACCAGAACTAACAGACGAAGAGAAGAAGTGCATTGAAGACCAGCAGCTCAAGCAGAAGGCTATTACAGAGAAAGATCTGGTAAGTCACAAGTTGTGGTAGAACAGGAGGGAACTAGCAAAGCAGTGTTCTGTTGTGCTGTTAGCTGTGCAATATGTGTAAATTAAAATCAATAGTCTTTAACATAAATACATTGTTGTTGGTATAACCTTAATTGTTTACCATTTTTGGCCGTATAAGAAGGGGAAGGGGACCGTGAGTTCAATTTAGACTCTTCTGCAGGAGTAATTATACAAGGTGGCTTTTACAGTCCAAGTTGTATGTGATAAGTTTGAAATACCTGGTAAGATAAGTAGAACTCAAACTATATTTTACAAATATCCCATTTCTCCTGTATTATATGCATCTTGACCTCTGCTTGTCCAAGTAGAATTGTGGACTGTTTCTTGTGTTTCCAAACCTCTAGTTACATGGTGAAAAGTATTTACTTCAGAGAGTGCAGGCAACAATGACAATAAAATGTGTTTCTGCGTACGTCTTGAGTCACAGATGGCTTATTGATTTCTCACCACTTTTGCAATTAAGAAATAAAATGTAATTTTTTTCTGTTCTGAAGGTATTTAACTTTTGACTTTTTATCAATATTCAGGTTTCCTATATTGTTTGTAATTAGTAGGAAAAGAATGAAAGCATATATTAAGTAGATAAAAGGAACGAAAATTTGAAGAGGACACAGAAAAGAAGTTGTGGTCTAGTGCAGTACTTTATTGGCAGCAGAGTTAACTCACTGTGGGCCTGTTCCTGGCAACATGGATCCTGTCAAGTCTGAGCTGTGGCCTTTGCTTTTTTGCTGAGTGATTGGAGTAGTAGGGAGAAGATAACCTGGGTTTATATTAGTACTGAGAAGCAAAATAATTTAATATCTTGGAAAAATAGTAGTTTGTTTCATGGAGCATTAGTTGGAAAGGAACAGCAACACTTAGGTCCAGTATTTGAG
This sequence comes from Tapera naevia, assembly GCA_033556795.1. Classification (NCBI taxonomy): domain Eukaryota; kingdom Metazoa; phylum Chordata; class Aves; order Cuculiformes; family Neomorphidae; genus Tapera; species Tapera naevia. Next base: position 19,597,184 of record JAUMJJ010000059.1, read on the forward strand.
GATAACAGTTTATGGACGTAGCATGGTAAAAAAAGATATTTGCAGCACAGAAAGTCACCTTGGAAGGGGGAATTGTAAGGGTTCAGCTTGTGTTTAAATTCAGAAGGTACAGGGTTGCTTATCCAGTATATGAAGAGTAAAATAAAATCACAATTTATAGACTTACAAGTCTGCACTGAGACTTGGTGTGTAATAATCCTTTTTTTTTGATCCTTGAAGTACTGGAAAAAAATAAGGTATTTTTGTGGTCTATATCCAAGCTTAGATATTGATAACTACGCCATAAATGTCTGCTGTGATGTGGGTGTTCTTTGTGATCCATTTTCTTGGTATTGTGACCCTACCTACTAAAATGGATAAGAAAAACTCAATGCACTAGATGTTTCTCAATGCTATTTTTCTTCTAATCTAAATATTATAGGGTAATGGTTATTTCAAAGAAGGAAAGTATGAGGCTGCAATAGAATGCTATAGCCGTGGTATAGCAGCAGATGGCACCAACGCACTTCTGCCAGCTAACAGAGCCATGGCCTATCTGAAGATTGAAAAGTAAGTGAACTTCCATGTGCTGTACTGTTTCTTTCTTTGTTGTGAACTAGATGGAAGAACGGTCCAGTAGATTTTCAGTCATAGTTAGAGTCACTTCTTCTCATTAATTCTAGAATCCGGTATAGAATAAATCATATTGAAAACATTAAAAGAGAAAAAAAAAATCAATATGTGTGATCTTACAATGCGTTTCATAGGCAAGAAGTACTAAGAGAAGAAATAGCATCGGTATGAAACTACACTTTGTAAAGTTTGATTTTCATTCTCTCGTGTATAAAATTCTAGATAGTCACCTTTTTTTAAAGGACCTGCCCAAAGCTTTGTCTTTTATGACTGTAAAACCCAGTAAAACTAAATGGTACACTGTAAAAAGAAGTGTAAGAATGGATAGGGGATTTTTTTCTGGAAATTCTGATCATTTAAAATATTTTTCTTTAATTTCATTATGGAGACATGTATATGTAGTTTGTTTATTTTTAATGAAGCTGTCTTAAAATAATCCCATAACAATAGGGAATGAATGCTTTCCAGCAAGTGAGAGAAATTCCATGTGACTATTTAAGTCTGAATTTTTTTTTCCTCCCTGATGGGATGGTAGTTTGTTTTTTATAATAGTATTTCTGTTTTTCAGAAGCTATGATGCTGACTTTCATTTTAAAGCTGTTAAAGGTTTATGGTGGACTCTGGTCTACTGGCTTTATACATTAATTTTCACAGAGGGATGGAATTTCTCTGTGATAATGAAAAGTCAGCAGTGTGTCATGAGATAACAGGGTGCTGAAAAATAATGCTTTATATGTTTACTTCTCTTCTACGCTTTAGTTCAGTGGTTTGTATTTATATGTATGTAGCTAATTAAATGATGATATTTTAATTGTGGCAGCTCTGTGTTTTCAGTTGAAACTGCCTTTTGAAACTGATTATTAATTTTGTACTGCTCTTTTTGCTGAGATATGAAGAGGCAGAAAATGACTGTACACAGGCTCTGCTCTTAGATGCCACCTATTCTAAAGCCTTTGCCAGAAGAGGAGCTGCCAGAGTTGCTCTTGGAAAGTTAAAAGAAGCTGTTCAAGGTATGACTTTGAATTAACCAAGGTGCAATAGGTAAGAGACGAGTATGAGAACATCCTGATAATTTTTTTATCTTCTAATAGAAATTAAATCAGTTTCTGACTAATTGAGATTATCAGTACAAAAGTTAAGAATGGTGGGGTTTTGTTGTTTCATTGAATATGTATAAAACCTTTTGTGTTGGTATCCACATGATTGGAAGACATTTTATGTGAAATTACAACTGTTGTTGCTTATGATAAGTAGTAAGAATAGTATGGAAAATGTTTTTAAAACTAGGTCATGATGTAAGCATTCGGATGACTTGCCTGCTTTCAATTTATATCTCTGAAAGGAAAAAAGGTTTAAAAATTTACCAGGGGTACAGTTTTCTTATGTTGTTTTTCACTCAGATTTTGAAGCTGTTCTGAAGTTGGAACCTGGAAATAAACAAGCAGTAAATGAACTCACTAAAATAAAGAAGGTATGTAAACATGCGATATATTTTTTTTCTGATAAGCCTATAGTAATAGAATGTTTTCATTCTTTATTATGTAATTTTTAACATATATAAAGTTTGAGGAATAATTATAAGATCTTTCAGACAATTTACCATCTTTTTCAGGAGTTAGCTGAGAAGGAACAGGGGACTCATGAAGAATATCCTGCAGTATTGATAAAAGAATGGGAAATAAAAAATATAGTGAAGGTGATTGATAATCCATTACATCTGAAATCAACAGTAAGTAGCTTTTTGTGAGTTGATTTAAGATTTACTTTCCCAGTCATTATTTAAAGTTAAAATCCACTTCTTGCTTATTCGTGTAGACTAACTCCTGATAGATAGATCTTGTCCCTGAAAAGCTCAAAATTCACAGATTTACTCTATTGATATTTTTCAAGAACATAACTTCAACATTTCTGGTTTTGTGTAACAGTAGCCATGGTGCAGGCATTCAGACTACAGTACCACAGGCAGGAAATGCGGTGTATGCATCTATCATATAATATAACCCCTCAAACTTCTCCTGAGTGCACAGCAAACACTGCAGCTGAGAGTAAAGGGGAGGCAGTTGAGTCCTGTTTGATTGCAGACTCTAGAAACCTTTGGGTGAACTTCCCTGGTTTTGATATGCTGTTTACAGTTTCTGTAGCAGCTGTACTGGTAACAAGACATGTTGCCTTCCTATGCTGTATGTTGCTATCACCTAGGGCTACTGCAAGAGCCTTGAGCCTGCATTTTTATCCATATAAGCTGTAGGGTATTGGTTTTCAGAGAGCCATAGTTCTTGACTATTAATTACCAGTAGTTACTATCAGATTAATGAGTTACATATGACAAAATATGATGAAACAGAAAGTAATATCAGCTTTCTTTATGTATTAGCAGTGAGTTGTGTAAATACAAAGTGTGCTCACACTTCATATGGAGCACTGCAGTGTTCTGCTCCTGATGATTTTAAAATGTTTACCTCCATTAAATACATAATTGAGATGAATGGGTTTAGCAGCAAATATGTGGGTATTTTAATCCTTTTTTGAAGGCAGCAAAGTATTATACACCATCTATAACTAGATACAATATTTTTAGAAATCTAAATTCATTTGTTGTGAAGTAGCTGAAGCACTATAAACAATTATATTCAGTTTTTAGTTTGTCTGACATACTAGGTAGGTTGTGTTTTCCCTTGCTATTTTGTTTCCTTATGATGTTTGAAACTTGATCAGCAAGCAGGGCTAAATTACAAATGTTTATCTTCTCAGAATTTTAAGTTGAGGTACAAGGCCTATATTGCTGCATATTTAACTTGTTTAGCCAAGTTAAAAAACTTGACTAGGTCATTGATCAAAACGTATGTTAGTCTTTGTCCATTCAACTTTAGTAGATGGGGACACCCTGTAATTTAAAAAAAAAAAATACTTGAGAAAACAGCAGATTCTGAGATCCTCTGAAGTAAGGATACACTGGTTTATGAGGGTAAAGCAAGAAAATGATCATATGAGCTGTAGAATTTTATAGTTTCCCTTTTTTCATTTATCTTTATTGAAAGTGTCTTCTGTGTGCTCCACCACAGATGTAACTGGTTGTCATGAGATCATTTAAAATTAAACACAGCTGTTTATCTGAGGCCTGTATATACACTGATATTGAGGCCTGCACATATGACAAGAGCTATGTGTTCTATTTAGAAACCTTTGCGAAGAATAGATATTGAAGAAATTGATGATGACACTCCAAACAGTGATTTGCCCAACACCACTTCTTTATACAATAATTGGAGGAATTCAATGAGTGTTGAAACAACAGAGAATCTGGATCAGGATGATCAGTTGACTACTATGGACGTTCCAAAAGCAAAGCATTTGAAGATAGAAGAAATCAGTGATGCATCACCCATACTGTAAGTATAAAAATTCTGATCCTCTTTTTCAAAAGGTAAAGGTAAACTTTTTAGAAGGTGAAGATTTCTTCATGTCATGAGGTGTCGTAAACTGAAAGAGGATAGATTTAGACTAGATACAAGGAAGAAATTCTTTTACAATGAGGGTGCTGAAACACTGGAACAGGTTGCCCAGGGAAGTAGTAGATGCCCCATCCCTAGAAGCACTCAAGGTCAGGTTGGACAGGGCTCTGAGCAATTTGCTGTAGTTGAAGATGTCTGTGCTCATTGCAGGGGCATTCGATCAGATGACCTTTAAAGGTCCCTTCCAAACCAAACTAATCTATGATATTTTGTTAAATTTGAATTAAAAAAGAATATATTGAAAGAAACTGTAGTTTTGCACACCAGTTCTGTGAGAGAAAAGAAGCAGATGAGAGCAGACAACTGGTAACTTCAGTTTGCTCAAAGTTCACAGGTTGCACTCTATTAGCTAGGCAAGCTCAAGTTTGACTGGCTGAAATTACGCTGAAGTCCAGAAGCCACTATCCTAATTGTATCCCTCCTAAGTATTACAACTCTACTTGTTTTCTGCTTAGGAAAGCTCTGTATGCATCAGCATCATCTCATTATGTTAATAGTAAATGCTTCTAACTGAGTTATGATTGAAGAATTTCTGAGAAACGCCATCCTGTATCCACCTTTTCCAGCTCAGTCAGATGGATTTACTGTGAAATGCGGAAGAAAAAAGTATATTCCTTAGCCATCTTATAAGTTCTCAAAAATAATGGACTTCAATGACAAATTATAGGACAAGAAATAGCTCCGCTGTAATTAGTGTTGAAAGCAGTTTGTTCAGTTGCTACGGCTATTCTTTTGCATTGTGAAATTGTGGAAAATGATACTCTTTTTTTCAGCTCTGTACAGTTAGAAGTGTGTACCATAAAATGCAGTTATTTCCAGAAACAAAGTAGGAAGAGGCAGAGTATATCTGTAAGTGTTTACAGATGTCTTTTTTGTTTTAGAAAAGGTGAATCAAGTATAAAGCTTCTGTGATTTGAAAGGGTCCTTAGATACCTGCTTGAACTAAAATACGTTACTTTTTAAAAACTTTTGATAATATTCTAGATTAAAAGATCATCAGTTAGGTCTCAGTGTAGGGTTTCCTTAAATGTTTTCTTGATTGTGTTTCAAAATCTCTCTGCAGGCTTTCTGATAGCGTGAAAGGAATTTCATCGATGTTGCATCCATCTTTTCCTGTAAACAAACAGAGAGAAAAAGAAACCAAAAGATCATTTCAGTCTGCTTCTCCAGTCCCTCCTGTTCCTGCAAATTCTTTCCAGCTTGAGTCTGACTTCAGGAAGTTTAAAGACTGCCCAGAAAATATGTACTTGTACCTGAGGGTATGAAACATAGTATTAATTGTCAGTTTGATCCACATTTCAGTATTTATTCTCTCATGCCTGACTCTTCATTTAACTTCACTTTTAGTACGATTTTGGCATAATCTGCCTCTTCTTTTCAACATAGGCTCTTATTCCAGAAACACTTAAATGCCGTAGTAACCATGTTAATTCTAATTTTTCAAATGAATGCTTCTAGGGTAATGAGACGTAGCAGCACTCATCTCTTTAAACACGTCAGTCTACCTAATGTGTACTTATGCTTGTATATATTTAGCAAAAAAATTGCTTAGAATCCTTTAAAGTCATCAGTCATCATCACATAAAACCAAACAAAAAAAACCAAAATTGATGTTGAATGTCAAATAGTGCAAGTGACTTGGTTTTAGGCTTTTTGCTTTCGTGCACTTCAGCGTTGTCCAAAGCATCCTAAAAACTCATTTCTCATTCTTATGACAACTGTATTTTTTTGCCTAAAAATATTTCTTTTATTTTATTCCAAAGCAAATAGAGCCTTCGCTTTATCCTAAACTGTTCCAGAAATCCTTAGATCCAGACTTGTTTAACCAAATACTGAAAATTCTACATGATTTCTACATTGAGTAAGTTTAACTCATTTGTTTTACATTGCTTATTGCAATTCTGGGGGATTTTTTTGTTTGTTTGTTTTTCGCCCTATCCCCACCCTCAGAATTACAAAATTATTTCCAGTATGTAACACTACATGAGTGTGATGCAGTAATTGGAATGATTCAATTGTACCTTCTTAAGAAATTAAACATATCTTGAAAAATCGGATAGAAGAGAGATAAAAAAATAAATAGCCTTTACTATAGGTTGTTGAATTCAGTTTTACTAAAAGCATCAGAGACTGAATATTAGTCCGTATGAAATAATTTTTGTTCATGTTGCTTTGTATATTCTGTATGTTTATAGAATTGCACAGCATTCACTTCCTATATTAACTTTCTAAAACTGAGAAATAGAGGGATTCATTTTTGTACACTGCTTATTGTGATGCATTCCTACTTTTATTTTTAATTACCTGCTAGCATTTTGTGGTAGGCAGGACACATTCAGAAAGAAAACTACTATTTGTTGTTAGCATTTGTAACAAAACATCCTGCCTGTTTTCTGTTGGCCAGAAGAATGTCAAATGAATACAATATAGGAATTTCCTGTGTGAGGAAAATGATGGCAATTGTAAAGTGGTGGGTTTTGCTGGGCTTCTTATAAGTACAGGTGCTACTTCCCCTCACATCCCAATATATATAAAGAATGATGAAGCTGTGGCAAGATGTAAGCGTAAAATCATACAATATCTACTCTGTACATGAGTAGCAGTCAGTTTGCCTCAGTCTAGGCTACATTTCTTCACTCTTGCTCTGTATCAGGAGGATGCATGCATAAAGATTTCTGACTGTTGACTTTCTCTATGGGGGAAGGAATGAACAGGAAAGATGAGAAAGGCAGTATGAGAGAGAGAGAAGGGAATTACATTGGTCCCTTGATTTCTTGTTTCTAAAGTCTATTGCTTGCAGCTACTGAATCTTTCTAATCAACAAAGTAGTTATTTTTATGTTTTTAATAATCTTCAGGAAAGAGGAGCCATCGCTCATCCTTGAAATCCTCCAGAGGCTATCTGAATTAAAAAGATTTGATATGGCAGTAATGTTTATGTCAGGCACAGAGAAAAAAAGTAAGTAATTCAGTAACATCAGTTTGAACTTCAGTTTTGATACTGTAGATTCTAGGAAGAAATATGTAAAATTTAGTGCTCTTCTTTATTCCATGTAATAAACAGTTAAGGTTGGTTGTCTAGCCTTTTGATTATTTTGGAAGTTAATATGAGTATGATGTAATTTTTCTTAGTCTTTTGTTCCGTATTAATTGTTAAAACTTGAAAACTACTGTTAATTCATTTTGATTTTATCAGTAATACCACTGCATTTTAGTCTGGTTAGGGAAGCATTACTAGGATTTCAGTTTGTAGCTGGTACCGTTATAAATTTATGAATGTGCATGTAATCTTGTATTTCTGCTGCCAGGTATCGAAATTACACACTTTCCGTGATTTAAAACCATTTCTTGGCAATCCTGACTTTATTGATGGTGAAGAGAATGCAAATGTCTCTAAAGCACTCAGCTTGTTCATCTCCGTCCTGTTCTTGAGGCATCTCTTAGATTAGCTTGCAGTTCGTATTGATGGTGGCTGGAGTTCATGGGTTATAAAAGTCTCAAATATTTTCTTTATTTAGCACACCAGGCAAATTAGGCAACAGTGAGAAGCGAAACATTTCTTTGGGACCAAATGTCAAATTTACTATCTGCAGCTGAGTTTCACTAATAACCCTTACATTTTCAAAATTTTGATATGTGCATTTCCAAATTGCTTGTTCAACTTACTGAAGTGCAAGTAAATTCCACCTGTGAATTGCATTCATGAATTTAACCTTATGTAAGATTTATCTGTCATCTGGCAGTAACTTGTCTTCTGCATTTAATGGCATGGTACCAAGACAGTAAACAAAATAAAAGCTGTTGTCAGGATTGTATACCTGTTCAAGGAAATGTTGTTAAGCAGCTTGTGGGCATCAAAACAAAGCAAGAGCTTCCCTTTAATACTTTTTATCATACTCTCAGTAGTTCTAAAAATTACTTTTTTTTTCAGCTGTATAATCCAACTCTTACTCTCGCTGAGGAAAGAGTTGGACTCATTAGTTAAATTAAATTTTAATAAGTCTTATCTTAAGAGTGTCAATCACAGAAATAACATTTTATATTGGGACTTTGTTTTACAGTTACACAGGTATTATTCAATCATGTGAACCAGATGGGATTGAAAGACACTTCTGTTGAAGAATTGGGGAAGAAATACGGCATTTTCTCCCAGTGAGAAATTACCTACGTGCAAGTTTCTGTTTCTGCACTTCTTCTATGTGGAAATCAGCTGAAGAATCTTATAAAGACTGGAATTTCATTGCTTTTTTATAAGTAATGAAACCCTTAAATTTGGTTTAGCCAAACAGCGAGTGCCTGAATAGGTAACTAACTAGTTCTGCAGGCACATTTGCTTTTTAGCACCTGAAACAATACAGATCTACATTGTCTTCAGTGAAATCTGTTTGCCTCAAAGAACAAGATTGCATTTTGAATTGGGACTAGAGATAGAGATCTTTATAAAAAGGAAAAAAAATATTTATAAATACGTGTTTGGTAAAAATCAAATTATGTACATTATAAATGTGCAGGTTTTTATTTTAGAAAATAAACTGAATGTTGAATTGAAGATACTATTTTTTAAGGTATTTTTTTTATATTAAGGTTCCTAAATCACTCTTCTTTAAGGATATACCGCATCAGAACATGAAATCTGCTAAAAGAGCCTGAGGTATGATGGCCAAAAAATTCCGGAATTCTTTTTCTTCAGTTTACCCAAAAACTGAGTTTTAGCATTGACAGCTAAGAGATTCCTGTAAACCTCAACTGTAATTGTAGAATTAAAGGAATTAAACTATAAGGAAAAACACTTTTTTATCATCTTTGGAGAATACTTTTAACATAATCTCATGAAACTCATTTTTTGAATTTGTTGCTCCTAACCATGTAAAGCTCTTAAGCCTCAAAAAACTAAGCAGAATACCTTTCCAGTATGAAAAAGAGAAAGGCGTGAATCACCTGAAATTCTTAGGTAAGATGAGAAACCATGTTAGGCATAATAAACTATTTGTACTTTTCACGCGGCCAGAAGGAGGAAATACCAGCACTTGTCAAATATGTTGTACGATTCTAACTAGTGTCTTAGGTAATGGCATCTAAAAATTTGTCTGTGTCTCTAGGCTTGGCCACTGTCTCTTTCATCCTGCTGACACTAGTGTTCTGTTGGTTTTCTTTCATCAGCCCTTGTGCTTTACTGATGTCTCTCCGACCACGGGAGCCTTCTGACTTTAATGTTTTGGTTTGACAGTTGTGCTCTAGCATTCAAGAAGACATCAGACTTCCATGATGGATTAACAGGAAAGTTCAAGAATGTTATCTTCTTATGTAGTCAGTATTGGAAAACTATTTTAAAACCTTTGCAGCTGTGTAATGTCTTAGCTCAGATAAAATATGGGTTAAAAGCATAACTGTCACTTTGGGCTTGGTAGCAGCTGATGTGAATGGAGCTTGAGATCCCTAAGATAGTTTTCAGTTAGCCCTGGAACAGAGCACTAGAATAGCCAGTGTTATGGGGCAGATGGAAGAGCTTATATATAACGTTACTTGCAGCTTACCTACAGTATGAACTGTTACTACTAGGTGTGTCCCAGATTACTTTATAACTGGCTGTATCTTCCCTGTGTTGTGAAGCATTTTTGACAACGTATTGGGGATACCCTTAACTAATAGAAGGGGGGAGGAGTAGTTACTGAAGTAATTTTATGCACCTTTCTAGATGTTCTTATCTTGCAAGTGGTACTGTAACGTAGTCTTTTGCTTACGTGTGAAATCTTACGGTGGCTTGCTAAGTCCCTAAGGTTACTTTTCAATGCACGGAAAACAATGCAAGACAGAGCAGAATGCAAGCATTCAGAACACTCCTGTCTTCACTTGCTCCAGGAGATGGCAGTGTTTTTCCCATGTAGATTGCTTAAAGATTGCCAGATCTCTGAATTGGAGAGTTTAATGAAACATGGAGGAAATACATAGATCTGAAATCGAATTATTTTATGGGAGAGGAGGGCTTGGATTTTTTTCTTTTTAATCAAACACTTTCTCAGTAGCTTTATTTCTGTTGTGTCAAGGGAAAAAGTCTAAAGTAAACAGTGTGAGGCAATCAAGCCGTGAAATACTATGTTACAGTATTCAAAGACTCAAAAATCTGGAGTTATGTTCGCTATAGTGGCTGATTCAGACTTGAATTTTGAATAGTTGCTTTAGTTATCCATAGTAATATTGTTTTCCTAGACCACTTCGTAACTTGTCAGGATAATTTTTTAATTTGAATATTGTCCTCCAGTAGATCCAGGACTCTGTATTGTCTATTGTTTTCGTCAACTAGGTGGCTGGAATATCAATGGACCTCATCCTAGGACATACTTCTCTGAATGTTTTTACAGCATTCTGTTTTAATAGTAGACTGTGATTTTATTTTCTTTTTTCTTCTGATAACTAGCGGTGGGATAAGGCTCAACAAGGCCAAGCACCGGGTCCTGCACTTGGGCCACAACAACCCCATGCAGTGCTTGCAGGCTTTGGGAAGAATGGCTGGAGAGCTGCCTGGCAGAGGGGGACCTGCAGGTGTTGATTGCCAGGCAGCTGAATATGAGCCAGCAGTGTTTCCAGGTGGCTAAGAAGGCCAATGGCATCTTGGCCTGTATCAGAAACAGCGTGACCAGCAGGACAAGGGAAGTAAGTTGTGCCCCTGTACTCAGCACTGGTGAGGCCACACCCTTGAGTGCTGTGTGCAGTTCTGGGCCCCTCACTACAAGAAGGACATTGAGGTGTTGGAGCGCGTCCAGAGAAGGGCGATAAGGCTGGTGAAGGGGCTGGAGAGCAAGTCCCACGAGGAGTGGCTGAGGGAATTGGGGTTGTTTAACCTAGAGAGGAGGAGGCTGAGGGGAGACCTTATCACTGCCTACAACTACCTGAAAGGAGATTGTAGCGAGGTGATTGTTGGTCTGTTCTCCCAAGTGAGAAGTGATAGCATGAGAGAAATGGCCTCAAGTTACACCAGAGGAGGTTCTAATTAGACATAAGGAAAAATTTCTTCACTGAAAGGGTTATCTGGCACTGGAAGGGGCTGCCCAGGGAGGTGTTCGAGTCACCATCCCTGAAGGTATTCAGAAGACAGGTAGATGAAGTTCTCAGGGATATGGTTTTGTAGTGGACAGGTACGGTTGGACTGTATGATTTCAAAAGTCTTTTTCCAAAAAATGATTCTATCATTCTAAATCTGTATTCGTACACTAATAGTTGCATTTGACCTGTTACTCTGTCTTGATTATAAGAATGCCTGGTGATAGGCAACAAGATGAAGATACTTCATCTGCTGTTTTTTCATTATATTACTGTGGAAGAAAGGGGTTTAACATAGCTTGTTCTTGGCCAGCTTGTGTCAGTTACTGTGGAAAGCATAAATGATTATAGCATAAGTACTTGTTCCAAAGTATTTTTTAAAATTAAAAATGGATAGTCTTGACTCTGGTCAAGATACTTTTGCTACTTCTTCTCCCCTACCTTTCACTTTAAAAGTAGACATTTCAGCTGCCCAATTCCCAAATACAACTACGGCTACTGATTTCGAAGCTACTTTAACATATGTTATTAACACATCAGTTTTTAACAGATCTTATAGGGAAGTCCTTAGCATCCAGAGAACTTGTGAACGTAGAACTTCAAGAAACGTGCTTTCTAACCCATTCCATTATTTTATCAGGGAGAGATATTTCTTCATCAATGATTGCCATTACTAAGGAATACAGCATAATGCAAGTCTTCCAAAGCCACTGGAAATGCCTTAGTGATTATTTTGACCTTACCTGCTTTGCTGGTTAGGCTTAAAGAAAATATAGCATTTAGAATAAAAGGTTAAACTGTATTTTTTGCTGTTGTTGCATCTCATAAGTGTGCAGTTCTGCCTGATTGCAGCAGTGAAGTTGTGTGGGTTTCATGCCTCTGTTCCTTTTCTTTGCACTATTTTGCATAAACTGGTTGTATCAGATCTTTCTCATTACATCTGTCACCATGTGCTGATTCCCTCTCTCTGGTTTTGTCTTCCTTTTCGCTGTGCCCTTTCTGTTTTCTGTCAAGATCCAAACATTGTATTTTCTACTGCCTTCCCTTTCCTGTCATTAGCTGCAAGCAGTGCAGCCTCTAAAAGGGTCATTTGAAGGCTCCTTGTTTTCTAAAAATTTCTGCTCAAGGCTCTTGTTTTTCAAAGCTGCTTTCAACAGTTCTGCTTCTTCAGACTCAATTTTGCAGGAATATTCCTCTCTAGTGTTGGGATTTATAAACTGAAGCGAGTACAACATAGAAACAAAGGGAATTACTTTTTGATTTTATTCTTCCTTCCTATTCAAGTAGTTGCTGAGTTCAGTTGTGGTTGAATACACAAGAATCTTTTGCTCTCTTAAAGGTAGAGGAAAGTAGTGTTTGCTTTCCAGACTTCAAATTTTTGACCTTCTGGTCTCTGTTTTGGCAGCTGTTACATTATTAAGGTTTAAGGTGGCAGGGTAAAAAATACATTTGATTCCTTATTCCTTCATACCAAGTAAGTCTACCTGGGTTTTAAAGCGAGAAATACATCACTAGGCACAAATACTGATTACCTTAACAAACAACAGAGTATATGAAAATCTTTTTTGTCCTGATTCCTGATTAGATATAACAGATTACCGCTCCGTATAAACTATTAAAATCCTGTCTTGTGGCTGCACAGACTTTGACAGGAGCTGAGCAGTGGATCAGGGTCTAAGTGAGGAAACCTGCAAAAAAACCCTGAACAAACAAACAAAAAAAAAAAAGCCAGATTTTTTTATTTTATATGTGCTACAGAAATGGCTGTTTGTACTGCAGATTGCAAGGTTGTTCTGTTTTGAACTAAAGCAGAATCAATTTTCTGATTTTTCAGCTAAGCCTCATCTAAGTAACTTCATTTTCTGAAAGTTAACAACATGTTCTTCCAGGTAGTGTCTGTCTCTAGAAGTGGCAACGCTTTAAATTTATGAATATCACCAAAGTAACGGGGCATTGGTAGGCAGAAAGGCCAATGCTGATTCTTATTTCCATGGATACCAAGGCCATCCTCAAGTTGGTGGAATGCCATAAGTCAAAGCGATGATAAAGGGCCACACCTGCAGGGAGGAATGGACAGGACAGTCCACCCAAAACTGGCTAACAGAATATTCCATTCCGTATACATTGTACTCATTATATAAGTGAGGGATCACGAGGGTCGGACCCTGTTCTTCAATGGCCAGCATTCAGTAAGAACTCTGTCTGTTTGCCCCCTGATTCTGCATCTATATGTTCCTGAATCCAGTTCCCATCTGCTGCTAGTCCAGGGTGACATGTAGTCGTCGAGGAGGGGTTTGATTTCATATATTTGTATATATTTTATTATTAATATTTTTTCCTTTTATGGACAGCACAATGGGGACTAGGGGGTGTAGCCCCTCCTACGGTAAGGGAGGATCAGGTTCATGATCATCTGAGGAACCTGGACATGTACAAGTATATGGGACCTGATGAGATGCACCCCAGTGACCTGAGGGAATTGGATGATGTGGTTGCCAAGCTGCTCTCCATAATATCTGAAAAGTCATGGCAGTCAGGGGAAGTCCTTTGTGACTGGAAGAAGGGTGACACTGTGCCCATTTTTAAAAAGGGCACAAAGGAGGACCCTGCAAAGTACCAACCCCTCAACCTCACCTCTGTGCCTGAGAAAATCATGGAGCAAATCCTAGAAGGTATACTAAGGCACATGGAGGACAAGGAGGTGATTCGAGACTGCCGATGTGGCTTCATTAAAGGCAAGCCCGGCCTGACCAACCTAGTGGATTTCTATGATGGGGTGATCATATCAGTGGACACAGGGAAAGCAATGGATGTAATCTCTCTGGACTTCTGTAAAGCCTTTGATGCAACATCCTTCTCTCTGAATTGGAGGGATATGGATTTGTTGGGTAGGCTGTTCAGCGGTCAGTGGCTTGATGTCCAGATGGAGATCTGTGCTGTTTAATATTTTCATTGAAGTTATAGACAGCAAGATCAAATGCACTCTCACCAACTTTGCAGATGACAACAAGCTGAGTGGGGCAATGGGCACACCACAAGGATGGGATGTCATCCAGAGGGACCTGGCCAATCTGGAGAAGTGGACCTGTATGAACAGCATGAGGTTCAATAAGGCCAAGTGCAAGGGCCTGCTCCTGCATTGGGGTATTCCACAGTTCCAGTACAGGATGGGGGGGTGATGTGATTGGGAGCAGCCCTGCAGAGAAGGACTTGGGGGTGCTGATTGATGAGAAGCTCAACAAGAGCCGGTAATGTGCATCCACAGCCCAGAAGGCCAATTGTGTTCTGGGCCACATCAAAAGAAGTGTGGCCAGCAGGTTGACAGAGGTGATTCTCCCCCTCTACTCCACTCTTGTGAGACCCCATCTGGAGCGTTGTGTCCAGTTCTGGAATGCCCAGCATAAATACAGAACTGTTGGATGGCTGTGAAGATGATCAAAGGACTGCAGCACCTCTGCTATGAGGACAGGCTGAGAGAGTTGAGATTGTTCAGCCTGGAGAAGGGAAAGCTCCAAGGAGACCTTATAGGGGCCTTCCAATACCAGAAGGAGCTACAGGAAAGCTGAGGAGTAACTTTTTACAAGGGCAAGTTATGATAGGATAAGAGAGAATGGCTTTAAATTGGAAAAGGGCAGAGTTACATTAGGAGGAAATTCTTCACAATGAGGGTGGTGAGACACTGGCACAGGTTTCCCAGGGAAGTTGTGGAAACCCCCTCCCTGAAAGTGTTCAAGGCCAGGTTAATGAGGCCTTGAGACGCCTGGTCTGGTGGGAGGTGTCCCTGCCCATGGCAGAGGGATTGGAACTGGATGATCGTTTAAGGTCCCTTCCAACCCAAACTATCATATGATTTTTGTTTCTTTAAAACTGTTTTTCCAGCCCACAAGTTTCTCTCTCGTTTCTCTTTTCCTGGAGTGGGGAGTAGTGGGAATTGGGACACAACTGTCTGTGTTTATCTGCTGACCTGACTGGGAGAGTGGCTGAGCTGTGACAATGGATGTATACTCAGAGGTATCTTCCCCCATAAAGAATCAGCAGTCTGTACAAACATCACCAAAAAGCAGAGAAGGATTAAATGTTTGATTTGCCTGGCTGTGATTGTGATGGAAGAATTGTTTCTGATTCTGTAAGTTGAAATCTGGTGTCTTTCTGTCTTTGCCAGGCTGAGTACTCTGTTTGACAAGTGATGCTTGAACTTATTTTATAATGAATTGCCCTCACTTTCGGAAAAATCAGGAACACTTTGCTGACTTCAGAAGAGTGTACTCCAGAGTCCTTGTTGGAGAATGGAAATGCTGCCAACTTTTTGTAAAATAACCTGAAGTTCAGATTGTTGAAAGAATTAATTAGTTATTGCTGTACGCTGAAGCCCTGTGTGTAATACCATGTAGCACATGAGCCTTGAGGACTCCAGTTCTGTCCTTAGTGTTAAGATTTCTTTGGGTTTTGTGGTTGGATTCTGGTGGTTGTGGAAATCAGCAAGGCTGTTACAGGATTACATCATATTAAACACAGTATTTAAGTGAAAATTAGTATATGCTTTCAACAGATGGATAAAAACATTTTAGGGAATATTTTCTCTACAACCTGTAGCAAAGAAAGGGCATCAAGTAAGTACTTAAAAATTTACAAGATCTCTGATTTTTTTTTTCCTGCTTGGCGTTCCATTCTTGTCTGAATTCAAGCTTGTCTGATTGATTGGGAGAGAGACACCAGCTTTACCAAAACTCTGCAAGCATTACCTGAGTTTAAGGAGAACATCTTTGTTTAAATTTTTATCATCTCTAGACTTTAAACTAAAGAGGAAAAGTTAGTTCACTCCTTTGCAACTGTCAAACTTTGGCTTGATATTCTGACCTTGAGAGAGCCCTTGTCCTGCATCCCACTCCCAATTGCACTTGAAATACTGCTGCAAGTGACTCAATGCTGCCTGAAGATGTGTACAGACCACAGCAAGTGGGGTCTTGCATGCCTGAAGCCTTTTCAAGGAGGTGAGGAGAAACCTCTGCTTCATTTCTGCTTTCAATTTCAAAGGTGTTGTCTGGATGAAAACAAATGCTTTGCAGCTTGATTTTGCCTGCTTTGTTCAGGCTGTAACTGTGTTGTGCACTTCAAAATACAGAGACTTGGGAGTCCCTGAGGCTCTGCTTTCTGGTCATCTTTCTGGCTTTCGCAAAGCCCTGGGTGAGGCAGATGCCCTGTGGGTCCTGTACCAGCAGCTTGTGCCTGGCTTACGGTGGCACAGAGTAAGTCTTTTCTCCAGGGGTTTGCCTAAATAGACAGTATGTAACATAGTCTCACCACTGTTTTGAGATGTGGGACTGAATGCCTGGAAAGGCTGAGGAGAGGCTTCCTTTTTTTTTTGCAGCACAACCCTTTCTGTGGGTGGCCTGAACTGACTCAATGATTTTTCCCTGAAGTGGAGTTTCAATCTCAGTATTCAGTGTTTTCAGCATTTCCCTCTACTTCAATAAAGTTTAAACATTAATGAATATTTTTAACATGAGATTTGGAGAAGCTAGGAACTAAGCAAACCCCACTAGTCCTTTTTGAGCCCTAGGTCTGGTTTAGTAATTTCAGCTAGCTTTCCTTTCTCAGAATTACATTTTCTCCCTCTCTTTGCCCTTTCATTCTCTTGCCTATCACATATTGGGTTTATGTGAAGCCAGCTGTGCTAAGGACAGATTCCTGTAGTCAATGTTCCCATTATCAGGTTTTGTCAGAGCAGTTTCACTGGTTTGATCAGGATCCCCATGTGCTGCATATAAAACACTTAGTCTTGCTCGATTCCTGTGTGGTTTGTACTGATAGAAACAGGAAGCTACTGTACCACGCTGCCAGAGATCAGTCCCAAGTAATTTCCTAAGGCTTCTTTTTTCAACTACAGTAATGCCAATGCAAAACAACATTATAGAGATCAACTGCTGTGTTCAGAGGCTGACTAGGGGTCTTGTTTGTTCCTATTCAGCTAACTTGGGTAACAATATAGGGCTCTTCATCCTAAAACTCTCAAACCTTATAGCTTGATAAAGGAAGTTTTTTTTTTTTTATCATCCCCAGTTTCTTCATGAATGAAACAGAATTTGTTCTTATCTTCACTCCCTTCTTCCTGTGCTGATTCCCTCTAGGCTGATGCTTGCCATTCTTCACCCTGCCTTTGCTATCTGTCAGTGCCAGTTCCTGGCTGAATACAGCCTGTGCATTTGTCAGAGGAAGAGGGACATTTTCATTCAAATTGAATAAGTACGATAGATTACAGATGCATTTTCAGGCACCTTAATGTATTCAACCTCCCTCTGTACAGGATTCTCCCAGGTACAGTACTGCACATTGACAAATTTCAAAACTTAACAAGATGGCTTTCCAAACTGATGAGCATCTGTTGAGAGGATGCCAAAGACACAAGTGACAATTAGGTGCCCATATGCCTCTGAATCTTGGGGAAAAAAACCAGCTGCATTATACAGCCGTGTGAGCAGTGCCAGGTCAGCTTTATTACGGAGCACAGGGACCCTTGGAATAATCAGTGCTTGGGAAAATAAGGGAAACAAGATGATGAAGTGAGTGACAAGGCCAAGCCCCCTTCCATCATTAACTTCCATGATTATAAAGAATCACCTGGTGTTGAGAATTGCCTCAATTTTGTGCATAGCCCCATGCCTCAGGCACGTTCCTTCCTAGAAATCAGTTGTCATCCTTAAAACTTTAAGATTTTTATTTTTTTTTTTTTTTGTTTTCAACTTTCTTGGTAGGGTATGGCCATGCTGTTTTATCCTCCTGCTTAGACTTTTGCTCCTGTAGTTGCTAGGTTCGTGAAAGAACAAAGCAGGTTTGATAAGTTTGAAAGTCCTGTCGAAAATTGAAAAGACATCATCATAGAAGGTCTCTCTTTCAGCAGAAATTGGCTGTGTCACCCTGCTAACTATAAAACCTTTCTCAAAGAGCTAATTTGCAGGTGTTGATAGTTTGATTTTTTTTTTATTATTGAAAGAATTCTGGGTTTGCTACTCCAGTGTCTCAAGCCAAAAATTAAAGGAGCATCCATATGTCATCTCTGTCTT
Organism: Tapera naevia; assembly: GCA_033556795.1. Taxonomy (NCBI): domain Eukaryota; kingdom Metazoa; phylum Chordata; class Aves; order Cuculiformes; family Neomorphidae; genus Tapera; species Tapera naevia. The sequence goes on from JAUMJJ010000059.1 coordinate 19,615,406, forward strand.
GAGACATTTAGAGAGAACTTGTTTTCCCTCAGGAAATATTTTTCAGCTAATTCTGCCTGAAGATAGACTGGTATGTGATGACTGTGAGTTTTTTCCTTGATTCTTATAAATACTTTCTTCCTTGCAGAAGTAATATTTCCAATAAATGCTCTCTCTCCCATCATTGCTCTCTTCTTTTTTTAATCCTGCTCCTTCTTTCACATCCTGTATGCTGCCTTTCTGTGTTGGAGGTCTGCCATGAGTCTCCTATTTCACCAAGTACCTCCTGTTACATGCACCTGTCTTTCAGACTATCAAGGTGGGCCCCACCTGTGCTTGGAAGGTGCTGTCCTTTAAGGCTTTCCACCTTTCCCGAGAAACTTCCAGAGTTGTCCTGGGGGATCCAGTCTGCCAATTTGTTGAACAGCTGGCAGCCTGCTCACCTGGAGTCCAGGAACTGGGCTGGGCTGCACTCCTTTCCCAATCCTCACAGATTCCTAAACCTCACTGTTGCACTGTAGACATGGCTGCTGCCATCAGCTGTCATGTTCCTGGTTAGCTCTTCCCTGTCTGTGAACAGCAGATGCTGAAGAGCATTGAACTGCTTGGCCCACCCAGTACCTCTATCAAGAAGTTCTTCTCAACACCTCCAGAAGCCTTCAACACATTTATCCTGCTGTGTTGCCTTTCCACCAGTTTAAAGGAGGCTATGGGGCCCCAGAGAATAAGGGTTTGAGCTGTTTAAAGAGATCCACATGTTTGCCTGCACTCTGATCAGGTAAGGTGGCACCCTGCTGCTGGGATGCTGCCCTCAGCAGTCTCCCTTCTGATTGTGACCCACGAGCCTGCACCCAGTCCATCACCTGTGCCATGGAAATTCTCTGGCCCTCTGAGCTGCTCCTTCACAGAGAGGGCATCTCTCCTCCTTTTCTTCACTGCCTGTCTTAGCTGCAGAGCTCTTACACACCCAAGCAGGCAGTCCCAGCAGCTCTCCAGTCCTGCAGCAGCGCTGTGACCCACTGGAGAGCTGGCCCCTCTGTCTTGTTTCCCAGGCTGTGCACACATGTGCACTTACGTGCTAGATACAGGAAGGGGTCCTTTCATTCTCTGCCTGATGTCTCTTGTTCCCATCACCCTACACACTTATCTTTCTTAAGTGTCTCCTATTTGACCAGGATTAGTTTTAAACAACATAAAATTCCTTTTAAAAACCTCAAGTGTTTGTTTAGCTGCAAGCACAAATTTCATTCTTTCTCCAGATTAAGCTCCTCTCCTCGGTCTTCATCTGCTGGAACTCAGAAAGGTAAATATGATCACAACTGTCCCAAAGTGACGTCTAGGAGATGTCAAGCTGACATGAAGCTTCTGTCATGTCACAGTCCCTGTAACCTGCACTTCCGTCCTGGCACTGCTGCCTGGGAAAAGAATCATCAGCGTGTGAAATGACAATGCAATGGGGGAGCTAGAACATCTGAGTCTGTTTCAGAGATAATTAAAAATACTATCCACTGGGTATAAAGATGAGATCTGTTCATTGGAAGGAAAAGGAAAGAGTATTTTCTCCTGATGAGGAAGGCAGTTCTAGGTCTACAGGAGAGCTGGGGTGCTGAACCTCTTAGTGGGACAGGAGAATCTCATAGAAGCTAGAAGAAAACTGAGAATTTGGAGGGGAAATACTCAGTACAGCTTTTGGGCTCATGTAATGGCGAAGTCTGCTACTCATTAAAGATCATAGTCGATGAAATTTGTATGAAATATCAATTTCCCTTCCTAATTATGGAGCTAGCGTAATGATTCAAGAGTATCCATAGACTATTTATGAAGTGAATTTTTTGAAGGAAAAGTTACGAACTATATTTGAGTTGTTTATTTGACAAGCTTTGACTCTAATCTAGCTTGAGGACAAAGAAATGCTGGCAAGGAGAGAGCACAAGGCCTTTATCTTCACTTAATTATTTCTGCTAGCAAAGAAAACCTTTGTCTCTTCAATTATTTCAATCCCAGTCTGATGTTTGTTTCCTATTACCCAGTCCTGGATCATCTGACACGTCACACAGGATTGTGTTACTTTTTCCTATTCAACCTAATGTTAAAAATGGTACTCTTGATTCCCCTCCTTACCCAACAGCCTGCCATCAAGGTGTGTTTGGGCAGGAATTTTTGGAACTGCACAGAATCGCTATGAAATCTAATATCGGGGAAAATGATTGCCCCTGACAGCTACAGCAACAAACCGCAAATAGGTCTTCCAGGCTAAAGTGTCTGGAGACATCACCGTTGCTATTAAAGAGTAGCACAAGACCGTTAGGCATGCAGGAAGTGTGTGAATGCCCAGCATAAACAGACAGATAGAAAGAGACAAGTAATGGCCAACCCCCAATCTCTTCCCTGAAGTGATTCGCTGGCCCTATTCAAAGTAAATAGAAAAGTTAGAAGAGAGCAGCAGCCTTGGCTCCAACACGAAGACCAAATTTTGCTGCAACTCTTTGCTGTTTCTTCCCTGATCTATCCAAGAAACATTGAGATGCCGCTATAAGCTGAGACAGATTTCTCTTATCACTGATTCATTCTCTTAGATAATGTGAAGTATGTGGTTTGATTAATGGATAAATAGGATGCATCGGCTGTACTGAGACTACTAACATCCTTGTATACAATCATTGAAAACAATGCTCTTTCTTAACAGAGTACAAAGAATTGCAAACATGGAAAATCTCAAAATGTCAGTTATGCCCAAAGTGACACTTATACTTTATTCAGTCCATTTGTGTATTTTTCATACCATGATATAATCTCTAGTTACATGCTACACCCAATTTCTTACCTTTTAGCAACAAAGTTTGAAATGTATTTATCCTCCTGTGATCAGTGGATTTTTTGAATGATGATGGCTTTTTTCCAGGAAGACTTTTGACGCCGGTATATAACTGTCAAGGTGGCAACCTGTCACTTCTGCAGAACAGTTTATGGTTTTAAGCTTTTCATAACACAGTAGTGCGAAAAAATATAACAATAACCTACAGCCACAGGGAGAAAAGTAAAGTTAGACTAGTGGCTCTTGTTCAGATGGTTGCTAAAAATTTCATGATAGCAGCAATGACACTCCCGCACATGGTTATTCCTTCTCCCTGTTGAAGTACTCTTCTGTTTCCTGGCTATTTGACACCAGAGATGCATGTGTATAACACAGAGACTTATGCACTCTGTGTGTGCTGGTTCAGCTGGACTCCGTGCCATGTAGCATTAACTTCATGTTGGGCAGACTAGGAATGAAAAATCACTAGAAAACCTACAGCATCAGTATATTTTTTATAATTTTTTGAGTGATTTTCTCTTGTAGACTTCCATCGTTTTTATGCCAGTTCGTTTTTGTTGTTCTTACTCCTCTAGTTTTCCTTCCTACTTTTCTTTCATTCAAAAGTGCTAATTAACTGTGCCTATGAGCCGTAACACTTTCGTAATGAAGAAGCCATGGGCTTTGTGAAAGTACCTCAAAAGGCATGGAAAGAATGGCTTCTAGCTGAGCCAATCCCAGCACATCTCCTCATGTCTGCTGGATGGGGAGAGAGCAGCTCTGTTCAACAGCCTTTTGGAGAGCTACCGCTGCTGTGCAATTAAAAGAATGCCTGCAAGCAGCAAGAGCATCAGTGCTCAGCCGTGGCAGCAGCAAAGGGTTGAGCCTTGCTATGGCTACGAAGCTGAGAGTGTGCCAGGAGGAGAGGCACTTCACAGGAACATACTGAAGCTGCACCAGCCACAGATCCCAACAGTGTCCTCTGATCTTGCCTGAAAATACACCATATTCAAAATATCTGAGCACAGAGTGAAAGGAAAACTTTGCAGGGAAGAGCCAGAAGAAAGATGTGGAGTTAGAGTAATTGGAAATGCATGAGAGTGCCTTCAAATGGAGGAGACTTTAAATGGAGAGGAAGGATTTGTCCTTTCTGGTGAAAGGCAAAATGGGACAAGTGAGTTGATTTTATGCCTCCACACTAAGAATAAATGAGATGGCTCTGTATTTCCATCCTTCTTTTGCAGACAGAGTCAAGCACGGAAGTGTCATGCACTTTGGAGATTTCATGTTCTGCAACATAATACCCAAAAAATGTCAATGCGAAGAAATCATCTAATTTGCACTGTTTCCATATTTTTTATGAATTTAGATGAAATTCCATTGATGGACTGTCTTTACAGTATTAATGTAAAAATAATTAATGGGAAACACAGGGCAGAAATGGACTTTCATTTGGAGATTTTAAAATCTTTTTATAAAATACCAAATGAAGTTGTTATGAATCATTGTGTAACAAAGGAAAAAAGAAAGAATGTTTGATTTGTAGAAGTTCCTGCTTATCATTCATGGCAAATGAAGCAAATGCAGTTTTATTGCATGAAAGAACAATCTTCAACTGGCTTGAACTGTTACGCACTCTTTAGCCCAGGGGCTCAGTGAGACTTGCAGCAAGAATGAAAGTTATGTAAAATAGGTATAGGTTGTGGGAAAGCTGCAAGAATGAATCTGCATGGGGCTAAAAAAATGCCTTTCCTAAATGTCTCTGTTTCTTCCACTTTGCCTACAGAACAGGGCCTGGAAGAAATCTCAGGCTGCACTTGCTCTTCTGTATGTAGAGCAGCAGCCATGTCAAGCAGCAGCAAGGAGGGAAGGGGAGAGTTGGTAGGGTATAAAGGAACACCAGGACACCTTGTTTGGCTGTCAGACCAATGTCTGATTTTTTGTAGCTCAACACTTGCTGCAATCACAGCAATTCTTCCTGTGGCAGGAAGAGCTTGCTGAACATAAAGGATGAATGAAAACCCTGCTTTCAGGCACAGAGCTGTATATGTCACACATTCCCCTTGCCAGCTGAGAGTATCCAACAGCATATGCAGTACACATATTTCCCCTCTGTTGTTTCAAAATTGCTTTTTCTCAGTTAAATTCACCTTGTGAAAACATGACAAATTGAAATCTTTTCTGATTCTTTGGTGCTTCTTTGGACTTTACATCACAGACTTGTTCATGACACCCCAAAAAATGTTACAGCAATACAGATTTTTCTTCATAATGCCCTTTTATCTGTGAATATAAATGGAGGCAAAGGAAAGCAATGAATGGTTTTATAGAATATCTTCCACTAATGGCATTTTTACACCAAATAAAAAAAAGAAAGATGAAGTCAAGGGTTTGTGATCACACCAAAAAGTACGCTGTGACTTTCTGTTTGATTGGTAGCTGTGCTGCAAAAGCCAGCATTAAACCTGACTTAGAAAAGAAACACACAGGGAGGAATATATACTCAGAATAACCTGACTGCCAACTCATGATTACACTTGTAGCCTGTAATTATTTTTCTAAATCATCTTTACGGACAAGAGATATACAAAATATATTATTAAAAACAAAAGAAAAAAAAAAAGAGAAAAGAAGTGCCCAGAGAAAAACTGACATAAAGAAAACAGCAACAAAAATAATAAATGTAAATCAGGCTGAGAAAAGTGCAGTGTGCCCAAAAGCCCAGGATTTGAAAGTAAATTAGGAGAAAAATCAAGTCTGGCTTTTTCCTTTACAAACTGTTCTTCACTTAACCTTCTTGACTTGTACAGCTTGGACTTGTGAGCACATCAAATGCTGTTTTATGTTCTTATTTAAGAAGGAATTTTATCCTAAGGCATTAAAATTCCAATATTCCTACTGGAGTCTCTCAAGTCATTTAATAATTCTGAGGTTTAATTATTTAAATGATTGCATTCTGTATGTGTAGTAGCATATTGGTGATTCAAAGGGCGTGATAAATGTGTATTCTCAGCAGTAGAGGAAACATAAACAATCATCAGTCATGTTGGCTTCTCCGCATAAAACAATAATGAGGAGAGAGGATTTTTGGAGGTCTAACAACAGATTTGGAACCCAAATTACTGTATCAATTACCTCTTCTCCTCCCTACTACAACATGAAATTTCTTTAGCACATCAATTTCTGCTACCAAATTTTTACAATAATCTTGGGTTCCTCACGGTTGGTACATGCAAACTGCCAAAATCTGGGCAAGATAGAGTTGCATAAAACTCACCTGAAGTTGAAACCAGTTTAGCACATATTTTTTCCCCTACCAATAGGGCCTGATCCTTTATTTTAACCATACCTCAAGGCAAAATTTGATGTTCCTATGAACTCTCTAAGATCACAGTGGCTGAGCATCAAAATGGGAAGTTCTTTTTCAAGTTCCTTTCTCCATCTTTATAGCACAAGCCTGTGCCCTAGAACACCCTGGGACACTGGGTCCTAAATCTTTCTAAAAATTCCACTTTACATGACCTAATTAGAGGTCATATAAAATTTCTGATTTATAGTAAAGTAGGAATTGAAATGCCCCTACTCTCCTCTTTACCATTTAGTAAAAAGAACTTCTCTTACTCACTTTTTGCATGCAAACTGCAGAACCTTCAACAGCCAATACAGTTGTAGCCAACTTTCTCCTCCTGCCACCTGAGGGTTACTGTCCAGTCTGGTGGGGTACAGCAGAAAGTGTAAGCTTGGGTAGATGGAAAACCTGAATTCAGCTTTAAACCATCCCAGGTATAATTGCTCTGACTATTGGCTTATTTACTGTGTCAAACAGAAGATGTCCTACCCTGACATCCTTTTAGAATGAGAAACTCCTCAGAGAGGGGTTCTAAAGGCACTGAGTGTTAGCAAGAAACAAATGATTCCAACTCCCAGGCAGAGAAGGAATCTCAACCAATTGTGGTGTTAGGTGGTGCTGTCTTCAAGGAAGTGGAGCTTAAGATGTGCCTCTTTCTACACTTTTAATAATTTCTTGAAAATTTCTCTTCTTATACTGCCTGGACAGGACAGACTGGTGTAAACTCATCTACTAGGCAACACAGAAAATATTGTCTTCATGGGGAACTTGTCATTATAATTAAGATTTGTAAGAAGATAGGATTACTAGTTACCTCAAGCACTTGTAGGTCATGGATTGTTGTCTACTTTGAAAAGATGTGGAAAAATGTGGTAGAATACAAAGATATAAAACATTATTTCTGTCCAGGTCCTGAGAACAAGTTGCTTAACTAATTCTTGATTGCATAAATACTGGATTGATTGCTATTGCAACAGTCTCCAGAATGTGGGCCACATATCACGTTTAAAGTACTGTGCAAAAACTGAGGCTGCTGATGGAAAAAAACCCAAACCTAACTGTGATGTTTTCTGCAGAACATCCCCTTGCCCAATACCAAGTGCACCTGCAGCAGTCGATCTTGATGTGCATGCTGACCTTCTGGCTTGAGTGTGTATCACACTTTCTTTCCTTCCCATCATACTCCTATGGAAATTAAACCCATATTCAGGGGAAAATATAGTAACTTTCAGGCAGATCTCCAATCTAGATGCTCAGACTACCAGGTCTGTGTTGGTTCTCTGCTAGAAAGCCTGTTAAAATAAGTAATTTTCTTGTGAAAATCACTGGGGTCTCCACTTCTTTTGTAGCACAAAATCTATACTCCCAGGGTGTATTCCTATATCTATCTGATAACAGAGAAGGAAACAGGCTGATGAAACTGGTGTTTTCGATCAACACCAGTTGATATGTTGGGAACAGAAGTATGTGTTGCCTAATGTGGTTTTAGGCACAACAGAAATCCATGAACAGACATAAATTATCAGAGAGAGAAAATGCTTCAGTATCAATGCCACATTCAACGCGTGGGAGAGCTTCAATGCCAGCTCAAATATAGCACAGCAAGCAGATGTCTTTACTACAGTAGGCATACTTAGACTTCCCTCGATTCACAGCAACAGCATAGAATTACAGTCTCCTTCATTCAAAAATTATAGCAAAAATCTGTGTTGCCACTCACCTTTTACATAAGCAGGGGAGGCTACAACACTCACCCACAGTGGGAGATCTGCAGTAAAAACCACAAAGGACCAGGAGAAATCAAAGGAGGAAGAAAGCAATCTTCATCTTGAAGCCAGGCTTCCTTACATGGAAGGATGCAAAATTCCATGTAGTCAAACTCAGGAGGTGTAGACTGATTGGGGAGGTTACAAAGTGGATAAATAACTGGGTGAAACCTGGCCTTCAGGTTTCAAAAGTAGTGAAAAATCACTTAAGTCTGCCAAGTGACTGGTAATGACTGGTGTTCCTTAGTGACTGATACTGAGGCCAGTGTTATTCAGTGTCTTCACCTGGACAAAACAACATAATGCAGTCAACAAGACGTTAGATAGCAAGAAATGGGGATAGCAATTGACACACTGAAGGGTAAAGTTTGAAGAGACCTCAACAAGCTGGAAGAATGGACTGGCAGGAGCATCGTGTAGTCCTTCAATCACGTTTGTAAAGCCCCTGGAATGGAATAAGCCGTTGCATCAGCCCAGAGTCTTCATTGGCTGGCTAGAAAGCACTTTGAGAAAAAGTTGTTGTACCAGTGGACAACTGTTGAACCTTGAGTAAGAAGCTTGCCCTTATGATAAAGAAGACCAACCTCATATGACAGTAGCAAGAATACAGCCAGAAGGTAGAGGGAAAGACTCTCCATCTCTGCTTAGCAGTTATGGGGTTGCATCTGTCCTACTGAGTTCATTTTGGGTTGTAAAACACTGGAAGCCAACGAAATGAAGCAAGTTCAACAGAAGGCCGCAAGGCTGGTTGAGGCTGGACCACTTCACCTGTGAGGAGAATCTGAGAGACCTGGTGCCTTCAGGGCACTTAGTTGCTGCCTTAGGTACCTAAAAGGTAGTTGTAGGGAATGTAGAGCTGTACTTTTCTCTACACAAAGAAGGTCTCTTCCATAATAGAGTAAGAGGCAATGGACAGTTGTAACAAGAGAAATAACTGCATGTATTGAAAAATATATTCACAATGAAAGTAGTTAAACACTGAAGCTCAGAGATGTTGTGAAAGCTTCATCCTAAGAGATACTCAAAACATGACCATATATGGCCTTAAGCAACCTGACCTAGCTTCAGATCTGGCCTGGCTTTGAATCCTTAAGAAATCCCTTACAACCTGACTTTTTAAATAGGATTTCATGATTCATAGAACCCAAGAGAGAAAGTAGGCAACAGAAAACCTGAATTCTCAATGTCATGCTCAAAACCTTCCCTCAGAGAAGAAATTTCTGGGAGTTGGAGTGCTCTGGTATCTGTTTTCACACCTGATAGCGATTTGTTTTGTGCCTGAACCTCATGAGTTTAATACCAGTGGTATATATTCAGAGATAATTCCTGTTCCCAGCCTTTGAGTGATAGTCTTCTGCCCACAAAAATCTCACTGGTGGATATTGTTTCTGCAAATGGCTATTAGATAAAAGCTTTGGGTATATATGAGGATTACCCCCACCTTATCAAATACATAAGGATATGTCAAAATGCTCGCTTCCTTTTACTGGATGTTTTTTCACAGCCTATTTCACATCATTTGTTTCATTAATCTATAAACTACAAATATCAGGTCAAATTTCTGGAAAGTATTGCTCCACAACTGTCCCTCTGGCTTTGAAACAGCTCCCCAGAAAGAGTCACAGAAAATTGATAGGTAAAGGATTACTATGAATACAAAACAAGGCAGCAGAAATAACTACTGTGTTTAATACCTCCTAGCACCCTTCCTCTCATAGACATTGTAGGAGAAGCTTAAAACTGGTAGTTGGCATCAAGTACACTTGGAAAATATTACCTAAAACCTCATTGATTATGGCTACTGTGAACTCATTGGGGTTTTTTCACTTTGCTTCATTTCAGTGTAGTACAAGATCGACAATCTTAAAAGAAAACTTAATTTCAAATAAAGCCCATTGGTGATTTAATATGAGAAACTACTATTAATGAGCTCTTAAGAGCAGGACACTGATTAAATTCCTTATTGGGATGCTGTCATTAAAAACAACTCTCCTTCCTATTTTAAAGCTGAAGTACTGGAAAACAAAACTAATATATGAAATGTTCCTGTTTTATGAGGATTCTGAAGGCATAGAATTTTTCTGACAGAATTACAGTTTTTAATTAGAATCAGAAGTGCAGAATGAAATAGTTATAACGAAATATTAAATTTGCTTTATCTTAATAGAGGCATGTGAAGAAGTTATTTTGCCAAAAAGAATAGGTAAACTCTCTCAATATTTGATTTCAAAAGCTAAGTAGAACTAAAAACAATGACTCAAACACAAAATGTTAAGCATATCAAACAGATACTGCCTTGAAGAAATAGACAGGTCTGGAACAGCAGCAAAACAAAAGAAGCAATCTTTTTATTAGGTTTAGCAACAAATATGTGGAATTCTAACTGAGTGCCTGAAGTCGGGCTTCTCAGATAATGTCTTTTTGTAATGTAAATGAAAATTAATTATTAATGTAGCATTTCCTGAATGGATACAAAAACTACTTCATCTTTTTGATTAATCTCTTAGGTGTACACTGCAGTTTGCATTAAAAAGGAAATGAGATGTGATTTTACTGAGCCAAGAATATAGTCCTCTCCTAGTTACAGGGGATGCCCTGTGTGAATCCGTTGCCAGTATCACACCATGCTGCACTGGTAGCTAAAGCCTCCAGTCTCTTTCTCTCCTTGCCCATCATTATTGACTTGCCTCTAAAAATGAATATACATATGTGGGTGAAATTCCAAAAGTCAAAAAGTGCTACTTTGATGCCTGAAGCAATGTAAGAATGGCATTGTGGCCCAGCCAGCCAAAGGTAGCTGCCAGCTTTCTCTCAGCAATGCTGTGTTTGCTTAAGTATCTCTGAATTGTGCACTGTTACATAGCCATGCCCATCATCTTGAAGTTGGGCTGTCATGGTTTTCTCCCAAGGTTGCACCTCACTTCAGAGACCTGAAGCCACCAAGGCTGCAGCTGTGTGGCTCAGGACCACTGTTTTATTCCATCATCCTGTGAGATATCCCATATAAAACAATCTAGATTCCTCTTTTCTGTCCCTGTATGGAGACCAATAATTGGATTCAGGCAGAGCAGATAACTGGAAAGCATCTGGAGATAAGAGAAGAACTGTCTGCTCTTTGATCATGATTTCTAAATTCCAGTTCATCACTGAAACGGGCAGTGGCTAAATTCTAGCTGGATTTGAGCTTAATTTCCAGATATTAGTTTTTGTTCCAGTAAGTTAATAATCTCTTCGTTACCTCTGATTATCTTCTCCCCAGATGCTCACTGGTAATGTTTAAACTGTCTTGGCAAGTTTGATGAGTTTGATAGATTTCTATAGTGTCTCCCAGTACAACACTTTTTCCACCACACCTTTTGATATTTATAATATAGATTTAATTATCAAAGAACACAGAATCATAGAATCATGTAACCATTTAGGTTGGAAATGACCTTAAGATCATCAAGTCCTATCGTAAACAATAGATGAGAATATAAAAGAGAATTAAAGTAAGGTGTGAAGTTTAAAGAATCTTTGATCACATTCAGTCTTAAGAGCCTCAGGACTAGTGTGAAACCTGTCTTTGAAATATTTTAGGTCTGATGTTTGTGAGAAAGGCTGAGAACCCTCTGGTTTCTGGCAGAACATCTCTGCTTAATTAAAATAACATGATTTGGAACAACTGACACAGATCAAGCAACAAATGGTATAAAAATAAACCACATCATACAACATGAGAACATGTTCCTATTTATCACTAAATCTGATTCATACCTCTTTCCCTCTACCAATGACATTTAGTTTACCCATTTTAAGTGGTTTTGCATTGCTGATATTTGTGATGATACCTAGATCACTTCAAGAGTAGTTTTCACATTGTACAGTGGTGTAAAAATCTCATAAAATATATGAGAGACCCCTCTTCTGTAAAGTTGTGAAGGGAAACTTACAGAAATGATTCTGAAATAGTGTGCTGTGAAAACTGAAGCTTTGTTTCCTTAGACTATCTCCAAGATTTTAAAAAAAATCTCAAAGTTTTCTAGATGGAGCATGATAGAATGATAGAATCGTCTAGGTAGGAAAAGAACCTTGAGTTGATCAAGTTCAACAACAAACCTTATACTGCCAAATTCACCACTAAATTATGCCCATAATCATCACATCTACACCTCTTTTAAACAATTCCTGGGATGATAACTCAACCATTTTACTGGCCAGCCTGTTCCCATTCTTGAAAATTCTTAATCTACAACATGGCCAAAATAACCTGAGCAATGCCATAGCTGTTTCTTTAACTTTGTAAGAGTTATTTTCATCCTTTTTATTGCAATTTCTTTAACCTATTATTGAAGGAGTAAATGTCATTCTTGAGTTATTCCCCACACCTCAGAAAAGGGAACAGGTTTGCTCTCAAGTTATGTATGACTGTACCAACACAAAATACATTTGCATATAACTCCTATAAAGTGTGAGAAGTTAGACCAGAAAACTTAATATGTGATAACAATCATTTTTCAGTCGGATCTGTCAAACTACTGAACTCTTGGTTCAAAGAAAGGCAGACAACATTTGTGATACCGTTGCGACTATCAACAGTTTTAAGATAGAGAACTTCTTTCTAAAGGCCTTCAAATAATGGTGGGAGGCCTGAGTTTGTCCAGAAGCTATTAGGCTAAGACGTCTTGCAATGGAAGCATTTCATCATACACAAAGCAGCTCCTGAACCTCTTTAGCCTACAGCATGTCATGTTCATACAGCCAGAAAAAGCTTTGATTTAATTGTGTGGGCTGACAGTCAGGAGCTACGTGCACGGTTCTCTTGTTGCCACAGAGGGGGGTGGCATGACTGTGAGAGGGGATGATGGATAAACAGGCACAGTAAACAGCCATCTCATTTTAATCTGCTTATGTGTGTGCACATCACCACCCATAGCTGCATAGTGAAGGGAAAAGAAGAAGCAAAAAAATGCAATTGTATAGTGAGATCCTTACGGTTATTTCCCACTTGGTAGGACATGTCTAGCACCATGAAAGACCTGATTGCAACTGAGGAGGAGGAAGCACTCCACTACCCCCATGCAACTTGCTAATTGCTCGTACAGTGAGTTAAATTAACATGCAGGCTGGATTGCATCTATTCTTCTATGTCATGACATAAACTCTCTGAAAAAAGCAATGAAGAACCGCTATTTAATAAAGGGATTGATCTAAGATCTAACGGAAGAATTTTTTTGCCAAAAATTGTCATTGTTCATTCTGGTAATCCCACTATGTGTATCAGCTCTACAAGATGTGTCTTCATTCAAAATCCTAGCACTGTCCAGCCAGGAAGCTCATCTCTTCTGCTGTGATTTATTTTTACTGCTTTGCGTCAATATTAAGCGAAATCCTTAACACTTCTGCAGCAAGTGAAGTTATAATAAAGAGACTGGCAGTTTTTCCCTAACAAGATGTCATTACCTAAATAACTATAAATGTTTTGCTATTGCATTCATGCAATTTAAGATACTGCAATATAGACATGATTTTGCTATCTGATCTTTAAATCTTCCTCTAGCATCTGTCAGGTTACAATTTACAGATTCTATTTACTGTGAAGAAAAACAATTCAATACTCTTCACTGAAATGTTTAAATTAATATAGTCACTTTTCTGAAACTTTGATAATTTGCAAGTTATTTGTCTTTATTCATGAAGCCTATAGATACCCAGATAATTATGTTTTTTAAACCTTCAAACTCTGAAAACAAGCCATTTTGTGCACCTTCTACTATCTCCTGTAACATCTATTAGCTTCTTAAGAGGATCATCCTTATAAAAATATCTCGTTATAACATTCAGAATACATTTCTACATTTGTTTATGTCAATGTTGGGGGAATTAAATTTTTGAAGTATGAATATGTGTCTGGTCTAAACATGTCTCAGAACTTGCAGAAATTTACATAGGCACAAGATATACAGGGCATTTTCTCTTTGAACAAAATACGTGTCTGAGAAAAGAATGCTATGAAACACTGAATAAAAAAAATCACAAAATCAGAAATGAAATGGCTACATTACTGTTTTGAAAGAGTAGGTTAAGTTAGCCAGCAATGATTGTGCTCAGAGCTGCAAGTCCGCACAAAACTGATAGGAGTTTCAAGTTGAGTTTTGGGGTTTTGTTTTGGTTTGTTTGTTTCAAGAAAAAAAGACGAGGTTAAGAATCCTCTTTAAGTCCCTGGTCCCTTAGAAATATCAGCTGTTATATGAGCTGGCTTCATGTAATACTTCTGTTGTTAGAGCTTCCATTAGGGACTTTTGGTATTTAAAGGGAAAGCAAGCTACCTTCCGTCTACCTTCCTGAATGCCCAGGGAAGGTAATAAAGTACAACATTTCCAAAGTTAGAGTTTTTGTCCTTTGAGAAATGGGTACATCTTAAGTGAAAATAAAACAAAATTCACTTTGCTATGCCTGGGGATTGGTAAAACATAGGAAAAGTCTGTTTATATGGAATAGAGTACGTAAATTTAAAGTAACCAGGACTTAATTTTCTTTTCTTTTGAAATGAAAATTCTTATCTCGATGAAAAATCACCTATCCTGCCTAATATGCATAAGAATCTCTCATCAAAAGAAGAATGAGGTGTTTCTGGAAACGTTATTTCTGCCTTTAAACCATTGGGATCTGGAGAAGGCCAGCCTATTCAGAAGCTTAGGTTTTTCCCTTTTTTTTTGTTTCCGATCTCTGTGCATTATTCCAGTAGCTAGCAAAAGATATTGCACCAAATAATGAAGATTTACTTTCATTTTCCATTTCTTTTTTGTCTTACTAACAATGTGTTTCTTTTAAAGGAAGCTTGTTTTCACTTGAGTTTCTTGAATTACCTAAATTGGTTCCTTAAAAAGGAAAGGTATAGCACTATTGATCATGAATGGTCATTATTTTTGTGAAGATCTATGTAATTTCAAAGGTTACATTTTAAGATGTCTAAGTTATGACTATTCTTGGGAGTCTATTGTAAGCAATTTGGGAAGGGCAGAAAATGTTTCTACAAGTTTGCTGAAGAAATGGTGCTGCCTAGCGTTCTGAATAGATTCTGATAGGAGAAAGACCAATGTGAGAATTAGCTATTCTGAAAAGTATTGCACGTTATGAACTGGAAATATGTACTGGACAAATAGTTTGCCTGGTATAATCTATACCAAAATTTCATAGAATTGAGTTGAGTTCTATTAACAGGTAGGATATTTTTTTAAAAGTCAAAAAACTTTATTCGACATTTTTCATGCTGCATTTTAAAAACATGTTTAATTGAATGTAATTAAATCCAATAATGAGAAGTTCAAAATATATTTCAATTATTCCGCCATAGAAAATTCATTTTCAAACTCATCATTATTTTCCGTGAGGTCAAGGAGAAGAGAGAAAATGCTTTATAAGAAAAAAGCCAATTCTTTATGTTATTCTTCTTTCTTCTGTTTTGCTATTGATTTTAAAAAATATTCTCATAATGCTAGCACTGATAATGAGCCTAAATCTGTCACCCACAGCCATGTTATTTTCCAGATTAATGAAGGAGAGCAACATCTGGTCCTTAATGAAGACATACCTTGTTTTATTCCTGCAAATCTGTATTGAGTTTTGCTCTGATCTGTGACAAACCTAATTAAAAATCACATGCTGGGATCAATTATTTTGAAGTGAGTAAACAGACCTGTAATTTTTATTTATATGTGTATTTAGTGTATACAGGTACTTACATATTTAAATCATATAGTCATCATTGGAGTCTCTTAAAATGTAAAAATTAAGTTCTTCTTATCATGAATGGAAATTGCAAAATAAACCATTACGGTATCAGTAAATAAATTAATATCCTGAGAAAGTTCTTTGTTCAATGAATCTTGCTAAAAGCACCAGATGCAAAAAAGACGAAAGACTAATTGTCAGCATTGGTGATGGTAAGTAAATGTTTTATTTACTGATTATAATGAACTACTGTTTTTAATGATAGTTTTATGAAAGCTGCTTTTCCTTGAATTATTCTTCCATGGTGTAATGTTATATTTTATGTACAATTATTTTATCTATTTATATACAGCTCATTTGCCCCAGGAAAATGTCTCCTATTGTAAGTTTGTAGCATGCAAGTCATTTTTCTAGAAACAATATTGATTAGATTAATATGGGTGAGTTTTAATTTTAAAGCTCCACACTATGTCTAATTTGTCTCAATTAGTCATAATTTTTGATATATGAACTTTATTTTAATTGTCACTGAATGTAGTTTGCAACTTCTCAGGGTTTTATAAATAATAAGTCTGAAAAAAAGGAAGTTCTTCTGCTAGTGGAAGTCACAAAATGTTCAAGACATTGCAGAGATTCATACAATGCGTATGACTAAATACTCATAACAAAAAAAAACCCTCTAATAAGGTCTAGCTGAGCTGTGTGTATGTAATCACCAGGAAGGGCGAGATCTTCTCCCACACCTAAAAATATGCAGTTCAAATGACCTTCCAAATAAGTATCTTTGGCATGTCATCCATTTTAATTTGTGTAATTGGAACAGAAAAAGAACCATAGATAACTACCAGGAGAACTGCTGGACGTGACTGATGTTTTTTTAACAGGACAGTCACTGAAAAGGGGTGAGTCATGTAAAAAAGAGGCAGGGATTAATGGCAGCAAAGCATTCTTCAAAAATGTTTTTCTCCTCTTCCTATACATCCTTCCTAAAGGTGAGCGAACATTCGTAGGTTCATCTCAAGGTTTACTCTTGCACCTCTGCTCCTCCCTCTCTGGTGACTTCGCTCAGGATTATGTAGCTGCATGCAAAGAGAGGCTGCAAGCTAGATACATACAAATTTACAGTGCAAAGCAATTGCTGGATATCACAACCAAATGCTACAAGTCTAAACTTTAATGTGCTCACCACCCTGAAGAGACATCTGAAGAGGTTTTGCTGGTCAGAAGGTGCCAGTCAAGAAGGAAAGATCTGACCCCTGTTTCTGGACTGGATCCTCCACACTGATGAGTTGTCATCTGCTGACTCAACCTTTCTCCCTTTAGGGTTTTATTCCTTTCTAAGTTGGTATTTTTGCTTTTGAATCTGTCTGCTACCATCAAAATACATGTTCCCTATATCTGTCCACAATTTCACCCTTCTTATTTTGCATGGTTTTCCTATGGCCTTTTTCAGAGCTTAGTAACTTGCTCAGAAGTCTGGAACAAGTTATACAATAGGGATGTGTCAGAAACAGGACTGAGCCATGGGAAGGCCAACAGCTGAACCTGGTACGGGCAATCACAGAGTAAGGGGCTTATGTTTCTTTTTTGGTATGCCTAGCTCATAGAGGATTCAGAAGCTCTTCCTCTGCTGAGCAAGATATATTGCTTTATTGGCAAGTGTCTTGCAGGAAAGTTATATCTGTGCTCTGGTTTTGTTTCTGAGTGAAACTGACTGTAACTGAGAACAAGAATCTGTCCATACATTCATGGCTAAGTTTATCCCTGACTATACAGCAGACACCTAGACAGACATGTTTCCATTGTCAACCTAACCCTAAAATTTGGAAACCACCTTACATACTATGCTCTTGTCTGGTTCTCTGTTTTCCAGTTTCTGCTATATTTCAAGACAGTGCCCCAGTATTTTCTATCCGAACCGACAATGTGATCCTTCATGTAACAGCTTTTCCCCACAAATGCATTAAAATACATCATTGGAATGAAAAGGATGACCCTGGTGCAACAGTGGCTGCTCATTTTATAATCATACAGGTTCTTGGGGTGACATACAAATTTTCTTATTCAGAGTCTAATCACAACAGCTTTTGTCAGTCATGGAAAATTGCTTGGGTTAGTTTCAAACTGCCACCTGCCCAGCAGGTAAGTTTAGTGTGTTGTGCATGAGCGTATAAAATAAAGAAGGTATTAAATTAGCATTGTAACGACACTGGAATCTCTAACAGGCACAGAACACAAAGGAATCCCTTGCTGCCTTGAATGTGGTGTCATGTATACATAAAACAGGAACATTGTGGAGGGTGTGTGAAGGGGGTCAAAAAAGCATTTTCCTTTCTGTGCAACTCAATGTGCTGAGATAATTTCCTCAGAAGTATTTTTCTAGGAAATGTTTTTTATTGTTTAGCAGAAATGTGAGAAGTTGAAGCATTATGCAGAAATGTTGATTTAAGATTCCATGCTATTCATCACTCATAAAGGGATCTGATGAAGAGTTTACTGACATCAATAGAAAGATTTCCACTGTCTTCAAGTGCTAAATGTCAAGGTTACCAACCTAATGACTATTTTGAGGCAATCACTACTAATGACAGCTGGAGGATTTCCGAAACTGATGTCTGTTCACGGCAGAAATTAGTTACTTATATATCAGTTATGGTAAGCAAGAAATACTGAGTTCAGAAAATGGACATATTCTCAGCCTGATGTGGCACACAACTGGAACATTTGATTTGAGGAAATTATGCACAATAAAATAAATTACCCTTCTGTGAATCAATTGTTATTATACACACCATTTCTGCACTGCTAATCAATTGTTGAAAGATTAAATGTAAAACATGTTTTTTACGAAGTGATACCTTCATCATTATTCAAGTAGAGACTTCCTGTAAACCATTAGTTTTTTCTAGGGGTGTCTGAATTAAAGGCTAACTCTGAATATTATGAAAGTTTGGCTGAAGACATTGTGAATATTGTCTCTTCTCTGGGAGCAATAACGTCTGCCTTTGCATTTTGGAGCTGTCTTCAGGTTAGTACAATTAGCTCCTGCAAACTGAAGATAAAATGGGTTGCAGAGCTGCCTCATCAAGAAACTTTGGTCAATTTAGGTCATTAAGACCCTATCAAACTCTTGTATTCTCATAAGAAAGGGTTGGGATTTTTTTCACTCAACAAAACCTTACTGAGAATAAACATTCTAGTTATTAAGGAGTCAGGAGAAATTGCCTTAACTTAGAGATGAAAAGATAAAGCTGTAAATGAAGTAAATGAGTCCACATGAACTGGAATATAACAACATCACTATATTGCTTATCATGGTATTACTAATTTACTTCAAGAAACATATGTCCAAATTAAAGAATACTGAATTCCACAGAAACTTTTGTTATAACTGCTGGCCATGCTCCTTCACAGGAAGGACTTGGAGTAGTAAAAGTGAGTCCCAAGAAGTATTAGATAGTTAACTTTTAGATGGATAAAATTTAGGTAGAATTCATCCCAGCTGGTATATGAACTCCAAAATCACAGTTCCAATTTAGATATTAAATCCAAGCTAATACAACTGCTATATCACTGCAATTTTCATTCCTCTGTCTACAATGGTGTTGCATCTACCTCCTGCTTCAGAAGGATTTAGCCATTAACCAGTTTCTCTGATCCTTGGAGAAGATGGAGGAATGATTGTTACATTGTTTGGGTTTAATTTTTGAGCAGAGAAAATCCTACTGAACACATCATCTCGCTAAGTCAGGCAAGGCCACACACATGAATCATCTGAAGTGGATTTGCTCTGAGCCTTGTCGAAGCATGGGATTAGCCTTTCAGGCTTGTGGGACTGTTTAATTTGAATTTTGGTTATGTTTCAAGTTTAGACGGAACATTGGAACAAATGCAATTCATCTGAAAGAGCCGAAGGCTGCCTTTTGCAATTTCAGATTATGCTGCTGGGCTGACTTGATTTTCCCTCACAACAAAAAGTAGCCAAGTGCCACTCAGCTATCGCCCTTGCTTAGGATGAGAGTTATGGACCTTGATAGATCTCCACTAGACTTGTCCTAAATTTCAATTTCTTTCTGTCATAGGTATTTTAATACCTTTTACTGCCTGGTCTTAATGTCCCTATCTCTTCTTTCATCTTAGTGAAAAATGCTCAGTCTGTCTCCCTCCCACAAGTGCATGGAGTAGCTCACCCATCTTCATTTTCCACTGTAGGGGCCTACTGTGCACCCCTCTGTCCTGGGTGCCCTACTGGAGAGCAGCCCTTGACCTCCCACCCTAGTTCTCCAGACCTTTCCCTCAGCCCACTACCCCTGCATGCCCCTCAGCTGCTCCTACACGCACCCCAAACTGTCAGTGTCACTTAGAGTCCACCTACAGAAAACTGGGCTCCACAATCACCACTAAACCTCTGTGTTCCAGTTGCTCTACTTTCTCATCCTTACATCCTGACAGACACCAAGAGACGGGACAGCTTGTCGCCTGGGGAGGAGAATGGGAGTGGTGGTGCATGTGAAAAACCCCTCAGAGTTAACCCCCACTTGGACCCCAAGCCATGTGCGGCACTTGCAGGAATTTCCTGCACAGGTGAGTGCGCATGGGCACATCCCCCCTCGCCATGGGTACCCTGACTCATGACGTTTCTGTGGCAAAACGTAGACCTGGAACACATGTAGATCAAATGCTTCAAGTCATTTTCACATTCACAGCTCCTCTGGATCATCTTGCGGAGATTTTGGCTGCACGTCTCTCATATCTTCCTCTGTCTGAGGTCCAGCCAATTCACTCACCTTTCTCATCCTGGCCCTGTCCAAGCTGTCCAATCCCACCACCTGGAGGGGGAATCTCAGTGAGAAAGAGGGGTTCCTAATGACATCTTCTCCCTCATCAGTCATGCTTCCAAGCTGTACTGTGTCCACAACTCCATGGATGACTCCTAGAACAAATCAATGCTCTCAGAAGCGTTCTGCTGAACACCACTCAGCATCACCTATTCTACCCATGTCTGAATCCCTGACCCTCACATTCGTCCCCTATTTTTCATTCATTATCTCCTTTCAACAACATTATCTCCTTTTAATTTTTCACTGCTCTCTCCCTCCCATGAACATGGCATATCATCACCTACATGACTGACTTACACAGCTCTTTGTCCACAGGTGTTCACCACACTCCAAAGGCTCCAGTATTTTTCCTGCTGCTACACACACCCCTTTGTTGACATTCTTGCTTGTCTTCAACAGAAAAAGTTATGACAGTGCATGCAGGAAAAATATGAGAAATATTTCCATCCCTAAGCAAAATCATATTGCTGCAATATTAGACACATTCTCCCAAAACAAGGCAAAATTCCACAAATATGCGGAAAAGTCCTTCGTCTGTGCATTCCTTTGGTTTGAACAACAACATAAAACTCTATGTTTTGGATGAACATTTCCTTTAATTTCATCAAGAAACATAACTGGGTTTAATGTAACACAATGTTACATAAATGATGTTAAACAATGATTTACTGAGGTTATTCTAACCTGTGGTTTCTTAATAAGTAAAAAAGTGTTCTAAACTCACATTACAATTTTAAGATTGAAACTTCACACAGTCCATATAAAAATTTATTTTTCCCCATGTCTCAACTTTTTTCATATTCTTTTTTTTTATTTGATAGTCAAATATTTGAATTACAAAGTAGAATATGTAAAATTTATAATATAACATACAAAGCTATTATGAAATAAAAGAAAAAATTACATCTATTCCTTTTGTCATTTAAAAAACTTTATCCAACATTTCATATCTAGTATGTTCTTAAGTTTACAGTACCTTATGAGCACTTCAAAGTTAAGAATAAGATGTTACTTTGTGCTTTAATAATTCTTCGTGCCTGATAGCACTAGAACTTTCTAAAACACTACATTAAACAGCTAGGAAAGTAAGAAAATAAAGCCCAAGAATTTCTGATCCTTTGGCCCATTCACTTTGTGATACAATTTTCATTTTGATGCACAAGAATTACATTTGGATTGTGTCTTGTCCTTCATGAAGATCTCATCTGATCTGAGTTCCCATATTCATGTATATCTGCCATCTCCTATTTTTCAACCTCCCATCATGATCTTTTGCACAAATAGGAGCTACAAAATTCTAACATGAGGCTTTGCTTTGAAGGTGGCTTTTAAGGAATTTTGAAAGTAAAGTTAGAAAAACATGAGTACAATTCAAATCCTACTGTTGGTATGATTTTGGCTTTTAATTACAATTCATGTGAATTAAGAACAAGATAAGAATTTAGTAGAGATTATAGAAGCAAGATTAGCATATGTCTGGAAACCGACAGGTTTGTTTATGGTCCTATCCCCCATGTAAGCTCTTCCTTATTCCTGAAAGGTGCTCCATTAAAAATGACAGTTCATCCAGATGTGAGACAGATGCCAAGAGCAGAGAGCAGATCACTGCAATAAGAGAACACTGAAGTATGAAAACAGGAAATAATTGACTATGCAAGAGAGTACCTAGGTTTGAGAGTCTGAGAAGTGGAGAGTTTGAGGAGAGCAAGGAAGAAAGAGGAAGTGCCTTAATGAGAGAAGGCCATCCACAAGGCAGACCAGGCAGATCTCTTGAAGTGAAGACAGTAGTCAGAGCTATTGAAGGCTGTGGTGGTGTTTGTCAGGATGGGATGGAAGCCAATCACCGGTCCAGCTCGCACAATAACAGCAATGAACATAGACACACCAGGTTCCTTTTCACAAAGCCAAAGACTAAAACTAACAATCCCTAAGCAGATGAGCCAGACACTCTGGAGAAAGGGGAAGGCAGGCCTCATGCAGGGTAGTTGTTAATATTTCTGTTGTTTTATTATAAAATCAAGAACCAAGAAGTTAATTCACATGTGATTCAGGCATATCCTTTCCTCTTTGCCTCTGATTAAAGAGTATGGTAAAGTTAGTATATTAGGCTTAGATGATGAACATAGGATATTTGAATCCATTAATTTCCTGGGTATTGTAATGCTGCAAATAAACAGAAGTTTCTACAGAAATGAACCAACTCGATAAAAGGGTTGAATACACTGGGATATGAGGTTACTGATTAAGAACATATTGCAAACACTGTTTATCTATACCATGGCTGAAGAAAAACCGGATAAAGAAGAACATTCAGTATCATTTGAAACATTAACTTTTAAAGGTTCCACAAAATTCTGCTGTTCTTAAGGAGTATAAAACAAAGACTTGCTCTTGCAGACAGTTTGGGTTTTATTTCAGTGAAACATTTTTGAGCTGCAGAAATAAACAGGTTTTGCATCGGGAAGGTTATTTTTTTCTTTTTAACAAAGGTGTGGAAATGGGTGAAATTTAAATTGACAATCTTGTCATTTAATTTTCATTAAGAACTTTCTCTTTGGAATTACATGAAGTAAGATTGTAGGAGCATAACTATAATTTAATAAGAGCATTTTTAAATAGGTGAAAAAATGAATTCTCAAAATGTTTGAAACAAAATATTGAAGTTATATTTAATATTTCTCCAGGATTTTAAGTTATAAAAATCATGTCAAAATTATTTTACATACTTTTGGTGTATAAATATAAATTAAATATAAATTATCACAAATATACAGCACAGAAAAATATTTTCCACCCAGCTACACTTCCAGTAGTATTTCCCAGAGCTCCTAAATGTCAGATCTCAACTCCAACATTCATTTCTATTTAAAGACAAATTTATTGTATTTTTAATGATAAGTATGCACCAAGTGGAAAAAAAGATAAAATACTGAATTGCTTACTTAAACCACCAGTATTTTGATATCCTGGACAGAAACCTCATCCACGTACTTTTTGATTCGCTGAATTATGGAGGACAAATTACTGTTGTCTTCTGGTGCAACTACTGTGGCATTATCCAACTAAGCAGCACTTACTGACCGTGTTATTTTCTGAGAAAATACTTCAATAGTGTGTTGTGTTCATGTCTGCTATTGACCTGCTGGTATAAAATAGTAGTTTGTGATCTCTGCATGGATGCCAAGGAGCTGGGGCTGGTGGCTTCCCCTTGGAGTGGAGGAACAAAATCCAAATTGTCAGAGTGCAACTTAATATACTAAAAATCAAATCATCGAGATTGTTCTTCAGAATTTTTATGCAAGTGAAAACCCATCAGGATTTAGGGAATCATCTAAATGTGAAAAACCCTAATGTTTTCAATCTGGATTTGCAAGCCTCAACATATTGTGAACAGTTTTGAAAGCTGTGAATTGTTCCTCTGTCAAAAAAAGATGAAGGATTGGAATGCAGATATTTCCTACTCCCTGCAACTGTAATCTACTCATGAGCAAAATAGGAGCAAGGTCATAGCTCCCTCAGCTCAGTCACAAATCTTTTCTGTCTTGTTCTATGATATCACTGGACAAAGAATGGTCCCATTCCATCTGTCTGCTGCAAGTGGAGTGAGAAGATTGAAACATAAGATATAGGGACAGGCACAAAATATTAATTTCCTTTTGTTTCTTGACTCCACGCATAGGTAAAGTTTTTGAGGTAGAATGGAATCAACCTCACTGCTTTGGGACTGCCCTCTCAGGGAGTCTCTTCCTCCCTGTGGTGGGGTCACCCTCTCTTCCTGGGTCATCCTCCTTCCTGCAGAAACTTTGCTTTTGCTGCCCCCAGGCATACGTATCAACTGTGAGCACCTGACCCAAAAGTACCTATTTCTTTCCACTGACTATTAATGGGTTATGGGGTGCATACTTCAAATGCAGCAAGTTCACTGTAGACATGGGAAGGAATCCCATCTGAAGTAATAATTTATTACCCAACACGACCTAGAAATTATTGTGTGTATTTTAATTAATATTACTTCTCTGGAACTCTCTTTCAATTTTCAGCGATTTTCTTAAAATGCAGTTGTATGTCCTTATTTTCTCACCTGGACAACTATGAGATTCTTATGGTCAGCCTGTTGAGTTTTAAATTGATGGTCTTTGATATGATGGTTTAATTACCTCCTCTCTTTTCTTGCTGCAATCTGTGGTTGCAACTATGGCTCTACCGAAAGAGCTTTGAGTGATATTGTGAGACATCTGCTTGTGCTCTCCCATAAATCCACTCTTCAATGATCTTCCAAAACTTCCCCAGGATTTGTTAGTGCTACAACAGAAAATTTGCCTTTTCCTAGCTTTCTTTTAAATACAGATTTCTCTTTTCTATACCTCATTTTGCAGGAATGATGCTAAGCATTTTGGGCTTTTTCCTCCTCTCTGTCTTCTGCTCTAATCTCTAAACTTCTAATGCTGCTTTTCACCTTGAATACAGTTGATTGTGAATCAAGTGGGAGTAAAATTCTATACTGGAATTCTTGTGGAGGAATTCATCAGAAATCCTTTCAAAGTTTTCAACAGAAAAATCGAAATGTTGGAACTTCAAAAGCTGAAGATTTACTGGCAAATTCCGATTCAGCACAATCAGTTACACTAACAAAAAAAAGAGAAGGAGGAAATACAGGGGCCATGAACAAATATTTTTTTTTTTTTTTTAAAAAGAGGAGTACAACAAGCTTCATAACTATTGAGACTGGAGGAAAGTGGAGAATCGTCCATATGTGTTTGTGTAAATTATTCCCTGGCTGAATCTTTCTACTCTCTTATCAGGAATATTCTGTCCAAGGTTTACCCGCACTCACTGACTGTTCAGTTCTACCTAATTTTATCACTGTTGTTTATATAGCACATTGGGTGAGAATTAAAGATAAGGCATGGTTCTGCATTTTATATCAACTGTATTAGCATGGCTGACTTAATAGTTTCCTGTGCTTGAAATGTGATGTTTATTTTCATCTTTAATAGTCCAAAATAAACATACACATCTATAAGAGCTGCATGATAAGGACTATTTCAAGCCCATTGTTTTTATCATTGAAATTGCTCCTATTTAAGTGGCCTAGAGTATTTGTTCAAGGATGGGAAATGCATTCTTTCAGTATTTTAGATTCTACTTTGAACTGTGCAAATGAAAGTAATTTTTTTATTTATTTTATATACATAAATTGTGAGACAGGATCTGGATGGTGTTTATATATACATAAGTATCAGTGAAATGGAGCATCTTGAAAACATTAAAACACTTTGTGATACTACTGGATGGACAATTTGCTAACAGCAGATTGGATTCTGACGTTGTTTGTCATACAGAGCCCTCATTCTCTGTATACAGGTGTCTTGCACAGACTCAAGGATCTTTCTATCTGTAAGATGCCTACAGTTAGAAAAAGCCTCATAGAAGATTAGACTATGTAACACATAGTACTTACACATCAAGAAACAGTGGAAGTAAAGATAATTTTATAGAGTTAGATTTAGTTGTAAATTGTAATAAGAGTTTAAGATGTAACAAAAGACTTGGATCAATAAGAATGAGTTGTGTAAAAGAAGCTCTGATGACTTTATTACTAATGAAATCATTTGCAAACATGGGAATCGTGCAGCATACTGCAGAAGGAAGATAATCAAAATTCTGTGATAACCTCAACTGCGCTCCCTTTCAATGAGTTTTCAGAGCATCACACTTCAAAATGTATCTTTTCTGTTAACAAGAAATCGCTGCTAGGTTACAAATTTGAGGAAGTAGTAAATATTTATTTCATATTATGTAAGAGGAATTCTAGCAGATGGGACTTTATGGGCTGATATGTATGTAGGTAGCTGTATCCAACAGGGGGCCAAAGTGGGAAATAATACCAAAATTAATTGCTCATTTTTTTTGTATTTCTTAACTTTTGTTTGGTGATTTTTGGTTGCCAAATGATATGGTGTCATTCCAGGAAGATAGCACTTTTTAGCTATACAAGATGAGAAAAAGATGTTCTTTTAGTTACCAGATGATGTTTGTCTAAAAATATTCTCATAGAAACCAAAGACACTTAGCTTTTAATTGCATTCAAACACTAATCTGCAGGGGTTGAGATGATTGCCAAGATTACAGACACCGCAACAAGAAATTAACAGGTATATTTGCAGACAGACAAGGAACACCAAAATTATGAAGAAGACAGGTGATGCTAAGTGAGATCAGCTCCAGCACCGATGTTCATTATCCGGCTATGCTATAATACAACACACATTTAAAATGTGTATTCTTTTAGAAGATCAAACCAAAAAATGTAAAAGACAGAGTTTTGTCTTGCAAGAGATCTTAGGAGCAGTTTTACATAAATGGCTTTTTTGTTTGAGCACATACTTAGACATACTGTAGAAATAAGCCGATGACACCTGCTTTGAACTCTTTAAGAGTTGTTGCAACTGAACTACAAGCCCTCATCATTAGGATAAGGTAAAGGTGTGGTTCCACAGGGACATAAGCTCATGCGTACCAGTGCTACAGTTTGGCAGTCCAGAACATTATGTACTGAGGAATAACGCTTATCACATTCTCAAAGTTTATTTGAAATTTTCTGACATTCGAAAAAAATGTGATGATCTCCAGCAAAGAGATATAGTTTTGTACAGACAGAAGGCAATAAATCATTTTGCAATACCCATACAGAGCTCCTTAAAATGATTTTGTATGCTCAAAATAACCAATACGTAGTGTTAAACTTTAAGTTTCTCTAAGCAGATGCCAAATTATCTCCTATATTCTTCAGCATATAACGGGAGAACAGGTACTATCAATCCTTATAGCTTTCTAGCGCAGAAAATTCTTCCATGTAGCAGCTTACAGATACTCAGATGCTGTTGTTATCTCGAAGGCAAACCAGCATGGAACTTTTATAATACTAAACAGTGTATTGGGCTCATGTGTCCAGGAATTGGCGGGAGTAGAAGGCAGGGAATGTGTCGGAGTGTTTTTTGTGAGAATACTTGCTCCACATCCAACAGAACCAGTTCCAGGCATCAGCAAGGTGGACGTGCTGCTGGCCATCAGTGTTTCTGCTATTACCTCTTGGATAACGTACTTAAGAAACGGTAAAAATTATATGCAGCAGCTGTGAGAGAGCTGAGAAAACAACCCAGCAGACACCATGATTGTAGAAAAAGGAGAGGAGGAGTTGCTCAAGGTGCCAGAGCAGAGATTGTCTTGCAGTCCATGGAGAATGTTATGGTGTTGCAGGTTGTCCCTCTGCAACCTATGGAGGACAACAGTGCAGCAGACATCCACATCGCAGCCCATGGAAGACCCTGTCTTATAGCAGGTGGATATGCCCTGAAGGAAGCTGATGCCCATGGAAAGGAGCCTATGCAGGAGCAGGATCCTGGCAGAAACTGGGGCCCTTGGGGCCTGATACTGAAGCAGCCCATTCCTGAAGGACTGTACTCTGTGGAAAGGACCCATGCTGGAGCCAGTCTTGCAGAACATTGGCCCATGGGAAAGATCCATGTTGGAGCAGTTCATGAGGGACTGTATTCCATGGGAGGGACCCTATGCTGTAGCAGGGGAAGAACATGGGGAAGAAGGAGTGATAGAGACAAAATGTTAAGAACTGACCTCAGCCTCCATTTCCCATCCCCCTTGCGCTCCCGGGGAGGACAAGGTAGACAAGTCAGGAGTGAAGGAATGAAGTTGAAGTTGGAAAGAAAGGGAGATAAGGGTAAAGTGATTTTAATTTTAGTTTTATTTCTCACTATCCTACTTGGCCATTAACTGGCAATTAATTTAACTAAACTTCCTCATGTAAAGCCTGTTTTACCTGTGACAATAACTGATGAGCAATCTCCCTGTCCTTATCTGACCCAATAACTTTTTCATCTTTTTCTGTTTCTCTGTCCTTCTAAGAGGGGGAGTGAGAGAGCAGCTTGGTGGGTGCCTGGCAGCCTGCTAAGTTTAACCTACCACTGAAGGCAATTTAAATTATTGCTGAAAATTATACAGAGTAAAAATATGAATGGAATATGTTTCTCAAATAAATATTTGAAATTTAAAAAAAATGCACATCATCAAGTTGTAAAATCAAGAATCTAAAAGTTTTGTCACAGCAATATAATGTCCTTATTTTTCAAAATAAGTAGTTGGACTCCAATGAAATGCATATACATCCATATCTGAATCACTTTTATAATTTATTTTTTGACTTAACTTTGATTTAACTTAGCTTTTGACCAATTTTGAACTGCTGCAACAGATTTTGTTTGTCTGGACACTTTCTAAAGGTAAAGAAAAGAGTAAACAGTGACACTGAGCATTTCCTGCTAAGAAAAGTTTCAGTGACTCAATCATTTATAGTGAGAAACTATTGATATTGAAAACTCTCTGAATTCTCACTTGTCCTTGTTGTAAGACTGAACTTCTCTGAAGTCTCCATACTTTATACCTATCATGTATAATCTTAATGATTTTGGCAGGCAGTATTAAAAATAGTTGTACAAATCAAGTGAACAATATATTCTGTTCTTGCTAATGGGAATTACACACGCATATCAAAAGAAATAAAGGCCACAGCCAACTTGTTCAACTTCAGCAACTTAGGTTCAAATCTCTTCATACGTACTTCTAGGGTTTATTCATTCTACCATCCCAAATGGGATTAAACATTATAAGAAAGCCTTTGCTCATTAGAAGGACTGTAGACAGCAAGTGTAAGATAGGTAACAAACTTCAATATGAATGAAGATGCGAGTGTTGAAGCCTCAGCATAGTTCTAAATCTTGAAGCTGTTCATATTCTAGTGCTAAAAGCAATATAAATGGAATGTGAGAATTTTTTTCACCAATTGCCACTGTGTACTAATATGCTCTGGTTTAGCCTTACCCTTTAAGTACAAAGCAGGATAACCAAAGTGTTCCTAAAGCTAACCAGAGAAGCAGAAAGTTAGAACTCAGAAATACAGGTTTTTATTTAATGGATTTTAAATCATACTGAAATGCTTAAATCACTTCTTTTTTCTACATATACCTCTGAGTGCAGAAGGCAACAGAGAGTAAGTAGTGTCTTGTAGGCAGAGGAGAAAAATAGACTCATTTTGAAAAAACTCAGCCAAAAATATAATTTGAGTAACCTGCAGTTTTCACAAGGAAACAATGGGAGCAAGCATATATTAAAGATAAGTAGATTCTAAAGGACAGATTTAATATATTCCCACCTCCTGAACAGGAATTGGTTCACGTGCATTTTTTTCTCAAGCTTGACCAAATTTCTTTCAGAGAACTCTGTCTTGGATGTCAATAAATGACAATGAATCATGTCCACTTGTTTCCAAGCAACTCTGGTGCCCAGTTGTACTCTGGTGTAGATTTATTACTTTCTGTGTATATGAGAACACTGTTTTTCAAAATGCTTATTTAGCTTTTTCCTAGGAAGGAAAGCTAATGATACTAGTGTAAGCAGCTGATTAAAGGTTTTCAGTAGTCTAAAATGTATTTTAGTATTGAACACCTCTTTCATTTTTCCGAAAAATAAACAGAGGTTTTGAACGCAGGACATTAGAGAAGAAGAAGTAGAGTCCTTCCTCTGAGGTGTCTCTGTAATTTGACTTAGTTCCTAAGTTTAAGAAAGTGTTTCCTGGAGTGCACACTTTACAAAAGATAAGCAGTTCACGTAAGAACTCCTTTTTATTAGGTTTCATATTGTACAGAAAAATAAAGCTGTCTTAAAATTAAAAAAAGTGGAAATGTCAGAACTGAAATGAACCTTTCCTAATAATTTTCAAATAAAAACTCACTTTTTCATTAATCGCTGAATTCATATAACTAAAAGACTTATTCTCAAATAATTGTAACTACTTGAATAGGTCCCGAGGAGAGACATGAAGATAATCAAGGGACTCTAGCACTTCCTGTATGAGGACAGGATGAGATGGGGTTGTTCAGTCTGGGGAAGAGAAGGCTGTGCAATTATCTTATAGCAGCCTTCTAGTACTTAAAGGGGTCCTGTGGAGGGACTTTTTATCAAGGAGTGTAGTGATAGGATGAGAGGCAATGATTTTAAGCTGAAAGAGGGGAGTTTTTGGTTAGATATAAGGAAGAATTTCTTCATGTTTGGAGGGATAAGACATTGGAACAGGTTGCCCAGAGAAGCTGTGAATGTCCCATCCCTGGACTTGTTCAAGGTCAGGTTGGATGAGACTTTGAGCAACATGATCTAGTGGAAGGTATTCCTACCTATGGCAGGGAGGGTGGAACTAGATGATTTTTAAGGTTCCTTCCAACTCAAAGTATTCTATGTTTCTACAATTCTATTATTCTAAGTCACTATCATGATAATGAAGTACAAATAGGTCTACTGATCTTCTAAACCTGTTCAAAAATATATTGAAAATGGTATAAACTTTTAAATCAGATTCAAAAATCAAAAATCTAAGAAGATACTCCTGGTCCGGTTTTTGTGGCTGAGCACCCTTGTGGACAACACCCGTCACCATGAGAATTACACAATTAGAAAATGTGTACTTGAAATAGAAAATAGAGGTAAGTCAGTAAGTAGTTCTTTGGGGATATCTAGCAATTCAAAACATGCTAGAGCTGTCTGGCTCTCTCTCTAAGCAGATATTACCTTCAAATATGAAGCTTTTTTTATCTCCTTATAGATTCAAAAATCATAACATTGGACTGAAAAGTCACATGAACACTAAACCCCAG
The DNA here is from genome assembly GCA_033556795.1 of Tapera naevia. Lineage (NCBI taxonomy): Eukaryota > Metazoa > Chordata > Aves > Cuculiformes > Neomorphidae > Tapera > Tapera naevia. The sequence goes on from JAUMJJ010000059.1 coordinate 19,646,569, forward strand.
TTTTAGCGAGACTCCATATTATGGTTTGGGGAAACCATTTGTCTATAATTCATGAATGTTTGTGACACAAAATTTCAATGTCCTTGATGGACTGAATGTGCAATGAGTCTACCTCAGGCTGAAAAATATTTGAGAAAAAAAAGAAAATAAATCATTATCATTGACAGTTGAATTATGCCAGGCCTTTTGGAACATTGAACAGGAATGCCTGATAAGGAAATGTGGGTTAAATAAGTGGACAGTGAGGTGGATAGAAAACTGTCTGTTGGCAGAGCTGAGGGGATTGTGATCAGGAGTGCAGAGTCTAGTTTGAAGCCTGAGGTCAGCAGTATTTCCCAAGGGTCGGTACTGGGCCTAGTCTTGTTCAACATTTTCATCAATGACCTGGATGAGAGGTCAAACTGTACCATAAACAAGTTTGCTGGTGATACAAAACTGGGAGGAATGGCTGTGCTACTGTTCTGTGAGACCTCGGCAGGCTAGAGAGTTAGCAGAGAGGAACATAATGAAGTTCAACAAAGGCAAGAGAAGGGTCCTGCACCTTGGGAGGAATAACCCCCAGCACTAGCACAGGCTAGGAAGTTACCTACTGGAAAGCAGCTCTGAGGAGAAGGACCTAAGAATCCTAGTGGACAACAAGTTAACCATGAGCCAGCAATGTGCCCTTAATGGCCAAGAAGGCCAATGGTATCAGGGTGTGCATCATTAAGAAGAGTGTAGCAAGCAGGCTGAGGGAGCTTATCCTTCCCTCTATTCTGCCTTAGTGAGGCCATATTTGGACTATTGTGTCCAGTTCTGGGCTCCTCAGTTCAAGAAAGGCAAGAAACTGCTGGAGAAAATCCAGTGGAGGGCCACAAAGACACTGAGGGACAGGAGTATCTCTCTCATGAGGAAAGCCTGAGAGACTCTGGTCTGTTTAACCTGGAGAAGAGAAGACTTAGAGGGGATTTTATCAATACTTCTAAATATTCAAAGGGCAGGTGTCAAGAAACAGGGCCAGATCATTTGCAGTGGTGCCCTGCGACAGGACAAGCGGACAACAGACACAAACTGGAACACAGGAAGTTCCACAAAAACACAAGGAAAATCTTGGGACAAAACAACCCCATTCAGCTTTACAGGCTCAGGGAAGACTGGCTGGAGAGCTGCCTGTGGGAGAAGGAACTGGGGGTGTTGATTGACAACCGGCTGAATATGAGCCAGCAGTGTGCCCAGGTGGCCAAGAAGGCCAATGGCATCTTGGCCTGTATCAAAAACAGCGTGGTCAGCAGGACAAGGGAGGTGATGGATTGTGCCCCTGTACTTGGCACTGATGAGGCCACACCTTGAGTACTGTGTGCAGTTCTGGGCACCACAGTATAGGAAGAACATTGAGGTATTCTAGCATGTCCAGAGAAGGACGATGAGATTGGTGAAGGGGCTAGAAAACAAGTCCTATGAGGAAAGGCTGAGAGAACTGGGGTTGTTTAGTTTAGAGAAGAGGAGGCTGAGGGAAGACCTCATCACTGTCTACGGCTGCCTGAAAGGGGGATGTAGCAGAGTGAGTGCTGATCTCTTCTCTCAAGTGAGAGGTGATAGGACAAGAGGAAATAGTAAGAAGTTACACCAGGGGAGGTTCGGACTGGATGTTAGGAAGAGTTTCTTTACTGAAAGGGTGGTCAGGTACAGGAACAGCCTGCCCAGGGAGGTGGTTGAGTCATCATCCCTGGAGGCGTTTAAAAATTGGGTAGATGAATTTTTGAGGGACATGGTTTAGCAGAGGATGGTTGCAGTTGGACTCGATGATCTCAAAGGTCTTTTCCAATCAGAAGATTCTATGATTCTATGATCCTTCTTTGCTTTGAGGTTGACAGAGCACTGGGACGCGATGCCTGGAGAAAATGTGGAATCTTCTTCTCTGGAGATACTCAAAACCTGCCTGGACATCTTCCTGTGCAACCTACTCTAGGTTAACCCAATTTTTTAGAGGGCTAGATGGTCTCCAGAGGTCTTTTCCAGTCCTACCAGTCTGTGATTCTGTGATACAACAAAAAATAAAATAATTTCACTAATTTCATCTGCAAAGACAAGTCAATATAAACTAAGAAATATACAAAATGAACAAGTCTGATCAAGATAACTATTAAAAAGGGAGCTTAGGAGAAAAGTGGGAAACAAACCTGCAAATTCTGTTGGATTATGGGACAAAAAAAGCTGGATGAAAAAGGTGATAACACTTCAACCTTCAGAGGAGTTGCCATGAGGCTCAAAAGAAATGGTTTAGAAACCTGAATGGACGCTAGCACCTGCTAGGAGGAGCAGTCCACAACAGTAAAGAAGGCAGAAGGCACTAAAGTGAATTAGCTTGTATCTCTTTATTTAAGTGTGTATACCCCATGACTCTGAAGCTCTGAGAAAAGTTGGATTGATGCTGCTAGGAAGACTGAAGGAACCATTTTGAAGATTAGTGTCTCAATAGTTCTGATGACCTTCTTTTCAAGTTGTTATCTGTCATGTAAATCTGGAAACAGTTAGGATTGTCCTGCCTAATGCTATACCTCTCAAATTAGGTTTTCTAGGCTATGACAGTCATATGAGTTCTGAACAGTCGCCAGTATAGAGATACAAGCATCGCTTTAATGAAGTTCAGCCCCTTTACATTGACTCTCTGGGTCAGGATGTGATGAGTTGCCTTCTGGAAAGGTCTGTCTCTCCCCATTATTTACAGAAGTCGAGCAACTAGATAAGGTTAGAGGCCTGTCTTTTAAATATGCGTCGCTGTCTGTGGTGCTGAAGGACCTCGTCCCTTCCAAGACTCCTCTCTTATGAGCTGCTGGTACACTATCGGTTCCATTGGCCCCCAAAATCAGCCCCCCATGTCACATGGTTCATCAGCGCTGAGAAAATTACACTGGAGAGAGAGCATCTAGAATACACTATACAGTGTGAGGACATTTGGTCAATTTTGCTTAGCTTGTAATCAGTTCTCATTGCTGTCTTTTCTTCAGCTAAATCACCCAAGTATCCATCAGCTATTGGAGTGACTGTTAAGCTAAGCAGGTTGTGCACAATGGTAAGTACTTACTAAGCCACAGGGGATATAATAAATAAATAAAATAAATAAATAAAATAAATAAATAAATAAATAATCCAAAACAAATGTACTGCTATTCACTGTGAGGAAAAAAGCAGCTTTGACAGAGACCTCACACGGAGATAAATTATGACCAATTCAACAGTATCACGCCTTTGCAAAGATAGAAATTGATTTTAATACAAATAAGTGGCACTCTTCATATTCATGTTCATGATTAAGCCCACCTTTGAATGTGTAAAAGTTAAAGTATTTTACAATTTTTTAGCACCACTAGGTCTAGGGCAGAAAGAATCTAAAGGTACCTCTGTAAACATATGAGAAAAACTCTGCCTGTATTGTTGTAAATTCTTTTAAATAGCTGGAGGTGTTTAAAAGCTGTGTGGGTATAGTGCTGAAGGACACAGTTTAGTGGTGGCAGTGTCAAGTCAATGGTTGGAATCAATGATCTCCAAGGTCTTTTCCAACCTAAATGATTCTATGATGATTATCACACAACTAAAAATTATGAATTGCTGTGCAAAACTGATCTTTTGAGTCAATCACGTATGGTGTAAATTTCAAGTTAGTGTCCTGTTAAAATCAAGCAAAGGTCAAAACATTTACCTGGTGGCTAGACAGTGGCAACATTTCCTTGTGGATTTTGTTACATTTATACCATATAGACATACAGTAAGATTCTTATTTGCTGACATTCTGCAGCCTTCACAAAACACAAAATATGGTTTTAAAGTTGTGGGAAGAGCCTGTGTTAAATACTAGAATGAGAGCTTCTCAGAGGTAGAAACAAGCAGACTACGGACACTGTAAAAGATCCCTCAATTTATGAGTATGGAAAGCATAAAGGCAAATATCAGAGTATCATTCTAATATTTATTCACCTGTCTGCAGATTAAGCCAGACCACGCAGTTGCTTCTCCTAATTGTAGAAAAATGAGGCTGTTTGCCTTCTCACAGTAATGATTTATTATTTGCAATTCAAAAATCAGTAACAATAGAAATCTGGTGTTAAGAAAAGGAAACACCATAAACACAGATGACCCTTTGATACTCAATTCCTTAATGCAATGAAAAACTTGCACATTCTTAAATGTTTCCACAAGGTACAACCCTTGCTGTATACCAAAGCAATTAAGTACATTCTGAATCTCACCAAACTGGCATACATTAAATTGTTTGGAGAATAAGGATGCATTGATGTAACTGCTTATCATAGTCAAGATTACACTGAACAAAGGAATAGATCAGTATACAGCAAACTCAGTTTCTCTGCAAAAATACTTTAGTTAGACAACACATGGAAACATTGAATGTACAAACATGACCCACTAGTTTTCTTAGTTATACATTTCCTTGTTAATTTGTTTTCAAGTTGTTTGTTAAAAAAAAAGCTAACCATAAATCCAGAAGAACTGCCTTTCCAATTCACTTTAAAATTTATCATTAATGAAAGCACTTTATTTCTCTCGTTTATTCTTTCATTATTGTAATGATATGTAAATTATATTCATTAGATTGTGATGTTTTTCGCTGCAAATCTGCCTGGGGCAGAGAATTATTTGCCTGTTTTTACCCTAGATTATTCCATTAGCTTTGCAGGAATTCAGTTTTCTTCATTGACTCCGAAAAAAAGAGCGAAACGTATGACTAGTAGCTCTATACTAACATTTTTCTGTATCATAAGCTAAAATGAACCAAGCTGTTCTTAAAGTGCAGTAGTCTACAACCCACTATACGTGTAGACTGTCTTAAGGATACATAGATATTGCAAAAAGAAGCCAAAAAGTCATGGTTATGCATCTGGCAAGAAGCATTCTGCAGAAACAGAGAGACTCAAGAGTACTTTGAAGAGTATTGAGACTAAAAACATAACTACTAGATAGGAAATACTAACTTCTTGTTGTACAGGCACTAAGAAAGCTGCTTACCTTATTCCCTAGTTTTGTTTAAGATTCCCTTATAAGACCAATTTGTATGTAGATAAAGGCTTTAGTTGTGCAAGAAAGTAGGCAGCCTTAGAACTGTCTAGTTGGAATCTCCACCAACTAGGAAAGAGGTAGGCTTGCATTTGTCTGTAGGTGTGGGTGTATGTACATGCATCTAATGATAGACTTGCAGTTCTTGCAAATAGGAAGTTTTCCCTTAGAAATAATATAAAGTCAAGGCAAGTGAAATCCAATTCCAATTCCATCTTAAATATAATTATTTTTACGTTTGATCCATCAATTCTGAGCAGGGATAATACCTTCAGATTAGTAGGAAGTATATAGATCAAGAAACAGACATTTGTAATGTTCCAAGAACTATGAAAACAGTAAGGTCTGCAATTACTGGAAGAAGAAATAATTCCAATTTGAAGGTATCATTTTTAAATAAAAGAAAAGCAAACGTAAGCTCAGGAGAATGGACGGCCAAGAATGATGTAATTCCCTTCAAGGGTCTGGCATGAATCATTCTGTTGTATTACTGATGGACTGACAGCCACCCTCCCTAACAACATTCACTCTGTTTTATGTAAGTCACTAATACAGAAGAAAAAATTCAGAGTTCATTCAGAGCAACATATTTTTCATGCTAGTATAGTAAACATCCTTAAATTTACTCAAAAATAGAAGTATTTGCCTAGTAAAGTCTATGAAAGTGAAATAAATGGTGGAATCTTAATTGTCCACCCCACTAAAGAAAATATGTTTAACAGCCTGAAAAACGGTGGCATTTACATGATACATATACAGACTAAGTATGGCTGGGACTGTTGCAAACAAAAGTAGGTCAACAACATAATGAGAGAACAAATTTTTGGCTATGGTCTGCCAGTTTTACTTAAATCTCCACTAGAACAGCTGCCAATACTTTGACGCTGTGACAAACGCAATCAAGGAAAAAGCTTGTAAACATTCCATCATCCTTTCTATCATAGACATGTGTGGGTACAGTCAGGCTAAGGAGATGAAGGTCTGGGGTGAATTCACATATGCATATATGAATGAATCTGAGGATGATTATTGTTATATATTCCATACATACGTGTGCACACACACACGCTATAATAGACTAATATATGGTACTGGCATCCAAGATATATGTATGTTCTTTTCCATAAAGGAGATGGATTAAATCCAGCCCACCCAGGGCTTCTAAATTTCTTTTCTAATAACCAAATATACATGTTATCTTCATATACATAGACATATATGCACATCACACACATAAATACATGCACATATGTATTTATGGAAAGTAATCAAAGTTACAAGGGGAAAGACTTGATTCTGAACATAGTATCACTTTCCAGTACTAAACTACCTCACAATTCTGTAATGAAAAATGTAACCTGCTATCAGCTAATAATAGTGCCGCCTTCATAGTCACATAAAATATGAAGCTCTTACTGTTGTTATGGGTTTTTTTTAAAAACATCTTAAATGGTCTCATTCTGTCAAATACATTTCTTTCACATTTACAGCTGAAGTCAGTTATCAGGAAAATAACCTAGTACTTTACAGTATTTCGTATGATAACATCAGCTCATCATGTTCCATTTCCTTCTCTTAGTTAGGTGACCATGGCAGAGAAAGACATTGTCTCCAATGGGCGTCCAAAGAAGCCTCTTTTTAGTCCTTCCTACAGCTATTTGTAGAGCCATGGGGAGGACAACCACATTGCTGCCCTTTGCAAAGGCTTTCAGTGCATTAGCCCACTTGTAGAGAGAGTTCTTTGCGGTGCTCAAAGCCTGGGTCACCTGAGCGAGGCCACTCTTCCTCCTGAAAGCTCCTAATGGATGTTTGTCACTCAAAGAAAAAAGAAAAAAATGTAGCGAAGAGTCAAATTACTTTTTGTGCCATCTGTCTTTGTTACACGGCTAGAGCCCAAGCCCTTTTGTTTAAGTGGCTTTTATTAGAATTTCAGCTAATAAAAAGGAAGATCTCATAACAATATCCCTAAGCTGCTAGAAAAAATGCATTGTGTTCTAAAACGCTCTGTGAGACAGTTTGACATTCAGAGATTGATGGTATGACACTCAGACAATGTAACAGCTGCCTCTGAATAAGGCAACGACATCTCTGCAGAAGGTTCAGTTTGAATTTATCATATGGATTCACTCTTCAATCCATTCTACATCATTTACTTAACCACTTCATTAACATTAGGTTGTTCTCACAAAATAAAACTGGGGAAGCATTATTATCATTGTTTTACAGATAAGAAACAGAAGTAGAGAAGATTTTAAGTGACATGCCCAAGTTAGTATAGAAAATTCGGGCAGGACTGTACACAGAAACCAGAGGAGCTGAACTCTCGTTCAGTGTCTCACCTGCTAGCCACTCATTCTTCATCTTAGAATGACATTTCACTTTTTGGAAAGCTGAATAACCTAGCTTCCAAGGGTCTGTAATCAGCTACTTGAACTCGCTTTCAAGGGAAAGAAAAATCACAAAGCAGAATGTGTGCTACTCAAGCCGAGAAAATAATTCTTTGATTCACTGTCCCATGTTATACCATTCTTTGGGAAATAAAATTGAAATAATGTTGTTAAGCTTGCCAATTATCACCAATAATACCTCCATTTCAGCAATGATAGAAGAGTGTCATTTGCAGTCCTATCTTATTCATTTGGAAGGGATGTTATTAATGGCCCCTTTCTTCCTTATGAATGCATGTGGTAAGTCATGCTCTTGGAACCGTCCTAAGTATAATAAAGTGAGGCACATACAGATGCAAGCATTTTATTTCTTTGAAAAACACTGAGCAGACAGTTCTTGCACAACAGAATATAAACTGAGTTCTAGTCATTCCATAGAAAAAGCTTCAAAAATTTCTCTAGTTTCTCTCCAGTTATTTGAAGCTGAGACAATACAGAGGGAAAAATCTTTCTTAAAATATTTTCTCACATATTGCTCTGGTACAGTTGCTATCAGCTTGTGTTTAATTTTTTCAAGTATTTGTATGACCAAATCACACTGGCACAAGTGTCCGTGGAAAAGAAATTTCAAAGTGAATGCAAAGCATTCACAGAAACTGAATAGTTTGTCTTTCCACATGACAATTTTTTTTAGAAAAGTTCATTTGTCAACCAAATCAGAGTAAGCAAATAGCATCACATGATTTATCTGTCCTGTCATTACCAGGAAATACAACTAGAATATAAAATATTCTGAGTACCAGTCACAGCCAAGACATAGATTAAAAATTATAATCACAAATGCATTGATTTAGTAATCTTAAACAAGAAAGTTTAAAAAAAATCTGCTTGCAAATATCCTTTCAGAAGCAAAATAGTACATTTGTTCTGTGAATTATTCATCCAAACCTCATAAATATTTATTTTATAACAGCAGGGTATACTGATCCATAACTTCTCCTAATAATCTGAAATAAATGTGAACTGTAAATAAAATTTTAAGTGTTTTTGTGCCCTTTTTATGCTTTTCTCATTGGCAAAATTTTAAAGGACTTTCTGCATTTTAAATCAAGTTTAGGCGTGATTTCATTCAAAGGCTTGATGAGACGCTCAAAAATGTAGTTGGAATGTTTCTTTACATTGATTGAAGGGGAATGAAAAAACATGCTAAATTTTTAAACATTTTCGCTTTTGAGTGTTTATCTACTGGAGCTCAGTAAGACACAAATGCTAGAGAAATACATACGGCAGCAAAGCTGTATGGCACACGAGAGAAACACTCGAAGTGTTTCTACCTCCTTTTCCCACATCTTCATTTAATGTGAATCAACTGTATGAACACTATGAAATGAGCACCTTCATGTGACTGAAATATATGCACTCCCTTGATGAGGTTTGTGCGTGTGTCAGGACAGGTCACCCAATGTCTACGTGACTTCCACCTAAACCTGCATACATGTGTATAGGAACTTTTTTAGTGATGTCTTCTCATATGACATTGTGTGTGTACATCCATGCATGTGTGTGTGCACGTGTGTGTGTGCGCATGTGCAGGACCGAGGCCATGCACCCACATTGATAAAGCCTGCATTTTGCTGATGTGTTGTTGAGTCACATCCAGTAGGATAGTAGTGATTGTGAGACTCCTGGGAAAAAACTGTCACCACAAATTTTTCTGCCAGGCCTCTAAAACTTCTCGTCTGTCTGTTCCCAAGAGATCTCAAAGAAATAAAACACAGAATGAATTGAATTTGGTTTTTTTCTGCTGATAGTCTCCATTTTGCAGCATGTAGAACGTGCTTAGTGATGCTGGACAGGAGGAGGGCAGTTACAGTTTTGGCAGGTAACCACATCATATACTTTGCTATAAAATCTTTTGGCTCTGCAATACTTATTGGAAATTGTTCTGTAAAGAAATATTGTCTAAGTGTTATAGACCTTCCCACCTCAGTACTTTCCCTGACATTTATTCCAATCTATTATGTAAAACCTTGTACTTTAGCTTAACAGTTTCTTTCCCTTTTCTAGTGTTTAGCAATATATGTTAATTCCAGAGTGCAATCAAATTCCCTCTCATCCAGAAAACTCCACAACTGAGACAAAGCCTAAGTTTTTGTCTCAAGATGAAGCTCTGATAATGTGGGACATTCACTCTCTGTATTTAGCTATTAGTTACTATGGTGACACAGTAATGTTGAGGTAGGATTTTAAAACTACCTAGAAGATTCTCAGCTTTTGTTTATCTTTTCCGGTAGGAGCTGGCTGACAGCTGTTCTCTCTGATTCTTCCAAAAATGTGAACAAAACCTAGTCCTCATTAGTGACGTGCCAAACACAATTACAAGAGATTCCAAGTCTCTGCTGGAAGCTCCCTGAAATCATCATACTCTTTCTTTTTGTAATTTTCTTTTAAAACCATAAAAGTAATTTATACTTCCCTCTATCTCCTCATTCACAGAAAGGTGTTTGCACGAGAACTGAAATCTTTATGCCTAGCTTGTGTTTTAATCTGTTACAGTTTTTAGAATGCTTTGGGATCTTCTCCAAAACAAAAGTGTTTTTTTAATGCAAAAGAATCCTCAAAGCTGAAATTACAGGGGGTCATGAAAGTGTTGTTGTAAAAGGGATCTGCCATCAATTTAATATAGTATACTCTGCCTGTGAGGAGGAAAAGACAGTACTTCATGTCAAAATACCATATTCAGATATCTTTCATGGACAGAAAGCACAACAAAAATACTCAGATCTACCCTAAATTATGCATCCTTTGTTGTATATATATACATTATAATAAAAATTTCAGTGTAGAAATATAGTCATTACTTATTTATGACATATGTAGTTCCATTTTAAGGACACAGTATACCAGCCAGAAGAGGGAATGCAGTTTTATCAGCCCTAACATCCAGTGTTGTACAGGCAGTGCTGAGGGCACTGGTGATAAAAGGAGGCAAAGGAGATGCATTCAAATTAGATCCATGTTAGAGTTTTTCCTCATGAAGCGGAGAAACCCTGTCATTTATCAGAGGGGAAGACAATGCATTCATGCAAGAGGGAGGTAAATTTTACTCTGGCTTTTGAATCGGTTATCAATAGCAATGAAATGTGCTAAAATTCAGCGGTTTGGAATCACCTTCTTAGATATACTGTATTGCTAGTTTGATATACATTTTCATTGCAATTGGAGTAACTCTGGAGGTAATTAAACATCTATTTTTCTTTTCAGGATTTATCATTAAAATTAATGGGAAATTGCTGTGGAACATAAGGCCATTGGCTAAAATGAATGTTACCTGTAGAAAGGCAGAATGTGAGACTTCTGTTACTCTTTGAGTCACTCCAATTCCAAGAGCGTAGAAGAAAGGAAGCATTTTATTGTGTGTATGATTGTGTGCATGAAAATAGCTGGCTCACTGTTGCACCTTCCTAAGGGCTGGTGGATTTCTGCTTCAATATATGGGGCACAAGGTCATTTCTACAAGTTCAGCCAGGGAATGCGGGGAGGAGAGAATTTTCACTAAGTATAATGAATCCCATTCATCCAGCCAACTGGGTACACAAGAACTGCTATAATGTGACAGCTAAAGGAAGGACTTAGGTTCATATTCTCTTCCTGACACCGTGTAGGCACAGATACTTAGGAAAAGACACTAAGAAAAGAGGGTCTTTTCCCAGTCCTCTCTTACTGTTTTTAGAAACCAGGCTCTTAATCTGAAGATAATTTGGCCTATTTTTGAATGTTGTAAAATGGATCTATCCTTTAGAAATACGAGTAAAACTATTTCTAGCTTATTGAAATATCCCATGATAGTGATCTACAGGAGTTCTTTCCACTGCCACACAAAATGAAATATTAAGGAGTGTTGATTTTCTTCTTAACTTCTGTTTAGCCCTGGCTCTTTCTAGCCAGCTAGTACAAGTAAGAGAGGCTTCAAGAGGATAAACACTGTGAATTCAGACCTCTCAGAGGAATAAAGACAGTGATATGCTGAATATACGCATCTGGTCTGTGGGGTCCTGAGGAGGGAGAGAGAGACTGGTGACCTGCATGGTGATCATACTTGATCTGTGCACTGCTTCAGCAGAGTGTGAAAGGGGATAGATTGTAACGAGTCTCACATTCAGCATGCAAGAGTTGACAGCTCTGGAATCTGCTGACGGAAGTGTTCTGTTTGCACACAGATTGGTTACAACCCTAAAGGCTGCATGGAACTGGGGGCAGTTGTGAAAATGTTAATGGTCATGTGGAAAAAATACAAAGATGCCAAGGAAAAATATTTCTTTGTACCTTTGAAATGAAGGAGGACTTCTGAATAAACTTGCTCTTTATTCAGTTTGTCTTTATCTATCAGGTCCGCAACAAAATACCTGTAGAATGTCCCTAGAATGTCCCTTTCTCAAACTATTTCTGCCTATGGAAAAAGCTTTTGAATAGATACATATTATAAGGATAATGTAACTAAATATATCATCCACCCTTACAATAGCAATTGTCTTTCTTCTAAAGCCGATGTTTTCTCCATAGTTTCTGCATCTAATTATGATCAATTTCAGCTCAGGAAGGAAATGATGTAACAATGATCAATTACCTTAGCAGCAAAATTTAAAAAATCAAATTAGTAAATTGGGAATTTTAGATGGTAATTTGATCTTTGGGACATGTGGTACTTAGAGGAACAATGCACAAAACAGAACTTACGCTGTGGAAAGTCAATTCCATTCGTTAAAACAGAATATTGGTGGCTTCTGCCACTGAAACATTAAGGTAATTAACTTCCATCCAATATGTGACAATTGCAAAGTGTCCTGTACAAAATGTGTTTGAGACAAAATAAGGAAAGTGATAATACACTGTTTAAGACAAAACAAGGAATGTGATAATACATTGATCTAAAAGAGAATGTCATTCTCTGAGCATATGGTTTATTTTGTTTTACAGTGATACATCACCAGAGCCAAACATAATGATTTATTAACACACAAGAAATACCCCTGGCAGGCATAGTTAATATTTCAGTACCATAGGCGAGGGAACGTGGCAGTTTCACTTCTTGCTCTGACCTTTATTTTTCTTTGTATCATAATTTCCTAGAACTTCCATTTATGTGGAGAACATGCAATTAGAGAGATCTTTTTAGATAAGCTACAGTCATCTCATAACTTTAGCACTTTTTTTCTAAATGAAAATTGTTCTTCATAGTGCACACTTCAAAACAGTTCAGAGCGGTTCACTGAGAACAATAAAGACCTTAGACAAGACACATTTAAAGATACCAATTAGTAAGCTGAGAATTTTAGACTAAAATTTTAGTTTTGAACAGTTCAGTATGTCAGGGAAGACTGGATACAAAAAAAGCACACATACAACCATGGTGAGAGCAAATATTCATTTACATCTCTAGGTGAAAGAAGAAGAAGCACCTGAGTGATAAGTTCAATAAATTTGAATACATTGTGTCTAACTTCTGCTGTAAAACCTTCAGGAGCAATTAATTACCTTTCTACAAGTAGTGATAATATATCATGAAACAAGAAACAAGAGAACTGAAAACAAAATAAGCAGGTCATGCCAATTAAGGAATCTGAAGAGCTAAATCCTATTTTGATAATGTGTAATGTTGTTTTTACTTTCTTTCTCTAATGCTACTTTATCATCTGCCTTCAAAATTACAACTTATTGCAAAACAGAAGTATTTTTTCTTGTCAAGTCTAGGTAGCATTTTAGTTTTCATAGAGATGGGTATGAAAGCTTCATTGCCTCCAAAGAGTGATCTTCATGTTTTCCTTTGCATCCCTAAGTCAGAGAGATGACTTCAGAATTTTCTGTAACAGCAGAGCACTATATAACTGAATTGGTCAGAAACACATTACTTTCACTTTCTCACGTGGCTTTTCTGGAATTTTATATTGTGCGGATTTTAAGTGTAATATCTCAACATATTCAGGTTCACTGCTGAATAATCCAATGAGATCTGTGTGTACCTATGTGCTGGAACCACAAAGCAGGCAAGGTTTTTGAGCAAGGTCTGCCTAAGCTATTGCATTACACTAAGGATATTCTTCTCTTCTCGTCCCCATCTCACTTCTCCCTACACATCTCTGGAACCCTGTGGAACTTTCCTGCTCATCCTTATTGCTCTTCTCTCCCATCCTTTCCCTGCAGTCCTTGAGAGGGGAACTTTCTCCTTCCTCAGATTGTGAGAAGCTCCCAAGGGCAGGAATAAATCTCCAAGAGGTTCCCATCATCCCAGCAAGCCATATCACAAACATCATTTACAAACTAATTTACTTGTTGTCCACAGCAATGACTGCAGCATGTTAGAGCTATTTCCAAAGCTCTAACAAAAAGATAGCATCATTTATTTTCCTCCCCAGAGAACCTCCAATCTGAAATAATGACAGCCCCTATTTATCAAAACTGCACCCCAAAAATATTAAGTGCAAAACTCAGTTTTACTCGCAAAAATGTGGTAGTGGTGGCCAGTGATGAAATTGCCTCACCGGTATTCAGTATTTTATGAAGCCAGAAGAACTGAACTCACAAGAAAAATAAGCAGGTAAGATCCATGAAGGCTAAGTTTAGACTGGGGAGGCAGGTCAGTAAATTCTATCCGGAATTTGGAGGAGAGAGGTGCACCCCTCCCGCAGATGAATCAGAGCACTTAGAGTTAGGTTGCTGCTCTGAATCACACTCTGTAGGTATTATTCTTTATTCACAGGGAAGAGGAGCCTCAGAAAACCACCTCGCCTAAGTTTAATCAAGTGTCAGTGCATTGAACAGTCTGTTCAGGTCTTTCGAAGCTGATAAATGGTATGTATAAACACAGAATTAAAGTAAGATTTCTCAAATCACTAAAATTAACTAGAAACTTCATCTTTATTTTCAGAAGTACATTTAAAGGCAATGAGGATTTAATTCCTAAGTCTCTGGTGATGCACTTAAGGATATTGTTATATTGATGTTCTTTTGAAAAAACATCACCTTGAAAAAAAAAAGCCTTGTGATCAATGAATGTGTGTGCATAGCCAAAGTGAGAGCAAGCTCTGGAACAAAACATTGAGGGAAACACTTAGAACAAGTATTTCCGGTCTTAAAGAGAGTGACTATTAACTCAAGTTAATACACTGCTGAAAGTTTACTTGGTATTACACAATAAGCAAACACAGTGAGATCCCAAAAGTTAGAAGTTAACCATAAAATTTTATAGGTTGAAACTGAAATCTTGAATTGATTCTGGAAATGAATCGAATAAACCATTTTATCAAGTGCTTGCGTTCTGAATATTTTTAAGTTACAGCTTCATGCACAGCAGATAGATTTATTTTTCAGAGATAGAAAGAACTATTTTGGGAAAGAAAAAAGCTTGCACTGTGTTTACATGGTACAGATTTAAAGATGAATTCATGGCCACCCTTCGTATCTGAGCAGTCCAATGTACTCAAAGACCCAAACTCTTCTCCAGAGTAGAGCAGACATTAAGTGTGGAAGTAACGAGTAAATAGTTTCCTTTACCTCTTGGCTAACCAGCTGAGGTTGACCTATGTGTTAAAATTTTACTCCATCACACAAACCAATTTGAAAGAAAGTTGAGTAATTTCATTGTAGACTAAAACCATAACCAGTGTGTTTCCACTGGCCTTCCTAAGTGTCAGATATTCGTGTTAAAAAATATGTATATGCTAAAATAGTGAAGAGCTCAAGTCAGTGTTGCATATTTTAGAAATAAAATATTAGCCCTGTTTACTGGGAGGAAAAATAAGGATATTACATTCTACAAGGAGTTCTATACCAATAATACTTGCAGTGTTCACTAGTCTGATTTCTATTAAAACTAATGATCTCTGTTCTGAGAAGTGTGCTTAATGGCACTTCTGGAGAAGTAAGTAAAATTACTGTGTTAATTTCTCATGCTGTTACAAACACCCAGGCAAACTTGGCTTCCGGATTGCATTATATTATAGTGCAATTCCCTTCTGTGCTTGTGTACTGTGGGCACTGCGTTAGTTTCTGGCAAACAAACCAAGGGGAATGAGAAATAGTATCTGGCAGAGAAAGCTCATAGAACTGGTAGATAAAGACCCCTGAAGTGGCAGTCTGGAAATTAAGATACCACTACCTCATTGATAAGAATCAAGCTGGATTCTTTTAACAAAATCAGATTTATTTCCCAGCTTCATTTACCATGTATGCTCATATGTGCTTAGTCTTATTTTAAACACCTAAACTCAAGCTGTGATATCATTCTTCAGCTGCCACTCAGCCTTCGTCGACCACAGGTAACTCTCTCAGACTATTTGAGAGAAGCTTGCTCATTCCAGCACACCCTGCATGCAGGGATGGAGACTTTTACAGCAGAGAAAAGGCAAGGTCATTTGTGAGCACAGCAAAACATCAGTTTTGGGATGTCTGTGTGTTGAGGTTTTTTTAAACTAACAGTAGTAGATTTCATAGGACTATACCTAACAGATCTCATGGTAGGCAGGTGCTTTGCTCCTCACAATTACATGGGCTTTGCCTGCCTCCACGCCTCAGCTGAGGTTTTGTGGCAGCAGCTTTTGGTTCATTCCAGTGTAATCTCTATTTCAAAAGTAGGATCTTGAGAGAAAAATAATGGTTTATACAGACAAATAATCCATATATATTTTCAATTATCTAAAGTAATCACCTCATTCTTACCAAAACCAGTGGAATTTCATTTCATCTGAGTAAATTCCTCCATTTGAGGGTTTTTGTTGCTGTTTAGACTTCATCTATGCAAATCAAATGGATATACCAGCGAGTATTGGAAACAGCATAGCTCAATACTTTGACTAAACAAAAAATAATTAGAAGTCCTTCATTCTAGAAAACAGTGAATTAATTACATTTTCCAGCTTCTTAGCTATTAATTAAGTTACGAAGTTGAAACTATTTATCACACATCCACTAGACCAAGATGATTTATTTGACATCTGAATGTTGCAGTTGCTCTTTGCTGAAACAATACAGGCAGAACTGTAGAAAGCAGTGTATTTTCTTAGAATTCTGTATGTCTTATTTCTTCACAAACGTAGACTAGGTTTATTCCTTCCTGAATATAAAAATAAAAGCACTTCTCTGGAAACAGCCAATGACAATTTTCTTATCACTACAGATTACAATCAGAAACCTCATCCTATGGAAATGAATACACAGATCTGATATCAGTGACAAGCCTTGGCAAAAGATCAGCTGAGCCAATACGACACACAACATTATCCTATTCTAGTCATAGGTATGCGAATGAATTGGGAGCAAATTCTCACTTATGAAAACCTACACCTCGATAGTTATCATCTATTACAGCCTTGAGAAAGCTTTTATTCATCTGCACTGTACCTTATCTATGGGTTGCAGGTCAGGGATTTTAACACTAGTTATTTTAACAATGAAGTAGCACTTAGAAGAAAAGGTACAGCCTTATGCTAATTGAGTTGAATTTACTGGGGGGTTATGTACTATGCTCTTTACTGTCAAAGCTTAGGAAGTATCCAGTAAGCGGTATTTTTCCATGGTAGGGAACTTTCAATTTTAAGGAAGGTTTTTTATTTCCACTGGCTAACTGAATTCAACTAAGCACTTTGTGGTCAGACTAAGCCCAATGTTTTCACTTCATTCACTATGAAATATGTGCTGTTATGCTTCCTTAAGTATTGAATAAAATCTTTTCATGATCAGTGTTCATATTTTGGAGTTACTGCACAACCTGTCTTTCTAAATGTCACAGGGGACCTTGAAAACATGTAGATAATTGAGGATTTGAATATCTTAAGGGCACTGCAATGTAATGTGTCTATTCTGGGTGACATGACCTTCTTGTAGAAAGCAGATTTCTGAATGTTTATAATATCCATGTCCTAGTGCTTTTCCAAATTATTTTCTACTGTAGAATAACTACTTTGTAAAAATCTTCCCCCAAGCAAAATAGGTTTTCTTTGTTTATTCTGTTCTCATAGTCCAAATTAGTCTGCATGTGTGAGAAGACCAGGGGCTTGTCTTGGTTATTTTCCTATCTTCGGCACCCAGATAGAAACCTCCAGGGTAAGTATGAAAAAATTCAATGTGAGCAATGATGGAGAAAACTTCCCCTGGAGGAAAGTTCATTCTATGACATCTGGTCAGTGTCCTGAAACTTTTGGACACTTCCCTGGCTGCACTCTGCCCAAAATCTTGGAAATTCACCAATGTCTTATAGCAGCAACTTGTGTTTGTACCACTAGACATTTTTTATGGATGTAACAGCTCCTGTAAAGCTGATAATTATTTATGGAGCAATTGACTGTGACAGATTACTTACAAAAAAATTTAAATGAACCCAAACATAACCCAATGTCTTTCATATGTCCCTTCGCCCCTCAGAGTGCCAATCTTTACCTGCCATTTTTATTCTAAAAGAAACTTCTCTGCCTGTGTGTCAATGTTTCTGTTCAAATCAGTTCAAATTAAATTTTCTGGTGGAGTGAAACCCTGCAGATTCTACACTCTTTATAGACACTGTATACTGCCTAACAACACAAAACATTGTCAGTAGCTCTCTCTCTCAGCCTCTGGAGACTTAGACTGTTTTCTAGATAGAGAACTGCTGACTTAAGATATCTGTTTTTCATACAGTGGCTCAGATGGAAGTGATGAAAAACTGTGAAGCAAAGAACAAGACTGATATGATCTGTGTGTCATATAGAGGTGGGAAATAATTACAACTTCTTTAGTTGAGTAACCTGTTTTCTGCCAGATTTTATATAGTTTCTGAGCACCTTAAAAAAAAAAAAAAGGTTTACCAGAATCTAATGGTTGCTTGGGTTATTGATGCATTTACTCAATAATCATCAGTAATAGTTATTGATACATTGTCTTTATAAATGACAGTAAGAAATTGGATAAATCTCACATGGAAGAGTTCGGTCCCACAACTACCCAAACATATTAATTTCATTGTACAGCTACATTTTTCAATTACAGTGGATCATAATAAGGAGGGAGAAGTATTTGTTCTTTAACACGGGAATGCACTTGGGCCAGGTCAACCACAGTACATTTTCAAGCTCCATTTACCTCCGATTTGAAAAAAATGCCAATTAAAAAAGTAGATGATTTATAGTTCTCTCCAGCCACTGATTATTACCCCTTAAATCTTCCAACTAGAGACAAATGAAGCATGGAATGTCCTGCATTGACAATATAATATAGTAAATATAATCTGTTAAATCATACATATATTGTAGTTAACGCTAACTTAGAATATAAATCTTTGTGACAGATGATTGTGACATCACACTCCCCTGAGTTTCATTGCAAGGAACTGGAGTTTAAAGATAATGAAGTGCTTTATGTCCTAGTAAGCTTTTAAAGATCAACCGGGGGAAGTGCTTGTACGCTGCTGTGAGAGGGCACTATGAGCAAGTTCATGCTGGCTCAGCACTCAGCGCTAGTAAGCCTATTTTCTCTCCATCTATTCAGGAGATTCACAGAAGACTGTCTGATCTTTTGACTTCCCTATATTTTCTCTCCTTCATTCTTTCTGGCCAGAAGAATCTAAGTTGCAAATGTTTCAATGTTTGAGGGCTCTGAGGATATGTTACTTTTTCTACATCTGATTGCAATATGGCAAATTCATTACGCTTGTGCTACTACAAAATGAGTACTCAAATAGCAATGTCAATGTTAACTTTCGTCATCAAATAGCATTCCAGGGTATAGATGTACTTTGACTAGTAAGTGAAAGAGGAGAAATAGTGTAAAAATCCATATTGTTTTTCTGATGAATGTAGATAGGTAGAGTTAAAGTGTATATATATTTGTTACCAATTGGGGAACTGCCTCTGTATACTCTGTATTCATTGTAGAAGATATTTAAAGAATCAGAGCTATGTTCATTTACGACTGTCATGGACTTTACTCTTTGTCAATTTAATATCAGTACGTGATTCTACAGGATCTCTTTAAAATTAGATTTTTTTCCTTACATCATGAATATACTTCTCATCAAATTAAATACTAAAAAATATTTATTTCAGATTTATAATGAAAAATATCATGAAATACAATTTCAAGATTGCTTACACCAATTTAATACTACAAACATAAAAGTCTGTTAATGCTTGACAATGAAAAGTAAAAAGTCAGAGCAAGTGAGAGAAGAAGAAATACAGAACTTCCCTCTATCAGAAGATGCAGCTCATTGAAAAACAGAGGACATCTAGAATTTGTGCCAGTATTCTTCCTTGTGAAAAACAAAGCAAAAATAATATTTTCAGCCTACTTCAACTTCTTAACTAAAAATAACTTCTCATTCTTCTGCTTTAACAGTATGCCTGTTTAAGAATTGCCTATGTCAATGCTGCAACAGAACGCTTTTGTTTTGTTGAAATGTTCCGACAACTCTGACACAAAATGTTTGGATGACGTCTCTTTGAGAAGCAAATGTGAGTATCTAAGAATGCAGAGACGTAAGAAATTGCTATGAGGAAGTGACTGTGTCCCTAACCCTATTCAAGTCATCTTTGCCTATAAGAAAGGCTGTGGTGGAGGAGAGTGAACTCTGTAATGTTAGCCATAAATCGACAGAAGGACAATTACCACGTCATAACCTATTATATAAAAACAGTCCTTTTTTTTTTATTTGCCTCCTGCTTATCAACTAAGACTGTAGGAGAGAGAGTTATCAAATTTGAAGGCCTTGAGCAAGTAACAGGCATATTTTGAATTTCATTCTTCAACCAAAATGATTTCAGTCAAGAGTAACACAGTGAAAGCCAATGGATTCGCAGGACTGATGTAAATGAGGAAGTAGACCCAGAAATCCATGCACATTCACAAATATCATATATACATATTGATAATAGGGCAAATTACCGCAAAACAATTTGTCCATTACAGGACTGTTTTTCACTATGTTGAGAACAAATCATTTTCCCATTGATCTTCCAAATGGTTACCATTTCTGAAAAATCATCCTAGATTTTTGTTATATCAGTTTTTGACAGCCTAATGCAAACCCAGTGAAAAACGCTATATGTATTTGGATGGTTCATAGGTGCTTAGACTTCAGTGCACATGTTCTGTAATTTCCTTCTTCCCCAAGGAGGTAAAGATTTTATGTACCCTGTACAGTTTATTTTATTACATTGTTATTTGGTAACCTCAGAGAACCACTTTCTTATCTGAAGAAACCAAAAGTGAATGGTTTTGCAGCTGGATGGGAAATATTTCTAAAGAATAATCCTCTTGCAAGGAATTGGCAATAACAATCTGTTTCCCAGAGATCTGAAGGCTGGCAAACCAACTGACTCTCTCTTGAAATTAGCATTTCTGCCTTCTCTCCCATTAGGCTTAGTACAAAAGTGTGCCAGTCTTTATACAGATTGTGGTAATTTGCTTCAGCAGCAGTCAAGGGAAGGAAAGACTGAATAAAAGCCATGTACCTCTGCAGCACTGAATAGGAAGAAGCCAGTAGAAATCAATATGAATGCTCCTGACTGCAACCCAGATTTTGCAAGGTGATAAATTAAATGTGTCAGCGTTTAATCCTATTAAAGTCAATGAGTTCAAGCATATGTCTGAACATACACACATGCCAAAAGCTCTTATGGAAGGAAGCCAAAAATATTAAGGCCAGATTGGAAATCCTGACTACGAAATCTCCAGCTTTTCTTCTGCTTATGGTGGTATAAAGCTATCATCTTCTGGGTTATCATCCTGGTTCTCTGAATCTCTCTATAAGTTATGTCCATCTCTCTTCTGAAGAAAACTTCTGAATCGCATACCACAAGAAGGATCACCCAACCACTCAAACATCTGAGAGCAAAATAACTAGCATAAGTCCACTTATAAGCTACTGCAGCACGTGTATGTAGATTTCTAACCTAGTGCATTACAGTGAACTGTGCAGATGCCCAAAGACTTCTGAATCAGCCAACAACAGTCTAAACTGATTAAACTTTGACAGTAGCTTTATATGATTAACTGTGATAAAGGTTTTAGTTATATTATTGAAAATTATCCTATTAAATTGTATACTTATAATTAAACATGTGCTTTATTAAATCCACTTAAATGGTAAATGGCTCCTTAAACAGGGACCAAAGAATCCTAGAAAATGTAGTTGTCCTTCCAGTCCTGAGAACAGCCTTGCCAACTGCTCGTGATTTGAAGAAAGTAAAAAGAATTTCCAGAGCATATAAATATAAAATAAACTGCTGCTAGTTCGGAGACTTGAGAGCTGAAGGAAACTATTGGACTTCAATAAACTGTCTTTCAGAACTTCTGCTCCTGCAAGTCTTCATTGGTTTTGAAGCAGGATAATGACAACTGAGCATCCTTGATACTTTCAGTCTCTTCAGTAAAGTCTATAAAGATACCAGATTTTTCTCTCATATTTTGTTGTATCCTCTTATTAACAGAGATCTACAAGCAAGCAGAATTAAGTTATGTATATTGTAAAGTCATGCATTCAGAAGTAAAAGTAAGACAAATTTGTACAGAAAATGTAGAAGCAACATTAATTTGATGCCAACTTGTGCACAGCTTACTTTGTGAAAGGGTTCGTGTCACTTGGAAAAAAAAAATATAATCCTGTAGTTGATGGCTGTACCATAATACATAGGTGCAATGAGGAAAAAATAAGGAAGGAAGCTGTGGGTCATTGCATGGGACAAAGATATACACTCAATAACAAAGTTGACTCCTTTCCTTTACTACGGCTCGTCCTACACCTCTTAGGGGTTCTTAGTACTGGCTGTTCTACAGGGGGTAGTTGTTTGGTTTAACAGGTGACAGCTCTATTAAATTGAAATGGAATTTCCTGGGACAAAGAAAAGACTTTTTTCCTTTCTGCAAAATTTCAAAGCAAGCTGTAAATAGTGGAGATATTAGAGCTTCTCAGGAAGAAGAATGAAAAATGTCATCTATATCTGCAGCACAGAAAAAAATCGAAGAAAATTGAAGGGTTTTGCTTTTGTCAGTAGAGATTTTCAGAATGATTTCAAAGCTTTCTACCTAATCAATTACATTTAGCAAAGGATATAGCACAAATAGTGGCTCATGGCTGTTCTTCCAATATTCATTACTTGTTTTATCTGTTTATCACATAGCTTTACCCGCTTCCAGGTCATCCAGATTTTTACCTTTCCAGATGTTATCAGTATGTCCTTTGGGCACTGACAATTTCCTAACTGAAACAATATATGAATATTCCCCACGAACAAGTGCATGCACGTAAGTAAATATATGCATACACATTAAAAGTATATGCATACATACATGTGTTAACACCATGTTCTATTCATTTTCTTTTCTAGTCCAGAAGAAAATAAAACATTGAGCCGTAAGGTTCTGAAGACTTTATTTGTAAATAATTTTTCAATTTATTTGTGTTTAGTGCTAAGGAGTTCCTTATACTTATCAATTTGATATACTTTTGCTAGGTTTACGGCTCTCAATTAATGTGCAACTCTGCTGTGTGTGATACTTTGCAAAGTTTAATACATGAAACTTTGTGATTGCACACAATTTTCTCATGGTTATGGCTTGAAAAGGTCTTCAGAAGAGTGGTGAATGGATTCCCAAGGACATGCCCACAAGGTACACAATGTGATAATCAAGTCAGCACTCGGCTTCCAGTCACCACCCTGTGGAGGCAGTAGGATTGGTTCAGGGAGAAGCTGAGCTCTGCAGGTGTCACAGCATCAAGCTCATTAGCTTCTGCCTGCCAGGACTCTCAGGAGGACTGATGAGGAAATACGTGGTGTTGCTCTTAAGAGTAAGACTAGGGATTCCCACATTGCACTTTCCAAGTGCCACAAGAGAGAGCTCTTTGAGGAGTTTGACTTTTCAGATAGGTTCATAAATAATACCTAGTTTGTCCTTTTAGTTACACCAGTAACCTTAAATGGCCTGTGCATGGTCTTTGCCATCTGAAGAATTTCTCTATACACAGAATTCTGCATTATTAGATGGGCTGGGACTGTATTTACATGTCTTGCTAGCAGGCCTACATCAGTTAGGCATTAAAAAACCCCACATAACCCAAGACCCAAAAAGGCATGTGGAATCAAAAAATGTCTTGTATGCAAAAGTTGCTGGCAAAACATTACTTCACCTTACACAATTATTCCAAGACGCTATCTATTTTTACTAGGAGAATTGCTCTAAACTATAGAGAAGTACCATATTGACATCCAGTGGTACTTTTCCAACCAACATTTGAATAATTCTGTGATAATATAAACTTCATCTCTATTAGGATGTACCAATGCCAGTAAGTTCTGAGGTGCAGAGAGATAAAGATCACTTAGGAAAAATAAAAACCAGAGCTCTACCTTCTTAGCTCTTCTGCTTGTGAAAAGAACCACTATCATTAAAAACCTCTTCCTATTCAGAACTCCCACCTAGAAAGAAAGTTGCAACAACTGAAATCACTGAAGATAGATGAAGATTATCAAATCTACATTCTTATTGCAAAGCAAGATCAAAAGTACCTTTCCTGTTTCTAACAAACCTGTGCCTGGATTGTTCTTCATGTCTCATGTGATGGTGTTCTGTTGTTTTTGTAACCCACCTACTGCCAGGATTTCATAGTATCCCCTGTTAGAAAGCTTTCTTAGTATCTAAGCAAAGATACATAATTGAAGTCCATTACGTCTCAACCTAATGACGCTGGAGAGGATAAATAGCTTTTTCCACCTTTAGAGTAGTTTTGGAATATTGACTTCTTTATCAGATCTATGATCAACTGCAATTTATCAAAATACGTTACTAAACTTACATTATTGTATTTGTAGAAAAAATGAAATTATGTATATCTGCAGCCCAGAGCTCACTATTTGAAGAAGTGAAAATCAGTGCTGCCATAACTTCTGATCTGCAAATTGCAATCCAGGAGCAATGGAAAATCTGTGGACCTTCAGTACAAGGCATCTAGAAAAGGAGACCTTTTGTCATCAGTCTAAACACACACAATGGGACCAGTGCCTCAGCCCAAGAACTGAAAAGATTCTAAAAATTGGAAAGTATTGGGAACCACTCATGTTCTGTTGTTCATCCTCAAATTAGGTCATTTATATCTATTTTGGATGTGCTTACTAAAAATTGAAGTAATAGAAAATGACTTTTAAAAGAAAATTGCTATTTTCTTTAGCCTAAAGCAAGAAATGAGTATTGTTCTTTGCTGGGTAAGGTTTGTTGTCTGTCATTTTAACCTGCATACAGAGACTGACCCAGGAGTGAACTCAACCAGCTGTGTTTTAGACTGAAAGAGAGCTTCTGAAACAGGAAACACAAGTACATGAGTAGAATGGAAAAAAAGAAAAACATTAAAGGTTAAGAGACAACATAAAGTCCTAAAAATGTCAAGCTTCTTACAGGTGTAAAGAAGGTTTAAAATAAGAAATAAGTTTTTATTAGAAATAAAGATCCAGAAAGATCATGGACATACAGTTGAAGGAAAATCTTCCTAATTTAACATGATAAGAATTTATATAAAAAGGAATTATGGTTGTTTAGGAAATAACTCAGACATGACTTATGGTTGATTCAAACATAAGTCATCAATACGATTGAATTTTTTAGATCATATGTAGTAAGCATATTATTAGAACCTGCAGAGAATAATTTTTGCAATGAGGGAAATGCTAAAAAATCCCATAATTGAAATTTTAGTAAAAATTAATCTTTCTTTCACGTTCTGATAAAAGCATTGTCTTATAAAGGACTGACTGAAAAGTCAGTTTTGCTAAAAACTAAGATCAGCTGTAAAAGAGAGAAAACTATTTTTAATTTCAATAATACTTTCTGATCTACATACTGCAATGTTCTCTGTGTCTATCATCAAACATTTCTTAGACTTCACTGCCTTTTTTTCAGGTGTCTTGTGGTTAGTGTTAATTATACTGTAGATAAAAGTCAAAATGTTACTAAAGTGAAGAATAAAAAGGATGGAACTGAATAATATGATAGGATAGCCATAGAATTTATAACTAGAACCCTAAAAATGCTGAATTTTATAAAAAAGATCCTCCTTTCATTAGATATGAAGAAAAGACATGGGCTACAGGAAAGCTGCTTAGCTCAGGGAGAAAGGCAGAAAGGAAGTCAGAGAGGGAAGCAGGGTGGGAGTTCCTAAGGCTTTAAATCAGGATGGAAAATTTTATTTCTTTCCTAAATACTCAAAACCAAAACTTTCCTCCCGGAAAAGATGGTGGGACATACACCACAAGTTATCATCCTCTGTGCTCCTGCTGCTGATAGAAGCCTAGGACACAAGGCCAGAATGGGTCCAGTCTAAAGGAGAAGCCTTGCAACCCTGAAGTTTGGTCCCCGGAGGTACAGACACAGCTATTTCCCTGGCACCTCTGCTCCTCCAAAGCTGAGAGGTTCATTCATATAGACATAGCCTTTACCTTGCTCAATGTTTCACATTTTGTCTTTGCTCAAGATTGAGTAGGTATTTACATTAAGTGGTGAAAGCGTGTAAATGTGTATATTCAAACACATCTTAGAGCAGTTTTTCCTCTTCAGGTTACATTTGTGAAACAATGAAGAAAAGAAGACTCCACCTGAACTCACTTTTTTGAGCATTCTATATTTAGATAAGAAATCTGGGTCTGCTGAAATACATTTCATGACAAGAAGTAGATGGAAAATCCCTCATATCTAAGGATCCTATTAATACTACACAAATCCTGGGTACTTCAGCACTCAACACAGATTTGAGGAAACCTCTTGATACAGGATATAGCCTTTACAATGACAAAATGTAGACTGAGGATACCTTTAGGTTTCTGTTAAAAATTTCTGTTAAAAGTTTCTGTTATGGGAGGCAATGTGTTTTTTTGTAACACAAAACCTTTGTTTATAGAACACGCTGTGAAGAAACAATTACTGTAATTACTTGATTTTTTTTCCACATGATTCTCTTCCCATTTCCTTGGGTTAAACCTTTGCATGATGAGGATAATCTGAATATAACCAATGAAAGCACGGAGCTACTGCTGAATATATTTAGTCAAACCTCAGTTTAAGAAACATTATACTCACACAGGAGAAAGAAAAGTTCTTTCAAATGTGAGTCAGGGAGAAGAAAGAATTGTTTTATTAAAGGAATTAAAATTAAAAAAACATAATTAGGTAATAATTTGCAACACCTTTTCAACTGTAAACCCAAGATTCTCTAAGTACGTCAGAATTCTGATCGTGAGTTTCGAAAATCATTACTTTCGTTCTGTTTTGAAATAGAAGACATTCAAGTGGTTGGAGTTTTCCACCCCACTAAGGACTCACTATGTGTCCCATTCTCAATGGGACATAAGGTCATTTTTTAATACAGTACTATGCAGAAAGCTAGACCATACCAAAGAAATTGGACATGTCTCTGTGTGACATATATTTATCACACACTGAGAGTGTTATTTAGGTTACAATTTTACAAAACACAAAGCTCCTTCACAGAAGAGTTCTGAAAAGTGAGGACAGCTTTTGCAACCAAACCAGATGCAAACTGAATTATTCATCTTTACTAAATCTTGTTATTACAGCTCAGACATTTTCTGTTGTCAGAGGAACTGAGTTCCAGATGATACATTTACAACAGTTCCTTGTAAGCAGTCAAGCTGCCTTTAAATAAGTTGGTGAACTGCCCAATATATACGACAGGATTGTAGGTTAACAACTCAGCCAAGGCAAAATTAGGTAGACAGTCACTGTGGAGTGTAAATTTACTGATAGGCCTGGAAATCAGGATAACACAGAGGCAGCTCAGAACCTAATAGGAAATTAATCTTGTGGAAAGGCACAAAAAACAATAAAACAAAACTAAAATTACTTCCTCTTAAAGTTATTTCTTGAATAATCATTATTCATGGATGGAAATAAAATACGGTATATGAACATTACTTGCATGAGTACAGAGCTAGTATAATAAATTTAGGTCTTAATATCTAGAATATCTTAATATCTTTATCTGTAGGAACAGACACAAAAAAATGACCACTATGACCTCAGTAATCATAATGAATATGTAAGAAACACTAAATTAGAGTTCAATAAATGATCAAAAGGGAGACAGGGATTTTAGTAGATATCTGAATAATCACAAGTTGAAGTCCAGAATTAGTAGAATACCTTATTGTCTGAGAATTTTGCAGGAGATTTACAGTGGGGAAAAAGGAACAGAAGTTTGAATAAAAATTATGCAGACAAAAGTAGGGAACTAATGCAGCTGGCACCCTACCACCCCTCCTCATTTTGTAGCATAAAGAGATGTATATGTAAAGCCCTTTTTAAATTTTTTAACAAAACCAAATTTGTGCATTTTTGGGGGGGGGGGACGGAAAGAGGATTGTTAAAAAAAGTAAATTGAAAAAATACTGTTTATTTCTGCTCTTCCTTACATCTACCTCAACTGAAGCTCAGGAGTTTCACTGTAGTGACTTTGAGGTAAAGTAATGAAGAAATGAGTAAGGCAATTAAAAGGAATGATATGAGCAAGAGAGCTATGAATTTTGAAAATGAAGTTACGAGCTATACTGTGCCAGTAAAACACTGGTTCGCTAGAGTGGTTTGCTTCTTGAGAAGTGTTGTTGAATTTCTACCTGAAAGGCATGAGAGAGAAACAGGGTTTTGATTCATTAGGATGACTTGTCTTGCTTTTTTTTCCTTTTTGTTGTCCTTTTGCTTTTAACTAGGCATGATGAGAACTGGTTTCGCTTTAAAAGGAATTATATGGCAGGCACTTTGTCTCCAGATTACAAACATCGTTCGTCTTTCCCATGAAAATTCTTAACAGAAGAGCTCTACTCACTGGCAAGTCACAGTGTTGCTTCTTTCTTAAGATGTTCAAGCATAATACAACAACGGAAAGACACACAGTTTGCTTGGTGATCTGTTCAACTAGAAAGGTGGGGAGATTAATCAAAAGATAAAGAAGTTATGCTGATGTTGACTGAATAAAGCAACCCAAAAATCGAAGAGATGACATACTGACTGTCTAGCTGGAACTGGAATATAATAGTTTGACAGCATTCAAGTGACCTGCTGGGGCTTTCACAAGAGCCTCCTTAAGGTGAAATACATGGTATGATGATAACTTGACTGTTCAGCTGCTATCATTCACAGCAATAACCCTTTCTCTAATAGGATATGGAAGGGTAAGAAATATGTTTGTGCTGATTATCTTTTATTTATGGTCACAGAACAAAGATACAAATTATATGACTATGATTTTTATTATTCATACAATATCCTATATGAGTATAAAATGTAATAGACCACCAAATAAAGGTTAATCTTTACAGAAATTTTTAATAACAAAGTTCCAGAACTTCAGAAGTTACAGTTTTCAACAGAAACGAGCCATTTAAATGCCTCTGAACATCTGGTCTTCAATTAACATGGGATAATATTTTTAATTCACAGTTAAGTCGGGTGCCCATTGATTGATTTGAAAATACAGAACTAGGTGTGTTAACAGAAAACTAAGGTGATCCTGAATAGTTTTTCTATTTAAACTGTTTCCATCTGACCTTCTTCACACGATCTCTTGTTTTCAAATAAATTGTAATATTGAGGACTGAACAAAGTATCTCAGAGGGAATGTAAATACTCACTCCCAAATAAAACAGATTCAAGCCTCTCAGTTTATTCCATAGGTACTGCTTCAACAGACAGTGTTATTAATAGCACCATGAAAAAATGATCACCATAAAATCCTTAGGATCAATGCCTTTGGTTCTAAACTCAGTCACACTTATTACCCTATGGAGTTAACTCAGGGTCCAGTCTAGGACAAACAGCTGAATGTCAAGAAGTATCCCTTTTTGAATTTTGTTAGCTTTAGCATTCTTTTAAATATATTTTGACACCAATGTGGATGAAAGTAGGTTTACCTTGCCAACATTGTCTGCCCCAGGCAGCCCACTCACACTACAGTGATGACACACAGCCAACATGAAGTAAACAAGACTGACTGGAATTCTTACTAAAGGGGCGGAACATAACTTGTCAGAGGGCAACCAGGAAATTTAAGATTACATCACCTAAAAAAAGAAACTGTGATTTACTTAATCTCAAGACAGTACCTATCTTGAGGCACAGTGCAGTTCTGACTTCTTCCAAGGCTGAATTACAAATTCATGTAGTCAAAGACACAGAAGACTGACATTATTTTAGTGAAACAGAAAGTCGGATAGCATAGCATCAGGGCAACAGAGAGTTCTGAAGATAGGTTCAAAGACTTGAACCATCCTTTACTTTCAGGAAACACTGAAAGACATGGCTTCCAGTATTTCAGCTGAAGAAATGGGTAGATAAGAAAAAGCCATCTGAAGTAAAATAAAAATATCTGAAATAAAAAGTCTAATAAAACAGTAGATATTGTATGACAAGCACGAGGAAAAGTCACATATTGATCACAAACAACAAAAAGACAATATTTTTAATCAGATATTAATACAGTGATATAAAATTTTGTTTTGTAAATCAATACGATCCTGACACAGAGTGTCAGGAAAACACACAGCTCTGCACTGGCAAGTTCACACACAAAATTTTGTTAGTCTTTAGTATAGCACACTTGGTAGACCACAGGAGTCTTGGAAACTGTTCTTATACAGAACAAAGCATTAGATGATACTGATATTTTCTTCAAATAAAAATTTTAAGGAAAACAGAGACAAATGAGCACCTATGTTACTACCAAAAAGTAAACTCTAGGAATTGCCAAATATCTTGGACGATTTAGCATAAGTCTTCAGCACAGTAACAGAGAGCCAATTTTCTATCCCTCCTAGAAATGTGAAGTGATATGCCCTCTAGATGCTGAAATCCAGAAGAAATGGCATCCCCAAAAATGGCATTTTTTGACAATTGCTTAAAGTCTTTTTCACATTTCTAGCGCTGACTTGAAATATTTTACAGCCTTGGTTTTTCTCCAAATTGTATCTCTTAATCACAACAAACTGTCGCACATTGTCAGTCTCCACAAGTGAAAGTGATAATGAGCAGCTTCACTTTACAAAAAAAAAAAAAAGTCTAACTGATTTCAGATTGATGGGGACAGCAAACAATTTTGCCCCAGCCTTTGATGAGCATATTTGTGCATCTTGGTAATCCCATCCCAGAAAACATGGGGCAGAGGTTGATTTGCTGCACTTTTATGCATTTTTCTCGGCACTCTGGGAAACCATTAAGGCTGCAGTCTTTAATGGTCACTTCCCCCTCTAGTAGTAGATCCCTGAGTCACAAATCCCTCTTGGGAACACAGTCTTTCAAATGCCATTGTTCCATTTCCAAAATCCCAAATATGGCATGGATTCTACTTTCCTTAATTTATTACTTCTGGAATGGAAGTACATGGCTAAACCCAAGTTCAAACAAATAAACAGACTCCTTATAGGGTAAACTTGATTTG
This sequence comes from Tapera naevia, assembly GCA_033556795.1. Lineage (NCBI taxonomy): Eukaryota > Metazoa > Chordata > Aves > Cuculiformes > Neomorphidae > Tapera > Tapera naevia. The sequence continues at coordinate 19,677,463 of JAUMJJ010000059.1, forward strand.
TTGGTACTTAATCCAGAGCCCTTTCATTGTACACATTCAGTCTCTGGTGAAGGGAGAGCATATGAAAGCTGATATTCAAATTACTGCTCCTGCAGCAACTCAAAGTGTGCTACTCTCCTACACAAAGGCAAAATGTTGTTTCTTATAGGAGCTCAGAGAGCAGCTTGCTGGATATACATTCTTTCTACTTGGGCAACAGTTTCCCTCCCTACCTGCAATACAACAGAAGCTGTAAGTGGTGCTTTGCACAGATCTGTGGTAGTGTTAATCAGCATCTCTTGCTTCTGTTTTAAGCAGCAGATTTGACTTGGGCTTCAAATACCCTTCAACTTCCTCTGAACTTCAAGATTTTATCATGTTTTCCTAGTAACCGGTAAGTTTAGAAGTATTATTAAAATACAGGTTGCTGGCTAATCTTGGTGCTGTCTCTGGCCTCATTTCCATTGCCTATGATATGTTACGTATGATGTGGAAATCATTCCACTGAGCCTCAAAGAGTTGCATTTCCATTGTGGTAGTATAGCAGATTATAGTGCAGTAACTATACTGCTGTTTTGAATGTAAAGAAATAACTGAACCACAGAAAGAATTGACCAAGACTTGTTCATGTGGAGTATAGTGGACCACACTGGAAAGTTGAAGCACCAGCGAAGGATGCAAGGTCAAGATCCCTACTTGTCCACTGCTTCCATCTGCTCTCCTTTTAATTCTGCTTGTGAAAAAAATCCTGTATTATTAAGGACTCTCTATGGCGTCAAGGTAATTGTCTTCTTAAATGTGCATAACAGGATATTTACCACACTCTGTTTTCCAGCAGATTTTTGCGACTCATTTACAGGATTGTAAATATTCAACTAATGACAGCTTTCTACACTACGCAATGGATAGCAAGTCTCTAATTACATTTCGTCTATAAAACCTCACTGTTACATAGTGTTTTCTTCATTGATAGAGAAACTAGGTGCTTGCTTATTTGCCCACTCCAAGATATAATACTACAGAGATCTCAAGCTGCTTGACTTTTCAAAGGTATATTTGAAGGAAAATAATGATATACTTTCTGGGTTTTTTTGTCATATGAAGGAAATGAAAATTGAGCTTCATAGAGGGATTGATAATTTAAGAGTCTTTGAATTAGCTCCAAACAAATTACTTTATGGAACTTGAAAACAGAGCATTTACAGTGTCAATAACTGCAGAAAATTAAAGTAACTTTATAACTTTTTAGCTAAATACAGTGAGTGTCATGAAAAATTCAGCATCCACCACAGGGAAAGCTATTGTAGCATCTATGAACAATGCAGGAGTTACCACAGTTATCAAGCATGCCTGGAGCAGCAAGTGATGCTCAGGATTGTAAATAACTGAAAAGGTTACCACCACCCCACTAAATGGTCACAGATTACAGACATTTATAACCGATTAAGCTATTGATTCTGTTACTGTATAACACTACTTGTAATATTAGTATACTTATGCTTTTAAATGAAGCATGAAATACAAAAGCCTTGTAGTTCCTGTTAGAGAACTTGTTAGTTCTCTTGTGATGATCTGAGGAACACTCATACAGCAACCTGCTGTGCACTGGCCTGCTTCAGTCACCATTATACAGACAGCAGCACTTGAAAGAAAGCCACCACTTTGGCAAATTCAATACCATGCAGTCAGACTTTTGAGGATTCTAGGCAGCTGAACACCTGTAAAAGCCAGTCTCTAGTGATTTTACAGACAACTCACAGAAAATCAGCCACCAGATCAGGTTTAATGGTCACATGTTCCTGGCTTCACAGATTAATGAATATTCTAATTTACTAACTTGAAAGATTGACTCAAATGGTTGCAGGTGGATTACAACACCATCTATACCTGCACACCTTGCCCTAATATGGGAATGTGTACCAGTAAATCTTTACTGTTTATGTCTGCCTACTTATGCCCATCATCACTTAGTATGGTTTGAACTACTGAAAATTTGCAGGTAGAGGACAGGTTCTCCAAAGTCACTGTGAGAAGCCAAATCTATGTCACATCAAAATCTGCTGAATGAGGAGAACCTATGCAAAGGACGAAGAATCAAGGAGGTATCACCACTCAAACGCTAGGGATGTGCTGGAAGCATATGGGTAGCCCCACTACCCCCTTGAAGAAACCTACATCACCCTTACCCTTGTTATCAAGAAAGCCACAGCATGACTAGCTCATTATTTAGCTCTTGGCTGCTCCCTTACCTCACTGTAGATGAACATTTTCACCTTACTCTTCAAGTCAGGCTGCTGTTACAGTTATAAGTGAATTAATGCCAAAATAGAAATAGCTGCCAGGGGACAAGGGGCAATTCTACTGGCAATTTGATGCCAGTGGAATGATAGAAATATAGAATGACCTGAGTTGGAAGGGGCTCACAAGGATCATCGAGTCCAACTTCTATCCCTGTGTAAGATAATCCAAACATTCACAGCATGTGTCTGAGGGCATTATCCAAATGCTTCTTGAATATTATCAGGCTTGGCATCAAGACTGCTTCCAGTGTTCCACCACCCTCTGAGTGAAGAACCTTTTCCTAATATCCAACCAAAACATCCCCAGAAGAGCTTTCTGCCATTCCCTTGAGTCATTGGTCACCAGAGAGAAGAGATCAGTGCCTGCTCCTTATGAGGAAGCAGTAAAAGGCCATGAGGTCTCACTCATTCTGGCCTGTATCAGGAATAGTGTGGCGAGCAGGACCAGAGAAGTTATCGTCCCCCTGTACTCGGCACTGGTCAGGCCTCACCTTGAATACTGTGTACAGTTCTGGGCCTCTCAGTTTGGTAAAGATGTCAGGATGCTGGAGTGTGTCCCGAGGAGGGCAACGAAGATGGTGAAGGGGCTGGAGCACAAGCCCTACGAGGAGCGACTGAGGGAGCTGGGCCTGTTTAGTCTGAAGGAGAGGAGGCTCAGGGGAGACCTCATTGCTCTCTACGACTACCTAAAAGGAGATTGTAGTCAGACAGGGGTTGGTCTCTTCTCTCAGGTGTCCAGTGACAGAACTAGAGGGCATGGACTCAAACTTCGTCAGGGAAAGTTTAGACTTGATGTGAGGAAAAAGTCCTTCACTGAAAGGGTGACTGGCCATTGGAATGCGCTGCCCAGGGAGGTGGTGGAGTCGCCGACCCTGGAGGTGTTTAAGGGGAGACTGGATGAGGCACTGAATGCCATGGTTTAGATGATGGGTTGGTGTTAGTGTTGGTGTTAGTGTTGGATTATAGGTTGGACTCGATGATCTCGGAGGCCCTTTCCAACCTTATGATACTATGAAACTGTGAAACTTTAATCTCCTCTACATTTCATGAGGAACATGTAATCCTGTACCTTAAAAGCAGTGGCAGGATTTTGTGTTTGGGCATATTTCTGCGATCAGCATCTCCTGTGCCCTCCATCCTGCCTTCTCTGTCACCTCAATAGAAGATTTCCTGCCCTCCTTGAGGCAGTGATCAATTTCTCCTTCCCCGAACCAGTCCTTGTTCGAAGATACACATGGCCTTAACAGCTCTTTGAAGACAGACATTTGGCTGATGCTGCTTATTTGGTGCATGTGACCATGTCCATCTGCATTGTTTAATAAAAATCCTCCAAGTGAAGTACTTGTCTCTCCCTCCACTGCCTAATTGAGCTGCATAATGCTATCTAAAAGATTAATTTCTTCACACCAGCAGCGTGTATTAGAGATATTTAAATGATGGACATGGGCCCTTTCAGGCTCTTGATGGAAAGCTCAACCACAGCCTTCTTGCTCTGTTTCTGCAGTCAGCTACAGCACCAGGAAGCTGAGAAACTAAGAGAGAAGTGCAAAGGATCTATGGTGTACATCCACAAAAGAATTAGGAGAAAAAAGAAAAGGACAGAATGCTTTCTTTGTTTGTGTTTTACTCTTCAGTACCATTTCACTTCATGCTGGTTTGTTCTTTAGCTGTGTATTTTAAGAGAATCTCTCTTAGTTTATATATTAATTAAGGTTTATTTTTTATTTATATATGTAATATATATCCCAATGTTTAAAGGGAATACAAACATTTTCCTTTTGTGGGACTTCTGTGCAAAGGTATCATTTTATTCCATTTTATTCAATTTTTTTGTGTGCTCTAAGATCACATGAGGAGTGAGGGTGGTTCTTTTCTCTGCCAGGGAATTCATGAGTGTTTCCAAAAATACTATTTTATGATAATATCAAAGTGTCTTAATTTTATATAACCCTAATTTTTCTTTGCTTAACTGCCATGGAAAAATATTCCAAAAACCTAAAGTAACCATGAAAAGAAGATAGCCTTGAGGTCTAAAATCCTGGGCTTAACTTCATCTCATTTGTTCATTGGAACATATGAAGAGTACTATGGTTATTATTTCTTTATATTTTGTTTCCTTTATAGTTTTATACTCCAAAAGATAATAAATCCTAGCAGAATATAAGAATTGCTGAATTAATTCTTGAGATTATACCACCATGCTCTGCTTAGTTAATAACGAATCTTTTTCAACTTGTGAAAGATTTCACTAGATTTGCTTTCGAAGTTATTGAATGCTAAAATAGTGATTGAAATTTCAACAAAGGTGACAGGTCTAAATAAGTTGTGGATTTAAAGGAAAACATACACTCATTAAACTATCATCTCCTGTATGCAGAGTTCTCTCTTATAAGGTAAAGTTTGTAAGTATGGTACCTAAAATATTTTTGCCTTTCTTATTTGTCCCTTTCCAACTGATCTGTGATTTCTTTCAAGCTGCATCACACACCAATGCAGATCAGTGGAGCGAAGGGTACAAGGATGACATCAATTATTTTTTCTCAGTTTCTGCTTAGTAACAACGAATGTTTATTTTTAACGTACGTTGTCACCTTTAAAACACTAAAATTAGTACAAAGCTACAAAAAATGTTTTGTTCCCAGAAAAAGACTTTGGGTATCTAAAGTACATGCGAAATTAAATACGATTTTTTTATGATTATCTGATTAATAAGATATATTTGTCACCTCATTACAGTTTCTACTTGTAATAATAAAAGGTATGTAGAATTTTAAAATGTTATCTTTCTCATGCATGTCGCTTAATAAAAATATGTTAAATGAATGACAATTATAATTTCTTCCCTAGTTCTAATTACTAAGAGCTCAGAAGCAGGTAAGAAATGAGTGTACAACACAAATTACTCTCCATATTGTGAATTATTCTCTAAGTCATTAGCTGTTTAGACGTAACTATAAAACCTGCAATTACTGATGAAACTCATCTCTGATTGTCTGTGTGACTGTGTTTCCTAGTGGTTTTGCAGTAACTATTTATTTTCTATTTGCATTTACTTCAAATAATAACATGAAATGCTTATTTATTCACCATAGAGAACTGTCAGCTACTTGTTCAACTTGTGGGCAGTTTGAGAATTGAGTAGCAAAAAATGGTTCAGCTTTTTAGATTTTTTCTTCATTTGTTTGTTTTTTAATGAAAAGAACTCAAATCCCCATTAGAGGATTCAGAATACTGCATATGTGCCTATGTGCTTAATGTCCAGCTAGATATCTAAATTCAGAGATGCAAACTTTGTTCTTTCACATGCTTGAATCAATACACGTATTTGTATTTTTCAGTGAAAACAGCTTTCTGTCCATAAAGCTGTACTTTCGCCCATGCCAAAAGAACCCGTTACTTAACCTGATGAAACCTTACTTTTTGTCTTGTGAGTTGCACACTTGGAGATTCTTACAGTTATGCCCCTGGAACGTCCCAAATGTTTTTGTGTATTCTGAGTCCTCGTGCTGAAGCATAGGATTCAGCAGTCCTGCTCACCATCAATTAAACGAAACAGCAGGTGAGGGGTGATGTTTAATAAGCCCATACATAAAGCAGGACGTAGCTCCTCTGTCCCCATCAGTTTGCTGAAGACTGTCCTAATCACCCAGTGTCACACTAGACAGAGGGCGAGATTTCTAATGCTCCTTTTTGCAGCTGCACCACTCTGCAGACATAGATGCAGAGGACCCCAAAACCAGAGAGGAGGTTTCAGCCAAATCATAACTTCTTACCTCAACAAATGGGCTCTCATGCAGGAATGCCTCCTTCCCTCCCTGGTGCTTCTGTGGTTTTCCCAATAGCTATACAATGTGAAACACACAAAATCCAGTATGGCAGGTAGTAGAGCCCGTCATTCTCCAGTCCTTCTATGTCTCTTTACACTGAGTAAACTTTGTTCAGAGGGGCAGAAGATGCCTCCTGCCGGAACACTGCAAGGATCCTCAGCTTCAGCTATGGGTGGGATCTATAGGTTCATCACTTTTCCCCTCCTCTCTAGGACTGAACTGGGATCTAATTTCTTGTTTCTCAGCCAAATGTCCACAGCACCTCAGTAAGAGAATAAGTGCTAGTGATGTCCTTCATCCTTGTTCTAGGTAGAAAAGGTAATCTGGATTTCAGCACATTGTTTCCTTGTTGACCTTAATAAGGTGACAATGTGACACTGATGGTTCAACTAACCAGAAGACCAAATGAGGAGGTAAATCCTCTCTGTGAAGGGGCTTCAGTTACACCATTCCCTTTGATCCGTCCCTTAATTTGGGACAGGTCTTGTCATTGTCCTGCCTAAAACTCAGCCAACTCAGAAAATACTGTAAATTTGACTGCAAAGCTTGAGTTCTTTCTTCTAGAGATGTTCCTTTATTCAGACTTTCCGAACCTCAGACAATACAAAACCCAGTATCATTATAAGTCAGATGTAAATGTCAAATGATATAAATTGGAGTTGTTCCATTGGGAGGAGTATAGCTACAATGAGTTCTACTGTCTAAGGCTTCATATTCAGCAATGCAACCCCTTTAGAGTAGTATGGATTTCTGCTGCAGACAACAATTATACAGGTCGTGGGTGGGGTGTACAGAGCTTCCCCCATTGTCGCAAGGCAACTCTGAAGGACTTCACTAATTCCTGGGTTAGTCAAGATAATACTTTTTCAGTGAATCCTCACATTCTACAGAAAAAATACCACACCTAGCAGGATTCTTACATTCTGCCATGCTCCTAATTTTGGCAGCTGAGCTCCTTTTCTCTGTCTGTGTTGTACCACTAAACTCAATACTTTAATTACATATAGAGAATTCAAACAGAGGTTTATAGCTACCTGGAAGTATTATCACGTTCAGTCTTTAAAAATAGAAGCTTGTTATTTATGAAACACAAATTCTTTACTAACAGAAAATGCAAGGTCTTTATTAACAGAAAATGCAAATTCTTCTAGTCCAAAACAACCAAAAAAAAGCACATTCTGCTAGTTGGACATTTCTGGATCAATGACTAAGTTACAAATACTCCTACAAAAATATTGAATAGTGAAAGCTATTCAGCAAAATTGAATAGGCTTTTTCAAGAAAAGTAAAACAAAGCCCAAGTTAACGGATGAAATTATTTCGTAAGCCTCACTTTATGCTGTAAATATCTAGTGATGATTTGGGAACTGATAGTTTTCCACAGGGAGAGGTAGTGCACATTTTCCCTGTCCCCAAGGAGAAAGTTCAGCTCCGCAGGACACTGACTGGCAGTATAAAGTGACCAGCAAGGCTCCCTGCAGCTGCAGCAGCTATATTCATGGGCATTATTAGTGTCATTTAGATAATACAAATATAACTTCCCCATTACTCCCCCAGAACATGCTCATAGCTGAACCACTGAGGAACTGGCAAATTGCTTTAAATTATCTTTGCTGAGAACTTATTGCTCACAAGGGACGGGTTCTTCCTCTCTGTTTCCAGCTGTTAAATTGCCTTCAAGGACACTTTTCCACATAAGCATTTGCTACAGTGACTTTAGGAAGAGATGTGGCGAATGGTGCTGTAGTCTAAACTGTGAAAATTGAAAAAATCCTGTTTTAGAAGCATTTTTGTAGTTGAAAAGTCACAAGGTACAAGTACATTCTTTACTTTTCAAAATTTTTCCTGAGTTTGCTTTCATACCAATCCTATCATTCAAGGAATCAATTCTCCCTAGAAGATAAAAGATTGTATTTTCAACTGAAAATAATTGGTTGATTGTGACCACTTTGATAACCTGAAATTTTTGTACTATTTCCCAACAGCGACACATCCTAAGGGTACTATGAGTAAATGAATCCTGAGTATTCATTTACTACAGAGAGGGAACACCAAAATAATCCTGTAAACAACACTCTCCCCAATCCCCAAATAACAAAACAATGAAAGAAAATTCCCTTTGAAATTCCAACTTCAATGGGAAAAGAAAGTAGTTGATACATACTGTTTGGTAAGAAAGTGAAGATTAAAGTCAGAGATGAATTTATGTTTCTGTTTTTCTAAAAAAAACATACACTGAAGAAAGGTAAAAAAATGTCAATCTTCCACATGCTGATATGCACTCACATCTGTAAATATTAGCATATGGGCAGACTCACTAGATGAAGCTTAATCATTTTGAAAATAAAGGTGAACTACTTGGAGCCTGAAATTCTCATGATACTTCTACACTGAGTTCAATATCATTTTTTTAATGGCAAAACTAAAGGGTAATCTACTTTAAACAGACTTTCTAAATAACAAACAGATCATTAGAACAAATTACTAATCACGCGCAAGGTACATACGATACTTCAGTATTATGTAAACATGTGCTTAGCAATGCATGAGACAGGAAGGTGAGGAGGTAATATCCTTAAGCCTTAAGCGTCAGGTCCTAACTAAAGGTCTAATGGCCTTGTATTCATCATGCTGATAACCTTTAGTACACAATGTTTTGAACACTTCACAAATTAGATTAGAAAACTGATGAGTGCAAGGGAGCTAGTTCAGTGTTCATCAGACAAGATTTTCTCAGGACCTGGAAGTTTCATAGGTAACCAGCACTGATTTCCCAGCCAAAGTTAGCCCTCTGAATAACTTCTGATCCCGGATTCAGACATTATAAGAAATGAAAAGCACATCCACTGGCCAGGGCACGTGTTGCAGATAGGACAAGTCCCTGGAAAACAACACTGTTCCTAAGGAAAATGTTAAATGCTAGGGTTGCATCTTGGAGACAGAAATAAGGAAGAAAGATTGAGTGTAGTTTTTCCCTTTTGGTCTTGCTGCAGTAGGGGACATTTGGCCAAGATAACAGGCAGCAGATCAGCACACGAACCTGTAAAGATTGCCATCAGGGGCACCTTGCTTGTGCATTTAGTTACTAAACATCTCTTCCTACTCAGCCATACAGACATCCTACTGTGTCTATGTAATTTAGGCACAAATACACAATCTTAGTGTGAGTCACCACAGTTCCCTTTGTTATGAAATTCGTTAGACTCCAGTCCCTAGCTATAAAACAAAATGAGTGCTTCACTCTCAATCATCCACTTCAGTGTCCCTGATTTCCACACAAGCTTACTTCACTAGGACAGGGACTTCAGATGTCATTTACCTGTCTGTCAGCCCTGGGAACAGCCAAAAGACTTTTCAGTTTCCTAGGAAAGTTAAGCAAACCTGAGCTGTCCCTGAAGGATCTTTTAACATGGGGATGACCAGGGTGTTTGAAACACTCCTGAAACGTTGTACCTTCCTGAGTGAATGAAGACTGTGACTGGCTATGTAGGAGATATTGGCACAGCATCAGCTTAAATTAGCAAAACCTTCATCCTTTTCAACAGGATTTCCATTGTTCTTCTCTTCCCTTTTTATAGTCTCCCAGAGTAGTGAATCCAAGCACTACCATTCTTTGCAGTTGCTGTTCAGATGGCCTCAATAATAATCTCATGCTTACAGCTATCTCCCAATAATCTCTGAAGTTTATTGTAAGCAAGCAGGGATTCTGCTCTGGGGCTCTGAGTGCCCTTGGCTTTTTGCAGCATTCTCTCTCTGGAGGGCATAAAAATTGCTGCTGAACTTCCTGAGTTGGATTGGGACTAAGAGCATTTTAGCTGTTTTAAGGGTATCTCAGAAGCCTGAGTTAACCCTATTGGGCATCGTAGCACAGAGGGCTACCTCCAGTGAAACTGCATGCCAACTCTTATACCACAAAATTTAGGGACCATGGTGTAGCCTACTTCAGACAATGACTTGCAGTGTCTTTCCACCATGATCAGTACCTATGCAAAGAGTTACCCATCCCAGCCAGGCATCCTAGCTGTCAGTGTTGACTGCATTCATACTCGGAAGGTTAAACTAAACCTTCTGTTAACTTCCTACACTTTTACATAAATTAGCAGTTCTTTCTTCTCTGATAACGATGTGTAGTTGAGATTAATAGCCTAATTTTAGTAAGTACTTGTCAGTAACTGAGTTCTCTATATTTATAACTATGTGTGCGCTTCCTGAATGCCGAGAAGCTTGCTGAGAGAACCCACCTCTTAAAAGCACTGAACATCCTTGGCTTTCCCTCTGATCAATATTCTTCACTCAATATGGGCACATGTTCACGCACTGAATGAGGGATCAATGGTACTATTTTACTTATACCATTTCTAAAGTGTAATTATACATTCAAAATATGACAAAGAGTGTTTTAATCAATCATTTTTGTCGTTACTGCTCTGGTACTCTCTTCAAATGTCTTGTTATAGGAAAAATGTTTTGTGGAGAAGTCTGATGTTTTTATCCCTAAATGCCATCTGATGTGGTTTTGGATGGTTTTGTCTGGGGTTTTTTTTCCAAATGAGAAGCTCAGTTCTACTCTGCTGCAGAATCCAGTGAGGGTGGTAGTAATACTTGGAGGATTATTTTGATATAATTATATAGATGAAGACTATACTTTTTTATTTTTCAGATCATTTTCTAATAATATGTCTGAAAAAAAAAAAAAAAAAGAAAGCAGTGTCATGCCACAAAATTGTCATTTTTATATCTCAGTTTGCTATTTACCACTAGTCCCAGATTGCTACGGCAATTATCTTAGTGACATTGCAAGTGTAGGTTCAGGATTGAAGCAACGCGCAGGAGCAATTGAAAAAAAAGATTTAGGATCCAACTCCGATAACTTTTCTATTTATTGGCCAAATATATTTCCTTTAAGAATTTTATGTATCTCATAACTATACATACACGAAACCGTAGAATGTCTACTGAAGTTGAGTTCTGGGCCATCATATGGATAACAAGACAATGAAGTGAAGTGAAGTTACAAGACAATTACCCAGGACTCTGTGACAGTCCAATTGCTAACTAAAATCTGGGATATTTCTCCTGTTATTGTTTTACAATTTAACTAATTGTATAACATATTTTCTGCTTGTGTTGTGCTTTTTTTTCCAAGGGGTGCATTGCACTTTTATTGTTGAAAGTGGGTAACTGAAGCACCCTTGCTGTCAGAGAGTGTATACAGTAGAGTAACTATTTTGACAGTCCCAGGGAAGCGACGTGGAAATCTCAGGAACAACATATCCTCAACTAAATGTGTTGCCAGAACGTTTTTACTGACGTGATCAACAATTAAAAAGTTAACAGACCTCAAAGTGTTGGCAGAATTTGGCTATATGATATCCCACTGATGTAAAGGCAGCAGCTGGATTTCCTGAGGATGACTGTTTCAAAACGATGGCAACATTAGGGTGTAATGGAAACACTATAGAGCCCTGAAGAACTAACAGTGTAATTATTTTAAATGTAATCATTAACTTCAGAAAGCTACTTAGTGACACTAGGTCAACTTACTTGCAAATTCTACACCTCCAAGGGAGCAAAGACTAAAACCCACACACTAAATATTCCACATTACCCTTCCGTGAAGAAGCACCTGTTTGAGGTAAACAGATGGTCAAAGAAAAACCTAGAGCAGAAGCTTAGAGTTTATGATTTACTCTTCAGCCCTAGGAGAAAAAAAAAAAACATGGGCAAAAGTTTTAAGTCAAATGCTTAGATTAAAAGCTTCATATTCTGATTTAGGATGTCCACAAAACTGCACTGTGCCAGAATCAAATCAGAATTTCTCCTGCCTTCTACTACCCCAGCACAAACAGCTCAGCTCCTTCCCCTGCTGGCATGTAGACATGTCACTTTTATGCTATTGGAAGCAGGCGTGTGCCTGGGACACACTGCTGCCCACCATGTGTAAAGGCAGCATCTCTGCTTGCTTTTTGTCAGGGAGGAAGAGACTTCCCTCTCAGTCATTACCCAGATACTGATTTTAAGATAAACCTTAAAGGACCTCCAGTATCCTAATCCTCTTTTCAAATAAGACAGCAAACTTTTCGTTAACTGCCTCAGAAACTGTTAAGGGAAGGGCTGACAGACAGGTGGATGACTAGACACACAAATAGACTCTAGTCTCATTTTCTTTGGAAACTAGGCTACAAATACAACCCAGCTGGACACAAATCTTTGAGTTTCTTTTCATGTCAATATCTGTTCAAAGAATACAACAGCTCCTTCCAATCAGGGTGAAATGTCATAATTCATTTACCTACCCCAGTGCTCATTTAATCAACTCCTCCCACATAAAACCAAATCAGTTTTTTTTATAAAATCCTAAAACATTACAAGATAAGACAGACAAAATTAAGCCTACCATTTTTAGACTATTGCTCTCTGACCTTTTGGGTAGAAGGCAAAAACTTCTGCTACATCACTCAGCACAGCTTTCATTCATCTCTTTGACATAATTTTACAGCTCTATAGAGTACATGGAGCAATTAACAGGAGCATTTTACACAGTATCTGTCATTGCCTGTACAGCAGGTCATTTGGGAAGGTCCTGAGAAAACTGTATTATACTAGTGAAAGGGAGATGTCATAAACCTGTGAAAGCAGACCCATTCCTGACTGTTAATCCAGTAAGTAAAAATCTAGGCTAATCTTTTTTAGTCCAGAAATGTAAAATTGGGGCCTGAAAATGTACTGGCTCAAAGCAAAGGGAACAGAAGTTAAGCATCAAAATTAATCTCTCAGTCTGTTAGGATCAGAAAAGTGCAGTAAAACATAGAGTGCAATGCAAAAGGGAAAGTCTTCTGAAGACTGCAGGCAGTATTGGTGGGGCTTTCAGAAAAAGGCACCCTACACAACAGTGAGTGGAGTCTCACTGTTTGCATAGTTGATAAATAGTCAGCACATTCCAAATGTAAGTAAGTTCTCCCAGTAATGAGTGACAAACTGGATAATGGGAAATACAAGTAATGGCCAAGCACAAAGCCTGTAGGCACTCCAGCTGCTAGGTAAAGTAGAGATTGATGAGCTTCATTAAATGACCAATTTTCGTGTACCCTAAAGGGAAAAAACACACGGTAGCAATGGCCTGCAGACAGATGAATGAGCAGCGGTGCAAGGTGAGGAGCTGAATTCAAACACTTCTGAGATTAACAGTTAAAGAATAAATGCCCTGAAAGGAGTCTGGCTGTTTTCTTAATCATCTGCATTCCTCACAATGGGGCAGGACTGGGCAGAACGGCATTTCATTTCCTGGGTGCTTTCTGCTTCAGAAAGAAAACCAGATGATTTCCAGTACTTTCATGAAATATCCATAATGGGATTGAAAAAGTGAGGGATTTGTATTCTCCTTCTCTCTCCCAGCCTCTGCCTCTCTCTCTCTCACATTCAAATAAAAATTGATAACAGAACACTCCTCTGAGAATTCTTGTTAAAAATAATATAAATTTTGTGTCCTCATGAAAAATTTTAGGTAGGCAGCATGTTCCTGCAAAACTACATTTCTCTGAAAATGATCCTATGAACTCAATTTTTCTTCATCCGAACCAGACACAAAAGAGGACAGATTTGACTGACTCTTCCTGGAAGGACACAGCAAGGGAGGAGTTTTCTGAGGGGCTACATAGCCAACGAGTGGAGGCAAGTCTCAGTCAGTCAGAAGTGGTAGTGTGAAAGTTTAGGACCTTCTTTCAGATAAGAAGGAAGTGAAAAGAGAGCTGGGAGACTCCTCAGAAATCTCAATGAAGGCCTAATTACAGGACAGGTTAGATAAAAATGTATACTTGTTACAATAATTGTGCTGTGAGATAATGAGGCACAAACTAAAAACAAAGGCAAGGCAAAGAAACTGGATCCCCCTTCATTGCACGCATTAATGTCACACTGTATTTTCACATATGCATGACTAACTCACCTAAGGCAGGTGTCAACTGTAGGGATTTTTCTGGAAAGTCATGAGGGGCTTAACTTTTGAATGATAGTTTGCAATCTTTTTTTCAATGACCAAGACAGGAATATACTTTTAAAAGACTACACTGGGGATCTTATGCTGCAATAACTCTAGTTATTTAAATAATAAATTTTGATTCTAATGAAACCAGGAATTATCCTTGAATGAATGATTAAAATTAAATTATATACTAACAGTATCTACAGACTGTCTTATCACTGCAGCAGGAGGAATACAAATTCACAAGTTTGGATGGATGCAAATCCAGCAGTCAAAAATCACAGAAAAAGCATCATTAAGATTTCATTTTGTATTTGCAGAACGAAAAAGAATATTTTTTCATGTTTGCTCTACACAGACACAGCTGTTCAATTGTTTAATCTGGCAAGACCACAGCTATTTCAGCACCTTATTTACCAAAGTGAGGTGTTTTACCAGTGGTACCATTCTGTACCAGAATGCACTTTTGGGATGAGATTTTGTAACGGGCGTTTCCAGACCTACTTCCACTCCTAGTGTTGGTTCGAATGCAGGACTTGCCATTCACATTTAATGTCTTGTCTTCCTCCTTCATCTGCTGCTGTTCCTGCCTTAAAGTGAATAAAAATATCCAAGGGAAAAGAAAAAAATGCAAGCAAATAATTTCCCAGAGCTCAGGTGGAGTCCTAGCTTCTATTTTTAGAAGCAAGGCTGAAAGGAATCCCTTTGTATTACTAATGCTGGGGAACCTGAGCCAAGGCTGCGTGACTGTGCCTGTAGATGGGCTTGAAGCAACAGAAAAGACTGGCATTTTGACAAACACATCTTGACATCTCCAGAAACAGTATTTCTTGTAGGTACAATCTTTTGTACTTAAGATGCTGTATGTACAGCAGCTGCATGTCATCCCTCCTTGTCCACTTTCTGTGTGCCACAGAATGCTGTGAGCGTCCTCATTTTCCATAGGGGCTTGGCACAGGTACAGATGTACTGATGTAGAAAAACATTGCTGCATTTTCTACATAGGAGAAAAAGTTGACAAGGTATAGGACATTTTATGGCAGTCCTGGTGTGAGCCTCAGAGTTTGTGACTGAGGAAGCTCCTTTCCTTTCCCTGTACCACCGAATGTAGGTTGAAGTTATCTTCCACTGTTGGGGTGTTTTGGGGTTCTTTTTCTTTTTTTTTCAATGAAATTCCTCATTGAAACTGTTGGTGAAACCCTCGTTTTGCCACTTTTACACCATTTTGTAATAGAAATCGCTATCTCCGTCAAAAATTACCTTTCTATTATCACAAATTATTGTATCAGGACATCCAGTATCATTCCTAGTTCATCTCAGCTCATTCCTTGACTTCTTTTCTATGCCATTTCCTATTGCTCCAGTGCTCCTTTGTTCCAGTCTTCTTGATTCATCCCATACTGTTCCAATTACTTAAAACACTCTTTCAGGATAAATTCCAGCTGCTTTCTATCCATTCAATTCCTATCAACCAGAGAGCATTAATGCATTTACTATAGAAATGCTGCACAACCTGAATTTCAAAGAAAAGGAAAAGCCATTACTCCCTGGCTAAGCTTTCATCCAGGTGGAGAGCTGCCTGCTGCTCTTCAGCCTGCCCATTGCTGATAAACTGCAGGAAGGAGCCTACCCTTCCCACTTGTGATGTCAGCACAAAATAACATCTGGCGGGACTGTGTAGATTTTATTTTAGTTTAGTTTACTATAGGAGAAAGCACATTTTGTTACATATTTGTTTTGTAAATTCCATTTCCATTTTAATTAGAAGGCAAGTTCCTGCAATTTTCATCATAATTACCATAATCTGCTTACAGTCACTATGATGAATAGAGTCAGGAGGAGCAGCTGGGTGTATCCTGCTTGGAAATCTTTAAACAAATAAGTACTGGAAATAGTTCTACAATCACTCTTTTTGAGGCAATATCCATGTGCAGGAGTTACTTGATGGACTGTGTGTAATACGATCCACGTAGCAGGGAAGAAACAACTTAAAATGTGTCTCTGGATGTGTAACAATGGTCATAAGCAGAACTCATTTTTCTGGTTTTGTTTTTTTTTTTTTTTATGGAGGAGATCATATTGAGGATGTTTCTGTTTTCTTGGGAAATGCCTTATATGAGTAGACACATATTATGGATTCATTCACTATTGAATTTTATGCCTGTGTAACTCAATTGAGTCCAGAGTCAGAGCAATACAGCAGTAAAGCAGACTCCATTACTCTTAGTTACTTATAGGGAGTCACAAACTAAATTCAAAATTCACTGTGATATAACCAGGAATGTGTGTGGGAGAGTGCTTTAAAGGGGCTCTTTGGCGAGAGCCATCAATCTTTCTGATTGCACTCACTTCTGCTCCACAAGGCACTCTGCAACCAAAATAAAGATCCGATGTGCTTTCACAGGGCATCCTCATCTCCCTAGAAAAAAAAAGTTGCAGCAGAAGAAGTAGGAGAATTCAACACTTTCTCTCACCTGTACTAACTTCAGTCTTCATCAACACCATACAGCTCAGCTGCAGAACTGACCTGGAGAAAATTAGTGTAACGAAACTCGAGGCTAAGACTGGGGAAGTGAAGAGTGATTTTATTTCACGAAGTCTCTAGGCAGGTTAATTTTAGCCACTCAGTTTCATTCTCTCACAGCCTCTTTTCACTCATGCTTTCATGTCCACAAACTTACCAGCCCCCAGATGCATGTACCCAAGTGGTTAGGCCATGATCAGATTTGTGCAACATAGAGGACAAAAGTCTGCCTGTGAGGCTTCATGTCTTCTCAGTTTCCCCTGACCGATCACGACAAGATAGTTCTCTTTTGTATTCTGTAGGAGTTACAGCTGTTACAGGGAGGCCCTTTACTTCAGACTCCGAGAATCTTAGGCAGGGTTGCTTCTTGTTTGTCTGACCTCATTTGAAATATGCTTTTGAAATTTATATGCCTTTGAAATTTATGTGCCTTTATGGTTATCCACTGTTTTCCCACCGGGTTGACAAGAAAGAAATATTATATGTGATGTGATGTAACCTTGCTGCCCCTGTCTTGTGGTCAGAAAGCTGGGTCTTTCCCTAACAAAGCATCTCTGCTGAGCTCTTGGCACAGTGCAAGCCTTCATGGAGTGAATAAACATCACATTCCTCAACTTGATTGATGTGGAACAATCACTGCCAACACAGGTCAGTCTTAACGCTCACAGCAACCACAATACTTATTTAAAGCCTCTTCAAGTATAGCTTCCCCTTAAAAAAAAAAGGGGGGGAGGGGGGGAAGTCTTCCCAGTAGCTCTCAATTGTAAATAGGTTTGGGTCCTTGATTCGTAGTGGACATCAATTTTTAAAAAAATGTGTTTTTCACTAGTGTTACAGATGTATACACTCAGAGGCAAAGAGCTTGTCAAAAGGTTTTACTAAAGTTATTTCAGACAAATTTTTATAAGATTTGAGCAAATATTTAATACTGAAGACAAACTAAATCTAAAGTGTTACTTATGACTCTCTAATAAATGGTCAACTGGTCACTTCCACTACCGATATTTCTGGCTGTAAATTACTTCATGAATGTCTTTAAATTTTCTGGTGATATTTGTTTCATGTTAGTTGCCATTTGCAAATTTAAGAAATTTTGATTTTTAATTATGTAGCAGCATGATTGTCACAGCCTCCTACTAAAAAAAATAAAGAAAACACGTTAAATTACTCTGGTTAGCATTCACATAATATTTTCACTGCAATCACCATTTGAACAGTTGCAATTTGTTTGGAAACTTCTTTGTGAATATGTACCCAAGCAGCTAGTTCTGAAGTTCACCTCATGGAAAGTGATTGTTAAATTGAATAAAAGCTGCAAGATTTTGATCAGGATTCCTTATTTCAGAAACATGAAATGTCCAAAACTTAGCTGTTACTGGACTAGCTAAATTAAAACAGTCAGGTTTGCAGTTTTCTTACTACTTAAACTGAAAGCAAGGTCTCATGGTTGTTGATAAGGGAATTGTCTGCTATCAACACAATTAGAAAGACAAATGTGCTTTGGATTAAATAGAGGCAAACCTTCCTATAAACCATATACAAATCATTTCAGATCAGTTATTGCCTTCTGTCCCATAGCTTTGATAAAGGTGTAAAGCTGGCATTAAGTGTTGGAGGGAAGATAACAAGCTCCACTCTCTGTGAAAAACATCCCCAGACACACAGGAAGGACAGTTTTGATCATTTCATGTGATAAATAAGATCCTACCCTGCATTTAAAAAGTACATCTGGGTATTGTGTGTCCCAAACCTAGAGATTAATTAGTTTGATGATGAGATCTATCTTGTGCACTACCTTTGACCTTGTGATGGATAGAGAGTGATACAGACTTTACTATCAGGAGAAACTAAGATATTAACGATGTTGTTCTATGAACATTTCTATATATGAGGGACGAAATAAATATAATATACATTCCTTTAAGAAATGTAGATAAATATAAAACCACACATTTTTCAGATACTCTGAAGACATGTTTGTCTGCTGCCGTAACACAGTGGAAAATTAAAATTAAGCACCACTCTGGTTTTGGCTGTATCCAGAGAAGAGATCAAGCATATACTTGAGTATGTACCTCAACTATGAGGTGCCAATGGCTCTTGAGATTCTGCATCACTGAGGAAAGAAAGGCCTGACCTTGCCACAAGCTATGAGTTTCTTGGAAAACAGTGTGGGTAAATTCTATAATAAAAGAGACAGAAGAATATCTGCCAAGTGTTCAGTGTTGCTCCTTCCCTACAACGTATCATTTGCTTTCCTTACAGCTTAAACTTCAGTCAATTTGCTACTGTCTAAGACCCTGACTTAACTAGAAAGTGGAAAACATTACCCACACCATCTGGGTTTATTATGAAAGAACCAGAAGTCAGTAATTTAAAAATGCCTAAGTCTCAGCCTTCTAAGCACTCCATCATCTGTACCTTTTCCAGTCTTACCTTAATGAGGTTATATTTTTTTCTCCATGAAAACCACTTATATTCTGCAGACTGATGGTATTCTACCACTAATTTCTTTTCCCACATGCACACACCCTGGGGCATCATGTGAACATCAAGCAAAAGTGACAGCAAGTACAAGCCTGTGGGAACCCACATAGGTCTCTGATCTACCAATGATGGAAAATTTTCTGACTGCTTCTCAGAAAATAGGCTAATTTGTTGAAAACAATTTTTCCCCGGAACTCTCACTGAACTATGTGCAGAGTTTGGCTGGAAAACTGTCAGTGCTTTTGACAGTGCGTTGTCTCACAGATGCTGGTTGGCCTGGCTTTGCCTGCTTCCAGGAAAATTTCACCATATGCCATGGCCTTGTGTTGGAAATCACAAGTTTTCACTGTTTTCATGGTAAAACTTCGCCCTGTTACAGCCCACAAACTTTACAGAGATCTTTAAATAGGATTCTGATAAATTCACAGAGGATTGGAATGAAAGGCCACAAAAAAACCCTTACGTTGAAAAGCTCTAGTTTCTTAAATCAGTTTCCCCAGAGTGCATTTACAGTAACTGTCACCAAAGATAGCTCATTGCTGGTGAGCCTCAAATGAGCACTTCAAGTCCATGAGACAGAAGGTGCATAAGCAATCACATTAATGCTATCTAACCAAGCTAAATAGCATAAGACAACTTTAATTTGCATGCTGACAAGAGCCAAATTGAAGGCTTCACCTGTAGCAAAAATAGACCAAATGTTGATCATTGCTTTTTCTCTTCTGAAATTGGCATCTGCCAAATACACCATAAAAATTCTGATCACCTAAAGAAAAACATATTCCAGAGCTAAATGTCATCATTACTTTGAATTACTTTGAATTTGAAAGCAATATTTGGTACCCTGTAACAAAACAGTGACCTTTTCACAGTTATCTGCAAGAAGCAGTAATAGTATTGATAAAATATGATACATTTTTGCAATATCACAGACTTTCACACACTTGGAAAAAAAAAACCCTGATAACAGATGGATTGTTTTTTGACATTAAAATATGCATTTTTGCACATGTGGCAGTGAATGAGAAAAGTGTTAGTTTAATAAATAACAGTGCTCATGGGTACTTCCATTTGGCTTCTTTTC
This sequence comes from Tapera naevia, assembly GCA_033556795.1. Lineage (NCBI taxonomy): Eukaryota > Metazoa > Chordata > Aves > Cuculiformes > Neomorphidae > Tapera > Tapera naevia. Next base: position 19,697,645 of record JAUMJJ010000059.1, read on the forward strand.
CTTCAAATATTCTGGCTTTATAATATTAACACAAAATAGAAATGGCTGGTAGTTTTCACTCTGTACATTCCTGCTTATAAAGTTCTCTTATATAACGTGTCAGTATGTTCAGATGCACAATATAACACCACTGACATTGACTGAAGTAACATTACTATATACATATGATTAATGCAACTCCTTCAAGGAGCTCTAAAAAAATGCCCATGAGCTGAAGTCCTTGAGCTCTGCAAGCTCAAGCAGTAACATCACTTCTTTTCCAGAAAGTAATATTTCTCCTTGGCTCCAAGTCCTTTACCTTCTGACAAATCTGCTTGCAGTTGAAAATGTTGAAGGATATTTTTTAAAGGAATGGGGTTTTTTGGGGGAGGGACACAGTTGATGGAAAAAATATGACTCCTCAAAATCAAAGCTTTCACAGGAATATGTCTGTTTGAATAGAAGTTCCCTCTGTGAAATATTTCTCCACATCAGAGTGGAATTTCCCACAGAAATCAAAGAAATATAGCTCTCTACATGCTGATTTGGCACTCTCTTGCCCCAGGATGTGTATCACAGCTGGTTTATTTAATCTACTGGAATCTCCTTGTCTATTTTTACTATTTTCCCAGAGAAAAAAAAAGGATCTCATTGTTTCACCCTGAAATTTCAGCTTTGCATGCAGTACCTTACTCCAGTTAATAAATCATCAGAAAAATTATTAGTGAACTAGCTGCTACTGGTTTCTATACAGCCTGTTTCCTTTCACATTTTTGACTTGTTCTTAGTTTAATCGCAATACCATCTCTTTTGTATTCTTTGACCAAGGTTTATGAATACCCTGAACCTCATTTCTCATTTCTCATTGAGATCAGTGCTATAGACACAGCCATTTCAGGCAACAATGGACTCCACAGTGCCTAGGGAGAAAAATCAGATAATATATAAGAACATTTTCCATGTCATTTTTCTAATTTGCATAAATTCTTTGCTGAATGCAATAATGGTAGGCATTACTGTGACTTAGTTAAAATAATTCCATTAATTTGGAGCAATTGTGCTGTTATATGATTTTGTGTTGCATAATCAAAGAGCTTTGTACTGAAATCACCCACTTGGTTTTAGTATGATGAGCCCCACAGCAAAACAGAAACTGAAGCGCAGCCTCCCACTTCCCTCCCCCTTCCAGAAGAAAAACGTTAAAGAGAATTAGAAGTGCCCAACAAAGAATTCCTGTCTAGAAAGCAGAGAAAGACTGTATGACAATTTACAATTCAATTGGGTTTTATTGCATGGTTTCAGCTTTCAGTTGACAGTTAATTCGTTTATAAACTCACATGGGGTGCTTCTTGTTATGCATTCCAGAATTTAGGTGTGATGGAAATAGAAAACCTACTGTGGCATAAGTAGAAACCACATAGAGAGAAACATGTGTAAAGCAAACCTTACATAGAGGTAATCATGTGATGATACAGATGAAACAGAAGCATTCAGTGAAAAGCCACAAGCCTAACATGATATTTCAGCAGTTAATAAAGCATAAATAGGTGCAAAAGAGTGGAGACTCAAGATGATAAGCACTGGCTGTTTGAGTTAGAACTGTAGCATTTGTCTAACTTTGTTAGTTCATGAGTTGTACCGCTTGTAATCAGTTTGATTTCACCCAAAATCTAGACATATACACCCCTAACCCACAATTTAGCTCTTTGAAACATCTATAGATAATATAAATACCTCACCTGTTTCTTCTGGGAATCTATATCTAAATGGAAGCTAACATAGGCAGGAAAGATTCATTTTGCATCTGGAAAGATTTTAAGCACCACTCAAGTAGCCTCATAAAGAAATATATTCAAATTTTTCTACATCAGGCTCACAGTATGTGAGCAGAGAGTAGATTAATGAAGATTCATGCAGCAAAATCAAATGTATGCATTGAGAACTTCCTGTAATCAAATATTAGAAGTTATAGCTTAATTTCTTTTCCTCTTCAGCAGCAGTGAGACAGAAAGAGCAGGCAATTACCATACCATTTTCTAACTGTTGCATATAGCCACGGCTGAGCCCTCACATACACAGCATTAATCTCCTTATTAAATTTAGTGAAGACTGATAAGGGAAAATAAGCTTCCACAAGGAAAAAAATGTTGCTTTTGTGTAAAGTTAGCTATAATAAACTATCACAAAATGCCGTTCCAGTGGAAAAAGCCATATACAACAAATTACTATAATATGAAAGGATGAAAGTTATCTCTTTCTAAGTAAATCAGAGAAATGAATGAAATTATAGTTTGAACTCTTAATTTAAACAAGATTATTAGTAATATAAACGGTATGAAACTGCTGGATAATCTCAGCTAAGTGAAATCAAATGGTAGATGACTAGAGAAAAAAAAACATTAACTGAGATTTAAAGAAACTCTTACAGATATATTTTATACCACATCAGAATATTACAAGGTTCAAATTCTGAAATTTAGAGAGACTAAAGAATAATAAAAAGAGATAATTTTTTTCTGTGGCTATACTTAAGTTGTTGTTTTCAGAAAAAATATCAGTTGCATATCAACCATCGTGTAAAACACACATCAGAAACATTCAGCCAGCTGCTAGAACTTGCCCCTGCAAAGAAATGTGTCAACTAATGGGGAGTCTGGAAGCTGTGCAAGTCCTCTCAGGTAACACTGAGTCAGTCCTATCCCATCACTGTGTCGTAATATGTAAGAATTTATACTTATATATATGAATAGACATATAATTAGTAGAATATATCAATATATTAACATATATGTTTACGTAATAATATGAAGATGTAATATATACATTTATATGTATACATATATACTAATGTATATAGAATAGAATCACAGAATCATTGGGTTGGAAAAGACCTATAAGATCATCGAGTCCAACCGTTAACTTAGGATTGCCAGGTCAAGAGTAAACCCTGTCCCTAAGCACCACATCTACACGTCTTTTAAGTATCTCCAGGTATGGTGACTGAATCACTTTCCTGTGAAGCCTGTTCCACTCTTTGACAACCCTTTTGCTGAACCAATATTTCCTAATATCCATTCTAAAACTCTCCTGGTGCATCTTGAGGTCAGTTCCTCCCATCCTATCACTTGTTACTTGGGATAAAAGACCAACACCTACCTCGCTACAACCTCCTTTCCACTCTGCCTTCTTTTCTCCAGATTAAAGATCTCTAGACTCCTCAGCCACTCCTTTTAAGATTTGTGCTCCAGACCCTTTACCAGCTTCATCGGCCTTCTTTGCACAAGCTCTGTCACCTCAGTGTCTTTCTTGTAGTGAGGAGCCCAAAACTGAACCCAGTATTCGAGGCAATATATGGAACCACTGATATTTGGTGCAAAATTTACCATCTGTACATGATGTTGCTTTAGCAGGGATATTGAACTAGATGATCTCGAGGGGTTCCTTCCAACCCCTGTCATTCTGTGATTCTGTGAAAATCTACCGGTATAAATTCATTTACATGCATTTTTAAGCTCATCTAAGTCTGTTATCCCAGTATCTATTGTGTTATGCTTGTGATAAAAGCTATACTCAGAGGCAAATGGGAGAAACTGTTTCCTGTTTGTCAATTAACCCTCAGAGAACCAAATATTCGCAAGTGTATCTATATGTGTTATTTATCACGATATTTTGACGCACAACAAGGTGCTTGGAGTACATATGCAGGATTTCAAGAAAGCACCGATGTCACAGCCTATCCTGATGTGAATATGCTAGACATTGGACGAGTAGAAGGAAACACAAAATGGATGTCAGTTCTGGATCACAATCAGAAAAAAAATAGAGAACAGAAGCTATTCTAAGTATGAAATAAGAAAGGAAAGACATGAGAACAATAGACATGCTAAAACCAGAAAGACAAATTCTAAAAAAGTATTAGAAAAAAAGATCACAAGAAGTATCTGATGACAGGTAAATGTGGTCATTGAGACAATGCTGGAACAAAGAAGTCCTGCTGACCAAATAAGCATAGAGGCAGAAGCTTATTGTTTGTAATAAGTAAATTCATGATGCAAGGTACATAAATACCAGATTAAAGGTAGTTTTAAAGTAAACAGATAGTAAAAGAATACATACTCTCAGAAGATGCTAAAGCTACATTGATCTAAAGCAAGCGAGCTGATAGTTAATGTCTTGTTATTCATTAACTTTTCAAAGCCAGTTGTTTCAGGGTCTACAATGCAAAGGTAAAGAATTTTTATGGAGATCTGGACAAGTTTATTGCAATTGTAAACACTATGTACAAATTCCCTGCGGTGCTTTATGAACTACTGGAAAAAAAAAAAAGATGGTCAAGTCAAGGACAGACCATCAATTTTTATCCTGCTTTTAAATCAGACACAGCGAATATGTAGGACCTTGTGCTTGACCCTCTTGAACTTCAGAAGGTTCACATAGGTGCACTACCCAAGCCTCTGAATGACATCCTTTCCCTCCAGTGAGTCAACAGTACCACACTCTAGCAAACTTGCTCAGAGTACACTCAATCCCACTGTCTATGTCACTAAAGAAAATATTAAATACTATTGGTGCTAGTACGGATCCTTGAAGAACTTCATTTGTTACTGTTTTCCACTTGGATATTGAGCCATTAACTATAATTCTTTGGAAGCCATCAGCCATCCACTTCCCTATTTATCTAATGGTCCATCCATCAACTCCATCTGTACCCAATTCAGCAACAAGAACATTAGAAGAGACCGTATCAAAGGTAAAAGTAAATGACATAATAGCTCTTCCCTTGTCCTCTGATGCCGACACTGTGTGGTAGAACATCACTAGGTTAGTCAGGCATGGTTTCCCTTGGTGAAACCTTGTTTGCTGTCTCCAATCACTCCTTGAGTTCCATTTCTTCAAGGACGATCTGCTCTCTGATCTCACCAGGCATGGAGGTGAGGTAGGTAGATCTCCAGGGCCCTTCTTTTCACCCTTTTTAAAACTAGGTGTGATTTTTTTTTTCCCTCTTCACTGAGGGCTTGCTTGACAGCCACAGCTTTTCAAATATGATGGAAAATGGCTCGGTAATTAGAACAGCCATTTCCCCAAGGTCCCTGGGATGTATGCTGCTGAGTCCCATTGATTTGTGTATGTTCAGGCTCCTCAGGTTGTCCTGAATCAGGTGACAATCATGCCCACAGAATTGGAGAACTAAGGGCTTTAGTTTTTTTGGGGACTGGGTGAAAGCACTTGTTGACCATGTGTTGGAGACAGCTGGAAGTAGAACAGCTGCAATCAATTTCAATTTTCTACAAATTATATATTTTTAAAAAATCAAAATAATTGTTATCTGCTGCATGATGACAGCTGGGGAATTAGGCAACTATTTGTTACAAAACAGTTTGAATTCAGTTCACCTGTGAACTACAGCCAAGTTAAGAAAGCCAAAGCAAAGGTTTACTTTGCTAAAAGTTAGTGAGGCAATTTTTTGTAAATAAAAAGACTTTTGGAACTAGAAGTTTATGTAACAGTCTAGATAAAGTGTATCATAAATGGATTCAGTTTATTGAGTTTTTAATATATTTTGGAGTAGGAGGTTTATGCATGACAGTAAAGCTGATGGAATAAAAAATGATGAGGGTAAATTTACTGTGTTAATGAACTCAAGTTATACCAGCAGGAATGCTTTCTGTCAGCCTGTGTGCTGACCAGCCCCATTCATGACACATAGGCATTTAGCCTGGTCTTGCAGGAGCTTAAACCTTGTACTGCTACTGTTCCTTTTTTAACATAAAATAGAAAATATTTTTGATTATCTGAAATGATGTCTTACAATTTTATAAGGCTTTTTGGCTTACACTCAAACTAGAGCAAAACATGAAGCAAGTAGAATCAAACTTCAGTGATCACTGTGACCCTTCTACAATCATAGTTTACCCACTGACAGAGGGGCTAGATCTCTGTAAGGACTAGTTGTGATTTTTAAACAACAGATTATCCATCAATTTATTATAAATTGAAATTGTTTAGAAGATCCTGCAACAGGAAAGAGTATCCAGGAGAAACAGAAGTACCAGAAAACTAGCTGCATTTCCAGATTATAAGCATCTAAAAATTTGAGTTTAAGCCCACAAGAGTTAACCCATGGTTGTGCTCTCAGATCTCAATACATCTTTACCATTACAGCTCTCTTAGAGAAAGAGAGACTTCTTCACTAAATGAGTTTAAGGGGGAAGAGGGTATATGATGTTTGTCACAGGTAGTCAATAAAAGTAAGGCACTAATTTATAAAATTCTTCATAGAATTTGGACACTAAAATGTACTGTATGGGTTCAGAAGAACATACAATAGCACATGCAAATTAATGGGAATATGTAATCATTTATCCAAATCGTGCCAACAGCTCTTAGTATCACATGGAATATTATTAGTTAGAGAGAAAAAATTAGGAATGCACAGAAGAACTGAAAGTTTGGGAGATACATGCTGCATTGGACAGGAAGAGTATCAGTCTGGAGGGAGGAATTAGTTTTGGTTCTGGCATGGGCCACAGGCAGTGCTGAGGTGTACATGGGCTCCCTAAATGCTGTTCCCTACTGCCGCTGCTGGACTCGTAAAACTGGGCTAGACAGACCATTGTTCTGACCCAGTAAGATTTTCCTCCTGTTCTTACAACTGATTAATTTTTCATTACTGACTTTAACATGAAGTTTGGAAAAGTGCTAAGGAAATCTGCCAATGAAACACAGCTGTCTGCCAATGCAGAGTAAGAATGGACTAATAAACAAGAAAGGTCTGAGTAACCTCAAGGATGACAGCAACAGAAGCGTCGTCAAACTTATTAACACAAGAATGAAAACTCATTAATATTTTGCTAAGGATTTTTTCTTTAAACAATAGCTCGATACTGGACAATGACAAAATACTATAAAGACTCAAAAGGATGCAGCCACGAGAATATAGATTCTATTATAGCAGAAGCATCTTCAATGGAAGTGGGAACATACTAATGCCATTTTAGTTGTACTTCTCAGGAATATTTTTTGACATTTCAGACACTTACATTCAACAAAGACTGCCCCTCATTATGCTTGTTTCAAGGAAGGGTTATTACAGTGCTCAGAGGAACAGCACACTCATCTTATGGGAGAAGGCCAAAATTATTTCTAAATTGCAGTCACAGAAGATGATACAGTACTGTGTAGGAATACCAGCTTTAACCTAGTAATCTTGGGCATTGTCAACAGTCCAATTGCAACAATAAATAGTTTGGTGTGGGCTAAATTACTGTCAAGACTGCTACCCACACTCAAGCTATATAATTAAAAGCTCCTCATATATCTCTGCTCTTCATGCTAGTCACAATAGCAGCAAAAAGAAGAATAGACATCAGTTTTTCTATAACGGTGTCGTTTATAGTGACAACCTTAATCATCTTAGTTTGTTAGCTTCATAAAAAAGCAAATAAAAATAAAACTGGGAGGAGATAAGATTGCTCTCGAGAAATACAAGGCAAGCATGAGGAGGAAAGCTTGTCACTAGGAGCTATTGAATTTACTAGATTATCCCAGAAAAACAAATAGATATTAAATGTCCACGAAAATGTTTAGTAAAAGATTCTAATTAGCACCAGTCAGAAGCCAGAAGAGCCTTTCGATCAGAACAGTGGGTCTAAAGCCTAACTATTTTTAATATAGAGCTTGATTAGATTAAGAATGGGATTTGATGTCGAGATTGCTTGTAGTGACTATAATCAATAGTTTCATGTAGTCTTATGACTGAAAATATGTAATTGCTTTACTACGTAATATTCTGTCTTTCTTTAAATTATAAGTGATCTCTCTTTTACATCAGAGGTGAAATGAGCTCAGTCCCTCTGTGCTAGTCCGTTCTTTCATGATCTCAAACTGATGAATTCACATGATCAAGATATTGGATGCCTACACAATAATCCATTTTCTCTTCAAAACTTTGTAAATTACATGGTACAAGTGAAAATATCCAACAATTGCAACTTCATCTCTCACTCAAATTCAAAGGATTAAAAGAGTACAGATTTGTATCATTTCTCTTCTAGTCTGTGTATAAACATTTCATTTAAAAATATTCTACTCTTCGAAAGAAGAAAAAAAAAAATTCTTATATTTACTGCAAATTCTGATATCTTGTTAGGCTCAGTATTTCTCTAGATACCATTGTGACCTTATTGTAGTAATAATATCATTTATCAAGAAACAGAGAACTATTGAGTCTCTCTTAATGTGGGAAAGCAGCTGCAGGACACAGAGGTATGGAAGACAGGTCTTACGTTTAAAGTGCACTTTTTAAAAATTTGTTTATATAGCAGTGTTCATACTTCTGGAGAAAATTAAATTGTTTGTTCTCTACTACAAGAAAACTTCAGAAGGAAATTTTTGAATTAAAAACAAATTTACTTTTTTTATTTAAAGATCCACCATCTGTCATTTGATAGTTTTTCCTGCTACAGCATCTACAAGATGAAGGACTTAAAGTTCTTTCAAACCAGCAAGAGATTGCTGCTCAGAGCAGTGGAATGGTGGAGGGAACAATGCAATCCTTGGAGCATATCACAGGGAAGAGATCAATACAGTCAATAAACTAACTAGATAAAACTGAAATAAATGTCAAAGTGCCAGCTTCGAGGTAAGGGAAGAATACACATAAATGAGTGAATATACACACAACATTTCCTTCTTGCATATGAGTTTGTGACTCAGTCACTGCCTAGCACAATGTCAGTGTACTACCCCTATCCCCAACACCACCCAAAAAAAAAAACATCACTAAAACCCAAACTGAATTAAAAAGGAAATCCAAGAGGTTTTCAGGAGGGAGAAATGCGGTGGAGTCAGTTTCTGGTTTCAAACCAGAAGCAAGGCCACAAAACCAAAAAAAAAAATAGGGCCACAAGGACTGAGATCTCTTTCTGAGAGGAAATTAGGTTTCATTTGAAAAGTCTGCCATCTGTGCTATTTTGGATTTTTTTACATGGATTATGTTTGTGAGATATAGTCATCCGTACCGTAACAGAGGGTTATGTTCTCATCTACAGCTAAGCTCCTTTGTACTACTTAAAGAACCTTTCCAGTTCACTTTAAGATCTCTATGTTGCTATAAATGTGCAAACACGTTTACCTGAAACTAGATGCAAATAAAATTTAGCTTATAAGCAGAGAACAGGGCTATGTGGGAGAAACTGAGGCGTGGGAACTGAAGGAATGATAACTAAGAAAGAGCAAGAGAGCTAAAGCCAAAAGTTGTTGACTCTGGGACTGCTGAATGAAGAACTTCAAAATTATTGCATTTTTTTGTTGTTTTGTTTTGTTTTGTTTTATTTGAAAAGAAATACACAGAGTTGTAATATTTGTTTAATTTTCTGGTCTCTGTGGAATGTGAACAAACATGTTCATTGCTGGATTCTAGAGACCCTAAAAATAAACTTGAGAAAAAATCATTAGTTGAGCTGGGAGAGAATAATAGACTGGGAGTTTGGCCTTTGGGACTCATTAGTCACTGCTTCTGTATCAAACATCTAGGGAACAGGAAAGTATCTTTGGATGACATTTCACAAACTAATTTCATCTTTAGGATGTGCATTTCATCCCGCTGAGTAAATATTATTTGTAGCCAAGTAAGTAAGCTGTTACATTAACTATAGTAAATTTGCTGATTTTGAGCAGTTTGAGCAGCAAAAGTCTGTATCAAGAGCAAGAATTAATAGGCATGTGTCTTTTATAAAGTTCCACAAAGTTTAGTCTCCTCCTACTTGACAATAGTACTTAGTTTGAAGCTAGAATCTGCAAAGGCAAGGAAATTCTAGCCTTGGGTTGCTGTGACAACCTTAGCACAGCTTCTGTGAACAACCTTAAATTGTATCTAAGTATACAACACAACTGCAACTCCCAGCCAGACTTTAAGGTAAGGGGAAGAAAAAGGAGTATTAAAGAAGGGTGATTTTTTACAGGTTTTATTGTCTTTGCTAAGAAAATCTAGTAGATTTTTGAACAACAAATACAGAATTTAATTTGTGTTGTTTTGGGTTAATTGGGGGGGTTTTGGTATTATAAGTTCAAGTCTTCATTATCCTGGAAGGTTATCTCTATATTTAACCATTAATTTATTGAACTGATAAGCTATGCAGTTTTTCCTGAAATATCAACTTCGTTAGACCACAACTATGCTCCATTTTATTCAAAATAACTGTATTAGGAAACTAAAGCCCATTGAGGAAAAGAAGTGGAGCTGAGAAGAAAAATCAAGTCCAAATTTAACTGAGATACTTGTGCAGATCAAGAAGACGGAAAATATTTCTGAGGTATCCCTGTTTCATAGTTTAGACTTAACCAGTGTTGACTTGGGAAGGCGAATTACAAGAACCCATTTGATTAAAATAACTGCCTCCCTCGTAGCCACATAGCTTCCAAAAAATTCAAGAAACTTGAGGGCGTGTTTTTTCATCATTATAATTATTATTTGAATTCCAAAGCCAGAAAAATCAGAAGAAAAGACACATCTAATCTATATTCACTGACTGTTATTTTTTCTTGAAGGATTAATACACCTAAACATCTGAGATTCCATCAGCACGTCAGACAAAATCCTAACAGACATACTTATTAGCAGTAATACTAGCAATTCCGCAAGACATAAGCAACAGAAGCAATTGAGTCTGTGCATTGGGAAGAAGCAAAACCAGGAAGAGATATTCTTCATAAATATTCATAAAACATATTTCTTAATAAATCACTCTTCAGAATAACTTTGGTATTTGGAAATTCTGTTCTTCAGAGAAACTAAACATGCAGACTTAACCTTGAGAGGATGAGGGTCTCATTAATTGATACTATGAATGCAGTTAGTCCTTTTTTTTCCCCATTGACATTACTTGTTTCCATTAAACCAGAAGGAAAAATATTGCAAGAATCCTCTCAAATGTCCTAAACAGATCTACTTCCCATGTTTTCATGGTTCTACTTTGAATCTCACTGCCCCTTCACACACAGCACACATCACAGAAATGCACTTCTGACTATAAGGGCTAAACAGTGAGATCATCATGAAAAGAGATCATTTAAAATAAAAAACTTACATTACACATTTGGACCAGAAACCTAAGCCTAAAATGCATTCATCTGACTAGGGAATGGAAAAATTACCATTCATCTTGTCTCTAATAAAACCAGTTAATCCACAACAAGATTCCTTACTCTTCTTCATATTGGTTTATTTAATTTCATATGGACTAAATGAATACAGAGGTAGAATCATGAAAATGCTTGAGTCCAGAAATGCTCACATATTGCTGTTGTACAATAATGTGGGATTTCTGATGTACTCCTGGATAAATAAGCTGTATTAAAAGGACTAAATGAATTAGCTTTGCTTATGAGAAACTCTGTCACGTATTTCATATAAAAGTGCATATATAGTACTAGATTCATTTTGCAAGCCTATGATCTCCAGAAATCTGTACTGTAGTCTTTCATTTTCCTGATGGAAATTTCCTGTAATAATAGGGACTATGGATTTGTAGAAGCATTGTCATGATAATAAGCTCTATTTCAATGAACAGCAGTTTTGTTCAGCTAAAAAAATGTTCTGAAAAAAAAATAGCTGGTATATTCTGGAACTATTTTCCAAATTAAAAAAAAAAAAAAAGGAACTCCAAAGAAAGTACTTTCAAGTTCCAATGTCACAGAGAGCTTAAGGCAAAATTTTTAAGAGGACTCTTAAGAACATTTTTAGAAACAGGCATTTTAATAAAAGTAAAATGTATTCTTTCTTTACAAAAGGTATACATCAAAGTTCAAAATTTTTGTGGAAGAAAGTCCAACCTGAGAGGACAATTAAAGTTGCTCAGTTTCATAGGATCCTGAGATATTCCATCAGACAGCTGTTAACGACCTGACCATGGACCAGAGATAATTCTTTTTCTCCATCGTTTTCTGAAGAATAGGTATTAAACACTCTCTTCTTCTGTTTTTCCTCAAAGCTTCTGTGCTGGCTGCAGATATCTGAAAAGGGAGTCAGAAAGGAAGAAGCTGGGATATGAGCTACTCCTGGTTTTAGCTCGTTGTGTTATAAATAGTGTCCAGAAGCTGGTGTTCTGTTGGTGTTAGAAGTAAAGGAACATCGCTCCATCTCCTGCACTGTTTAAATAATGTTTTTATCTCAATAATTCACAGATGATCTGTTAAAATTGAGGGAGTATTACCTTATTGGAGTACCCTGCCTTCAAAGAGCAGGTCTATGTAGGTTCTCAGTTCAGCCTAGTCACTCTCCTGTCTTAAAAGCATGGTTGACATAATTATTCAGTACTATCAGTCAGTGACAGCAGGAAAAAGCAGCTCACACAGTTGCTGACCGAGGGCTGAGGTGAGGCTCTGATAACCTCTAGATTATTAGTGTCAAACTGAGACCACCTGCCCTATTGACAGTGCAAAAACATCGCAAAACAAAAACAATCCAGCAAACTGACAGGAAGGTGGCTTGCTGTAAGTGTCTACTTATTCAGCCTATATTTTCTCTGGCTAATATGTCATATATGGTCTTGATCAAAAGCAAGCAATGTACCATTTGCTTAGTAGAACTGTTGCCCAACATATTTTTTTGTGATTTGTGCTGTGTGATATATAAAATAAAGATTTCAGCAGGACTAGAGAAGTTATCATCCCCTTATACTCGGCGCTAGTCACGCCGCACCTTGAGTACTGCATCCAGTTCTGGGCCCCTCAGTTTAAGAGAGATGTTGAGATGCTGGAGTTTGTCCAGAGGAGAGCAATGAAGATGGTGAAGGGGCTGGAGCACAACTCCTATGAAGAGCAACTGTCGGAGCTGGGGTTGTTTAGCCTGGAGAAGAGGAGGCTCATGGGAAACCTTATTGCTCTTTATAAATACCTAAAAGGAGGTTGTAGGCAGGCAGAGGTTGGTCTCTTCTCTCAGGCGACTAGTGACAGAACAAGAGGACATGGTCTCAAGCTTCATCAGGGGAGGTTTAGGCTTGATATTAGGAAAAAATTTTTCACCAAAAGGGTGATTGGCCATTGGAATGCGCTGCCCAGGGAGGTGGTGGAGTCATCGTCCCAGGTCCCAGGAGGTGTTTAAAAACAGATTGGATGAGGCGCTTAGTGCCATGGTTTAAATGACAAGTGGGTGTTAGTGTTGGGTCATAGGTTGGACTACATGATCTTAGAGGTCTTTTCCAACCTTGTGATACTGTTATACTGTGATAATGTGATTTTACACTTTTTATGATGCTATCTGAAACTAGAGGAATTGGCTAAAGTTGAAATGCAAAGGACATTCTACCAAGACGATGAGTCTGAGGAAGAAGTGCTTACTCCAGAAAATGTTATAAATACAAGAAGAAACAAAACACTATCTCTTCACCCCAAGCAAGATGAAAGATGAGACAATCTGAAGTCTGCATTCAGAAAATAAGGGCTGCTGTTTGCATTGACATACCTTTAATGATAAGACAAGCACTGAGGATCTTAGCTAAGCTATTCTGAGTATTAGAAAGGTACTTACTCAAATATTCACGGTAGACACACTCATATGCTGTTCTTGAGACCCCATTTACAATCCTATAACTGAAGCCTTATAAAAGATCTTGCTTAAATAGGACTTCCCCTTGTTTATCTCCTTCTGGAGTTATAAAAGATTTCACATGAAACACAGAAAGATGATTTCATCGTTTTGTAACCGTGTCTGGGTAAAGTTGTATAAGCAGCAGCAAACATCACCCAAAGATGCAGGGACCTCTCACGTGCTGGATGTACAGCAGATCTGGAGCATGCTGTACATTCCAAGGGAGCTGAAAAGTAGCTGAGGCTTTTCTTGGGAGAAAACACTTGCTGGCTGAAAGAGGAAAAGGTATAACTTCAGGTCACAGAATTTATTATTCTTTACTTCCATTTAATTTTTTTCTACGTATTTTTTCCTTTATTTCTTCTTGATACTATACTCCTTATACATTTATTTGTAAAAGCAAATAAGTAAATCAATAATATGTAAAATAATTCAATTAGCAATATATTACTGTTATTATTTTAAAATTGTCAGTACAGATTTCAAAAGTAATTTCAGAGCAGAAATATAGTAGTCACATATCACTCATGCAGACAGCCCCTATAGTTTCATATGATACAGTGTTCTGTTTGACTACCAAGGTTTTTTTATTGTATCTATGTCCTCTATGGGCTTTGAACTACTATTCATCATTCATTTATCTTTAACAGAAAAGTACCCCTCTAGATCATACACATATGTAAGGTTTAGGTTAATGTATATCTTATCTTTTTTTTTATTGAAAGCACTGGAAACACTATAAATCACAAATAATTTTAAGCCAAAGAGTAGTTCTAATGACTACACTTGGGCTACTCTGATGCAAACACAAGCAGATGACAGGCTTGCAGATCTGGGAGCTGAGCATTTAACTGAGTTAGAGAAATTTAAGACCGTGTAGACCTAATTAAGAACTGTTCAATAAAATATCGTCTAAAAATGCTGATGCATCAAACATGAAATTTCTTTTGTTAGTGCACAAGATTTCTCAGTCTGAGGCAAAGGAAAACTTTCATGTGGAGAGAAGAATATCACTGAAGAGAAGTTTACTCCTGAACAATCAGATCACTTAGCTGGGCCACAACAGATTTATGCTTACATCTCTTTTGCGCCTGATTTAAACTAAGAGGCAACAGCAGGACCGACTGGCTCAGTTGAACTTGCTAGACATTTCATGTACTCATAAACTTACCTGTACTTATTCCTGCACACAACCATTACCCACAAAAACACAGTGGATTCTGGATTGCATATGGTTACTAGTGATTGTGTATATCAATGTTTCCGCTATAATGTATTATAGTTCAAAACTGGTTTCTTTAGCCAGGAAAACAAATGGCACAGAGCAAACCATAACGTAATAATTTGATATGCCTCACCCATCTTATTTCTGTAGTAAAACCTATTTTGACTATGGTGATCCTTCTTTCCTCTCTTGCTCAACGAATGTTCTTACATGCTGTAATTTCCTGAGATTTGAATTTACTCTGAGAAAATAATAAATGATGTCACCCTTTGAACTCTTTTCAGGTAGCACTGTTGCCCTTGTCCTCCTTCCTGAGGAATGTTTCTAGTAGGATACAGCTCCAAATCACACTTTCTTCAACAATAAAGCCAACTGAAATGATCCCTCAACCTGAGCTACATCTTCTTGGAGTTTTCCAGTGTTCTTTCCTGAGCTTACCCTTACTTTGGGGCCACGTCATGAAACAGACCTATGAAAAAATTCCCTTAAAACAAATCCTGACCAAAGAAAGGATCTTCCAATCTGAGACTAGGAGGTTATCATACTCCTTGAACTTCAATGATTTTGTATTTAAAACAAAGAGCTGTGAACTCCACTAGTGCATGATCATTGCAGCCCAGGCTACCTCCAACCTTTACATCACCTATTAGTTCACTTGCATTGGTGATCAACCGGTCCAAAATTTCTTCCCCACTGGTAGAACTGTCTATTACCTGGCTTAAGTAGTTATCCTCAGTGCATTTCAGAGCCTCTTGGATTGCCCACTGTGCTACTTTTCCAGCAAATGTTGAGGTGGATGAAATCCCACAGCAGGACGAGATCCTGCAAGCATGATGTTTCCTGTAGCTGAAGTGAGAAATCTGCGTCAATAGGCTCTCCTTGATCAGGTGCCCTGTAGTAGACACCAATCACAAGGTTCCCTTTCTTTTCTTAGTCTCTGATTCTTATCCATAGTCTTTCAACATGCTTCAGAGACAGCTCTTCATGTTCTCTCCATTTCTTGATGACAATGCCTCCACCCCTCCCTCCCTCCCTCCTTGCCAGTCCCTTTAAACAGCCTGTAGTCATTGATAGCTGCACTCTAGTCATGGGGTTCTTCCCAAGTTTCAGTAATGGTAACTACTAACACTTGTTGCTGCTGTGTCTTCTGCTTTTTTGTCATGGTTACTGATTGAAGGCTGTACACGTTACAATTGCTCCACACTTTCTGATAATGCCTACCCAAACTCTACTGTTCTTACCAAAAGTATGTTTTTCTTACTCTTACACTTAAACATCTCCAGAGCTACAACTTGCAACTTCTGAGCATGAGTATACCTGCTACTACTTGCACCCTTAAAAAAATACCCTGTACAGCTGTCTGTGATAATTCTCAAGAAATCACTTCCCACAAATGAGAACTGTCATAAAGACAGTGTTTCTGGCCCATTCACCTTAACCACCACCTCACAGTTCTTAAATGAAAAAAAAAAAAACCACAGCCAACAACAGAATTACATAAAAAAATATCTTTTGATCCTGAGAGCCGCAGTTATGCTTGCTTTAACAAATTTCCGCTCTTCTTGTTACCAAAAAGAACAGCCTTCCATCTCACTCTGCTCTCTTCCAGAGCTTCTGAGTTTCCCACTTAAGCCGGGGTAATGGTATCCAATCATTGACTAGTTTAAAGGCTGCTTAATATGTGATAAGCATACATTTAATATATTTTTCAGCCTAAATTAGTTTAAAACATTCTCCTCATAAAATTCCCTCATCTCTCTGCTTTAAGATTAGCTTTCTAAACTTTCTGCTGAAGTTGTAGGGTGGCAGAGCAGGGAATTTATGTTTCTTGATATCAGGAGAGAGCTAAACCAAATGAACTAAGTTTTTGCTTCTGCTTAGATTAATCCAAACAAAATTTCTCTTGAAATCCCTGAATGAAAGTGCATTAAGTACAAGATTGAGATGAAATTCAAACTGAAAGCTATGGTCCCTTTCTTTTCCTCAGGCTAATGTATATGTTTTTCAGTCAATAAAATATGAAAGAAATACCAGAAGGTAAGACTAAACTTTTCCCATCTGGCTTTTCTATTAAAAGGTCTCTCCTTTGCTCTTCAGGAATCACAAATTGTTTCTGCATAGGAGGACAAATACAACACTCACAGGGGGTGAGGAAGGGAAAAAAAAGGAGAGGAGGAAAAGTGTCCCCAGGTCAAACCAGACTGAATCTTGTCATAAGGTAATTCTCCAGTAGGTATAGACTGAAGCTAGTGGGTCAGTACCTTCAGTTTCCTAGGAGACATCTGTAATCAAAAGACAGCAAATGTATGTGGTAGGAAATGTACTATCATCTCCATCCTTTTTAAAATTAAAAATTAAGTTAAATTGACTTCTAGTTGTAGCATCTCTGTAGATCCTGGACAGCAAACCTAATTAAGGAGGAGGGCTAATGTTAGTGCCTAAGCCTAAAGGAGAGGTAGAATTTACAATACCTTTTAGTCATTTCTTTTTTTTTTTCTTTTTTTTTTAACCTAAGGAAAACCTTGAACAAAGACATTCACTTCCCCGAAATTATCACTTTCCAAATTCAAGAGAATCATAAGCACCATTTGTTGTTTCCATGAAAGTGGGTTTTTATATATCTTATAAATATTGCAGGATTTCCTTGAATGAAAGAATTGAATAATACAAAAGCAATGAAACTGTTTTGTCCACTCATCAAACAAAGAAAATATTTGGAATGAAAGGACAGTACAATGGAAGAAAGAGAAAGGTGTTTAAATAGCCAGAAAATTGTGACTCTTGATTTTAAGATTGAATGAAGTTTCTGAAAGCACTAAATGAAGGGATAGATTATGCAATACGTGGAGAAGCTTCTAGGAAGTTCACATTTCTGGCTGAAGCCAGGCAGAAGAAGGATATTGAGATAGGAGAAGGTAAGGCTCATGTCCGACTTGCTCATGTAGCTATCTATCTTTTAATTCATAAATAGTTTAGGAAGATGGGGATTATTTACTTCACGGGATTAACCTAGACTAAAAATGATCAAAATCTGGCCCTTAGCCATGCAAGACTGTTTTTTAAAACTGTTCCGGAAAATATTACAAGAAGTAAGTGTTTCCTCAAGAAAACCCCACGATTTCCTGCAGCAGTGGCAGGAGCACTCAGATGCAATATGATAGCAACTGCTGGTCTTTAAACCACTGCATCACATACTGACTAGCTTTGCTCTGAACGGAACAAGACGTGACAGGGCTACAATTAACCAATGGCCTTTTCACGTACTGGGTTTGAACCTGTGGAGAAAACAGCAGGAGTTTTCATCGAAATTATCCAGTACAAACACAGCTTTCTTTTGCCATGGTAGATACAGAGCCTCTATCTTATTAGCTGTAGATGAAGACTGGGAAAACAAATCATGCTGAATTAAAACACTTATATTCTGAGGCAAACAGAAAAAAATAACCTGATGTGTTTATATGCATACAGCTAGCTTGTCTTGGAGTTTGCCAGTGTTTTATTCTTTTTCATGTATCAGTTGCTTTTTTTTTTTCCACTGACTTTCACTGCCTCTGACAAAAGTTTATTAAATCTACAGGAGCAAGTTCATTTTTATATTAATGCATGGGTTTCATTTCACAATAAACTGATGAGTTCTTGTAATTTAGTCAAATGTTTGGGGTTTTTATAAAAAGATGCAACAGACTTGGAAAGTCACATTCTAAAGAAAATAAGTGTTTCTGTATATACTACTGTATCTAGTTATTGAGTAATATTGACTGATGTAGTAATTTTCTTGCAGGGAAGCAGGATACACATCATGCAGAATTTTACTGAGACTTTTGAGGTACTGCTGCCTGTAACAGAAATGCTTTAACAGGTTTGGGTGTGTGTCCAGGCTACCAAGGGTTAATAGAAATCACTAGTTTAGCTGATCATTTTGCTATATTGTTATGATTTTCTGTGCCTCATCACACAAAACTTAGATCTACCCATAGAAAAGGAGCTAACCACAGGAAGGAACTGAGAAGTTTGCCATCCTTTCCTGACCCTAATATTTAAGTTTGGTGCAGCGAATATGATAATTTTACCATAGCTTCAGACAAGGTGACTAGTGTCTCCAAACCATTCATTTAAGTTGTCCTCCCACTCTTACTTGTCCTTGCTCTGCCTGTATGATGCAGAAACAAAAGAACAGAATATGTGAGAGATGATATGCACAGTATCCCGCTGGAACAAAAACATTACTCATCCTCTCTGGAGAGCCTAGGGACTCAGAGGAAGAAGACAGTAGCTTTCATCTCTGTTCAGGACTCATTTGAATTTCTACTTATGTTCTGAGAGGGAAATGATGAGGTAAGTTTTACAAAGACCACCACAAATATATATTAAGAAGAAAACCAAACTTGTACTCCTCCACTGGAGCTGCACTTCTATGTAGCGTGCACGTTTCTGCCCTTTCACAGGGTATTTTGTAAAGAAAACATTATTATATATTTCAGCCCTATGTACGCAGAGCACTTTGTCTCATGGCTAGGTGAAGTGGTGCTTGTTGCCTCAAAGTAATCCCTCTGTTGAAGGGGGTAAAGAACAAAAGGCGTGAGCCTAAAGCTGAGTGATTTATTTTTAGCACTTACACTAAAGATGTGTTCTGATGATGTTGCAGCCATTTAAGAGAGTAGGTCAAATTTATCAATTAGCTTCAGCTCAAAATCTATTTAAGATCCAAAGATTGTCTTTATGGTTAAAGAGTTTAGCTACTTGTTCAATGTTTACAGAGTGTGTCTGCATTTGAGGACCTGGAAACCAGATCTTACAACACATCTCTCATCTCTGAGGAGAGTGATTTAAACAAAGGTAATTCTGTGTCCAGATATTCTCAGTGTCTTCTAGACCTGTTCCGTACTACATGGTGTCTTCTTCACCAACAGAGCAATGGTCCCTTTCTGGCCTGGTGGAGAGTGCAGGTAGGACACAACACCTTCATCTTCAATACAGGGACTTTTACATAGTTACGCCCAGCTGAAAAATACAAGGAGAATAAATGAAATTGGAAACGTCAACCTGACTTCAGATAAAGGTTAATGAAGGGCTGAGTGTCCTTCAGACGGTGAGAGTCCCTGAGGCATGGCTGAGAAGGTTGCAGTCCTTGTCTCTCAGCCTACTGGCCTCACTCAGGACACCTTGGCTATGAGGGATGCAAGTAACCACTGATGCTTTCCTCCAGTACTCTTCAAACAACACAGTAAACACAAACTTTTTTTTCCCCCCAGTCTCTCTCTCTGGACAGAAATCCCAAAGAGATTCAAACATGTGGTTTGAGCCAAATTTCTCATCTTCCCCTCCCCCTGACTTTTCTACTTTGGCTGACAAACTGAGAAAAGCACAAATATTTACTTAGCTTTCGTTTTACGCCCTGCCAGCCATTTCTGCTTGAGCAAGTTCACACAGCAAGATCCAATAACATCAGCACCAAGCTTTGTCACTTAGCCACCAAGCTGAAATGCTTTCTGTTCGCCCAGATAGAATTAGTTCTAAAGATCCTAAAGCAGCAATAGAAAAAAATTTCAAATTTCTCCCTCACTGAAGATATCCTCAAAGGCTTTATAAACATCCTGCTTTGTATGTGAAGTTGAGATATTTGTCTATCCATAAATCTATGATTTACATCTTCAGAAGAAAGCAAAGTTTGACAGAAGAAGGACAAAGAAGAAAACAATTTTACTCAAAGTATCTACAGTTTTGCTGCTTGTTTTCCCTTGCTATGGGTTCAAATATTTGAAGAGAACTATTTAGCTAATCACAACCTGACACTTCTAACAAAACTTATCTCAGATTTTTACAGCAGTTAACAGAGTAAAAGAAAAGAATAATGTGGAAGTTAAGAGAAAAGAAAGGACAAGGGTTTGAGATGTTTACATGCCTAAGCACATGAAAATTTGCAGTAGTAGAAAAAAACACAACCAAAAACCACTGAGAAGTCAGCATCACATGGAGTAAATGAACCATATTCTACACTGACTTGAAACTCAAATGCAAATTTGTTAAAGCAGGATTTTACATAAATTCATAAAGATAAAATTCAAAGATAAATAACACAAAGGTTATTTCAACAGATTCAAACACATTTTAGGGTGTTATGTTCTATAGAAATATCTAACATCACCTATCTTTTTGCAGTGCCTTGATTTTTATGGTTATTTTATTTTTTTCGTAAAACTCTTTAAGATTTCATTCTTCTATCTTCTCTAGGACTGAAGGATGATATAGAGACACCAACGATATTAATAAACCATGGTCGGTCAGCTGAGATTGAGAGGAAAAGTCTTATCTATCAGAATTATTTTTGTAGGTTTCAAATATTTCTCCTATCAGAAAATGGAATAAAATGGTAAAATCTACCAAAAATTTATGACAGAGTCCTTCACCCCAACAACATTCTTTGGATTCAGCAATTTTCTTTCACTGAAATATTATTTTTTGTAATGTTTGGCAAGCTTAGATTTTGTAATGAAAATTCTTTCTGATGCTAAAAAACTTCAAACTTGGAAAATCTCAAAGGAGAACACTTGTCAGTTTTGCATTTTTCTCAAATATATTTTCAAAACATGGCATTCCAAAGTACCTCTGCCACTAACTTTCTCCTGAGATAGGGCTTGGGAAAATACTAAGGGGCGTTTTAACTTATGGAATTTGTGTTATTTTACGCCTGGGTGAGGGCTGTCCTTTTGATCCCTCACAGTTTACCTGTTAACATAGAGAATTTCTATCATTTCTAACCATGCATTTGCACAAGTGCACTGATAAGAAGTCTGAACAATTTCATCTTACCAGAAGAGTGAACAAGGCACAACAAAAAAGTTCCCTGAGGCCATTTAGTATATTCGTTAAAACAGCATAATGAATAATAAAATATAAGAAAAAGTTATCGAAAGAAATACACAGTGAATATTAGCTTTTATCCATTACACAGTGAGAGACCTAAGTCAACAAAGGACTTACTAACAACATAAGGTTCTCAGCAGGAAAAACAATCAAAAGGATTTGCCAGACTGGAGGAAGTGTTACTGCTTTATGATAATTCTTACAAACACAAGGATCTGGTGAATATATTTTCTTGAAAGAAGCATATTCATGGACCTTTTCACCAAGCCTGTTTCTGTGCCTTATAAGCCAGTTAAAATTGAGAAGGGTGAAGCATAAGTATGTAATGGGTAACTTAGAGAGGCATGCATATGTCTATCTTGTAAACCTTGTTCTGAGATTTCAGGACTTACACTCCCTCCAAAATAAAGTTTATGTGGTATGATTATTACAGTTGAAGCCTGTACCCTTTGACTTTATCAGTAGTTGACAGAATTATTGGTTTCAAGGAAAGTTTTTATAGTTTTTAATTCCAGTTGTGAATGAAAACCAGTTATGTCACCGAATAATAGGTATGGTTCAGTTGCAAAAATGAGACAGTGTACCAGACACTTGGGTTGAATAATTCAGAACTGCCCATGACTCACCATATGAGCCAGGATGGGGATATTCCTCCTCCCTTCACACTGATGTTTGGGGTGAAGGCTTTCAGTTTGCCCATCAGAGGAGCTCAAATGGCTCAAACTACCTACCTGGGTATGGGCAGCAGGAGTTCTGGGTGGATGTAACCCCTTGCACCAGCTTTGTTTTTAAATGTTTTATTCAAAAGCTAGACCTTAATGTTTGTAAAGCAATTTGGAAATGAAGATTACCAAGGATAACCCTGACAATTCTTTGAATGCTCCACTGGGATGTTTTAATGTGAAATCTCCAGCTAATATCAGTAGGCAGAGGTTGACTGATTTTCAAAAGAGAAGCAAACCTTCATCCTAGGTTTGTCCAAGTCAAGGGTAAACATTCTCACCCAGATCCTCCACTGCATCAGTAATCTCCTTTAGTACGTCTCCAAAATGACAAGTCTCAAGATCAAAGCTCAGTTTTCAAAGCGCCTGGCTTTCAACCCTCCATCCTTGGTGGAAAGGTCACAGCATTCCAGTCATCTAAAGCCTAAGACAAGTGAATGTCTCAGAGGGGATACACAAAACACTGTGCTGTAGAGGAAGCTACCTAATCAACAGAGAAATCATCCTGAAAAAGAGGAGTTTAGGTATTTCTTTGAGAGTTCATAACTCAGATCCTGTTTCAAAGGTATGCACTTCAGACCTATATGTCACAATGTGATTGATATAACTAATTGGGCTTTCTAAAGCTTACACAAATATTGGTCTAAGCTTCAGGTGGAATCTCCTTAGGAGGCACTATGGTTAGCAAGGTGGTTTCTCCTGGATGAGGCTCATCCCTTACACCGTCAGTGAACTGACACCTCCAGGGGTCCCAGAGGTAGGAAACTTGACTGTATTTATGCTGTGTGCAGCACAAGAAAAGGAGCTCGATACTTGTCCAGAATCCATGAAATCCTGATTTCTTTTTGTTCCTGGAGAATATCTGATCCTGCCTATTTGTAGGAGAATTCCCAATTGCACCAGTTATTCTAGAACTTGAAAACATACACTCTCCATTCTATGCTTAGAGGTCTTTTTTCCTTGGTTGCATTACTCAAAAACTTCAGACTCTTCATAAAAACATGCACTTCTGTAACATAATAACCACTGGCATAAGCCTCATAAGCTAGGTAGTTACGAGGGGAGAGTTCTTAGACATCTGTCTTGCTAGTAACTTAACGTTACAGGCCCTAGACATTCCTGGCCAAGTATTTCATTCAAAGAAATTGTATTTTATATCCTTGCTAATCTACCATCTTTGACCAGACCAGAACATCCCTCCCACTACTTAAAGACTGCAATTACTGCTTTTGCATTTTGTGTGGAGCTTGATGCACTAGACAATTCTGAGAGAGTTTTAAGTTGTTAGCAGAGAAAGGGTAAAAAAAAACAAACCAGAATTATGTTTTCTGTCTGAATCTCAATCAAGTTTGTTCAGAACCTAGAAACCAAATAGCTCAGCATTGCTTAACTGTAGCATTGATAAGCATGCACTGGATAAGGGTCTGGGGAACAGCAATGTCAGGAAGCTAAGCAACCTGAGAGTGCAGACACCTGTTTTATTGCATAGCACAGATGAAAGTCTGAAGGGCAGTAACTAAATGACCTTTTCAAACCAAGTCTGTGTTCCTGCTGTTCTTCACTGCAGTCTGCTCTTCCAAATGACAACTTACTCTTCCTGTGGTTGATATTTTTCCCCTTGAATTTGGGGGTTTGCATGCAATTCAGAAATGGGAGAAGGGCTGCAACCTCCTGTTAACACTGCTTGATGAGGCCCAAAATAATGTGCTGTGGGATATAGTATACAGTCTTCCTATTCATAGCATAAATATCTCTTGCCCTGTATACAAGCAGTTTAATTTTTCAAAGACGTTGCACCTACCATGCTTCAGAAACATTCCTGATACAGAAAAATATTTAAATTGTGTTGAGGAATAAAGAGTGTTTTCTCAAAGAGAGCCAAGAATGTGACCAAGTCACAGAGAGGATATTTTCAACGTATAAGGATATGTTTCAGACACCCTTTCATACTTGTATTATCATAAGTAGCTGAAAGATTTGCTTAGATGTTAATGCTTCTGAGCTTTTAATAGTAGCATCATGAGAAAAGATTTCTCAATCGCTGACTTCCGCATTCATCATTTAGGAGAGAAAACAGTAGAAGACCTTGTGAATCGTTGAGTGTAATGCCCTTTAACAGTGCCAGCATATAGTCTCAATCTCAACAGTATGAGTCTGTAATATTTTATTTCGTTAACCAGCTAGTAATCAAGATCCAGTGTGATTTCCCTTATTGATCCTCATCTGTATAAAGTTGTTATATCATTCAAATATCTATTTTTCCAAGAAGTTTAAGAAGCAACATTTCAAATTTCCTACAAGGTGGCTAAAAACTGATACACTGTTTAACTGCAAAGAGAAAAAAAATCATAATAACTAAATAAGCTCCTTGCATCTTCCCCATCACATTTACAGGAGACAAGTATGAGCTTCATTTCTGGTTAACTTAATCTCTCTTGATAAACGTGCTCTGAAACTTCTGTTATCATACTTAGTCTGGGGAAGTAAGGAAGTAAATGGAAGTGAGTTCAGGACAGGGTAATTATAACTGAGGCTATAAATTTGAGAAAACTTTGCTCATTTAGACTGTATCTAACTCTAAGTCTCAGATTTTATTTCTGTAATAATCAAATAGGAATAAGAATATGCAATTTTATTTCCCAAGAAATACAAAAGAAAAAAAAACACTTAAATTTACAATATAACTGCAAAGAACACTGTAGGTGAATTTTTCATAACAAGGTAAAGTGACCTTAAACAATATATAGTATTTATATCCACTGTGCTTAAACTAGTCTTATGTCCCATGTTTAAGAGCATTATTCATTTATTTGTTCAGTGATGACTCAATCAGAGCAATGACTTCATTATGTTGAGTACAGTGTCAACAGGAGAATAGAGATGAATACAATTATATAAAAGAAACAGGGATGTGTTCTACTCAAACTAGGAAAAGACCTTCTGCTAAAATCAAGCCAATGGGTCCCCTGTGCCACACCTTTCTGATAAACTGGAACAGGAACTGGGGTGATCCCACATCTTATTTAATGGCAGAATAATCTGGACTGGAAAATCCCAATCTGACAACTACCAAGTCGTACATGGGACCACATTATCTGACAATCTCAATTGGCAATGAGCAGTTGGATGTCATAAACTGTTTGTCCAATGTTTGCAGTAGCTCTGAGGGTGGTTTAACAACTATTAATTTCTACAGTTTCTCTATGGCATGCGGAAGACCAAGGCATGGTTTGAGTTTGCCCTGTGACTCTTTGACTTACACACTGAAGTTGCATTGCTACAGCTGCAAGTGTTTACATTTCTAATAGCCAAGAAAAAGTAAGTTTAAAGAAATCATTTATTTCCATTACTAGCAAACTACAAAAGGATATTAAGTAACAGAGACCAACAAGCAAACTGAGTATACTTTGAAAATAAAAAAAAATACAAAGGAGGTAGAAGCAAAGTATAGCTTTAAGAAACAGGAGGGAAAGAGAAACTGTAAACTTTCCATTAAAAGGTGGTTTGCACCACCTGCCTCAGCATGACCAACTAATCTAGTTTAGTCAAAATAGTCCTGACTTAAAGACCCCTTGGAATTCAAGACTTTAGAAGCGACACATGAAACTAGTAGTTTCCTCTCATTTGTGTTTTTCTCTGGGACTTGAGACCTATCCATGTTTTCGCCATCCTTGGAATCAGATTAGAAGAAAAAAAAAAAGGAGATTGCCTTCCTCAGACCTATGCTGGAGCAGGTGAAGCAATCCAGAGGATATACCTATTACCACATAAGTAAGTAAAGGGAGCTCACACCTCCCTTCCTCCCTCCCTTCCTTCCATACCTGAATAGTCTACAAAAATAGACAAGGGCAGATTTAAAAGCTCGCAGTTGGATTTAGCCCAGTCAGTTGCCAGTACAGAACCTGAACCATGGCTGCTGCATCAAAAATCAACTCTCCTTAGAGGCTTCCAAGTGGAACTGCAATTTGAGGCCAGAAATGCCCTTCTCCTGAGTTCCCATCTTCTTTTTTGTCTGACTGAAACATTGAGCTTCTACACCTCAGTCAGAAGATGTTTTCTCTCTCTGGGTTATGAATTTGGGATTATCGCCATGTGAAAGCACTCTGTGGAAGTCTTGCTACTGTGTACAATTCCATAGGGGGTCACAGCTCAGACATCTCTCTCTGATGCCATAGTAAAATCCTAAGGAGTTGCAAGGGGATGATTACAGCTATAGGGTCCCAATTTTGCTAATACGAAGGGAGATGCAGCAGCAGCTGCTTAGGGACAGAGGCACCAGTATTTTCCAGGGGCAACCCCTCCTCGGGACCTGGGTGATTTATTTCTTCCCTGAAGCAGCAGCACCGTGTTGATCATTTGCCCCAGTAATATAGTGGCCATGAAATTTAAAGACTTTTAGATGTTTTCCCACAAAAAAATGGCTTGTTAGAGCTGCTTATAACAATTGTCAAATGAACTTGTAGCAAGGGGAAATCCTCTGATAGCATGGGATTTTTTAAGCAAGGATTTTTCACATCTTTTTATTTCTGTCAATGTTACTACTTGTAATAAACAAGTAGGAAGACTGGAAGGAGGAGGAGTGTCATTACAGAGAAATGCACAGACAGTGCTGTCAGTGAGATGCTTTTGCAGAGCCCCATTAGCTATTAAATATTTCCAGTAAATTTCCTCTTTAGACAATTACTCTTTTTCTGAGATATTCAGTACTGAAGAGAATGATTTGAAAGCAGATATAAAATAAAAGATTACCTATGGTAAAAGGCACAAGTCCTTAAAATGTTAGGCCAGACATAAAACATTTATTATTTTATTATTTAATTGACCAAGGGATAGTCAAAAGATTTTGTAAAAAAAAGCAGGAAAATAAAAAATGTTGAATTGGAAATGGAATAAAATGATAAAAACATACCTTTACATAATATAAATATTATATATTGTTGGTAGCCACCTGATATTTATACATACAAGCTCAATGGTTATTCCCAGCCTGTCTTCATTTAGATTTGTATGACTCAAAATATTTTTCTCCAGTCAAGCATTGCTTATTGGCCTAATAGCAAAACTATTTTGAGCCTGATGAAGGGACTGTTAAGACATGGCTGCCAATACCATGGCTGATGCACACACTTTTGTGTTGGAAGTCAGATAATTCATTGGTTAGTATAAATATTGTTATTTACATCAAAAATTTTCCTCATTAATGGTGAGTACATTTTTTTCTTCCCCTCATTTTTCAGTTAAGTCTGTTGGTAGGCTGCATTAGAGCCACAGACAGTAGACTACAAACATTATCTCTCAATATTGTTAGTGTTGGAATGACAAGGGTTTTTCTCAGACTCTTAAGGACTATAGAGTTATGCTGATCCTGCCATGATCAATTTCAAGCAGTTGCTATTAGTTTTGTTTCTGCTCAAGAAGAACTTCATGGCCAATGAAGTAATTAAAATATCAAGCACATATCATTGTTTTATATATAAAACTGCCTTAAGGTTTAGAGTGGTAAAATGCCTGATGAAAGAACACATGAGCCACCAGCTCCATGCCAAAGCAAAAAAATACTTCTATTTAAAGAGCATTACTACAGCTCTGTCTCGGCTTACAGCACACACCATTGCATAAGTGAAGAGCCTCATAAGAAAATGTCAAGCACCGAAGGGCTTTGGACAGGATTAATAGTCACTAAGGTCGAACAAAATCGTTATGATAATCTTGCCTGATCCCTGACACTACAGGCCACTTAATGAAAAATTTTGACTGCACCTAACTTTGGGGACAAGTAACTGAGTTAAGCCAGAGAATTTAAAAAAACTGCTCTCTTCTGAGGTATTTAGGTGAAAGGGATGTCGTGCTTCAACGTTGTCTCTATGAGCAGAACAGGTAGGGGATAGCTCATTAGTTTCTGCTTATGTAGTTTTAAAGTAAGATCTTCAAAAGCTTGAGAAATGTTGGACCTTAGATCTCCGAACACAAAAGTGATAGGTAGGATTCAGGCTCTTCAAAACTGTTCCCTGAGAAAAATAAAGGATTTTGAAATTTCTCTCTGTCCTTCTAGGTTGGATTTTTTTACTTGAAGAGAAGTTTGGCATATTGGTTTAATATTCAAGTCAAGCTGATTTTTAGATTAACCTCATTTTATAAACACACAGTTATGTTGGAAGTCTGAATATTAAACGCCTTGTGCAATATCTCATGACTTCCAATCATGGTTATGACTGTATTTTCCTAAGAAAGATGTATTATCTATCATATTATCCTTTCTCTATTGCCGCCTCACAAGAGATGAATTGTTGAGGGGAATGAGGTGAAACTTCATGCAAAGATGAATGTTACAGAAGAGAAAAGTCAGTAAAGTCAGAAGCTTTAATTATATTCTCCATAATCCTTAGGATAAAAAAAGTAACACCAATGGCAAATTTTATCAGAATTCTTTTTATCTGCTGCTCTGAATAGAGTACAGACCCAACAGACCAGTTTATGTATACCTCCTCATGAAAAATTAGTTTTATTTGGATTTTTTTTTGTTTTTTTGCTGTCTCCTGGGTTCATGAACAAAGCTATTTACAGATATTAAATAGAGCTTTAAACTAGATTGGAAGGGGAAGGGGGGATAATATCAAGCTTCCTCACAACAAGATGTGGAAGGACAAGGCAGTGTTAGAGGGACGGGGTGCTAACAAGGGCCCTCAGTCTGTTGCTCAAAAATGTACTGAGTGCACTGCAGAGCACTTGAAGAAAGGGGATCGTAGAATAATAGAATCATAGACATTTAGAATGACCTGAGTTGGAAGGGATCCACAAGGATCATGGAGTACAGCTCCTATCCCTGCATAGGACAAGCATAACATTCACATGATGTGTCTGAGGGCATTGTTCAAATGCTTCTTAAATATTGTCAGGCTTGGCACTGTGACCCTGGGGAGCTGTTTCAGTGCTCCACCAACCCCTGACTGAAGAAACTTTTCCTAATGTCCAGCCGAAACCCCCCTTGGCACATCTGCCTGCCATTCCCTTTAGTCTTATCACTGGTCACCAGAGACAAGAGATCAACACCTGCTCCTCCTCCTTCTCTTGTGAGAAAGCAGTAAATGGCTATGAGGTCCCCCTGTAGTCTCCTCTTCTCCAGTCTGAACAATGGGATGCTGAGGCAGCACAAACCAGCAGGAAAACAATGGGGAAATACCCGAGGAGCAAAAATGCTCCTCTAAATAGGCTACACGGCTGACAGTCCAGCTGAAGTGCTTCTACACCAACACACACCCCCTGGACAACAAAAAAAAGAGGAGCTGGAAGGCAACATGCTTCTGGAAAACTATGACCTGGTTGCCATTACTGAAACTTAGTGTGATGAATCCCATGACTGTAGTGCATTTATCAATGGCTAAAGGCTGTTCAGAAGACACAGGCGAGGAAGGACAGGTAAAGGAGTTGCTCTCTACATAAAGAAAACGATGTAGCATGAAGAGCTGTCTCTGAAGAATAGCCTTGAGCAGGTTAAAAGCCTATGGCTAAATGTCAGAGATCGAGGCATCAACAGGAACCTAGTGATTGGAGTCTACTACAGGCCATCTGATCGAGAGGAGGTGATTGATGAAGCTTTCTTACTCCAGCTACAGGAGGCACCTCACTCACAGGCCCTCATCCTGCTGGGGGTCTTCAACCAACCAGGCATCTGCTAGAAGAGTAGCATGGCAAGCTGTAGGCAAACCAGGAGACTCCTGGAATTCACTGAAGACAACTTTTTAAGCCAGGTAACAGACACCCCTACCAGGGAAGATACATTACTTGGTTTGCTGATCAACCATGTGAATGAGCTAATTAGTAGTTGCCTGGGATGCAGCAGTCATGCATTGGTGGAATTTGTGGTCCTGAGGGATGTGGGTCAAGCTTAGATCAGAGTCAGAACCCTGAATTTCAGGAAAGAAAACTTCCAGCTCTACAAATAGTTAGTTGATAAGACCGCTTGGGAAACTGCCCTGAGGGACAAGGGAGTAAAGCAGAGCTGGTGCATCTTTAAGGATGCTTTCCATAGACCACAAAAGCTCTCCATCCCGAGGTGCAAGAAATCTGGTAAGAAACGCACAGACTGTGGAAGCAGGGTCAGCTATCCTGGGAAGAGCACAGTGATGCTGCTTGGTTGTGGAGGAATAAAGGCAGGAAGGCTAAGGCATGTCTTGAGCTGAACTTAGCAAGGGATGCAAAGAAAAACAAGAAAGGCTTCTGCGGGTATGTAACTCAGAAAAGAAAGGTTAAAGAGAGTGTATCTCCTCTGATGAGTGAGACTGCCAAGCTGGCAACAACAGGTGAGGAAAAGACAGAAGTACTGAAGAATTTTTTATCTCAGTCTTCATGAGCACCCTCTCTTCCCACACCTCTTGAGGGGATGGGCCACAAGACACGGACTGGCAGAGCAAGATCCTTCCAACTGTAAGAGTAGATCAGGTTAGTGACTGCTTGAGGAACCTGGGTGTTTGTAAGTCCATGGGACCAGATGAGATGTATCTGAGGGTTTTGAAGGAATTAGCTAATGTAGTTGCCAAGTCTCCATTGTATATGAAAAGTCATGGCAGTCAGGTGAAGACCCTGGTGATTGGAAGAAGGGTAACATTGCACTCATCTTTAAGAAAGATTGAAAGGAGGACCCTGAGAACTACCAGCCTGTCAGCCTCACCTCAGTGCCTGGGAAGATCACGGAACAGATCCCCTGAAAGCTATCCTAAGAAAAGCTATCCCAGAAAGCTATCCTAAGGCACATGGAGGACAGGGTTCAAGACAGCCACTACAAGGGCAAATCCTGCCTAACCAACTTAGTGACCTTCTATGAGAAAGTGACTACATCAATGGACAAGGGAAGACCAACAGATATGATCTATCTGAAATTCTCTAACGTTGACACAATCCCCCACATCCTTCTCTCTAAACTGGAGAGATATAGATTTGGTAGACGGAGTACTCAGTGGATAGAAAGTTGGTTGGGTAGTCACACCCAGAGAGCAGTGGTGAATGTCTCAGAGTCCAGATAAGGATCAGTGATGAGCGGTGTCCCTCAGGGGTCCATAGTGAAACAAGCGCTGTTTAATATCTTCATCAATCATATACACAATGGGATCAAGTTCACTCTCAGCAAGTTTGCAGATGACATCAAGCTGAGTGGTCAGGTTGACACCCCTAAGGGACAGGATGCCATCCAGAGGAACAAGCAGGATGAGTGGGATTGTGAAAATCTCATGAGGTTCAACAAGGCCAAGCGCAATGTCCTGCTCCTGCATTGGGGCAACCCTCAGTATCTGTACTGTCTGGGGAATGAAGAGATGAGAGCAGCCCTGTGGAGAAGGACCTGGGGGTCCTGGTGGATGACAAGCTGGACATGAGATAGCAATGTGTGCTTGCAGCCCAGAAGGCCAATCGTATCCTGGGCTGCATCAAAAGAAGTGTGGCCAGAAGGTTGAAGGAGGTGTTTCTGCCTCCCTACTCTGCTCTGGTTAGACCACATCTGGAATTCTGCATCCAGCTCCGGAGCCCTCAGCAAAGGCGGGGCATGGATCTGTTGGAGCAGGTTCAGAGGAGGGTCACAAAAATCGTCTAAGGCCTGGAACACCTCCCCTATAAAGAGAGGCTGAGAGAGTTGTGTTTGTTCAGCGTGGAGAAGGGAAGGCTCCTAGGAGAACTTATTGTGGCCTTTCAATAATTAAAAGAAAGATGGGGAAAACTTCTCAGCAGGGCCTATAGCAATCAGACAAAGGTTAATGGTTTTAAACTAAAAGAAGAAAAGTTTAGTCTAGATATTAGGAAGAAATTTTTCACACTGATGGTAAAACTCCAGAACAGGTTGCCCAGAAAATGGTAGATGCCCTATCCCTGGAAACATTCGAAGTCAGGTTGAATGGGGCTCTGACCGACCTAGTCTAGTTGAAGATGTCCCTGCTCGCTGCAGGGGGTTAGGCTTGATTACCTGTAAACGCTCCTTTCAATCCAAATCTATGATTCCACAGACTGGCACACACGGAAACTGCGTGACCACATAACAACTTGCAGTGCCTAAGTTTTACACTGCAATGACGATGAAACCTGTTTTCTTTGGAAGATATATGACATCAAAAACTGGGTTAGATCTGTATGTGCAACACGTGAGATTTTTCTAGGGTAGATAAAATGAATAAAACACATAAAAAAGAAGTTTGTCCTAGAGGAACTCCCACTAGGTTTATGTTTCAACAAACCAGTCTGAACAAGCAGTTAATAACCTGCCTATGTGCAAGGATAATTTAGAATTACCAAAGGCCTTTGCTTCTTCCAGTTCCTGTTTTGCTCTCACTAAATATTGGTTTGGGTACTACCACAAATGAGGCAGAAATTTCTCAGGGAACAATAAAGAATGGAATTTTGGGACTTAGTAAAAAGGATGGGGAATTCAACTGGAATGGCTCAGGGAAGAATGAAAGGGCTTGAATAAAGGTAAGATTGAAAGATTGGAGAGAGGACCTGGAGTAAATGGAAGATCCTGGCCATGTGGTTGAGGGCAGGTATGCCCAGGCTATGGGGAAGCCTGAAACTGGAGAGTCTGAGAGACACCTGCTCTCCCCTCTGTGCACTTGCAACAAGGACTCGTTTCTGGAGGAGATATTCAGGTACAGGACTCCAGCTGTGCTCCCTCCACTTGTCTGCCTCACTTGGTGCCAGGTCCCTGGCAGCTGTGAGCAGCGGATGTGTTTGTTGTATTGATTTGGCAGGACATACACAGAAAGCAGTCTGGGAACAGATGCTGCCTCCAGAAGGGGAAGCTTTAATGAGGGCTGTTTATGGAAACGCCATGTTGCCTTAGTCAGAGCCCTGTGCTGGAAAAGTGTTACAATTTATTCTTCTCGTCCCAGCACAAGTGGGACTGGCCTATCAAGTCCAGACTTGCTTTGTTTTAATTTTCTTTGTTTCTGTTTAATTAAGCTCCCTGCTACCTTAGAGAATAGCAAAAAAAATATTATTTTGATCAACATAACCATAAACTGAAACAATCCCAAGTAACTTCAGAAGCAAAAGCATATAAACTAGCACATTAACCCAGAAGTGAAAACCCAAAATGCATCTTTTCCTTAAAATTTTGTAGTGTGAAAACTTTTGTCTAGACTACTTCTGTCATTGCATAAGTAGATCCAGATCACAAAAGAAACAAATTCAAAAATTTTTTTCTGTATATACTTGTATGATATTTGTTTCTGAGATAAATTTACAAAGTGCCTTGTCAAATCTACAATATATATGTAAAGGAAAAGAAAATCTCAAACACAGATTACTGCCCTTGAACATGAACCAGCCTAAACTACATGATTCAGTCCCACTTAGATCTTAGCTGTCTTGGTTTTTGGAGTTATTTGGAAAAGGATGCTATTGTTATTACCGTGCTGCTACGTATTTTTATTGCTACCACTAATAGGCAGTGGATCCCAAACTCCTCGTGTGTGGAAACAGGTATAGCAGTCTGAGTCTGTCTTTTCTACTCAGAAATTAGAATTCAGTGATAATCATTTCCCATGGCTAAAGCATCAGGATTCGACCCTGGCAATGTATGCAGTGCTATCGCTGCTCCTCCAGCATGTCTACTGTGCTCCTGCAAGGACTTCGAGCCCTTCACTAAAATCCTTCCTTGCCTTCCGGTTCTTCCTATTGCTTCTTTCCTGTTCTGTTTTTCTGATGCTGTTTTCTGCTTTTCCAGTATTTCACTGCATAACATAACCTTTTTTTCTCACAAAGTAAAATTTCTAGTGTGAAAAAATAAGCAATTAAAAGAAAGACTATTTGATCTAAAACTGAAAGTGTTCTTCTATTAGAAGAAGAAATACTGAAATCAACCTAGTTCTTCTAGATCTATAAATTATTCTCCTCATATTCCAGCACTTGAGAATTTCACACTGAGATGAAGTAGAAATTAATGTGCAATAAAATATAAAGGATCAACAAATGGTAAACAAAAAAAACAAATTTGCAACATGCATGCAGCATGTAGTATATAATCAAGTATAACAAAATAGCAAAAAGTAGCATTAAAACTATTCCAAAATACTAACATATATGACACCTAGCCACAGAATGAGCCATTTATAGCACCAGTGAGCAATTAATGGACTATATAATAAAATAATTATCTCCTTAAAAAATGTCTAGTCAAAAATGATGAAGACTTCCAAATTACAGACTCATTTTGTGGAGTAAACTCAGTAACTTCTCACTTTCCAAGAGCTAAAGGTTTCAGAGTCAGCCAGCCAAAAAGAGAATCTGCAGAATTATGGCATTTTGTCTCGCTAAGTAACCATTATATATGATGGAATCCTGCTTTTCTGGAGATGGCTGAACACCTGCCTGTCGATGGGAAGTAGCCAATTAATTCCTTGTTTTGCTTTGCTTGTGCATGCAACTTTTGCTTTACCTACTAAACTGTCTTTCTCAAACCTTGAGTTTTCTCACTTTTATCCTTCTGATTCTGTTCCCCAGGAGGGGGTTGATTGCTGTCTGGATTTAAACCATGACAACTAACCAGAGTCCTTTAGACCCAGTGAGAAGGTGCTCCAATAATACTCTTCATGAAAGTCCACTCAAAACGCAGAAGTTTGTTTTTCAGACCAGACAGGATCCTTCTCATCTGACTTTGACTATCTAGGAGAGACTTATTACCATTTCTTCCTCTTATGTGGGCTACCTCTGTTTCTGAGGAGCATCTTGAAGATGTTCAATCCCATCCAAAAAGATCTCAGGTAGTCTTTTTTCCTTCTGTTCACTACAGGAGTAAACTAGACAATTCTCATTAGGATGGACACATTTAGGCAAGACTCAGAGTATAAGAAAATCCAGTTAGATACTAGATTCAAAAAGAACTTTCACAGTAAGGGTGGTCATGTATTGGAAAATATGCCCAGAAATGCTGTGAAATCTCCACCTTTGGAGATATCCAGAAATAATTGAACAAAGCCCTGAGTAATTTAATGTTTTGGGCAGAGTGGCTCCAGAGGTCCCTTCCAGAGTAAAATATTCTCAGATTGCATGAATCTTTTCTGCAAAACAGTTCTATTATTCATTGACTCACAACTCCACATGCTTTCGTGATTTATCCTTCCCACACACATCAAGCTCTGAGAGCACTCAGAGAGCTCTGGACATGGAAGGTGACATGCCGAGGTTCAGCACCCCTCCCCATCACACACATTTTTTTCAGCCATATGTTTTCACCGTTTCATTAGGCTGGTGAAAAAATAATTGCTGTTGTTGTCATTGTAAACAGCTTATTTTTGTTTAAACATTCATTTTAACTATGTTCTTCTAGTACACCATTTAAAGCATAAAATTTGTTTTACTTATAAATGCTAATGGTTTTGTTTTCACCATTTTTTCATTGTTTGTATTATGCTGTCAAATTAAAGACGGGAAAAAGCAAAATCGAGAAATTTTGTGGTATGAGTTCAAAAAGGGACATAAACCAGTGGAAACTGCTAGCAATATCAACCAACCATTTGGTCAGGGGACTGTCAGTGATGTAAAGCTTATCATTTGTTCCAAAAATTTTGTAACAGAAACAAGAGCTTTGAAGATAAGGAGGGTCGTGGATGTCCTTCTGTGATAGGCAACAACCACTTGAGGGCCAGTATTGAAGTGGACTCACACAAAACAATTCAAAATGTTGCAGAAGACCTAAACTTTGACTATTCAACAGTTGTTCAACATTTGCACCAATAATTGGAAAATAAAAAAAGATTGACTAATGGGTGCCACATGAACTGAAGGAAAATTTAAAAAAAAATTGCTATTATAAAGTCTTTTTCCACAGCAAAACCAATCCATTTCTTGATTGTATTGTGACATGTGATGAAAAATGGATTCTATATGACAACAAACAGCATTTTTTGTAGTGGTTGGACCAAGGCAAAGCACCAAAATATTTCACCAAAATGAAGCTTCATCAAAAGGAGTTTATGGTCAGCATGTGGAATCATCCACTACAACTTCTCGAAACCTAGTGAAAGCATCACTACAGAGGTATATTGCCAGGATACAAACAGAATGCACCATGAACTACAACATTATGTCCAACATTGGTCAATCAGAAAGGACCAATTCTTCTCCGTGACAACGCCTTACCACTTTTCTCACAAATGACTCTGCAGAAGCTGCATGAACTGGGCTACAAAACTCCACCTCACCCAGCTTACTCGTTAGATATCTCTGCCATCAGGTATCACATTTTCACGAATCTCAACAAATTCCTGAAAACAATATGCTATCTTTGTGTTCTCTGTGTAAAAAATAGATATTAGGAATACATTTCTGGGGAGGGGGGTGGCAAAAAAAGATATTAGCTGAAAATTTACTGTGCAAAACAGTCATAGCATTCATAAACCAATAATCAAAAAACACATATATGAATACAGGAATTTTTTAAAAACCCAGTTATTTTCAAACATATTTTCTTGCTCACTTTGGCAGAGAAATAGAGGTAATAAAACAGTGGATGCCCTTCTACCTGAGCTTTTCTGAACAATACTTGATTCTTAGAAACACCTTAAAAAAACTTTCAATATAGATGGTCCTACATCATTTTTTAAAAAATAAATACAATAAATGTTGAAGAAAAAGGCATTGCCTGGAGAATACATCTTTTCTACGCCTAATCATTCATGTTAGTCAAGTTTAATCAGTTTCAGTTAAGTTTCTATTATGCAAAGTATTAATCTGTTTATTCAAGGATCCTGTGTTTAAATTATCGATAAATGCTGCTTAGTCAAGACCAGACTACAAAAAGGGCATTTTCAGAGTCTGGTATCTGTGACCTCAGAAAGGTTCTGTCCCACGGAGGATTTGTTGCCTGTGAGACTACTGAAAGTGGTTTTATTAGTGTTAGTTCAAGCTCATTCAGTGGAAGTGGGTATTAAAAGTAATGTCAATTCCCAAAACAGCTGCTAAAAACTACTGTGTCAAGCTCAGCTCTTGCTTTCTCTCCATAGAGACGTGTCCCGAGGTTTGCTTAGGAGTAGTCCCTTTATCTTCTCCCATGCCCTCATAACCAGGACTCCACTTTGGCCTTGTTCCACAGCTCAGTATCAATAATTTGCATCCTTTACAGTAATAGATTGAACAAGGCCCCTACATACAAATACTCTTAAATCTCAGAAGTATTAAAAGGATTATTACGGTAGCTCCTCCAGATCAGTCAGTATGTGCAAGTGACGACTTTATACAACATTTCTAAGCACAGCAACTAAAACCCAAAGTAAGTTTAAATCACATAACAGATCTTAAATTAAAAATCGATTAACTATTAAATTATTACATATCAGGTGTAGGAGCACAGAAATAGTTCACTGTGCTTACGGGTAACTAAAAAATTCTAATAACTGAATCTGAGCTTGAAAGATGATTTATGTTTTTGATAGTAGAAATAATCTCTATGCAACATATTAATTATCCTAGGTAGAATTCCTGTAAACATAAAAATGAATGTTGCCAATATACTTAGATTTTGTCAATTGAAATGCAATATGATCTCAAATGCAAACTATGTTTACTACGTAGTATACTTATGATGCTCAGCTACTGAACTTGGCATAGCAGTTTTAATCAAATCTGGTACTGATCATATAATAGATAAGAAACAGTCCGATTAATTGAAATGATTTCACATCACAACTGCCCAAATTACTTCCAGCATACTGAAATGAGATTCAGCCTACATCATCCTCTCTACTGTCCTTTTTTCGAGCACTCCTCTTCCTGTCATGGGGAGAGAAGAGTATCCAACAAATGATGTTAACAAAAGTATGTCTCTTACACAAAGGGTCTGCAGTGTATTTTGGGCTCTCTGTGTATTAGCATTGCTTCTAGGTATGTGAAATTGCAAATAAGGCTATACTACTATGGAGTGTCACTGTAAATATCCATTTGGCATCACCTCTGTAAAATTTTGAGCATCATCACTCACTACACTAAAGTACATTGTATTATAGTAGTGGAATAAAAATTTGTTAAATCCCTGCTCCCCAGAGCACAGCTATGATACCAGCTGCTTAAAGAACAGAGCAATCTCCAAGCTCTCATGCAGAGGTGGTTTGTTAGAAAAAGCAGAGAAACACCAACAAATCCTTTCGAGTTGTGCTTAGTCTTTTTCTGAAGATACATCTACCCAAATTTCTGAGAAAGTCTGAATATCCAGAAAATATACAGAATACAAACAAGTAGAAAAAGAGCAATGAAATTAGGAGCAGCGTCTTGAAGTTGTAAAGCTCCCCAAAACAAAATGATTTTTCTGTTAGACAACACTCATGCTAAGAAAATCAATAAAGAGGCAGCTAAAAAAATTGATAGAGGCACATATTCTGCACCATGGCATGTGGCCACATCAGGTCTGCCGCCTAAAGTAACTCTAGGTCCTAAATCACACTTTGGAAATGCACAATTTACTTACATTCAGCCAAACAGAGGGAACTTTAATCAATGTGATCAGATACCACGTCAATCAAAAAGAATAACAGCAGGTTCTGTAACATCACACCTTCTTAAGGAAGTATGTCAGATTCTTTAGACAGATACTTTGCTCATAAACAGTGAAGGCTTCACTCTGTTAAGTTATTCGCAAGTTTATGCTGAATGTACTGAATATCTTTGATTTTAAAACACAAAACACTGTGATCAAAGAAAACACTCCCATTTTTTCAAATCTTTCAAAATTTACTTTCCAGTTATTGTTTAAAAAAAGAATACACTTAAGAACACACATTTCCAAAGTAAATAAACTGCTTTATTTCAGCAAACAAAAAACATTTGTCTTCCAGCAAAACTTAAAAATATTTTAGCTATTGACTTTGCTCTAAACTATAGACTAGTATTTGCAAGCAGAAACAAATTAGAAACCACTGAAATGAAAGGAAACAGGTGCTGTTTGCAAGAGGCAAATCAGCACTGGGCAAATCAGCAAGGGGAACATGAATAAGATGGGGAGGAAACGCATAGCATCAAAATTTCTTCCAGACAGCCCCTGCCTGTGAAGCTCCCATGGAGAGCAGGCTGTTATTGGAAACTGTTTTTCTTATCAGAACCTTAAAACATCACCTGCACTCTCTGAAGGTGGGATGGATCCCAGCTGGGTCCCAAAACTACCATTTGCAGTGACTTGCATTAGTGGCAAATCAGACATCACTTTTTTTTATTTTTATTTTTTTTAATGAAATAATGTCTTTTTTTTTAACGAAACAATGTCTTTTTTTTTAACATGAAAAACAAACTCTTCTCATATTATCAGACCTACAGATTCAGTTTTGGTTTTTAAATCCCCCTTCCTCAACAGGTTAGCATTTACATTAGAATCATGGAATCATAGAATCTTTCAACTGGAAAAGACCTTTTAGATCGAGTGCATCCTCACCTGTCCTCTGCTGAAACATGCCACTCAAAAACTCATCTACCAATTTTTTAAATGCCTCCAGAGATAGTGACTCAACCACCTCCATGGGCAGCCTGTTCCAGTGCCTGACCACCCTTTCAGTAAAGAAATTCTTCCTAATATCTAGTCTGAACCCCTGCTGCAACTTATGGCCGTTTCCCCTTGTCCTATCACCTGTCACTTGAGAGAAGAGATCAGCACTTGCTCTGCTACAGCCTCCTTTCAGGCAGCTGTAGACAGTAATGAGGTCTCCCCTCAGCCTTCTGTTTTCCAAGCTAAACAACTCCAGTTTCCTCAGTTGTTCCTCATAGGACTTGTTTCCCAGCCCCTTCACCAGCCTCATTGCCATTCTCTGGACGCGCTCCAACACCTCAATGTCCTTCTTGTAGTGAGGGGCCCAGAAATGAACACAGTACTCGAGGTGTGGCCTCACCAGTGCTGAGTACAGGGGTACAATAACCTCGCTTGTCCTGCTGGCCACGCTGTTTTTGATACAGGCCAAGATGACATTGGCCCTCTTGGCCACCTGGGCGCACTGCTGGCTCATACTCAGCCGGTTGTCAATCAACACCCTCCAGGTCCTTCTCCTCCAGGCAGCTCTCCAGCCAGTCTTACCCAAACCTGTAACGCTGCTTGGGGTGGTTGTGCCCCAATTGCAGGACTCTGCATTCAGTCTTGTTAAACCTCATCCCGTTGGTCTCAGCCCATCGATCCAGCCTGTCCAGATCCCTCTGCAGAGCCTCCCTTCCTTCAAGCAGATCAACACTGTCACCCAGTTTGGTGTCAGCTGCAAACTTGCTAAGGGTGTCTGCTTTTCAGAGTTGGAATGGCCACAGAGACCCTGTAGGACAACATGGAAGCAGGATGTGAAGCTATGTTAGTACTCTTCCTTCCCACAACTACTACCATCACTGCAGACACAACAGTGTAGTCAGTCTTGGTTTTTACCAATTGGTTTCTCTTTGGTTTTCTCAGGCACTGGATCAGCACACTTTCCATTCAGAAGCAATGACAAAGTTTCAGTAAACTTTTACACCAGGAAGGTCAGAATCTGGCTCTACTAATTCATTCAAATGAACTTCAGACTGGAAATGATTTCACCACAGTTAGGTAATTTTGCAGATAAAGTCAGGAAGAGCTCTTGTAATATGGAGACCAGCCCTCTCCAAAACAGGCTACAGTATTTAATTTTTAGTCCTGTACTGGTCCCAGACATTTGTATTGAAAGCACATCCAAAAACCAGCTCTGTTTTAACATTTGTCATTGCTTTTTAAAAGTCAAAACAAAGTAAAACCTGTTTTTCTACAAGGCAAAAATACAAAGTCTCAGGGATGTTTTTATGGGTTGAAGTTTATAAATGCAAAGCAGGTCTCTGGGAAATCAACATTTTGCCCCAAAGCATCATTGTACTGGTGAAAAATCAGTAGATGAAAACTGAAAGGGGAAAAAACATTAAGGACAATAAAAACATTTTTCTCATTTTGAAAGAATAAGTTTAATTCTATATTCATGTTTCATTTTCTACTGTCTTTTATTACAAATTTTGATTTTTTATGCCCTATATTTTATACACACTATTTTATAATACAGTAACAGTCAATGCATAGTTTTCAAGGACTACTTTTCCTTTGGAAGACAGTCTGAAAATGCATTCTACTGGTCAGTGTTGACCACGCGTTTTTGTACAACTTTTTGGTAGTAAGTATGAGCAAACCACAATTATATATTTCCTTACGTCAGATACTGTCTCCCCTTGCTGTTCTTTGGCAGTGGATCTTTGTTCTTTGGGTTACCCTACTGACGTTGACATTGGTTTTCCTATGAACAAAATGGTTTGACCCAAAGATTTTATGACTACTGGAAAGAAACTGCATTCCCGAGCTAGGCTGCACTCTGCACCACGGACACTGCTAGTGTTTCCATGCAAAGCAATTGCTTCTTCCTGGATCTGCAGAGAATACACGGGACAAGGCTGGGAGCACTGCCAATGCCAGCGGGTGAAGAGTAGAGGTGCATTGTCCCCTTTCTCCTCCCACTCCCCACCCCGTAAAATCCCATTGCTCTAAATCTTAGAATCATAGAACCTGCCGGTTGGAAAAGACCTTTGAGATCATCGAGTCCAACCGCATCCGTCATCCACTAAACCATGACCCTTAAAAACTCATCTATCTTTTTATTAAACACCTCCAGGGACGGTGACTCAACCACTTCCCTGGGCAGCCTGTTCCAGTGCCTGACCAAAGATGCGAGTTGAAGAGAAGAACATGTAACTGCACTGTTAAAAATCACACCGTGATGTGTACAAACATGATGGAGATGCTAGGGTAAAAAATAATAATGGAGGCCTGAGGCAAACACCTACCTCATAAAGTTCAGCCCACACAGTGAAAGTCTGGAAAACATCACCAATTAGGGAGCTCTTTACAGTGAGCGTCTGATAGCTTCAGTTTCTAAGACCAGTCCCAACACATGCATAACATTATTTCCTTCTGCCTTCTTAAGTATCTCTTAATTATTAGAACTGAAAGCCCATGGTTCTTGCATTATGTAGAAGTGTAATTAAGCATACTTGCAAGTTCCCTGTACATTTTGCTATTCAATAAAACTTCTCATTGCAACTGAAGGCCTAAGGCTGAGAAGAAAGTCCTGCTCTCATGCTCCACATGTGTTTTCCAAACTTATCCATGGTCAAGCCTCAATAATGCACTCCGATAGACAGAGAGGGGTAGATTAGCCCTATGATTAACACTTATCCTGCTATCCTGTGAGTTGCAGTAACTTCAGTAGTGAAAGAATTCTGGAAATATCTGATAGTTCTGTTACATAAGGCTGTCATGTTTTATAGGTGCATACAAAAAAAATAAGTAGATTGTAAAGACCAGTGCTGTGGTTTAACCCAGCATTCAGGTAAACACCAGACAGCTGTTGGCTCACTCCCCCACCCCAGTAGGACTGGGGATAGAATTGTAAAAAAAAAAAGAAAGGTAAAACTCAGGGACTGAGATAAAGATGATTTATAGGACAGAAAAGGAAGGGAGATTAATAGTAATAATACTGTTAAAAGAGTACACAGAAAAGTGATACACAATGCAATTCCTCATCGCCCGCTGATCAACACCAAGCCTGTCCTCTAGAAGTGGCCACCACCAGCCCCCAGCCAATTCCCTCCAGTTTTTTTTGTTCACTATAATGTCATAGGGTATGGAATATCCCTTTGCTTTGCAGTTTGGGTCAGCTGCCCTGGCTGTGTCCTGTCTCATCTTCTTGTGCATCTCCAGCCTCCTTGCTGGATGATCATTATGGGAAGCTAAAACGTTCTTGACTTAGCATAGTGTAAGCACTGCTTAGCAACAACCAAAGCATCACTGTGTTATCTACATTATTCTCATTCTAAATCCAAAACACAGTATTATACCAGCTACTAAGAAGAAAATTAACTCTATCCTAGCTGAAACCAGAGCAATAAGTATACACGAAAAATGTTATATATACATACACATACTGTTCTCTATACAATTATCCCTTTATAGTTTAATTTCTCATTCAGAGTCTCACTGTATATAAGAATTTGGGGAGGTGAGTCTTAAAGTGTTGGAAGACTGACCACAGAGATCACCATCTTT
The DNA here is from genome assembly GCA_033556795.1 of Tapera naevia. Classification (NCBI taxonomy): domain Eukaryota; kingdom Metazoa; phylum Chordata; class Aves; order Cuculiformes; family Neomorphidae; genus Tapera; species Tapera naevia. The sequence goes on from JAUMJJ010000059.1 coordinate 19,741,060, forward strand.
CCTGCTGAGGGATGACAATATCAAAGGAATAATTTTTCTCTGTTTTTCTTCCCTCTCCTTTTATATTTCTTTTTCCCTCTACATCTCTCTTCCTCCAAATTTTAAAAAAAGTAATAACAATTCAAAACACCACAAAACCAAGCAGAAAAATAGGGACAGGAAATCAATATATTAGCAGATTGTTTCCCAGTTCAATCAAATGAACAGTGGGTCTCATAGAGCACGCTCTGAAGCCATGAACCTCCTTTTGCTTTTGGGGAGAAATCTGCAGAATCTGACCTTAACAAACCATGGAGGGGAGGTGTGAAAATCTTGGGTCCTTTAGCAATGCCAAAGCAAACCAGAAACCCAGTGCAGGACTCAAAACCAGGTGATCATTGTACAGCCATCCAGAGGAACTGGTCTCAGACTTGTCTAATTTTGTATCAGTGAAACTGCGTCACAGTGCTCCAGAGAGGACAACATGTTCCTTGTATTTTGCTAGAACAGAGCTGATCATAAATTATTTGGGGGCATGTTTTCCCTTGGGTAAACGCACTCTCCAGTACTGTGTAATATACTTGAGAACAGGCTTCTGCAGCTTGGAAAAACGAGCAGAAACGCCAACTCACTGGTCCATTACTGTATGTAAAACAGCTTTGTATTTGCAATTACCAGGAGAAGTGACAGGACAGCATCTGACTGGGAAAAGTGGAAGCTGCTGAGATTAATCAAGTGTTCCCATGGCAAGAACTATTCTGGAGTACATGCCAGGCTTGAAAAGAAAAATCCTTTGTGTTTTCGCTGTGTGTTTGTTGTCATACAATAAGTGATTTCCTTCCCTTCTTCTTTCTGATTTTGACAAGCAGACACTTCAGAGAATGAAAGCTTAAAAGGTCTACTTCCTATAACAGAAGTACATTTAGTGTTTATAATGTCAGGCTTAATTCTATAGTGAGCAATAGCAAAACCAATGAAAAATACTTTTGATTTGTGGCTGAATAGAGATAAAAATAGAGGAAAAAATACAGCATAATAATTTTTAAACTGTACATTAGAAGAAGAAGAAGCAGGCATCCTTCAGGTACTGATAGTTTGAGAAAAAAAAGATTACAAAGCTTCCAAAAGAGCCATGCTGGTCAAATGATTACTGCCACAATAACCCGAATATGGTTTATATTTTAGATAGCTTCTCCTGTAAAATTATATATAGTAATAACACAGAGTTGAAAATGCCACAGTGCTTATGATTGAAACTGTGACCTTGGATTCAAAAGATATCTTTTCAAACAGTGTTAATACAGTAAAAAGGGGCTTACTTCAAATCCATAAATTCATTTGGAAATAGCTATAAAAAGAGAGAATTTAAGTTCCAGCTAGCTAAATAGTTGAAACTATGCCAAAAGTTGACTTTCCTCACAAATTGTTTTGATTGAAATAATGCCTAGTAGTTGAGGCAAACCCAAGATCTAAATATGGCAGAAACCATGCACCATTTTTTGAATTCCCACTATTTAAAATATTTATATTTTTTCCTTTAAAATACCAAAATACTACGAAGAGAAAAGTTTAACTGGCTAAAATACAGAGCATGAATGTGCAGTAATTCAGCCTGATTTTTCACAACCATGTACAAAAGGTCTGGGTCAGGATTAGATCAACATCAGTAGAACATCAGTACCAGATGCCTCTTGCTCTCGTGGTGCTGCAGTCCCAAACTACTTAGCAACAATTTTTGAATTGAGATTAAAGGAAGCGGTAAAGGAGTTGTGGTGCAGGAGACATCACAAATGTATCCCCATGAGAACATCAGTATGATCTGCAGTGATGTACCACAGACCTTCAGAACCGCATCAGCCCATTTGTGCACCATGAGAACAAAATCACTGACATTGTGGCATGTCATTCCATACAATGTTATAATGTGTTATATCCCTTTCAGCAACCATCCTCCATGCTATAGCCCAGGGCATCATAAAAGCCTCTTTTCAGTCCCGAAGCCTCACAGTTCCTGCAGATCATGAAAGAAAAGCTTTTCTTTATTTTTCCCTCTGGAAAATGTGCATTTGATTCATTTTAAGCAGAGGACAATGTGAGGTCTCGTCACCAGCCTTCTTGGAGCCAATTTCTGGAATAAGACAGAGGCTTGTAATAGAATTAATCTCAACATGTTTCTTCAGAAATATATGTTTGTCCTTTTCAAGGAATTGTATAAAGGAGTAGAAAGCTCTTTAGGAAGGGATATTATCTCAAACACCTGCTCCAGGCATTTGAAGGTAGAGGAATCAACAATATTTTATTCCCAAAGCACCACATAAAATTTAGTTCCTTTATTTGTAAATTCTTTCTGGAATTTAGTGTAGAACAAAGCACATTAAAACTCTGATGAGAACCTTTTTAAGTGATCATCTCATTATATTTATTAGAGATCTGGGTTCAAAGGTTCGTATGACTGAAGACATGCTGTATATTTTCCTGCTGTAGATTGGGTTAATTCTAAGAGTAATTAGCAGATTACTGGAAACTCAATTCATGTACTAGAGGCAATTGGAGTTTTTTTGCCAGAATCTTTAAAAGTGTCTTATTCATTCTTCAATTAGATCCAGGATTCTATAGGAAGCATTTAATTTTAGATTTTTATAATTTGCAGTGTGATTGTGCCTAGAAATCCCAGTCAAGGACCAAGCTTTATATATGTCTTTGGAAGATCGATTGCCTTAAGGATCTAGGTGTTCCATTTAAAAACCAAAGTAATAAAATGATGTCTATGCACTTTCTAATAATTTAAAGAAATAAATCAATTTGTTAAGAAATGAAAGATCAGCCATACTTCTTCTTATTCTTTTACTGGAAAGAACAGAAAATCATTTATGGTATTTTATAACCTGAGTGAGGTCTTGTCTTTTTCCCATTAAATTCAGTGGTAGTTTTTCCAGACAACAACCAAAGTGGGACCTTTGAGAGTTTTAGTTAACTTAAGTTGCCCAATTACCATCTAAACCGGACACTAAATCATGAAGATACCTACAGTGCCATTTAATAACATTTATGTTTAACAGAGCATTAAAAGTCTATACATTTTCTACTGCTAGTCATTGTGTTTCTTGCAGCTGTACCTTTAGTAAAATATTGGAGTGCATTTTGAAAAGTACTGTATTTTGCTGACATCTGCCAGTAGTTTTCAACTCATCAGTAGAATAGTTTGGAGGATACATTCTTAAGATTATGTGCTGTCTTTGTATGGAGGCAGAGGACTTATCCATTTGCATTTATTTCTCATCATACACAAATTTGAATAAATTCTACAGGTACTCTGTTTAGAGCCAGTAATATGATAAATGCTTTTCTTTAAATACCTGCTTAGTATGATGCCATCAAGATGTGTGGAAAATAATAGAATGAGCTGAATTATCAGTTATGAAAAAACTGTATCAAATTGTGGCTCTTGAGATCAGCTCAACCTATTCCACGGAACAGGTCCTCATTCTGCTGTCTCTAGTTTTGGTACAAAACAGTTAACTAGAAACAAAAGTATAAAAAAGTAAAAACTTCTAAATACTTTCTTTTATTAGCCATCACAAAAGGGAAGGACTGATTGATAACAGTATTATTTCTATTTTAAATCTTCTCTGTCTTTCCAGATTTAGAACAAAGAATCAGCCTACACAATGATCAGCAGTTATCGCATAACAGTACAAATATGCAAACTAATGACAGCAATCTATACAGCGTCTCTTGCAAGCTAGTCTGAAAGAAAAATATGTTGTAGGGTGGATTTGAATGAACAGAAAAGGCTAAACTTTAAGAACAGAAAAAGAGAGGTGAGGATATGTTGAGAGATGTAAGGTGGAGATGACAACTGCAGTAACAAGGAAACTGAAGTGAGATTGTGCATCCTTTATAGGCAACAGCAGAAAACAAGAGTGAAAGAAGAGATGATAAAATGAGTGTCACATTGCCTTGAAAATAATATTTCAAATCAGTATAAAAGCTGTCTCCTTCCAGCAAAATGTTCAAACACATGTTTGGTTTAAAGGACACAGAGATTGTCACTGGGGTCAATAAGTTAATGTCTCCAGCAGGCAGTTTTCCAGGGTTTAGCTACACACAGCCATCACTATAGCACAGTCTCCTATCTGGACAGATATTTGTATTTACATTTCAGTTTTACCTCGGTGCCATTTACCTCGATTTAAAACATAAGGTCTGTACTTTGGCCTTCTAGTATACCAAGAGACCTGTGATTCTCCAAATTTTAGTCCCTGTTTGCTTTTGCTTTCCTGCTAATCCAGTATTTATAGTGCCTCTCATATTTCTTCCACTTAGAAACAAGTAGTAGCAATTCTAAAACAGAAAGCTCAATGGCAGCATAAGTGATGCTGCCTCTTACAGGGATTACAAAGCCTGTTTCACCGTTTCACCATCTTCTCCATACCTGCTAAAGCAATGACTAAGAACCAAACGCAAGCACAGCTGTGACAGTTTCTTTCAAGCTTCAATCCAGCTCTTGAGCACAAAGAGTATAATTTGAGCACTTGCAGTGATGGCAACAACTATAAAGAAGAAAGGCTATTATTTTTTTACCTAAGTCTTGGGTGATATGCCATGATTTGTTTGCAGGAAGTTTTGCCAGGTTACTAAAATGATCAAGAATTAAATTTCACTAAATTTTGAGACTCTCTCCTTCTTTGAATATCTATTTAATGAGTGTATTATTTTAGTTAGAAGGAAGATATTTACTTGGACTGACAGAAATAAATAGATACTGTAAGCAGATACAGGCCTTTTAAACAATAGCAATAAACTAGTCCACATAGCAACTCATGATACACTTTTACAGACTATCTAGTACAAAGGCAAAAACAAAGCTAGTAAATTAAATAAACAAGAAAAAAATACAAACCTTCCCTAAATTTATTTTTTCCTCTAAATTCTTAAAAGGTGTTGTCTTAGTAAGTATTTTTTAAAAAATCAAAATATATTGTGTTTTTTTCTTTATTTCACAAAACTAGTTTGAGTGGACTAAGAATACTTAGGGAGGAAGAAGAAATTAATTTCAGATTTCATAAAATGATGATTTTTTCACTACTTGTCTTTTTTCTCACATTTTTGCAGACATAAATGCACGTTTTCAACCATGTCACTATGTTCCTCAGAGTGCAATAGCCTGGTGCTGAGCTTCCCCTTCCAGTGCTCTGACCAGGTCTATGTGGCAACAAGCTCAAGGGACCATATCTCAACTCACATCAAATCTTAGGTAAACCTGAGCTCAGCATTACTCTTATCAAATTAGCCGGTCTTTCAGCTGCAGAGACCACAAACTTCCTGATGAGTACTGTTAGACTGTAAGTATTAAGGGCAATAGTAATTCTTATCATGTGTGACCTTGGTGATTGCCATGTTTGTGACAACCAACAGGAGTGATACTTTTTTTCTCTTTGTTTATAGAGCAGTTACTGGGTCTTGCTCTACAGACCCTTCCCCCTGTGAAAAAATCTCTCATCGTGCCCTGGCTTCTCCACGTAGCCTCAGCTCTGACTGATTGCCAAACGAACCTCCTTTCTTCTGCCACATGACTCTCTCAAGAAACTGCTGAAGGAGAGGAAAAGGGATGACACAGTACAATGATCAGCAAGTTATTTACAATAGTAGGTACTATTTTTTCCATTCCTATTGCCATCAATGTCACATTAGCCATCACCTTGTTGAGCTGTGAGTTGTTGACATCCAATTGTGCCAGTTCAGAAAGCCTGTGCCAGAAAATACATTTTCATAGGAGAACACTGACACTTTACATCTGTCTTTTATACTGTTCTGGTTGCATAATAACACACTTCTGCACAGTCTCTCTACTATTTACAGCTCACAGCTTTGTCCTGCTGCTACCGAGTCCACTCATATGTGTCTCATTGTGTTTACACAATACCAAAAAAACTTTCAAAATTAGATCATTTTTGTCAGTTTACAATGTAAAAGGTTTCCAGTTTGATTTTAATTCTCCATTTCTGGTTAACCCTGAACTCTTGCAAAGGCCTAAATAGCATTTAAGTCCTCAGTTGCTTGCTTTGCCCAGAATCTTTTCATTTCACTGCCACAAGGAGCAAGGTCACTTGAGAGACTTTGATCCTGTCATATTTCCAGTTACTTCTACTTGGCATAGTCAAGTTATTTTTCAAAGAAGTCTGGAATGATTTGGGAGATAGTTTAATAAGTTGGTGGGTGACTGACTGACTTTAAAAGCCAGAGGAACTCAGCTGGCTCTCCCATTTTTGACAGGCAGTCCCAAGAAACTCCTGGCTGAGCAAGCTGCCTCATTCATCCCTTCACTTTCCTCTAACTTGTTCTTCTCATGAAGTAAAAGACCGGAGTTGAAGCCACTTACACAGTGGTTTATGCTACCACAGCATCTTCACAGTGTTCCTGGAGTGCATGCAGTTAGTGCCTTGAGCTCAGCTGGTGAACATCTCCCCTCTCAGCCAAAACAACTCACGTGCCGATGACTGCATGGATGCTAGTGACAAATTCTGCTATTAACAAAGCAGCATCCTTCTCAGAAACAGCTAACAGAAGCTACCACACAGTAAGAGTTGTGCACTCAGCCTAATTTCTGCTGAGCAAGCTTTCACCATTAAAGAAATATTCCACAGCCACAGCGAAAGGCCTAACTCTTTACAATGTATGACCCTCTCCACAAACAGAAAAGGTCCTTTATACAGTAAGTTCGAGACACTACTGTTTTCCTTCTAGTTACCCCATTAAAAGACTTTGGTCTCACAGCAGATGAAGCTGTTCTAACAATCCCGAATTTATCCTACCCTAAGATTTATGAGACAAAATTAACAACTTTGGTGTTTTTTTTTCTGGTAGTTCCTGTCCATGACCAGAGATTAACCTGCTGACAACATAGTTCTGACTTTAGAGGGACATCAATTATTTTTTCCTTCTAAATTTATTGTACGCTATGTCATTTTGAGACTGATTAGCCTGTTTAAATATCTTCCTATCTGTTATAAACTCGCATAAATATTTAGTTTAAACATATTCAAAGTGACTTCTTACAATCAGCAACAAACCCTTCCCAGACGAATACAGCTGGATGTTTTGAAATCCAGTATGATGAATTGTGAAAATACAAACAAAAAATTGTTAACTGCAGATTCTTACAAAGCTCCATTTTTCAGGCAGCATTTTCATCCTTTGAAATATGAGCTGTTTATACTGCGACAATTCTGGCAAAATGTGCAGTCCTTGCTGGATGACCGAATGCTGACCGATGATGATTACAAAAAGAGATTTCAGTTTTCACCCTGCTCGAACAGAAGACTTCTGAAGGGGAAAGGGGGGGAAGTATGAAAGGTAAGCTAATCATGCTTTATTTTTGCTGTCTACAATTCATGTCTTCATCAGAGCTTTTTCTCATCTGTTGTGTTCAAGGAGAGTTCATCAGTGGAGCCTGGGGAATGATTTGTCCTGCACTTAAGCAGATGCCTACATTTGATCAGGTGGATTCCAGTTGATTATATGTGATCAGTGATATGTAAACCTGCAACATGAATCTCCTCTCAAAAGCAGTGATATTTTTACAATTGGTTTAAGATGCAGCAGGATCAATGATCTGCAAGATGTGGAAAAAGTAATTACCACCATGAAAACTTACTTAATGATTCTCAGGAAGCAACATGTTTAAAGGGTCATTAAATAACTAATATCTAAGTATGATTATTATCTAAGTAAGATTATTCTAGATTCATTGCAACAGTAGTAGAAATTGTTACTTTAAACATTAAGTGGGATACAGTTAACGTGAATATTTCTTTTTTCCATGTTAAATACATTCCAGAAACTATCATTTCTCATTCTTTGGCTTTTTTTTAAGTTCACAGAAGACATTTACTGGAAAAGAATTATTTGCTCTAAGTTTTTTACCCCAGCAAAGTTTATAGAATTTTTCTGACAATTGCAGAGTACAAGGATGCATAAAAAAGTCATGGTTAAGATTGACCTAGGACTAGTTACATAACAGATGCTCTAGCTACAATAACATATGTATTATACATCTGAAAAGATTTTGCCTCCATAAATCAGCACTTGTTTGCAAAACCACAGAGAAATTGTCTTAGTATGTGAACTGATGTGCAAGACAAAAAAAAAAAAGAAAATAAAAAAATAAGACGTTTGCTCCACAATTTCAGCTGTTAAAGAACAACTACAATTTAAAAATATAACAAATTGAAAGTATTTTTACTCTTTGGATAATATTAGCATCATCAGTGAGCAATTTACAGAAGCACATTTCAAGTCATTGCATTGAAATTTGTATTTGCAAACAGCAAGGTGCTGTCCTATGACTCTTACAGAACATTTTTCACCATCAGGACATGCTGGGGCAAGGGCCTGTCTTCTCACTGGGTGGCAGCTAAAGCAATGCTGGAACAGCTCTGTCAGTCACCAATCGATTTTAAAAAGTTAACATGACCATACCTTCACTGTTGCAAGTTGTGAGATCCTAGACAAGAAATCATCACAAACACCAGGAGAGCTACCAAAATAAATCTGAATTCTAGAAAGTTGTGAGCGTTGTATGTCTAGGCCAGTAGCTGCCAACTAACTCAGTTTGATTCTGTGAGATACATTGTCTTTACAGCCACAGATGAATACCTTTAGATTTATCACATGACGCTTCATGAGATCTAAAGGTTCTGCATGTTCTGCAATCTTCTTTTATAACTACAAGCGATAAGGATAGAGCAGGTTTTTAATTTTCATATTTTCAACAAGAAGGGTGAGGAAAAGAAATAAAAAAAATGTTAGTCAGACCTCATTAACAAATAGTGTTAATTCTTCTTGTCTTTTGCATTACCAGGGGAGCTACATTACTGCTAATTTTCTGCTATGTTCTAATATTCAAATCTAATCCAAACAGAACTTGGCATAGGACTTACCCTCTTATGCTGATGGCAGATTTCAGGGGGGTATAAGAAAGGCATGGTAGATCTAAAATTTAAGCTTTAAACAATGTCAGGATGGAGCAAGTTACAGTTGGACCAAAGGTTTATAACTAGGGCTCAATTCTTGATGAGAATGGACCCAGAATGGACAATACCTGAGTCATTTCTACCCAAACACCTTATAATTAACTAGCACATTCTCCAGAGCAAACACTGGAATGGCCCTAGCACAAGTTTAAAGCCACCATCAACCTGATTTGACTTGTGTCTTCTTGCCATGACCCCAGGAGGCTTCTTCCGCTGATGCACTCCTGCCTCATTTCCCCCAGAAATACCTTCCATGCCAGATGGCAGGAAGATGAAATCGATATTGTGTGCCTTCTAGAAATGTCAGACACAACATCAGAGCCATGCATATCTCCACAGTACATCTCAGCATTAAGCCACATCTCCAGCTTTTTTTTGTCTCCAAAGAAAGAGGAATGAACAGTGACACCAAAGCTACAGCAAAGACTGAAGAAGAAAAGTCTCTTTATTTTATCTGCCTGTCAAGATGCTACTAAGCTCCTATCGAAGCAATCAGTGAGTCATGGCTAGAGAGCTGAACAAACTGTAAAATCTTGATCTAATAAATGGAGATTCTAGATATTTACTATTATTATGGTATGAAGGGTAAAAGTTGCTCTACTCAACTAGATTAAGCCGGATAATAGAACTGCTCTTTCGATAGTAACTATTGATATTAAAAAGATTTCCAAAATAATGAGTTTATATGAAGTTTCTAATGCCCACTATTAGATGTTGTTAAAGTAATTGGACCAAATACAAGCAGATGCCTTTCTGAATCTGTCCAATATTAATACCCAGGATATAATACATATATCAAGTTTATTCAAAAATATATCTTTGTTTCACATATTTACAAGATGTTTTATTGTCTGGTTTTAGCTTTCCTGACTTGCGATCACAAAAAGATGAGTGTGTATCTGTTTTTTTCAGGTTTGTTTTGTTTTTAATGTTATTATTCAGTAATTCAACTGAGATGGCTTGAAATTAAATTTAACTAAAATTGCATTAAAGTGGAGCAACAATCACTAGACAGTATAAAAAAAGAGTTATGCTTGCTGGTTTTGCATGAATATACCAATTAGAGCAGCCTATTGAGACTAAGAGCAACTAAGCAGATCACTGGCATAAATGTTGTCTCTGTTGGCTTTAAATGGGGGCCATGAATTTACCCTGTTACTATATACTATGGAACGGTGCAAAGGGGACTAAACCAGAGAATCGTAAGCTTTATAGCATTAATGACATCATAAGAAAAAATTGTCTGTGGAACAGTTTCCTTACAGACCATGGCAACCACAGTCATCAGTTCTTTTAACAGAAAATTAATTCCACCCCATTTACAGCTCTGTTGTATGTTTACAAGGAAAGCAAATATCGACTACCTTCAATTAAAGCAAGTCCCTCCCTGTCCCTATTTTTAATAATTTCAGCAGCAAGAAGGCATGATCTCCTTGGCCATCAGCCATGTTTCCATGTATGCTCACAGAAGGCTGATTTAGATACAAGTCTTATTTCCCTTGTCTTTACCACAGCATGCCAGATTTGGCCTCTAAACATGAATATTTTCCTTTTTCATTTCCTCATTGTTTTCTTTTTAAAGCATCTTTTAAATACCAAGCAGTGTGAAATAATTGGCATAAAAGCACAACTTATTACTGAGTAGAAATTGGATGTTTCTTTACTGTTTCAGTGCAGCAAATTGTCAAACCAACCCTGTTAGGATGAACTATTCTCTGTGACTCCCTGGGGTTTCTTACAGTGAAGACATACTGCACTGGGAAAATACTGACAGATTTTTAACTTCTTTTTGTGCAATTAAAAGACTGGAAAAAAAGCTGAAAGGACACCACACGATCTCCTGCACTCTCCAAAGAGCATCTCACAGGATATTCTGCAGATGACTAGTGGCCCACAAAGCACAGCTGAGGAGTTGCTGGAAGAAAAGTGGTTTTGTACTGAGCTTGCTTTGCTCACGAGTGAAATGTGCACTACAAAGTACTTTTTGCTAACACATATTTTAAGTTCTGTACAAAACTCACATAGACTTTCCTTTCATTAAGATTTCAACACTTACTTAAGAATATTCATAAAATCACAATAATCTCTGTTTTTCACACTGTATCGCTCCATAGATTCATGTCACAGCACCCTAGAAGTAATGCCCAGGCCATCTAAAGAGAAAACATGTTGATATTTCTCAAATGAGGACACTACGCTCAAAAAGTGCAATAGGAATTTTGAGCATTAATACTGATCTAAATATTACAAGGTATAACTATATTCAAATGATTTTATTCCTATTTATAAACTATTTTTGTACTATACAAATTCATAATCCGATTTACTCATTTAAAAAAAATACAAAAATAATTGATTGCACTGCTGTTTAATGCAGCTTGAAGCATTGCTGCAAACATTCAGTCAAGGGGTAAGTGTTGTGCTCTTTCTGAATATGGAAATAAACAGGCTGGAAATTATGTGACATATTATGCAGATGAGAAAAAAAGTAATACTTAGATAGAAAGTATAGACCGGTATCTTTATTGTCCTGGAAACAGAGATTCCCAGTCCTCTTTGAATAGGCTTCACAGTGTACACATTTTCAAACATTACTTTTCCAAGCACAGCCCATTTTGCTAAAGAAACCACCCTTAAATTTAGAACTATCTTGGATTTTTCTATTTTCTTTTTCCTTTCTGCTCTTTTTCTTTTTTTTAAAAAAAAAAAGGGAAACCTACTTGTCCCAGAATTGTTTTAATGGCTGCAGTAATCCATAACCAAGCAATCAAGCTTCTGCAGTTCTGAAGGTGAACTGACTACAGCAACACTGAGAAATCTGTTGCTTTTTAAGAGCTGGGTTTTGCTTTCAGATATACAACATGGACATTTGATAAGCATGCCCCCGTTACTATACTGTTGCTTGAATGTGTGTCTTTATCTACACTTTCAGATAACACCCAGGAGTAACAGTTACAGTGGAATGATGAGGGTCTATAATAAAATTCAGTACAATTAAGCCACATATACATGCAACAGTCATGGAATGACTTTAAAGGACAAAAAAATAATCCAACAGATATACATAAGAAAATATATCAGCTGGCTATCAGATGCAGGTGCAAATAGTTTCTCTTTCTCATGCCTGTTTCTTGATAATTCAAAACAACATATCTCAGTTGCTTTTATCCTTACTTGGGTGCACTATAACCAGTGTAGGGGTTTTCATTCTATATACTATTTAAAGTATCAGTCCTTCTTCACTATTTATTATGGCTGGCCTTTACAGCCTTAAAAATAAAGGTCTGATGCAGGATCACATTGTGACAATTAAATGCATTTCACATAAGTGCACAATTCAAATCTCATTAAAGGAAAAGCACAGATCACAGTGAACACTAAATCAGATTCATGATGCGTGGTTTGATGTGCTCTAAGGACACAAGTCTTTAGTATTTAAAAATACTATGCAAAGCATTATATACATCTGTATGTGTATATATGAGTTTAAGACTCAAAATATGGCTAAATTGTTATAACCTTATGGTTATTTTTAGCAATATATGTTGCTAAATCTGGCATGAAATCAAATTATTCAGGTTATTCAAGCAAACGTAATGGAACCATCTACCTTTAGGAAGAACTGCTTTCTAATTATAAAAGAGAAATGTCATTAAAATCAACAACATTGAATTATTTGCTTTTAACCTTTGAAAAAATAGAATTATTCACCTTTTTTCATCTGAAACTGTTTTCTCAGCAGTGTACTTAACCCTGTTTATGTCATGTTTATTTTAGTAGAAGAAAGATTAATTTTTCAGGCATTAGTATCACAAATATCTCAAAATTAAAAGACCTACCCAAGGCTTCTGTTTTTTTAAAAAAGACACGCAGTTACAACTACAGGACCTATGGCCATACCAAAATGATCTGAAGGCGGTGCCCCTGATGTAGGGGTTGTAAAGGCAAAATCGAATGTTTATAAAGCATGATACATATACTTGTGATAGAAATTTGTCTGTTGAATCAAAAAAACATTTAGCATACAAGATATAATTAGATCTGAATGTTGATGTAAGCTACATTCAGTTTTGTAACAAAGGCATTCTTGACAGTGAACATAATTTATTCATGAAACAAAATAATTATAATGTTTGAAGGTTTTTCATTCTTCCAGTTCAGGGTGATAAGGTTAAATAAGGTACTATTTTAAAAGAAAAAGACAGGAATTATGATTTTTTTTTTTCACAGTATCACAGTATCACAGTGTCATAAGGTTGGAAAGGACCTCTGAGATCATCAAGTCCAACCTATAACCCAACACTAACACCAACACCCACACTAACACCAACCATCATCTAAACTATGGCACTCAGTGCCTCATCCAGTCTCCCCTTAAACACCTCCAGGGTCGGCGACTCCACCACCTCCCTGGGCAGCGCATTCCAATGACCAATCACCCTTTCAGTGAAGAACCTTTTCCTCACATCAAGCCTAAACTTTCCCTGACGAAGCTTGAGTCCATGCCCTCTAGTTCTGTCACTGGTCACCCGAGAAGTCACTGGTCACCCGGGAATTTTAATTCCTTTTTTTTATTCTACTTTTTAGGAAGGCTTAAAAAAAAGGATCACTTCATCTAATTTCAGATGCCTAAACGTCTAGTCAGTTCTTAGGCTCTCTTTATAGTTAGCATCATCTTCAAAAGGTGATTAATCTCTTTTCTGGAGAAATTATCGTTATTTTCAAACAAAGCCACTGTGCAATCCTGGACCATAACATCAATAACAGGGGTCCTGCAATTTGTAACCCTCTGCATAAAAATTAGGGTGTTTATGTCTGCCAAAGCCAAGTTTTAATTTTCCTGTGCATGTGGCCCTTTTCTTATTATTCATCCACCTAGAATGTGGTTCCACCTCATATCTTAAGCACCAGCTCCCTCCAGAAGTTCAATAGCATGCAAATGACAATGAGGAGGGGCAGCATGTAACCTTTGGCCCTTACATAGCCTCAGTGATGTCAATGAACCTCATGCCACGAGCAGTGTTTTGGGAACGCACACCATGCACTATCAACTATTCCATATTCTTAAAACACAACATTTCTGATCTTCCTTTCCAGTTCAGAGTACTACAACTGCACAACTGCACAAGGCAGCAAGATTTGTCACAGTATTACAAACAGCAGCACACAATTTAATGTTGTATTTTTTCTTTTAATTACCTCGTTGATGTTAGACTCTGTTATTATACCTAGAGTACTATTAAGAGTGCCAAGAATCTTCATATCTTCCAGTCAAAGCCAGAAAAAAATAATGTCATAAAATGCCAAAATTAATAAAATGCCTGGCAGTTTCCAACATATAGTTTTCATAAATTTATTTGACTAATCCAGCTTTTTATTCATGAAGTCTTTAGGATCAAATATTCTTCCAGCAAGATTTGTGACTAACTCGAGACAGGCTGAAAGATGACGGTGTTTGTAGTGTCACAGGCAATGAATCCACTGATTAGCATGAGTAAGAATATACATAAAAAAAAGAAAAAAATGAACTGCTCAATACAGAATAAGGCAGCTTTTTAGATACTTTTATAATATCTAAAAGGACAATTTAGTATGGTAAATGTTTATTGAATGACAGAATTACAACACATTCTAAGTAATAAGACACAAAAATTCTTTGTTGAGGGTGCAGAAGAGATGAAATTATTGTCAATTAAGCTATGTTAAGTGTGCATACTGCTATATAGAAGTGGGAGAAAAGAAAGTTAGTTCTCTAATCGATGATCAACAGAGATTAGGATATGCCACTATGTGTAGATATACTAAACATCGCCCACGGACAACTTCATTCTTTACAAAATCCTGTTTCTAAACGGGAATCATCTGGACCTCTTCCACTTTGGGAAGTCAAGGCAGAGTAGTAGTTAAGTATAAATCCACATCTTCGCACTGTCCTCCTTAGCCAGGTATGATCCAAAGTGTTGAAGATTGAATTCTACCTTGTTTCCAGTCTAAGTACAGTATAGGTCATAGGTCTGCTTTCTTCAAGTGCTTGGAAGTCAGACTTTTAGTTGATAACCCTTAGCATATGGTCATATGTTATTTTCCATAGGTATGCAAGCTCTCACAATAAAAATTGGCTTCCCCAACGAGAACTAGACAGTAACATCATACAAAGGTACTGTGGTCTCTTAAAAAAATAAGGTTACGTGTAAATTCAGTAAGGATGGATAAGTTCATAATACATTATGAGAAAGGTTATTTATATATAGATAGATTTCTTAAGAATAATATTTAAGCTTGTTTGTTTGCTTATTTATTTG
The DNA here is from genome assembly GCA_033556795.1 of Tapera naevia. Classification (NCBI taxonomy): domain Eukaryota; kingdom Metazoa; phylum Chordata; class Aves; order Cuculiformes; family Neomorphidae; genus Tapera; species Tapera naevia. Next base: position 19,756,376 of record JAUMJJ010000059.1, read on the forward strand.
ATTATAGAGCAGACCATAAGTCTTTATACACAGAGACACTGAAAACAACCAGCTTCTGGAAAAAAGATGTGGCTGAACATACTGCATGAAGAGTGGTAATATTAATCTGCGCTGTTTAATACAGAAACCCAAAGAGGCCATCTGTCTGTCATCTGCAAGCGTTTCATAAAACCTACTGAAGCATGGATATGGATGGCTTGTTGAAACTGTGATAAAAGCCAGGAAAAAAAAGTCACGTGTATTAATTACACTCATTCTTAATTGATCATCCTTTAGGAAATAAACAATACTATTTCTACTGAACATGAAACAAAATGTTTAAAAATGCAGATGGGTGTGTGGGCACAATCAATCGCTTACAAGCCTGACATGTGAATCCTTTATTCAATTATTTGTTCTTCCTGCTCTCGGCGTATGGTAGTTTAAAACAAAAAAAAGATAAATGTGTCTTGATATGAATATTTCATTATCAACAAAAGAAAAAAGACAGGCAGAACTTTTTTAAAAATTATGTTTTATTAAGAAAGGCCAGCCTGATTCTTGCAGTCTGACTCCTCATATGGACATGATGAGGAGCAGCAGAGCTAAGTAAACGATACTTGTTCATTGGGATCACTAAGAGAAAAAAACAAAATCAAGCCAACAGGAGGGTCAATGTTCATGAGTCATATAAATTCTCTGCTCCCCACAATTGTCTGTTGAACAAATTTCAGCTCTGCATAAATGAAAGGAGAAACTATATAAAGATAATTGTGCTCCTAGTCCCAAATTCACTATTCTTCTCTTGAACTCTGAGTCTTTGTCATTTCTATTGTATTACACTTTATCTGTTTTACAGGCAACTAGCTCCCTTTCTGTAAGAAAAGTTGAGTAATTAGCAGTGCTGTCAAATTTATGTCTACTAGGGGCTTTAATTACCATAGAGGAGGCTTAGTTTCTTTAGTAGGCAATCAGGTCTGGGAGACGCCGTTATGATCCAAGTCTTCTAATATTTCTTTATCAGGTTCATATTATAGAAAGTAAAATGCTTCTAAACTTGATATCTCAACCGATTTCTGATGCATTGATTCCTAAATTTTTTTATAGATCACAGTCCCTCTCAAGATGAATGAATGTGGTCAAAATATTGCATGAACCTATCTTTTTACGTATTTTCTGAAAGATTGAGTCTGCATTAGGTAGCTTCTTGCAAAGCCAGACAAATCTTTAGCCAAGTAGTTGTCATCAAACCATTAGAAGGCATACCAGGGACTAGAATTATTGTAGCTTCTCCATCTCTCCTACTAGCATTATTCAGCACCACGTGTGCCTGACAACCCCATTCACAGCACGTCTGGCTCAATCCCCAAATCAGACATTTTTTCTTAATTAATTGACGCCTGTTCACAATATGTTTCCTACTATGCTGGTCTCGTCTCTCATTAGCAGAAGGGAGTTTGGTCCAGAGAAGCATGTTTTACTTTAGTCTGCTACATTTGCAAATAGAATCCATTGTTAGAAATAAACTTGCAGAGTATGATCCATGTGGAAGATTGTATTTCACAGCGGTGGCCAAATGCTTAGACAGTGCTGTGCAATTACAGTTCTGGAGATCTCTCAGATGAATGTAAACTATTTAACGGTGATTAAGAGTATGTATACATGATTACATTAAGTCATTTAATGTGTTGTTGCTGATCATCTGGTCACTGATCCATAAACGAGTACGTGCACATTCTTAGTTGATCCAATGGCAAGATGAATCATATTATTTCAACATACACTAATTTTAGTATGAAGTACCCAAAACTATTCCCAGACTTTTGCAAGTAGAACTATCACAATTCAAAATAATAACACGCTTCTTTTAATTTTCTGCCTACAGCATGTCAGCTAGATCCTTCCCAGTTCAATTTAAAGATTTCCAACCTCTAAGCTCATCACAGACAGTAGATACTACACAGAAAGTGGTTTGGAGAATTCTCAGAAACAGATTAAAAGGGGTGGCCCAATCTAGGATTGAGCCATGCCACTGCAGTACAGCATGCAGTGGTTTTCAGACTGTAGACCTTCAGTATTGGACTATTATCTTTGTCACAGTGCTGGAGATGAAGAATGTAAACGCCCCTATAACCATACAGAATCTTATGGCTCCTGCTCTTCTGTTAATGGTGGTCTCCCTTTCTCACAAATCGAAAGTTTTTAATTAGATAAATGTTTCTGGATAAAGTTCTGTGAGGTGGAGCTATAATCTAATGTTCCGTCTGATTGACCTCTATGGCATTTTTCTAGGCAAACAGAAATGTAAGGTATTTTAGAGACCTTGAGGACATAGGTTGATAAACTGCAGCAAATTTCCCAGGAAAAATAGGATGTCCTTTTGATCAAAACCACATTTACAGTACCTATATTAGAAGCTGAGACACAGTATATGCAATGCAAGTAGTCTAAAGCATTGCAAGACAAAAGGTGTTGAATGTTATTTTAATTCCAGCTCATTGAAATCTTACATTGCTACGAATAGAACTGAGCAAAATTTTCTAATTTATTACTGTTATCAGTAAGCAATAGAGCCTAAATATTTATTACCTACACAGCAATGTATGTAATATATGACAGACATTGATTAACACCAGATTCTAAAAAAAAAAAATGTGACTCTATGTTAGCATGTGTTCAGAGTCTACATTAATGCAGATGGCATATTAGTGTGCAATTAAGATTTTGGTTCTAAAGATTAAACTTCTTCACTGTTGCTCTTAATTGTGACCCCGTTAAGTAGTAAAAATAGAAGGCATCAGGCGATGTATCTTGACTAATTTTCACAGGAAAGATTCTAAAATGAAGAAACTTATTTATCTTAAGGGAGAGCATTTGTGTTTTAGCTAAGTATCTCATTCAATTTGAACAGCTCTTCTGAAACTTTTAATTTACCTGTCTTCCAATCCTTAAAAGCTATTGCTGTTGCAAATGTGATTGAATTCTGTTGGTATTCTCCTCCTATTTTGCTAAAACTTAGAGCATTTAACTCTTCTGAGAGGCTCATATAAAGATAGTTGCAACACAAGGACTTCTTTACCTATGATAAATAATACATTACTATATTTTGCTGACAAGATGTTTAGTAGATTTTCCACCCCATTTTATTATTACAAAGACAGGGGAAGTAAATTTTCAGCTTGCAGAGGGATAAGAGCTTTTAGCTCCCCCTTTTCCCTAGAAGGGCTCCAGTTAGAATAGCTTTCCTTTTCTGCTCAGCTGGGTTTTCTGTCAAAATTTGCTTACAATTCTACTTTTAATAACTACAGAGCAATAGTTACCGGTTTCGTCATAATGTATCTCACTTCCCATGCCTTCTCTTCTTCCTCATGCCCCCTCTTATTCCCCATTCCCAGGCTAACAGCTTGGGCTCCAGCCCAAACCATTTCACTCTGGGTCAGTAATTCTTGCGCAGCGCGTACAAAGGACAGAGAGACCAGGGCAGAACTAATCCTGCTAACTTGCTCAGCTTCGCATACAGCATATAAGTACAGAAAAGACTAATTGTTTGAGTGGCTACTTTCAGCCTCTGATTAAAGGTACCTCTGTAGCTAGCTCTGCAGAAGCTTCCTTCTCTGGATCTCCACACCACTACCAGGTATAGAGCCTTTCCAAGAGGAAAAAACAGAAACTTTGGGAAACTGAAAGACACAAACATTTCAGAATCCTGGGTATTACGCGGTTCAGTTCCCAGCACAGAAATGCTCTAATGCCAAGAACATTACAGATGTTCAAGCATTATGGGTTTGCTTTAACAGACAATCTGAAATACTTTTTATTATTCTAAATGTTTTATCTGAAAGTCCAAATATTTACAATTGTAAATGAATGTAAGTATTTCTTCAGGAAGAGGTAACAGAATCTTTATAATGCTTTCCTTCTCTTCATACAGAGCTACTGCAATTCGTGCTACAGTTAGCATATATCTTTAGTCAACTATGCTTACTTTTTTCATACTTAATCTATTATTTCTCAGTTGCAAACAGCACTTTAATCACAAGTTCAGTGGAATTGCAAATGTAGTGCTGGTATTTATGCATGAAGAACAAGTTGAACCATACAGTTCCTACTTTATGTTCAGTCAAGTCCCTCTTAAGCAGTAACAAACTCATTCTCCTCTGTGCTTCGTGAACTGCATATTGAATAATAAATAACATAAAAAAATGCCAAGGTCTCTATTCAAGAGATTACTTACAGAGATGCTGCAGGTGCAGAAGTGGCAAGAAGTCAAGCTGTGTATATATACAGTCAGATTTTCTTGTACTGCCTTTGAAGTACTGCTTTGTGCAATCACTCTTTTGAGTTCCATGACAATTATATGCTTGTCTTGCCTGTATTTTGCTCAAAAAGAAGTCTGCCACACAGTGTTTCTCCTGTTGCAGCCAAGTCCAGCCTTAGGCAATACAAACTATCTGTCTCTGAGTTTTAGAGCTGTAAATATTTTGATCTGAATTCACTTTCCTAAAAACCCACAGGTCCAAAGAGACACCTGGCCACCACGTTCTGTAGACTGGTTCCACTTTGGTTCTTAATTTTATTATTTCTGGTCTACAATCAACCTAGTTCTGGGCTATGGTTGGCTGTATAAGCTAGAAGGGAAATAAGGACTGAAAACAAGTAACAAGTATTTTCTGTCATGCAAGCGCAGGTTTCTCTCTGTAACTTCCTTCTCCATCAGCAGATGCCGTTGAGGCACTTGTCTACACTATAGAGCACACATCCCTTGCTGCAGGTTCCACTTCAGGGATCAGAGAATAAAGGTTTGTTATATTCAAGCCAATTCTCACAACTTACTACTAACCTGTACCCCTTCATCTCATTTTCCCAGTACACTTGCATTTTTTTGACTCCCTAGTAGTTCAGTTCAGCTCACTGAAAACAGCAAACTTCAGAAGCAGTAGACTTTTTTCCTCTCGGTTAGTCTGCTGATGATTTGGGAAACTAACCCAGCTTTCAAAGGGCTGGACAAAAACTAGGCCTTGCTGGAGAGAAGAAGCCTGTACAGCCTGATGGGTGGGAAAGGAGAGGCACAATTGTCTCTGTAAACAGGTGACAGATAAATTGGTGGTAAGATATCATACTTTATGGGGCTTCTAGTTCTCTTGGAAGTAAGGGAAAAGTTATAATAAAGGCTCCTTCCCCAGAATATTTTATATTCATATAAAAGTGACATAGGAACAAAGTTTTTTTCTGGAAGAGATTGTTCACTTGTCTCTCTGCATGTATTACAATATTTTGTGCTTACCTAAAATAAAAATGATCCTCTACTGGCCTTTGGGAATGTCTTTGAACTTTATGGACCTTTATAAAGGTATACATTTATAGACCTTTATATGTCTTCTCTATACAGGACTTTAAAAAGAAATGCGCATTTCTAGTCAAATGAATATATGTAATATTTTAACAGTAACCGAATTCAATCCATAAGTCATGCCCCAATTTCTAGATTAATATTTGAAATTAATAATGGTCCTTCAAAGAGCACATACCAAGAGATGAACTTTGAAGAACCCCCATGTACCTAGCAGAATGCTTCAGCCTTGCTTTGCTTAGAATGAAATACACACTGCCTGTCCCAAATTCCTTGACCATTATTTTGTTACTCTCCTGGCAGATTAAAATTTTTGTGATTAAAATTTTTATTGTTACTAATAACCTGTAATGTTGCTCTATTTTCATTAAAATATGTTTTAGTTTAATTAGTTTCTATTTCATAAGTATGTTTAAAATTAATTCAAAATTATGATAAGATTTATTAAGATGTAATACAAACTAAGAAATATCAGTTAATAAGTAGCCGTGTTTATAGAGAGCCATTCACTTTGATGTCAAATCTAGCTTCATAAGAAGGATACATTTCCTTGTAATTAAAGAGTTAAACCACAGTACTGGATGAAACACTGATATTTCTCTTTTTTCCAGACAGCATCAATTTCCTTTTTTCTGCTTAACAAGCTTACATTTGATTTCATTTTTTGTTTGCTTGCTTGTTTTATGGTCTTTTGTCATTCTCCAGAGGGTATTTCTATAGCAAAGACAAATGTTCAAAAAGATATTGTAAGGAGAATATACAAGCAGTTCCACCATAAATCGGTTTTAAAAAAGTGAAATATGCTTTTCATCCCATGACAAATATAAATGTTAAAAAAAATACAAGAATGAAATTACATTAGAAGGATTATTATTTTGAAGGCAATGATTATGAAATGGTGTTGGCATAGGTAAATGAATCAACTGCTTATTCTTTCTTCTAAAGTGCAATCATAGCCTTCCTTTCAGCTCATCATAAAATAAAGCACTAATTGAAACTTATTTATTGTCATTAATCCAACTTTGCGTTATTAAAATGCATATTGGAAAGTATTAGTTGCATGTGTTACTTGGAAGGTGCTATGTTCTCATATTTTACTTAATATAACAGAATCTTTAGGGGATGGCTGTATTCGATATACTGAGAACATTGCTGAGATGTGGAAAGACCTCAGAGAATATTGTATGGAAAGAACTGCCCAAGCTATACAGCAGTTTCCAAAGAGGTAGATCTAGAAAGTGTTTGCCACTATTCCACATATAAAGAACTAAATTAATTGCCTAAAAAGAGGAGAGCAAAACATTGCTATGCCCCAAGTTACTACCCATCAGTCATAAAAACCCAAAAAAAACCCAGTCATTGAAGTAGTAGAAGTTTTCAGGCATTTTAAAGGAAGATAGAACGTAGTGACTAATTATCTAGAGCAGATAGTGGCTAAAAAGTGAAATGATTTTTCTCAGGACATTTGTCTTTTTGCTCATGAATCAATTTATTTAGCTTAAAAATGAAAAGTCAAGAAAGTGATAAATCTTGTATTCTTCCAGTTCAGAAATGAAAATGAGATGGAGAGGATCTATTAATTCTAAATCTTTGAACGACTTGACTATCTCCAGATTTGCTTAAACCATTAGGTACATCCAGTATTTCTTTCATATGACAGATAAATTTAAGCACCTGATGTTTTTATTGCTTTTATTAAAGAAGTGAAGAAGGGTATCTAATTCAATAAAAAGGAAATCTGGTTTGTGTGTAAGTAGATTCTAATTTCCAATAAAATGTAACTCGTCACAATTTCCAAGATATATACATATACTAGTTTCTAAGTAATGAAGAAATATTTTTATATTTTTCTATGTTGCAAACATTTTAAAAACTTTTATAAATACACATAACACTCTAAAAGTTGTTCAACTTGAAGAGATTTCATCTTTTGTATGTCAAGGTGAATCTTCAAGTGTAAAGGTTAAATTTAACTGAAAGCATTCAAATGAGTTATATTGGGAATGCCATTATACAGAGCCTTAATTGAAATGTAAATATGCAAAAAACATTAAAAAACAAATACAAAATTTAAGTTTTCCTGATCACTGATTTAAATCATTATTTACAATCAGTGAATTAAATGACTTCTGTTAAATTTAATTAACAGGCACAGGGCAGGCAAAACTCTGAAGCATGTATTTTGACAACTGAAAACTTATCATTAGACCAGATCTGAAAGTGAAACAAGCAGACTTTGCTCTGACAATCCAAATACTGAATTGCTGTTGTGTAAATATTAGACACAATCCTTACATTATATTTGAACAAAAATATCGACTTTCCAAATAAGTAATCAAATAAATTAATAACAGATTGTGTTTTCGTTTCCAGTTTCAATGTTATGCTAACACTGTAAAAAGACAAATTAATTATTATTTTAGTTTTGGATTTGTTAAAATATAATCTTCTGGACTTCAATGTCAGTATGTTATCAAATGCTCCAGTTTGCTGGAGATTAAACCAGTGACATCAACCATAGCCTTTTTCTAATTACACAAATAATGCAAGCAGTAAAGCCCTGGATTACATTTCTTCCTAAAAGTAAGCAATCTGCTGTTCTAATTCTGGCTTGCACTAAGCTTGAATCAAATTATACGCATGTTAGACATATCCAGGATAAACACACAATTTCAGAATCAAAAGAATTTCTCACAAATGCATGTTCTGCTCTTTTTCAGAAAGACTCTGTCTTGCAAATGTTTGTTACTCCTAAGCAAAACCAAATCATTTTTTAATTAATCATAAACCAGAAATAGACTTTTATTTATTACATGCAGAAGGCCTTTTTATCCTACTCAAACATACTCAACCTTCAAGCTAAATTCCTAACCAGAGATGCCCTACTGAGTCACGTGTTGGCATGATGTTGCAGAATAATAAGTTGTGTCATGGGTTTTCGTCAGGGTCATGAAGAATTCTTATCATCGTGGAAGGCCTTCATCTTCCACACGTATCTGCAAAATGCATATGTCAAAGACAACCAAAGCAGTGCCTGGTCAGGCACTGGAACAGGCTGCCCAGGGAAGTAGTTGAGTCACCATCCCTGGAGGTGTTCAAAAAATGGGTAGATGAGTTTCTAAGGGACATGGTTTAGTGGAGGATGGGTGCGTTTGGACTCAATGATCTCAAAGGTCTTTTCCAATCGGAAGATTCTATGATTCTATGAAAGCAAATGCCTTAAAAAGAAACCATACCAAATCAAGGTGAAAAAAGCCCAGTGGTTATTATGTGTAGGATGAGCAAATATTGAACAAAACTATCATGGGAAGTGGTGGACACTCCATTTCTTACTGTTGATAACATGTGCCTGAATACATTGTTGGAAAGCACATCTCACAAGCAGCTCTTATTGCAGGGGTGCCCATGTGAATCTCTCTGCTTGTTTGCACACACAACATAAGAAAATATTACAGCTACTTCTTTCCTTGAAGTGCATGTAGTAAAGAAATAGTTGTGTCGAGAGTTACAGAAAGGATCTTGCTGCTGGTTCTGCACATTTCAAGTCAGGTGGTCTTCATTTATGTCACCACATTTGATGAGTCATTATGTGCATGTCTGGGTTTTTTGAAAACTAGTATTGATTGATGATAATTTTGATTACAGTAAATATTAGATCTAAATTTGAGAAATAAACAATTGATTAGTAGATATTTAAAGGGAAATCAAGTCTTTCTAAACAAAAAATTTACCTTGCATTAAAAAGGAGGCATGTTCATTTCTGTGTAAAGCTCATTTACGACAGTTAGTTAAATACTCATTTCACTGCAGAACAGAGACACTAAAGCTAAACTTGCTAAAAAAGGAAACAGTATCAGTTTTGACTGCTTTGGTTTGTTTTCCTGGATTCAGGCTTTATTTTCTGAAATCTTGACCTCTTAATACATACAAAACCAACTAGATCACTTTATCAGCCCACAATGAAAGGCATTGTTACATAGCATGCATGCTTCAAAAAGCCCTTTAGAAGTTATTTTTCTCACCTCAAAGTAGAAGCAAACTGTTACACAAATCTAGGGAGGAAATGCTGAGGAAAAATGCAATAAATGTGTATATTTCTGGTTTTCCCATTAACCTGAAGTCATTTAGAAGGTCTGTCATTATCTATCTTGTCCCTCATATTTTTATTCTATGAAATGACAATGAGTTATTTGACCCCAGTCAAGGGTTTTCAAGTTTGTTCATTTTCTTTGTTTTGTTTACCTTTCATAGGGGTGTTTGGCCATAAAAGTGTCAGTGTCTGACAGTGGATATTTTGCCTGAGGGGAAGGTAGATCCTCCTGCACAATCTCAGCCATGCAGGACTCCAAAGGGACTTTCCTAGCTTCAGATAACTCTTCTGAAGGTTGGTTGCAGAGCTCTCAAAGCTAGAAGAAAAGGATTTCAAAAACGGAACAAGACAAGCTAACGCCACAGTAATCATTTCACTATCAGAAATGATCTATCACTTGTATCTCCCTTTCTTTTTTTGTGATCACAGAGGAAAGGGCTTTTTTAGGTTAGAAGTGCTTATGAAGAGTATAAATGTCATTGTGAATTAAGTGTTTCAGAACATCAATTTACTACCACACAATGTACTAAACAGTTTGGAATGAATGCACTGATCTCAGGCCAAACACAAAATCCTTACAAGTGGAACTGTGTGTCCACACAGCCCAGCAGAGCTTCAGATCTGAGTTCAGAGTTCAGAACTGCAAGGAAGATGCTACAATTGTATTTAACCATAGTGAATAGCTTACTATAAAACATCACCTCTGATACACCATTTTAAATTATAAAGCATTAATTTCTTTCAACGGAGGAACTAAAGGTTTTGTTCCTTATGAATCTTGCAATGCTGTATTTCCTCCTGTCATAGTAACTCCAGCTTCTCTCATTGTGATGAGCCCCCTTTGCCTCCCACGGTGCAACCCATCTGCCCTCTCAACCCGTTACTATCCGTGTCCTCCAAGCCTAGCAACAGGGGCTGGTTTCAAGCTCTGCTGTGCTGAATGACTGAGGAGTATTCATCTGGTGATTGGCCAGCAACAGGATAAACAGAGCAGGCAACTTGAAAGTTTTCTCCCAGGGAGGGCTTCTCTTACCCAGCTGCAATACACACTAAATTTTAGTAACTTAATAACAAAAGGTCTGTTCATCTGAGAAATATGGTTAAGATTGGACAGTAAAATAAAACTTTGTTCTCGTGGAAAGGAGACATGCAGAGTAATTGCATAGCCCTTATTGCTTTAGAAAACCTGCTTAAAAATTCTGTATTAATGAAATCCACACAAGGAAATCTGTATTCACTACCTTACACTTTCAAAGAGAAGCTTAACAAGTCTTCCTTTTTTTTTCCTGATTTGTTTTTGTCCATTTAGTTTCCTTGTAGATGCATGGGAAAATATGCAAAAATCACACAGCAGACTGTTTACTGTCATAACCAAAGCTGGGGCTTACGTAAATATTGTCTACACTTGCAAATTTTAGTTTTTGATGTAAAATACATACACATTCTTTTTTATCGAGGAGGCTTTGTCATACAACTTTGATGAAAGAATATATTGCTAATCAAAATATTGCTCTAGATTTTCAAACATTCTTAATTAGTTTGTATAACTGCAATAGGGACAAAAGTAGCTTTTTTTTCTTTTTCCAGTATGGGGTGATTTTTACTTCTAAAACATCTGTGATGACTTTCTATGGTTTGTGATATACTTGGATGGATATAATGATAAATTGGAAAGCTTGTTTCCCTGAGAACCTTGAGTTCTGCAAAGTTAAATCCTCGAGCATGTGGGGTGCCTATTAGGAGAGGAGGTAACATTTTTACTCAGTGGTGACATAGAGCTCAGTTTAGCTGGACGAGAGGTTAGTTTCCAGTAAGATGTCCTTCCCATTAGATTTGAAACATGTAAACTGGGGGAATGGAGAGAATACAGAAGAAAAAGTAAATTTTTGGTTGCAGCAAAAATGACTGGAATACAGAAGAGAGCTCTAACTGCAGACAGATGCTGTAGGTTACCTTTACACTTCATTTTATACAAGCGACCGTCCCACAGAAATCTCTGTCAGAAAGCTTACAAAAAGCTGCCATCCACTGCCAATATGTACACAGAAATTAACAATTTTAGCCAATGCTACTAAGCAGCATTGAGTGATTCAGGGGTTTCCAGCTCAGAAGAAATCTTGTCAGTTATATCTGCCCGGGAATGGGGATCTAGGTTTTTCTGAATTTGGACAAGCTGGAGTGGGACATGGGAACAGGATGCTCAGAAGGGATGGATCAAGGCAAGACCCTCAGAAACCTCATCTGATGTCAAAATTGCCTTTGCTCTGAGCAGGGAAGTTGGACCAAATGGCCTCCAGCAGTTCCTTCTTATCTTAAGCATTCCATGATTCCCTGACATTTTTTTAAATTGTGTGTCAGCAGTTTAATTCACAGATATTATAACACAACGCCAACCAGAAATAATCTTGCCTATGTTTACTTTAGTTTGTAACCTTTATCTATGCATGTTTACAATAGTTACGAGGTTTAGTATTGCCAACTATTTTTTCCATTACACTTTTCCTCTCACACTCACCTTAGAAAAGTCTCCTTCCTCCCAAGCCTTCAGGCCCCAGGAGCGGTCACTATAAAGGCAGAAGAGATAGATTCCCAGTTCAGATGTCAGGATCAAGATATAGCACAGCCCCCAGCAGCAGTTTTTTCCCCTTGCTCCATCCTACATTGGGGCACTTCCGAGGCAGGCAAAATCGTCAAGGTATTTGGTTGGTAAAAAAACAATCTGTTTATCAATGAGCAAAATGTAATTATTCTGAAGTTTATAAAATGGCAACTTCCTCACACAGTCCTGCACAACAAGGAGGTGCTATAGCATTCCCAAGACAAACTTGTCAGAAATGTTAACACAGGCAATACCAGTTGTTCACTTTTCCTTTTTTTTCTAGACATATCTCAGAATGTTTCAAAAATGTCTGATGACTCTCAATCAAACATCAGCTGAGGCAGACAGTGTGGGATATTGCTCCAACTGTGAAATTTTCACAAGCTTATACGCAGCCAAAAGCAGGGACTTAGAATGGGAAGTGCTCAGTGACCTCAACAAAATATGATGTTACCAGCCCTTCCAAAATCAATCCTTTAGTCACTGCTTAAGAATTGATATGGCAAACTAATAAACTGAAGCATAACTTTACGTGAGCTTGTATTTGCTCTCTAATATCAAATACCCACCAGCCATGTAGTGTCAGCCCAAAACAAGCTAAAAATAAAGTCTGGTTAAAATCAAATTTTGATTTGAATGGGAATCCATGTCTCACAAGCATTGACTCAGCTCAGGTGATGCTAGCCATTACAGAAGCTTTGTCAAACATAGCATACATATTTTTGTCTAACATACCAAATATACTTCCATCAAAAACAACTGAACTATTCCTCCACAGTTATGACAGAGTTCAGAAGAATGTAAGAGAAGTAGATGACTGCTGGAAACTCACTGCCAGAGGTAAACAGGGTGAGCACTGACTGTATCCTCCCAGTTTCCCACCCAGAAGACCTGTAGAAATGCAAGGATTAAAACATCCTGCAGATAGGGCTAGCAGAACTAAGGAACAAGGTGCATAGATGACCCAATAGCCTCTGTAAAGCTATTCACATATACTACCTGAGGACATACTTTGATGTTTGGCTGGGTGCAAGCCATGGGTCACATCACAAAACTCATGAGCAACAAAAGGATGAAAGAAAATGTGCTAGTACTGACTGTTCGGGATGAGAAAGGTAGTAATGTCCAAAGATGAAAAAGACAAAGTTGTTCCAATATAAAAAAAAACAACTGACTCTCAAAATTTAATACAAGTCGGTGTAACTCCTCTTTGCATTTCAATTGCCAAAAAAGGAACGAGTACTAAAACCAAATTCAGATTCTTACTCGGATCTTAATCTTACCATTGTCTCTACTCACACTGGCCTTTGTGACATAGTACTACAAACATGAATACAGAAATCAGCACTAGCAGATCCAGAGAGAGGTATTAATGAATATTTTTCTGAGACCAACAATAACTAGAAAAGATGTCCAAATTGTCATCTCCTTCCACCTTCCCCCAATGTGCATGATCATAATTATTGTAACTGTGCCATAAAATCAGGGAGCTATTTTTAAACTCCAAAGAAGTTCAAAACGCTAATCATATTTACATAGAAAGGAAGGAAACCCCATAATAACATACATATGAATTTTATTGGTCTGTTTGTGTTCATTAAAAGCAGATGCTCTCTGCAGCCAAAAGAACAGGAACTAACAGCAAGATAAAAAAAGACTTGGCTAGTTAAAGCACAGCAGTTATTTTACTTCACCATGTGTTGTTTTTCAAGCTTCTAACTGTCAGATGTCTGCTGGAAAAACAATCATGTGCGAGGGCATAGGGAGTTGATGAAATAATAAAGTTTTTGTCTGATAAAAACTGATCTAGCTCTAGGGGCAAAAGAGCAAAACTCTTTCCACAGGTTAAAATAGCATTTTACTTCCACTGCTTGGAATATAGGCTTCCTATTTAAAGTATTTCATTCAATAATACAAATAAAATATTGAACTGATTTTTTCCTGTTGCCTTGAATACAGTAGTTCACACAATAATAAACTTTGAAAAAATCAGCTGAAGGCACATTTGACATTCTTCTGACATCAAAATTTGCTGCTTCATACATCTCTTGCCTCTGATTATTTACTGCTATGGATGATAGAGATGTGTGTGTCCTGGGAGAAAAAATAATGGTAAGTTCAGTACCAGTCATGATCTTAGTCAGCCTCAGATTTTGCATTTTAAATTCGTAGTAGATATGAGAAGCCTTATAACCAAAAATATAGTCCAAGAACGGAAAAAAATAAGATCAGTTCAGGGAAGAGTGATAATGATGGGGTGAGTGAACCTGAATGAATAATAGATGGAGGGACATCCATTCTGCCCTGCATTTTTAAAGGTTTCTGAGCCAAGCAGTTCAGAAAACTACTTTAAAGTGTCATTTACCAGAATTATCCAGTACTTTTTTAACTTCAGTAATACCTACCAACGTAACTCTGTTTAGCCTCTTATCAATTAGATCAGCCATAAATGAGGTTATAATGGCTCTTAAGTGAAAGTACCTGCTGAAATCAATTATACCATATGTGCGCAACCATTAACACAGCTGAGTATAGTCCTCCAGCTTAAAGGCAGAAATGGCAGGGGCAATGCACAGGATGTCTCTCTGTTCCTTTGTCAGGGCCTGAGCACCGTAATCCTTTCCTCAGCTGTTCTGTTTATAACATGGTGCCTCAGGTAAATGAGGCTTATGCAGACATGCTGACTGTCTCCCTGGGGACTTCGATTTTCAGCCAGACTTACAGAGAAGTAAAAGTCTCACACATAATGGTAGACCTAAAATCTTTCTATGATGGGGTGACTGCATCAGCGGACATGCGAAAAGCAATGGCAGTAATCCATCTGGACTGATGTAAAGCCTATAACACGATCCCCTACAATTGGAGGGATATGGATTTGATGAATGGACTGTTCGGTGGATAAGGAATTGGTTGGATGGTCACAGTCAGAGAGTAGTGGTCAACAGCTCAATGTCCAGATGTGGATCTGTGACCAACGTTGTCCCTCAGGGGTCCATACTGGGACCAGTGCCGTTTAATATCTTCATTAATGGTATGAAAAGGGGGATTGAGTGCACCCTCAGCAAGTTTGCAGATGACACCAAGCTGTGCAGTGATCACATCAGAAGGACAGGATCCCATCCAGAGAGATCTGGACAGGCTGGAGAAGTGGGCCTGTGTCAACATCATGAGGTTCAACAAGGCCAAGTGCAAGGTCCTACACCTGAGTCAGGGCAATCTGCGGTTTCACTACAGGATGAGGGAAGGGATGATGTGATTGAGAGCAGCCTTGCGGAGAAGGACTTGAGGGTGCTGGTTGATGAAAAGCTGTACATGAACCAGCAACGGGCACTCGCAGCCATGAAGGCCAATCATGTCCTGGGCTGCATCAAAAGAAGTGTGGCTGGCAGGGCGAGGGAGCTGATTCTCCCCCTTTACTTCACTTTTGTGAGACTCCACCTGGAGTGTTGTGTCCGGTTCTGAAATCCTCAACATAAGAAGGACATGGAACTGTTGCAGCAGGTCCAGAGGAGGGCTACAAAGATGATTAAAGGGCTGGAGCACCTCTGCTATGAGGACAGGCGAAGAAAGTTGGGGTTATTCAGCCTGGAGAAGAGAAGGCTCTGGGGGGACCTTAGAGCAGCCTTCCAGAACTTAAAGGGGACCTACGGAGAAGATGGGGAGGGACTTTTTACAAGGACAGGTAGGGTTAGGATGAGGGGAATGGCTTTAAATTGGAAGGGGGAAGATTTAGATTAGACATTGGGAAAAAAGTCTTCACAAGGAGAGTGGTGAGACACAGTGTCTCACCAGGGAACTTGTGGACGCCCCCTCCCTGGAGGTGTTCAAGGACAGACTGGATTGGACTTTGAGCAGCCTCGTCTGGTGGGAGGCATCCCTGCCCATGCCAGGGGGATTGGAACTTTTAAGGTCCCCTCCAACCCAAACCGTTCTATGATTCTTTAATCACGTAGGTAAAGGAAAAGTAACAAACAAATGCTCTGACTGTAGGAAAAAGAACTATCGAGCAAGAGAATGTGAGTTTTTAGCTTTACTAGAGACTCCATCTGGACACGAGATCTAGCAGCTGCTCCAGTCATATGAAAATCTTCAATTGAAGCTTGTAATCAGGTGCAAAATACAAAGATTAAAAAAAAAATTTTCTGTTTCAGGATTTGAAGAACTAGTTACTTTTTCAGGACATAGAAATGAGAACAGATATTAACTAGAAGGCAGAGAGGATCAATCTCTACCCTATACTCTTCCACGCTCCCAAACATTTCTGCTTTACTTAATGTTATTGCAGGTGGTGACTATAGCAATGGTTTGTGGAAGTTTTCTATTGCAGCATTTTTTTTTTCAGAAAATCAAAAATGCATCTCTGCTTTATTCATTGGATAATATTTTTTCAAAATACTCTTTTTTTTTTTTATTTCCTCCATTTTAAAATTGGTCTCAAGTTCTCAACTTGGTAAATTTTTTGCAGCTATAATTGAAGTTCAAAAGGACAAGCTGTTTTAAATTATTTTGAGATTATTCTGAATATGTTATCTTTTCCTCAGTTCTCTGTTTTTCAAAACCCAAGTATTTGGACACTATCAGCCCTCCAGATACCACAGGTGTATTGTAAATGAATCCTTATTAGCAGAGACCATAACCTCAACTGAGTACTTTGATATGGATATATAATACATTCCAGCATTAACTCTTAATAAAATGTATTCACTTATATACAGGCATTAACCACTATTTTGAAACAGAGATACTATCAAGTCCAAAATTTAGTCTCATAATTCTTGCCAGATCATAGGCCTCAAAACACAGCCAAATTAAAAAAACACAATTATTTCAATGAGGCTTGCCCTTCATATCAATAACGCAGTTTAAAGGGGACTCTCAGGTGTCCCTGACTATCCCTTACCCAGAACAGATGCTGACACTGACATTTACCTCCTTACAAGACATAAGCCAAACCAAGAGAGCAGGACAGGGAATTCTAGTTTCTGCAAACAAAAATAAACTTAAGAGCAAACTGCACTGAGCAACATTGCAATCATACCAGTCCTGAAACTTAAGGTTCACTAAGAAGAAGAAAAAG
Organism: Tapera naevia; assembly: GCA_033556795.1. NCBI lineage: Eukaryota > Metazoa > Chordata > Aves > Cuculiformes > Neomorphidae > Tapera > Tapera naevia. Next base: position 19,773,471 of record JAUMJJ010000059.1, read on the forward strand.
GTTCTCTGCAAAATCTGAAATGGGTCAGAGAGACGCTCTGCATGAGAGGCCACTCCAGCACTCCTTCAGGCACTGCAAGTGAAAAGGCAATACATGGTCATTATGGAAACATTTTGCTTCACTGGGCCATGCTGGTTTATGGCTATAACACAAAAAACAAGCACCATGCTGAGCATGATTCTGCATGTAAACTAAATTGTGCCCTTATGGTAAACCTTGCTGATTTCAAGATGCATGGTTATAAATAATGGGCAATGTGTCCTTTTATGTCTAGCTCATATATTGCCAAAAGAAATAAGCAAGGAAGCTGCATTCATGTTTAGGATCACAGTGCTTTCTCCCAACAGATTTTTTTCTTTAAAGGCATTTTCTTTCTTTCCCCAAAAAAAAAGTGACTAATGGTAATGGATGGTTGTGCTCATCCCTGTTATTAGTTGAAGAAAAGTCAGAGAAATTTCAGCTAGAATTAATATGGATCATAAAAGCCTTTGTAAAGTACATGTTGTTCACTGAAGTAATATACAATTTTCTTTCTTTCCTACATAGCTTCCTATGTTATTTGGCAACTGTTAGCTAAGTGCTAGTAGTAAGTAAAGCCTCTGTTTTAAAAAGGATGCGAGCTCGAGGGGAGCCACCACAGTAATTTTTAGGAGCTTCAGTTTGTTTTTTCACAAAAGGTAAAAATATAACATTGTTTCACATCTCCCAAAGAGTATTTCTGGTGCCTTGCAGTCACGATGCATTATCATGAGGAGTTATAGATCTGTAACCACCTTTTGCAGGAATTTGTGTGCAGAAAATTGTTTGCCCTTTGCAGCTGTGTAACTGCACGCACCCAGATCAAACTGACAGCACTGCTGTACCAGACCTAGGGTCTTTGTATCAGCCTGGAGGATGCTGTGGCACCATACTGGGGTTCCACGCACTGGTCACAGAATGGAGGCCCTTATTTGGCACCCTTGAGTCTTATGACTAGAAAGAGATACAGAGGAAGGTTGCAGGTGAGGACTGATCTTCCATACAGGATTTTTAGAATTTGTTTTATTTTTTCCTCTTTTTTTTTCTATGCAATGCACCAACTTCTGTGCTCTCTCCCACTCTGTGAGTTCGGATGTCAAGTACACTCACCTGACAGATCATGTTGAAGACTGACCATTCATTATCTGCCATGTCCAACACGTGGAGTATTGAAGCTGGAGAGAAAATGTGCTGAAACTCCATGAAAGCTATGAGGGGGAGCAGGATGTAGGAGCCAATTAAATGAGTCACACACTCGATATGAAACACCTCACAGAATCTCCACAATGTCCTTCCAGTACTGCTTATCCACAAAAAGGGTTTGTGCTATACTTCCTGAGAATTGTAGTCACTCTAGTGCAGAGAAGTCTATAGCTGTATCCATGAACAATTAAAGCAAAGACATTTGGGAGACATCACCCATCTTTCTTTTCCTTATGCCTGATATTGCAAATCTAGAGATTACTCACAAATACTTCATACATTGCCATGAAGTACCATTCCAGTTTTAATAAAAAAACCCCACTTGCGTGTTCTCTCTTTAGATATTATTTTAGAATTACTGCAGTAACTCACTTCAGCCCATTGTACAGCAAAATGAATCTGGTATTCTAAAAAGATTTCCTGCTTTTATTTTGGATATATTGGAGACATATAGTATCTCAAGAAATAGACAATACCTGACTGGATTCAAAATCACCTTTTAAGTCCATCAGTAAGGTTTATTTGCATGAAGAACTGCATTTTAAAGGTTAGATTACCTACTTGTTATCATAGAAAAGCTATCGTACTGCTTTAAAAGTGACTGCTTGAGGCCATGACAAATTAGTTTCCCAAATGTTCTTATTATTAAAGGCTAAATTCACTGAACCAGTAACTTTCTGTTAATTTGCAACATTTTCTCAAGTACTGCCTTTGGAATAGAAAATGAAAATAAATTATCCTTGGTGCTTAACAATGTCTTCCTTGCATATAAATGTGCCTGAAAGTCTTGAAGACTGCTTAACAATGTCTCTGAGTGTATTTGAGATCTGCAAATTCTATGTTTAAGGACCCTAAAAATCCGTAAGGACACACAAATGACTGAAATTTCCGTTTTTTTAAACTTTTTGATTTCAATGGTGAATCTTGTTCAAAGTAAGAAAGCATCTTAAAATACTCATTTACTTTTCACAACACATATGAAACACGCCTGTGTATTGTTAATACTTCAGTTGAAGCACGTTCAGTGTTCTAGAAATCAACCAGGACATGAAGTGCATGTTCTGTAAGTAAGTTATACACAATCCTGATGGCACCAGCACACAGCAAGGAGATCCTTAAAGTAAATCAATTTTATTAACAAAGACACTTAAGATGTATCTGCCTGTCTTTTTCCCCATCTTTGGTCTTATGAAATCCTTGAGATAGCAAAGACATTAGAGAGGAACGCAGGTGACAGCAAATCTGCCAAACTGAGGTACTTAGGTTTTGGGCACTAAAGAGGTATTTGAATGAAGAAAGGGCAAGAAGTTGGGGATAAATCAATAAATATAAGTAGTAAAAAGCTTTTATCCTGAAATATACTCACCCTTAATGAGAACCTGAATGTAACATTAACCACTCTGACTCCCTATTCAGTAGTACTTACCAGCTGTGGTGGCAGTTCTGAGAGCAGAATGGGGAAGATGGCACTGGCAGACAGGTGGTTATCCACGGCTCTTTGAATATTCCCTCCAGACCTGCAGATCTATAAAACTGAAAATGAAGAGCAATAGAATTGGTTTGAGTGACAGGGAGGAAGAAAAGGCAGTTCTGGTGGTCTAAGGTTGAGGAGAAAGGAACTGCTTTCCAGGTAGGAAGCAAGTACAATCCTCCCACATCCCACTCATTGGGCTAAAGAATCAGTCTCTTATTTTCTTTCTCCTTAGTCTAATGAATAGTATTCATTCCCACGTGGGAGTAAAAAGGAGCTTTTCAGCAGAAAAGGAAAAAAAAAAAAAAAGGCTGAACCCTTGGAGACTGAGCAGCCTGGTGAAGAGTGTCCTGGTGAAAAGGAAGAGCTGTGCTCAGGACTCAGCTTCAAACTAGTCAGAAAATAGAGTTGAAAAGAGCAATAACAACTCTCAAGTGACAGTCCTACTCATCATCTAATACACACCAAGATCTTTAAAAGCCATGTTTGCCACTGCCATTGCTGCCAGACCTGCCATTTTTACTCTTCATCCCCTGAGGCACTGCAATATCGGATCCTCAAGTTTCCCAGATAGGACAGCAGTCATGTTATACTTCAGGGCATGTTGAAAGCATTAGAGTTTTGACAGGATCAAGCATTCTTGCTTAAGTCCCACACCAAAGTCCAGACAGGATCCACAGACACTGTATTATCTGCTAAGAGGCTTGGTCCACTAGATGTTGTCAAGCTGTTTGATGTAGACTTAATTCAAAATACGGTGCTCTCTACAACTTTTTTTTAAAACATGACTGAGAGAAGAGAACTTAATCCTCCCCCTGGGTATTTACAAACTGTTGTTTTAAGTTCTTGTGCAGCTTGCTTCCCTGCCTTCCTCTGAGTGTTCAGAGTTCACACATGTGGGACTGCAGCCCATGTCTCCCAGCTCACTGAAAATACACTAACTACCAGACTGGATATGCACTGAAATAGAATTTATTAGGGACTGAGTGAGAAGAATCACAAAAAGGAGCATGGCTTTCTAACCCTTTCTACTGCATGTTATCTAATGGCTATAATGTATATAACCAGATCTAATTCTGGAGGCTGGAAATCCTCCTTCCTCTGTGAGCACTATGGTAGAAAATGCTTGCCCTTGTCAGAAGCAGAAGAGAGGTGGAAGATATTGTATTCCTTCAATACCACTCTTCTAATTAGAGTCTAGTTCAACAGTTACATTGCTTGTTCATTAAGGAATTGTAAACTCCCTGAAGCCAAGAGGAGTAAGGATCCTGCTTTTGAAAAAAAAATATTTTAATGATCAGTTGAATGATATAATAGGAATGAAACTGTTGTATTACTAAAAATAGTTCTTTTTGAAGGTATTAGGGGCATTTTTGTATTTGTGGAGGCTTTCAAGAGCAGACTAGAAATACCGTTATTGAATGCTCTTCTCAAGCCCCATCATTCTGTCTGGCACTGCACAGGATATGAAAACAAGGACTGAAAAGCTTTAGCTCTAATAGATACTCTGGTACAAGGGCAAGAAAACATAGGTAGGATCCTGATGTTTTTGGAAGAAGGAGACAGCTATCAGCAATTCTCTGCAATAAAAATCTCTACTGGTGATGCTGGAAACCCTATATTTGTACAGATTATCAAGAGAAAGGTTTCATGTCCTAATTAATGTGCTGTCAGCTTTTCACAGCTTGTGCCCATGTATGATCATCAAAGCTTTTGGGTAGCTACTGTTTTCACATCAGTACGATTTGGTAGAAGAAAGCTAATTACCAATTGTTCCCATCCAAATTAGATTTTTTAAACAAAATATTCCTTTTAATTTACAATGTAGCAAATGTCAAAAACATCTTCGTGCTGTGAAACAGTACAATGAATTAGACTGCATCATGCCATGAGCAAATATGTCAACATTCAGTGAGAACAAAGTATTGTTGGGTTTACAACCAGCTGTTTCCAGACTTACAAGAATCCTGTGGTTATGAACTCCTTTCAGACTGTTCAACACATCCCTTGATTACGATTTCTGTGCAAAGTCTGCTTATTGGCAGATGGTCTCTTTCTGTAAGCTGAGCAGCTCATGTGAGGATCATCATGACTCCCATCAACTTCTCGAGAATCTGGGCCCTGAAATCTCCAACATAAAAAGCAAATCCCATTCAGCAATAACAAGAAAAATAAAATTGGAAAACAACACCCCTTTTGCCTTAAGTATTAGACACTTCACTATCATTTGAGTCCTGCCTTCGGCAATGTAATTATAGATATATCCAGATCTCATGGTCCGAATTTAAGTAATCTGGCTCCAAGCAGTACTGTCACTTTGCACCTACTGGTACTCCCTACTTACTGAGGTGTGAGCAAACTGCAAGTAAAATTGTAATTATTTTTTAAACAGCTTAGTTTAGTTTAAAGAAAGTATGCAAAACACTCACGAATAGACAGCTACTCCATATGCTACTACAGACAGAATTTTTTTTCATAAGCAGGTCTTTAAGAATTCAGGCTCAATAATTTCTGATTTTACAGCAAGAAGAGAATAAAACAATTATTATTGCCTTCTTCAGACTATATTGGCAGTGTGATTAACTTAAATTTCACCCAATAACTTGATACATCAAGGCAACCAGAAAAGTTTACTGTTTTAGTCTAAACAAAGACAACAAGCTTCTTTAAACACATGAATATTCCAATGGAGTGTCTGAAAACCATCAGTGTTGAATCAGTAACCTGGAGATTAAAATTATTTCACTGATGCATCATCCAAATGCACAGAAATTCACAAATTCAACACAAAAATAAGAATGATGAATAAAAAGCTGGATTTTTATTATAAGGCAGTATTCGAAAAGTTTTTGAAATCAATAGCAGCATCACCCATGTCTCAGTGGACTTTGATTGGTGTTGAATCATATTTTTAACAGATACCTTGTACCATACTAAAGAATTTTAGTTTGCATGTAGCATGAATTTTAGGACAAGAAGGAACCCTTGAGCATAATATGCAGCCACAAACCCTCATATCAAAAGCACTTCACTATGTGCCCTTGGAAAAGAAGGGTGATTTACAGTAGCTTTAATACACAAGCCTCTTGGCTGAGAATTATTCTATAAACTGTATGCATGGTTGACAATAAATCCACAATCCCTGTTATTTGCTAAACTAGCCCCTGTTCAGTTTCAGTGTTTAAATGTAGGATACTCTAAATTAAGGTGGAAATGAAGAGAGAAACTTCACTGAAGGAGGCCAAAATCAGCATGTGACAGAGGGAAGGGTGTTTCTAGGCTTTCAGCCTTTTTTTAGGCTTTCAGCCTAGAGCTTTCAGCTCTGCCTCCTGACCTGGTCGTGCTTCCCCGTTTGCAGCAGCTCTCTCACGGATCCCAGGCTCAAGACAAGCCGGGTAAGTGGCAATTAATGTTAGATAACCCCTCATGTCGTTCGATAGACTCTTCCACTCTCATCAAAGCCCAATTTACTACGGAGCCACTGCGGGTTTTGAATCATTAATTAACTCGAGGATTGTTTCCCGGAGCTAATACAACGCCTTTTAAATTTATCTGCCCCCTCACGGACACCCTGCGGGTCCATCTCCGCGCACGGGGAGTTTTGGTGCATCTAAATGCGACCGAACCGTCTGCTACTCCCTCCCCGGCGGCAGCTGCGGAGCTGCCAGGCGGGCTCGGAGCCGCTTCGCTCCGGCGGGGCCGAGCCCAGCGGCGCGGGGGAGCTTTGCCCTCGCTCGCAGTGGAGCGGAGCGGGGCGGAGCAGCGGGCGCTGCCCTGCGGAGAGGAGGAGCGGGGGCGAACGGCGCGCTCCTCCCCCGGGGCACCGACGGCTCTGTCCCGCAGCTGCGGGAGCCCCCGAGGAGCCGCGTTGAGGGGAGGACCGGGAGGGCGGAGGCAAAAGGGGATAAAAAGCCCGGCGCCGCTGCGACCGTGAATCTCCTGTCTTCCTTCCTCGGCCGCCGCGGGTATCGGGCCCGGGGCTGCCCCTCCATCCCCGGGGACAGCGCTGCCCACGCCCGCGGGGGAGCGCAGCGTGGCTCTCGGCGGAGCGGAGCATGCGGAGCCGGGGCTGGCGCCGGGGCCGGCATCGCGCTGCCCGGACATGAAGCGGCCGCCGGGAGCCCCAGGTAAGACTGCCCGGTGGGCGGCGGAGCGGACATCCCTCCCAGTGTCGGGGGATCGCGGAGGGGCTGGACCCGGGAGGGGTTGTCGCAGCCAGGCCGGGGAGGGGGTGGAGGCGCGGTGCCTTCATCCGCCGCGGACGGAGCGGCTGTGGCCGAGCCTGCCCTGGGAAAGCGGTCAGGGATCTCTCGGGGGCGAGCGTGGGCGAGGCACTGTGCCTGCGGTGCCGCCGCTCCGATGCTGGTTAAAGCCTCTCGTCGAAACTTTGCCATGCAGCGACCCTTGGGGGGCTCCAGCGGGCAGTCGCCATCGGGAGGCTGGCGGGAACCCCCCCTCTCATCGCAGGCAAAGGGGCTTTCTCTGAGTTTATCCCGTCAGAGAAGCTTTTGGAGGCGGTGAGGATCCTACGCTGGGCAACTAAACTTTCGTAAGCTCTGGCATTGCTTGGAGACTGGTTAATGATACTGTAACAGACACCACCGCTTACCGTTACATTTTTTTCTTAATAATTTGCCCATCTCCTTAGCAACTGAAGTAATTTGCAAGGTTTAAGCTAGTGTGCAGCTTGATTTGCAAAGTAACATATCAAAACCGGTGCATTTGTTGTTTCACTGATGCATATTTCCCTTATAACTTTCTCAAGAGGGATAAAAGCTGCAGAGTGTTGACTTCATGTAGCTGGTACTGCTGTAAACAGACTGCTGATGATTAGTCCAACTCAGGCTCTGTGGTACGTCACACAGTTGCTCATCTGTGTCTCAGCTTCCTTTAAACCAAGTGAGTTGTCGTGGGTGAAAAAAAATAATCCGTCTTCAGAGAAATTCAATGTTTAGTGACGGATGAGTGGGAGACGATAGTTTCGGCTGGCTAGGGTCACTAGGAGAAATTAATCTCTAATTCAGCACCTTCGAGGTTTGACCAGATACTGGCCAGAGAGACCACTCCATTTGCCACCCTGACCTCAGGATCAGATTACTGCAAAGGTGATGTAAAGCCATTTTTTTCATCACTGTTAAGTCCTGCACCAAGCACATCTTAGCCCAGTTCAGAAATTCAGTCCAATGCATTGCCTAGCTGTAGCTCACCAACAGTCTCTGCTGTCTGATCCATCATGTCACTAAGTCTCACGGATATGATGGCTGGGTAATCCACATCTGCTCAGTCAGAAATGCTGAGCGCAGCTGTCAGCCAGATTTGATGCAGAGAGTGCCTTTCCCATTCAGGAGTGATAAAAGCAGAGCGGAACCTGGAGACTGGAGTGATGTTGCCAGTACAGGGATACTTCTTCTGACAGTATTCCATTCCTTCCCCCGATATCCCCAGCCGAAGCAATAGAAGTTTATGTATATCTTCCTTGTAATTGTAACATTTTAAAAAAATTAATTAAGCAGGATGCCATTAGTCTGTTTGTAATTAATAGATGTGTCATGTATTTAAGAAGCATTCATAAAGTTAGGATTAAAAGCATAAATAATTGTACCTGTGTAATAGTGCTGTTATAAATTAAAAAAAAAACTTTTTCTAACAGTCACTTTTTTCCAAATTAATGAGAAAAGCTTTATCAAATGTCACGCCAAAAATAAAAAATAGTTGTGATGAAACATTTTAATTCCTGAGCCATCACTTTCATTTCATGTATTATTATATTTAACTACCACAGTCCTGATTCATCTGATACATAGACTGATAAGAGTGAGAGAGCAGCTGTGTGGACATTGGAAGTCAATAGGAAGGTACAAGTGAGTCGCTTATGGGCTGGTGAGACTGGGAGGCAGAGGAGACAGTCACAGGAGATGCGACACAAGGGAAAGAGCTAGGAGATGTAAAGATGGTGTGGACCTTCTGGAGGACTGGATCAATTCTTTAATATTTTCTAGTGTTTGAGCTCTCCAGAGACTCAACAGTATATTTCTGCAATAGTACAAGGGATTGTGTGCAAATATTTGTATTTTTGCTGTGCAAAATATGCCAGGCAGATGTGGGACTCTTTACATCACCAATGTACACAGGAAGATATTATTCCTACTGTAAAGCATTTATTACTCCAGTTTGTTTAATATTGAAAAGACTTATGGTAGCATTTGCAAAAGCATTCAGTGACTTGTGATCTCCTGTCCAATTCACTGCTTAATTTAAAGAGATGTGCCACGTAAGGATTTTTTTTCGCAAAGTCTCAAATGAACTGGGAAAGAAAGCTTGGTGTACGTGCTTTCCTGGAAGAAGCATCAATAAGCCTGAAAGTACTTACAGGAGAAGAGGAAATAGGTGTATATGTTATTAATGTAGGAGAGAAAGCCCAGAGAAAGTGCAAATGAGTGTTAAGGACATTAGTTGATGTTGCAGTGATAACTGATGGTCAGGATGTTTGATTGCTCTTTTCCATAAACAGCTTGACATACTCATTACTTAAAACAATGACAAACAACAAAACCCAAATAAACCTCAACAAGCAACCACATTAAAAAGATCAAAACCAAGAACCAAATCCTCAGCTTCTCTAGGAGTTGGTCTACAGTAGTCAATTGAGCTGTTCCTGACAACAAAGGTTATTCCCTATGATATGGGGGGGTGTCCTGCATTTCTTCTCAAACAGTTAAGAAGCATGTGTGCCATTACTGCACAGATGATTTGTCTCAGACTACTGTGTTTTTGGCAGTGAAATTAAAATATCACACTTTAACACCACAAAGAAATGATTGATTTGAAAAGAATTCAAGTACAAAACTCCCAACCGTGCCCTTCACTTCACTGTAAATCAAAAAAGCTATTTACCCAGCTCATTCAGAAATATCAGTGAAGTACTTAGCCAGAGTCTGTTGGCATATGTTAGTTGATACTATTTAATAAGAATATCTCTCTTGAGAAAGTATATAATATTGAAGTTTGTAAATTATATGTTTCTAAGACCTGAAGTAATGTTATAGGGATGGAACAAAATGCCACTTTTTAGTATAAGGCTGATTGTACATTTTGTTCTTCCTTGACACTTGACACATACACATTACTAACCCAGAAATGTTTATACAGTCATTTTGAAGAAGTTCAAATGGTCACATAGGTTATAAACGTTTATGTTGACTGCGCTTGGCTTTGCAGATTATCTTGTGTAATTTATGCAGAGTTTTAGGGAGTACAGGTTGAGGGGCGAGTTGCAGCTCAACAGTGCTATGCTCAAAAAGAGCAAAGAATTTGTTGGGAATGTAGGAACTGCACTGAGTTGGGCATGGTAAGGAAGGTTTCCATTTGTCAGGGTATTCTCAAAATAGACTTGTGTGGTCCATGGTACGATTATGATGTCTGTAATTAGGATTTGCCTTGACAGACAAGGCAAAGATATCTGAAGTTGACTGAAACCGTTCTGATTTGATAACTTCAACAAGCTTTGGAAATACACAACTCGATTTGCAGCCCTTGCAAAGTGTTTTTGCTCCTTAGAACTCAAAGATGTCATTTTGATCTACACTACCCTCTGATCTGAGACACTGACATAGGCTTGCCAGGGAACTTGTGGATGCCTCCTCCCTGGAAGTGTTCCAGGACTCAAGGGAATGTCAGGAAGATGTGCCAGGGGAGGTTTCGGTTAGGTATTGGGAAGTGGTTCTTCAACCAGAGGGTGCTGGAGCAGCAGGGAAGCAGTCATGACACCAAGACCGACAATATTCAGGAAGCATTTGGACAATGCCTTCAGACAAATGGTGTGGATGTTAGAATTGTCCAGAGCAGGGATAGGAGTTGGACTCAATGATCCTTGTGGGTCCCTTCCTACCCCAGTCATTCTATGATTCTGTTCTATGATTCTAAGATTTCTGCAATGCTTTAGTAGGTTTTTCTCTCTAGAAGAACTTGCATCTATTAATTGTTGCCATAAAAGACTAGCTAGCTAGCAAAACCAATTAAATTAGGTGCTTGGGGCTAGTTTAAACATTCCTCTGGGTTCCTAACTTCCTGCTGAAAACTCCATGCAGTTGGATACTTCATTAGGATCTGAAAAGCCTTGAAAACGTTATTAATCTTAATAGCAAACTTTTTTTTTAACCAATGCATTTATTTTTACAATATTACTGTAGTTAAGATCATGTTGCTAAATCCCTTTTATGGACAGGAAGCAATGAGAAGCCTTTACAGTCAGAAATGCCAGTTAGAGTCATAGCATGTTGACTCTCATATCAGCACTTACTGGGATCTGTCCTTCTCAAATTTAATACACTAATGTTCCTTATTTTTCTAAGTGTCAAGCTGGTGACTATAATATGTTCTTTACTTTCTGACAATCACCAGTTCACATGATTTGTCTGATCTCATAGGAATTCTGTGGCAGAGGCTAGGATACGCGCCAATTCTCAAGTATAGGCATTTACTGAGCTCTAGAGGTAATTACCCGTTATTTTCACTATTCTTCCTCAAATCCTATGCATGATGTGAGGAAAGGTAAAATGGCACAAAAAATGTTAATTCTGACACTTTAATTTTTGAGCACATAACTTGGGAGTCTTGCCACTTTTTTACATAGTTTTTGGGAATGCAAAAATTTAAATCAAATATATATATGTGAATTCTTGTGAAAGGTGAATTCGTGCATCCTGCTGCCTTCATATTTCTTCTTTTCATGGGTCGTTAGAAGTTCAGCTCTTCAGATTCATAGTACATCCTCTACCACTTGACTTAAGAGTAGAGGATTTCTCAGCAGAAGATCAGCAACCTACCAGATTGACAGAAGGTTAGAGAGGAGGGAAACAAGGAACTGAGGGGGTGTGGAAATTAGTTCATTTCACATATATTAATTAATTGCATAGATAATCAGATTCATAAGTAGCAGATGCAAATTTTCTGGAGAAGTGTGTTCTAAGACTCACCTCCTGAAATTCTTGCTTTTCTTCTGTGTGTAACCTTCTTCTTGCCCTTTACAACCTTCCCATCTGCTTTTCCAGTTTTGTATGCCTTAACTGACTTCTGCATCTTCAAACTACCTCCTCTTCACTTATTTCATTAGTAATGAAGATAATACTCTATTAGCATCCTCCTCCCGTACTTTTGCCCTTCCCTCCCTATGTATCACTTATCCTCCTTTCCTCTCTCTCCCCTCTTTTGGCTGCTTCTCTGGCTTTCTGTCCTCCCCCCTTTAGGTATTGATTTTGATGTTTCTGTACTCAAGACTCATGTTTTCTTCATCCATCTTGCCTCATCAGAGAATACTACTTCTCCTTTTATTCTGCTTCTTTCCATCTGAGGTTGGTTTGGTCTCTTCCTCCCTGCTGCCTACAGGCAGTCTCCCAGCTCCTGGCCATAGCTGCTCTCAGCAATGTTGTGAAAACATTGTGGGGTTTGTCCTGCTCAGATACTGTACCAACGGATAGGTGACATTGGAGAAATGAGTATGAGGCTAATATGTGGGAGCTGAATACTTTATTTGAGCTGTGAAGGAGTGGGGATAATCAATGCACACGGATTCACCTGGGAATTTGCTGACAAACTCTTAACAGGTATCCAGGGAGAGCAAGATTGAATAGAAATGTTCATTATGCTACTAAGTGTGTGTGCATTTTCTTAGGAGACAGCGAAAAGCATGTCCCTTGGATTCCCTAGGGAATCACTACCCTGCCAAGTGTTAAGTCCCTGCTTCAAATTATATTAACACTAAAATACTCTCAGATAAAGAGTATGGTTGGTTTTGTTTTACTATTTAAGTATGAGCAATATTTTTTTTCCTTTACTAGGTTTTGAGAAATGGCTGACTCATTCTTAACAAAAGTTCCCAAAATTTGCCTGAGGTAGGCACCAGGCACAGAAAAGTTCCTCATCAACAATTGTTTCGGCAAAGGTAGAAGTAGCAGAATGCAAAATTTTCCAATTGGGCATCTTAAATAACTTTATAAATAGGCTGTTGCTACCTGAATTATCAGTTACTGTATTTTTTTTTTAAAAAAAAAGGAAAGAAATTTGACATTTTAAGCTAAGTAGTCTGAGAAAATACTTTGCTTTAAAATGTCCGACATTTTCTGGTTGGGAAGAAATACATGTTGCAACTGCTCCCTAATAGACAAGAAAACAGTGGTTTTGGATGAGGCTTTTTCTTTCCTGTAGCAGGATTTTTCTGTCTGGAAACAGGTAGGGGATGCTGTTGCCCAGTCATGTTGCACAGAGGAACATTTCTGATTAATTTTTTTTTTATGAACTGTCAGAAGTTGCCTCCTTTGGTTCAAGTCTGAAGAATAGTTGCATTACTACTGAAGAGAAAAAAAATCATATCTGTAGTGTGAATATTTACGTGGGTTCAGAATTTCTTGTTTACATAAAAACAATGTTAAGCTTGCATTAGCTAAGAAGAGGGAGATTTTATAATTAACTATAGAAAACATTAAAGATTAATTCCCTGTATTTTTCAAAAGGCATGCATAAGAAATCAGGCAGGGAGTGAACTGTAAACATTAACATGCTGTACCTCTGTATCCCTCTTTTGACAGTGAACAGTGCAAAGCTAACTGCATGTGTAATCTGTGGAAAAGAACACTGCAAGACAGCTAAGAGACAGTGACAATGTCTTTAAACTGGTGGACAATTTCTACTCAGTCTGGAGTTTGTAGAGTGAACTGCAAAGGACTGGCATGCCTCTTGGTCTTCACAGTGAGTGTTTGTGGCAGCGCCCCAGGGATGTGTCCAGCAGCCTGCATCTGTGCCAGCGATATTGTAAGCTGCACCAATAAGAACCTCTCTCGGGTGCCAGGAAATCTTTATAAATGTATGAAAAGGCTGGATCTGAGTTATAACAGAATTGGGGTTTTGGAGCCTGAATGGGTCCCAGCACTGTTTGAGAAACTGAACACTTTAATAGTCAATCATAATAGCATTAGCAGCATTATCACTGGAAGCTTTTCCACAACCCCAAATCTGAAGTACCTAGACTTGTCATCCAACAGCCTGAAGACGCTGGGCAGCCCTGTGTTTCAGGAGCTAAGGGCACTGGAGGTTCTCCTGCTGTACAACAATCAGATAACACAGATAGATTCTTCAGCCTTTGGAGGATTGTACAAATTGCAGAAACTGTACTTAAGCTATAACTTAATCTCACATTTCCCGCTGGATTTGTATACTGGAAAATATAAACTGACAGACCTTGTGTTGCTGGACATTTCCTTTAATCGTATCCAGTCAATGCCTATTCAGCGCCTGAGTTCAGTGCCAGCCAAACATCTTAGTGGAATTTATCTTCATGGCAACCCATTTTACTGTGACTGTATGTTGCACTCCATGCTAATCTTCTGGTACCAAAGGCACTTCAGCTCAGTGGTGGACTTCAAAAACGAGTACACTTGTTTGTTGCGATCAGACCTAAGAGTTTACAATAAACTGCCTTTACTACACGACAACTTTCTGAATTGCTCTGAAAGCACCGTCAACAGCTCTTTCCAAGCCTTTGGGTATATCCACGATGCCCAGGTTGGTGACAGGCTGATTGTACACTGTGACAGCAGAATCAGTGATGCAGGCACGCACTTTGTTTGGGTTCGTCCGGACAATAGATTGCTGGAGCCAGACAGGGAGACAGACAACTTTAGGGTGTTTCATAATGGCAGCCTGGAGATAACAGATGCCCAGCTAGAGGATTCGGGGCTATATTCTTGCATCGCAATAAATAAGAAAAGACTATTAAATGAAACCATAGAGGTTAGAATAAACGTTAGCAATTTCACAGTGAACAAATCCCATGCTCATGAAGCGTTTAACACAGCTTTTACTACCCTCGCTGCCTGTGTAGCCAGTATTGTTTTAGTACTGCTGTATCTCTATCTCACCCCCTGTCCATGTCAATGTAAGGCAAAAAGGAGGAAGAGGAAGCTGAACCAAAGCAGTGCCCACCCATCCATACTGAATTCCCCACCACCGCAAGAGCTACCAGCTGATGAGAAGAAGGCTAGCACTGGTAAACGGGTGGTTTTTCTGGAACCTGTGCACGAGCCAAAACACAGTCAGAACGGGAAGGTAAAACTGTTTCCTAATGACAATGTCATTGCTGAGAGTATCTTAAAAACTACTCGAACAAAATCCGACTCTGATTCTGTCAACTCTGTGTTCTCAGATACACCTTTCATGCCATCAACTTAGTTTGCTGCCTGTGTTTGTATCGTGCAGTACATTTCTGAATACCTCCTTTGCCTGTAGCAACCATCAGGAAAAACAAATAAAAAGAGAGAAAATGTTTTAAAAAAAAGTCTATTGTCAGTCCTTGAACTGCGTCTCCTTTCTTTTTGAGTGCAGGGCCATGCAATAGTGATATCTTTTTCAGGGAAAGCAAACAGCGTGGCATTAATGTGAACATCTTCAATGCAAGTTTATCCTTGGCTTTTACTCTCTAGTCCATACACAGCAATTCTCATACATATTTAGATGCGCTTTCAGTGCATACAGCTGACTCTTAGAGGCAGAGGATGACCCCTATAAAACTCTCAATTGAGCTGGTAACTCAGCTCTTCTGCAATGAGCACAGAAACAAACTCAGATGGCTCCTGGGAAAACTATGAAGGGTTCCTGCAGTCCCTGTCACAGGCTTATAAAATCTTTACAGTAAAATAACTAGGGGGGATGTGTGGAAATCATGATTTTTCTTGGACTGATCAGAAGAAAAAGATCAAATTCGCCACCAGGATGCTTAGCAACACTGAGCAAATGTTTATGTCCTTCAACTGATAATATGTTTGCCAGTAACTGCTTGAAAACTTTACATGGGGGTATTGTATTTTATTCAAAATTTAGTCATGGATTTACTCATGAGAAGTAAAGTGGTTGCATTCATTCATAGATATTGACATAACATGAAAATGGGTAAAAGTAAACCTGTTACCTTTGCCTTAGTCAAGGAATCAAAGTTGTCATTCATGAGAACTCAAGCTGATCAGCAGCAACTCATAAAGCTGCAATAACTGGATTGATCATGATCTATTGTCTTAACCTTCGCTGCTCACTGTACGCTTGGCATCACATGTGGTGAACAAGCCAGCCACCATCACCAGAGCTCCTGCTTCATCTTGGGGATGGGTGGCTTCTCTTCAGAAGGAACTTCACAGAATAGGGGAACTATTTCAGTTAATTCTTTCAGTGGCACCTGTTTCCAGCAGCCTTATAATATTCCTTCCTAAAACTTTTTCTTAGAAGCAGAAATATGGTATTTGGATAAATTAATGAAAAATGTAGAAGACTTTATGCACTGTGAATTCAGAAAGTGCAGCTTTTTTCTCAACTTGTCCCTTGTCTTGCATGTACTGCTTCTTTCCTTGTCCAAATGTATCACTGTCAAAATTTATGAGCCTGCTAAGACTGGTTTGGACTGGTCATGCGACATAGGTTGCATAAAGTCTTGTGTTATAGTAACTGAGTTATTGAGCATACTGTTATATTTGCTATTTCTTTTTCTGTTATATTTGCACTTCACTTTTTTTTTTCCAACTTACTTACATTGGGACTAGGCTGGACTTTGCCAGTCTTCCTCACATTGATTAGTACCAACTTCAAAGGAGTTTTACAAGGAATGACAGCTTACTGAAGAAGAGTAATGGAAGCATGTCTATCTCATTCTATCTTTGGGGAATATACTGAAAGGGTAAAGCATGAACAAAATCAGAATCAAAGGGCTATATGGTATGGCAACTGTAATTTATTTTTGAGAGGCTTGCTGTAACAGCCACTTGCCATTTTTTGTAATGTCTTTTGGGAGGCATACTATCATGCTTAAGCTTATATCTAGCTGAGCTAAAGCTATCAACAATTGATTTGACGTGGAGAAATCCCAATGTAGCTAATTGTTTTAAAGCAAGCTATCCGGAAAACAGATTAGATCAGGAAAGAGTGTTGCTGTGATGTGCACAATGTATATGGAATTAGAAAACTGCTGGAGATTTTAATTCAGATATTCAGGGAAATGGAAGATGGAAATTCTTTTCCTAGGTAGAGGATAATAAGTACTTAGGAAAAAAAAGTGACCAGTGTTTGGGGCCTTTTATTTGTACATTTATCCGTGTAAATTTAAAAATGGCTTCTGTTATCAAGCAGATCAGTGTCCCTTCATAAAGCTTTTTCCCTCTTTCATCTGTATACATGCATTAAAACAAAATCCATATGTTTATATGTAAGGTATGATGGAACAACTGTGATTTTTTTTCCCTAAAAACACTGTTATAGTTGGGTCATCTGTCAGTGAGGGAAAGGCTTTACACTGCCTCCTTCTCAAAGCTTTTTTAATTGAAAAGTTTCAACTAAGCTGCATGATCTGGGGCTGTGCCGTGCACATGGGAGGTGTCCTCTGTGTTGTGCAAGGATGCGATCGGTGACCCAGAGCCAAAGGATTGAAACAGTGATGAGGCAGATTGGGAAATGGAGAGGTGAATATACAGAAAGTTGTACAGATTGCTTACAGCTCTGGGCAGATATTATGCTCTGTTGCCATACATGAAGGTAATTGACTCACAAGAGTGCTGATGCTCAGTTCCAAATGGAGCTGAAAAAGAAAACGGATTGTTTGTGTGGCTGCAAGGCAAATGTACACATCTCCTTAGCAACTATGGCTGAGCACTGCTGTTCATAGTGCAAGCAGTGACACTGCCTATCAGACTCACAGTGCATTTAAAGTCTACATGGAAGTCCTGAATAAAAAGGGAAGAGATCCTGCAGCTTTCCTTCTGAAGGGCTACTGTCCTGCAGCAAGAGGGAGGGGATTTGTGGATTCAGAGTAATCCTGCCAGACAATTAGGAAAGCTGAATGTTGTTCTAAACAGCAGATATTTACTGTCACTACTAAGTGGCTGTATCTTACTGACTTCTTCAAAGTCACAGTTGTAACTGTGATTGTGAACAAGGTGGTAAAACTAAGCTTTTGAAAGAACCGTTGGCTTTTTTGCTGCTTCTTTACATTTATCATAGCCTCATGAGATCAGTAGATGCAGCTTCAATAAAGAGTTTTAAAGTATATACTGAATATTTATCACATAGCAGTAATACCATTGATCTGCAATTCCAGTCCTCTCCTTGGAAGGCTGTGGAAAGCCAATGCAACTCAGCTGTTCCTCCCTTCCCACTGCAATGCAAGCCCCAAGAGGGCTGTGAACAGAGGTCTGACACTTCCATCCAGCTTCACAGCAACACATCCAGCTTCACAGCAACACAGCACCCTGTTTGGTCACCTGGGCAGGAGGGATTGTCCAGATGTCACATCAACAGCTCCGTGTGGTCCACACTCCTAGCAGCAGGCCTGTCCTACTGCCGTGCCATCCCCATTAACCTATGTCCTAGATTTCCCATTGCTGTTTCTAGCAGCTACTAAAGAGCTGAATGATGTTTTTTAATACAGAGAGAGCTCAGTTCTGCCAGGTATTTACAGCTCTGGTACCAGTCCAGCCATGCCCTTAAAATGGGTTTTCAGTAAAGCAGAGGTACCAGCCCACTGGCAAGAAATCTGTGGTTGGGCGTGGGTTCCAGCTGCCTCACAGAGCAAAACTAAAGGCAGTGGCCACAGACAGCTCTGGGCAGTAATGTTCTTGCCACTCTGCATTTCCAGCACTACATATGTCTGCAAGCCGTAAGCTTTGCTTAGAAACATCAGAATCTCAGAAACCAGCTGTGTGAGGCCATCATAAAACCTTTGAGGCCAGGCCTCAGTGTAGCAACTGCAACTACACAAATGCATTGTCCCCATGTTACTGACTGTAGTGGCAGCTGAGGAAAAAGGCTGCAAGTCATCTCTCCTGACTTTGATAAGGTTAAGTATCTGACCACAAGGACCTCACTAACAATGAATGTGTCCTGAAGACAGTCTGTGAATGTACTGCAAAGTTGCTGGAAGAGATAATTTTAATTGATAAATTAAACCAGCTGCTTCCAAAAGGCTTTTACGTGATGAGAATTGGCATCAGTAAGTTGTAACTTCTGAGAAGACAGGATACAAGTTTCATTTACAGATTGAGCAATTTAGATTTTACTCTCTTTTTGTTATTTCTGAATCATTATTAGTTAAATCATTATAGAGAGAAATAGAGTACATATTTAAGTATTTTTTTCCTGTTTTTCTTTTATGTCTTTCCATTTGTCCAGCAAGGCTCAGATGTGGATAAGAGGAGAAATTTGAGGATGAGAGGGACAAGGGCGAGGAATAATTTTACCCAAAGTTCATTTGATATTTTAAAAACAAAAGCTATTGTCTGAGCTCTTACCTTCAATGGGTAACTGAAAAAAAATAAACACTTTCTATGTTTACCTAAATACAACATTCATGGCTATTTTGGAGGGTCTGGGTGTCAACAGAGGTATGAAAGTGATCCATATAAATGAACGTGTAAGAGTATTAATATTTGTTTCTGAAGAAGAAACATTCCAATCTTGCTGAAGCAGTTATGTCATGGGTAAAAGGGCCATACCTCCCTGCCTTACCTAATAGAATGTTCTAATTTTAATAGTAAAGAAATTAACAGATGCAGTAGAGAAAATATTTTTCTTGTAAATTACTGGTTTATGCTTTCATTATATTAGACAGGGTTTTTTTCCTTATATAAATCTGTTTTCCTTTCCTTTGCAGAATAACTTAGTTAATAGCAACAATAGCTTCTCATTTAGTTCTTCTAATGAAGTCTACATTTGATAGGGGAGGATAGGAGGGTCAAGAATGATACAGTCTGTTTGATGATACGTAGATATCAGGAAAAGCTAGTTGTGGATTCCAGTGTTTTCTTTGATCAAATATGAGATTAGCCAGGCATAGACCTGTAGATTGGTTTAATTTAACTGAAATTTTCTGTCTCATTTGGCTAATTTAAAATGACATATTTTAAGTCTTTTATTTTTTTTAAGGAGAAAGACTATTCACGAAACTTTTTGCCTCAACTTAACTGAATTCATTTAGAATCCATCACTAATGCAAAACAATTCTGTTAGCATGAAGCCATCTGGTATACATAGAGGCTGTCCATTCCATATGAATATTTCCAATGACAGTCCAGGATCAAATGTTTAGAGCCCAGTTGACAAACATAAGGCCAATAGGCCGGATCCAGCCCTTAACCTTGTTTTATCCAGCCCAGTACCTTGTTTCTACCCAGCAGCAGTGCCAAGCTACTTGCCCCTATACTCCTGCCAGTGCGTAGGTCACATATGCAGTGGGTGTGACGAGTGTTATGCTACAGGAGCAGGCTGATACGGCCTCTAGTGAAAATTAGTTTGACACCCCTGGCATAGACACTGGGATCAAGTGCCTCCTCAGCAAGTTTTCAGATGACACCGAGCTGAATAGTGACCTTAACCTGGCTGAGGGACAGGATACCATCCAGAGGGACATGAACAAGCTCAAGAAGTGGGCCCATGTGAACATCATGAGGTTCAACGATGCAGCACAATGTTCTACACCTGGGTTGGGGCAACCCCCAGTATTCTTGGGGGATGAAGGCTGTCCTGGTTTAGCCCCAACCCCCGGATGGTCAACAGGTAAACATGGGACAGTTGTGGTTCCCCCTTCTCCCCCATGGAGAAGTGAAAGAGAAATCATAGAATCATAGAATTACCCAGTTGGAAGGAACCCAAAGGGATCATCGAGTTCCACTTTTATTCCTACATAGGACACTCTCAACATTCACAACGTGTGGCTGAGGGAATTGTCCAAATGCTTCTTGAATGCTGGCAGATTCGGTGCCATGACTATTTGCCCTGGGAGTTGTTCCAGTGCTGCACCACCCACTGGGTGAAGACTCTCTTCCTAATATCCAATCTAAACCTCCCCTGGCACATCTTTCTGCCATTTCGTCCCGTCCTTTCATAGGTCACAAGAGAAATCAGCACCTGTTTCACCTTCCTCCCTTGTGAGAAGGCAAAAGACAGCTATGAGATCCCCTCTCAGTCTCCTCTTCTCCAGGCTGAACAGACCAAGTGACTTCAGCCATTCCTCATACAGCTTCCACTCTAGACCCTTCACCAGCTTTGCGGCCTCCTCTGGACTATCTCCAGTAGTTTGATGTCCTTTCTATACTGTGGCACCTAAAACTGCACACAGTACTCGAGGTGAGGCCTCATCAAGTGCAGAGTAAAGGTGGACAATCACCTCCCTCGACCAGCTAGCAATGCCATGCTTGATGTACCCCAGGACACAGTTGGCCCTCTTGGCTGCCAGGACACACTGCTGTCTCGTGTTCAATTTGCTGTCAAGCAGAACCCCCAGATCCCTCTCCACAGGGCTGCTCTCCAGCCTCTCACATCCCAGTCTGCACCTGTATCCAGGATTGTCATGTCCCATTTGCTGAACCCGGCACTTGCCCTTGTAAAATTCCATGCAGCTGCTGATTGTCCATCTCTCCAATTTGTCAAGATCCCTCTGCAGGGCCTCTTTGCCCCCAGAAGTGTTGACAGCTCGCCCCAGTTTTGTGTCATCAGCAAACTGTCAATAAACTTCCAAGTCCTTCATCCAGGTCATTTATCAAGATATTGAACAGTACCGGCCCCAGGATGTATCCCTGTGGAAACCTGCTAGTGACTGGGTGCCAGCCTCATATAACTCCATTCACTATGACTCTTTGAGCCGAACCCATCATCCGGGAAGGGAGATTTGTAGGTTAGAAACTAGAAGAAAAACAGCTTTAAAGAAACAACAATAATAAGGAAAATAATAACATAAAATAGATAAAAATATACAAGGGCAAGCTCCCAGATGCCTCTGCACCACCACTGACACTGCAGGGCAGGCACAGGGAAGGTCCCAGGTCGGACTCAGAAATATGTGGGAACTGAATTCAGGAAAGGATTTCTAGCACTTTCCCTGGTAGCTGAGGTGCTGTCGGCAATAAAACAGTACAAAATAAATTAACTCAGATAAGCATTGCTGTTGCCTGGAGCAGCTCAATTAGCCTTTTGCACTTGGAGCAGAGGGTTTTATAGCACTAGCTAGAGCCTCAGGCTGGGCTACATCTGACTTTTGTCCTCTTTGCTCTTTTAACCTGGCACCAGAATCACTGAAAATCACTGGTATTGTTATCTTTTTTTTACCTATTTAGAACAAACAAAATGTTTAGCCTTTTTACAGGCAATCCATTGTTGTCTAAACGTTCATGGAAGAGAAACAAAGCTTTTCTCCTTGTTTCAGTGCCAGAATAGAAATTCCTTCTCATTTAAGCCGTGAGAGAACAGTATCGGCATGGTATTACTACTTCTGCTAACACGCTCAGATATGTCAGTCAAGGATCCTATTGAAGGAGAGGTTTTGCAAAAGAGGAGAGGGTATACTTACTTTTCTGATCTTGTTTTTCAAAGCAGGAATTAATACATCTGAGCTATCACCTGAAACCATTTCAAACCCTATTTTTTAAACTAACATTCATGAGGGCAAGTGAATGACATTTTGTAATTGCAATATAATTAGTGATTTTGTAATCTGGGGATGAGACAACTTTCCCTTGATTGTATCTCCTCTCCTTCCCTTCTTGTTCATGTGCCAAACAGAGAGTTGATCTATTTTTCAATGCATGTGCCTTCCCTCCCCCATTTGTTTTCAAGCACAGATAATCAGTGTATACAATTTAAGTAAAATAATCATGTTGCAGTGAATGGTCTCTACAATCCATATGTTCTGTAGAGATAAGCGGATTTGTTGAGTATGCTGTCCTGTATATAATTTCACATTTTAGAAATATATTTAGCCATGCTTCTATTATTCTTGTTACATTTTTTGGTATATAACTTTCTTAATATTTCCTTTCCATTACAAAAAATTCCCAAACAGTAAAATGTCAGAATTGACCGCGTTTACTAAAACCAGTAAATTTTGTCCTTTACTACTGTACTGGTTTTGTCTTTTAACAGTCCCACCTATTAATTCACACTCTGTATACAGAGTCAGACTGGCTTTCAAGAGGATCTGCTTGATATCAATTGTGAAAACAGGCTTCTTCAATAGAAAGGAAAACACTTTTTTGTTTAATAAAAATACTTTATACCTCATCCACAAGGTCTGCCATGAAATTTGCTCCTAGGTGGAGTCTGTGTCTTGTTTAAGAAATGTTACAAATATGCAGAATCTACATTCTTGTCATTTATTCCCCAAGAATAGGTTTACTATTGTGGCTGTTGGCATTATCGTTTTATATTAAAGAAAAGTAATTGTCATTGGTGTTCCATCTGCAAAATTGGCTTTGCAAAGTGCTGTTTGTTGTATTCAGCCTGCTTGTGATGAATTCCTAACTCAATCAGGTGCCTGTCGTCTCCTGTAAGTGCCTGAGAGTGATAAGAATGCACATGGCCAGCTCTCCAGTATGGCCAGACCCTGCTCCTTTTATACTCAGTAGGGAGAAATTGTTGGAAAACATACCACAAGAAGAAGCACGCTGTTTATGGCACATTCATGATGATTTATTATTGCTTCACATTAAAAAAATCTAATACCAGGAAGTTTTAAAATTCTCATCATCACGATGTATAAAAAAGTTATAAAAGTACCTTGTCATTACTGTGCTGTTTTCATACTCTTCAACAGTGTAAGTAAATCTCTCCCTCTCCAGTACATACAGTTATATTAAATTAGGCCTATACAAATTATGATGCTCTCTCTGGGAACAGCTGAGATTTATGTGTATATTACCTGTAGCTGTCCTACAGCTCTTGCTAAGGCATAATTTACAAAATTTGTGTTTGCCTACTACAAAGAATCACAGACCACACTAGTTTTCATTACTGCAGATACATCTCCTGCCGTACTAAGCAGGGTGTATTTCATGATGTTGACATGTACGAGGGGCACCCTTTTTCTTATCAAAATAGTGTTCAAAAGGCAGAACAAGTCCTGGGGAACAGAGGCAGTTCTGTTTCTTGCCACCTAGAAATGATGAGCCTCTCTTGTGGAGAGCGCCGACTGCCATTTGTTAAAAATAGAAACGTTGCAGAGGGAAATTTTTGCCTGGCAAAAGATAGCTACCCTTTGAGTTAAAGGTGATAAAATAACAGACAGGAGTCTAATATCAAAAGTAAAAAATGAAAATAGTACTTGAATCTAGGGGCTCAGGTTTTTGAAAAAGTATTAAATTTTCACACTGTCTTAAAAATTTTCTCCTGTGTAGAGAACTGTTGTCTCAATAATGCAGATGCAGGTCATTCATCCCAGCAAAGAGAAGACCTTACCATAGACAGAAAAAAAAGTACTTCCTGGTTATCTTTAATTGTCAGCATGTCTTGAGTTCAGGCCACTTTGCTCACAATAGGTAAATGATGAGAATATTAATCCATGGTCTCCATAAGAGGCAATGGACAATTGGACTGATTTGTAAGGGTAGCACAAGATTAGTGGCCTGGGTATTACCTTAAGTTTTTGTGCTTTTGAGGAAATATCTTACTATCTGCAAGCAATCACTTGTAAAAATAAACAACATTCAGGAGAGATATTGAAATCTTGTCAATGAAGTAGAGTATTAAGTATTTTTATTCTTCCTCTACAGAATATCAAGTAACTGATTTAATTGTTCCCTAAAGGGAGAATGTAACATTTTCTTCTTTAAAGATATATTCACTAAAGTGTGTGACATTGCAACAGGGTATGTGTGCTCCTGTCAGCTTTGCCATTTAATATTTTCACCCCTGTAGTGCGAGGAGAAGCAACACAGTAACAGGGGGAAATGCATGTACATCTCTAGAGACTAAATACAAAAAGATGAGGATGGCTCTACACTGTTCTGGACGCCAGAAGAAACACAGCTCCTCTGGCTGCTAACGGAACCCAAACAGACCAACTACAGCTGTCTCCAGAACGGATGGATGCCATGAATTTCATATGTTCCAATATACTTATATAAAGAACAGTATCCTTATCTTTGCTATAAAGCAAAATATTCCTTATCTTTCCAATAAGACATGCCCCAATAAGGAATTTTGAGAGGACCTGAAAAGGTGCTTCATGTATGTGTAAGAAGCTGCAAGCTACAATTCATGACTATTGATGACCACTGTGGAAATACTGTGTGATGGTATTTTGGTAACATCTACTTTAAAATCTCACTATGAGCATCTTTGTGGAGCTTAATTCATAATAGCTGCAAAATATTTTGAATTCTTGTCATAAGAAACATTATAGTAGCTCATATGATATTACAATCTTTCCACATCATGAAAATGTCTTTTGAATGTCTTCCTGCGGCAAAATAAGTGTGCGTTTTACTTAAAGGAGAATATAGTTTCACAATATACAATATCTGTGTTTTCAAATATATAATGATATTACTTGCTGAGATCATAACATCTTTACATAAGTACTCCCAGACTGTAACCTGCTGTCATCTGCCTAGGTTGAAGACAAATATTGCTCTCTAGAGGATGGTTTAGAACTTCTGAAAGCCTTTCTCTCTGCACTGACCACACAGGAAATCTAGGAGGGCTAATATCATTGAACATACATTAGCCTGTGGGAATACTGTCATAATAGACCATTTGAGTTTAAGCCTCTGAATCCTCTCAAAAGGCCATACTCTTGGCAGCAGTAAGTGCTTTTTTTTGTAACATCCATGTTGAAAAAATCTCTGAAAACTGACATACAAACCCAACTCTTGAAGTCCAGCTGCATGCTGTGGTAGCCAGAAAGAGACCTTGCTCAGCAGTGAAGACTAGATGCCATTTGACATTTCTAGGCTGCCAGAAATACTGATTTTGGCTGTATGAATTTAAAGACTCTCATTACTGAGAAAGAGTTGTCACAACTGACTGTTCCATGGAGTAGCACTGGCATATCACTGACATTAATCTGCTGACACAAGTAGAGTTCAGGCTTTGCTTTCTGTCAGTTCTACCTCCTTCTGTGAATAACAGCAGAATCTGGAAGTTTTTGGGGTTTACATCTTGTTTTTATTTAATTTCTACATTAATTCATCAACATAGGCTGTACTTAACTGCATTACCCCTGTGCGACTTCTTTTTCCTTTATCTCCTCTTCTCTGTATCTCGTGGGCGTTGCTCATGGCCAGGCTGATGTTGTGATGTGCACCTGGCAAGAGGTCCAAGACAATCAAAAAGGCCCTAGGAGGTCTTTTTATGCTTCAGGAGTCCTTGCAAAGGTGAATAGTTTGGAAATATCCAGGTAAGGTCTGACAACATAACACACCTCACTCTGGATCTATGCCCAAGTCTAAAATTGTCTCTTGATACTCAAAGTAGGATTTCTTGAATGTTTCAGAAAGTCCTCTGAGACTGTCAATGATTTTTTCCTGAAGAATATATATAAATATACTGTGTCTGTGACCAATTTTAATTTTAGTAGCTGAAGCACAAAGCCGCTGCAGTTTTCTGCAGTTTTTTTCATTGTTTCCAGTTTAAGAATATAAGTAATAAACCCTCCAATTTAGTCACCCACAAACCAGCAACCACAACATCAGTGAGGCTGTTAAACTTAGAAGAGAATTCAGCTAAATTTTAGAAGAAAGAACAATAAAAGAATTCTGGCAATCTGTAAAAAGAAATGTGATTTGTGCCTCTGAAGTAGGTAACTAAGGGATAGAGCGTATCAGGAAACGTAGGAATTGATAGGAGCTACATCAAATGTACAATGATAAACTTACAGGAATTGATTTTAAAAATTGTGAGGAAAGTGCATTGCAACTACATCAAGACTTTCCTTAGAACGTAAAATCAAAAGAGTCATGCAAAAAGTAGAAATAAGATATGAGTTTAAATTAATAATTAGATATGAATTTAAAAGAAATTGAGAAAGTTCAGATGGTTAAGATATTAACGTTATTTTGGAACATAAAGACAGCAAAAATATGCAAGGTACAATAATTACATGAGAAGAAAAAAATGGCAAAGTAAAGGTTCATTGTTTACCAGGCAATGCACAGAGTACTCAAGTGTTCACTATCTTCACACAAAAAGATTAATTTCTGATTAGATACTTAAATTTAATGTGAAAATAGGAGCACAGCCAGAGTAGGGAGACATTAAGTTAAAAAATGTCTGGATAAGCTAAGTGTAATTGAATCCATGAGGGCATCCATAAATCCATAATGACATTCACCTGCGCTGGTATAAATAGGAAGAAATCTGTAAGATGTTCACTGTTATCTTTGAAAACTCACAGAACATGAGTGGGTCCTAGCTAATGCAAGAAAAAACAAATACAGTACTTGCCTTTTAAAAAGCAAACAAGGAATTATAGATTATTCAGTGAAATGCCAATTTCTGGAATGATTCTGGAACAAGTGGTTAGGTAACATATTTATAGGTGCATGGAGCATATTAAGACGGTAGAAACGGCTGACGGATTTGACAAGAACAAAGTGTATTGATCCTGTTTACTGCTGACAGTTTAATGGGCCTTGGCTGGATAATAGGAACAGCTTTTTGGCCACCTGGACAGTGAAACAATGGCAGAGACTATTGACTGATTCTATTGTATCTTTTTTTTACCAGAGGATTTTTAAAAACAAGTTAGGCAGACAACTTCTGCGAATGGTCTATGTAGCTTTGGTCATTCTTCAGCATAAGACATTGGACTAGAGGAGTTGCAAGGTCTTTTCCAGCCCTTTACTATTACATAGGTAATGTTTGTTTTAGACCCCCTTGCCCCATGACTTGCTTTGCATGTTTCCTGCCCTAGATGCATGTTACTGAATATTGTCTGGGATTACATACAAAGTCTTTTATTCAAATCAACCTGAAATTGAATTGATTCACGTGTGCTTCATTTTCATTTGGAAATTATGGCAGAAAGCAAGCAATCTTTTCTCCTAGAAGTTTGTTTTAGTTTTGTTCCTTAGGTTCATATAAACCGTACCTCTGAAATCTGGTCTATCCCAACAGTATCTCTGAAACAGATGTCATTCGAAGAATGAAAACATTGAGGGACAAACTGCAGTGTCCTCCATTGTAGAATTGCATGTAATTTTGTCCAAAAATGGTCTCACAAAGAACACTATTGTGTTGGAAAATCTTGAGTCATGTTTGTGAAGGAGCTCCACAAATAGTGTAATTTGGGTTCACTTTTCAAATGTTTCCAAGTCACTGGACCAAGATATTACCTTAGCTCTCAAAACCAATTTTCTAACTTTTCAGCTAAGCCTCTTCTCAGCAACTTCATTTTCTGAAAAGTTAACATGTTTTTTAGACAGTGTCTGTCTCTATAAATGATAAAGCTTAATATTTGTAATTATCACCAAAATAACTGGGCATTGGTAAGCAGAAAGGCCATTGCTTATACCAAGGCCATTCTCTAGCTGGTGGAATGCTGTAACTCAAAGGGCAAAAAAGGGTCAGACCTGCAGAGCAGACAGGACAGGTGACCCAAAACTGACCAACACAGTATTCCATCCCATACGTGCCATACTCAATATAAAGTCGACAGATAGTTTTAACCATTGGTTCCACTCCTCATCTATAGCAAGCAAACTAAGGGCAAGGGTTGTAGCATACAAAATAGGTCTCTCGTGCTTGTTCAAGCTATGTAAAAACTGATAGGCATATGCTTGTCCTTCTGAAGAGGAGGCTAGCAATGGTCAGCACTAATGCTCAAAATGGCTTTGGAGCAGCTCTTAATTGTTCTCTTCCTCAATGGTCAATGTACAGTGAGCATTTCATCTGTCTGTCTGCTCCTCATCCCAGTCGCTGCATTCATGAATCCAGTTCCTAAAACCAGATCCCGTTTGCATTTAAGTCCAGCCTAGGACCTTCCCTGTGCCTGCCTTGCAGCTTCAGTGGTGATATGTAGTCAGCAGGGAATTTGATTTTGTATATATTTTAGTATTTTCTTATTAATAGTATTTTCCTTATAATTATTATGGTTTCATTAAAGCTGTTTTAGCATTAGTTTCCACCACATGGGTCTCCCTCATTTCCCTTTCCCTGAGTGTATTGGGAGGAGAACGGCAACTGCCCCACTTTTAACTGCTGCCTACACTGAGGAGGGGGGGAGGTTAAACTGGTACAGCTGTGAATGCTGAACATTTGAGACAAATCTTCCTCTGTTTCATAGTTTCTATCAATGCAGACAGGTTTCACTTGGCCTTAAGGTACAGAACTGGGAAAACTTCTTAGACACTCTTAGGACCTTGAGAAAGCCTGACGTTTGCCTTGCAGTAAGCACAATTCATCATGAAAGAGTGTGAGGCACAACTCATTTGACTGCTGGCATGACTTACTGTTACCCAGAAGGAGGAAATTTTACAGTCTGGGCTGGACTTTTGAAAATGAGAGGGTGGTCCATTTCCCCACTCAAAACATGGGCCTGTCACCACAGTGTCCTAAAATGGAAATTAATTATTCCTTCCTACATCCCCTAAATTTATGTGATTGTAACAAATTTTCAAATTTGTCTTTGAAAGGTAAGGTTGCCTTCACTGTGTATAATAAATGTCACTTGGCTGTCTACTATACACTGCTGTAACTGGTAGTTATTTTTTCAGGTGCTAAAATTCTTCATCCCCAAGTGATAGGCAATCCTTTCACATTTGCAATAGTACATTCGCTAAAAGGAAACATTAATCTGCAGGGCGGCAAAACAGAGTCTTCTAACTACAGTTATCTCCTTACCACTTTTCCCTCTGGCCTTTCTTGGGATTCAATCTCCTTAGGAAAAAATGGAAGATTCTAAAATATCCTTAATAAGTGACATATATAAACATTCAGACCTATTGGAAGTATGTTTTTCTGATTATCACTTAACTAAAATAAAATTAGAGTCTGAACAAGTTTGTAATGTTAAACACATTAAAACTCAATCTGTCTGTAGTTTTTTTATTAAAATAATGAGAGCTTATTAAAAGCTAATTGCTGCATTTCATTTTAAAGTGAGAGCTGCTAAAGAGCAAAAGATATATATTAGCTTCACACATATTTAGGACTTGATTGTCCTTTTTCACATGGTTGCATCAGAAGACATTGTTAAACATAATAAAGTGACATAAACTAGATTGAGAGCAGAATTAAGGCCCACAGTGCGATCAGTAATGTTTTCAGAGCTTGACAGCAAAACATTGAAATGAAGCTTTGTGTAACCAGTGATATACTTCTTAATTTTTACCCCAAGTATGAATTCTGGCTGAGAAATTTTTGATTTCCCACATTAGTTATATTCTATTATACCTAAGTTTTCAGGACACATTCAGTCATCAGAAGCATGGGATTTGGCTCTTAAATAATTTATTTTATATACTAGATGGAATAAAAATAAGATGTAGAGTTATGAGTATTCAGCTGATCAACATCTTTTTTATACAATATGATGTTTTCATGATGTTTGCATTAATTATGGACATTTTGGCATTTGTGGTCCTCTGAGATATCTTTGCAGAAAGCTGTCCAGGAGAACCATAGATGATAAAGTCGGTTCTGGGGAGCACAAAATGGTGCCAACTAAATGGACTGTATTTTGATCTAGGCTTCTCTTTTGTCCCATATTAGAATTGCAACTCTATTTTAAGCAAGGAATGAGCCTTTATCTAGAGACTATTCTGTATTTTGAGATCATCTCTGTATCTTCAAGCAAAGTCATTGAGTCCATCTGTGCCTTGATTTCCCGCAGATAAAACACAGGCTATGTAAATGAGCTGATTCACAGAGACACTGTGAGTATAAAAAATTATGCAGGATTGTCAGAATCGTGGGAATTGTGGCTGGTATGGTCTTCGAAAATATACATATGCCCTCAGCTTGATCCATCATGACTAATCCAGGGCCAAAGTGGGACCCAGCCCCAGTGCTTTCTGACAGCCGCTGGAAGTGTGTACCCGCTGACGCACGTCTTCCTAATCCAGGTGCAAAAACAGACATCCAGAATTGCTGCTTCCTGGTGTCAGGTAGATGGCCAGAAATTTTTGCTGTGGACATATTTTTATTTTCTGTACATTTTGTAAAGAAATAAAATTATTTTTAAAATATTCAGTTTTATCAGTTTTTCTTGAAATCTTGACATTGTTGCAGAAAAGGACAACAGTTTCCTCAGGTTAAATATGGTGCCAGACTCGGATACTGTCTACTGTAAAGTCAAATAAATTCATTCCAGGGCATGCAGGTGTAACTGAGATAAGACTCCAGCTATTCGTGGGTAACCCATGTTCCTGCTGCTTTTATTAACATCTACATTTATTAACATCAGATGCATCTTTCAGGCAGAGAACTCATCATGTAAGAAATGTTTCAGTTCACTGAGCAGCATTTCACAAAATGTTACAACTGCCTCTTCTATTTTGCAGATGCCGTTTCCATTTTATTATCTTTTCTCCCACACACTATTCTGAAAGAGTAACACAAGGAGAGATATCTCATCAGTAGCCTGCTGCAATGAAAAACTATTTGTCATCAATATAATGTGTGCATTGATTAAGTTCCCTGTGGAGTCCTCAGCTCTATGTCATCTTTCTGAAAACTAGATTTTGCATTTACATTTCTGATGTAGTCAAGATGTCTAAAAATGAATTTAAGCTCACAATTTCTTATTACTCATCTGAAGAGTCTCAAGTGGATAAGCTGTTCCTCTCCAAGTCAATCGTGACAAGCTTGACTCCAGTCTGCCTGCTTTAGGTTCCAGTGTATTAACAACTAAGGACAAACAGTGGTTAAAGCTAGGGCTTTTGAGTCATATTATGCCAAAACAATTTTCATTAAAGTCACCTGCTATCACTGTGTTTCCTCAAACCCAAAGGCTTATATAATAAAAAAAAAACAGGTTTCAGAGCAAGTCCCAAAACTCTGCTCTGTCAAGTGACTTTCAGAGCTCTTACTGTGAGCTGGAAGATGGGATTGACAGTTTCCTGCATGAGAGAAAGGGAAATCCAGGGCTCTTCAGTGCCCAGAAAGAGACCAGGCATGTAACTCTCCTGACAGCTGTTGGGGAAGAAATGGAGGAGGCATTGGGAGGAGTGGGAGAGAAACAAGTTGGAGGAGAGAAGCATGAATGGGAAAAGGAATGAGAGCAACAAATTAAGACATCAAGAATAAAGCTACCATGAGACAAGGAGACAAAATGTATAAACACAAGTTCTCAAGCTCAGAAAAGGTGCTTAGTGAAGGCATTGCTCAGATCTGAGCTGGGCTGTCTCTAGGCCACAGGTAACGAGAGATATTTGAGATTCCAGAATGCTTGCTGGAGCTTCTGCACTGGCTCTCTCATTAACACTGTCGAAAAGTAGCCATTCTTGTGCTGTCTGGATGCACCTTTCAAGAATTTAAATAGTTACTGTATTTTATTTTACTTTAAGATCACTTTATTGTGATACTTTCAGGATATTATTGAAAATATATAATATTACTTGAGAGGAAATAAAGATCTCATACTACATTGTTATACATAAGTTTTGAACATACAGCAAATTAATACAGAGAATAAATAAACCCAAAAATCTGTATGTCTGTATAGTCAGCAAAAAACATTTTGATACTATCATAACAGTTTTAATATTGATGAGTTTTTTCCTGCTACAATTTATTCAACCTGTTGATATGTTCTTGGGAAAGATTTGTTCTTTGGGGCATTTACAAAAGAAAATTATTCTCTAGAAAATTCTTCAGCCACATTTATTACAGTTAGCCTCCTGTAACTATAGCCAAAACTTAACAGTTAAAATAAAATACGTTCTCAAAGGAGTCAGACTGAAGCTGTGAAGAGTATAGATTAGAAACAAAATGCTTAATAATGATTTTATGTTTAACCGATTTGTTCACACGATGAGAGAAAAAGCTGCATAGAAGACCTTTTTATGGAGAAATTAGGTGGGAAGATGAATAAACAAACCAAAAGAAAAATTTTAAAAACATTTTGTATAAGGAAAATATTTTAATTACCATATTGAATTACAGGAACATTTTTGTTGTTGATAGTCAAAAGGCTTTAGTGAATAAAAAGAACAGAAATCCAAGAGCAATAGTGTGGAAGAGAAATGAGAGCAGGTGCCCACAATTTCTTATGTAACACGGTTTGGTTTTAAGGACTGATGTTAGCTTTCTATTTCCATCTGAATGCTTGCACTTGTGGCATTTGATTATTTGAGGCCTCCTTAAAAACAATGTGGCTTCAAACCATTAAAATCTTCCTCTCATCACAGGATGATTATTCTTATACTCCATTTCAGATAAAAAAAAAATACTTGGCAAGATCTGGTATTTTGAGCATAAGCAACAGTAACGAACAACCGGCTTCTGGCCTCAGGCAGAAGAACATCACAGTTGCATCTGTCTGCCACCCAGGCACATAGGCATTCCCTGCACCTTTAGGAAGAAAATTTGGGATAAAGCACGCCCAATTAGACTGTCTATCCCTTCTTTAAAAGCATTTAATACTTTTCTAAGATTCTGAGGACATCCTTGAAATGGAGTATTCCCTTTATATTATTTTCTCTCTTGCAAACAAACTCCCAGTAAACAATATATTCAGTTCATGAAGATGCAGTCTGGCTGAGATTTCAGGATAGTCTGACTGACATTTCAGGATGGTCTGAGTTACAAGGGTTTACATCCTAGAGCAAGGGTATCAAACTTGCAGCCTGTAGGCTGAATCTGGCTCTCCACCTTGTTTTATCCAGCCCAGCACCTTGTTTCTACCCGGAAGCAGCACCAAGTTCCTTGCCCCTACGCTCCTGCCAGCACTGGTCACATGTGCAGCGCGAGTGATGCGCATTACGCTGCAGGAGCAGGAGAATGGCAGGAGCTGGGAGTTTGACACCCCTGGTCTAGAGTAACAGCTGCAAAATCAGTGATGATACTTTAAAATTAGGCTGGTTCAGCTGAGATCAGATTCCAGCCAAATCAATGTCTACATGCACAGAAAAATGCAGGTCTCCTTCTAAAGAGATGCCATTGTACATATGGGGAACATGTGAATGTGAGGGTAATTCTGCAAGATCCCTCTGTAGCACAGTGTGTTGGGCATTCAAACAATTAATTTATAACTATTTTCTGTGGCTGCACTGTGACTCTTAAGGTAAAATTCAATTTTATTTTTTTTAAATTCAGAGGGAAAAAACACACATGAGAGATGAGAGGAGATTATATGGTTTACAAAATATTATCTTCTCTCTGAGCCACGTCCCTATGATTTCAGCTAAAGTCAATTTTTACAGATGAAGTGAAAGTGTCTGACTTATGTGTCTTGAGATCCGGAATTTAAAAAGAAATTGGATTAATTTAGTCTTATCTTTCCAAAGAATGTAGGTCACGCATACAGGATGGAGATCCATGCTCTGGGATGTGATTATTCGGAAAGAATTTGAGGGTCATGGGAGAAAACTACTCATGCTGAGGTCCAAAAACAGTGACCTAATAAGAATTTTACATTTTCAATTGTGGAGCCCAAGTAGGAGCAGGAGAGTATGTTGCTTTCAGGGAAGAGCGTCCACTTCTGGTGTCCACTTTTTGAGAGGAGTGTTAAGAAACTCACGGGAGTTCAATGAAGAATTACTTAACAAACTAGGGAAGAGAGGGAAGGAAGGGAAAAAAAATCTTTAAGCTAATTCCAGCAGCTTAGTACGTTTAATTTAATGAAGCAAAAGTCAAGAATATCATGAGCAAATCTCAGAGAAGAATTTATTCCACCTGATCTTAGCTGATCTAGTGTCACTTGCGAAAGCCACATCTTCCAGGCCCTCTCAGTGGCTGATGGAAAGAGAAACCATCATCACCCCAGGATGCTTTTCCTTTGGCATAAAATAAATGTCCCAAAGAGCTTGAATATATCATTATCTATCTCCATGGACTACTGGGAGAAACTAAATGATTTGTTCAGACTAGGCTCCTGGTTCTGAGATAAGTGAATTAAGAAAAGATAAATCCCCACATGCACTACATGTAAACAATATTATGCAATAGCTTACTGGAGCAGGCCAGAGTTTAACGTGATCTATCGGCAAAAAGATGAAGCTACACTAATTCAGACTATAAATAAAGCAAAGAGCTTTAAAAAAACTCAGTATAAACACAATTAACAGCTGGATCAATTCACTAGAAATGCAGTATTCTTCAAGACTGACCATTTTAAAACTAAGATTTGTTGGTTTTCATAAAAGGTTTTAGCTAAAAAAATTAATTTCAGAGGCATTCTGCATTTCATATTATTTTAGTAGTGGGATTCGACTGTCCTAAGTTAGTGATCTAAAAATATATCATTTACAACTAAACTCAGTACTTCAGGCTAATGTACGTTCCTTACATACAAAAAATAAGCACCTCCAGAGGGGAATACATTTAATCCTAAAAACAGAGAACAAAAATTGTTTCCCAGAAGCACTTGGGTCTTTTTTTCCTTGTTTCTAAGGGGTGCACTGAGCAATTCACATGGACATAGGGCATTTAACTTCCATCCAAGTGGGATGATTCTCACACTAGATGGGTTCTCCTGGCCTGAGAACTCATGCAGCTCTGACCAAAGTGGTTGGCAGTGCCTTCGCATCCAGTCACCATTTGTACATATTTCTTCCCACTAAAGCAGGTCTTGACGTAAAACACCAAATAATTCTGTTTTCCCTGAGCATATCACTGTCTTTAAATTTATATTCTGACTATTAAAACACAATTCTGTTCATATACATGACAGTATAGGAACAGCAATATTTTACTCATTGATTTGATTCTGATGCCCATTCTAAAAGCAGTAACTTATTTCCACTTATTTTTTAAGGAAAACAGAAAAGCTAAGCTATTCCCAGTTTTCTACTCTATAAAGTACAGCAAAGCAGATTAAGCAGAACATTTTTATTACTGTATTGTCAGCTGAGGGAATTTATCTGAAAAATCATTAAGCCTAGGTCATAACAACATGAAGACAGAATAATGGTTGTATATTCCCAACCCGCCATTAGGAAACCATCTCTACCCTGAATAATTTGAGAAGACACTCAGAGACAATGCTGTCCCTGTCATAGGCCCTGTCCTTTGTTGTTCAGTCCTTTTTCAGAGGGATAGTTATATCTCATGTTAAAGCATTTGGACAAAGTTTCCCTCTCTGCTCTCCATGCATCTAAAGGTATGCTTCACAGGCTTGTTTTTAGAGGCATGAAACAACCTCACAATTCTGCCTTTTGCAAAAACGGCATTAACAGCAGATGTTTCTTCCAACTCTTGACTAATAACAATTTGACTCTGAAGTCTTCTAATATCCCTTCTTGGTAAAGTGCAAAAGTGGATTTCAGAGCTCTCCTTCTCATGTGCTTTGGGCTCATGCAATGAATAAGCCCCAAAGGTGAACACAAAAAGCTGCAAACTCTGCTCTCCCCACTACCTGCACCCCAACATCACCACTCTGTCTTTCCTATAGAGATCCTCAGAGAGAAGGACTGTGCTTTGCAGAGAGAAGCAGTACAGTCTATGCATTTATCCCTCTGCCAAAATGCTTTATACATTTGCAGTGCTGGGGCTGGATTTGTCTCTGCATGACAGTTTTTCTAAAGAAAAGCCTTATCTTTCCAGATTAGTGGTGAAATATATTTCAGCAAATCATTCAGACAAGCAAATCAGATACACTTCCATCTGTTCTAGGTCAGAATGTAAATATTAAAAAAAACCCCACTTCACAAAAATTTTGTGACAAATTATAACATCTCTGTACAATGAGACAAGAAGCCCTAAGTATCAGGAGAATTGTGTAAAAGCCACTCTGTCATGAGGTCTGTCAAAGTGCTACTGACACACAGTTGTTTACAGAGAATCATCCACGGTAAGCTCATGGACAAATATACCCTCAGCAAATCATCAGAGAAGTCAGTCTGCCAGCAGATAAACACAAGAACTGAGGGCACCCTATCTTCAGGGATATGGGGTGCTTGTGCTTGTGGGGCAGCTGACAGCAACAAGGCCATGGAAGGTGACCCTTCTTGCCCCGGTCCTTGATGGAGCATGTGATGTGCTCCCAATTGCAGAAGTCAAGCAATAGAGAAGCAAGGAAGCATACCCAGAGTGACATTCAGCAGATAACCATATCCTTTCTTTGGATGATGCCTACATCTGGGCTGGTTATCTAGACTTCCTTTACAGCTATTGAACAGAACCACTTGTCCAATACAGGCCATGTGTTACATGCCCTAGATGGATCTGCTGACTACAGAGTGTGTCCCTATAACTAGCTTGCACCTAGACATCCGTGCTACAGAGATCTACCCTTCAGTGGAACCTATCCCACAGAAAATATCTGGCAGAGCAAAGAAAAAAGGGACAAAACTACCTATGTGGGAAGTGGCTGATTTCTTTACTATCCTGTGTGTGGTGTTATGGCTACAACAGGCTGTGACCTCTTCATAGATGGCTAACGCTAACAATAACACCTAACTCTAATACTAACCTCAAACTCTTACCCAAACCCTAACCCAAACCCCTAAACCTAAATCTAACCCTAACCCCTTACTCTAACCGAAACACTAACCCTAACCTTAAATCTAAACCCAAAGCCTAACCCTAAACCTTACCATAACCCTAATCCCTAACCCTAGCACATAACTCTAAACCTATATCTAAGCCTGAACCGTAACCTTAAAATTATATCTAACTGTAACCCTAACTAAATCTATAACCTTAAACCATGCCATAACCCTAGTAGAAAGCTGGGAAATACAACAGGTATCTTCATTAACTGCAAGACCTCCACCCTCAGGGACTATAAAAAAACAAGAATGGAGGACCCAGTGCATCCACTGAGGAAAATCAATGTACCTTCCTTTCTGATAAAGTGCATTGTTGGAGGGAAGTTGTCAGCCCTTCTTTCCTCATCTGTTGCTTTGGAGGAAACAGCTGTTGCATCTCTCTCAGCCTCAAAGACTGACACTGGAGCAGCTGGGAGCACAGTCCATGGCATGAGCTATCCAGCAGCCTCCTCACGTGCTCTCCTGGAGATTCTTTTACCAATGGTTGGGGTTGCCATCTAGATGGACCACAAGTTACACTTGGGAGCAAACACTAACTTCTAATCTGCCTTTATTCTGAGGATATGATTATTTTCTTTTCTAGTTATTTCTGCATCTCACAATTCTCACGGCCTCTATAGAAATGTTTTCTTGTTATACAATACCATCAGTAGGCAAGGTTGCCCCACTCATTACGCTTGTTTTACCGGTTCATTCTCCACAAATGGAAAGTCAGTAATATCACAGGATTTGCATATGGTTTGCCTATCAATCTTAGCCTCTAATAGCATAACAAATTGACTGTCATGCAAGAAGCGACTAGAGAGAACATGAAAATATAGCCACCAAACGCACAGGCATGCACTGCAATTGGATAGAGACCGAAAGTCACACTGCAGTGCAGTTCTGAGTTCATGTGATTCACACCTAATTAAATGACATCTCTTATCCATAAGCAAGATAGAATTGTGCCACAAGAATTTCCCATTATTTCTTTCTTTTCCCCTCTATAATCTCAAAGATCTGTTTAATACTTCATCTACCTCAGGGATAATGCTTTTAAATAGCATATAAATAGCCTCCCCATTGTTAAAGGAAAGATTTTCAGCCTTCCCATGACATGATCTGAAGTCACAGAAACGTCACCTCTTGCTTGTCCAGCTACAAAGACAGGAAGGAATACCATGGGTTCATTAATTCTCTGTCCAACTCTCAACAGAAAAAAACAGTCAGCAAGCAAAAGTAACCTGCAACATAACCTCTTGATGCACAAAGTATATTGCTGACATAGTTCTGGTGGAATTTTGTTTCCTAGGAGCTGGGCAACCCCATTGTTTCACCAGAATTTTCTAAGTGTCATTTTGGAACAGCTCTTGAATAACTCTTGTCACAAATATTCATTCAAACAAACTCTTAGATTCTGAGATCAGAAAATTAACATTTTATTAGGTAGTACTAGATTTTGAGAGAAGAGTTTTGTGACGATTTAGCCCCAGCCTTGACTATTTCAGCAGCTAAAATCGAGCAATTGGACTCCCAATTCCCTTCCCCCCACATCACATCCAGGGAAACGGGAAAGGAAAATGAGAGGGAAAAGACTTGAGGGTGGGAAACTGCAACTACAATTTCAATGAAATAATAATAATAATGATAAAAAAATTAGACAGTAAAAAAATATATACAAATACATGAAATTGCACCCCCACCCCTCGACAACTATAGATCACCACAAATGCTGTAGAACAGACACAATGGCAAGGGTCCAAGGCTAGAAGGGAGCTGGGCTCAAGAACTGTATTCAGGAGTCACACCTGCAGGTGTGGCCTTTTTTTCATCAGCTCAAGGATGGCCTTGGTTACTACAGGAATAAGTATAAGCAATGGCCTCTCTACGTACCAATGCCCAATGTAATCACTTCTAGAGATAACACTGTCTAAAAAACCACACAGTTAATTTTCAGAAGATGAAGTTACTTAGATGAGACTTAGTTGAAGTCAGAAAACTGATTTCTGCTTTAGCTCAAACCACAACAGTTTTTAAACAAACATGTCTAATTTCACTGCAGCTAGAAATGTCTGCTGTTGTGTCATGGCCAGTAATATGCTTTGACAACTGTGTATCATTTGCAGCAACTTAATACTCAGAATTGAGATAAAAAGTAGGAAAAGAACAAATATTTGAAAGTCCTCTTGGGTTCCACATCAGCATTTTTGTGTTTCCTCCAGTCATTGTTAATTGACTATTCCTCAATTCTTCAAAAAATCCCATGTGTTTTTGCATACATTGATGCCCCTTTGTTTGCATTAAATATGTTTCAGGTAGAACTCCGTCAATTTAGACATCACAGCCACAGATTCAAGTAGCCTAATTTCCACGCATCTCAATGTTGTGTCTACTGTATCCTACTGACTATGCAAGAAAGGCATAGTAGAACAATATCAGTGCTGACAAACAAAAGAGATGTTTGGGCTTTGAGAATTTGAACCCCAGTATAAATATTAATGTAGGATGAGAGTCTGTAAACAGGTAAGTTAACGACACACAGGGTTGATTCCTCCATTATTTAATACAATTCTCACCTCAATGGCTCAAATGTCATTACTGTTAGCAATGACTATTACTAACTTGCCATTGTCTTACTGCATGGTCTGCTTCCTACAGTACTGAGACAAAGATTTGTCACATCTAATTTAAGTGTTCTTCAGCCAGTCTAAGCTCCACAGGTAGACTTTTCTATAATTAGTGAAGCGTGTCTAAAATATGTATTTAAACGTCTTTGAAAAACATGCTCTGTGAAAGTATCTGTTTCTATCCCTTTGTATGAAAGAAGCTAAATGGCCATCTTTGTTAGTCTAGTTCCCCTGCGTGTTCCTAATTTAGCTTTGACAGCTAGAGTTAAGCAAGATAAATTCCATACTAAAACATTAAATTACCTCTTAGTCTTATATTCAGTGACTTGTTATAATTAGCCCATGTAATATAAGCTCTTCCCAATTTTCTTCTAAAACTGATTATTCTAAGCCATGAGTTGCTTGGGTAATTCATGCCTCAACACTAGTCTTTCAGAGCACTTCCACCTTAGTGAAGAAACGCAAATGAAGAGACAGGTGTCAGGTAAGGAGGCATATTCTGTGATTCTAAGACAGAGGCAGAAAAAATTAACCACCATTTCACATAAAGGTCAAGTGAAAACACAAAGCAAATAGCTGTTCAGAGAAACGGCTTCAAAAAGTAAGACCACAGTCAGCCTAATTAACCATGTTCTTCCCCGTTCAGCTCCTTTCACTAATAACATGAATTTAGACTACGATTCTGTAAGAAAAAGTTTCATAATATGTCTATTTCAAGAGTCCCTTTATTACAAGGATTGCTTTTCTTTTGGCTAGTGCTCTCAGTTTTACCACCAAGTAGGAAACAACGTAGCTGTATAGGTAGCAAAATCTCTCTTACACTAGCTCTTCAACATGAAATGGATGAAGACCATACACAACCGTGCCTAAGCAAAGCTCAGTTCACTTTTCCACCCGTAATCTTCGCTCCAGACAGCTAAGGGCAAATTTGAGTCATCAAGAAACATGTACAAACCACCTGTGTACACAACACATCTAGCAAAAATAGTTGCCACACACCGAGTTCCTAAAAAACATAACAATAACGTGAAACAAGAGGAAATCAAAAGAGATTGAGGTCATCACCGTGACAGCAGAAAATGTGCTAAGTCCTGTGTT
Organism: Tapera naevia; assembly: GCA_033556795.1. Lineage (NCBI taxonomy): Eukaryota > Metazoa > Chordata > Aves > Cuculiformes > Neomorphidae > Tapera > Tapera naevia. Next base: position 19,814,318 of record JAUMJJ010000059.1, read on the forward strand.
CAGAGGGCTTCTATGTCAGGAGGATCTGGGTCATGTTGGGGACAGCTGGGATGGAGACAGAGGCAGAGATAAATTCAATTAGGAGAGGAAAGAGCCTGCTTGGAAAGGTGATGGGCTCTCTTGAGACATTACAGCATCATTGTCACATTCAACCAACTTCCTCCAAGTAATTAAGAAGCATTAACTAATAATATATATAAAATATGATATTTTCTTTATAATAATCAATCATTGACAATTAAAATTTATTGACATTCCTATTTAATGCAAATAGTACAGGAAAGATCACTCAGTTGAGATTTTTGCATGCCTGCATAGTTCTGCCCAGGACAACTTCGCAATTATCTTGGCTCAAACGGGGTACTAAAGCAATTGTTTTTTAAAATAATCATTTCATTTCTTGAAGAGACATACATGTAAAAACAGATTAAGGTGGCAATCCTAAGTCTAGAAGATATGGGGCAACTTTGTGCAAGACCTTACCCTGAACTATGAATACACAACTGCTGTTGCAAATAGCGGAGTTAAAGTTGTTCTTTGCAAACTCTGCAGCATCTGGACCATGGAAAGGTCAAGCATGTGTGCAGTGGGTCTTACTGAAAAGTCACAAGAAAAACAAATATGAATCACCTTTAGCATGGTCTACACCATTTCACCCTTTGGAAGATGCTCATTAAGTCATTCTGGTCAAACCTTTCCCCTTCCTCCTTGAGGGCAAAAGGAGCAGGACAAGAGGTCGGTGCGCTTTGCTGCTGGCTCTCCCCACAAGGCAGCACTCCAAGAGGTGTTCTTACCATGGAGACTGTGAGGAGGGTACTGCAGCATGCCTGAGTCACTTTGGGCCCACAAGTACACTACAGGAGTAGTCAGTCTATCTATATTCCTTAATCCCTTCCCGGTTTTATTTAGATATTTCTTCTGTATAATTTTTTATTCAAAATGTGCACGCTACCTACTTTCGACAAGGCTCGGAAAGATAATTGCTTTTTTATACATTACTATGGAACTGTAGAGGTTTTACACTTAACTGTACTTTACTGAGATCCAGCTCATTGCTGTGTATTGATCATATTTTCAAATCATGCAATAATACCACCCAGGCACTGCACATCAGTGTATAAATATTAAAATTATAAAATCAAAATAAATTTAAAATATTTTTCCAAATATTATTTCAATTGCTGATTTCTGGGAAATTTAATTTTGCTGTTAGAGCTCAGTACCGTACCTTATTAATCTGCTTACTATTTCTAACAGCTTAGTGCTTTAGTATGAAGCCAAAGAGTTTATACGGTGTAAACAGCTGCTGAACCATACCTGAGCCTAGATGTCTATATGGTTGTGCAACCCAGGCACCACAGTCCCAGCTGGTCCCTGAGCAGGGCCAGAGGCATCGTCACTGTACCTATGGCTTAGGGTTGCTGTCCCCAGTACACTCTGCCAGAAAAGCCATGCTAACACTACAGTCAAACTTCACCTTGTGCCTCCTGTTCCACCTAGTGAAAAGACCACACAGTGCACCAAATTTATTGTCTCTCCTGCCTGGCAATTGCCACCTCCTCACCTCTGCCAGAGCACTTCATGTGAAGCACTTCTTATTCCAGGTATTTCTTCATCCATTTCTTTGCTTCAGGAGAGGTCTATCAGGTCAAGACAAATCACACTTTAGAAATGCTGAAGCAGAGCAGGAAATGCCCATGCCAATAGCACTGCTGGTGGAAATGAGCAGGTCAGGCATCTATGTTGCCAAATGACACATGGAGGAGCCCATGAAAAGCCTAGAGTGCAAAAGGGCAATATCTAGGAAGGCCTTCTGTGACTGAGAACACTCTTTGCAAAGCATCAATTGTGTTTGTTTTACTGGAAATACTTGGTGAGAGAAAATGCCTGTGAAAACAGCTGATGCTTTCTGATCTATTTAATCCTGCTCAGTGCACTTAAGTACCATTTTTACTGAGTCAACTGTTTGTGCATCTATTGAATATTAAGCTCTATATGAATAATTGCAAACTGACTTACTTTTTAAAGCAGACAGAATTAAATAAAATATCTATTTATATTTCACACTATCATATATAAGATAAACTAGTATTGAATCACAGAAAGTTATAGAAACAGACAAAAAATCAGTCTCACTGCTATCCAAAGTTCATCACCAAGAAGTTAAAAAAGCACGTTTGTGTGAAATTTTAAACTTCAACAAGCAACAGGGTATAAATTTAGCATATTTTCAAAGAGATTATTTTCCAGACTAGCTGTTCAACTATTCTCTAAGGTGAAACACTTGAGAGATTAGAAAGAAAATGTTTTTTTTCTCTGAGGATGCAGTGAAACATTTCTGGCCACCTCCAAGTTCAGAGGCCAGGCAGAAAACAGCTGAATTGGAGGTCATCCTTCATCCTTCCCTTCCAGCAATCTCCCGGTGCCTACATTGTGCTCTTTCTGCTCTTTTACCTTCAGCTGCACACAGAGAAGGGGTGGTGAGCACCAGGGCAGACCTCAGTCATGGCTCTGCACCTCATTTTTCCCATTGTTGACTGATGGCAGGAAAAATATTTACCCTTATGGTTCACACTCAGCCAACAAACACACAGCCACCACACGTGGCTGACAAGCCAGATGGACATGGAGTTTAATTTCATTACACTGGATGAAACCCAAGCCATTTCTACGAGTTCTTTTCAGCAGTAGAGACAGCCACCTCACATGCAATCATGCCTAGACAACTTTTATTACATAAAGCCCTCAAAGATAAACAAATTTGCTATTAGTGCAGTGCAATGAAAATAAAATCAATGGCAGATGGTTGTCAATGTGTCTCATTCAGACATTTCAGATAAGCATAGGGAATGGCAGAGAGACACAACAAATATAAAACTAAAATTGGCAAAAATGAACATTACTGTGCATTAATCATTCTTATAGACTGCTTTAATCAGAGGGAAACTGAGATAGCTGGAGATTCATTCCTTTCTGCTTCCTGCACTCTAAAAAAAAATTGTTTAAATGTATACTACAACCTTTACACACAAAATAGAAAACCTGACTAAATTTAAAAAATTCAACATAGAGATTTAGAAATGTGAAACAGAAGTATAATACAGTATGCCACCTGCAAAGAAAGAAAGCAATAGAGAAAATCTATTGTTATTGTAAGACTTTATTATTGTCATCTAAAACAGTAGGGGTGCAATTTTGAGTAATCTTGTCCAAGTGTTTGGACATATAGTTTAAGCAACAGGCCCGAAACTAGAGCAGAATGTAAAAATAATCATCCTTGCAAGCATCTCGCACAAACAAAGACTGGTTGCATTGAAGGGCATCATCTCTTGTTGTTTAATTTTATATTTCACTGAAAGCAAAATCCACTTGTCTTTTTTTAATAAGGAGATCATAAAAGATGAGAATATCTGATTTAATATTCATATTTATGTCTACGCATATTTAAGTGCTGATTTCATTTAAGCGTTTTACTACCAGCTGCTTTAGTATTCCAGCAAGTCGTGGTCAGCCCAGTCAAAAGCTACTGGTGATGGGAATTGTGAGGAGTTCGAGGCTAACAGCATGCTGTGTAACAACACATTTCCCTTTATTGGTTTTAATTTTTTTTGTTTTAATTTCACAGTAAGTTGCCTTGTTCTTCTACTATCAAATTGAATAGAAGCGTTATTCTTGTACCATGTATTACATAATTTTGTCAACACTCTTCTTTAAACTAGATTGGTCCTACTCTTTTCAGAATAAATGACTTGCATTTTCAGATTGAATTGCAACTGTCAAACAAGTTTCTACATATTGATCAAAGATCTCTTAAAGCAGCTTTTCTTCCCATAATTCCAGCTTCCAACACTGGGAAGAGGAAAAGCACAAGAGGAAATCTAAGAGTACTGTTCCTTCATTTCCCTCTTCATCATCCCTCCCAGATTTGTAGCGGGGAAATCCCATCAAAATATCGTAGTGCCTCCACTTCCTTATATTTTTATGAGAACAGAACAAGAACTTAGAGGGACCTTCCTTGCACTGCTGCTGTTTGCCACGTGTGGTGCCATTTACAGATGTGGTATCCTATGGGGATGCTACAGCCGCAGACTGTGGAAGGGAACATCAAAACCCACTCCTAGCTTCAGAGCCTTCCCCATCATGGAAAAGGATTTATTGTCTAGAGATGAACCAGAAATTTTTGGCAAGTAGTATGTTGTTGGGGGTCACCATTTGTCGAGAACACCATTTGTCGGAGACGGCGGGAGACTTAACGATACGTGTATGGTGTTTGATTAACAAGTCTCCCTCTTTATTAGCAGTAGTTCTTCCTAAATAGTTTAGTTAATGAGCTTCATACATATTACAAAACTTTAGCTCCTTATTGGCTACAGACTTTACCATTGCATAAGCATCACATACATTCCTGTAGTTTTAGAAATCCATCTGGTCCTGTGGGAGACGTCCTGTTATCTCCCTTGCCTAAGCTTCACTGCACAACAAGGGCCCACTGACCTTGCTGGTCAGTAGTTTTTCACTTAGCTCAGTATTTTTCCACTCAAGGCCTAAGCAGCTTGCTTTTGTCAGGCTCATGTCTGCTTTCAATGAGCCAGGTTTCAGTAAGTCTCTCCACAGTATGTGATCATATGTCAATGCTAAAAAATCAATAATAATGATAAAACAATGAAGGAATGAGAATTGAAGGCAGATAATTAGGTGCACAAAAAAGACAAGACTTACATTGTGAAAAGTAAAAAAAAATAAAAATTAGAGAGCTCCTCATTACTTACAAAGCACTGTGAATTCTTACCATCACTCTTTAACTAAAATCTTCAGGTGCTATAGAATCCCAGACCACCTGCAAACTACATGCTATGCTTTGCAGCTACCACTTGCCTTGAGGATTCAGTTTGGGGAATATCAAAGCAGGGTCAATACTCTTATTTTTTTGAACAGGGTCTCTGTTGATTGAGTTTCTACTCCATATTTGAATAAAGGGCAGGAGTGCCTGCAAGTCCTCAGCACACCAAGAGGTACTAGTGCAACTCCCCAACCAGGATCATGTTTTAGATAGAGGAAAACTCTTCCAAAAAAATACATATCTTTCAGGAAGAATTCATAAAATTGGGCTTTTCCTGTATAACTTAGGGTTAGTGTTTTTGCTCCCAGTGCTACCTCAAATCCTGCAAAAGCTGAAAAAGATGACTGACTCTGTCCTTCTTCTTCCAATGATGTTTTCATTATCTCAGGGGACTTTATTATTATTGTTATTATTATTATTATTTTACTGCTGCCATAAATTAATCCAATTCAGCCAGAACTTCAACTTAAAATTGCTACCCAGCTTGTAAGGGACAGTTAGCAGTTACAGGCAAAAACGTCTCTTTTTCTCTTTTTTTTTCCCTTCAAAGAAGACAGAACTGTTTATGTTACAGCTACATCAGTGAATCATTACTACTTCCTTTTTGTTTATATTACCTTCAAAATCAGTGCAACTGTTTCTCCTACAACACACTTGACGAGTAGCAGGGCTTATGTTAAAATGTTCTGTGTGGTTTTCCCTCCCCAATTATTAATCTGAGTGTAGCCTGTTTTATTCCTCATATGAAGTACTATCACTTAACATGAAGAGTTAAGAAAATATTTTAACATTTTAATTCACTAGCAACTACAAAATGTAGTATTTTCTGGCCAGATTAAAACTCAAAACTTATGAAAATGTCACAGAATCAAGGGGTTGAATTATTTCTAGTTGAATAGGATATTTTCTTTTTATTACAGGAACATCATAAATCAATGTGTTTCCAGTGCTGTCATTTAAAACTGTGTAGTGATTTTGATGAACTCAAAGGAGAGAAAAATAACTTCAGTTTGGAAAGTGAAGGATTTTGCTTTGAAAAATACTGACACTAACCACTGTGACAAATGGTTTTGATTATTGTTTCAAATCTGCAAATTACAAAAACTCACAAAATATCTTAGTATTTTTTTAGTCTCACTTTTTTCCTAAGCCATTTTTCTACATTTTTCACTCAAAAAAATGCCCTATAACTCTTTTTCTATATTCTTATCCATACAGATGCTTGTTATTCCGGACCTATTCTTTGTTGATCTCTTTTGGCTCCTTGCTATTGAGAGAAGCAGAGGGTAGGATGCCAAATAAAAGCCATGGGCTCAAAAACCTTGTCAAAAAAACTAATCAAAATTGGTTTATAACCTCCACACAGCACTGTTTTTTGTAAGATAGTGATAAAAGAAATCAAAGTTAAGCTGATGTTATACCAAATATGTTTTAATGCCAGAGCACTAATATTATCAGTTCTTGCAAGTGAGGTGACTGTGGATTGACAAGCCCATGGACTGTGAGAGAGTTTTTGCTCTGTTCTAGGGAAAATTCTTCAAATTACTGATAAAGCATATTATGCATTTTTTTCTCAAGTTATAAACGTATTACATGTGGCGTTCCACCAGAAAAAGCTTTAAACCCCATACATCTTAAACATATCTCAACCCACTTGCCGTTCTCAAATAGTTTTCACTCTGCTGGACTATCAAGACTGTTGGTCATTCACTTTCCTAGGTGAACTTGCACCAATATTGTCAGGTATCATAATGAGGGTTCGAAGCAGACACTAGGAAGTTCTACTTAAAACTTAAACTTTCTACTTAAACTTTCTGCCCTGAAGCCTGCTATTGTAACCACAAACATCTACAGTTGCAGCCTAACTGCTCACTCTCCTGAGAAATGCAAGCTTTGCATGCTGCCTTAGCAGCCTCTTTCCAGAAACACCTAGAAACAGTGTTTTCTAAGGAGGTTGGGAATAATCCTGTAGGGTCCACAGAGAAGACATGGAAGGTGATTTCAAGGATCACAGCAAAGCAAAATCAAGGACATCTGGAAGAGGTCTGTAAAAGCAAATGCCTGCGTTAAGACTTTTTTTTTCTAATTTTGCACTGGGTCACAATAGCAATATCCTATTAAAATCAATGGAGTTTAACAAAGGAATTAAACTACAGCATTTTGAATAAAACAGGGTATACTTCAGTAATACTTGAGAGAGACTGAAAGCATCAGTACATTTCTGAAAATAAATATGTGCACTTTACTTTAAACAGATTAAACTTTACATTTAAATTGCTTCATCCACTTCAGAACTTTGGTCCCACTTCTTACTTCTATCTGATTTTAATCAATGAGACCACTTGAATAAAAGTACAGGCTCATACAGGTTCAGGGACACTGAGAATTGTTCTTACTTTTTGTTCATTTTGCAGAATTTTTATGTTAGAACATACCTTAGCTCATTTCTCAAGGTGTTTTCAAAGTGAAACAAAACTCTTGCTGAGACTTTAATAAGAGCAGACTCTCATTCCTTATTCCTCCCGATAACAGCAATATTTTTGTGATTGCAAATTCTTACCAGTTTTCTCGGTTTATTGTCTATAGCCCTATTATCTTTACAGAAGATACAGATTTCATTAACTCGGCACATAAGACTTATCTCTTCTTATTTTTTTTAAGTTGCCTGTGTGTAAATATTACTGTCCCTGTGGGAGAGTGGAATTGCTTGTGTTAAATTAAGTGCATCCATAACTCCTTCAACTTTGAACTGAAACAAATACGGAAGTAAAATTAATCTTTCAGTCCCTTTAACGCTTGACCAGACTGGGAGGATAGGGTATGGGGCAGGGGAGATTCTCCTCACATGATTTTTCCTCTGCTTTCTTTTCTCTTTTTTTCTTGTATTTGTCTGTTTGCTTTCTCCTACTTTTTTCAGGCAGCTGGAGGTTTATGGAGGCAAAGGTTCACCTGTTCTGAGGTAGCGAAGAAAATGCCTCTAATGCTTGGCTAGAGTAGTTTCTTCTCCCATCAGGGCTGAGAAGGGCGTGATTTTGATTACTTTGGGGCTACAGTTCTCCATGACCTTGGCTCATCTCATTACCTCCTGCAGGTGAGTGCATTTCAGCCACGCCACAGGGGCTGACGCTGTCACCAGGGAAAGGAACACAGTTGAGTGCCTGGAGCAGGAGGCATCTCTCCCCATACTCCCAGTGCAACCAAGGGAAGGAGACAGTCCTCTGAATTGAGAAGTATCAAAACATCTCAGATGGGAACGTGCAGTGAACTGCCATCCCAAGGCTCAGGTACCATCTGATGAGCCAGGGAGCCCAGGGACTCTAGAGACTGAACACCCACCACCAGTCTTCCCTTGTAGAGAATACTGGGTTTTTTAGGTACATGCATTTTGACCCAACCACTGCTTTTAGTTTTGATATAAAGCTCCAAAGTCTTCTAAGTGGGTCTGCCAGCTCATTTGCTTCAGTACATGCCATACATAACACTAGAAGCTGTTTTTCAGGGCCAGTCTGAGAGCTCTGGGTCATTCATTTGGTAGGACATGGACTAGGCAGATAACACAACAGCATGTTGCACTCCTTGGATGTAAAGTCCTCAGTGATTTTCTTCTGTGTCTTTAGTGGGAAAAAGTTGAAGTTTGAAAAGTTGGTTTTCAGCCTGGAGAAGACAAGAGTGAGGAAGGAATGGCAGTAGTCTTTCAAAGCGTGAAAGACCTCTGAGAGGGAAAGTGAATAAACTCTGCTCAGTGACCACTGAGGCAAGACAACACATTAATGGGTTTCTAGGGCCAGCTGCCACTGAAGATTCACTTCAATATCAAGAAACTCTTTCTAATAGTGAGGATCATTAACTCCTGAAAACATTGCCAGGAACAATTTAGGTACAGTTAACTCTGCCTAGGGACAAGGAGGCAGACTACACAACTTCTGAAGATCCTATTTTACTATTAATACATTTTGAGTAGACGTCATGGCTTTTAACATACAGTGGTTCAGACCAGATGTCTGTTCTGTCCATTCTGGTCTTTGGTGCTATTAAACTATGTAAATCAAGAATCTGTTTCTCAATTTGTAATTTGATATAAAACACATTTCTAAACCTTGTGCCCACGCATAAACTACAGCAGCACCAAGGCTACTCAGCCAGAGACTGCTTCTTGTCAAATTGCAGAAACATTGGTAGAAGCTTAGAAGAGCAGAGGCTGGAGGTGATCTAGTGTAACCCCCTCCTCAAGCAAGGTCACCTAGAGCAGGCTGACCCAGACTGTGTCTAGATGGTGTTTGAATACCTCCAAGGATGAAGAATCCACAACCTCGCTAGGCAACCCGTGCCAGAGTTCAACCACCCTCCCAGTAGAAAGGTGTTTTCTTGAATTCAGAGGGAACACCCTGCACTTTACGCCTCTTGCCTCTGGTTCTGTCACTGGGCACCTCTTACATTAGTCTGGCCCCTCCTTTGCTCTCTCCCATCACATAGTTATACACATTGATAGGAGCTCCCTAGTGCCATCTTATCTTTAGGCTTAATAGTTTTAGCTCTCTCCACTTCTCCTCCTGTGCCATCCCTTCATGCTTCTTTACTGGACTTAATCAATTTACTCCTTTACTCAATTATGTGCCTGTCTGTCTTACACCTGGGAGCCCAGCACTGGACCCAGTACTCCAGGTGTATTTTACAAGTGCTGGAAGCAGCGGCAGTTCAAGGATAGACTAATTTGTATGAGGTTGCCACAAGTGTCTGCTTACTGCACGGGATCAATCAACAAGATCTAGCTGTGATGATATCATGTTTCTAAAGATAACTTTCTCCAGCTGAATATGTTATGTATTCATTAGCCTGAAGGAGAGTGAGATAAACATCGCTGCTATTTCACAAAATTTTATCTTTTCTGATAATTCAATTATTTTTTATTATGTTCCTTTGTTTTTTTCTAAACTTCCTAGAACCATTATTAAGAACAAAATTTAACTGACTTCCATTAGTTAAAAGGAAATCTTCCTCCTCATCCAGTATTGAATGAACTGTACAATCAGCCACCCAAACTGCAGTATCTTGCCCAAAGATATTTTATATTACATATAATACCTTACTGCAAGGGCACCTTCGTCCTCCTCATCCCATTAACATACTAGATGTTGACCCAAGAATTTTCAGAAGTTTGTAAACTACTTACTTACAATTGAAATGACAAAATTAATTTCTAAATGATGAGAGCTTGTTGCAAAAGAATATGCAACAGTTCCAAAAGATAAGGAAGAGGATCCCAAAAGCATATAAAAGTTTACATCAAGCAAGTCCTTTAGACAACCACTTTTTTAAATTAGACATGAATCTTTAATATTCTCGCAAGAATAATTTTTTTCTGTGCTGTCAGCCCCAACATATGAGCTATAAAAATAATAGATATTCTGTCATCCTATCTGGCTATGCTCCAAAACACAAGGTTTTTAAGAAGAAAGGTACTTGGAACAAAGCCACATATTTGGTATGAACATCCCTCAAGGCCTAAAATGTGCTCATGAAAGAAATCCAGAAAGCATTAAAATACTACAGAGCATTTTATAATTCCATTTATGCTCTCTTAAAAAAAAAAAAGAACAGTACTGAATTATTGCTAATTCAAACCACTCCTTAATAGGAAAGTTTTATTATTTTGAGGAAAGAACATTCACCCATAAAACAAGTAAAACACCTGCAGCAGGACACCAACTAAGAAAGCTGATAGCATATTAAGCTACTTCCCAAAGAGTAATAGTGTATTTTAAATGATTTATCAGAGCCCTCTTTCTCTATCCTTCCACTCTCCTCCTGTGTCAGCCTCCTTGCATGCCCTCTCAGGCAGCTGGACAGAGCACACTTATCACTCCTGGAGGAATGCTGACAGACGGGATTGACAAGGTCCCCAAGATGCAACTCACCAAGATGCTCAGGACATGGAATTGTGTTACCCTTGACCCAAAATTCTCTAGACTGGCTTTCCTCAGGCAGCAGCTTTTGTCTCATAACTGCAGAAGATAATGTGGTCCTGCAATTCCAAAGAGTCCCAAACTGGGAAAGGGAAGTCATTTGGAATAACTGAACTCTATCCAATCATTCCTCAGAGCTGCAGTTCTCTCAAGCCCCCGTTTGTGTTGACAGATGCCTGTTGTGTACGCTTTTCTCTCCAAAGTGCTGCAGCTACAGCATAAGTAGCACTAAGATAGTATCTGGAAACTTAGTACAAATGAATGTGAAATTGTCATGGCCACACTGGCAAGGCAGGTAGGATTCATCTTGCCAAAAGCTATTATATACAACTGTGTAGTCATCTAGGCTTCCTTTGTAATTAAAGGAGAGGAATGTACGCATCTTAGAGATGAGCTACATAATGTATTTTAGTCATCTACATTAAGATGAAGTGAATTATCTCTTACAAGTGCCTTTCCCCCCTTCACATACCATGGAAGGAGCACAGGTGACTAAAGTCAGATGTTAAAAAGTTATCTGATATTAATACCATCCATTCTGTCTTGTTGGAGAGCTAACAAGTCTTTGTATGCAATAAGCATGATGGTGACTCATGTATAGTGCTAACAGGGAAAGATTTGCTTAAAAAGAACAGGAGGAGACATTCATTCTTTAGCATTCATACATCCATTATCACTAATTGCAATCACTAGCCTGGCAGCCATACATTTGTCTGAAGCATTATTTCTTAGCCAAATGTGTAATTCATTTCTGGAAAGGCAAAATTAACCCTGGAGGAAAGTACATAGCTCATATACTCATTTGTATTCAGTGACAGCCCTCCAAAAGTCAGGGCTGTGTAAGCACACAGTGTTAAATGGACAGCAGAGGTCACCTTGAACAGCTACGTGTTACTCTGGGATGAAAGGGCCACTGGTATTATGCAGGTCATTTCAAGCAAATGCCAGTAGAGCCAGCCTACACTGCAGTATGTTTCCTTATATGTCACAGGCAAAGTATTTTAGGAAGGTTTCTGGCAATTTTAGTACTTTATTATTGGAAACCATTTTGCCCTCTGTATCATGGAGTCAGCTGCTTTAGGTATCATCCATCAAATTATATAGATTTCAGTAAAAGCCATAAAATTCACAGTGACATTTTTATATTTCAGTGTCCAGCACTTCAGACTCTTCCAGGCTGGTAGCGAATGAATGCTGGGTCCCAATGCTGGGTCTTCATATGATCCAGCTTTCAGTTTCAGTCCTGAAAGGGCTGATAAAAATTTAACATCATTTTTCACCTCTCTCTCTTAATGTCTCAGACAAACACTACCGTATGTGGGATTGCAGGTCTATTTAATAAAGGGGTTGTTAAAAAACAAATGAGGACAGGAACAAAAAGGAAAACTTTCTCAAGTTATTAAACTTTGTATGTTTCTGAACATATTCAAAGGTCTATGTGTTACTCTGGACTCCAAGGAGATAGAGCACAAAATAATTACTCTTCTGGCAGGTTGACCAAAGACATAGAAATTTGCTGCTCACATACATCCATTTTTTTCTTTCCACAAATGCAGAGAAGAACAGTGTGCCCACCTGCCACATTCTGCTCTACAAGGAAAAATAAATATTGCTTTAAAAGCCCCTTTTCTTGTTTCTAAAAGTATTCGCCCTGCCCATACCTCACACTCAACAGCAAGGGTAATCGAGTTACATCACTTCTCCACTTCAGAAGGCAAGCTATGGTGGTAAGATTTAACACAAGGCAAATATCTCATAGGGAGTGGTATGAGACCACAAGCCTCCTGTGCACACACAGGGAGTTGAATATTTTTGTGTCTGACTGGTAAAATAGAAAGGACACAGGTGAAACCCAGGTACAACTGAGGAGATACCACCTCCACCAAACTCCTAAACGCTATGCTTTTCCCCAAGGGTCGGAAGCCATTTGGTGAAACTACTTTTAATACATCCTCTTCACCATATCCTTATTTTATTGTGATTGTGTTCATCCTACATCTTGCAATGACAAGGGCAAAACCCAAAAGTGCAAATATTCTGGAAAGCACATTCACTTCTTTTTCGGTAGCCTTTTAAAAATGCCAACTTGCCAAGCCAACATGTTAAGTGGACTTCGGGGCCCTCTAGTGGCTTGGGAGGGAGGAAATTGTGGAAGAGGAAGGACGTCTTTCCAAAAGGCTACATCTGGGCTACTTTCAGGAAGTGCACCAGGAGCTGAAGGGCAAATCAAAAGGAGACAATCACCAGGAGCTGAAGGGCAAATCAAAAGCCCTGTCATAGCCACTGCAAAGGGGGAGGGTTGGGTGTGAAAACAGAAATACCTGTGGCTGTTCAGTAATCATTATAGACTCCTGAGACCTAAAGATTTGGTAGACACGACCCTATTTAAAGTCAGTGCCCTCTTTCTTCTCTAGTGAAAGTCTTATTTCATGACTTGGCGATGCTGCAGAGGATGCTGACTTTAGCCAGTTGCAAATGACAGCAGTCAGTACATCTATACAATACAACAGCATGTCAAGCAAATATATCACTCCTGGAAGCAGTCTAACTGCATGGGAACAGTGTTTTGTTGTGTTAAATAGCCCAGAGGAGGCCAGTACTGTCATAGGACAGCAATACTGCCACTAGTAACACTTATCTATGCAGAGCACAGATCATGCAGCACATCATGCTGGTCCTCACACCTGAAGTGTGAATCAGCAGGTCAGATCTCCCACTGGAAGAAAACAATTGTTTCTTTAAATGTATCACATGTTCAAAGCCCAGTTTCCTTTTTGTCTTTTTTTTTTTTTACTTCTCTTTGTTGATTTCACACCAATTATCACTTTTACACAGATAGAAAAGCATAAGAGCTCATCCAGACTTGAAAGCAGAAGCAGATTTAGCTGAGTGTGACTTTGCACAACCACAATAGCTTTTTTCCTGCGTAATTTCCTGTGTAGACAGGTCCACTACCATTATATAGAGGGCGACCTCCAAGTCTCTCTTGAGCATCGACTCAGACCACAGTTAAACCAACTCCGCCAACCTCTCATGGGCACCTCCAAGAGCAGTAGCCTCCTTTCTTGAATGAGCCACAGCTGAGAAAGAGGGGAAATGGCCAGACCACTGAAAATGCCTGAAATTTTGGGTGGAGGTCTCAGGGCTGCAGTTCAACAATGCCTCAAGACCAGTGGTGGCAGCATTTTTCCACCTCCCAGCACACTCCCCTCACCTGAGCAAAACCTGAACAAAATAAAGGATACCTCACATATCTTGCGTGTGGCCTGCAATTTGAATGCATTCTTCCTCCGGTATGCTGTCATCTATAAGTCCATTTTCCCCTGTACTCTAGTAGAACATTGTCTCTAATGACCAAGGTGGAATAAAATGTACCATGAATAGCCCAAACGGATTAAATTAGTGGAGAGTGGATTAAGTGTGCAACATTTTCCTTTCCTCTAACACTCATGAGGAAAGAAATGAATCGTGGGATATTAGGAAATGTTGCACTAACTGACATTTCAACCTGCCCGTGACATTTTCTTTTGAAGTCATCCATTAAAACACAATGTGCCTGGTCAATACATGAAGCAATGCATTATTGTTATTGTCACAGTGCTTGAAGTGTTTCATCTGGAGCATGCTGCAAGTAAAATTACTCCATCTGCTTACAATCATATTCTATATAGTTTCATATTTTTTCTAAGACCCTCGTTGCCTTAGTTTTGCAAAAAGAGGCAAAGGTGGTAATTATTCTAGTTGGAGACTATGGTTTTATTTTGCACTTTTCAAAGCTGATTGTGGCATTTAATATTAAAATTAGTCAAATGCTAAATAAGTAAAGGGGAAACTTAGCAAGTAGGAGAAATTATTATTAGATAATTATTATATTTTTAATAATGTCCAATCTGTTTGAATTTCAGGTTCAGAGCTTATTGAAGTAAATGAAAGTTCTCCCTTTGACTTCCTGTTTCTTTTTTGCTCTTCAAGAATCCTTTTCCAAAATACCTTGTAATATCCACTGCCAGAAATAACGTATCTGGCCAATGGTCTGGTCTTTTTAAAGATTCCTTTGATTCTAAAAGTAAAACAATTTTTCTTCTGCTAAGCTCACTACACGGTTTCTTCAGATGTTGTTTCCTGTTAGTTTCTGAGCTTTAGCACATCTGAAATGCTCTGCTGGAAATCTTGGACCAAAGGGCAGTTGCAGTGGAAACACAGAATGTTAAAGGAATAAAATGGAAAATAACTCGAAAATATGTCCATGTGCCACTCTGCATTCATTGGACAAGCATGTCTGCGACTCTAGGCGAGTGGCTGTCAACCTCACCTCAGGTAGGAGTTACTGTTTATATATGAAGTGTGGGGAGGGACTATAAGAGGAATAAAAGATGAAAAAGACCTCAGTGTGAGGGTAAAATGGAGCAACTGTGAGAGCTTTCTTTAGAAATAACTTAGCAAAGGCATGTAACGAGTTAGACAAAAAGTAAACCAGACTTTTATGCTTGCTCTTATTTATAACAAAAAGACCTGGCCAACTCTGGTGGAATGTCACAATTTACAATAGACAAAAAGTAATATTTTGATTTATTTATACATTATTTAGTGCTAGAATTCTTCTTCAAACTATCATAGCTGCCTTAGCAGATTGTGACGGAGAGGTGATTACTTAAATATTCTGGTAAAGAGAACTTTCCAAGATGCTTGTGAAAGATTGTTAGTAGGACAGAAAGGCTTATGCCTCAGGGCGCAAAGCAACTACTAGTTTATGTGTTAAGAATAGCTACCTTAACAGCAAGTTTATTCTTTATTTCCCAGTGCCATGCTCCTTCCTATAAAGGATACGGCATGAGGCAGCACCAGGGCCAGAATTCTGGTGGAGGTGGCCGTGCTGGGATCTTCTAGTAGGGAGTGATGACTCCTACACCTTCGGGAACTGAGGTCCTCAAACAAATGCAAGGTAATCCTGAGCATGTATCTTCACATTGCCTCCCTGAAATAAAGCTATGAAAACCTAAAGCATAGAGATTGAGTGATTTGTCCAAAATCACCAAAATAGATTTTGTACAGTGTTGAAAGTTGGTCTTACATCTCAGGACCTCAGAGCCCAGGCTCCTTGTTCATATGTGTCCACTGCACTGAAGAGAGACAGTAGGTGCAGCCAAGCTGAATGGCAGTGTACTCCACGGGAGGCACCAGTCTGCCCTAGCCATCCAGACCAGGGACCTCTGTATCACCTCTCTGTCCATGCATTTGGATTTCTTTTCTGTGCTATCAGATAAATGCATCAAGCACACCTGCACCCAGGAACTGGGAAGTCCAGGCACATTACCTGAGAAACAGGTCTGTATCACTTGTAATACAGAGCCGTTTGAGGTTTTACATTGTGAATTTAGAATATGGGGGACCTGGAACTTCCATCTTTCTTAAAGTAGGGCTGGAGTAAGAATCTGGCCTGGGCTCCTCAACTGCTTAGTTAATATCTCCAGTGTTGGAATATCTGTTTTTCCACTGTTTCTTAAACAGGTGGTTGTTCTCAGTATGGAAATAGTTTCACTAAACTGAACTTGGGCAGTGCAAATAGAAGAACTCTGAATGAAAGTTGTGTTTCTCCTATGGTTTTCTTTATTCGGTGAAAATATTTGTTTTCTTTCACTCTTCATCCAGTTAACTAATTTTGTTTATTGTTCCCTTATTCTACACCATTTCCACAAGAAGGGGACTACCAGCCTCTCTTCTGGGTGAGGGGTGTTTTTTTCTCTATTTGGTCATCTGCCAGCCAGTCTAAGACTTAGGCTTGTTCTCCAAACCTTCATAAATAAATCACAAGCATGATATGAGAAAAGAAAATAATTAGGTCTGTGTTTAAAAAGTACTTACCAATATACCTTACATAGTGGTCTTTCAGCTCAGGTTTCTCTTTCTTGTCATTTCTTCATCTTATGGTGTTTTCCAGACAGCTATCTAGGAACCATGTGACTCACAACCCAGGAGTAGAACCTTGTGAACATTTAAGAAAAATAGGAAATGCCTCATTGCAGCCATAAGGCTTTTAAACCATTTCCCCAGAGTTTAGAAAATAACTCAAAATACCGTCACATGCACACACAAGAATAATTTAAATTTTTTGAACAAACAACAAGTTTTATGTTTTGCTCCAGGAGCGTAGTCTGGAGCAAAGAAATTATAAACTTGAATGCGTGACTAAAAACATACATACAGATGGAAGTGTATTAGAACCCATGTTGCTTATTTCAGAACAGAGGGAGACTATGTTGTATCACAACTAGTATTTTGGGAAAATACTAAGCTGTGCAACTCCCAAATTAAAGTGTAAGTTAAACAAAGCAAGGAGTATTTTTTGTGTCACCATTCAGATGCTTTGAGAATCAATATACAGAATGTTGGTTTTGAAAAGAAGAAGGAGGGGAAGCAGCTGAAACACATAAATGGTTCTGTTGCTTTCTCACAGGTGCTTAAGCTTTGGCAAAACAAGGACCTTAATCACCAGTTCACTCCTTGTAATTAATAAGACAGTCTAATCTTCTTTTTTTCTTTCAAAACCACTGTTCTCTGACTCAGAGCTTTCCTATTAGCATTACAGGGTTATTTTTAGGGCACTCAGACTGATACAGTTACAGCAAGATGGAAAAATGTCACAAAAAAATATTTGGCTGAATGTCAGGAAAAGCTTCCTGATAATGAACTCTTTGTTGATTATAAAATAATTCATCATTCAAAGAAGTGAGAATAGCATCTCTTGTGACCAATTTGTCATGAGGCTAAGAAAGAAACTGTGTGTTAAGTTACTGCTTCCTCTGATTTCTGTGACTCAGCAGTTGCAATTTCAAACTGAGATCCAATGCAGAGTGCTGCAGAAATATATGAACTCCCTAAAGATTTTACAGCAGTTTCTGAAAGAAACCAAGCTGTAGCAGGATGGAGAGCACCAATTTGTTTGGGCTTAAATCAAAAACCTCTTCGAGCCAAGGCCAAATTTAAGTTGGATGAGTCCTGGTATTTGTCAATCAGGGATAAAAGGATGTCATGGAGATACTAAAAGTAAATAGTTCAAGTTACTCGTCCACCTGTCTTCTTGAGAAGAGTAATACATTTTTAAAACTATCTAAAGGAACTGAATATAATGGGAAGATCTAACAAAATTAGTGAAGGATTTCCAAGGCTTCTCTTAAACAAAGCACCTGATGTAATTTCTCTTTTTTTCCACCATTTCTCCCTTCAGTTGTAGTCAACATTTTTCTAGTTGTTTCAGAGGTTCGATGTCACAACATAAGTAGTTGGTAGGGGATGTGCTGTGTTAAAATGTACAGCCTTTGACTTGTATTGGGTCAGCTCACAGAGTAATGCAAGCGGATTGGAAAGATCCTTCAGAACTAACGCACCACGTTCTTCTGTTGAAAAACGAGAAGGAATGTAAGAAGACAATGACACACATAATTCAGGATAGACATAATGAATTTGATAGCTCCCTGCTATTTTTCAAAGAGATAAGATAGTTATTGATGACAAAGTATATTATAAAGAGAATTTTTCTCTCTTAAAGTCTTCTGGCTAACATACGCTATCTTCACATTGAATACATTTCCATTTGTTAAGTTTTGTGCCATACAAACTTCAAAGGTTATGCGATTTTCTACTTTATTCTCCATTTAAATTTTTGTCTCTGCATCCTGAGAAACTGAAAATGGTGGCACATTTGATTGCTGTTTGTACTTAATTGTAACTTTATTTTCTTCCTGTGGGTAATGCAAGACAGCCCAGTCCATGCAGGTTCACTCCTCTACAAAATCAACCAACAGCTACCACAGTGGTGATCCCTGGCTCTAACTGGGGTTGTGTGTCTGTTCCCTGCAGGTAATGGGTACAGCAGTTCCGTTTGACTGTTTTACTTTTACATAACCATGGCTGTTACCACAATAACTTATGGGGATGCTGAGCTCTTACCCACCAAACTGAGGGTCGGTACTTTTGAACTATGAAGTGTCTTATTCTTCCAGCTTTCGCAGTTTCAGTGACATGGACAGCTGTTTGAGTGTCAGAGTTTAGCCTTGACCTGGCTAAATTTTCTGCTAAACTTGTGCAGTTGGACTCCCAACTTCCACCCCCAGGTGAAGAGAGAGGAAAATGAGAGGAAAGAGGTCTGTAGATTGGAAATTAATTAAATTATGATAATAATAGTAATAAATATTAAAATAATCAGAAAGTAATGAAAATACATGCAAATATCTGAAATCACACCCCTACTCCTCCATGACTATAGGTCACCACAACTGCTGGAGAGCAGACATGGAGTAATGGGTCCAAACTATAATACTGAGACATCTTTATTATCCAGGGCTAGATAAAAGTTCACTCATTGATGAAATCCATAAAATATTTGTGAGCCAATGATAACCGTGCAACACAACAGAATTTTCAGAAACAAGTTAAGACTACTGGTGGCAAAATGGAGGAAAATAATGCAGAAGTTCAAATGTAAAGGAAACCTCTCTAATCAATATATCAAATAAAAATAATAGATACATGTCAACCTTAAACACAAATCTTTTTCTATTCTACAAATACTTCTTGGTTAAAACAAAAGTGCCTTGGTTATTTAAGGTGTAAATATTATGGGCATTATTTTTAGGAAAAATATGCTTGAAAATAATGAATATACGTGGTAGTTTTTTTCCATATGACTGATTTGCGGTGTAAGTATTGATAAGTCAGCTTAGTCATATACTGGAAATATCTCTAAAATTTAATAAACTTCAACCTAAGCAATAATCTAAACATGTACAAAAATAAATTCTGTCTCAAAGGAAGCATTGTCTTTTTATTCTATTTTCTATACAGCTATTTTTCTATCAAGTGGAATACAACTCAAATAAAATTTACGAAGGCCAGACATTCACTTGTTGCCTTTTGATTTCTGTCCTTTGTGAGTGTCTTATGATTTACAAATCTCAGAATTGTTTTAGAAACAGTATAGTAGGCCATTATTAATCATTAATTTTAAAAATTAAACGTGATTATTTGAATTTCTAAGAAAACCTCTAAGTCTTCCTCTCCACTGGCTTGAAATTAAAACAAATCCAAGACAGTAGAGTCAAGTCAATCCATGAGAGTCCATTGTTTTCAATTGGATAAGGTGGAACCTAGTCCTAGTTTATCAATCAGGCTGCTTCTGTGTCTAAACTCAGGTAAATACTTTGCCAAATGGAGTTTTCAGAACAGAGCTAGGACAGGTTTCCATATTCCTACTCTGAAGATGAGCAACATAAGCCCACACACCTCCAGAGGAAACAAAAAGGAAAACGTCATTGACCCACTCACATTTTAATAAAGAGTTTGATGACTTTCTCGAATATTACTGCATACACATTTCTATGTATTTACTATATAAAGAGGCCAATATAGTTATTCCTATTTGCTGAGATATTTATGCCACCTATAGCTGAATTTGATACCACTTCTTGCTGTCACCAGCTTTTCTAGCTGTGCTTTCTCAGAAACTTACCAAAGAGATCTATCTTAAATCTTAACATAGCTTACTTACTTAAATCTTAACACAGCTTACTTATTAGCATTATCTTTTATAAATTCAGATATTTTTAATGTTGTGATGCCAGTGCCACAAACAAAGACTTTGTTTTCCATCCGTAATCATGTTCTTTCTATTCCTTCCTGGAACAAATCCTGTCTGTGCTGAAACCTTCTTCCTCAACCCTTATAATATTTTGTGCAGTGTACTTTTCCCTGCTTTTTTCCCTGCAGAAACTTCCCAATACTCAAGAAATTATATGGACTGAAAAACACCAAAAGGGAACATACCACAGCTACTCTTCTGCTAATGCAAGATATGCAAGCTGGTGATGTCATCTAGGCAACTAATACTGTAGTACATGTAAGCCGAAGTTGTATCTATTTTGCCTATATTACTATCAAACAAATTGAAATTGTAGGCAATATTTCTGAAATATTGTTGTCCTTCAGAATGGTTTAGGCTCCTCAAAAATGGTCCTCATTCTGCTGTTGACAGTGCCACTTGCTTTTCCATCCTTTCTCACTATCGTTTAATTTTCCCTTTTAAAAACACACTAAAACTAGCAAGGCAATCCGTTTTGCATAAAAACCTGCAGAGTAAATGAACTGCACATATGAATTGAGTTTGCAGCAGAAATTTTCCTCATCGTGTTATAGTACCTCTTTCCCAAAATGGCTTCCATCTTCTCTCTTTCCCATCCTGCTCCTTAGTGAGTGCATTAGAGAAGTAGTTTCATACAATAGATCACCGGTATTTAGTATCCCTTTCCATTCATATGTTCCTTTCTACTATTCATGAAGCCAGTCTCCTGTTTCAGCCACTGCTGCAGTCAGGGTGAGAAAGTTAAGTTCTGCAGCCGATGGAAATGGCTGTTTGCCCTTATGAGTACAAAGAAGTAAACCAAACATTACTCCATAGTTCTCCTTTCCCTGTGGAATTTCACATCTGAGATTTTTCTCAAAGCCAGATTTTCCAAAAGAAAGGTTCTTTTCTTCCTTTTTGTCATTTTTCCCTTCTTTATTTAAATCAGAAATGACTGGTTGACCAGTCTCTTGAAGTTGTTTGTGGCCTGTGAGGCTGAGCATGTGGACAGTGTAGCTATTGAAACTCCAGGGACTTTAAATTAACTGATGACAAAGGCTTCAGACAGTGGCTGGCTGGGTGCTTTGGGACTCTGGGCTCCATGTGGCTGTAGTTTGTCTCTTTCCAACAACACCAATAGCACCTAAGTGATTACTATCTATAGCGATAGTCCATGTATCTATCAAATTTAAAGAGATAAAGGGTATGGATGTTATTATACAAGAGAGAAATATTATTAGCTGTGCTTTTGTGCTAGAGTGAAACAAAACCCAGACATTATGCGTAAGTATCATCCATGTGCTGAAACCATTTTTCACCATTTTTTACCTCCTGTAACTGCTAATTACACTCCAATCCAGTCTTCTTCCCTGGACTTTTTAACCTTCTTCAGACTGATCAATTAAACCCTTGGCTGGGATGAGGTTCCTGTCCCACAGCACCTCAACAGGCAGGTGATGAGTTCTTTCTCAGCAGCACTCCTGCGTTTTGCATGTGTGTGGTATGTTTGCTTTACAATTTTGCCTCTAGCAGTCTATTCTGTGTGTTACAGGGCAGCTGCCATGACCCTGGCAGCCCACCTGTGCTACCCAAATTGGTTTGCAAATTCATAAGAATGAGGAAGTTTTGTGGAACAGACTGAACAATTGTCTTCCAGGAGCTCCTGAGTTTTCATTGATCCTCCCTTGATGTGCCTGCTCACTGAACGACCATTGTCATATCGACAATGTCCTCTGAAGTGCCATTCATGTTCTGCTTTTTGAGATTCCCTGACACTTGTGCAAAAATAGATAGTTTTGTTCTCACAGCCCCACAAAAGACCAGCATAACACCAAAAGAAAAAAAGTCTAAGGTGATAAGCAGCAGCCGAATCTATACTGCAGTTCTCCTGTGGAGTCCAAAAGCCACCCACACCCTGCCCCAGCCTCTTCTCCTGGAGAACCAAGTGCAAAGTCTAGGAATTAATCATCATTGAGCAGAGACCAACGGACTGTCTTTCACTAACAAACTACTAAAATCAATTAGCAGAAATCAAGTAGCGTGTTTTTGTGTTCTGGAGGCATCTTTCCACTGCAATTCTGAAATATGAGGCAAAATTATTTTTTTAGTGTACCACTAGATGGCAAACTAGCAGTGTGATACTCATCAGATTTCCTATCGTGAAAATCTCTGATTAGGCACATTGTAAAGAATGCAAGCTATCTGTATGCAAATAAACAGAGCCTTGATGTGGTGCGTGCTGATAGAGAACAAAAAATACTTCATGTTTCAAACTAATTTGGGAAGTCTAAAGGCTGGACAATACAGAACTTGTTGGACTCACAAAAGATTTCTAGGGCAAACATTTCAAACAGCCTTTGCTTTCCCTTTTGATTGCCCACAATCAAACACCTACAGGTCCCTCACCCGAGGCTGAGCAGAACTGAATGTGAGACAGTGCTATAGTGTCTTCATCTGAAAATAAGTGGAGGAGTTTGAACTACACTATCTCAAGGACCTTGAAGGGCAGCTGTGACCCAGACTGAGATGTGTGGAAGTGCTCAAGGAGTGCAGTCAGGTTCGTTCCAGTGTATATATACATTTTTAGGGGCCTCACTGATATAAGCACAAAGACCTTCAGGTTGTTTTAACAGCCAGCACAGTGCTAAATTAGAATAAACATTCAACCTTTAAATAACATTATAAAGGTACAAACATTTATTTCAAATAAAACAATCTCAGGAGCAGTGAAGCCATGAAAAAACTCCAAAAGAAAAGCCATTATTTAGCATTTCATTTCCTCTCCACCATCCTCCAGCAATGACTTATAATTGAAGCTGCTGGAGAGTCATTTAAATTGGCCTTTTTGTCCCTGCAAAGGATTTTTTACAATAAATCCAGGAAGATGCCTTCTCTGTTCCTCTGGCCAAGACCGTGGTGTGGCAGGGCTGGAGAGGGAGCTGCCCCACTGTGCCTTTCGGAGCAGAGGCAGCTAAGGGGACAAGCATGGCAGGTTTCACAGCCATGGCTCTTAAAGCTGCTGCTTCTCTCGCTTGGTGTGGAGGTCTTAAGGAGCAAAGCTATTAGAAAAGTCCACTAGAAAGAGGAGAAGGGTACCAAAAAGTCTACTAAGAGCTCCAAGTAATTTCCCCCATTGCTAAAATGAAGTCAGCTAAGGATGTAATTGCTAACAGTTGGTTTTCCAGCTTAGAAAATCTGTCAATTACAGAATATGCACTGGAAATGCAGGATGCTCCATAACTCTACTGAAATGTATGGAAAAATAGGAAGAGTGAATGTGTTCACTCATGCCAAAATGCAGTGCCATTGTGACTCAAGGACCAAACAGAAGTGGGTATTGGGAAAAAAAAAGTGAGTCATTTTACTTGTTGGTATGTATTTAGCCCCCTGCATTTGGTTTGTACCAGGAGGAGAGGACAACAATGGAAGCAGGTATTTCCTTGGACTCAAACGAGGATCTGCAAACTATGAGCAGAGAAGCTTTGCTTTCCTGTGTACCAGAGGGAGTCAAAATCCAGAGAGCACTCCTCTTGTCACAGACCCCAGCCTGCTTTTCCGCACCTAATAGGCCCAAATGCTTCCTGAGCTCTCTCAGGGCCCTAGCTATGAACAAATCTCTTCTGGGTTCTCTGCCTGACACCAGTTCACAGACACAACAGCTGATCTCCAATTCTCGTTTTAGTTAGTCTCCTGCAGGAACCCCAGTGCCTCCATGTCCCAGCATCTGTCTAGGCTTCGATACAGTGCTGTTTTTAGGGACAAATTTCCATTATTTCAGCTGTCACCTAACACACATTGAATCAAGACCTCCTTCTGCAGATCAGGACTTAAGCAGGCTTTCTGTTCAGCTTGAAAAAATGACACCTACTCCTAGCACTTGGAAATTGTTCTATGGCTCTCTTCATAACAGCAAAATTGTAAAATATTGTATTAATGCTGATATTATTAGTAGTAGCAGTAGTCTTGGAATTGCTTGTTTCTGTTTTCTTTTTCTTCACATCTGGAGGATCGAGGTAAAAGCGATATGCATGTACACAAGTTTTTGGGTATGTACTTCTTTTTTAATGTGTTACAGTGTTTGGACTGCAAGAAAACTGTTCAGAAGTAAGCCACAGCATTCACTTCTGATACTTTTATTTTCTCTTTAGCCTGTGGCTAAAGAGAAAACACAATGGCCTTCCATTGTGTTTTAAGTACCCAAAGAATTGAACTAGGCAGGTATCGAAGAATATTGAGGGGAACTGCTGCCTGTTTTACCTAAATCTGAGCTCTGGTATGCTGAGAGGGCTGAAGGTACATGGGGTGATGGGCAGAGCTTAGGAGCACTGTGCCATGGTCCACCTCCACCTCCAGGCAGCAGAAGTGGTTTTTGCAGCAGACTTTGCTCGATCCGTTTTGCACCAATTCTTGGCCTTCCATTTTGCTCCAGTAACAGAAACACATTAGACCCTCCCAGGCTTCTGTCCCTCACCTGGGCCAGAAGAATCATTATGTTACATATTTTTCAGGAAGCACTGAAGCTCATATAAGTTGTCAAATATATACAAACAGCAGACTACATTAACTGAGCTTCAGCTGCATTTCTGAAAGCAATGGGATTATGACAGCTTTAAAAGACAGGACAGTCTATAATTAGCAGAGGGTTTTTCCTAGTAATTACGTTAACCTTTAGTTGAATATTACTCAACCCATCATGATGTTATTTTTATAGTCCCCTACCAAAGTATGCCTCCATAAGACTGAGAACATGTCTTGGAAAATAACCTCATCCTTGCATAAATCCTACAAGTGCCTTGCTTTGGTTGAGTGCCACCCTGTGCTGTGCTTGGTAAGTTTTTGCAAACAATAGCCTTGCTGGCTGGAGGGAATCCAGACCCGCTAGTACCATTTTCAGTCATTCTTTCCCTGTGTAATGAATGAAGAATGAAAAATGCAGCTATTCACAGAAACAGTTTTGTCAGATAGTAATGACCAGAGTACTGATGTAACACAGTTTGTCACACAATATGTTCTGTATATTGATATTTTCCATAGGGTTTGTTTGTTTTCGTGCTTTCCAAGCACAGAACTATATATAGGGTTTAACGGAGCTCTAAAAATGTACAAAGAAAACAGGAGTCATGAATACAATGGAAAACAATTTAACTGGATAAGTATGCAAACATTCCTCATAAAAATGTGAGGAAGAGACTAGCTGCACAAACAAGAAGTTCACGAGAAGTGGTCTGGCACCACAGATTCTTCCTTTGCTCATTTAATTAGATTAAGTCTTTCCTTATAACTGTAGTCTACAATGCAGTAGAAGTATTGTTGTAACGTAACTTAGTTTAAGTACTAGCAAAAGTTACATGAGTGCAATTATAACAAAAGAATAATACCTTGGAACAAGCTGAGTGGATAATGCATGAGAAGAGTTATTTCTATTAAAAAGAAAATTATGAAAAATAAAACTTTGTCCTGTTTTGCCTAGTTTTGTTTCAGAATTCTTGAGATTATGATCCTGATGCAGATCTGTGAGTAACAGCTGAAATAGTCCTGTAAATTGCTGAGAGTGGAAGTGGTCATTAGAGACTCAGTTCATAAATCTTTAGGGTCTTTTTCTCATTTATCTTGGCCACAGTTCCCTACCAGCTAAGTGGGCATACATATTCCTTTTCCCCAGCCTCCTTTTTGTTCAAATCAAAATGTTCTTAGGGCAGAAGCTTAGTCTGCTGTAGACTTCTCAGTTGAGATCTCGGGAGGACTTCCAGGTGCCACCATACCCCTGTGAGAGCTGTACCAAAATAAAAACAGAGTTTGCCCGTAGTGTTCATACCAGCATCACTCTGATGCTGTTGTCTCTGTCCTTTACAAATGCACACATTTTTGAAGTCTCCTCGTAGTCTACTCTACTCTAGGTGTGTAACATGGTCAAGCTTCAAGACTAAGAGAGCTGAGTATACAGGTTCAGATGCTGCCAGGCGAGGGAGGATGGCCAGCTGCCCACCAAATTGGGGTTTCCTCTGAAAACTATAATAAAGGGGCTGTGCGAAGTGGTGCACCTGGTCACTTACCTGCTTCATTTCTCAGCACAACCGAAGGACTTTTGTCACTCTGTCACTTAATTTGTCCATGAATACAAATGCCACTGTCAATGAACAGGTTTCAGTGGTAATAGTATTCCTTCTCTGCTAATTTTTGTTTCTCCAGATTAATTTTTTGGCAGACTATCAACTTTTTCTTCAACTGAACAGATACAGTAATTATATTTCCCTCTTTCAGGAATATTCTTCATCTATTTTTACCCTGCAGTGTGATGGCCTCCTGGATGAGTTTGCATTATAAATTATTCCAATTTTCTTCATCCAAAGCTTAGCATCTTTCAAAGTGACAGAAATATGTTAATGGAGTAGTATCTCCATCTCCCATAGCAAGTTATGCTGAAGTTAAAAGAGAACATGACACCTTTTGAGTGGAAATTATATGGCTTAATATCAAACCTTGAAGTTAGGTGTCTAAATTATGTTATACTTACTGGGGAGAATTGGGTACTTCTTGAAGACAACTCAACTCTTCTATATTGAACCTCTATACTAAGATTAGATGAACTGCATCCTAGAAGTACTTATTCATGTTTTAATGACTGTAAAAGGAATCTGGATGAGTAGCTCACCTTACAGCCGTCTTCATCAAGGGCATCCAAAGTTGATTAACTTAAATTCCACGATGAATGTCTTGACAATCAATATTGTTTCTCCAAACCAGAGCCCCAGATCTTTGCATTCCTGAACTCAATTGCTGTCTGGGGCAAAAGAACAGCAGTGAGCTTGAATCCACAGCATTTGGATTAAATCTGGAAACTTCCAAAGCGAATACAAATTAGTCTGTGCTGCAACTGTGATTCCACAGTGCATCTGGCTGCCCAAATTATCAATTTAATGTTCTTACAGAATTTGGTAGAGTATTTTAACTCGAGTTTCTATTTTTTATGGAAACAGTAAATATTCACCCAAAGCTATATCACAGTAAGTCAAAAGACTGTGTTGTTTGTAGAATTTCTACACAATGCTTTTGGATAGGCATTGTTACAACAACATCATTGCAAGGCTGAGGACATGGTGTTGTGGTATCTTTTATTTTCCATCTCTACAAAAGTTTTACTATGACTGTAAAGGGCATTGGACTTCATGTTTTATATATGATACCATGTGTAAATAATATCAAGGCTAGAAAAGGGCAGCCCTGGGATAAATTTAGGCTTGACATAACAACAGGAAAGTTCATTTCAGATAAGCATGGCTGATAACAATAAATCTTCACATAGGGTTCATATGGGGCCTTTTCTTGTCTTTCCTTTCATCTTTTCTAGAGGCAAGAAGATATCATGATCTAACTTTCCTAGCACTTGATAAAGTAATTGGGGTTCTAACATAAATTCCTAGGTCCTTTTCATGCTTAATTTTTGGTTTTCCTTATACTTCAAAAATAATTGCATGGAAGGAGGGAGTCCCACAGCACCACAGCTTCACCTAAAGCTGTTTACATAAAAAAACTTTTAGTCAGTTTATCACTCAGGAAATTTGCATAAAGGTCATAAAATATATGTCATTATCATACATAATTAACCATAAGGATACAAACTTCACTTTCTGCAATGATGTGTTCAACTTCTGGTCAAAAAGATTAAAAACCTTTTCCTATAGGTCCTAGTTGTTCAAGACATACCAGGGAGCACTGTAAGTTTACAGCCTTGTTTAAAATGCATCATCACTACTCTCTCTGGTTTGTCTTCAAAATCTAATCACCATTTGATATGACTACAAAAGACACAGTAAAATATCCTTTAAATTTTTTCCAAACCTTCTAACAGACCAGCATTAGGTTATAAACTGGCTTGTGTTGCCAAAATACTGAACTTCACAGCTAAAATAGATGCTTTGAAATAGATCATGGAAACTCTTACTGCCCAAGGAAAGAAACGCTTATCTGATTGCCAGTAGATTTTTTAAACACAGTTACTGACAACCTCTGTAACATATCCCACAGCCTTTATATACCTGTGGTGGCTCTCCACCTTTTTAATTGTTGCTACGTTGTCCATGTGCAAACATACCTAACTCAGCATTTGAACAAGTGCCTGTTCAGTGGGCTCTGTGTCATCTTCTTGTCCAGCTCCAAATTCAGAGCCCTCAACTCGGTCTTGCAGCTCCTTGTAGTTTCAGTGCCAAGGCTGCCTCACTGCCTTGGAGCATGGGAAAGCCAAATCCACAGCTAGCTCTGTCTGCTCATGCTAAAGCAGCTGTAGCATCATCTGTAGCAGGGCTTTCAAAGATAAATTTGTATACAAAATGTATTTACCAAAAAACTATCTATAAAAAACAAAGTGAATTCCCTCACCCAAGATGTTTCTTATTCAGTGTTATTATCTTCAATGCTTACTTAAAAAAAAGGATTAAAATTTGATGCACCTAGTTAGCTATTTGATATTAGCATCTTTTCAACAGCATAGTTTTTCAACAAAGTCAAAACTTACCACTGAAAATATCAATGAAAAAAGTTTTTTATATTTTTGAAAACTTTACAGTTTCAAGAAAGAAAGAAAAATATTTTTTCAGCAGAAGAAAAACATAATAAAAATGAAGATCATTAAAAGAACATTTAAAATCCAGAAAGCATAGCAAAAAATCAGTAGGATTCAGCTTTGGTTGTCCTTAGATACTAAGGACACTGACTAAGAAATTAGTTAAAGCACTTGTTTTCCTGTTTCATACTGAGTCCTATTTACAGCCCAGCTGTTGCTAAAAAAATAACAAAGTTCTTCCAGGTTTGTTCACTTTTGCTATCAATCACATGTTTATGTGTGTGGTCATTATTAATGCACCATGTGGCAGGTGTTGCACCTCTCCTGATGGACTAAGGAAGGATGAAGGAATCATTAGGACTCAGAGGCAGCACAACAAGAAATGTAGCCATGGGAAGAAGGGCTACAAAGCTTCTGTGTAGACTCCCAGTACTGGAAACATCACCAGTGCAGCTGCCAAGTTGTAGCTGCCCACACAAGCAAATATTAAATGGATCCTTATCTCTGCATTCTGCCGTGAACAATTATTTGTTTTCTCTTTATCTGTATTTTTATCTCCACCATAGGATTCATTCAGCTCTTTTACAAAGACAATCCTTGGACAGGATTCAGATTCAAGCTTCTCTTTTTCTTTCTTCCAGACAAAGGCTTTTTGTAATTACGCAGGCATTACACAAGATTCCTTTTTTTTATGAATTTTCACTCAAGTCAAATCTCTGTATTGTATAATTAGGCAACATCTGCACTTCAGACAAACTCTGAGCACATTACTCCCTAGCACCCAAAAGTGAGAGGAGGATGCTCCCGTCACTTACAGAGAATCGGACCACAGTTAAACTTTAAGTCTTGAATAACTATGCTGGCTGAATTAGATAAATTGCTTTAGACAAATAATCAACATTAACTTGCATCTGTTGATTAAGATATGCAGTCCCAGGTAAAAGAAGCTAAGTGAGATTAACCATTTCTGCTTTGGATCATCTGAAGTTTGCCCATTTTCATTGCCCACATCTGTCTAGTGGGAAACTGGTTCGATTCATTACATGTTGCCGGTTAGGATTTTGCTAAAGAATGGACTAGTAAGAATCTGCATTGGATTTGCTTTACCTTGCTGTATTTTTTCTTTCAAGATGGAAACTCTCAGAAACCTGAGGGTAACAAGGTGTACAAAAAGGCCTAACATGCATTATTATAACACTTATGTGTCGCAGCAAAAGGCCCTTTCCCTGATCATGTACCCTACTGCATGCATCCTAATGGCAGCAGGAGAAAAGGAAAATGTAAGAAGTGCCCCAGAACCTACCCTGTGCCCCTGTGTGAATCCCTAGTATAGGGCTGCTGTTTGGGTACTCAGCACCTAACACCAACCTAAGCTTTCTTTTTTAGTTGTTTAGGCAGGAAAACAGATCTATTATTAACACATGAAAGACAGAACTTTGCTGCCCTTTTTTTGTTTTTTTTGAAAACAACAGGTTTTCTAATGGTTTTGCATGAGTACAAACTACTATTCACATGCTTTTGAGAATATTGCTGCTCTTTTCTAAGTTGTTTTTTTGTTTAATGGCATAGGGATGTCTCAGAAATATTACAGTTCAAAAAACATAGAAAGATTAGAAAAAGTAACAATTCCTAAAACTGCGTTTTCAGTTCGTGTAAACTCCATTGATATAGTAATCTAAATTAAAAGATAATTTTAAAAAAATATTTTCTTATATTGTTTTTTTACTAAAGGAGACAAGATATCTAAGCTAACTCAGGCACAGAATTAAGCATAAGGGACTCTACAAGACATGGAAGACAGCCTTGCTAATACATTATGTGCTTTCCTATTATAATATAAAAGAAATGGTGAGTGAGTTTTGAAATTTGAATAGTAGAGTTGTTTCCCACATGGAATAAAATAATATGTATTTAAAGTCCTTTTGTTAAGAATTACAACAGAATTCAAAATGAAGGATATTTTTTAGTTAGGAAGCTAAAAAAAGGTCATAATAGGAAAAGGGGAAAAATATGAGAAAGTTAATATGTTCTCTTTTATCTGTAACAGATATCCTTTACTGTTTTGGAGACAGTTATCCTACATAAATTAAATTGAGTGTTTAATAAAATTTTTAAGAAGTCAGGAAGGCTGGAAAACTATGTCTAGACAAAATATTTGTGTTTGATGTGGTTATTCATGCCACCTATAAAGGATGTGACTTGCACTGACCAAGATCTGTAATCATTTTGGCATGATACAAAGCGTTATTTGAATGAAAGAAGTCTGTTGTTTGAACTTCGAGTTGTATAATAGTCCCTCTCATAGTGGAAGTGTGTTTAATGCATTAAAATTAGTTTGAAGAGGGAAATTGTTCCAGTTGCCATTTTCTTTTGCAGATTCTTTTTAGACTTGGACGTTCTCCCAAGATATGCAGGAAACTCTACTCAGGAAAGGGCAGAAAAATCTGATTACAATTGAAATAAACACTGTAGCCTATGCTTTGTGCTACTACTCTGTTACCTTCTGCATTTTCTACTGACAGTTTGGTAGAGCATTCCATGCAGCTATTAAGTTTTGCATTTCAGTCACGGAGAAGCAAGAAGTAGAAGTTGCTGTACATCATCCAGGATGAGATCAGAAGTGCCATAGAAACAGATAATATATTTTTGCCAGAAGATATAGATCAAAATCTGATCAGGAAACACATTGAGTTAAGTAAATATGAATGAGAATTTAGTAATATGCTTCTTCTCACCTCATTTCAATGGTTTGATCCATCATTTCAAAAGAAGAACCATCATTATTCTGGAAATTTTGTGATGCCTCCAGTGGGATTTGAGAGTCAAGATCATAGTCCTAGATGAAAACAAGTCCTTACCTGATTGGATCTTTCAAAAAGCAATCATTGGCTTCTAGGCCAGAATGACAATTCTTCTTCTTGTTCTGCATGTGTAGGTTTACAAGATGAATCTCATCATATGTCATGAAAAAGATTTCAGGACATAGAGATGGCTCTCATATGGGGACGAGGTTCTTCTCTGTTTTTCATCATCTCTCCAAATGCTCTTGCAAGATACAACAGGCAAATTGGATTTAATATAGAAAATATTGATTCACCTTTGAGCTAGTGAGTTACTGTGGCTATCCCTGAAGAGACTTGTGCTTTATACAGCGCTACAATGCTACACCACTGACAACACAATGCAAGCAGTAAATAAAAACAGAAGAAAGAGTAGATACTGTAGGCATGCCTTCCAGCCACAAAACCCACCAAAAAACACCTCAAAAACCCAAACAAACACAAAATCAATAGTTTGCTCCTAAATGGTAAATTTAATAGATCACTACTGAAAACTAGAAAATAATCTTCACTTATGAAGTGAACCAGAGCACATCTTGGCTACATGTTTATTCCTAGTGGGTTGGGCTTCCACATAAAATATAAAATACAAAAAAGCTCACTAAAACGAGAATAAGGATGGTATGTCCCATTTCTTCTCCTTTTATATTTATGATTAGCAACTTAAGCATTTCCTCATTTTCTAGAACTGAAGGCTACTGTGGTTTTTTGCTGACTTTCTCCTGAAACATGAATGCTTTTTCAGTACTTGACTTGCTTATCAAAAGCTTTTCACAGTGGTAGTTTAAAATCTTAATTCTTCAGTCTACCATCAGTACTCTCAGGACAGGAGAGATGACTTTGGAAGTAAACTTAATAAACAAGACAGACGAGACATCAAAAAAAGCACAAAGTTTGTGCAGCAAGAAAGAATATTGCAAAATCAAGCATAAGAACTGGTATTCAAGGAGCTTGTTAACATTGAAAATAAGACGTTAAGGCTATGAGGGAATTAAGACAGCAGAGACCATTGTTTCTATAATTTAAACCAACAACCTATCAGGCTAAAACCACCCATGAACAAGTTTTGCTAGCATGTGGTTCTACTCTTCCTAGTGACTCCAAGTGCTCTGTCATTGTAGTGATCAGTGCAAAGGTTGCATGGGTACTAAGCTCTTGTGTGGTCAGGAGGCCCTGAATGAAGACAGCAGAGCGGTGCCTCTCAGTGAGCATTTGCAGCTCAAATGTTCCTCAAAATGTTATGTGATGATGCTTTAAGCAAAATTAAGGATACAGCAAGTCAACCGATTCAAGGTACAGGATATAGATATATAATCTCATACTTCCCATCTCTATTACAGCCAGTGCAGAAACACCTCTCTTGCCCAACCGCATGAACTAAGTTCAACCTCCCTGCAATTAACTCATATGAATTCTCTGAAACCAGTACTGCTTCTGAGTCATATTACACTTCAGTTAGGCTCAAATGAGAGTAGACAAGCAGGGATGGACTGATTCATTACTCAGTTTTGAGGAATGTCTGCATTAGAGTGGCAAACAAAATGCTTAACCCTAATAACTATTATTTACATTCCACACTGTCACCAACCATGTGAACAGGAAAATAATTCAAATGCTAATGTTTAGCTCATGTGAGTCATGCTTTCTTACAATATTTAGCCTTTTCTTATACTTGTCACTTTGGCACACCCATGCAAGAATAGCTATTTGGAAAGGAAAAGGATGGAGGGTAGATGAAAACAATTGATGGAAAGGGCTTGTTCTTCAAATTTAAATAGAAAAGCTCAGCTTCATGGCTGAATTTCCTAAATCTAACACATAAGTCTTACTGTATCACAGTAGCACAGTATCATAAGGTTGGAAAGGACCTCTGAGATCATCAAGTCCAACCTATAACCCAACACTAACACTAACACCAACACTAACACCAACCATCATCTAAACCATGGCACTCAGTGCCTCATCCAGTCTCCCCTTAAACACCTCCAGGGTCGGAGACTCCACCACCTCCCTGGGCAGCGCATTCCAATGACCAATCACCCTTTCAGTGAAGAAATTTTTCCTAACATCAAGCCTAAACTTTCCCTGATGAAGCTTGAGTCCATGCCCTCTAGTTCTGTCGCTGGTCACCCGAGAGAAGAGACCAACCCCTGCCTGACTACAGCCTCCTTTTAGGTAGTTGTAGAGAGCAATGAGGTCTCCCCTGAGCCTCCTCTTCTTTAGACTAAACAGCCCCAACTCCCTCAGTTGCTCCTCACAGGGCTTGTGCTCCAGTCCCTTCACCATCTTTGTTGCCCTCCTCTGAACACATTCCAGTATCCTAACATCTTTCCCAAACTGGGGGGCCCAGAAATGTACACAATATTCAAGATGAGGTCTGACCAGTGCCGAGTACAGGGGGACGATAACTTCTCTGGTCCTGCTCGCCACACTATTCCTGATACAGGCCAGAATGCCATTGGCCTTCTTGGCCACCTGGGCACACTGCTGGCTCATGTTGAGCTTCCTGTCAACCAGCACTCCCAGGTCCTTTTCTGCCTGACTACTCTCCAGCCACTCTGTCCCCAGTCTATAGCTCTGCATGGGATTGTTGTGTCCAAAATAAAGTACCCGACATTTGGACTTATTAAACATCATCCCATTAGAATCAGCCCATCTCTCCAATCTGTCCAGGTCCCTCTGTAGGGCCATCCTACCCTCTAACAGATCAACCCTTCCTCCCATCTTGGTATCATCTGTAAACTTGCTGGTGATGGATTCAATTCCCTCATCCAGATCATCAATAAAGATATTAAACAGGACGGGACCCAATACCGATCCCTGTGGGACTCCACTGGTGACCGGCCGCCAACTGGATGAGACACCATTCACCACCACTCTCTGGGCTCGGCCATCCAGCCAATTCCTAATCCAGCACAGAGTGCTCTCATCTAAGCCACGGGCTGCCAGCTACCCTAGGAGTCTACTGTGGGAGACAGTGTCAAAGGCCTTGCTAAAGTCCAGGTATACCACATCCACAGCCTTCTTCTCATCCACCAGTCGAGTCACATGGTCATAAAAGGAGATCAGGTTGGTCAGGCAGGACCTACCCCTCCTAAACCCATGCTGGCTGTGCCTGATCTCTTGGCCGTTCTGCAGGTGCCGCATGATTGCACCCAGTATTATCTGCTCCATTATTTTACCTGGGACCGAGGTCAGGCTGACAGGTCTGTAATTACCTGGATCATCCTTACAGCCCTTCTTTTGGATGGGTGTCACATTGGCCAACTTCCAATCTTCCGGGACCTCTCCAGTGAGCCAGGACTGCTGAAAGATGATGGAGAGTGGCTTAGCAAGTTCATCCGCCAGCTCTCTCAACACCCTAGGATGGAACTGTTGGATCTCATCTGGTAAATCTTTAAGGTTTTACTGGGTGTGTAGGACAAGGAGAAAGTCAGCCAATTGACTGCATATGGTTCAACAGCTGTTTCATCTGACCTGCCAAAATCTTTCCTGTTATTTAAGCTGAAAGAAACCTATTACTTTGTATTTGTGATTTTCATTAGTGAGGAAACTAAATGCATTGGATTATGAAAACTAAAATTACATAACATTAACCACTTTTTGGAAAGATTTACAAGTATTGTACACAGTCTCTAGTTTTGAAGAGGGCAAAGTCTAATGACACTTCAAGGTAAAAGGAGCCTCCTTGTCTGTTATTGTTGGGAAGATTAAAGCTGGAAATCAACACTGCTGTCACAGGCCGTGTCCGCCAAAGAGGACAATGGAATTCCAGAGCACCAACACAATGAGAGAGAGACAAAAATCATAGATCGTGTCAGAAATCACAATAGAAATTGTCTTTACTTTGTCTTGTGTAGCTTCTACTCCAGTCCTCCTTTCATATCAATAAGATAGTGTTCTGCTTTACATTCTTCATTTATCTTCTTTAATAAATTCGTTCTAAATGAATCATTAATTAGTGATTAGTCATGTTTGCGTAAAATCTCTTGAATTAATCTCTTGCTAATTTCTCCTTACTTCCATGGCTTGTAAAAAGTTTGATTGTTTTTTATACATTTTTTGTTCACAGAGAGATTTGTCTCAACAAAGTCTGAAGTGTAATATGACAACACATGCCACCCTATTTAAGTAAGCATAAGAGACAGCTAATTAGGTTTCTTTATTTAAAATTATTTATGGATGTGTATATCCTTCATCTGGAATTTGTCATAACTTTGAAGATTAGGCTGGCAATGAGGTGTTATCAGCCACACCAATCTTTTGGCTTAGTTGAAAGTCAAAATCAAACTGCAGACACAGCCTTAATTAAGAACTAGCTAAAAATTTGCTCTTATTTTTGAAACATTTGAAGCATGGCAAATTAAAAACTCAGTTCTTGTTCAAATATTTCTATTCCATTTAATATTTATTTATGAAAAACAAAACCAAAAACTTTATTAAAATTTTATAGAAAGTTTTGTTTGTGAAATTCAACTTATTTTCAGATTTCAGAGATTTTTTGAATCGCTAATCGAAAAAAAAAAACTTAGTTTTTAAAGTACATACACAGGTCAAAAGAAAAAAGGAAAAAAAAATTCAGATTATTTTTTTGCTTTCAGATCATTTCACTATATGTATATATTCCCTAATTCCAGAAGATAAATTATGTTTCATAAAACTTATATTTTAAAAGAACAGTGAAAACAGAATGGAAACAAATGGAAAAACCATTCTTCAGTCCTAAATCATTCTCACAGAGAACGAAGTAACTAACTTACTGTTCATATTTGTTTGTTAGACATCAAAGTCAGTTGATCTTCTGCCAACAATAAATTGTCATTTACAGATAAAACTTGATGGTTTAACTGTATGTTACCTAACAGCCTAGGCTCCTGTTATATTGCAGCTGCCCAAACCATTATATTGCAGCTGCCCAAAGAAAACAATGAAGTTTTTCAGCATTCTGCTGAGAATCTTTAAACAGATAAGTTCATGAACTTATGGAACAGAAAAAAAAAAAGGTAAAACAAAATATATACCAAAAAAGATCTATCATGAAATAAACATAAACCAACCTGCTGATTCTTGCATCCAGTTTAGGACAGTAGATAAAGCAATGCTGAGGAAAAAAACCATCATGAGTG
Source organism: Tapera naevia (assembly GCA_033556795.1). NCBI lineage: Eukaryota > Metazoa > Chordata > Aves > Cuculiformes > Neomorphidae > Tapera > Tapera naevia. The sequence goes on from JAUMJJ010000059.1 coordinate 19,851,260, forward strand.
CTGTCATTTTGTCATGGAATCGACATCAGTGCATCATATTTCATTTGGATAAAACCAGAGGTTTCTGACTTCTCCAGTCAGTCTGACTTTTAGTCTGTACATTTGCCTTTTCCCCATCTGTCTGGTTAGTTGTTCCAAAAGGGCAATAGTGAAGGAAGCACACAAAGCTTAACAACATTAAAATTCTGCGTCATATTGAATTTAGGAAAGGAAGATGTATTTAATTTTATTGTACAGTTTAGAACTGTTTTAAAATCGAAGTGTTTCAGAGGATGGTATAATAAAATGATAATACCTATCTTCAAGAAAAAGAAAATGTGGGTACTGTTCAAAAGTTATCCTCTCAAGAAGTACTTCTGAAATTATTTAAGTGGAAGCAGTCCTTTAGTACGCAGTTCCACAACAACTGCTAAGGACTTTGAAATGCTACCCTTAACATTTTTCATGCAGAATTTGAACTAACTTTCCTTCTTCACTTTTCCTTAAGTCAGATTTCTTAACCTCTGTCTCCTCCTTGCCTTACAAGCATTTTGGAATAGGAGCAACTATACCCCTTCACACTCTGGCCTGCCACACGTGAAGTCAGACAAGACAATCTTCAGGCCTAAGAATTTTAGGAAACAGGCCTTACTTTGTGATGTTCTCCCTCATAAATTCCAAGTTTGAAAAATTCATTGTCTACTGTCAGCAGACACCAAGCCACAATTTCAAACTCAAGCTTGTGCTTCCTCATATTCTTCTCTGCTTCTTTGCCTCACTTGCCTTTGAGCAGATTTCTGGGAAGAGGATGTGATTGACATTTTAATAGCTGTCTTTTACTATAAAATTTCCTTGGGGAAGTAAGAGAAATTATAATGACTGGTACAAGCTAATGAGGGCCACAGCAATATTCACTAGCTTTGGCTGAGGAAATCTGCAAAAATAACCAGGTTTTATCCTGATCGTGTTGGCAATAAGAGATTAACTTTCCTATAGCACGGTGCAGAAATAGTCCAACACATCCTACTGCCAAATCCTTAAACTGAAGCATAAAAAAAAATCACACGGTCAGTGGGACAACTTCTCTCCTAAGGTAAATAGCACACATCAACCTCAATGAGGTTTTACACAGCTAGATCAACAGAGAGAGAGAAATGCAGGTTGCTTTACCAAATTTTTAATAACTCCATAATATGGCCACACTTTTACAGGCCTGTGGTTACAAAGATTTTATAATTTTATCCTCCAAGATTCAAATTATGCTGAACCCAAAAGCTGGTAAACATGCATGAAAATGAATGTGAAGCATGTGAGTACAGCCTCCAGGATTTTCAGGTATCCTTGATTACAGCAATATATTTACACTACTTAAGGAAGCTTCTGCCTTTTTGGCTTTAATGTTTCATCTTTTTTACAAAAGATGAAGCAAAGCCTTCCTTCATTCTGCTTTATTTTATCATGCCTTTGATTGTTGTATATTTTGTAGTTAAACAAATCAATTGCAGCAGCCATATCATTTGATGCTTCTCAGGACTTCAAAATCACTGTATTGTGCTGATTTTTATGAATGACTGTCCTCGAACTATCTCCCTCCAGATTTTTAACTACTCAGATAATAAGAAAATCTGGATAAGGTGATTTCTTGGAAGCATTTAACATCCACTGCACTGTGTAACAATCTTGTAGAAGCAGTCCAGTGATACTGCTCTGAAAATATTTCTCATGATCAGATTTCCTTTTTCTCTGTACACAATATTTTGTGTTTATTATAATTATAATAAAAATATAAGTATTATTTTTAAAAATTTTACATTAGATGTTCCCATATCCCTTAAGTCATGCTGGAGGTATTCTCAATGCCTTTCTGAGAAAACATAAATAACAAAAATATTCAAAAATCCATAACAACCCTCTGAGCTTTTTCAAAGGGGGGCATTATTTGAATGCTCTGCAAGGTAATGAAACTTCTCAGATATAAGATCTCTAAAAGCTTCTTAAAATATTCTACATTTTTTCACAGTGATTAATTTCTTAAAGTAAGAGAACAGCACAGTGGAAGTGTTGACATTGTTCAAAATTGTGACTGTCATAATTTGCCATGACCCAAATATTTACAAGCAGAAGAGGAGTGAAAACAAAGGAAAGAAGGAGAGGTTATTTTGCAGCAGCTCCAGCAGCAGTAGCCCTGGCACTCTGAGAGGAGGAACTGGACATGAGAGGTGAGGGAGGAAAAAAACCCGCATTGGAGTCACACAGTGCCAGGGGTCTGAGACCAACAGTGATGAGGTGACCCCACTGTGCTGTGTGGGACTGTTGTGGCAGAAGGCAGTGAGAGAAGCTGTGTCTCCCACAAGAGAGCAAAGTATCTACTTACGTAAATCTTGAAAAAAAGAACAAATCACAGTTTGGGAATGCACTAAGATGAAAGACCCAATTTTGCCATTTGAATGGAGACTAAGTCCTATCAATAAAATCCTCAGGCTCTAAAAGGCTAAACTTTGGACTTGTAAAGGACTTCTTATTTGCCATTCAAGGAAACATAAAAACTAGGCCCAAGGAAAAATAGAAAAAGAAAGAAAAACTCCTCAATCTCAAAATCACAGTCTACTAGAACACATGTTCCACAATAATCTCTGCAAGTCAAGACAAAGAGATGTTGGAAGATGATGTAAGAAATGGAATGAATTATCAGCTTTGCAAGAGAGTGCAGATACCATTTCAACATGCAGAATATGGAAAAGAAGATGAGAAAAGTAAGACTGCTGGAGTCGCACTAAGATAGGAGTCTAATGAGTTAAAAATAGAAATAGCAGAGAAATGTATCAAGGCACTGAAAGAAAATGAACCATGAATTCATTTTACATGTCCAAAGCGGCATGGCACAAGGATCAGTCATTTTGACATTGAAAGATCAATGAAATATTCAGATCTTAGGAATTCTGATTCACTAGAATGACAAAAAAAAGAAAACACCTTATAATTGACTTAGAATGGGTCAGAGGGTCTCATTTCCACCAAAGGCAAGAGCTAGAAAAGAGGAGGGGACTTAACAGGCCAAAAAAAGACTCTGCAATATCTTGTAGAGGGCAGCAAATCTTGCACTAGAATAGAGCAAGAAAAGATTGTCTATGACTCCAAGAAAGTGCCCTGACCCTGGAAATGCAAGGCAAACTGCAGAAATCCTTGCTTTTGGATATTGTAGTGTGGAAGAAAAGAGGCGGCATATTTAAACTGTCTTAAGTGAATAACCATCCAAAGGCCACTCCTTCCTAAACAGATAAGGAACATAAGGCCCGTGAGTATTCTGCTTTATATCTCAAGTAATTTCCTCAGGTAATCCAGAAAGCTGAATTCCTGCAGTATCTTCCACCTATCTATGAATATCCAGGCTAATTAGATGGTATGGCAAAGGTGGCTCCACCACAATTTTTAGAGAAGGCATCTACATCTTCCTGAGGCATTGAACACATTCTTGGCAATTTATTTTGAAGCATTTGAGAACTGCAGCAGTGAAAACAGAGCATGTGAAAACAGAGACAGACAAATGTTTTCTGGATCCTGATTGAGCTTAGATTTGACTTAGATGTCAAATTGTTCAGACCATTCAGGAAGATAATTTAGAAATGTGCAAAAGTATTATTCAAGGCTGTTCAAACAAAATATGAGATGCTCTTGGAAATCACTCATCCCGAGAAGTCAGGCAGCAGCTGAGCAGTGTCATCACACATTTTGGACACAAGCACCTAAATTCTGACTAGTTGATTACTGGAATTTGGTCTGATCAAATAAACAAAAAGGGAACATTTTCAGAATTCAACAAAGGCAGAAAAACTGGGACAAATAATCAAAGCCCATGGATTTTCCATGCCTGTATCATCAGCTTAAGTCTGATGAGTGGGTTAAGAAAATAATAGATCATACTTGTTTTCAGTCGGCACCTCCTTTGGGAAATACTGTCTGCATCTCAAATACAAAAAGCAGTCTGTGGAAATTCCTGAGCCCTGCGTCTATTTCCCTGCTGTTAGAACTAGAGACCTGTGAGAAACCAAGCTATGGAAGGTAGAGAGGAAAATGTTCTTTCCTATCCTCAATTTGATACGATATCAGGACAAAGCTGGAAAGTACACCCAGACCAAAGGTCTTCAGAGATCTCCCACATCCAACTTTTTCAATATAGTCACAGTCCATGTCTCAGGCCATGATGTGAGGCAGCTCCAGGTATTTTACCCAAAACAACAAGATTTCTCTGTATGTATATTTTAAACAGCTCAATGTACAGTGTTTACATAGATGACTGTGTATTTATATAGCAAAAAGCATGACAGATGGCTCAGAACAACCTGGGAAAAAGCCCAGCCTGATGGGTTAATAAACAAAACAAGAAAGTAAATGAATGATGAAAAAGGGGAGGAAAAGTTGATACAGGAAGATATGCAAAGAGGGTCTATCATTCCCAGGAGCACTGGAAGGAAAAAAATTTCCTTGGAATTATGAAGTGCCCCAGGAAAATGCATCTAATTGATCTGCCTCAGCCAACAACCTGCAAACATTACAGGATAGAAATGTTTGAAGAGCAGAGGGTAGAAGTGATGACCAAATGCCTGAGATATTACAGACACTAACAGTGACTGAGCATCAACACATTCATGCAGAAAAGGAGGCCCTTCTTGAGTCAGGCCTATAGAGGCCTTGTGTCTTTGTTTGGGAGGTGGAAGTACAAGACAGGCTCAGGAAGTCATAGAGCTTTTAGGCTGGAGCTGGCTCACTTCCTGCTAGCCCAGAACATGAGCACACTGCATTGGCAGCATCCTGCAATACTGCACTTAGATATCGCAGGCAGTGAGAGCATTTCTTTTTAAGCAGAACTGACTTAAAGTGCATAGCAATATGATGTTAGTGACGTATTATCCTCATTTTAAACATGGACTGTAGATGTCACTGTGCTATAGCAAGACATGCATTAGCAGTAATTATCCAAAGCAGTAATATTAGGACAGCAGTTTATACAGCCCATCCATCTGAATTTCCAGACTGAATTTCCAGGCTAGACTGCAGAGGGGCTCTCTCAGTTCCTACAATTGAAATCTGGCCACTACCCAGCTGAGATTGCAAAAGCAGTACATCCAGCAGGAGGGTGAACCAGATGGAAGCTGACTTCAGACACACTGTGGGGGCTGAGACATGAGCCTCCCCTTCAGCAGCTGTTTAGGCATGCTGCTGTTTAATATCTAAACTTCTCAACTAAAACAGGTTGCTACTGGGTACTTAATGAGCAGATATACTATAAACACTGTACTCTTCTGGATGCCTCAAAGAATTTAGTGTCCAAGCAGCCTGGTTTCTCATGACTCTGTCCCCAAAAAGACCAGGAAAGAAAAGATGCATTTGTGATCAGATTTAGGGTGAATTCTCGCTGCAGTCAGATTGACAGATGGCAAACAGGCATTCCTCGTCCATTCTGGTGCCGGGAGAAACGCCACTACTAGCCAGGCTTGGGGTGTGGTCTATGCATACAGAATCCTACAAGATTTCCAGTCTGACCTGGAGCTTGTGGTCCAGCGCTTCAATTGCTTTCAGCAGTAGCAAGAAGAAAACTGTCCCAGGTCTACCCACAGCCCCTGCAATCATATCATCTCAGTGGGAACAGTCCTGCTGATTCATTTGAAGTTGAATGCAGAGCCTTCTTTTGGATATTTGACATGGGCAGACCTGAACAATGGAAAGGCAGCATATTCAGCATCACATTTGCTTCCAGCAGTGATTGTCTATCTGTACCAAGAACTATTAATTTTATTCTACACTGTTTTCCCAAAGGACTCCATAACAGTTAGTTGTTTTTACTGAAGTGTATTCCCCAGGAAATATTAGCATGCAGACACAGAACTGCTGTTGGGAAGCTTATCCAGGCTAAATGATGGAAGTTATCCCAGTAGAAACACCATGGAACAAGGCAGACAACAAAACGTGCAACTAAAAATATGGTGCACTGTGACCTGGAGTAGCAAGTGAGCATCCAGGTTTGGGTTATCAGGGAGAGGGCATATAGGAACTCTTCAAGCCAGCATCACTGATCACCATGATAGCCCCTGTGTTGTGGCTCTGGTGTCAATAGCAGCTGTGGGACAGTTTGTGGTGTCTTGAAACCTATACTCATCACTGACACATGCTGTTGCTGTACTGCTGTCGTGAACAGAATATTCCAGCAACACAGGGTGACCAGTTTATGCCTGAATAATTTGGCATGCACTTTTTGCCCCATGCTGGCACATGAACACCTCCCTCATTCTCATTTGGAGTTGTTCCACAATGCAGTGGAACTTCTCTCGTCACAGAATTTTTAATGTCATTTGCTTCTCCCTCATCTATGTAGACTACAGACTACATGTAGACATTTGTAGTACAGATTTTGTCCAAGCTATGGGGGGAAAAGTGTCAAAAATGGACATTTCTATGGAAATACAGCCTTCTGGATAATATTTTTGAGACAATTCTACACATAGTTCTACACCTCTTTTTAAAGGCACTACATTGACTAGTGGTAATCTTGAATCATTCATTAACCATGGTTTTCTGTCGTGCTATTGATCTGCTGTAGTGCAACTGCAGCAGTGCATGTGTTGTCTCCAGATGGTCCCTCTGCGGGGAAAAAAGATATCACAGAAGTGTCTCACATCCATCTTGACTGCAACTTTGAGCAAAAGTCTGCACAAAGTCACGCAGCCAGGGTTTGTTTCCACGCTCTCATGACTGCCTCTGGGAACACTGAGTAAATGCAGCTGCTGAGCAATCTTTTAAAGCTGCTTGGTTGCAAGTTGGTCGTAATTGCCATCAGAGAGCCAAGGGATACAGGGCTTTTATGCAGAGTTCACATACAATATGTTTAGTAGCCCAAGGGGGAGATTTCTGCTGTGATTTTCTCTGTACATCTGCTCACTTACCTCTAATTCCATGCCTATTTCTCCTAAACAAAGAAGTGAGGGAATCTCAGCAATGCCGCAGAACCAGACCAGACTCTGACACTGTGTCATTCAAGGAGGGAAGCAAAAGAAGAGTCAAAGCTGTAATTCTCTTCTTTGTTTCTTCATTTACTTGCTTAGTTGTTCCTGTAAGAATCAAAGGCAGAGCAATTGCTGATCACAGATTCAGTAGTGCTATGAAACAAGATGGATCCACACTGATAACATTGTTAGGTAGGTGAGCAACATTACTTTTCTTCTGGAGCCTCCTGTGGTGTAAGACACTCCGGAAGCCTTCTAGAGCAGAACACAGAACAGAGGTGATTCCCCTAACACAATATCTGCATCTTTGCCACTAGTAATGTCTTTGCTATGAAATGCCAATGTAAACCAAAACACAAAGATGTGTCAGGAGGGAGAACCGTTGCCTCTTGTATTATTATGAAGATCACTCAATTTCTTCACATTTTACTGATTTTATATTAAACATTACGGATATAAAATATGAACATGTTACCCATGCTATTTCAGTCTTGGTTTCATTTTTGAAAGAAAACTTGTCTCTGTGACCCTACAATCACTGTAAAATTTAATTGACATATAACTGAAGTACTGCCTCTTGGTCATATGCTGCCATTATACAATAACACTTAACTCAGCTACTGGGATGTTTAATTACATTGGCTAATCCAGTAGAGGTTACAAGCTAAAATTCAACTAGCAAAATCTGATGGCACTTCGTGCAAGAGCTATGAAGTATAAAGGCCCATAAGTGTTAACGATTCCTTTTGCATTTTCAGAAGGATGGGGAAATTCTGCCCCAGAAAACCCCACCACAGAGCAGTAGTTCTGCATGCTCAGAAATATAGGACGTGTTCTTAGCAGTCTGCTGTGCATGCAAAAGAGTACCAAAGCACAGCATGCAGTTAAGGCAGTGTATTGACCCAGAATATGTTAACTGGCATGTGAGAATTAACCTATTTGCATCAAGTCATCATGGAGCACCTCAGTTCACAACTGAGGAAAATGAGATGTTTTTCTAGTTTCAAGTGTTCATGGGAAGAATGATCCAAGGAATTTTGAGCTTTCCTCTGTATTATCGGAAAAATAAATTTAAGACAAAAGGGGGGCTTGAATCATCCCCAAAAATATCACCCTGGAGTTCCACAGAGAGCAGAACAGGGCTTGGCAGAACCACTGAGGAAAGGGGTGGATCACTTGCTTGCAAGTCGGACCCAGGCCTTCTTCAGCTCTGTGATGTTCCAATCTGTCAGGTAAAATGGGGAAGAAAACTACGACTATGACATGATTTCTGAAACATAATGAAAAACTGGAAGAAATTAACTTAGATAAAAATAATGCATCATTCAGATGTTAGTGCTTTTGGACACAGAGTGAATTACTATATTAGTTCTACATTCTTGTGAGTCAACGGACACCAGCTTGTGAGCCACGCACAAGGGTCTGAGCATGAAGATGGGGTTTCTTTAAACTAACATCTCAATGACATTTACTGAACTGCAGTACTACAGAAGATTGAGTTGTAAATGGCTGAATAATTTTAATGATGCTTTCCTTCTAGTAAAACAGCTAGTTTTAGCCAGTTTTAGATTTCCTTCTAGTAAAACAGCCAGTTTGAGAGTCACAAGAATAAACTTGACCTTTTCTTTAACACACTAGTAACTAAAGAGATGATCTCCAGAGGGCTCCTTTGTAGGACTTGTCTTTTTAAGCCTGTCATGTTGTTGAAGGTTTAAAGAAACCAAAGTGCAATGTCTACTATCTTCCACCAATCTCTGGAAGTATTGCCAAGAAACTTAGCAATTCTTTTCTCAACCTGGAGCCTGAAAAATAAAAGACTAAATTTCCATACTGGCCTGCACTTTAAGTGCTTGGAATATGAGGCACATGAAATTTAAGTGTTGTATGTCAGTAAAGTTCATTAATGATTAGACATAGATTATTCCACCTATCATAATATTCCTAGTTGGTTCTTCCATTACAAACATTAGGGTCTGTACCTATAAAATGCTGAAAGGCTTTATCTTCCAGGATTAGAATGGCTTTGGTCTACAATCAGAAGAGGACACAACTTCTGACAGATTACACTTCACGATGCTTTCCTGGAGGCATTCAGGCCTCACAGAGAAGGTCTGGATGCAGCCAGTCAAATGGGAGAAGCTGGGTACCTTTACATGCAGCAGTTTCAAAGAGCTGTCAGAAAGAGAGATCAAGCCAGCAAACCAGCCTTGCAGTCACCTAGCAAGCAGAATGAAGATAACGGGAAATATCAGATGCAGCCTTTCCAGACTGCTGGACACAGACTGTCTTGTCTTTGTGTATCACCTCTTTATAGAGCGAAAAGTGGTAGCAGGGAGCCACCAGGCCTAGGGTCCTTCGTGTGGAGGTTGAGGCTCCCAGCACGGCATCATTTAGACACTGGGCACACAGCAGGACGACACCACTCAACAAGGCATGATAGAAATATGTTATATCAGGCTGTGGTCAGGGACAGGTTGTGATTTTAACAGTTCTTTTAATTGAAGTAGGTCAATCATATTTTGACTGAAAGTAGGAACTATGACATTTATTTCCAAAACTTAGTTGTTGCTCATTAAAGTGCGCAGGGCACTGCTTCTCCTTTTTATACAAGAATTCAGTAACTCGACCGTGCAACTAGGACATACAAGAACATTAAGTTGTCTTCTTCCCTTTGGAGGGTTTTGTCCTGCTCTGTGTCACATTCACAGGGGCTGCAAAACTTGAAGGCTTAGATATTTAGGTTGTCATTGCAGAATACAACATGGATGTTAAGGCCTGATTTTCCTTGAAATCAGAAGGATATGGCAGTCCCAATCACAGGACATCTCAGTCTGTCAGTTGACCATGGCCTCTGGAAGGAAAACAGCTCAGAGGGAGGTTACGTCGCTTCTCAAAAGCACACTTTTTTTAAAAGTCTAGGTTTCTTATAATCAAAAATAAACTCTTCAGCACCTTAACAACTGGATAATCAGCAGGTAACCTGCAACTCAGCTGAGCAGAAATAGCTTCTGTCGTTGCTAGACCAAACAGGCATAACAACAGAGAGAGGGGGTAGAGAGTCTTGCCCTGCTGTCTAAGATAATAAAACTGTATAACATGAACATAGTGTGGTGAGAACATCAGGATGGTCATCCTTTCCTCATGGTGCAAGTGCTCCAGCCCCTGACAGGGTTTAAGCTCCTACACTGAACTCATTCCAGCTTATTTAGGTCCTTCTTGTGCTGGGTCACAGTTGGGGAGGACTGGATCCAGTATTCTAGGTGAGTTCTGATAACTCGCATCGCTTGATCTACTGGCTGTGTCCCTGTTTGTGCAGCCCAGGAGGCTGCTGCCCTCCTTGCTGCCAGGGCACGCAGCTACCCTGTACTCAGCTGCCAACCAAGGCCTCTGAGAGTTGCTCCCCAGCCAATTCTGTCCCCCAGCCTGGGCTGCTGCTGGAGTGCAGCCAGGGACAGCGCTGGGCCTTTCTCCTTTGGTGTGGTGTCCATTGTAATTGTCCACTAGATAAATGGTTGAAATATACAGCCATGATTGGCCGGACCAGATTGAAAGTTCTGTTTGAACGACTTTACAGAGATATACTTTATTTATGAATAACAATATAAACTTTCTCAACAATTCCAAGTTTATTAGAAATAGAAGCAGAAATCTGTTTCAATGTCTGTAAACACTGACTAATTTCCCTATACATACATATACCTCCATAACAGCCCGCGTTTTCAGTGAAGCAGCACACAAGCAAAGCAGTTGGAAAGCCAGAGTGTGTCACTTTCTCCTTTGTCATACCTAACAATTGGATCAGTGGCAGAAGAGCCCCTCGGCCTCCCAAAAGTGATACAGGAAAAGCCCTTCTCCAAGACACTTCTCTTTGTCACTGCAGTCTTATTTTCCATGTAAAAGCGTAATACACATTTAGAGAAACTGAAGTCCCTTTTCCACTCTATTCTACTAACTCCTTGCAAGAGCTTCTCAAATTCCAGCTATTCTCTTCCAGAGCTAAGGTGATGTGGACTCTATATCTCTTTGTAGGACAGCAAGGTCTCAGACACCACTTTCTGAAGGGCAGTGATCTCATCTGACATGAGTTTTCCTGTGACAAATGAGGAAAAAAGCCAGTGATCTAACCAGACTCAGTCTCCACAGACATCCCTAAAATCCCTTGAATGCATGACATGGGCAAAGGTGTCTCTTCAGCAAATCCTGCTGGGCATCACCTAGAAGCATATACTGAACACTACTAGCAAGTATGTCTTATATGATATTTGGAAAGAAATAAGTTATTGTGTAACAGTCAGAGTGAGTGTCCATCTAGCCTGATATCTGGATGAGAGATGTCAGAATGAGAAAAACTAATAAAAAGCAAAGTAATTACACAATGTTTCTTTCACAAGTACAACTCCCTTTCCAGTTGTTTCAAGTTTAGGAACATACTTAGCTGGAGTTTATATTTGGATCTAGACACTCAACAGTCACTGTTGAGCCACTTTTAGTCATTAATTTGTCATTATGTTTGTGCTTTCTATAACTTCCTATTGGAATGAGTTCAACAATTTAACTATGCTTAAGATATGTGAAAAAAATATTAATACGTAAATTCACTGTCCACAGTAAAATGAAAATAAACGTTCTCCTTAAAAGAAAAGCATAAACTTATGCTGCAGTAATACTTATATATACTAACATCTTCCTACTTTTTACAATGTAGATAACTGTCTGGGCTTTATAATGCAAAAATCAGAAAAGGTAGCAGTGAGTGCACAATTTCTATCAAGTAGCTTTTTTCATGCTCGATACAGCACATTAACACGTTTCTAGTTGGAAAGCAACCATCACAAAAGGCATCCAGATGGAAGAGAATCTTGTAGTCAACTCACCAGAGGCTGTGGGCAGGTAATGGACAAGCAATAAAATAACCATCTGCAAAAGCAGCAAAGACCCTGGCAGATTGTCACCTACTGCAGACACAGCACCAAGCTGAACCTGATGAATTGCTCCTGTAAATGCAGCATGGCCTAAAACCACCTGACTTTCTTCCATACCTGATTTAGGACTGGCAGCAATTTTTATGTGCCACAGATTCTGATAAACATCCTGTAGAAGCTCAGCCAGATCCCACTTCCCCACCCCATGGGCTTATCAGTGAACTCTCACCAGTTCCTTCTCTTTTCTGCTCCAAGCAGCTGATATGACCCAGCTTGGGGCTGAGATACTCCAGTGCCAGGTGATTCAGCACAGGTTGTACATATCCACATGATCCCATCCAGGTACCTCCCATCACGCAGGGCCATCCGCAGCAGTGACCCCTTTCAGCCCACAGTGTGGGACACCACTGTGCAGGGACACCCCACAGCTCTGGCTGAGCTGTTGCTGTCTGCTGCAAAGCAGTGCCTATCATGCCCATCTAGGCTGGTTCCTTGGAAAACACTGAAGCATCTCCCACTCCCCATGCAGTGAGTAGTTGGCTGTGTATGCTCCCTTCTGATAGATCATGTGAAACCATTTGATAAGACCTGGACACAGAAATTTTAGCCTTAGCACTTGGGCCTTCTGTCATTGACTTCTGGTGTGGGCTTTGACTTGTTCTGTACATCTGTATTGGGCCTGATGAATCAAGGCAAATGTGAAGAAAATGCATTTCAGAAATAGTAAGATGGTGAAATGGCCATTTCTGGTAGGTTTTGCTTTGTGCACACAGGACAGTTTCATTTAAAATGTTGCTAAGTTGTGACAGTGAAAACCTCGTCTTCAGAAGACCCGTATATTTTTTTTTAATAAGCAGAATACAAATTTATGAGACAAACTGATGGAATGGAACAGCCAATTTTTACTTCAGGCACTGACTCAAGCACAGTGTGTGGACATTTCTTGATATCACTCAATCCAGACTGCAGACAGAATTTCCCCTACTGTGCTGAGTCTTACTCTTTTCTGGTTTTCCACTGTGTGTGGTTTATTTTTATTTCAAATGTTTTTTGTTAAAATTCAGAATATCGAGACAGAATTTTCTTTCCATTGCACATGATACATAGCAGTTAAATCTGCTAAATGGAATGTGTACACACTGTGATCAATTAAAATGAGGTAAGCGAAAGAATTAGGGGTGAGTGTGCAAAATAAGTACACAAAAAAATTAAAGAACAGTTATGCTAATAAAATTATTGCTCTAATTAGAATGAAAAGTGAGCCAAGAAGAACTGATCGGAAGAACCAATATCATTGTAATCTCTTAAACCTTCACATGAAAAGAAAGTGATCATAGCTTCAATTTGCTTATGAGAAAACAAACTCCTGCATTAATTAAAGAAAAGAAGTTGATTTTTCTTAGGGATGGACCAAAAGTGTCAAGTACATCAAGGGTCTGGGCATGTTCCTGTGTCCGTCAGCATGTGTACACATCTCATTGTCCCGTGTCTGGTAGTCTGCACAGGCAGCGCAGCTGTTCCATGCATGCAAAGGTGTTTAATTGCCTGGCACAGGTCTGGAAAGTGGCTCAGCTCTTCATCTGGAGATGCAGCAGAGCTATGCATAAGTATTTGATACTCAAATCAATTCTCTGACAGTATTATACAGCCCGGGCACATTATAATGGCTTGTCATCTTTAAATGATAAAAGCTTCAGAGCTTTTCCTTGACATAGACAAATATTACTACTGTTTCAGGAGTAAGGCATAAAGGCAAGGGATGGCCTTTGGTTGAGGAGTAACTAGTGGCTGAGATAAGATCAGAATCAGGATTTTCCGTGTGAGTGGTGTCCCATTTCACTATTTCAGAAACATTTTCAGCTCTGGGCAGCTCTGGGCTTAGTCTGCTAGGCTGTCCTTCCCTTGCTACTTGGGTCTTACATCACTGCTTGCACCTATTATTGAAATTTTGATGACAGAAGGAATTTTTTTTATATCATCTTCTGGATTTTCGTATTCTTTATGCCTTTGGATGGGAGGAAAGTTAATGAATGCACCAGACACAGACGTGTTACTCAGAAAAGTGACTGCTACATCACAGAGGCCCTTACCAGGTTTTGTTAACCACGATGGAAATAAGTGGATGTAGATCCAACTAGGTTGTTTCCTTAGCATGCTTGGTCATCATCCCAGACCATTACCATTCCACAGGACACAGCAATGATAGTTGTCCTACAAGTCTTTATTGGAAGGATTGCAGCGCTGATCCAGTGGAAACCTCAAGCCTATTTGGTTTCTCTCATAAGTAGTGCCAGAGAGGAAGAAGGAACTTAGGATACCTTAGTAGGAAACTAGAATTCTAACCTACCTATGCTGTTCAAGTACAGCTTGTCTCTAAATGAGACAGGGTTTCCTCGTGAGATCACTGGGAGCTTGTGAAAAGTCTAGTAATAGATGTGAGTACTTTTCAACAGCCTTTCTACACACGAGCAAATAGGGAAAAAACACAACTTGCTGCCTGATGAAATAATAACGCTTTTTTTTTGTGGCAAACGGCATCATAGCTCAAGGTCACTTTTATCAATAAAATTTTCTTCTGTGTTCAATACAGTGATTTATTCCATCCTTTCACAACATGAGCCCCTTAGTCTTGCGCATGCGCAGCATGCTTTAGTTTTAATGAGCGTTTAGGTAAGCCTGGAATTCTCCTTTCTAGTGATATTAGAAACATCTTTTCATCTTTTGCAAATAAGGCTTTTGAGAATGTTGTCTGTACTCAGGTAATAGCTCAGCTTCTAATGGCCATGTATCAATCTGAAAAATTAAGTCTACTGATAATTTTCAAATAACTGATCGTAATGGTCACATCCTAGTTTTTGAAAAGTCCACAGAAAATCTATTTCCATCGCACAAGTAATGAGAGTATTCTTCACATCTGTATGTGTGGTAACAATATTTTTGTTGTAAACAGCTTCCTAGAAAACAGAAAAGTACAAATTGTTCTCAGGTCTTTAGGACTTGGCACAACAGTTTACAAATGTTACACTTCCCAGTGTGGCCAAAGCAGTTCTATTAGAAGCCGTGCTGAGAACAGCAGTGATTTAGCCAGTGACATGTTATTTTTAGTTTGGTGCTAATTATGGAAGTAATAACCCATTTGGTGTTCCAGGCTGAGCAGGTAAAGTGGTGAAATATTTTACTACCTAAATCATTACCAAGAGATTTCCATTTAGCGCCGTTTACTTTTGGTATTTCACTGTGAAAATTAAACAATCTTCATTTCCAACAGATTTGGATGTGTTTGATTGTTTCATTTGCTATGTGCCATGTAGATTTGAATCTATCACAGCATAAATGTAGCTGTTTAATATCCTTTTCTCACGTTCATAAGTCTACTTACCTCTTTAGCCTATAAGGTAGATAGCCACATCATCTTTGGTCTTAATTCATTCACCCTTGCAAAGAAGTGATTTGTAATAAAATGAGCATAACAGAAACTGAGTGGGAAAAAAATGGCAAAGTGCCATTTTCAGTATATTAATTCTGCCAAGTGAGTTGATAATAAGATTGAACTGGATTTGAAGGATTAGAGAGACTTGGCTTAGAAAGACATGAAGGTTGGTTCCACACAGTTTTTCAGCTCTTTAAAGAAAGACAGTATTTGAATCTTCATTTGTGTTTTTGTGATAAAATCTTTCTAATATCTTCCACAGGGAAAAAGGGTGCCAAAATTAAAAATTAAATAAAAATATCTGATGATTTCTTTCCCTCAGCTTTGGATGCTGAAGCTGATCCACACAGTCCCAAGGTTTATTACCTCCTAAGCTTATGTGTCAAGGCCTGACAGATAACTGTCTGGGTGACATACATGTTGCAAGAAACTTTGAATGCTCAACTTCAAATGTTTTTCTTGTACGCTGCAGTCTACAGACAAAGAAATATGGGAAAATTACATCAAAAGGGTAATTGAGAGCCACCTTTTTGCTTCTTTCACAGATTTTGCCAAAAGAGTTTCTGCCTGTTTTAACTGGAAGACAGATTGTACAAATGGTTGAAAATCTAAGCAACTGCCTGTGGAAAGAGGTAAGTAATAAAAGCAGACAAGAAAAACCCTGATGCAATCAGTAGCCTTTTCAGGCCATCAGGTTTTTCTGTTTGATGTATGATCGAGCCCTGTTTGCAGCTTTTGATGTCTGTTTCATATTTATCATTCGTAAATTAAAAAGCCTTGTCAAATTCAAATGTATCTGTTATGTTGTTAATTCAGAGGAAAGTCACTTCTTGTGTTTGTTTGGAGCCAAGCCACACTATTATAAAGGATTGTGTATAACCCTGTTAAAAATATCTTGCTGTTATTCCATGACTGCATCTTTATATGCCTGCAGTTTTTCTCTGTACCTATGGCACACAGGTGAAACATTTCTATAATAAGCCCACAGCAATGTATGAACACAAAGAATCAGAGCTACTAGTTCAGCACATCCAAACATATAACTGAGATGGATCAGACCTTTTTAGTCAAAGGTTTAGGGACAGAAATTGTGCAAAGACATTTCGTCATGGCATTTACTGAACAGATACTTAAGGTGAAGATTTTGTTTGACTCTTTGAACAACCTGAGCCAGTTGAATGAGGCTGGAAATCCACATTTGTTTTAGGGCCTTCTGAGGGCACATGGCTGGAAGGAGACCTGGAACAGAGGCTGGATGCTATTCCATGAAATCTTTGTGCTCTGCACAGTATGAAAGAAAAATTATACTTCCTTTCAGCAATTAAAATCATATTAGGATGGCTAAAATCAACTCTAAGTCTTGAAATTGGGAGTAAGTTACTTTAATTGTTTTTGAGGCATTTTTATTTTGCAGAAAGGGGACTAGGTTCCCTACCTTTCTCTTTCTCCTGCCCTTCCTTGGCTTTAATTAGAGCTATACTTAAACTATGTATCACCCATCTCCTAATGTGGCTGGCAGTTCAGTAAGTCTGGATGTCAAGGACAGAAAAGAAAAGAGTCAGGGGTTCTAGGAGCTGCCAGGTAATCAGTCTCTTTCCCACTTCAGTTGCTGCATACTGAACCTGCCCCTTCCCCCATCAGGTAGATAAGCCAGGTGTGGATGGGAAAGAAGAGAAACCTGAACTACAGCACTACAGCCTGAGGTGCAGAGGTGTGGAGAGGAACCCATGCAGCAGCTGTGTTTTCCCTCTAGGAACCTCCAAGAGCCCTGGCCCTTTCTGCCAGCACCATGTCCTGGCATGACCCAGCACAGGGCTCACCGCCATCACACAGCCTCATTCACACCAGGCAAAACAGGGCAACCTTAGCATGTTAGATACATTTTCCCCTACTCAGCTCACTGGATCCAAAGCCAAGCAGATGAGAGGGAATATGTATCTGTACAACCTGGTGTAACCTGCACTAGGTGGCATAATAAGGCATTCCCTGCTCGCAGCTGTCACAAAGGTGTTGTAAACTCCAACAAGAGTGAAAAAAACTTGGCCAACAGGAGAGTAATGTCGTAAAGTTCCTTTGCCAGACCTGCCAGAGGCATCAATATTGTTTTATAACTAGTTTTTTGTCTCCAGAAAACATATTTAGTAACCAAGGATTGTGGGTATGTTCCAGTTGTGGCCTTGATCCCAGGTGTGACCTCTGCACAGACCTACTTGAAATTTCCTTAGGTAAGACATGGCTAAACTTCTGGATGGGACAAATTACCCAGCTACTGTTCAACAAAGAACAGGACAAAGGCAAAGGATAGAGCAAAAGGTCTCTCTGTTTCCTTTGGGCTTCTAGCATAAAGAAGGTGCTAGATCAATGTATCTCACCACCTTCCTCTAATATGTACTGAATTTGTAAAAGAAAGTCCATAAAATAAGTGACTTACAAATTGAGTTTAGTGATCCTCATTTTGATCATGGACTCATAAAAAATCTAAATAAAAAAAAAATATAAAAAAAATATAAAAAAATAAATAAAAAATATATAAATAAAAATATATAAATAAAAAATAAAATAAAAACAGATTAATGTGTCTGTTGCTCAAGCTGGAGCACAGTTGTAGGAAAAGGTACAAAATATTTTATTCATAAGTCTAGCAAGACTGGGAACTCAAGCCGACTGACTGCACTGACCTACTTTTCATGACTACCCGATCTCACACGCCATGCAGGTCGCCTCGAAACTACTAGACAACAGGTGAACATGCCTTCCTAACCACTTAAGAGCAGTGAACTAAAGCATGATTATTAGCCCTAGAGTTTTCTTCTATGTGCTTTATTTGAATTTATTGCAATGATAGAAAGATTTTTGCTTTATTTTTGCTATCTGATTTTGTTCAGATTTGCTGGCGTAGTGCTTGTTGAATGTAAAAACCTTTACTACAAAGCCAATAATTTTATTGTCTTTCTTGCCGCCTGGAATTGCAGCTAAATTAGCATTACTGCAAAGGATTTACAAAACACACATATTTGTTCATTGTATTATAAAACCATGTCCTGTCCACCATACACTCTTTTTGTTGCAGATTTCAATTACTGCAATTCAATATCCTGAAGTGGAAATTTCCGGTCAATCAAGTCTTTTTAAGATTTATTTATGGATACTCAAATTACTGTCACTTATTTAAAACCTCTTGCAAAATGGACTTTCATATTCTATAGATCTTCATGTAAAAGATTAAACTGAATTCGGCTTTTTTCCATTTTCTTTCTTTTCCTTCATCTAAGTAATAGATTTTTTTTCTGTATGCTTATTCCTCACTGAAACACAGCACTCTCTCTCTTCTTTTAAGAGCAGCATGCTATGTGTTACATGCGCTAATGAATTGGCATTTATAAAGCAGAATGTATACCGTATCTAAGAAGACTGCTGTGAAAATGCCTGAGTTGCTGCTCTCTCTAAATAGAGCACAATTATGGCATACGGTTGGAGTGCTTTTATCTGTACTGCCACTGCTGGAAATTTAACTGTGTATGTGACCTGAATATTTAGAGCTCAGTGGAAAATTCCATAAATGTAGTGTAGCTTCAGAGCACCTAACAGCTGTTACAAATATTATACCCATTATACACCATTGCCAAATGATACATATGAAGTCCGTCTCCCATCCTGAGTGCATTCTGATGCTTGTAGAGATGCAGAATTTTAAAAGTCCCTTTGAAAAAATGCAATGACTCTAGGCTTTAAGTAGCTTACATAGTAATTCAGCACTAAGTAGTTTTTCCTTTCTGTATATTCATACTCCTTCCTGGCTGTACGCAGTTAATGTTCAAACCTGAAAATGCAGGAAGAAAGTGTATCATATGGAGACCACAGTTACTGTATGCTTTTGTTTGTTTAGTGTGATATATATGCTAAAAGCCACTACCTAGTTGAGCAAACACAGAAAGGGAGCTGCTCCTCACACTTCTGGAAGGTTTCTTATTTTAGTGGAGTGGAGTAGAAATGTAGTATATACATGGATGCTCCCTTTCACTCTAACTTACTACAGGAGTACACTAAAGCCCCACAGCATTGTTGAGCTAGGAAACAGCAACAACAAATAAGACAGTTTATATGAGGAACAGAGAAAGTTTGCAAAGTATTATGGTTAAAAGGGCACAGTAACTTAACCAAGATTACACGAGCTGCAGGCTGGGCTTCTAACTGATGATTCTCATACTTCAGTTCCTCCTGCTTTTGTGCTGTTGGAACATATAGAAAGACTCTTTGCTGTAGAGAGGAGAAAAGTGCTAAATGTGATGTGCTCAGCTGCCATTCACAACCTGCTGCTGCAGCACTGTACCAGCTGTGTGAAGGAATAGGGAGGGAACACTGGCTGAATCTCAGTAACATCAAGTTTAAAAAATTTGAGAAGTAATGGCAGTATACTTATCTGAAAACAAGTTCTGTGTGGCAAAGTAGTTTCTCTGTGGAGGGGAACCAGAAAGTTTACAACTTCCATCCCTTTGATGACAGCTGAATAGGAACAACATAGTCCATGTCTGACAGTGTTTCTCTAGCTTAGTTTCATAGTCTTCCATAGCTGTCACAATCTCTTGAGGCAATTTGCTCCAGCACTTCCCTGTCCTTGCCCTTACGAAGTGGTTTTTTACTCCTAATTTCCATTTTTACTCCTAATGTCTATCTTGAATCTTTCTTGTTGCAGTACATGCCCATCACTATTCGTCCTAAAAACAGAGAACAGATTGTTCCCTTCCTCACTGCAATACTGCCTCTGCATGTTGCCCCTCACAGTAACCCCTTGCTAGTATTAATAAGAATCACCTCCTCAATCCATGCAATAGCAAGAAGAGGAGGTTGCATATGAGGCTCTGTCAGTAAAACTGGTAGATGCAGAAAGACAGAAGAATTAGCCAGCTGTCTAAATCAGAGTAATGATAATCTACTCCTAACGTATTACACAGCAATCAGCATACTGGGACATGTAGAAGCAGAGCTAAGAGTAATCCTTGCTCCCATGAGGATATTGCAACTCATGACAATTCCCGCAAGGAAGCGGTCCTTGAGTACTCCTTGGCATCAGGAACATGATGATAAGAGAACTTTCTGAGGTTCAGCCTTAGGGATAGGATTTGTGCAGGTCAGATTTGTCGCAAGCACTTGCAAGTGAATATTTTTAGGAAGATCTTTTTCAAACAAGTCCTGCTAAACTAAAAGGAGTTTAAGGCAAAAAAAAAAAAATGTGATGAAAATTATTTTATGTATTGGTTTACAGTTTACTCCTGTGGCCACCTCAGATGATAATACAATTGCATTAGATAATCACACTATTAAAGCCTCCACTTTATTTTCCCTATCCCTGAGTTCTTTTCAGTAATGAAGAGACATCAGAGCAGGTTACTGTCATTGTCTATCTGTGTTCTTGTAATATTTTGCAACTTCTCCAAGTGTTCACCAAATTCTCTAATTGACCACAAATGTCAACTTCCATTTCAAGGACCAGAGTAATTACATTTCAAGGTAGCAGTTAGTGAGCACCATGCTCCAGAGACATGTCAAAATAATGTAGTCACATCCAAGCACCTTGTGGAAAGCTGTAAATTCAGCCAAAGGTGAATTTGATCTCAAAAATGTTCATTGACAGAAGATAAAATTTTCTAAGTACTAAATGAGAAAAATATATGGGGATATGGCAATGGATGAGTAACCAAAGGATTTTTTTTAAAAAAAAAAAATCCCTTTTAACATAGCGAGAGCTTTCTAGCACCAAAATATCTCTGACACTCTGGGTATGATTTATAATTTCCCTCATATTCCCAGTAGCTTTTTCAGTTCTGTGAAGTGAGTTATATGTCATTAAAACTGAATCAACTCATGCAACTTGCTAAAGTCGCACATAATCACAATGCAATGGAAATGGCTCTATGCAGGAACTTATTTATTGTCACCTACCCTTCAGAAGAGAACAATACATTCATATACCAACAGAGAGAAACAATCATCTCCTGCACAAAGAGAGTACTGCTGGTGGAGCAGGGGCTGATTACAAGGCAAGGATCTTCCTCTTCCCATTACTCACACCACCCCTGGGATGCTCAGAACCCAACTGCACGATGGCCATGTGCATCCAGAGAAGCCCTCAGTTTCAAAGCTGGTAACCTCATGCCCCGCAGCTCACTGAGCGCATACAAACCTCTCAAGGGGGGCTCATGGGCAGCTGGAAATCTGTCCAACCTGCCTGAGGCCTCAAGGGTGTAGAGAGCCTGAGCCAGGTGCCAGCATGGGCCTGAGAAAGAGGCATTGCGCCAGCTTCAACTTCAGGTTAATGAAAACCTCAGTGACTTTGGAGACATTATTTTGCTCACTGAGATTGTAATTTAAAGGCCTAGATCTCTTCCAGTCCAAACCAATTAGCATCATCTGTCAAGTACTTTTTTTCTAATTTACAGTGGTAAACTCACCATTCACAGGACTTAAATGAGTTTTATAAATTTCACTATTACTATTTTTATGTAGTAGTAATAACAATTTTGAGACTGACTTTTTTTTCTTAACTTAATTCGTATCCGAAAGAAAAGTTAAATATTTTCACTGTCAGGCATATTATGTGTCTGACTTGAGCCAGAGACATCGGAAGTCATTGCAGAATCATAAAATCACAGAACAGTTTAGGTCAGAAGGGACCTTTAAAGACCATCTAATCCCATCCCTCTGGCATGAACAGGATATAATGAATCTTTCATTATATCCAAGTAGTTTAAAGCCCATCCCACCTGACCCTGAAGACTCTGAGGGATGGGACATTCACAACTTCTCTAAGCAACCTGATCCAGTGTCTCACCACCTTCACAGTAAAGGATTCCTTCCTTATATCTGATATAAATATACTCTCTTTTAGTTTAAAACTATTAATAGAATAAAAGCCAGAGACTCCTGAAACCTGACCCTCAGCAATGTAAGTTAACATTATCCTTCAGGAAGGCTGGAACGCTGTTTCACCAATTCTCCCACTTTGAATGTAAATCTCTTAAAAGCCCAGATCCTGGATTCAGGGGACAGGGAATGAACAATTTTACAATGAAAACAAATTACAGGATTAATGATTGAGAAGAAAATTTGGAAAAGTGAAACTACACTGGACTGAAATACCACAGCACAGATAAAAATTATTCAACTGTTATTTTAAAGCTTCTCTCATTTTAAGACCAACCTGAAAATTTTACATCTTTCTGACTCATGATACTTAACACAGCAAACAAATCCTAAAACTGGGAATATTTATGTGCTTAATTCCAATGCCTTGTAAAGGAAATGCAATTGCTGTCACAGTTGTATTTAGAACAGTGCACGTGGTCAGTTCATTTAAGTGAAGGATTTGCTTTCATGTGAGAGCGGAAATATAAGTGTTGTCATGTGCTGCACTAATCTGGGATTTCCACAGAACGTCCTGTGCTTATCTTCTCCCTGATGTCTGTTATAATGGTGACCTCATCACAAAGAAAATCTCATTATCTAAAACTCTCTTATCCCACACAATTGTTTGGGGTGAGGTTATAAGGAAGAATGACTGGCAAGGGCAAGAAGGGTCAAGCAGACTGGCAAAAAAAAGCACATTCTATACTGTTGACACTGCATGACCCAGCAATGACTACAAGACCATGAAAGGTGTTTATTAAGCTATATGAAAGGAGCTGGTGTCTCACAGCAATTCTTCCTTGCAATCACCACACTGAGTAGTGACACCTGCTCATGTGACTCAGAGTGATAACAACGGTTGTGGCCAGTTTGGCAGCTGACATCCCTTGGACTAATGCAAGCTGAGTCCGACCAGGAGTAGGCAAGGAAGATGAGAACATATGGCTCTGGTGCTGCTGCAATAACACCTTCAGCCTGTGGTAGCAGACAGCTATGCCAGCTGTGGGTTGGGACCCTGGTGTTTTAGGGGTGTGTGTAGAAATGAATAATGTAACAGTGATCCCTGCACCTAAGAGCTTTCAGGCTAAATATCCACCATGTACACAGGCAGCTTCATTCCTTAGGCCATCTATCTCAAGCCCTTCCTCACTTAAAGGCATTGATGCTTATTTAAAAGGATTTCATCTTTGTTGTCAGCTCCTTGCTCCATGTCTCAAAACCCCATAGAAATAGTCATTGACCCATGGAGGTTTTATTGCATCTTGTGATTTCTATTAATGTTACCTTGTGTGAAATAGAACATGGAACTGAGACCGCAAAAGCACACAGGCAGCAATTCCCTCTTCTCTGTTTCATGTATATCATAAGAACAAACAGCAGATGTCAGCACTAATACAGAACTTGATGTGTTCACATGGAATTTAATCAGACCTCACTTTACTATCCTGAAAATGTACATGCTCAATCTGTGAAGAATCTCCTCAAAATCTCAGCTTGAAAACTCAAATACATTTCTATTCAAAGAACTGCAGCAAACTTTAAGTATCACTTCTGCATGAATACTCCTGGCAAGGTAGCACATCTGTATGGATAAGTTTTTGCCTGTCCTTACACTAAAAGATCACCAGATCCATGTATGTACCTAAAAATTAAAATTATTTTTAAAAAGTGGTTTCAGAAGAGACAATAGTTTGGAAAAGGGCAAGTACAAAGATTCAAGAGACCTAATGAGCAACAAGTAGGCCTGAAGTTGAAAGACAGAGGAGTACTGAAGGGCTTTCAAGTGCAGTTGCCAGGTGGGAGCTGCTGGTCAACCTTGCTTGTGGGTAGAACAGGATGGAGAATGTGAGTAGAATGGGTTTAAGAACATGGCTTCTCCAGCCAGGGGTAAAAGGAGACTCTGTACCTGTTGAACAAGATCTACAAACCACTGAAGATTTTCAGGGAAATAAAGTATGATTTAGCAGAAAAAGTACACAGAAACCATATGAAAACAGCCTCCTCCCTGCCTGGTCACCACCACTTTGAGGTCAATGGACCCTGAATTTCTTCTGGAGTACATGTGGCATATATCAACACTTTGTCCCCAAAGCCCTCTTAAAAAAAAGAAGGCCAAAAAGAAAATCTTTAAATATGCTACAGATTGCATGCCCATTTCCTGCTAGCACAAACCACCATACATGTCTTCAGGGTTTTGACCACTGTCAGAGCTACTAGAGATATAAGAACATGCTACCTACGATAAAGCTTGGGATTGCTCTTTCTAATTATCTGTGGTGGGATCTCTCAAATTCTGCATCAATCTCATATCTGCTGAAAATTGTTCCTAATAAAACTGCTCCAAACAAGGATTTTTGATCCAGGATTTATCCCAAAATAGGGGCATTTTTTATACCAGTATGTAGGGATATGATTTTGTTCTTTCGGGGTTTTCTTCTAGTTTCCTGAAGTGTTTTCCATCAAAACCAAAGAGTGGCAGGCTTAATGGCTTCATTATTTACGGCTATAATTTGGTCTCCAAGGATCACATGTTCTTTAACTGACATTGAATGGAAGAGAATGAGAAGTATACCCAGGGTCAATTATAAATTTAAAAATAGCTTGGCTATTTAAAATCGTATTAGTTCTGGTTACAAAACCAAACCAACATCCGCTTACATTATGAACTTAACAGACTCAGATAGTTCCTCCTGAGCCGAGATCTAAGTCTCAGTCTGAGCAAATTGGCAAGATGCCTAGAGCCACCTTCAGCTTTTAGCAAACACCACCACCAGATTATAACCAACTGCCTCCCCTGTCATTCCATAATATTTTCTCCCTGAACTCCTTTCCTCTATGCTATTTTAGCAAAACAATAAGAAGGCTGCTTTTATTAACTAGTAAAAAAATTTACTTTGATTCATCTCCTCTGACCAGAAGAACATAGGTGGTCATCAATCTTAACTTCTCTGTCAGCACAGACATGTCAAACCAGAATTAAGTGGTGAAAAGATTGTTGAGGGAGACAGTAGAAAAAACTGAGATAACTAGAATGAAAGAGAGTGAATCCTCTTTCTCAAAAGAGAGGAAAAGAAATACTGCTGAGCTGCCTTGCTGCTGCTATTAGATGCTCTCTCAGGTTGGAAATGTAATTTTTTACGCAAAATCAGATGCATCATGACACCCAAAAAGAACAGCAGGCTTTTCATTAAATTGAAAAAAAATAGAAAAATAAACAAATTCTTGTTTGAATTAGCAGTGCTTTGATCTCCACTTTTTATAACAACAAAGAATATTGCCTTTTCCACTGTACACCTAAATTAGTTGAATCATCTTTTCTTTGCAGGATACTCCGGTGCAGGATTACAAGTCCTCTCCTGCCTACACCTGTGAACTGATCTCCCCAAGGTGTCTTTTCTCATCTAAGTGGTGACTGGCTCTTTTCCAAAAAAAAGTGCGTAAGACTGAATTTTCTACCTATTTCAACACTTTCTTCACGCACACCAGATGCTCTTATACATAATCCCAAGGGATAGGATGAGCTCTATATCACACTATGACGATGAGGAAATTCTGGTGGCTCCACGAATAAAGTGAAATCACACAATCTATCTGTCATAAATATCCCACATCTAGACTTTAGTATGAAAAGTATTAACAAAAACACTTCAGCTGTTGTGTATGACCACTCCAGCAATGAGAGACCAAGAGGTAGTTTGAACTATATTTACTCTATAACCAGTGAGATTTTCTACTCTTTGAATTCCCAGTAGCCGAAAAAATACACTTCAATAGTTGACGGGTGACCTTGCACTTTGACAGGCAAGGTTAGCTCCAAACCGAACACAACACAACAACCTGACAACACATAAAGGTGAATTTCATGCCACTTGCAAATACTAATATGTGAGTAAATAAAAAGGATTTTACCCACTTATGAGTTCTAGAGTCTGAGAGCTGTTGAAGACAACAAAACAAATACATAGTGTATAGAAGGTACTGTCTTACAGCATATCTTGATAACCAAAGCCATTTCTTTTACCCATCCATAAATATCTTTTTTACCCCACCTGGTGAGGACTTCAGCCATGCCTTTCTCATCAGAGATGTACCTCATTTAGACACTGGGGGAAAAAATTAACTGCATCACTCAAGCTGGGTGGCAGTGTTGATCTGCTTGAGGGAATGGAGGCGCTGCAAAAAGATCTGGACAGGCTGGATTGATGGGCTGAGACCAACAGGATGAGGTTTAACAAAACCAAATGCAGAGTCCTGCACTTGGGGCACAGCAACCCCAGGCAACGTTACAGGCTTGGGAAAGAATGGCTGGAGAGCTGCCCGGCGGAGAAGGACCTGGGGGTGTTAACTGGTAACTGGCTGAATATGAGCCAGCAGTGTGCCCAGGTGGCCAAGATGGCCAATGGCATCTTGGTCTGTATCAAAAACAGTGTGGCCAGCAGGACAAGGGCAGTGATTGTACTCCTGTACTCGGCACTGGTGAGGCCACACTTCGAGTACTGTGTTCAGTTCTAGGCCCCTCATTACAAGAAGGACATTGAGGTGTTGGAGCATGTCCAGAGAAGGGCGACGAGGCTGGTGAAGGAGTTGGAGAACGAATCCTACGAGGAATGGCTGAAGGAACTGGGGTTGTTTAGCTTGGAGAAGAGGAGGTTGAGGGGAGACCTCATCACTGTCTGCAACTGCCTGAAGGGAGGCTGTGGCACAGTGAGTGTTGATCTCTTCTCTCAAGTGACAGGTGATAGAACAAGGGGAAATAGCCATGAGTTGCACCAGGGGAAGTTCAGACTCGATATTATGAGGAATTATTTTACTGAAAGGGTGGTCAGGCAATAGAACAGGCTGCCCAGGGAGGTGATTGAGTCACCAGCCCTGGGGTTGTTTAAAAAACAGATACGTGAGTTTTTGAGGGACATGGTCTAGCGGAGGGTGGGTGCGGTTGGACTCGATGATCTCAAAGGTTTTTTCCAACTGGAAGATTCTATGATTTTATGATCTGCCAACTCGGGGGAAGGAACTTTAAAAAAGGCACAGATCTTCTTATTCAAAGTAGTGATGGCTTTGTGTCCCAAGTCAGTATGGCCCCTCCGATCACTTCACACGATGGCAAGGAGCAGCCAGAAGATAGACCCTGCAGATCAGTTCCTCCTGATTCTCCTTCCTCTGAGTCCTCCCAGGAAGGAGAAGACAGATGTTCCTGGGCGACAAGGGTCCACCAGAGCCTTCAAACAAAGGGACCCCAAGGTCTATCTCATAGAAGACATCTGCTGACAGTTCTCAAACAATGCATATAAATGAATATAAATATGCCAATTATAAACATCAACACAGTGAAATATAACAATCATCTAATCATGTAATCTAATTTATTGAATGCAAAATTTTATTAGGTCTCACTTTACTGCTCGCTTATTGAAATTTTTTTGGGCTACTAAGAATTATTTGTTGGTATACAGTGAAATATAAATATACTCCAGTGTTCGGGGTGATGTCTAAAGAGAACTTTCAAAAAGCAGAGTTTATGAATGTGGAGCTCTAATCTGTGTGCAAACAAGTGAGACTGGTCAAAAATTTTCAAGCACTTCCATAAACAAGGCCATTCATGAAATGCTGAGTAAATTCATAAATTCAACGTGGGTGTTTCTCTCAACAATACCCTTTCTCAAAAGGATTTTCTGAACATTCAGTAGCTTCTTTGTGTGCCTTTTATTCTTATCTGTGGTGCCATCTGTCACAAGACCCTCCGCATCTTTAAATATTACCTCTTCTCTGACCACTTCAGTCTAAAAGGAGACAAAATATTTATGTGTTGCATAAATATATTCCATGTGGTAGAATGAAAGTAAATGTGAGAACGCAGGCGTATGCAGTCACATAAAGACATGACTTCATACTGAAAGAAATGCAACCTCCATCCACTTGCAGGGATACTATAATTTCTTGCTTGTCACTTTACATGAGTAGTTTATCAGAAAAACCCATTTACAAGATTGTGACAAATAGCCTTTTTGGGTATCTACACAGACATAGATTTGGATTTTTAACACATTTGTCTAGTTTTAAGTATCAACAGTGGAACATATTTTGACAGAGATGTCCTTAAACAACCCTCTCAGAAAAGCAGAATTTAGTTCACTCATTGGTTCAGAGACGTGAAGTGCTAAAGAGAATAGTGTTTTCTATGTAGTAAAGACCTGTATCATATCACACTCCTTGTCATAGTATTATCACTTATACTTCTTTTTAATAACAGATTTCTGCAAAGCCATGAGCAATTCTTGAATGTTTTGTTTTATCCTTACAAGTTGCCCACTTACTCAAGGCCTTATCTAAAGGCAGATTGATTCATTTCCACCCAACTATCAATATGGAAAAAATCAGAATGGTATCCACGAGCTTCATATAAATTCAAAAATTTATTTTCACATTCTCTCTGTGAGAAGGCAGCTTATTGCTTATTGTCCCTGTCTTTATACTTGGAGAATTAATGCACTGAAGGACTGAAATCAGATAGATACTCTAAATACTAGATAGATAAATACTCTAGATAGATAATCTAACTGATACTAGAGTGTCAGATACTCTAACTACCTATTTAGGTGCTTATTTTAAGGAAATGAGAGTATGAACATTACAGCTAATGTTTTAGGCACTGATTTTGTAATAATCCCAGGTCAAAAACTTGGGGTATAGATTTCAGGTCCCCCTTCTGTCCTCTCTATTTATTTCTCTGCTCCAGAGCTATACTTCGTTGCAGTTTGTCACTACTTCAACAAATCTTATAGAACCATAGAATCATTTAGGTTGGAAAAGACCTTTAAGATTATTGATCTTAAAGATCTTAAAGATCTTGTTCGGATCCTCTCCGTCCTTCCCCTTCCTTTGTGATGACTTATAGCCAGTCATCAGAACAGCCTTTGGGTAGTAGACAGTCAGCAAAATAGGGACCCAACCTCAGACTTTCCACTCTCTGTAAAGTCATTATACCAAAAATAAAAGCAATCATCATGTCTGTCAATACTTGTACTTACTTAATTTTGAAAGATACTTAGTTTTGTCAGGCAGGGTAAGTTTGACAAGTTACTTAATGGAGGCTCACTTCATTTCTAGACCCTAAATGCTCTCAGAAAAGGGGTAGATGTTAATTACTCGGAAGAGAAAATTGTGGGCACAGCCAGGAAAAGACTATGGACATTCAGAGACACAAACCACACTGAAGAATTCTACTGAAGCTGAGTGCCCTTAACACTTAGCAAAGAATTATGTACTGCATGTAGGCAGAGTTCCACTTTTCTCTCTTAAGTCCTTGATTGGACTTTATTGTACAGCATGAACCATATTCACAATGTTTTTAAATCTGTTAATCCTAAATCTGGACGGTTTTATTTGTTCATTTAAGATATTCAAAAGAACTTAAGGTTATCTTCCTTGTCATTCTTTTATTAAGCAATATCTTGAACTTTAATAGCATCTTTAATGCAAGTATCACATGAATGGAAACTACAGACTCTGTCTCATGGGAAATCCCAGAATTATTTTTGTTTCAAATTAAAATGAGCTTTCAAAGTATTGGAAACGAGAATTGATTCAGTTTAGAAACAGGAAAAGTTTTGTTGAATTGACTCAGAAATTAATCATTTAGAAAACCCAACAACCTTGGAAATTACGGTTTGAAAGCCTGACCCTCCGTTTTCCTGGCCAGTTCATATGTTTTGTGGTTCTCCTACAGCCAGATGACTCCTGCAATACTCTTGATCAGAGCAGAGTATCTCCTGCTTCTTTTGAAAAGGAAATGA
This sequence comes from Tapera naevia, assembly GCA_033556795.1. Taxonomy (NCBI): domain Eukaryota; kingdom Metazoa; phylum Chordata; class Aves; order Cuculiformes; family Neomorphidae; genus Tapera; species Tapera naevia. Next base: position 19,881,285 of record JAUMJJ010000059.1, read on the forward strand.
GCTTCAGATCAGAAGTCTGAGTTGCAGGAGTTTTAGCTGTAGCTGCCACACTCTATTAAAAACTAAGAGGATTTGTAGCACTAGTATCACAAGTAGAAATATTCTGTCTCAGGTTTCTCAGTAGCAACTCTTTAGGTTACTTTTCAGCGAGAAAACAAAAATCACTGAAAAGAATACAGACTTTCCTAAGGAAGCATTTTGGCAAAATATTGCAAATACTTGTAATTATGAGTATCAGTGAGCTCAACACACATCAAAAGTTTTGTGATCAGAAGAGACTATTATGCTCATTGTCTTCACCTCTTGACACGTGAACAAATCACCCACTAATTCCTGCCCTAGATGAGAAATTCGTAGGTAGCTGGAGTGAGTGGTTTAGAAAGCCTACAGCACCGTTCTGAACATGTGATATCCTTCGTCCAACCCAACCTTGAGCTCTTGCCTTGTGAACGAAGATGGCATCTCACCTGAGCAATCAGGCTTAGGAGTAGTAAACCTGAGTGGAAGTGAATTTATCACATATTTAATAGCCTGCTAACAATTTCCTACGGTCTTAGTACCATTTTAAAAACATCAAAAATATTTTTCACACTTTCCATCTAAAAGTGAGGAGTGGGGCGCACTCCCCTGCTCCTGCTGTGCAGCCAGCTGAGGCCATTAGGCTGATGCACAGGTTCACTGTCCCTTTGTCCCTAAGTGTGTGCGGTGGCTGTCCCTCACAAGGGTGGAGAGGGGCTCACAGCTCTCCACTCACTGCTGTTTCACCGCTTGGGATGTGGAGTGCAGCCACAATTACTCTTTTATAACTAATCACATATTGACTTGCTGTTTTCCTACTCCTTTACATGACGGCCACATAAACGTGTCACAGAATTGGTCCATAGCCTCACAAATGCTGTAAAATGTTATAACTTGGCTATCACGTTACTTTTGATATTGCTTCTGTTTCTTCCATCACATTCTGCTGAAATAAGCAAAACTACCAACCTCTCCTCCACCCCTATTACTAAAGCAGCTGAAATCTATCCCATGCCAAAAATGTAGCTAGTACTTTAGTGCTTAGTTGTAGAGGAAATTAAAAATTATGAAAAAAAAACATTGTGAACACTCTGATAAAGAAAACAAGAATGCTTAGCATATCTGCTTCCCCAGAAATAGCAGCTTTAAATGTAGTCAGGATACAAAGAAAATCTCAAAGGGGTAGTTCTTCCAGCTGTGTTCATGTTTTCATGAATGATGATTTTAATATTTTGATGATTCTAATTTTTACATCTCTTTCTGTTTGTTTTGGGGCATTCAGATGGGAGGATGTGTACCCATTTAAAACCACTTTGAATAGCAAGAATACTGGCCTAGTAATTCTTGGAAAGAACTCAGCTGTGCCGTGCAGGAAGGAACAGTTTTGATGTATTTGAGGAAGTACTCCTGCTGAGCTGGTGTTTTAGAGTTTGTTTCTTTCCAAACCAAAGTGCTCATGTAGATTCATTAACAAAGGAAACGTCTGTTCTTTGCCAGATCACACTTGCCTAGGCCAAACTAGTTTAGCCAGGCACCACCAGGCCCTATATGTGGCATGTGCAAAACCTCTTTAACACTGTCATGTATTAAAGCCAGTGGTGAAGAAATACTGGGAATGGTTTTGCCTGTTAAAAAGATTACTGGAATGTATGGAAATATTTGCTAGAGTTGTACCAAATTGCAAGTATTTTCAGCACTGGAAACTGCACTTTGCATGATAAACATATGCCAAAACTTAAGTTTGATTAAGAAATGTGAAAATATCTAATTTCTACATCAAATGTGCAATGTGTCTTTTGGTCAGATGCAAAGCTGTCTTTGTGCTAAAGGAAGACTATTTCTAATCTGAAACTCCTGATTCCTTGTTCTGTAACACCTCTCACTGACATCCTTCCTCTTCATCAGCAGCACCTGCCCACTGTTTACAAGAGCTTCTATTCCACTTGAAAGCTTCTACAACTTCTCTCACCTTTGGGTGAAGGAGGGGATACCTCTGAGGCCATCTTAACACGCATGAGATTTTCCTGTTTTGCTAAAGGTTATTCTTGTGTTGTAGGTGGGCCCAAAAAAAGAGATAAACAGCATCTTCACTTAGCAACTGTGTTTCTTAACTTTAATATTTACCATCAGAGTCCAAATTTCCAGGTAGCCACCCTTTTGGCTACCTGAGAGATTTCTTTTGTCTAAAACAATAGCTTATTTTCTGATTGTCTTTTTTAAATAATGGAATTTAAGCATGTCTATAAAAGGAAGGGAACTTATTCTCTCTCAGAATATCACTGATGTTACAGAAGAACTACAAAATTCCTAGGTCCTTAGAAGGCGTATCTTGCAGAAACTAAAAGTGAAAGTAGGATCACCAATCAAAGTGATGAGGATGTTTCTTACAGAGAGACACAGCATCCTTTACAAGCAAGCCAAAGCACCAGAGGTGCCCTGGGCAGCATTTCTAGAGGCTGCCTTATGCAGGAAGGGCCTGTCTTCCCGCTGCAGCAACTGTTTCAGGAATCTGAATCTTTCTTCTTTCTTGCTGCCTTTAGGCTGTTTAAACTAACACCATTTACTTCATCATTGGAGCAAATACAGTGAGTGCTGAATATTATCCAACAGTTTAAACCAGGAAGTGTTAGAACCTTTTTGGTATAAAAACATGGTGAAATGCTGGACATCCATGTTGTCCTACACCATTTACACCAAAATGACTTTTGGTTTTTTACATGGTTTACCCAGGATGCTGTCATTAAATTATCTGAGTTCACTACAATCCTTTTTGCAACTATGGAATTATAGCAGTTCCTGCTTAAGCGAGCTGGATGAGACTGCTTATGAAAGGACACAGAAGTCCATATTCAGTTTCTTCCTAGATCGAGGAAACAAGTAATTGGAATAAACAAGACACATCTGAAATTAATTTTCTCTCTGATCTCCCAAGACTAAAGAGCTTTTCTTGGTCTACTGTTTGTTTGCAAAATTATGTTAAATTATCCTCTTAAATGTGTGCATGAGATAGATGCATGCTTTCGTATCTTGGTGATACAGAACTGCTTGACGTAGGGACCAGGTGATATTTAGTCAAGCATTAGAGACATGTGAGGACCTGATGCCTGCCTCTAAACCTGTGATTTGCCACAGCAAACAAGGTGCAGAAAGGATACATGACTCTGTAGTTCAGCACTTAGCATGACAGGAACAGACTTGGAATTTCTGTTCTGACTCCCAGCATCGTTTTTGCATTCTGCATTAAATCATTGACAATTAAAATAAAGAACAAGGTCATATGAAGGGGAGCTTGAATCAAGATGGGTCCTTTCTCCCCCAGGACTTTCTGAGAAGTCTATAAGCCTGATCAGCAATATGGCTGCACTTAAGGAGACAAGTGAAAGACCAGGAAAAGGAGTAGTGGTCAACAGTCAGCCCCTGGCATCAAAATGCAAAATACGATGACACAGAGAGTCTCTACGCTTGATTTCTTTTGCAATCTTATAGATAATTGAGGTTTTCCAAAAATTGTCATTTGCTTTAAACATTTCTAATCATAGAGTCATAGAATGGTTTGGGTTGGAAGGCACTTAGTTCTGAGCCCCCTGCCATTACCAGGGACACCTTCCACTAGACCAGGTTGCTCAAAGCCTCATGCAACCTGGCCTTGAACACCACCAGGAATGGGACATCCACGACTTCTCTGGGCAGCCTGTGCCAGTGCCTCACCATCCTCACAGTAAAATAATTCTTTCTAACATCTAATAAGTTGCCTCTTTCAGCTTAAAAACATTAGCCCTACACTACACTATCACTACACTCCTTCCTACGCTGAGGACTCCAGAACTGAATTCAGGACTCCAAGTGAGGTCTCTCTAGAGGGGGAGTAGTGGGGGACAATCATAGCCCTTAACCTGCTGCTCACACTTCTTTTGATGTAGCTCAAGATACAATTGGGTTGCCTGGTTGCAAGCATACATTGCTAGCTCATGTTGAGTCGGTCATCCACCAGCACCCCACATCCTTCTCTTCAGGGCTACTCTCAATTGTACTTGGGATTTCTATGACCTGGGTGCAGGATCTTGCACTTGGCCTTGTTGGACTTCATGAGGTCAGCACAAGCCCATCTCTCAAGCTTGTCAAGGTCCCTCTGGGTGTCATTCCCTTCCCGCCATCATATTGACCAGGCCAACTGACCTGGTGGCATGGGCAAACTTGGTAGAGTGACCTCAGTCCCACTCTCCCTGTCTCTGACAAAGATGTTAACCGACACCAATCCCAATACCAACCCCTGAGGAGCACTACTCGTCACTGATCTCCACTTGGACATTGAGCTATTGACCACAATTCTTTGAGTGAGACCATCCAGCCAATGCCTTACCCATCAAGTGGTCCATCTGCTAAATCCATGTCTCTCCAATTTAGAGACAAGAATGTAGCGTGCAACACTGTCAAATGCTTTGCACAACTCCAAGCAGATGGCGTCAGCTGCCCTTCCCTTATCCAACAAACACTGTAGCCCCATTGGAGAAGGAAACCAAACTCATCAGGCACAATTTGCCCTTAGTGAAGTTCTGCCAGATGTCACCAAACACTTCCTTATTTTCCATATGGCCCAACAGCGTTTCCAGGAGGATCTGCTCCATGATCTTGCTGGACACAGAGGTGAGACTGACCAGCTTGTGGTTTCTCAGGTCTTCCTTTTTTAAAAATGGGGAAAATTGAATGAGCAGACAGCAGTCAAAGTAATTTTTCCTTTTCCTTTTCTCTTTTCTTTGATACATGTATACACACACATATACAGAAAGAGAGAGTGAGAGGTGATTCATGAGAATGGAATTTGTCTGAAAGAATCGCCAGACATTTATTTTTCTATTTTAATCTCTAAGGTCCTCAGTTCTCCTCAGAAGCAACCCAGTTCTGTTTTGTTTCTTGACACACCAAGAAATTTTGATTAACCTTGAACTGAGTAGAAATTAAGGATGAATGAAGGGGCTTAACTGATGATTGAAATCTTCTCTTGAATGGTAACTGGTTACAAAGTAGGATCTAGGTAAGAGGTTAAGTAATTTCAAGTAGTTAAAATGCAAGCAACATGCATAACACTTCAATGGCAGTATGTAGCTCCCTTTGCTAAAACTCCTTCCTCTTCCCGTGGACATCCTGACACCCACAGTCCTTACATCAATGCACAAGAGACCAAACGACAAAAAAAAAAAAAAAAAGGAAACTAATGTTTATCCATTGATAAGTTCCATTTCCAGTTTCATTGATAAGGTCCTTTCCAACCCAAACCATTCTATTAGTCTATGATTCTACAATTTATTTTTAGCAACAGCCACATGCAGAACATTTTGGATACATTTTACGTTAATGAATAAAGAAATAATTTTTTTTTTAATGAAACAAAAAAAATATTTTATGTTGAAACATTTTAGAAGTTTCAACTCTTTAATCAGTATTAGAAATCTGCTTGTATCTAGTTGAAATCTCTTTGGAATGAATAATTGATATGTTTCTCTGCAAGATCAGATGTCAGCAAAATGTAGTTTTTCAAATAATTGCAGACAAAATGGGAACTTAAAAACAGTGGTGAGAAAATAATTTAAATGATAAACATAATAAATTATAGGAAACTCATAAACTGCAAATAAACTGATTTCACCAAATACATTGCAAACAATAAAGGGTTTGAATCGCTTTTCTTTTCTTATGCAACTTACAGAGTAACACCTTAGCATAATGAGAAATTGGAACTTCCTTGAAATGTTCTCAGTTCATTTGATGTGAGTTTGTGATTTCCTTTACATATAGGGTATATTCTTAATGTTATTTTGACGTATTTCTAAAAGTGATATTACTTGCACTGTATCATGCCCCTGATTCAAGGATAAATTGATCAAGACATAGAGATATTTTTGAACTGCAAACTAAAATCTGAACTCAGCATCTAAATTGAATGTTTAATGGGGTTTTTTTTCAGACTCAGTACCTGAATGGGCTTTTTCAGCTCTGATGTGTCTCAGGATTATAATATTCAGTATCAGTCATTAATTGCAATGAAAATTTTATGATCCCTTTGGTCAACAACTATGAGTTAATGACAACCACAATGTAGGGCAGGTATTCAAGTCCACATGGTCATGAACCTGTTTGTACTTTGTTCTTCAGCAAGCCAAGGCAGATTGATTGCAATGAAATGTTGTATCAGGCTCAGCTTAGAAAAAGCATGAGTGGAAATAGTGTTAAATTATCACGGAAGAAGTTCCTTTTTTCCCTCCCTCATTGTTATACTTTCCACATATTGGCTTGTTGTGGTCTGTGACAATTCAGCCACACTAGATGTTTGTTATGTGTTGTACCATTTCATTCCAAGGTTATTTAACACTTCCTTGAAACTGCTGTCATACTTCGGTCAATTTCGAAACTAAATAAATCCTTCAAAGTAAAAAGTTGTGATGTTCTTGTTCGGAAATCTTGTTTTTGTAAATAATTCTTAGAATATTTTACAAATTCTCAGGGCATTTTTACATTCAAAATGTTTGCCAAACTGCAACTCAGTTTATGGTTAGCTTCAGCCCATTTCACATGGTGTATTTTAATCATGCTAGATCAAATACTGAGAAGGACTACAAACCCCTTAAGAGCTACAGGTTCCTTTACAAAAGCGAAAACAGCTAAAATGCCACTCTAGTGGTTACATCTTACGTTTCCTTCTCCTTCACCCTTTGTGTTTTATCTTCTGTGTAATATTTTCAGAGCTGTGTGTGTCAAGGAAGAATATGGACATGCCATGATGTTGAAAATTGAGGGAAAAAATGAAAAGTCTAGCAAACTAATAATTTGTGCTCTCTGTTTTCTAACATTTCTTACAGACTGCAGTTCAGGAAGAACTGTTCAGTCCCACTCCCCATTAACTTCAGGCTGCCCAGTGTTTTCCACAGTTGACCTGTAATGTAAGTGTTTTATTGCCTTGTCCAGGTTTATTTGGGCTGGACTTTTCAAAGGTGGAAAACAAGCTAAGGCAAACACTTTATAAGTGTATCTATAATTTTCATGCTTCAGCAGATAATGACTGATCAGTATTAAGTAAAAATATGACTTGTGGTAAATCTCTTCAGGTTTTGAAATAAAAACTTCAGCTTTGGCAGTGGCCTTCTTGAGGTGGAGGAACCAACTTCCAAAGCTGGCCAAACAAAAATCTCTGAAAAAAACTTAGTGGTCCCAGCAACAGAGAAAAGAGGAAGATCATTAAAGTTTATGCGTACTTGTAAAAGGGACGTGACCTGGCAATTCACTGGCAGTTTTGATTCATGTTTTTCCATATCCTTTCAATGCTTGAATCCACAGCCTTAAACTTCTGTTAAGGTAAGCCTCTATGTGTAGGTCAGTATGTGTATTTCAGTTGTCATTAGAAAATCATTTTTAAAAAGAGATCAACAATATACAGTGGCAACATGAACTCAGGAAATACCAACAGTAACTGGATTATGTAAAAGTGATGTAAGCGAAACAAACAAGTTTGTTATACTCAGTTAACCACCTTATTGACAGTTAAAAATTGAACTAGAGCAATGTTACTATTGGCATTGGAAATTTTAGAATAACATCGATTTTTACATATACATGGAAAAGGATAATGCTCTGAGATTGCTCTGAACACTCTGCAATTCATTCTTATTCTTCAATAATCATCCTCAATTCCTGCCAGTGCTGCTTCACCACACTGTGATGCAATGATTCTTTGTTTAAACTGAAACAAGAATATTACAGTCTTGATTTCACATCAGGATTTCTCTCTGAGCTTCTACCTGTTTTCCAAGCATAATTTAAAAAATATATAATAATAAGGCATTTTAGATGGCATGATAAATACCTGAGGCAGACAAGAAAAGAAGACATCCTCTTTATGTCACTGGTACTCAGTTCCTGCCAGAGCATTTGCAATTTATTTAAACATTCTGTATAATTTCTAGTCAGGTGGAGATCAAGTGGTTAAATATATTATAAAATATTGACCATTAGAATCTGTGCATTTTTTTATATAACATTGCATAATTTTCCTCAATTCAGACAAAGTCAAAACTCCTTCCTTCTCTTTAGATTGATGTTTTCTACTAGTCATTATAGTTACTATACATTGATTTCTAACATTAATAACCTTGTAATTTGTCTTACAGCTTTCCACCTTCTAGTTCAAGTGATTATTAATAATTATGACAGAGATTTTAGCAGAGGCGTAGTAAACCCACCCCACACGGCAGGATCCCCCAGCAGCAGTTTGGTCACTGGCCAGCACATCTTCCATGAACATATTAGTGCTTTGCAAAGGCCTCAAAATCTGCCTTAAAATGGTAAAAAGCCTACTCAGGTCTCCAGCTCAGACCACTTTATGTGCTTGACCCAGTCATCCGGTTATATATGAAGCAGAGTTTACTGGCTGTGAACCTTTGGCAAGGGTTGCCTGAGACATTCAGAAGTCTGTTGATATAGGGTGGGGTTTTCATTATCCTATTAGCATATCTGTCCTTTAACAATGTTTTGGACTTCTCAAATGAATCTCAAGTTCAGGACAGGTCACATCTTGTTTAACACACACTGAAACTAGAAAAAATTAACACAAAAACTTATTACCCTATTCTAGACTAAGATTAAGAACTCCTGCTTTTAAAATGCAGTCATCCGTCTTTTGATATGATATTGTTCCAGACCATTTAATCTGTATAGTTCTTTCAGAAAACAATATTTCTGAATTCTTAACAAAACATTCCTGGAGCAAGAAGTCATTCTGCGTTTCACCCTTCCAGATTCAGAAACCAACAGCGCCTGTTGCCTGTGTGTTATATTTTGTTTGGCTTGTTGTTTCACTTAGCTTAGAGATCAAAAAGTGAATCTGTACTGTAAAAATAAGCCCTGTGTGGGTCAAAAGAGAAAAAAAGGGAAAGGATGGGGAACGTTTCACGGTATATGGGTTATATCTAACAGTTTTATTAACAGTGCGCTTCAGATGCTTTGCATTAAAACTTAATATAAAGAATGTTGAACGAACGCCAACATCAACTACATTGTTGGATAAATGGTATCACTGCAACCAATTCATGATTTATTCTGACATAAAATTGCTTGCCTGCAATAAAAGGTTCATTGTTCTACCCTAAGACATAAGTAAAAACTGACCATAAGGATTTAAATTATCATAATGGTTTGTATAAATTCTATAATCAATTTTTATTCTCCTAGTTTTATGTTTCTAACAGCCATTACATAGTCATGTTAGTATTCATAATTGCCACAAGCATAAATTAAATACTCTATTATTTTCTCATCCTAGTGTCAGCCTGAATTTACATACAGCCTGACTCTTCCCAAATCTGCTCCACCATTTCTTATTGCTTGTTTTTTCTTGTTGTGTGTACCCATCTCTCCTCCTTTACCCACTAAGTCATGCTACCTTGTCTCTTGTTCTGTAGCTAGCATATATTTTCAGAAGAAACACAAAAGTGGGCTGAAAGGAAGGACTGAGGGAGGAAAGAAAAGGAAACTATGGGGCTCCTGAAGAAAAAGACACTGATTTTCGAAGTGCAGGGATGATGACAAGATGCTGAAACACATTGGCTCAGAACACTGCAACCATTTCTTATCTATTTCTGCTGTGTTACCACATGTCAGTAACCTCAAATTTTTTTTCCTCATTCTAAAAATTTCCGTTTGGGCTCTGACTGAAGTTAAAATGTCCTGGAAGGTTTGAGCAAAAGAAAGTAGTAGCCTTTTTATGTGGACTGAGTTTAAAGAAGCCATGCTTTCCCAAAAATTATCTAATTTTCAAGTGCCAAAAGACCTAAACTTTTCCTGTTGGCATTTTTTTCTGTGATTTTTATTTTAAAGATAGAAATAAATACAAAAGCAAACCTGGAAATACTTCTTAATCAACAGAGCAAAGTATAATAGATATTTACCCAATTAAGAAACCAAAAGGCAGAAAATGCCAAAGGTTGCAAGCATGACCTTAATTCAATGAATCTTTATTTCAGCCACAGTTATTGGTTATTTGATCAAAATAAACGATGCTGTTCCTTACCCCCTATTTACTGAGCTAACTGCACAGCTCAAACAGAAGCCACATAGGATGACTACTCAGATATGGTCCCCTCCCATTGCACTGCCTGGAACAATAACCCAGCTTTGACCATGGTACAATTTAACATTTTATATATTAACATGCCAGTCTCTTACTGAAGCAACAGAATTTAGGTCTTTATAGACTATTATATATGTATATATATAAAAGACATAATTGATTAAAGAATATAGGACTTCACAAACTCTTTGTTAACAGTTAACCATTACAATGTGATGTTTTTAGGGATTATCACAATGTTCACACTTGCAGATGCAATTCCTATGAAAATGTTTTTCAGTGTGAAGAGATCACAAATCTCAGCATTTGTTTGATGCAGTCTTCTGTATGCAATATGCATTCATAATTATTAAAAACACTTATCTCCTCTAGATTTTTTATCCCTGAAATAAAGAGCAGTAATTGAGTGTATATTACTTGTCTTCCCAAAGTGCATTTCACCTGTATGATGGATATGTTCTTAGGTAGTAGTATGCGTTATTTAATTAAATGAGCACGCACCCATTTGTCCTTAGGAAAAGTGTACATTCGCAAGTAATACAAGCAAAATATTTAATTTTTTTGAAGAATCCAATTAATTTCTGAGTGTAAGTTGTCTGTATAGTTGGTTGTGGGTTTTTTTAAAGTTGGCCTAGATAATTACAATAATCCAGCAGTATTACTCTTGTCTTCACTCTGATGTTAAAAAGCAACAAGATTCTCATGTTAAAAGAAACATCTTATTTTTATTTTTGACCTTGGAAATGTATCTGGTTTGTACTAGGCCACAACTGGATATTTGTGAGTCTTGGTTAATTTGTCTTGTCAGTGGCATTGAGGGGAAAAAAAGGGATTAAATCAAATGATAAAATATTATCAAAGCACGAAGTAGGTAACCATGTTCATATTATTCTTATGAGCATTTCAGTCAACTCCAGCACGATTACTCATCTGAATCAATTGAAATGGATTAAACTTTCTGATCTAGTCTGCAGGATGTCAAGATGGATATCCATGTAGTCTGAATATTAAAAACTGAGCTAAAGATGGAATTTTTATTCTGAGGATCATTCCTCTAGTTTAAATTACTGAGGACTCATAAAATGCAAAGGTCGCTTTTGATAATGTAATTGAGCAGTTCATCCAATTCAAAAATGCATTTATCTGCTAACTGGTATACAAATTTTAGCACTTTGACCCAAGGAATGTCCTTCGATTACACTTGTACAGCATCTAACACACAGGGTTACAACTTCAAGGCACTCAGTGACTGTGGTTTTGTCATTAATCATAGAAACAGATAATTTGCAATTGAACCAACTGGAGCAGTAAGACCTGAGACGGGGTTACAGCAGAGTTCACTAAAGCCTGGAAATTCAAAACTAAACTGAGACTTTGTCCTTTAGTCACCCGATATCTCAAGTTCTTGCAACATATCTTACATAACCTGCAGTAGATGCTGTAATACATAAACAAATTGTTTTGAGCTAAGAGAAAAAAATGACAATGTCTTGACTGTGAATATCTTCATTTCTGTGCATTTGGTTTTACTTCTAAAAAAGAATTACCTTTTTGGTGGTGGTTGCTGGGAAAGCAGAGCTTCACAGTTGTTCATTTTCTACCACGTGCAGATGTTTATTCCTCAGGCAGAAACAAGTATATATTCAAACTGCTGTGCCTCTACCACATATTTGCACAAGTAGTCTGCAAAATCTCATTTAAAAAAATAATCAAGTGCACTGTACCAGCCAAAGCAAGCACAAGGCTTTCTTCTTCTAGAAGAAATTCTGCATAAATATCTGGTTTGTTTAGGAGCAATTTTAATCTGCTTTTGTAATTATCTTTCTTTTCTCTATACGTCTTTGCATATCCAGTGAGCTGAATCACATGTAAGATCAAAAATCAGGTTCCACTGAATTTCTCTTTCCTTAAAGCCAATGAGACAATGCAGAGAATTACGTTTTATATGGGTCACGTCAGCAGAAGGAACTGCGAATGCCAGCGTACATTGCCTGTGGCTCAGCGTTTCTTCTCCTGTTACATCTGTCCTGTGAGAAAGTGCAAATGTTTTTCAGCTTTGCTTCTCAATGCTTGTAGGGCTGTCCAGAAGGATTTTTATGACACTGGATGACAAGCTCAGCGCTATCACAGGAGCTGGTGGCATGTGGGGTCACAGGGGACAGTCACTGGGAGAGGAGGGCCGCCCTGGGCAGCTGAAAATCCAGGAAGCAATAGCTCACTGTGAACTTTATGTGATCTTTTCCTGCCCTCTACACACTCCGCTAAGAATCCACAGAACTCTAGCCAAATATTTCCAAAAGTTTGAATTTGGGATTTTGTGGTCCACAGGCTGAAAGAACTCCAGGGGCAGCAGCCTTTGTTACGCATCGTTACCAATTCTCTATCCTCTTTAATAAATGAAAAATAAAACACAGAGGAGTATAGGATTAAGCAGCTGAAAATGGGTTATGCTAAAAGCGCTGAGACCCACTGGAGCCCAGAAAGCAGGGTGCCTTTGGATACAATCATGTATTTGCCTGACCTTCTACGTTACCATTTCCCTAAGAGAGTAGCTCTCAGCTATTAAGTTCCCTAGTCCTCCTGGTTGGCAGCAGTAATAATTTCAGCTTCTAAAAACCACTAGAACAGTCCTTGTTTGCCTCTTTTTTGAGTGCTGGCAGGCACTACGCCCCCTCTGTTCTGATCATATTTCCTTGCCCTGTGTAAGCTACTGTCCCTGCAAGGAAGGAGCGCTTCCCATGATAGGTTCCACGGTAGGAAACTGCTAGATCCCCACGCAGGTTCCTGAGCCCAACAGAGACATCCAGTTCCCAAAGGAAGCTGGACATCCCAGACTTAAATCTTCCTGCCTTGTCCGAAAGGACTGTATAGAAATCAGACTCTCACTGCAAAGATATATTTATCAACTGTGATATGGAAGAGTGACCTTCAAAAACACAAAGTTTGAAAGATTTTATAGCCAAGTGGGAAGAACTGACTAAATGTGCATCTCTGACCAGGATTAGAGAAAAAATAATTAGGAAGCTGTCTTCTCTAGATATTGTCTGATGCCCCACAAACACAGAAGCAGAAGAATAAGCATATAACCATGGCAGTGCAACTGTTTGCAGAGGCGTGTGAGACCTGGCTCCAAAGAGATAAGCCTGGGGACCTCCACAAAAATCTACTCCATCCAACACACATATCAGCCCCATGAACAGTCATACCAACACAAGCGTCAGTGTGCAAACAACTAGAAGAGGGTAGAAACCCCTAAGTCCAGCACTGTCACCAGGGAAAAAGGTTGTGGAACCACCACTGGCACCTCAGCTTGTCTGAGCTACATGCTGAGCTAGAAAGACCAAAGGGAAGTAGTGAAGGAAAGTTGCAAAGTAACATCAAGCAATGAGATGCCCCACCCCAGCTCTGCTACAAGCATTTGTTTAAAAAAATGCTGTTTTCTATAAAGCCAAATTGAAAATTGGTATCTTCCTACTTCTGAGAGATTTTTTACGCTTCATCTTTTTACTGGCAAAAGTACTGTTATTGCTTTTCATTTCTGCCAGCCCTGCAGAGCCACCTCAGCACTGGGGAGGTGAACTGGAGTCTATTTTGGCATAAAGCAGAAAGAACACAGCTTGATCTCAGATTCCAGAATTTTCAATGCTGGCAGTCAAGAAAGTCATGGCTTTATTTGTAAATTGAAAGAGAGGTCAACAGGAAAGTCATTGGGAGGAAAAAAAAAAGAAAAAAGCAAATATGGAACCCTACCATGCCATTTATAGTCTCTTTACAGATGAGAGTATAGTTTATGTAATGTAATTTGATCTATAAATAATATTATTTTTTGTTCCAGTCAAAAAGCTATAGCTCATTTAATTAAGACAATGGATGTGCTTGTGTTATGTTACTCATTACTTCATTGTAAAATATGTCTGTGGTGATACACTGTGGAAAAGTTACTGCAGTTGCAGGGAAAAAGATAGTAAAAGGACTTATAAAAATATTTCCAGTAGGAAAAAAACCTGAACATATTTTCCTTTAAATCAAATAGCTGAAACCACCCCCCTATCCACCCCCACCCACCCCCCGCCCCCAAATAAGAGAAGAAATGTGAATTGACAGATTGGACTTAGGAGTGCAATGTTAAAAAATACACTATTTGTACCAGAAATTCTGGGACAGAGGCTTAGTGATTTTCTAGACCTGTTCAACACTCAGGGTGTTCCATTCTCTTGGTTGGTGGGCGATGCATAGCCATCAACAAGCTATAAAATGTTATATCAGTCTTCAATGCTCACTTATTTCAAGCACTATTGATGAGGAATTACTACGTAATGTCAAACATTCTTTTTCAAGTCTTCTATATGAAAACACCATGCAAAATACAGATGTAGCAAAAAATATGTCATGCTGTCCAGAAATCTGACAAGGTAAAAGTGGAAGGCTGGTGGTACCTCTCTGAGCCATGTAAATGCTGACATTTAATTTTAACAAAGCGAATGTGAAATATTGTTTTTCCAGAGAGAAAAAAAGAAATGAGGGTCTCAGACAAACAAGACATCAAGCACTATAAAACAATATTTTATAATGTCAGCTTACAATACCTGGAAAAGATTGTTTCCGTCAGGACTAAGGGAGATGGGGGGAAAATAAAGAAGAAATACATTTTTGTGAGACAAGGCTAGTGAGGCAAAAGAAAGTGATTTGATTTTTAATGAATGGATCTACCCACTGAATATCTCCAGCAACACATATAGCAGGATATTGTGAGCTATTTCCATGGCTCCCTAACGTGGCTGCATTTTCGTGTGGGAAGAAGCAAAGGGTGGGAGACCTACAGAGCTCTCCCCCTCAGACCCAGAGACCAAAGTCCAAGGTCTGGTTTGTACTGGTGCCAAAGGCCATTTTCAATAAATCTAGTTATAAATAGAAACTTGTCTGTTGAAGCCAGGGACTCAAAGGCAGCTGAATATGATGCTGGCCACATCATATCCCTGGCTGTCACCAGTTACAGAAAAAGGTATACTTCAGTCATGTGCATTTTGAGAGCTACAGAGACAAACCTTTGACTCACTTTGATACATCTTGTGGAGGGTTTAGTGACCTGGATTTACATCAGCAGGGACGAGTGAAGTGAGGTTACAGATATATCCCTGTGATAGTTAGTTACAAGTGTTTCAAGCTAATATAAGGATGTGAAAGCCAAGGTGGCTAGCTACTTCCATCACTTAAATTTTGGTCTTGAAAAGGAATCTAGACTGTTATTATTTTATAATAAGTTTTGGACATAGCTATTGCTGAGGACAACAAAGAGCAATTCTTTGTTTTGGGAGCGGGCAAACTTGTGATGGACATGCATTGCTCAATCAGCCAGACAAAATCCAATTCCAACTGGTACTGAAACTGAAAAGAAAACAAAGGGCACCTTTTCCAGAAAAAAAAAAAGAAAAAACTACTGATCTCACTATGCTATGATAAACAGGGTCACAATTTACATTATCCCTACCCTGAGCAAAGCTCTTTACAGCTAGTAGCTTAAAGAAACTTCTGAATGATAGTGATGCTGTAAATTGTCAAACATCTTCAGAGGCAGGCACTGTTCAGGGGAGTTTCACCAGTACCATCTGAACTATTCCCTCTTAGTGGAGCCGTAGAGTATTTTGTATCAGGGAACAGTCATGGCAAATGAGTAAAAGAAAGAGATTTAATTCAGCTCCTAGCACAGCACATCTGGTATGGATACCATCCATCCTAGTGGGGGGTCTGGGCTGGAGCCCACTGGTGCCTGCAACACTCAGTCTTGGTCCCCACTAGGGAGAGGGCCCTCATTGTGGGCGTTGTGGACCCAAGGTGAGGGCTTCACCCAGCAGCACTCAGACCCCGAGTCAGAGGAGAATTGTTTCCATAAACCCCACTGCAGCCAGTGTTCCCTGGAATCAGGACTTGTTACCAGTGCACACCAGCAATCATCCCTTCCTGTTGCTGTGCATCACCTCTTAGTCCAAATACAAATAACCTCCCATGAAAGCAAGGAAATAGAAAACCAGTGGGGAAATGTTGTAATAAAAATGAATTACATCTGAGGCAGATGCACTTCATCAGTATATTTTTACAACCGATTTTTCGACATCTTCAGCAAAGAAACATTAATTTGAAAGAAAAAAACACTTCCTTCTGATGCAATGGAGACACACTGATTGATAGTGAGGCCTTCGGTCTTATTAAAATGCTTCAAGGCTTAAACTGAATCTCTGCCTCTGCTACCAATAATATTCACAATATACTAGAGGGTTTTGCCTTTCTGTACCACAGAGAGAAAACCTTCCTGAACTATCTAATTTTAGAAAAGCATGACTTCTCATAGCAGATGAAGGGAGCATGCCGAGGCAATAAATCGTTCACTACATAGCAAAGAGGAAGAATTTGGGGACCACAGCATGGTAGAAGAGACTTTATAGAATACAGCAGGAGTTTTAACCTTTTAACTTCACTGAACTTGCAATTTCTGAGAGCCCATGAGAGGTACCTAAGAAAAACAAGACTTCTGTCAGTAGGATCAAATTCACTACAGAGAGTTCATACTCATTCAAAATTCATTAGAAGTCTTTAAATTTAAAACAGCTGAAAGCTGTTGGTATAATAAGTCAGTAATAAACATGATTAAATCAGGTAAAGCGAAATAAACAAAATACATTGATGCAACTTCCAGAAGAAATATTGTAGTTTAAAACAAGTAAAATCAAAACATAATATAATATAAAGATTACAACAGTAGTAGGTGTGGTCAACACATATTTATTTTTATTCTAAAAGCTGCTGATTATTTCTGCTGCAAAATATGGAAAACTTTACTTGTCTGAATGATGAATGCAAAAATGGTACACATGGCATTGCTCTGGTCTATGCTAATTGATCTTTTTTACTCAGCGTTCCACTAACTTAGACTTCCAGTTATTCTTAACATAAAACTCTGTATTTTTGGCAAGTCTTTAGGGTCTTTTTAAAATTAGTTTCCTTAGCAAAATAGCTATGGAAACCATTGTACTTAGAAAAGTACAATGCACCCTCAGATTTACTAGTCTGAGTCTGAAGACCTGTAAGGTATGTTGTTAATCAAATACACTTAGATCTTTAGTGAATAGATGTGTTGAACAACACTGAATACATTCAGGTAATCATGTGTTTGGGGAGGTATACTGTGTTTGTGCTGTTAAGGATTTGAAAGATTTGTATCCAAATCCTGTTTTATTAGAGCCGTTCCAACAGCTGAAGGCTGGGTAGGCAGCTGGTAAGTCGCTTGTGGCCTGAAATGGTGCAACAGAATGGACGTAACTCTTTACAGCAAAGAACAAACTTTCTGTTACGGGGGGGGTTACATTTAAAGAATAGTATTTCATTAAAATGCACCTATTTCACATTGCCTTGGCTTATTTCCCTCTGTCTTTTGCAAATTGCATAACATCTATTTATCAAAAGATGATATAGTTTGGGTCCTGTTAAAGCCGCATAGCCTGCTATCACAACAGCAGGTGGGACAATCTTGCGGACAGAAGAAAAAGGGACAGGAAGAACTAGAACCTGCTCAGGGCTTTGGCACACTGGCATCCCGCATCAGCAAGCTGAAAATAAGTTATAGCCCTGTAGAAGTTATCAAAGCTATTTTCCTTGATTTTATGATTTTTCGTTCTCCAAATTCAACCATAGAGGTCTTAAAATTCACATGAATCTGAGTTTTCAGGGTTGAGAGAACAGCAGTTTTAGTGTATCAGAGGAGAAATTGCGTTATTCGAAAGACAATACCCATTCAAACAGAAATTTCAGCAATTTGATGACAGTATCATTTTAATCCTGATCTGTATCTGTTGGCATGAATTTCTCAGTAATAGTGAGAACAGTATAAACAGGGCCTCACTGCTGGAGGGATAATGAAGGGGAAACAGTCATACCCCTGAAAGCGGGCTACAAGAGAGTCAGTATAAGCTTACTTCCAGCCTTAACTGTATTCACATAATCCTACTGAATATCTCATGGTGAAAAGTAAGTTTTCCAAGATTTCAAGCCTTCATCAGGAGGAGGACTGAAAAGGACAGGTGGGTCTTCTGGATCAGTAGGAAGTCTAAGGATTCACAGTGACATTTTGGAGGAGCTCAGTAATGTAATGCCACTATTTTTGCCATCAAGTATTGGGGAGTTGTCTAAACTTACATTTTGAGAAATAATCGCAAGACAATAAAAAGTAAAGTCCAGTAATACATCAAGAATTCAAATAGAACCAAGTTATGTTCCTTTTTGCTGTATTATATAGCAAAAATTATTTTTGAAACACAATTTAGAATTGATAGATGTTTATCTGATATTCCTGTGTACTTCTTCAGAAACATTTGCCGTATCTTAGAAGCAGCATATCTGCAATCTGATGCAGGGGTTGCTATGGTGAGTTCACAGCTCTCATTTAATGCTATACCTGAGCAAATACACATTGTAAGAACCTCTGTTAGAGGTGCCATTAGTAAAGTTATGTCAGCATTTCTATCAAAAATACTTGTTTTCCTGTTACAACTTGGCCAAAAGATGAAGAAAACTATTCCTAGATCAAATTCACAGAAGTCTTTGCACTCTTACAGTGTATTGTTTCACAGCTGCATTGATATTCTGAAGCCCTCTCTCATAAAACTTGAATAAAAAATCAGTGGATTTGTTTCTACTCTTTAGTAGCTAGTGATTTTGATGACAGTTATGGCGCTTTTCATTTAGTAAAATCCATAGAAAATTTGGGAGTGAGTTTTCATTTCACTGTTCCAATCTGTGTCAGTGGGCATTCATTCAGGCATTAATTGCATTATTTGTTTTACAGCCCTTCTGTACTGCCAGAGTGGCATAAAGAGCCTTTTGTGTAAAGGAGAACCAGATCCTTAGTTCTTGTACTTAATGGCTCAAACTAACTAAATGACATCAGAAATTTTACTTGTAGACTTTTTTGAGCAATTATTTGAGTCACTCTCCAGGTTAACATATAAGAAAGCAGTGCATTGCTGGAAGTAATCAAATACGTTTACCTTTTGGGCACCTATTTATTTTTCTAATCACTTACTTTGAAAAAGAACAAATAACTTTCTGAGAATGTTTTTCTCTATAAGCTTCTCTGTGCATGTCAAGATAACTCTTGTGTTATGCATTTGTATAAATTCGGAAGTAGACCTGATTAAATGTTTTGCTTTCATGATTTTTTTAAAATAAATTTTGTTGAAAATGTCTATATTTGGCAAAATCTCTTACACCAAATAATATTATTTTGGAGAAGAACTGCTACAAAAGTATTTCTAAATAAATGTATTTTTACTCAAAATCTCAGTTTTAAGAATCTCAGCAGAAAAGTCAAGGTTTACTACAAAAAATAAAAAACCTTTTCCAACTTGCCCATAAGGTCTCATTATTATTCTCTGAATTGCACATGTGTTTGCATGTTGACCTTATGAAGACTATAGGTATAAGTGGAACAGTTTCTTCTGTGCTTCAAGTCAGCCAGTAAGAGTGAATACTCATTGAATACTCATTACTGAATTGGCTGAACAGTGTGGCTGAACAAACACATCTTTCCCGAAAGTCAGGAAGAACACGGTTGGATGGAGAAATTCAAACAGATCATAAATGTACATCATTAGCTGGTAATGAGAGGAGAAGTCTATTTTTTGAGAATTTACTCCCATAGTCATAAAGAGAGACGCAATGTGTTTTGGATGTTGCCCTGAAATAAACTATAGAAGTTGGGTTTTTCTACAGCATAAATCAAAAATCCTTCATGTTACATTAGATCATAGAGATCCTTGAAAAAATTTTGATAGAGTTTTGGGCTGTGTCTCTTTTGAAGTGGTACCATATCCAGATGTTATTACCTAACATGTTGCTTGGTTTCTCCAGCACCATATAGTGGGATAGAACTCAAACTCCGCAAAATCAAGTGTTACAGCATTAGATGATGAGAAATTGCATCATGCACTTTCAGCCTTCTGTTGGAAAGTCTTCTTTCCAAATACAAACCAGTATCTAACATTGCAGTATTCAGGGTCAAAAACTACAACAATAAAAAATTCAGAAAATACTGTCCAGTGATATAAATAAAGGACTAATAGAACACAATGAATTCTAGAGACCTTATGGAACCTGCCTATGAACATAATATGACTAGAACAACAGCTTCTCCAGTTTTCAAAAGGACTATCACCATGAGGCACTAGTAATTAATCTTTTTTTCCCATCAAGATCCTGTATTCATATTTTTCTTATCAGTTGTCTGCACTCTTATTCATCAATATGCAAATAAATTCTTCTAAGACAGCAAGTCCAAGTATTCCCTTCCATCTCTTTCCTTCACTTTTGCATATAAAACTGGAGAAAGAAAGGCTGGAAGGAGAGGAATACGTTCTACATTTAAGGGTCTTCATGGGAAAACACTTTGCAGACCCCAAGGGTGAATACCCATACAGTATCAGCAGGATAAAGTACAGCATCTCTGTCAATCTCACATATGATGGAAAATAAATAAACTTTTCAAATAAGTGGAGCCCAGAAGGTAGCATTTGAGCGATCCTGAAAAAAGCAGCAGAAAACAGTGTGATGCATCAGGGCAATGTGCTAAGAACAATCTCCCATTATCCCTTAGGAGGTCAGCGTCTACATGTTAAAACAGTTGACACTTCTCTGGTTTCCTTACAGACAGGACCAACCAGAATGCGTTCGAAGTATAACCTTGAGGTGACAAAGATATGGATTAAAAGACCATAAATTTTCTGAGCCCTAATGGATGATTTAAAAGTTAAATATAACTTTTAATTGCTTTTGAGTTTTGATAAATCTAGCACCTCATAGTGAACCTGACTGGTGGCTAAGACTTCTTGTTATCTTCATTATTCTTCTGACAGAACATTAATCAGGTAAATCTGGAAATATAACCTCATGTGTTATATCTTTACCAAAATTCTTATGAATCACTAGTGAACCACAGATTCCAGATCTTGAAAGTCATACAACAGACAAACTTTCTACATAATTTGATGTTCTTTTAGTCTGTTACTGTAAACTGTTAGCATCAGAAAGCAAGAATTCAGAACCATGATGTGATAATTTTTATCACTAAAAAAATCAACGGTGAGTAAAGTTTAAAGAAGGGGAAGATTTGTCAACTTGTCAATATTCTGAATTTCACTTTCAAATCGTGGAAGGCAGATCCTTGTGAGAGATATCAGACCATTTCATAGCTGAATAGCTCAGAGTTTGAATTAATAAAGTTAAGTTTAAGAACTATGCTGTCAAGGAATACAGAGAGAATGCTTAAGAAAAGTACACTTAGGTCAGATGCCCAGTTAAACGGTGAGCACTTATGCAGCATTTTAGCCAGTCAAAACATTGTACAAGCACTAAATGAATTTCACAAAATCATTTTCAAATAGAGAGGAAATTACTATAACCTTTCTCTCTCATCAGAACTGAAAAATGTGTCATGTGTCACTATCACTGATGAGTTTTACAAGTAGCAGTAGTCAGGAGTACCATCTAGCCTTGATTCATTTGATGATTTGGATTTCATAACCACCATAGATACTTTCTCTATACACTATCAAAAATGAAAGTCAGCCAGTTTTGCTTCAAGGCAAAATTTGGTTCAAAGTAAAAAGCAAAATTCGTAGCACTGCAACAAAATTATGTAACTTCTTCCTCATTTTCTAGCAATTTTTTACCTTAATTTACATAATACTTTTGATTTCTAATATAGATATTTTTCTCCTTTTTTCTTTAATTTATCTAGCAATTGGATCTGAACATTTAGAAATAATATTTCAGAAATTAGTGTTAAAAACCTTGTAGAGGAGGAGAAAAGACAGGGTAAGTTTACAAGAATCAGAAAATTCCAATATGAAACGAAAGGGTGTAATTTAAGGAACAAATTTTTACTTGTCAAGCCCACTGCAAGTCCTGTTAGGAGGCATGCTTTTGCCCTTCTGCTTTTAAACCTGATTAGTGGGTGATGTTCTGATTATTGAAACTGAGAAAAGCAAAATTGCTGGATGCAGTAGGAATGTGATTTTTTAGTTTTTTTCCTTTTTACGGTGAAAAAATTAGTTGATCACAAAATTACTCAGACAGGTCTTGCTTTACCATTAATAGCAGTTTAGCCTGAATGAGTATCTCAGGATTCAGTCCCTGTTTCTACTTTGTGGTTTATTGCCTACAGACATCAATGCAGGCAGTGCAAAGCAAGCAAAAGAATAAATAGCTGATGGATCTTTTTAGTTATGCTTGAGACAGGTGTCACAGGACTCTCACACATCTTAAAAGTATGACTCATCTTGCATTTTTTTGCTTCTGTCTTATTATGGAAAATATCATTCCTGCTCTGAGAATGTTTGGGTTTGTGGCATTGAGCGTGTCATTAAATTAGCTCAGATCTTCCTCCATGAGATAGCGAGGTTGGTCACGTGCATTAATGCTGCCCACAACAGCAGAAGTGATATAGCATCAAGCTATTGCTGACAATTTTACGTATTTTTCCAACAGTGGAGAAGCCATGGTCCATTGATTACCTGCCTTTACTTATTCCTGATTCCTTTTTAGGGGAGAGATAGAATGGTGGCAGGAAGCAGCTCCAAGAGAGAAGAACCACTTTGAGAAGTTTCTTCAGTTAATTAAACTTAGGTGTTGACAGGCTGAAGGGATTCCTGTGTAGATATTGGCATAAGAAAAGCTAAAACGCAGCCCAGAATGACAGTGTGAAGTGTGACTGGCTCAGGAGGTACAAAATTTCCTCTCTAGCTCAAAGCATTGAACTTACCCCAGAACAGAGGCAATTGAAAAATCTGTTATCAGTGGTTGCTGTTCAGATTGCTTGTGTGAAATTTACTGATAGCTAGTCCAGCTGCACTCATCATAAAACCCTTATCATTGTCAGTTGTTTACAGATTTGAACGTATATCTTGAATTGGACTGGTATTAGCTGTACAGTAATTCTTGTTCCCCTCTTGCCAAAGTGGTGAAGCTAGAGTCACCAGGTCTTTAACATCAAGCCAAATATGGACAAGAAGGAGCTCTACACACAAACATTTCTAGAAATAGAAGTATATTCATTTTCAAATAGAAATGTCACTGTGCAGTGCACACAGACCTTAAATATGTACAGGAATATGGAAGTTTCCCACCTTCATATTAAAATAGGACTATAGAAAGTAAATTTCTGACTTACCACATAGCACTACTTGCAATAACAAAACAAATTTTAGCTTCTGAGTCTCCTTGTTTTTCTGGAATGGAGGTGGGGAGAAATCCAGCTCAGTTCATCAACATGTTTAAATATTGCCTTTGAGAAAGGATTCAGAAGCAAATATGTACCATTTCACTGGGCAGCTGCTCTTGTGGATTTCCAGTTAAACAAATATCTATTGCAAGGTATGTCTCGTAACGAGGTTGTTTTCTTTAGACTTTTTCTAAGGTCATGGTCATCAACTGGGAATTGTATTTTTCAGATTTACAAAATTACTAATCATTTTTTGATGAAAATTACACAATGGTATAATAAACTGTAGTCATGTATGAATGTGCAGCTTAAAAATAGTATAATGTTAATTTGCTGTGAGAATTTTTGATTTCCAGTATTCACTCAAACTGAATTTGACAAATCCAAGTAGAGCAAGTGACAAAACTTATAACATGTTAAATAATTTCTAATAGTTGAGAAAAACAAGAGACATGGAAACTAATGATGGCAAAATATAAATACAGCTCTATTTTATACGTAATTTCTGCTTATTTCAACAAGTAAAAGCAAAATAAAGAAGCGTGAGTCTTTGCAGGAATGGTTACTGCTTATTGCAATGCACAGTCTTCTCTGTCACATTCATTCTGTCCGTTGAGCCAAGAAAAAGGTTTTACCAATAGGATTTTATTGAAATAAATATTAATTGCCTGTTGGAAGTCCAGAACCACTTTTTATTTAATATTTATTTTTTTAAAAAGGAAAAGGCTAATAAGCCAACAGATTTTTATCCTTAAATACCACTTTAACAAGCGTGGTAAATACATTTGTTTTCAGCTTCAGAAAGACAAAACTCCCCGATCTGGACTTCTTTTCTGAGAGCCTTTACAAATCTATGGAATTACAAATGAGTTTCAGCTACTGCCAAGACTTGGTACTCATTTCTGAGTTAGGTGCTCTAGCTGCAGTGAAGTGTCTGGATTCATTTGTCTCTGATTTTTAGCAGCTGTGTTTGAATTAAGAGCTTGATTGACAATTATATCACCTCCTTAGAAGCTTGATTACTTGCGCTGTGATAAGATTCCTTATGCTGTTTTGTGATAGTTTCTATTTTATCACAGTTTTTAACATCAACTCTTACTTCCTCCTGAACAGCAACAACTATAATTTTTTAAACAAATTGAGAAACACTAGGTGGTTGTGGCTTGCATGATGCGTCAGTGTCTAGTAATGTAACTGCTTGGGTTTGCCTAAGTCGATGAAGTTTTAGTACAAATAAATTTTAAATCAATTTTTCTCCAAGATTTGTACTGAGCAAGGATTGTGATAAACTCTGTTAATTTAGAAGTAAAGAAAGACTTAAAAGCCAGTAACAAAGGCCATTTGATAGCAATGGGGGATGAGTAATGGAAAACATTCTTGCTGCAGACTAACCAGAGTGTAACTGCTAAAGGAACCAATCTCTCATTAATTGGAAAGGCAGTAAACTCAATCAGTCACAGTGCCAAAATATTGCAGTTCAGTTGAAGAATATTATTGAACTAATTGATTTAATTGTTTTAAGTAATGCTGTCATAAGAGCCATTATTAAGAAACATTATTTTCAATATAATATTCTGAAACATAAAAACTTTTTATGAGGCTAGTGATTTTCATTTCAAGAAAAGATGAGACAACAGTTTTGATTTAAAGGAGCAACTTGACTAGGTTATGTTTCATTACAAATTATCAGTACTTGATTTTGGGTATCATCATGGATAACATGAAGCATTTTGTAAATTAAAGGTATTTAAGCTACATTTAGACTTCCTTAAACATTTCTTATGGTGTTTTCTTGGAGTCAGAAAAATGATCTCATCTTATCTGCCTAATCCAGCTATAACGGACCAGGGAAGTCTGCCTCCTACTTTTACACACCCATCCTCCACTCCTCTATAGCCCCAAGAGAACATTGTACAAGGGCTGTGGGTTACTCACTAGCTCCACAATCAGTTTAAATTGGAATAAGAAGTCCTGTCTTACCTTCCAGTCCTTTGTCTGCTTATTGCCACTTGCGTTTCTCCTTCTATTCTGGTAGATGTTCGTGCAGCCACATGGTGAGAGGGAATAAGGCAATGCTCTGTGTTAAAACTGGCCTCTTTTTTTTCCTTTTATATGTATTTATGAGTATTTGCAGTCACTGGGGAGGCAAGGAGAGTGAAAACAGTGATTGGGTCAAAGGGAACTGGCACTGCCTCTTTTAGCATCAGCATTTGTTTATGTTGACTTAAGGGTGTTGTGGGATTATAGTGTTAGCATCGTTTCTCCGGGGTTCAAACCCAGCCGGCATCTGTGGAGCAAGAAGCAGGAGCCCAGATACATTGGTCACTAGTTCCATTTCTTTCCCAACAGTGTTTGGACTGATTGAAAAACCCATCTCATTGGCACCAATTCTGATGAAATATCTCTTAAATTTAAATGTGGAGGGAGAGTGTTGTATGTAACCCTATATGAACTGCAATGACGTGTCCTGACCATGCCTGTGTAATCTTTCTGGGTCTGTGACAGTGACAATAAATATTGACATCACTGCAAAGCCAAACAAACTCTTTGGGAGGTTTTCATGCCTCAATGAAGCTTTAGTGCTTTTCTAGCACCATCTTGTTAGTTATCGAATCACATTCTACAATTCTGATGGTGCAAGATTTTTTCAGTGAAAGTAATGCAATTCATTAGATTCAGTGGCAGAATTCAGGAGGGAACATTCATGTTTCCAGACACCATCCCCTAAGGCTACAGCTTGTTACTCTTTCAGATATGGTTCACAATCAAGGAGATGTCAACGGGGATTGAGTTTACGTAAGGTGACTTTCTTTGATTGCTATTTGCATTCAGAAAGTCACTTGGCAGACTTCTTACCATCAAGCTGTGGAGTCAGTGCAGCTCAGGGTTCCAAAAGGCTTGGTTAAGTGCCTGGGAAGCCTATCAACTAAGATCCTGCAACATGAAAATTAGGTTGTCACTGTTGTTGCTTTATTATTGTTGATTTTAGATGTTATATATGTCTACTCCCTCTTCTCTTGATCAAACGTCATTAGCCTAACAACCATACTGACAGATAGTACATGACTATTTCTAACTGACATTTTTTAGGAAAGAATAGAGCTTAAAACTTCAGGAAATCTCATGAATTAGGATTGGAATGCATGAAGGCGTCTTCCCATGGAGTGACTCTCATGATTAGTTGCAGTACTGAAAGGTGGAGGACAATCTGCTGGGTCGGGTACTGGCTACAATCACATGAAGCTGTTGAACTCGGCGGATCAATGATTTGATCAGAGAGGGAAAAACTTTGCAAAATTTTCACAGTTTGGTCAGAGCACAAGTATGTTTTGCACAAGGTAGCAGGAAGGATATAAAAACATGGCAGTGTGATAAACATCTTTCATTTAGTATAATAAACAGAATTTGAACCTTTCGGAGCTGAGACAGATTTCTCTTTTAAAAGAGGAAAGATGTACAGCCAGGATTGTCTCATATGCCAAATGATAATAGTGAGAAATAACAATAACATGAATCATTATTATAAGTCATCTGGTGATTACATTTTTTTAATTATTAAATTATTACAAAAATTCAGTACTATGGGGTAAGGAACAGTATCAAGAGAAGTATGTAGAATTGACAAAGCTTCTCTTAATACGCAGTTTCAACAGAGAAAGTGTAAGAACAAGAATGTTTCACATAGAGTATGTTTTTGATCCTTTTAACCTTTTTTGCATCTTGATTTTTTTATGTGGTTTTTCTAGATCAATCATAGTTAAATGGCAGTCAGTTTTCCTTGAGGACCTGCATACTCCTTTGCTGCTTGTCCTTGAACGTACTTACCCCTGTGACGTCCAAGTGAAACAGGGATGTACTGCATTTCCGGTTTTGCACATGAAGTACTGGGGAGCAGAGACTGGATTAGATACACTACAGACCTTGAGACATCTTATTCTGATCAGCTGTGAGTTTCTCTACAAGGTGTGTTTTGGGCAGACATGCACTGACACCGCCCATGCTCAAAGTCAGTCTAACCCATGAAACACTTAAGAGCACAGCAGAGGAGAATTGAAGCTTTGTTAAGCTGCCCGGTCTCATACCAGTCAGTGTATGTTTGGTGTAACCGATAGGCAGATTGAACAGTGAAGAAACTATAGAGTCTGAGTTGTCCAGATCTGGAGCTGCTCAGCCCTGTCCAAGTGGTGTCAATGCCAGATAAGGCTCTGTGCAACTTGGGGACCCTCCTGTGGAAGTGTCAGTGCTAATACGTTGGTGAAAGCTCCGATTGCTGCTCTGGTGCCTAAGCTCTCCACAAATGTTGCCTTAGAGGCATGTTCAAGATGGTAGCAAAAGTCTGCAGGAGAACCAGGAATTAAATTTTGTGCCCTGGACTAACTGCAGGGCACCTGGGGAGATGAGGACTAAGTGTACAGCATCTCCATCTCACTGCCAGGAAAGAGGAACAGGCTCATGCTCTATCAGACCAGGGTGTATGGGTTTCAGCTCGTTTTTATTCATTTTAATAAATGGGAAATACTTGTTAGCTGTTAACACCCATAGGTCTCCGAAGGCATGATTCTTCCCTCATGTAAATAAAAGTCTTTTTTAAGAGTGGTACTTCATCCTAATTCCTTCTAAAGAGCTGACTCTGCTCTCAGGGTCTAAATAATGTTAAGTGCTGCAAAGTATTATACACTGCTCAGACAGCACAAATAAAAATATTGCTCTCCCACAGAGTCTGCTAATGAAAGGGAAATCTGATTGTTTTCATGGGCTGATTTCAATCAGATTTTGTTTATATGAACACACGGTTATGTTTATAAAGAGAAGTGTAGTCACAGGACTCTAAAGATGACTGGTGAAACTAAGTTATCGGTGCCTTTTTTTGCATGTTTTACAGAAACTCGTTGCCTCCTGATGTATCAATGATAAAAATACAAACAGCCGAACCAAGGTTAATACAAATACGGTCCAGGACAGACTAGACAAATGCCTGTTAGGAAGAGCTTATCCGCTTTACCCAGCCAGGTCAGTGGTCCAATAAAAGTGGTTCCATATCCCCTTGCCCACCTCTTTTCCTTAGCTCACCATGTAGGCTACAGCTATGCTTGCAGTCTCAGTCAGGAAGAGCCCAGGTGTTGTTAACCTTGTCATTGGGCAATTGTGTTCACTGCCTCCCTGCTTCCAAGGAAAGCCTGTCTCTCTCTATTCCATATCCCAGTTAGGCTGTTGTAGACAACAATAACATATTTCCATAGTCTTCTTTTATGTAGCCTGACCAAGCCCAGCTCCCTCAACCTCTCTTTGAATGCCTTGCATTTCACCACCATGTTGCTGTACTCCTCTCTTGAGGGGACAAGTCTCAAAAGTGCCTGATGGAGGGGAATAATCTCCCTCTACTACAACCCAGATGTTTTCACAAGAGCTGTTCCAGGCCTTCACTCTGTTACCCTGAGATGAGGACTAGCGGTGGCCAGTTCTTCTACCACAACTTATCATGCCAGCACGTAGAAAGACATTTGAGAGCTGTGCACTACTAAACAAATATTTGTTTGTCTGGCAACTAGACATGAACAAAAATGTATTTATGTGTTCCCCAACCTATGTAAGTAGAAGCATATTTATCTCATGGTAGATAAATGCAGACACATGCCGTGGTGGACACGTCTGGTCGTGCAATGGGGCAGGTATTGGGCACCAGGAAAGAAGGAGTCACAGCCAGGACTTCTACTGCAAACCTTTCCTTACTCATATCTGAAAGACCTCCATGAGAGGTGACGGTAGAGAGGGGATCATCTGGATGAAATGTTCTGACAGGTTGGGTCTGAGCCGGACTGATTCTGATGAATTCTTTAGGATGCTGAGGTCATTGCAGCTGCTGCAAAGATTAGATTCTTCAAATGAGGATGGGGACCAAAATATCAAGCTAGGTTTAACTCCTTTTCACCCAACAGATCTAGACTCGTAAGTTTTCCAGAGCTTAAAAGAAGCAGAGATCCCAATAACATGCCTAATATGCAGCTCTGGATGCTCCCAGAGCCCCTGATTCTCAGCACCACACACTGCTCAAGTTGCAGATGTCATATGAGTGGAAACTTCAAGAGCCTGAATTCACTCAACTCACATGTGGGCAGAACACGGCAGCAGCTATGAGAAAGCATGGGCTCTCTGTTAGTCAGCTGAAAAGGTTGTTCTCTTTACACAGTGTAAAAAGATGGGATAAATTGCAACATACATGTCCAAGTAATCAGGGATGTTAATACTTCTTCTATATATCAGCATAGAAAGGAGCTAATACCTCAGTACTCTTCAGTGAGACAATATGTTTAAAAACATATAAACCCATAGTATTATATCTCACGTTATCCAGCAGTGGCTGTTCACTACCTAGTGAAATCATCATTCCCCTGCCCTGCAGCTTTGTTTGCTAAGTCTCATTCCATGTAGAACATGGACAATATGTTCTTTCTAGCACATGTGAGCACTTTCAGAGCAAACAATAGACACAGGCTTGCAGTGAAAATTTCCAGGTAGGCCCTGCCTTTGCTCAGGTACAGCTTAGAGCCAGCAATAACTGCTCTGACAGTGCAAGATATTCCCAACTATATTCTGAAAATAACGGAGGGGGAACTTGCACCACTGAAGTGGTCTTTTTCGTGTGAGGTTGAGGAACAGCAGAAGGCCTGGGGTAAAAATCCAGAGAGGATGGTTTTGTCCATTCCTGATGTCATTCAAATAGAAAGAAGGCAAAAAAAATCTGCTTGGTAAGTCCTCCTCCTAAATAGTATAAATCACAAAAGCCATAAATTCCAAAGACAGACCCATACCACCAGCCTTTAAGCACCTGACAGAAGTGTATTAAGGAAGCTGGCTGGTGACCTTAAGCCCATCTAGGTGGGCTGAATTATTTTCTGAGTTGTTCCTATCTCCTTCCATTGAGATTATAAAGACCCTAAGGCAAATTGTCATTCCATAATGTGTCTTTTTCAGGTGTTATGAACCTGAAACTCTCTGTCTTTCCCTTCTTCTTAAAATTATTAGGCAATAATAAATACTTACACTCTGCACTGTCCAGAATCATCACAACAGGGAGATGTGGTAAAGTTGAAAATAAAATATCCTGTGTATCTGCAGTCGTACTTAATGTCGTAAGAACACTAAATCAAAATGCACAGTTGTAAAGCAACTAATATATTGTAAATTATAGCCATGATTCTGAAACTTTATTATAAGGAATCCTATTTCTTAAAATAAATCACTTTAGCTTTATTTAATTTTAACTATTTTAACTCTTCCTCAGTTTACTGTAGCCAATTGTAAATGCAATCTTTGCAACTACACGTCAAATAGCTATA
This sequence comes from Tapera naevia, assembly GCA_033556795.1. Classification (NCBI taxonomy): domain Eukaryota; kingdom Metazoa; phylum Chordata; class Aves; order Cuculiformes; family Neomorphidae; genus Tapera; species Tapera naevia. The sequence continues at coordinate 19,912,024 of JAUMJJ010000059.1, forward strand.
GCTTGCTCTCCTCTTACCCTTTACCTTACCCTCTTCCAGCCTAAAGAGGCGCTGCTTTCGTAACCTTTTCTATTCTGAAAACTCCAAATTATTGAGTCCAACTGAAGTCATGTGGCTCCTTGGATTTGCAGGATCTGGGTGAGAATTCAGGGTGTTCGAGATGCAGGACATAACATTACCCCTCTTGTCTTAAACTTTAAAAACCTGTGAAATAAAAAATAGCATTTTTTAATGTACATATATAAGGATAAATCATAGCAAGTGTCAGTTAATACTGAAGCTTTCCTTGCAAAAAAAAAATCATTCTAACCATTTTAAAGTATGGATTTGGACCTGTGTGTAAGTGTATGTGTAGGTCACACAGTTTGACTGCTTTATCATTGCCAGGATTACTTCTGCTTCTAGTGTATAATATACATCCAGCTTGATGCAAACATAGACCCACCATCAGTGAAGGAAGAGCTGGTATATGGCCTATTATAGGCTCCTGACACGTACAAATTGAGGGACCCTGAAGATATCCACTTGAGGATAAGGGAGCTGGCTGGTGTTGTTGTGAGGCTGCTCTCCATAATATTTCAGAAGTCGTGGAATTCTGGAGATGTCCCAGAAGATTAAAAGAAGGCTAATGTCACCCCCATCCACAAGAAGGTCTTACAGGAGGATCCAGGAAATTGAAGGCCCATCAATCTTACTCAGTCCTTGGGAAAGTTATGGATTGAATCTTCCTGGGGGCTATCTCAAGTTAAACAAAACATGTGACTGGGAAAAGTCAGCATAGATTCACCAAGTGCAAATTGCTCTTGACAAATGTGATCATCTTCTGCAACAAAGTAATCTGCTTAGCTGATGTGAGGCGAGCAGTGGTCATTGTCTACTTGGATTTCTCTGAAGCTTTCAATGCAGTTTCCAACAGCTACCTCCTAGAGAAACTGATGTGTTGCGGTCTAAACAAGTGGTCTGTGCAGTGGATGGGGAACTGGATGACAGGCCACTTCATAACAATGATTGGCATGATGGGATCAAGTGTACCTCGATGAAGTTTGCCAGTTATACCTAACTAAGTGGGGAAGTGAACACATTGGAAAGGACAGCTGCGCTGGTGGGAGACCTGGATAGGCTAGAAGAGTGGTAGTGCTTTTCTAATTAGAGATAGGCAGAAAAAACTGTCAGTGTGAAGAAACCCTGTGTTAATACAGCTGGCTCTTTCTCTGCAGGTACCATTGCCCACAAACCTGTATCTTTGGGACATCAAGTGCTGAGGCAGAGGCACAGCTGAACATCATCGGTCCTGATGTCTCCATCCCTCCATGCACTGAGGAAAGACACACCCGAGTACCCTGATGCAGCTACAGAGAGAAATGTGCCACACTGTTCATACTCAGTGAGCCTTAAGTGAATATCAGGCATAGGCATTGATATCTGTGGTATTTGAAAAAGAAATGAACTCTTGATTATTATTTTTTTAATCCAGTTCAAAAAATATATCAGAAGTGATTTTCACAGCTGTTGATGATTTGTTAGTACATCTGTCTCCAAATCTTCCCGCTGTTTGCTTTATGGCTTGCAATCTTATTTTCATTTGTTTAAAGAAATGTTTTTCTCTCCCCTGTTGTTACATGAGACATCCACATGAACAACAGCACAATGAGGAAACTGCTTATACCCAACGCCCTGTGAAGTGTGCAAAGCAAACAGGCACAAACAGAGCCTTGGTGGGGAAGGATTGCCTTCCCCACCAACTCCCACAGCTCTGCTTCTCTCACCCTAGCAATGACATAGAACACTCTGATGGCAAACGGCATCTGAGAACTGCTTTAGTTCATTAAGGACACCTGTTCTATGTCGTATGATTTAGAGGGAAAGTCTGTTTTCCTTATTAGATCAGCTGATGCAATGAAAAATATAGGCAGCTTTCAGACTCAAACTGCCTTCAATCAGTCTCAGCCCAAAAGTTTGGTCATTTTTTTGACTTTTGACAGGTTTCAAGATAGGACCTCTAGCTCTGAACCTTGCACGTCTTAATCTTCAGACTGTACTACTTTTGGTATCGAATGGTGTGATGGGCCTTACAATCGGTTACATTTTCATGGGAATGCAGAATCAACAGAGACAGAGCTTCTTATTGTTAAACTATTTTTCTAAGTTTATATTAGAATTAGATTTTTTTTGGAGAGGGGAACCATGAAGTAGCACACCACAGCCAGTGCAGGTAGGAAGTAGGCAGAAGCCCTGCTCAAGGCACATCGGGGTTGGGTTCCCACAGGCTGTCACCCAGCCGAAGCTAAAGCGGTCTGAAGTGCTCCGCAGGAAACTGTAAGAATTAAAAATTACATCCTCTCATTTGCCTTTCTCCCTTCACAGTCAGGCCAGTCTGAGAGCTTTAATCACAAAGGCTTCATGGGAAGGAAGGCTGGAAGGTTGTTCGTGTTTTTTAATTATGATCATTATGTAACTGGATAAAAGGTTGTAAATTCTACAGTATTACCAGCACATCGTAGGTAATGAAATACTTCTCCACAGGTCTACATTGCCATTAAATTAATAACATTTGTTACTTAACATATACCTCTGCAATTGCAGTTGCAGTAAATATCTCAACCAGGAAACTAAGGCACAGGTCAACCAGCCTATTTGAAAGCACACACTTCCGACCAAGTCCTGCCGCGCACACCTCACCGCAATTGCAAGATGTAGCTCCGTAGTGACAGAGATAAGAGCAATGGGGGAGTCCTTAGTTGTTTCTCCTGGGTTCTATTTTCCTGGCTTATTACTGTTGTGCCCCTGCAAGTTTGATGTACGTGCTTCATTCAAAAATCAAGACTAACAAGTGAAAGCATGATCAAGTCTGGGTGAAGCATTCTGCAGATATGCATTTTGTAATAGTACTAAGCTCAGAGAGCAAATAGCTCTGGTGACTGAGATGTTTGCCCTCAGTGTGCTCCAATAAACTGATTTACCTTTCTTCTTTTTTTCTCCTTTTTTTAAAAAAGGGCTGACGCAAGTTTGTCAAAGGGAGTTGTTGGGGTGAGGCAGCTGTTGATTGGTTTATCTGATACACTCCCATTTGTCTTTAAATCACTGTCCAACTGCTCTAGGTTGCACACAAGCAAACTTTTCATTACAGGTGCAATTCCTAAAAGATATATCCTGCTTAGCAAACAAGCGAGAGATTCTGCTTCACCAGAGGTAAGCTTAAGAGTTTCTTTCTTAACAATGTTTGATCAATGCATTTTAGGCACTGGTCACATCTTTAAAAATTGAGAATTAGTAATATATTAGCCTGTAATTAATCTGTAAATATAAGTGCAATGTGAAGGATGGGCTCCTTAAGATTTACTGACATTGTAATTATTTTGGTGTTGTTGGTATTTCTCCAGGAATGAAATTTACTCTTGTTTTTTGTACATCAAATCAAAAGCTAAGCAACCAGAGAGACAGCAAAAGGGTTTAAAATTTGACCAGGCAATTCAGACATGAATACTTTCTTTCCTTTTGCAATCCTTGGCTAAATTCTGAGAATTTCTTTTAAGGCTTTTAATTACTTGTTTAACATTTCTGTAAATAAATGAATTTATGAAAGCAGGCTTTGCATTTTGATTTTATTTTACAGTGACAACACTTATTTAATTTTGAAATACCTGTACATACAATAATGTTTTAAATTTATTGACATGAAGATGAAGAATTTGGAGAAAAGTACTAAATCAGATACCGTGATGGAAATTACAAATCTTGATACTGCAAAATTCATCAAAATGTTAGTCATATCTGTGACCTGGCTTTATTTGCCCAGTGGTTGTCCATTCTCTTAATGTCTGAACTGAAGACTGGAAAGAAATCAATAATGTTATGAAGTCAGATGCCAGAAATTTCATCATTTTCTGAGTCATTTCTGAAAACCATTATTTAACAAAAGATGGAGAACAGTACTCTATACTTGAAGAGAAAAATAGTTTTATAGGGATCAACTTCCCTATAAATCTCTTTTGCAACCAATATTCCCATTTTAATGCCGTACTTGAAGAAAAATATTTTCTGTTCAGCCAAATGCCACAGGAGGCAGCAAAACTATCATCATATTGAAGCCAAGTTTAAGGAACACCGTAAAGCTAAAAGATTTTTCTTGTATGTGAACATATACAGAAAACTTAATAATTTTAACTAAAGGGAAGGAAAAAGAAGTGAAGAGCTTTTGGTTAGTTTTCTACTCAGAAAACTCCTCTCTAAGGAAAGGAAGATGAACAAGCCACAATGGATCTAAGTGCTTGAAACAGTATTTAGGCATAAAATTCAGAACTCTGAAGCAGAGTTACACCCCAGGGAAGCTGAAATGCATGGGCTTTGTTGTTTCTCCTCCAATATCACATGTTAAGATTCCAAAAGGGCCCAGTCCTGCCCAACCTTGGTGGACAGGCCCTGTCATGCCATCACTGCCCCAGTGCCTGGCTGTGATCCAGGAGCAGTGGTCCTGCAAGGATGTACCCCTGCAGGGGTGCAGCCAAGCACCCGTGTGCCAGACCTGGTAGTGGGCTTGGGGCACAGCACCATGGGCAACTCTGTCCAGCACTGTATTTTAAACAGAGTCAGCTGGTGTGACATCTTTTTCTAAAATCAATATCTCACAGGCTGAGTAGTGACCCAGGAGTTCATTTCTCCTAAGGAAGAGTAGTAGGTCTGCCCCTTCTATGTGTTCTTGGGGAGGATGCACTACCAATACATTAGACTTCAGCATTCTTCCAAACACTTCAGAATCTGTAGTGTAAGGAACCTGAAGATATGGATTTCCACCAGATACAGTTCTGCAAATTTCTGCTGAACTTCAACAGAACCATTGGTTGTAAATAGAGTCATTACTGTTTGTAGGACTCAAATACAATACCAAGCCTGTTTCGTGGTTGTCATCCAGCCCACATCTATGCCAATAGCCTTCAGCTCGTAGTTTGCAGATGCCTTGATCTCTACCAACTGTTTCCTGACAGAAGTGAGAACTGCAGGAAGCCAGGTTCTCAACAGGTTTAATTTTGTGACCCGAGGTTTTTCACCTTCACAAGATTTTTAGGAATTCACAGATTTGAAACAAAACAAAAAAAAAAGAGAAAAAATCACTGCTTTATGTAGTAATACTGTAGATCCATAGACTCCTGAAAAGGCGCCCGTAAATCAGATTACTTGTGTAAATGTTTGACAGGACAATGTCCAAGTGATTCTTATGCTGTAATGTGTATTTCCAGTCAATTTTTTCTCCCCTTTCCAAACTGTGTTTGCTGTGCTGCACAGACTTTCCTCCTCAGTGCCTAATCTCTGTGTAATTTAACTCCTGGCAATTTTTTTGCTTACTTTTCCTCTGTTTCCCAATTCTTTGAAGATCTGTATTTTTTGGACTGTCACGTCTAAAAAGATAGTTCTCTGTTTCTCTGACAAATGCTAGACAGTGTGCACAGTGGAAATTCTACCCTTTACCAGAACAGGACTAAGTGTAGTCAGATTTGTCTGCCTGGTTTTACACCACAGATTAAAAATAAACATTGGGAATTGGAAGGACTCTTCCTCAGACAGGGCAGTGTCTCCATTTGAAGACAGTTCTGTGAATGAAACCACACTTGGGAGGGCTGTGTTCAGGGGGTTTATTATATTTTCGTCCAGAGTTATTCATATCCCAAGCAGGCAGAACCCCCCAGCCACTGGAATGTGAGTGCTGGTGGCTCTGCCCTGATGCACGAGTCACTCATCCTCTCACGCACACTCCCTGTATGGCAGCAGAAAGGAGTAAACACAGCCGGTCTCTCTGGTAGGAAATCTCTTAATCACTGTGATATTGATTTTCCTTTTCAGTTGTCTGGTCTGGGTGAATGTTTTTAATAGGAAGCAAGAAAGGTGACTTTAATTTCTGGCCTGGGGTCAGTTTTATCCTGCAGGATTGGTATTTAAAGTTTACATTTACATTTTAAGCATGTGCACTCTAACATTTTGCCACTACAAATATGATGGCAGATTCTCTTAAGAACAGCTTGTGATAAGTATCAGAGGATAGTGAGGGTTTGGTCATAGTACAAAGTACTATGCATCCATAAATGCAAAACCAGGAAGAAAAAGCTATTAAATAATTTCAGGATTAATCTTACAAAAGTCCAGGCATAGAAATATTTTGTTGTGGTGTTTTCTGATATTGTTATTATGCAGCATTCTTCTGCATTGAGCATGTGATATTTATGAAAAATGTAATGCATCCAGCCAGCATGCTTGATTGCAAGGTGGCAGGAAAAGATGCCAGCAGTCTTCAATTCTAGCCCCAGGTGTGCCAGCAATGTGCTGTCCAGCCTGTGCTCCCTTCACTGGTGTGCCCCTTTGTGCCCTCAGCTGTGAAACGGAGATATAAAATTCTTCAAGGACTATCCTTAGGAAGCAAAAAATACTGTAAAACTGTGAAAATCCTTGGGCTACATTTTCCTTTTGAATCTGAGAATGAGCAAATGATTGTAAATACGCACAGGCAGATGAGACTGTAGCATGAAACTGCTGAAATGCCGGAGATGAAGTCCTCTTTGTAGCTTTGGTTTGTATAGTTTTCGTTGTTCCATACAGAAATCAAGACTTGAGCATTTATTCATAAGATTTTTAAAAGTTAGGAATTTTTCTAAAAAGAGTAAAGACAGTCAGTCTTATATCCCTGTAATAATCCCATTTGAGACAGACCTTCTTGTTGCAGGACAAGAATTAAACACAGCTACACTGAAAACCAGAAACTGCTATACCAGAATTACACCTCCTACTTATCAAAGTGATCACACAGAGATGCTTACCTATGTTGGATCCAAGTGAAGGGGACAAATCTTCAAAGTGTTCAAATCTGTGAAAACATTAATCTTACAACAAATGATTCAAAACACTGAGCATTTCTCTTAAGACTATGTATGTACTGAAGCAGGAATAGGAAAAAAACTGATATTTCTAAATGCAAGTATTTTTGCATCACCATCTTCTAAAATTTCAAAAGCAGCAGATCAAGAAATTATTTCCTGATGGCTTTGTAATTCTGCATCGTCCTGGACATCCACTCTGCATCTGTTGGCCGCTGCACTCTTTGCTTTTGAAGGGAGACAGAATGGCCAAGTGCTGGCATATAAAGGGACGTTGTGCTTGCCCAGAATTTTCCCAGTCTGCAATGGTTTCTCCTCTTAATGCTATTGCAAAGAACAAACATAGACCAAATGATTCACACTGGTTTATCTAATTTGAGGGAAATTCTAATGAGTTTTATTGTGTTGTGTTTGCAGAACAGACTGTTCTGGCAGTCCTGCATAATAGAGAGGACCTGCAAGCAGACCGAACAGTGCTGTTTACTCTGAAGAAGTGAGTGTGTGTTCTGGGAAGCACAGGTCACTCTAATGGATCGCATGGAGCTGCAAAAAGTCAACATCGAACCTGATGATCGGAGCAACAGTGGGGAAAGCCTTGAAGACAACTACACGGAGCTGGTTGATTCAGAAAAGACTGCAATTAGGAGGTAAGCATTTAAATGGGCAGGCTGTTCTGTTACGGGTAGAAAGCAATAATCAAAAAACAGGCTTAACCGATGGCATCTGGGACTCAAAACATTTCCTAGGGAGTACACTGAAATTAATGCGATAATTGTTTAGCTAGTGTCTTCCCACAGCACCCACCCTCTCTGCTTTGTGCCTGCAAGGATGGTGAGCCCAGTACAGCAGGAGCAGCCCAAGTCCCCCTTACCAACCCCCGCCTGGAGTGACCTCTGCTGTCTCCCAGCCCAGAGCACCCGCTTGGCAATTTCCACTCACTCCAGTCAGATAGTACCCATGTAAATCAATACTCTCTCAGGACAGTGTGACCTGAATATGTTAAGAGGGGGAATGTTTTCCAGGGCAAGCTGCAGAGGGCAGCAGATCAGTGCTCCCACAGGGATAGCCCACCCTCAGGCATCTCTATGAGGGTCCACCATAGCATCTGTGTGGCCTGAGAAAGACCTCAAAACCAGCCACCTGCTTCCAGGTCTCAGCTTTCTAAATCCCCCAGCATGTATCTATCTCCGACAGGGCAATTGCAAGGCGCTTAGTTCCTTGGATGTGAAGTACGTGCTTAGCTTTCAGTACATTGCTGGCAGTAAGGAATTGTTCCTTTCCAACATCTGCAATCAGATATAATTTGAAGATTACTGGGTTTAAAACTAAATTCCAAGGCAAAGTAAAGAGCTATTAAACATGCCATTGGACATGAGAATCTTACAGAAGAAAAGAGGGGTTCTTTTTGAAGGATTTTTGAATATTCATTGTAACGTCAAAGTAAAGTTTCCACTAACGACAAAAGGCATCGTTCAAACATAATGTGTGTCATAAGCTTTTATCTAATATTTTCTTCTTATATTTTGTGTTCAGTCCATTTGCCAGTGATGATGCAGAAAGTCAGAAGTTCCTTACAAATGGATATCTGGGTAAAAAGAAATTGGAAGAATATAATGAAGAATACGTAAGTTTTATGCATTTCTAAGGGTAATTACAAAGTAAAACTTCTTGACCTTGATATTTTTTCCATAAGTCTCAGTAAACAAGGTTACTCTGGAGATAGACCAGGTTAAACTTGGCCTCGGAAGAATAAAGATATGTTCTAACAGTTAGTGTAGTAAACGCTTTCTGCTGTCTTGCAAGTAAAACTTGGTCTTTCCTTCAGAAGTAATGAGAGAAATTCTTCAGATCATACTTGGACTTCTGTAACACCCATGTCATCTCACTTGAGTTGTTCAGCATCTGCATCTATTTCTGACAGGAGATTTGATTCAGAGGAACTTTGTTTCTCCTATATCAAGTTAGAGTCAGGATATAGTGAATGTGTGCTTCTATCACTTGTTTCCATCATCAGTGCAAAGGAACAGTCCTCCACTTGCATATCTTTAAGGAAAGGACATTCATATTTGAGTTTAGAATGCTGAATGTTACATGTTTGGCACTCCTCCAATTCTTTAGACAACTCCACGTGCAAATGGGAGCACAGCACCGGTTCCCGAGGTATGTATGTGGGTAACTCTGTGCTTAGGATTTAACTTTATTCAAAGTTTTCATGAACTTGGTACAAAGAAAGACATTATTTTATTGGTCATGTTACAAGTTTTATTAGAATTGGTCAAATAAAACCAAAAAATTATTGTTTGTGATTGCAAGCTAAAACTAAAAGACATATTTCTCCTCTTTCCTTTCCATTTTGTGGCAGATGTGGCTATCCCCTACCTCCTATTTTTTTTGTTCTCTCTCCACTCTCCTGCCTCCAGTGCGAGCCACACAGCACTTCATACTTTTCTTCCCCACATGCACTTTTAGATCTTCAAAGAAAGAATCACATCTTACTTGATGAAAAGTTCAATAATAAATTGGATTTTTTTTAAATCATCCTAATTTTTTTAAATCAATAATTGGGCAATCTTTTAGAAAACAGCATGTATTTCTATAGAGGCTGACCAACACAGCCAGTCTTGGCTATGTCACCTCATTCACCTGTTGGGGATATGACCTTCCTCGCCACCAAGACAAGGGGAGAGCAGGAAAAGGCAAACACCTAACAGCACAGCTGGCTTTAAGGGAAAAAGAGATTCCTTATGGCAGCAAGCGCAAGTGAAACCTTGACAAAGATCCACCTCTAAGGATCAAAAGAGAAATACAGGGGAAAACAGCAATGAGGATAATTAATCTGTTGTACTCAGTAAAATGCAAATTAATTGCTATTTCTTGTTCTGTCTCCCAACAGCACCGGGGCAGAGCCTCCTTTGGAATGTCTTCATTCAACCTCAGCAATGCCATTATGGGCAGTGGCATCTTAGGACTCTCCTATGCCATGGCCAACACGGGAATTATCCTTTTTGTGTAAGTATGTAGAAAGAAAATTAAATAGAATACAAGCAGTGAGTTGGAGCTCAAATTCTTGTGGTTAGAAAGGTGTGTTAAACCTGTTTGGATAACTGAAAAGTTTTGTAAGCTCATTTGTAAAGAAAACATTTTAGCTACACTGCAAAGAACTGTCCGTTGCTGACAAACTTATTTTTTCTTATTTTAGCTCTGTTCTGTATCAGGAATACAACTGTGAATTGATATTGTGCAGTCAAAAAACAGAGGGGAAGAACAGTATAGTGGTCCTAAAATAACAACCACAATCTTGCTGGTTCAGTATGGGAATTCAGCAAGGGAAATAAATCACCCATAAAGTATATATTTATATCATCCCAACAGTCTAATCACTATGTAGAAACAGACGAAGAGTACTCAATATATGTCTGAAATAACAGCATGCTTTGAACACAAAGGAATTCACAAATTTATAACAATTTAATGTTGTTCCTCAAGTCTATTTGTACTCAATGTGTGCAGATGACAGTAATGGTATGTGGCTGCCATACAGTACCTATACAAAATAGGTTTTGATAGACAGTAAGATAGCCATGTGAGGATTTTTGATCTATGCCTAACCCTGCAAAATGAGACAGACTGTACAAAAAAAAAATGTTGGTGTTCTTTTTTTAATAACCAGTTTTAATTTTAACTGAAGCTTTATTTTTAATCCCCTGTGAGACTGTAATAAAGCATAACTATACCGTATGACAATAGGTCATTGTTTCACATTACTGAAATCTAACAAGATTTAAATCAGGTAGCATTGCTATCTTTATATAGCTTCTTTCTTCTGGAACTGTGTAACTATGACAGTAACAGCACTTGAAATGCTACATGTAGCTTCCAGTTGCTAAGAAACACCTCCTGGTTTGCCAGTAGGATTTTTAACTGAAAATTGATTGTAGATGCAAATGCTGTCCTTGATAAGTACTTCCCAGAATCTGTGGTTTAGATATAGCATTTGCAGATACAAAAATGGAAGCTGGTTCTGAAATTAACTGCATTCAAGTCTGAAAAACGTACAATTTTTGTTTTCTTCAACTTTCCCTGACACCTGTACTAACTAGCATGGCCGTAAACTATCACTGGAAAGAAAACTGATACATCAAGCCTTAGTAGGTTAAAAAGAAAAAAAACGTTATCTTTGTAATATCTTTTTTTAAGGCTCTGTTCGTTCAGACAGGTGGCTGAAAAAATCTGATATGAACCTAATGTTATTAGCTCTGTTGGCAGTGCTAAAGCAAAGAACAATGCTAAAGATACACTATGCGTACTTAAACAGCAAAAACAAAGGACATCTCTATCCTGCAGCTCATTTTCTTTTCTGTCCTATTTCCATACTTTCTGCATGAGAACATTCTCCCTTCTGGTAAAGGAATAAGTTATATTTAAAAGTACGAAATTATGGGGAGATATTGTTACCCCCATAGCATGCATCCACTTGCTAAAGGTTCCTCTATCTCTATAGACTGCGACATTAGCATTAACAGGACAGAAAAATCTTACCAACTAAATGCAAACTCCTGGACATTAATTCTAATTTCAGCTTTTGTAATTTGCTGTTCTCATACTGCCCAAGTGCTCTCATGATGGAAGATGTTCTGTGAGGGGAAGTTGAAAGGAGAGGTCCTAACATTCAGAAGGTCTCCAGAAGTTCCCATTATATCCTCCTCTGACTTGGGGGAGGTTTGCAATGACATGGGGTACACACTGAAGTGTCTCTTCTGCTGCTCAGCATGATCTAGCAGGTGCAATCAGGATAGCTTTTGCTTACCAAACTTCACATGTCAGGACCTGGAGACCGCATCTCTGAATAGCCACCGCATGAATGCCCTTGATCTAGGAGGATGCAATCTTAGTAGGGTACACTGCAACGTCAGACGTCATCGCCTCTCACCATATTGCATGAACTCCTAGTATGAGAGACAACTCTTCTTATATGACATCTGTAATGTTGTCTGTCTCACTTTGATGAGTAAACTTGAGAGAAGAATGATGGTCTGGTGACCACCGCCTGACCCCAGCGCCTATGTCTCCTCTTAGACTGTAACTCATTTGTAAACTTGGCTAGCAGTGTCTCCTATACCTATACCAAACCGTCTGTTCAGTACAGTGGAAGGTGTGGGCACAACCTCCTGCTCAGCCATAGAGTAAGGCAAGTCAGTATTTTCTAGCTCTGTCACGTTATCATCACATCCGCTCCTGCACCAACACTTGTGCAGGCTGATGACAAGATGATTATGGCAGTAAGATATGTTGCCCAATGTGTAGTGACCTGAAAATGTCATACAAATCTACAATTTTCACCAGTATTTCTCAAGAGGAAGATATCTGAAATCACACAGGATGAAAATGTTGTGTGGTAGTAATCAGAACTAACAAATTCAGGCACCAGTACCATCAAGCGGGCTGGCTAGAAGAGCATACTGCAAGTGTTGTAAAAGCAGGTTTTCCAGTGTCATGACACGCTTTAGCATTATTCAAGATTTCTAATGAATTTTGCCAAGTGGGAATCTCAGGCTGAACTCCATAACTTCACAACAACATGGCAGAAGTCAAAAGTGACTAGCCAGGAGCTGACAGAGAAGTTGTCACAATCACGGTTCAAGGGGGTTTTATTTGATAGCTCTAAGCAAGGAGAGAGATTAAAACGAGAGGTCAGCGAGCAGGTAAGAGACCAAAGAATTGAATCTTGCATAGAAATCTGTGTATTTTAGTAGAGTATTGTTAAGATGTAGTATTCTGTCCTTGGGAAACTACACAAAATTGACACCTATTTGGACTTAAACAAACCTTAAAGGGTTTCTGAAGTGTATAAGGTGCAATTGTACTCACAAGGAAGCTACAGTTGATGTTCATCTCTGCATTTAGCACTGGAAGTCCAAAGAATAAAGTTTATGAAAACTATTTACACATTGAACTTTATGAGAATGAACAAGCATGCATTCAAATTAACTGTCTCTGATGAGGAGATCCTTGCTTGGGATTCTGATTTCTGCTTTGCCTTACAGAGTTCTGCTGCTCAGCGTAGCAATACTGTCACTCTACTCAGTCCACCTCTTACTGAAGATATCAAAAGAAGGAGGTATGAGGATCAGTCTGTGACAAACTAAGAGTCCCCGAGTCCTTACTGCATGCATGTATCTTACTTTGGAATGCAATCCAGCAAGTGTGTCGGATACAGTGGCCCATATTTTTCTTTGTTTTGTTTTGTTTTATTTTCAGGATCATTAATATATGAAAAACTGGGAGAAAAAGCATTTGGCTGGCCTGGGAAATGTGGTGTTTTCATTTCTGTTACAATGCAGAACATTGGAGGTAAAGGGCAAACGTTTTAGAAAAAAACTTTTCTAACTTCCAATGCTTTTCTACAAAACATGTGTTTTCTGTCCTCTCTCTGGCTAAAAGGCATCAGAGAAGAGTCAGGTACAGTATACACTATATTGTAATAAGGAAGGACAAAAGGAATTCATCTTGCCTTGTTTCAACTATGTGAAACTTCTGTGTTTGGTGAAAGCTACTTATCTGGGAATCTCTCCATGACAAGTGAAGAGACTTCAGTGATGGGTAAAATAGCTTGGATGATTGCCCAGGAAGTTAGAAATTTGCCTTTATTGACTACATCTCAGACTAGACATTATCTACTTCAATTTTAAAAAAAAAAAAAGAATCACACTTAAAAGGAAAGCACATGTTCTGACTTCTCCATGAAAGAAAGGAGTTAATTTTCCAGCAGAATTCTGGAGAATTCTAAAGAATTCCAACAATTTTCTGCTTAAATTCTTCTCCACTTGAAATGACAGTTGGGCTGTGATCTCTCCAAGATTTTGAGTGTTTAAGAGTGACGGTTAAATGTATTAATCCACAATGACGCTTCTGTGAAATTTCTGTCACATAACCTCAGAACAGGTGACTTTACTAACTGATATAAACAGTAGGGGTCAGAATGCATCTCGATGCAACGAAGCTTATTTCCTTTTACTATCCTGGGAGAAGTCTTTTAGGAGACTAGGGAACACCAGGTCTGAAGGCTCAGGGGATTGTGTAATTTTTTCCAAATTTCTTATGGAGGGATATTTGAAATATAAATTAATAGCATCACTGATCAAATTAAATGTATGTAGGTTTTTTGTGATCTTTCTCTTGGGAGTTGGTATGTTTTGCAAATATTCATTGACAATTTGGCCACCCAGAGAGAGGTGGTTCACATCTCTCTACTGCAAGAGACTTTTTGATTTTGTTCATAAAAGATCACATTCCATAGACTTCCTTTCCTCAAGCCTGAATACCAAATGTGATCGAATTCCGGAAGGAAGCATGCCTCCCTTTTAAACAGGAATCAATGTTCCTCTGGTCCAGTGTTTTTTCAAGTTCTTGTCTAGATTGATCCATACATCTGCAGACACCTCTCTGTGGACAACATAAAACAACTGAAAAAAAGCGTGCCTTCTGGTAGAACATTTAAAGGAAGTGCATAGCAGTTCATCCTTCCACCAGGAATCTTGATGCCTAGGGATTTTTTTTATATACGCAGAGTAGAGTATTAGAAGAAAGAAGTTGAATACAGAAGGAATAAGGCAGTTGACGAGATTTAGAGGCAGTAAAAACTAAAGTTACTATAGAATGTGGATGGACAGCGCCCATTGGAAAACTAACATTTACAACACAAAAGCAAAGAAAAAGTTAAGAGTGTCTGTTTCACCAAAATAGTAATTTGAGTATGTTGTTAATTCATTAATAACTGTATTGTATACTAATACTGAAGCTATATGTCATTCAGGTCAGTCTCATAACAATATCAAAAGAATATATCATCTATTTAGTAATAGTTATTTGGCCAAAAGAAATTTCTCTATTTCAGAAAAAAAAAAATATGTTTTTCGCACAGCATTAAAGCTTTTTGAAATAAATTATTTTTGTTGAGGTTACACCATTTTTACTGAACAGATGTGTGTTTGTTTTTTATAGCAATGTCAAGCTACCTCTTTATTATTAAATATGAACTACCTGAAGTGATCAAAGCATTTATGAAACTTGAGGAGAGTTCTGGGTAGGTATCTTTGCTTAACCTGAACCTCAGATGAAAATTTTTGACTTTGATTTTAATGATAAAAATTGTTGCTTTTTATTCCTTCTCTTTAGGGAATGGTATCTGAATGGGAACTATCTCGTCATTCTAGTAACAGTTGGGATTATTCTTCCCCTCTCCCTTCTAAAGAGTTTAGGTAAGATTAATAACCCACTTAGCCTCATTTTTTATTTGTACTGGTACCGTGAATTTATATGCAGCTGAACTGTATTTCTTTTCCTTGCTGTACAGGTTATCTTGGCTATACAAGTGGTTTTTCGCTGACCTGTATGGTTTTCTTTGTCAGTGTGGTAGGTGACTGTTCCAGTATTGTCTCTAAGCAAATACAGAGCCTGCAAACTGTGCAATACTGTTATATTTCTTACTATGGCAGTTTAATGTGGATGTTAGAATGTCAACTGCAAGTGAAACAAACCAAAAACCTACTGCTCAATGAAGCCAGAACAAAAAAAGGTCAGCCTGAAAAATAACACAAGAATAAGAACTGAGACACAGTAACAACAAATAGTTACAGGAGAAGCAGAAGCAGTAGTGCTTGGTTTCTAACTCCCCCTCCTTCCCCTCTCTCATCTGTTTACATTTCTGTTGTATACTTACACATGGGTGTAAGTATAATCTCCTATGGTGCAACTCTTCTGATGACATTGTCTACTCTTTCATAGGTAATCTTCAAGAAATCCCAAATACCTTGTCCTCTCCCCATTATGGACCACACAGTTGAAAATTGGACTGCCACCAACAACACAGTGCCGATGCACCTGGTCATGTTGCCAAATGAGTCTTTCAGTTCTGATGTGAATTTCATGATGGACAACACAGCTGGGCACTTGCCAGGCCTTGAGGAGCCAAAAGATACCTCCCTTAAAAGTGGTGTAGAATATGAAGCACACAGTGACAGTAATGACATGTGTGAGCCAAAATACTTCATGTTCAACTCACGGGTAAGGGAAAATACACAGAATTTGTCTTTAGTGATTCATACATCAGCTAAAGTGCTGCCTGCCAAAAGTCTGAGGTACAGCAGTGACCATTCTTACTAATGTGAGCTTTATTTTACAGACTGCCTATGCAATACCCATCCTGGCATTTGCATTCGTATGCCACCCTGAGGTGCTACCAATATACAGTGAACTGAAAGAGTAAGGTTCTTAAATTTTGTCCCATACTTCCAGTTAACCATAGCAAGAGATCACTTTCTACATGTTCTGCCTTGATTGCTAGTGTGTAGACACCCACCTGTTAATGATTTATTATTTTCCATAGCAAGCAGATATTGACTTTGCTTTGACCTGACACTGATGGCAGAGAAACACTCTTCAAATAGCCACATTGATTGGTATTTACTTAGGAAAGGAGGAAAACGGACAATCCTTCAAATGATATGAAATATACTGGGGAGTTTGGTTGCACTGAAATGTATGATTCTAGTTTCTGATAATATCTTAATGAGTTCTGTGTCTGGGTCAGCTGATGCTTATTCTTAAGTTTTCTTGGAGTGTCATTGGTTTGGGTGTCTTACATAGGCTCTTCACCAGGCCTATACTGCTTATCAAGTACCAAAAATCAAACATACTTTCTTAAATCAACACAGAGTTGACACTGGGAAAGGGCTGAGAAAATACCTTTGAAGAATTACATTACAGGAGGTTGTGCTGCAAAACTCAAGGAGCCCATTACCTCCTATTTAGGCACGTTTAACCTCTGAAGAAATAAAAATTCTCAGATTGCTTGGAAACCTGCTTCCAAGTCCTATAAGCTGAAGATTTTCCAATACAGATCTTCAACTAAATGATTTCTAAAAAAAGGATTTGACTTGCAGGAGGTTCTTGAACCTGCAGAGCAGCCCCATGTAGATATGAGGGTATATTCATATAGAGCTGACTGAAAGCTCTTGTCTACTATTACTACCAGCCCTGTAATTTTAGCCACTCTATTTTCTATTTAAAATGCACCATTTGAGATTGATAGTATATAAATAATGATACACAGTATCATATGGTACGATTATTTGCTATCTCTAAGTAGACAGTAGAAATGGAGTTTCAACACACCTTCGTAGGTTTGTGCTGTTCTGCATAGAGCTGCAAAGTTTCAAATAAAAATCTCTATATAACCAATATAGTTGCTATGAATTTACTAGCCAATGAGGGGATTCTTCAGAATATTTCTAGTACAAATAGAGGCTTCATAAGGATAGTCCTGTTACTTCCTTTCTCTTCTGCTTCAGTCGCTCCCGAAAGCGGATGCAGAATGTCTCAAATATCTCCATCACTGGCATGCTTATCATGTATCTTCTGGCTGCCCTCTTTGGATACCTCACCTTCTACGGTAGGTAAAAGCCCTCTCTGCAGTGTTCTCCTCACATTTTAAAGCAGGCGAGAAGTTTCTGTCATGCTAAGGCTCCAGTGTTCTGTTCATATACGTTCTGTGGGGTCAGATCCAGGCGTAAGCATTAGTCAAATATTATACATTGTGTTTTACCTCCTGAAGAAGTGATGAGAAATACCCAGCTCTCGGGCCACAAGGTCTTCACCCATGAGAGACTCAGGGGCATCTAATAGAGGGACCAGTTGTCTATCTCTTGGTTTTGTGAACTCAGACAACAAGCTGCTGTAAACGTGGCTTTTAACAAAGGCCAAGATTGACCATACTGAAAATACTCTTGTGCTCAACAATTTCATATTATTAAGTACTACCTGCTCTGGTTCTGATGCCACTAATTCAGCTTCACCTATGCCATAAAGCAGACACAAATCATTCTAGTGTGAAAAAAAATATAGATGAGCTAGACCAACTGGTAGGTAAACAGAATAGCCCCTGTATTAGCATACCATTTTATGCAAACACCACCTCCTTTTACCTCGTTAGTTCCTCCATTACAGCAGAGAAGTGAATGACACAGCACAATCTATTCTCTGCCACTGGGGCAAGAGGACTTTGTCTGAGATCTGGGAGATCTGGGTGGAGGTCAAGGGATCCATTCCCATTTCAATGAGTTGTTTCCTATTTAGTAACAGAGAAAATATGTTTATATCAGGTTCCATATGCACTTAATGATTTTGAGAAAATCATTTGAGATAATAGAGTACAAAACATCATCTCAGAGCTGTATTACTCTCATCATCTCTGAATGATGCACTTGTATCTGTCACACCAGGAAAATTCCTGTTTCATACTCAACCCATAACGTGTATCTGATGACAGCAGCTGGGCCAGAGCTAATCTGACTGCAGTATAAAGGTCCTTTTGCATCCGCAGATATTTCTTAAGGGATTTAACGCCTTTATGTTTTTTTTTTTCATAGGGGAAGTTGAAGATGAGCTACTCCATACGTACACAAAAGTGTACACATTCGACACCCTCTTGTTGTCTGTTCGCCTGGCAGTGCTCGTGGCTGTAACCCTGACTGTGCCCATTGTTCTTTTCCCTGTAAGTAACAGAGCTGCTGGAGGTGAAGTTGGGGCTAGCCCACGTACACTGACTATGTGTAATTTAGCACAGACAGACTTTAACGTTGAAGAAAAGTCAGCCTGAGTTTTAACTTGGGACAGGCTGTTTTCTCACATGCAGTTTGCCCAGAGCAAGAACATTGGGTAGTTAGGGTTACAAACTTTGAAAGACTGAAATTAGTTCGTCCTTATAAATAAATCAAAAATAAAGCAGGAACAACTGCCCCGTCTCTCTCTGGGTGTCTCTGTACTATATTTAACAGGGTAGCAGTGTAAGTACTGAAGACTTGGGGATGTACTGAAACCAGTTACAAGATTTCCTAATACAGACATAGGCATCTACTGCACTACCCAAACTCGAGAAAGACATGTGCAGCTCAGGCCGCAGGCTGAGCAGGGCTGCCAGACCTGGCTACAAAGGCAGAGAGGCAGAGGCCCCGTGTACATCTTGCATACTTAGATCTATAGAGAGGGGAGGAATCTAAGGGCCAGAAAACCAAGACCCAGCCACATAGTCAGCTGTCTGAGCAAAGTCTGGAGCTTGTAGTTGCTGCTCACAGTGGCAAATGCAATACCCACAGTAGCAAGAACAGAAAGACTCAGCTGAACAAATTGCTCTGTAGAGGGACTAAACCCTCCTCAGGGATCAGTCCCTACCTGAAGTGCAGAATTCCAGGGTCCTGACCGTGCAGGACTGTCTCTCGTGCCTTCCCTGAGCTGCTATGCAGCAAGGCATAAAATAGTTGGATCTTTGTCAGTAGGATTTGGGAGGCTGGTGTGCCGTTTGTATGACATGTACAAGCCCAGCATCATGCTACCAGTGGGCTCCCAGCAATCTGCGTCACAACATAGTGTTACCAACTGAGGAGAGCAGTAGCTCTGGGATCCTGTTACTCTGTTGTCCTGGTCCCAAACATGAGCTCTGCATAAGTACTGTTGCCGTGCTTGCTGATAAATACTTAAGAGCAGTGATCACCACTCAAGGTTACCTACCAAAAAAAAACAAAAACACAACAGTTCTGGTATAAAGCACCCAGATTGATCAGTCCATCTAATTTAGAATGCACTGGTATTCTGCCTTAAATGTCATGTTTAAAACCTCCACGAAATGCTTAATTTAGTCTTAACTAACTTATCACTCTTCATGGGGAAACTTGCTAAGGGCATTGCAAAAACTTGTCTCTGTCAGACAGACGTAGCATTTTACATTTTTAGCTTTCTGCATCATCATTTTTATCTCTGAAATGTTTGTAAAGTCTTAGCAGTTACATACCATACCACTAATTACTCTACTAAAAGGACTCCAGAGGAAATATAATTTGCCTGTAAGCAAACAATTTTATATGTTGTTATCAAACAATGTTATATGGCCTGTCAGGACAGCCAGTTGAGCAGATCCAGTTACTCCAAATAAGAAGTATAGTTGTATCAATTACTTTTTTATGAACTACTACAGATATATTTTCTTAAAGTAGTCAGTTTATTCTACTGAATAAAAATATAAAAATAATAAAATCTTAAAAAAGAAAAAAATTTAAAAAATAAACAATTGTATTTCTAAAAAAAAAAATATACTTCTATGTACCATTAGTCACTGTAAACGTTAGTTTGCCGGCTTCATTTTAAGGAATCAATCCGAAAAAAAAAAGGCAAAATTCATGTTGTGTTTTCAAATGATGTTTCAAGTCTGACAGAACCCTATATATTTATTGAATTGTCAAACTCATCCAAAAACAGTTTTCTGTTATTTTAAAACAATGAAATAGAAGTGTGTTTGGAACTTTTTTTCAGTGTAAAAATATTTTTGCTCAACTTCTATGTTTCAAACCTTTTAAGTTAATCACTGTACTGCAGAGTAACAATATCTCCTGCCACTTGAAGGGATTTGCTGTTGATCTCTCTCCTACTTACTGCCTTTGCTGATGAAAGAAACAAAAAAACTGTCTTTATGTTGTGTGAGAAAGCAGAGAAAAAGGGATCTTCTGCTGTAACTTTTAGGATTATAATTTCCAAGTGGCATTGAAAAATATGCTTTTATTTTGAGAGAGAGAGAGATGTATATATTTAATGGAATAAAATAACAGCTTGCTCTTTCCCTCACAAAAATAAATGACAGAGCTCCTGTGGGATTTTCAGAGGGATCAGGTTCAGGGATATAGGAACTCATATTTCACTCATACATTTTGTGCCTGCTGATTAGTACTCGTTGTGGTATATTCTTGAACTTTTTTTTTTTTTTTTGCTGATGTTAGCATCTTTCTGTTGAACAGATTTCATGCACCTGATTTTACACCCTATTTACTTTACTTTCTTCTACACTACAAATATTTGAGTTTCTGCATTAAACTATGAACGGAGTTCTCAAAAACATACATCAGAGTGAGATTACATTAAGGTAATCAAAGACTGAAAACACATTTCTTCAGTCATAATTTCTCACAGCAAAATTAACTAGCATAGAATTTTTTTAAAAGTGAAATCAAAGATAAATTAATTGCTGTTTTACTTTCACTGATGGTTTTCTTCTTACAGATCCGTTCATCTATCAGTGCACTGCTGTTTCCCAAAAGGCCATTCAGCTGGATAAGACATTTCCTGATTGCAGCAGTAATTCTTGCTTTTAATAACCTGCTTGTCATTTTTGTCCCAACTATTAAAGACATCTTTGGATTTATTGGTAGGTTTTATAAATACTTTTTGCTTACTTTGTTAATACCTTCCACGACATATTTACATTCATAGACTGAATGGCAGTCTCAGTTCAGGTCTTACAGTAGAGTAACATAAATAAAGACCAAAGTTAAGAGAAAAATATAAATTAAAAAAAAACTGACAGACAAACATAAATGCTACCTAACTTTGTCGTTACATTGCATACAAGAAACAAGATACAAGAAACCCAGTGAACCCATTATAAAAACTGGTAAGGAATTCCTGTTTTGACAAAACACGTATTTAGAGAATGTGGAAGAGAGGGAAATCACCCTTGGTTTTCATGTATAGACAAAATGTATTGAATTCCAAACTGATGTCAGAGAAAGAAGAAAAGTTGTACATTTCTTTTGACATAAATAGTTGTCTCTGTACTACTTCCTTTTGGGCAGTTTTGCCTTCTGACCATGCAGTCCATGAAGAGCCTCCATGTCTGAGATGCTTGAGGGCTCAGGAATGCAGACGCCCTTGAGAAAGATATTTCCACGGGGTTTCTGCCTTTTTCATATTTTATGCTCCACCCAGGCAGTCAGTTTGTTCTTCCTTGCCTTTTACATCTGAGCCACTGCACTGGGCTTTGCCAAGAGGAGAGAAGAAGAGTAGACACTTCCAGGATACAGTTCATCGACCCTGTTTTCAACACTTGTTTTCTGGGGTCATCGTGCCCTGGGAGTGCCTGTTTGTCCTCATTTGACTAGCTCACACTCAGACATCCAGATCACAGGCAGCCACACCAATTTGAACAAATCCTCTCACTAAAAAGAGCCTCTTTGGGGCTTGAGCACTCAAACAGCTGTTTGGACATCTACAGGTCTGCACAAATGCTGTCTACAGAGAGAGCTGGACTTGGAAGTGCTGCTGCCTCCATATGCACTGTGTTTTGCAGGTGCACTGTGCTGCTATGTGTCATAGAACACAGTGATCAGTTCTGCTTTCTCTTCCAGGTGCCTCTTCTGCCACAATGCTGATTTTCATCCTCCCTGCTGCCTTCTATCTGCGGCTCGTTGAGAAGGAGCCCCTGAGGTCTCCCCAGAAAATTGGGGTAAGGGAACTGACAGCAATCGCAAAAGGAAGGATGGGAGGGTGTGTGCTTTCCACTAGTCAGAAACACTCAGCCATTTGACTTACAACACCCAGTAGTTCCTCATAAATGGTAGTGTCTCACTCAAAATACAGGTCAGACAGTACAATTCACCTTAGTGTAGATGGCCAGGCTTCACAAGCCAAAGACTTTAGAGCACTACTGCTATTGATACAGTAAGTGTGTCTTAAATCACTAGAAAAGGGCATTTATTTAATCCAATCTAAGCTCTAGTTGACACTTGGACTTGTATAAATAACACCTAGACAGTGTTTAAGAAGCTGTTGGTTCATGCTGGAAGGCCATCTGTGGATTAACAGGAAGATCCGAGGTCAAGGTTAAGAAGGACATTGTACTGCAAAGATAATTAAGTAACAGTGAGTTCCACACTGAGATAGATCCACATACCTACAGGAAACATGTGAAGGTCCATCATTTACATCATGTTGGACAGCTGCATCCATACCTTTCATCTTGAATGTTAATATTTATTTGTACATTTAACAATATCACCAAGGAAATGTCCCTTCAAATTTTAATCAGAAAAGCTATTGTTGAAATATACGTGGAGGCACACACATACATGCACCTACGCAGCTGTTCACGAAAAACACGGAAGTTCAACCGATACATGCTGCAAGTGTAAAAGAAAAGGCTCATTATGATAAGAAGATTTCTGAAGATGACTTTTGGAGCTGTTATTATTAGGGAGAGACTGTGAACATGTGTTCATATCTTTTCATTCTTTATGTTTCTGTGTGTTTGGCACATCTAGAATTGCAAACCTTGCACTGAAATCACATACAATATTCACTTTTCTTTTGAGAGGCGAAATATTGTTAAGTTTGGACAGATTACAGTGAATTAAAGACCTTTGCTAAAGCAAAGCAGGAATGTAAGCATCAGAATCACTTGAATACATACAGAAATATCTTCAGAGAAGAGAGATAGGCTTATCTGTTTATTTAATGTGGGTGAAAAGGATTAACTCTGAAGCTGTTCTTGATATCAGAGACAATGATCATACATTGAAAATTAATGAGGTTTAAAGAAAAAAACTGTTTCTCTGTTATATTTTGCATTATTATCTACAATAATAAAGTGGTTTTTTCTCAAGACTAGTAAAGTCTGGCCCTCTTGGACTAGAATTCACAAAAGACTATCATTTGTGTAGCTCTGTCTGACATTACAGGGGCCACGGAGAATGAAAAAAAACTTAGGCTCTGGGTGTTACATAAATGTGATTCCTGCAGGACAGCCTCTGAACTACAGTCATCTCAATCACTTGCTTTATTAATACAATTTCATTTTCCAATTGCAGGCTCTGATTTTTCTCATACTTGGCATAATCTTCATGTTTGTGAGTATGACTCTTATTGTAATGGACTGGATTTACAATCCCCCAAGTTCCAGACATCACTAACCTGTGGAGACAACTTAGTGGGGATTTTATACCATAAATACTTGTATTGTGTGCTCCAATGAACACCTAACTGGGACTGTTATTCCTGGCTAGTAACTGCAGTATTTTGAAGACAGTTTCTGGTAAGGTCACTAGAACCCAATGGAGTCTATTTTGTCCTTTTTCACTAAGGATTGTTATTTATGCATTAGGAACCTGAGCTTACTATTTCTGGAAAGGTGAAATGAAATGTGTGGTGTGGATGCTTTCTGTTTTCAACAACAGAATTAACTGTGTACATAATCCTAAAAAATAGCTTGATATCACCTTTTTCAACCTCTCCCATCTTGCTAATAACCACAGATCGTAAAGTCCAGGAAAGGTAATGGTCAGAAAACCAGCTAGTGCCTTCTTCTCAATCTGAAGCACATGGAAGTGGGTGCCCAGCTCCAAGAGAAAGTGTACAGTTTCTGTAGGGATCTGAAAGGTGATTGCTTCCTACCAGCCTATCAGAAAGATGATGACTTTGACAAGTCAATGGATAAAACTGAGCATCAGATTTGTTGCCCATATTTTTCACCCTTGGCAAGTGGTGGCTGTTGTACAGAATAAAGCTCTCTGGCAGAGACCGTGTCCTGCAATATGTGCTTGAAGAACAGTTGAGCATTCACGTTTTTTTTTTTTTTTTAAAGATGCTTGTGCTGGAAGTGTCAAGCATTTCTGCTATGGAGGTTTTTGGTTTTCTTTACTTTTTTAATTCTTATGTAAGCTTGCATCACTGAACAAGTTGTATCCTCCATAGAAATTTGTCTTCCATTCTCATGGATATTTAAGGAGACAACAATGTATGGCAAAGAACCCTATCCAGTATTGTTCAGTACTTACATATCTGGTAATATTCAGTGCAGGAAACTGTAATTTGCTATATATAAAAATATATGTATTTATGTACAGAATTTTTTTCCTGTAGTTATAAAAGTGTTACCCTGTGGTAAATAATCTTTGAAAATTTTTTTTATGTGTCACTCTGGTTTCATAGTCACACACTTAATATTGTTTTGAAGAAAACATATTGGATTGGTGGGTTTGTAAAAGGTTCAATTTTATTTAGCGGTGTTTGAAATATACCTGTAGCAAGCCCTAACTGTTACCTGCATAAAAACACATTCATGTTTACTACTTATGTTACAATAAATTGCAAGATATATTCCTCTTAAGAATTTTTAATATGTGCCGCAAAGTTCTGTGTTACCATGGTACACCACAGATTTGGACAATTTGCTCAGCTGCTGTACCTTAGCTTGTCTATGCATATACTAGCATTCAGCAACATATATAAATAAGATACGCAAAGGAAAAGATATTATTGACAATTTCAAATGTATCATGCTATGCAGCTGTGCAAGGCAGGAAAAAAACCCCAAACTGTTAAGTTCTGTGTTATATGGATGCTTAATCAACACTTGGTGCCCTCTAGATTGTGATTTTGGCTGTGCTATGGAGTACCTACTACATACGCTCTCTGTACACACCAGGAAAAAACAGTCAGAGAAGTCACATTAACTCCACAGCAGTGGGAATGAGTGGGAAGATACAACTGTTAGGACTTTTACACAAATCTAGCTCATGTAATTGGAGTATTATTTCCCAATGTAGAAATCTGCTGAGTACACACCTGTGAACTCAGAAGGCCACAGACCACACAAAAGTTGACTGCTCACTCCTCAGCTTCACCTGAAATTCAGTGTCTGTGTGTATATGTATAAATATGTGTGTGTATAAATGTGTCTACTTACGGGTTGTCTGCAAAAGCATATCAAATACATATTTCATGCCAATTGCACTTTTTTGAGCAATATTTTATGCTCAGTCAAGTACTGTATCCTTAATACACCAGGTCATGCTTCCTTGCAAATGCTAAGTCTAGGTTTGCATTTTTTAAAGAAAAATGTGCCTATAATCTTTTGCTCTATTTGAAGCAGACTAATACAAATATTGCTGCGTTGTTACTGAAGAGACCTTTAATACGGACTAGAGTTAATAGTAATACACCCACACCTCTCTCTTCCTGTCGCTATTACTGAGTGTTATATGTATAGAAGAACCGAACTGTAACTTCATCTTTGCTTCAGAGTAAAAGTACATATAGTGACTGCAGCTGCATGCAGAGACTTAGGATTTCATGAAGCCCACCTAAAAAAAAGACGACCTTAAGAAAAGTGACAGAAAAACTATAGAACAATGGCATAACTCGCTGCCTTCTCATGGTGCAAAACTGACAGTGTTAAAAATAGAGGTAGAAACTCTGTGAAATATCAGTTTTTCAAGTTAAAATACATTGGTCACGGTGATATGCAGCTGCCACACACACTGGGACTAAGGGTAGTGTTGCATGCTAACTTATTAGCACTGCTGAGAATGGCGGATATTAGAGTTTCTCATTCACTTTGTAAAGTTGACAGCAGGCCTTGTGAGGATTTTTACTACAAAACCATCCATATAATAAACGAATTTTTCAAAGATTGCAGATTTTTTTCTTCTGTTTTAGACTAGCAGGAGAAGGACCTTTTTTTGAAAATGAAGCAAAGTCAAACTGGTAGCCTTAACACAAGCACGACTGAAAATGCATTTCCTTTTAAGAGAGAAGATCGTGTGTCTGTGTATCTGTAGATGAGCAAGACAGCAGACAGGGTAGCCCCTTCATATAACAGCCCTTCTTCATACCCTGGTTTGTATCTATTCATGGAGCTACATCGACATCACTGGGTAGAGAATGGCTGGCTTTAAAAGTGGTGTTATCTGCAAGATACTGAATGCTTCATTCTTTAGAGCGTGGGATTAACCAGGATACACAGTATAGCAGCTAAGTATAGCCACTATTATAAGCATGCACCAGATGGTACTCCTTTGTATAAATACTTCCTATCATTGCAGCTGTAGTTTTTTCTGCTGTTACATGTTTGTCTGGTCTATAATCGTAGCCTAAAATATACTGGTCTTTGCACTGCTCCAGCACCGATGAGCTCATGTAAGAAACATGTTCTCAGACCCAGCCAGCGTTTGCAGCCTGCCCACTAACAAGGGAGGCATTGCAGACCCAGACGCTTGCTCAACACCTGCAACACAAGCATCCTCTCCGATTTTCCTCCTTCCCTTGTGGTTAGGTATCGTTAACTCCCTGCAGCATCTCTTTTGCTCTATCTTGGTGGTTCTGGAACTGAATTCCTTGTGGCAGGAAGTTGATTTTATTGAACAATTAAATTGTGGCAAATGAATGACCAGAGTTAAAGAAAAGGAAGGACCATGCCTTCAAGGACAAAAAAGAAAGCAATGAAAATGTATTGGACATTGTAGCAGTTATAGAGGTGTGTCATTAAATGGACATGACAAGAATACCAGGAGTGATACAGAGAAAACAGAAATAATCAATAAATATTTCAGCTCTGGATTTGGAAAGAGGCAGAACAAGGTACACTCATTAGAGGGCAAAGTCCTCTCTTGTCCATAAATAATCAAAGATGATGTCAAACAACATCTATCTAAAAGAAGGGCAGCAGGCTTAGATAAGCCACAAAGCAGCTGGCTCTGGTGTTAATTTTCAGTAAACCCTGGCATGCTTGGCTGATTCTCAATGGCTGACATAATAGTAATTAGAGATGGTCAGCAATTACTCACTGAGAGCTCTACTTGGTGCTATAGGTGGAAAGTTTCCATTCTTTTGCTTTAAATTACTCTTTAAGTTGTACTAAAAATGTGCTATTACAGACAAATTCTGGTGGAGTCCAGGCAGACCCTGGTTGTCCATTAACCTGCTCAGCAAGGTGCTTGGGGCTTCTGGCGGTTACAGCTCCTGGTCTCCACCTCTCCTGGCTGTTGAGTGCCCTGGGCTGGGGACCTGCTATAGGACCATCCTGCTGGCATCCAGCCCAGGCTGCGCAGGTGCTTTAGCAGGAGATCGATAATGAGCTTGGAGTCTCAGAGGTTCCTCCTACGGAGCTTGGCCTCAATGCTGCAGTGAAAATCCTGTCAACAGTTCCATGGTATATTGTGCTGTCCAGTAGCATTCTGGGGAAAAGAAAAAAAAAAAAAACAAAACAAAACCACTCAGAATGTTTTTAATGAATTAAATGATCACTTACTGCAAACATTTAAACACTTGTGCTGAACCTGGGTGATAAAGACTGTTTTCGTAAGAGGGATCTCAAGAAAGGGATCTCAGCAGGTAACCTCCCATTCCACACCCGGGTTAGATAAGTCTTAAGCTAGTGCTTGCAGGCAACAACATGGGTTCCAGCCTCTCATCTCAGACATTTAGTAAATTACATGGAAAAAATACTGCTGTGCTAACTGGCTTCATAATCACTAATGTATGCGAAGAGTTGCTGTTTCCACCATTGACACCTCCACACCCTCTTGGATTCAAAGATGCTGGGGGTCCTGCAAACTGCCCTGCAGTTGGGTTGGCCCGGTGTCATTCACAGTGCTGCATAGCTGCCACCTTTGTCATTGGAGCACAATGCTGAAGAGTTACATCATGTGGAAACTAAGTACCCCTGCCCACCAGTGAGCCATGTTCCAAGCCTAATGCATTGCATAATGATAAACAGTTTTGGAAATCAATACACTGCCCTGATTTTGCTACATCAAATGAGCTGGACAACTTGTTCTGTTATTAACACTAGAACAGAAGGTGTTTATCTCCCAGCAGAAGCAAAACTAAATATAAAAGGACACTCGCTTGGCCACAGCTCTCCAGGACACTTTGAAGCGATATTTCAAGTTCCACTTGCTGAAATGGAAAGCGTTCACAGCATTCATTCATTTCTACATGCAGCACGTGCCTCTCCTGGCACGTTTACCTTAAACCTTGGGAAAGTTATTCTGTCCTAAGTGTTACTCTGTCCTAAGTTATAGATTGTCTACACTTAATTTATTACCCAGCTTTTTATTCCCAAATGGAGGGTCCGTACCTACTCTCAGGGGTAAGCTTGCTGACAGTGAGAAGCAACAGCTACATGCCATTAGCATCAGCTTCCTTTTCCTCTTTGACCAAGGTGAAACTCTGCCTCTTCCACCACAGAACATCTGACCTTTCCCACTGTTTCTTTCCCAGATTACTGTGTTTAGCTTTTGCACAAGCAGCTCAAGCAATTGACCCAATTTCCAGATTGCCATGGTCAAACTAACCCAACAAAGGGTTTCACAGGCGTGAGATTATGCAAGTCCTCACACTAATGTTGGCACCACTCCTTTGAATCCCCACCTTTGACTTGGTCATCACAAAATATTTCCTTGGAAGAAGCAGTTGCTGAGGCAAACATCTTTTCACATGCTCCAAGTTATTTACTGCTTCCTAAAGGTTGCTTGATGTTCTCCCTTTGACCTGCAACAATACCTCCCCACCATTCAGAGGCACTTCAGACCAATTCATTACTACTGGACAAAAATAGGACCCCCCACTTATGCCCTCAAAGCCCCATTGCAGGTGTTAGGAGCCACCTGTTTCCCTCCTTCAGCTACAGAGTGATACAAATTACATACACTTGGAACTTGCAGTGTATTGACACAATTCTTACAATGGGGCCTGGGCTTTCTTTGTACATTCCTTTGCACTTAATAATGTTTTTTCACTCTACAGGTCATTTTATAAACCTCCTCCAAAATGCAATTCAGACCTTTTTCAATCCAGCCTCAAAGAAAACACACGTTTTAATTATCGCTGCTATTTCACCTGCAAATTACTGGGCAGATACAGGCTCAGTAGAAAATTATGTTTGCTACTATTTTTCCAAGAAATCTTATGTCAAACCCTCAGCTGTCACAGGGAATGTGGTTCCTTTTTTGCTTATTAAGAGTCTGCAAGACACTGAATCCTGTTATTATCCTCACCCATAGCGAGCTGTGCAAACATTCACACAACATGCAGCTAAAGCAACAGTAAGCAATTAAAGAAACTATTTTTCTAGAAACTGTTGGAAAATCAAAGGCAAGATTATTCAGAAAGCAAGTTTCCCTGAAATTGTCTCCAATGCCTGAGATTTCATACTACTACATGAAATATATCAAATTGCATTCAGTCTAACAGCGTTCATGCTGAGGTGAGTCAGGCAGCCTAGTCAGGGATAACTCATTTTCTTATATACTCTCATATACATTGCCAGAACCATGAACAGATATTTTGGTTAAATGGGAATACCGTATCTGGTTCCAGGTACAAAAGACAAGGACAAGCTCGATATTTCTGGAAAAAAAAAGAGAGTATAATCAACCTCCTCTGAATGGAAGCAAAATCATTTCCCTGCCGTAGAAACTGTGCCGCCTGCAATAAAAGGATCACGCCTTTAACTCCAGAAGCTGAGAGAATGCAATCAATCCTGGTTCCAGCCGCTTTGAAGCACAACAGCTACCATAAGGGCCAGGTTACTTATTCAGTACAGGGGAAGTTTTGCTGAAACACTGGAGTCAATTAAGTGTTGAAGTCCTCACCCAGTATCTTCCAGATCCAATGGCAAATCAGAGAAAGGCCTCACAGCCGTGTGCATGCATGAAAAAAGTTTTTACAGTACTTATCTCAGCCTGATAGAATATTTGGGTTGATTATCATACTAAATACTGAAAACAAAGCACTAAAATGAGAGAAAGAAAATGCTCCTACGGACAAACTGGATTGTTTCCATTCCAAATATTTTCTTTCAGTTTCACTTTTTTTTTCTATTAACCGTATGCCCCACAGTCAGTGCAGAATATGAACTAAGCAGTGAATGGGTGCTAGAAACAAAATGTGAATCCTCAGAGCAGGGGTCCGGCAGGGCGTGCTGAGCATTGATTTCCAGCACCATGTAGCCAGACTCAGCACTGAGCACTGGAAACCACTCCTTTCTCTTCTTTGATTCTTAAATTCTGGCTGTCTTCACCCTTTAATATTTGCTAGTGTCCACATTGGAGGTCTATGCTGGTTACTACAGCTACCTAAACATCATGTTTTAGCAACTACTATAAAAATCACTAAGGGTTAAAAAAAACACTAGTTATATCTGTACCCTTAAGGAATAGTGAAGACAAACTTTTTTTATTTGCTCTGGTAATTTTACCAGTACATTCAGACTGGTGTACAACCATGTTGAAGGTTTTAAGCAGAAGACAAGAGACAAAGATTCACCAGAATAACAGGTTCCATCATCTGACCCTCATTTACAAGGTACAAGGGGAGACATGAAAACCTCTCTCTTTCACCTGGAGTGCAGAAAGTGGGAAACTAGGAAAATGCTAACTTTTCTCCAACATCTGTTTAAATATAACCTATGTGCTCTGCTCTCCTTGTTCTCAAACACGAAAACACTTCACTGATGATGATTCTTGAGTGAGGAGATGGCCTGGAGAACGCTGATGTGCAAATGAAATCACCAAAATTATTGCTGCTGCTTTGGGCAGACATGCAATCTGTGATGGATAATACACAAACACACATCTCTATGGCAACACTCACACTAATATATGTTTGCACAAACGTCCAGGCCCCTGTAAGAGAGTAGGCACAATCCAGTGAGATGAAGATAGCCAATACACCATATATTGTGTGAATGACTGGTCACTTGGAGCTGAAACAAGTGATGGGAAGTAGTTTGTGAGAAATCCAGCATCTTATTAACCATCCAGACCTAACTAAATAACAAAAATATTCACAAAAATCCAAGTCTTCTTATGCGCAGAAATCAGTAAATATGGAGTTAACTGCTTGCCCCAAAGACTTAGTTCATTTCTGCTAAGCCATCCAGACTTGATACAGCATATATCTGGTACCAGCTGGCATGAAATTATTCCAATAAAAACAAGTAGAAAAATTCACACACAACCAAAGACAAATAACAACCAAATCACAAGCAAAAACACATTAAACATTTTAATGAAAAAATTTCCCTTATTCTGTTTTGAGGATTCCATATATTATCTTTTAATACAAGGAAATCATGCAAACACCAATATAGATCAACTCTAAAAGTGTGCTTTATTCTATCACTTCTATCAGTCCTGTATAAAATATCAGTTACAGCATAATCTTCTGGGTTTTTTTCTGGGATGTCGTTGTTCTCTGGTACTCATTGAAACGAGGAACAAAATACGATGTGCCAAGCACCTGACATACTGAATAAAATGCGCAAGATGTCTAACTTCTTTGTTGAAATCACCTTATTCATTTATCCTGCATGCAGGTAATTCAGTTGAATGTCAAATGATACATTTGGGTTTAGTTTCTACTGATCTACTGATAATTTTAGTTTGTAAAGTATTCATCTCAGCTGCATCCAAAGTTCACATAGATTTTAACCTCAGTGAGGTAATAAAATTCCAATCAGAAATCAAAAATATAGGGCAGTAATAGAAGAAGCAACAGTAGTAGTATTTGAAATTTTGTCCTATCTTCAGAAAAAGCGTGTTTGACAGCCATCTTCCGTCACATCCATCCATAGTTATATTCTTATCAAAGGATAGGCAGAAAGAAGACAGGGGTGCAATCTGACAGCAGGAAGCTCATGAATCCGCTCCTGAAGTTTATGCAATATAATAAACTGTATTTTGATTTTTTTTTTCTTTTTCAGTGTCTCTCATTGCACTGATAAGCCTCAGCCTAGAACAATGTCATTTTTAAGACAGCCAGCACATGTGGACTGTTATTTTAAACATTGTTGGACAAAGCTACGTATGATAAAGTTCACAGGGCTGGAGGAAGCTGTAGCCATGTGCACAGTGTATTGTTGACACAAGGTAAGATGTCTTTGTTTATTAGTCACTGATTAGATCTTCTTTTGTGTCAAATGCCCTTTCCTAATTGGCATTGCTCACCAGCCTGTCTCTGCGTGAGCTGTTAGCCTCAGAAACAGCATTTAGCCAAAGGAAACAGAAAGAGCCAGACACTTGCTCCGAACAGTGCCTGCGGACAAACCCACTGGCACTTCTGCATGGAGAAATCATCCCTCCTCATATCTCTGGCACGTTTTCAGCATTAGCAAAGAACTTATAAACTGCTAAAGGTCAGACATTAAATCTTTGCAGAAGAGGTAAGAGAAGTAACCCCAGTCATTGCAGCCATGGCTGCTCGCAAGATGTTGGAATCACCCATGCCGGCATTGCACAAAACAGTGCCCAGACTTCCTTTCCAGAGCTCTCCAGAGCAGCTTGAACCCAGTAGGCCTATTTGTGCTCTGAGAGTACGGCGAGTGCTCATGTGTCCCTTCCAGTATCTCTGCTGTGAGAACTGCATTTCCAACAAAGGGTGGCAACAAGCTGCACCGGGCAAATGATATTTCAACTGCTGAAGCCCTTTCTTAAGTGAGTGCATTGCCAAACGCAGGATCACTGAAGCAGCTGCCTAATATCCTGTAACTTTCAGGTTAAGAATAAAGTCAATGTTAAAGCAAATAGAAGGATACTTGTTCTTTGATCTAATCTATCTATTGTGACAAAAAAAAACACTTCCACTTGCATTTGATTCTCTGTATGAGGAAAGAAAAATTTCTTTTTGCCATTTATGGCAAGGTCAAACAGCTGTACACTCAGTAACATGCAATGTGCACATGAAAAATGAGCATTTTGGAATAACATCCATATTGTTTTTTCCTGAGTGCTCATGCCTCTGCAAAGAGAGTAATAAGTTCTTGAGTTCCTGCAGAGCATGGCATACTAATCCTCAAAACTACCACAAACAAGTAAAGGAGGAAATTCTGCCATATCCACTACTGTCCTTTAAAGTATCACCTTGACTAATTGGTATGATGACAGTTCATACACAGTCACCGCTGCTCTGTGCCACCTTGCAAAGAGCTGTGGGTGCTGTCTGTCCAACCCTTTGATTCATGTTTTGAGGAAGATGCTATGAGTTGCTACATCCAGGATAATTTCACATCATTCCTGAGGCATGAGGCAGTCAGCAGAGGTGGGGTGGCAAAAGTAAAGTTGACTTTAAGATAATGAATTTCCCACAATTGATGTTAGAAGGAAAATAAAGAGGTTTCCACAACCATAACTGAGCAAATACCAGCCCAGTAACTAAGCTAATGTACTATTGGACTGTGACAGAGCAGGAACATCTATCTTGACTCTATAGGGAGAAGGCAGTTTTTGTCTGACTGTTTCAATGGAAAACCAGCAAACAAAAAATTTTAGGTGGAATTTATAGATAGAAAAAAAATAGATATAAGGCCTGTAAGTTAAAAATTTCTTTCATTATAGTTTTAATTGCTGCTGCCATGAGAAACAAGAAAGATAACAGAACATGAAGCAATAACATTTAAGTCTTGTCTTTAGCTTCATTGGGAAAGTGGCAGCACTGAATTGGCCAGGAAAAAAGCATTGCAAATGATACTGAATTGCTAAGGAACTGAGGCTAAGCTCATCACAATAACCATAATAATGGGAGAAATTATTTAAAATCAGAAGAGGATCATCTCCTTTGTCCCACAGGCACATTCAGGCACGCTAACAGCCTCCATGAGCTGCATCCTAGGGTAAGTTTGGAGGGGATGCTGATAGCCATGCCAATGGGGCAGCTGAAGAAAGGATCTTTGAGCAGTTCACCCCCTAAATTCTTTCCCAGCACACCAGGCCAGTGCTGCAAGCCGTGCTGCTGGGACTCAAGATGATATCAGCATCTAAAAGCTGATAAGGTGCAGTTGTGCGAAGGAGCACAGTGGCTCTGTGACCAGTCCTACCCTCAGCAGCACCATCCTTTCAGTCTGCTCTCCATTACCACCCAGCAGATTACTTCCTTTGCAGGTAACATCTGCCAGGACAAAAATATCAAAGCTGATTCTGCTCAGAGCAGCATGGCTATGGCTACGGCTATGCTGGCACAGCAATTGCTTTTGAGCAACCATACAGCTCAGGTCCACATGGACAAATTTGCTCCTATCCCTGAGCTAGATGGCCATTTATATGCTGCTTTCAACCCATGCCCTCTAAACTGTTCCCATCCACCTTCATGTGCAGGAGAGTTAATGGGCTTTGGGGAAAAATCATACCAAGGAGTGTGTGGATAATGAAGGGTCACTGTCAATATTCAAGTCCTAATATTGCCAAGGAAGTACTAATACAGCCAAGGGAGCTGAATCACCTTCATTTGGGTCAGGAATGGCTCTGCTCCACTGAGCCAGCTGAAGGCAGCATGTTTGCAGCCCCAAAGTGTAGCACCAGAAGCTGGTAAAACCGAGCTGGCTCCGAACCTTCACACCTTGCTCCCTCTTTCTCCCCCCCCAGGACCAATGCCTCTGACCCCACCTGAGCTGCCTTCAAACATCCACACAGTAGCACACGTGAGCTGGGAAGCCCTCCCTGTACAAGTGAGCCCGGTAGCATGATGCAGATATTCAAGCTGGATTTACATGGAGACACCTTGGGAAGCCATAGCACCTGTATTAAGCAAGTCTTCCAGTCCCACTTTCCCGTGAATAACAGACAGCTGACAGGGTATAACAGCAGTAAGAAAACACATGAAAGTTTAGCATGCATACTGTCATCCAGGAAAGAACTTACCATGGCACAAATAAAACTTTAATATACACTTTCATCTTCCATTGCAGCACATTTGCTTGGCATAGTCCCTTTGTCCTTCACCTGCATATTAGATGATGTAGGGCTTGACTGTGAAATTTTAAACCTTCATTTACTTTGAGTGCCTGCTCCTGCAAGAGGGTGTGGCATTACATGCGCCTGCAGGACTAATACCTGAATGACTGTATCGTTCTCCGTGTTTGTATAATATTGATCATCTCTTTGTACTTTTGCCTTCTTTCCCTGGCAACACCTTTCAAAGCCAAAGGAAATGAAACAACACTTCCCTCTACTGGAGGAACTCAGGAATTCTGGAAATGAATGAGAAGTGTTAAACTTTTCTGAGCTACTTTTGCTAGATTGAAAAGACAGTCCTTAGCAGCACGGGATCAAGAAGAAGACAGAAGGGAGTTAGAACTTTTTTTTCTTGGTTCTTTGGCCTAGGTTAAAGCATTGGAGAGATCCTGCATAACTCACTCTTTTTCCTCCAAGATTTAGTCAACGTGCCATGTTTATTTTAGTTACGAATGCATCTCTGAAAACCCTCATGCCTCTCAGGTTATATACTGAGATTTTTGGAGTCTCACTGTGAGTGAAAATTTATGAATCTGTTGCATGTTTATTAGGTAGATTTTCTCAAGCTTCAACTACTTGGCTTATTCCAGGACTCCAATGAGAGGTTTGGAAAAAAGTCAACAACCAATGAATATCTTTGGAACTCCCACTGGGGGTGTGAATCACTGGCTAGTCAGGGGAAGGCCCCAGAGTACGTGGAAAATTTCACTTGTGGCTTAGAGATCTTGTGAAGAAGGCTGTTTCACAAGGTTGGAAAGGGTGATTCCCACTGGAGTCATGGGAGCCCTGAGATTTCCAACTTTTTTTGTAAATCAGGATCATGTAAAGCAAGGTCAAGCACCAGTTGTCCCATTCCTTCTTTCTAGGCATCATCTACTGGCAGCTGTCCATAAGCTTTTCTATAGATAGAGAGATTTCTACTGGTTGTGGAGGCTGCAGGGAAATTTGATAACAGGGGAAATTTACACCAAGTAATTTCCAGATACCTCTGTTCTCAGTTTTGTCTCTGTCATCTCCCAGTCTTCCATGGGTTTCTGCACAATAATTATATTATCTTCCCTACCTTCTGATCATTCATGATTTACTTCTAAAATCACAATAGTGAGTCTGATCAACAGGTTTAACATCTACATATATACCTACATAGGAAATCCAAAGTGTTCTGAATTGCTCTTTAAGTGATGAAGTATCATTATCTAACACCTCTTTAACGGGTGAGGTAACAGATGAGGTAATCAGCTGCTAGCAAGTATTACCATTTCTGGGCTGAAACACAGAACTACACAACAGCGAAACTACAGGCATGAAAACAGCCACAAAACAGATTTTTCAACTGAAAACAGAAAGAATTATAGGCAGGATCTCCATCGTAAGATCCTGAGACCATCTTTGGTATGCATGCAGTTCATACTGAAGGAAAGATTTTACTGATCCTGTAGTAGCTGCTTAAGGACTGTGGCTTTGATCCAGGGCTAGCAGTTTGCCAGGACTCTGGAATTAACAGCTGCTGCTTTGGAAATACTGCTGTGGCATCCCTCAGGGGCTAAAAGAGGTCAGAACGCCCTCCCCTACCTCTTAAGATCCACTTGAATCACCAGGTTAACAAGCTGACTGAAAAAAAACCCTGAAAGGTAGTAATACAACTTGATTCATGGGTTTGACACGCTCAGCTGAGGACGCTTTCCCTTCTTTTTGCTTGGTTAGTCAGTTCCTCTGTTTCACAAGGGACCTCAGATACTGTGCTTCTTCCCTGCATCCAGGAACATACTCAACCCAAGATACTAAAATGTACTGTTGCTAAAAATTACAATGCCATCACTTCAGGCAGGTCATGAGCTCTTTATGCCAGCAGCTAAGCAGTCATGCTCAGCTAGCTCCATTCAATGAAATCAGGTGGCATGTATGAGTAACTACTTATTCAGCCTCATCTAGAATTCAAAATCTGGTCATTTAAAGTCAGTATAAGAAACGAGAAAACCATAGCAGATCACAAGTCCTAAGTCACATTGTAGGAAAGGACTTTGTGTTCTTAATTATCCAAAGCAGTGGGAATGCATCGAGTAGAAAAAAAAGGCTCTTTTTTTGTAGGGAAATAGCACACTAACCTCTCAGAAACAACATAGCTGGAAAGAATAGAGCTGGAGATATTTCCTTTTAGGGAAAATCTCTCAGTCATTCACTGATTTATTATTAACATCCATACCGCTGCTGTACTGAAAGGCTCCAGTTAGCTTGGGCTCCACTAGGCTAAGTGCCATAACTGATGACTTTATCCGCACCTCAGGGCTCAGGTTCAGTCTGTAGCCCAAAGCCCTAAATCACTGATATGTCACCCATTTCAAGGGTGAACTGCAGGTCCTTTAACCAGGAAACTGGGGCAGAGAAGCAGAGGTTCCCAGGTGAGGGGTGTCTCTAAATATAGCATAGTCTCTGCTAGCTCAACAATTTTTGTTCTGAAATTGGGACTGAATTTGAGAAAAAGAAGCGAAGATCTCAATCTCTGTAGACTTTTACAATCGATTCTTCAGAGCTGTATGCCTTGCTGCATAATACAGGAGTCCATCGTTCCCAATGTATAAATGGACATTTGCAGAATGGTGGGAAATATCTACTAGCTTTATGAGATACTCCTGAGTGCAGCAGTAATTGTTTTTAAAAAGCCTGATCTGTGACTTTGGTCTCACACTGTCTTTGTTCTCTGTGGGCAATAAAGTTGTAAATTCAACCATTGCAACATATGGGACATTTTTTTAATTTGGGGACCATTGTCCCCACATTGAACTTGTTGAGTCATGTTCCTCAGATGCTTGGACTGATACATATCCAGTGTGACAGGAAACAAGCTGTGCTTCCCCTCCCCCTTCCCCACCTATGACTAGCCTACCTAGTTTGACCATGTTTTAACCCCAAAAGACACAATCTGAGACAATAAAGTCCTAGAGTTGACTTTGCTTGGCCACTTGGTCCCTCTGCAAATATCTTGCAGAGTCCCGAGGGAGAGCATGTTCATGTTACCCCACAACTCCTGTCACATCTTCTGCACCCTGCAGTTGTTCTGCACCTTGGTCACAGTCACAGAAATTCATCTGAGCAGGCACTGTCCCCCACTGTATTTACATTTGGCTGGACAGATGGGGATTGTTCTTTCAGGCTGGAGAGTTGTTGAAATCATGGCTTACAGCAGCTAGGAACTGCTAAAATAAACCTTTTCTTGTTTGTATACTTGAAAGCAAAGTTGTAGAGTCCCAGAACTTCAAGAAGAGGCACCTGGGAATTAGTTAGCAGTATGTGTCAGGGCTGCCAAGCTTCAGCCTTACGGGCACGGCAGAGTAGCATGAAACAGTCACAGAAAGACTAATCCTAGATACCTTCATTTCACAGCTCTGCGTTTGGATAACTGCAACTGCTGCATTCGTTGTAAGAACAGGATTTTGCAGATATATACAAACAAAAACTGTGTTTAAAAAACGGTCAAAGAAAGCAAAGATCAAGCGAATAGTATGTGGTATACTCATAACATCCGTGAAATCATAAATTAAGACCCATTGGCCTTTAGTGTCACCCATTTTTTCTGTTTCCTGGCTCCCAGACCATGAAAGGTTGACCACTCCAGAGAAGGCTGTTGCTAAACAATCTTCAAACAGTATGTAATTGCCAAGACATCCCCTTTAGATTTTTACATGCCCTTGTGAGTTATTAGACTTCACTGCTCAAAAGAGTCTAAGAAGAGCCTTTGAAGATAATACCCCATGGGTTAGCCATGGCCTCTGTTTGCCAAGTCTCTAATGACACCACCTCGGGAGGAATGCTTGCCGAAGAGTCTTCATTTCCTGATGCAGCAATATGGCACAACACTATGAAATGCACTTTTTTTATTTCCTTGTCACAGGCACCAGATGCCACATCCTTCCAGGGACCACAGAATCTGACCTGCTCATCTGCATCCAAGGTCTGAAACCCAGAAACCCAGACCCGTTCTCTGGAGGCAAACAAAGGGGTCATGTCATCAACAGCAGCAGAGCTGCTTCCAAGAATTTATTTCAAGGTGATATGTCTTTCTGGTACACATGCCCCAGGCAGCCATAAGACATCAAACAACAAACA
Source organism: Tapera naevia (assembly GCA_033556795.1). NCBI lineage: Eukaryota > Metazoa > Chordata > Aves > Cuculiformes > Neomorphidae > Tapera > Tapera naevia. The sequence goes on from JAUMJJ010000059.1 coordinate 19,951,373, forward strand.
GGTTTTGCAAAAAGAAATTCTGAGGTCTGTGCTATCCAAACTAAATAACCAGCATAGCTCCTTATAATGGCCACCCTCTGTGTCATTTTTTGTCTCTCTGTTTTCTTAAACAGAACATTCAACCCAAATTATATTCTCCTCAGTCTTTTTCATGGAGGCTGTTTTTTAAACCTTCAGGAGTTTCTCTTTTGCCCACCTCTGGTTTCCATCTAACTTGTGTGCATCACTTATTCCATATCTTGTTCATATGCTCAAGAATGCACAGCCTTTAAAACAGCAGAATAATCTTTATACAGCAAGCCCACAGAATGAGAGCATAGGTAAGCACTCTATCTCAATGCTCACGTTAGTTTACAGCATACAGAGGAAAGGAAATGTCACTCCATGCTTCCCTCTCTGCATATGACAAACTACTATTCGATTTGTGCTCCATTATCCACCCCCAGATCCTTTTTGTGGCTTTGTTGCTGCGTGAACACTTGTACCTTGGTAATTCTGCATTTGATTTTGCCTTGCTAGACACAGAACTCTTTACTTGTCATTAAATCAATTAGATAAAGTCTAATAACATATTCTCAGTTGATTTGATCTGGACTTCTCCTGCTCTCCGCAGTAATTCCCATTCCTCTTAGATTGCTCAGTGTTTCTCTGCTACCTCATGACAAAGTTCATCACCCCCTTTTAAGACAACTAATTTACCAAAAGATTTGCTGTTCTAGACCGTTCTCTGAGTCTCTCATGGCTCAAATTGTGTCAGAACTAGAAGTTTGTGAAAAAAAAATATTTCAGCCCTTTCTTGTCCTTTACAGACTGGTCAAAGGGAAAAAAATCAGGTGTTGTTTTGGCACAAAGAAAGTGTTTTGTCCTAGTGCAAGGAAAAGTTTTCAGACATGATCAAAAGATTTTAGATTTGGGGGTTTTAAACCTGGATAATCCAGCCACCTAAGCAGGGAAGAACTAGCAACACAGGTATTCTGTTGGGCCTGTTACTGTTCACAAATTTACTCTGTTAAGAAATTGATCTACGTGTTTCTTCCTGTACTTCAGATGTGTTTCTAGAATGCATATATTGCCCATAAACTGTCACCCATTTTCTCTTTAAGTTTTCTTTCCTGTCTTATTCCACCTGAACTGATATATTTTAAGAGTGGGGGCCACTATCTACCCTCACCTCAAGAGAGCACAGACCAGAAGACTCCCTGAATTCTTGTGGGGAAGAACAGTCAAACCCTGAGGCAAAGATTTCGATTGCTCGAGCATCTACTACTGCCATAAGCAAGCAACAGCATAAAGACAGTTAAGTGAAAGGTGCCTTGATGTTAAGTATCCCACAATCCAACAGCAGTATCAGAAGGAGAGCCCAGCCACCTCATAGCCCCGTGTCTACCTCTCTCTCCACCATCTCTGAAAACCTAGTACTTTCCACAATCCTTCTTTGGCTGTACCTCTACATTTTAAACTGAACACAACCTACCAAAGGCTATTGATTGAAACAGTATGTTATCGCATTACTTTCAATAGCACTTTACATCCAATCAAAAATAAGATTTTGCTTCGATCCTCTGTACCAGATGTTTTCATTGAGCTATCCACAATTATGTCTGATTTCCTGAGTGACTACAAATAATTTCCAAATCAAATTACTCTTCCTACATGCATACACAGTATTTAACATGCTATTGTACTACTATGCTGGGGGGCTTAGTTTGGTCCCTCTAACCAGTAAGTCACATAGCATCTTTATTAATCAAGATAAACCATTATTGGTAAGATTTATGTCTGATCATCTTCCACCGGCTTAAGACGAAGAAGACATATTTTTAAAGCATCAGTCAAGACAGATTCATATTTTATCAAGTCATCACCTCCTGTTTTCTAACCAGTTACAGAATCAGGCCTGACCTTTATGCACTTGCTTACTGAATAGCCAGTTGTGGGGACTTTTGACAAAACCTCTATTCAGAGGAAGGCATATGTTCTATCACTATTTCACCTTATCTCTCTAGGAAGAAAGGTGCCACCACACTAGTGGAATAGTGTAGAAATCTCCCATTTCTTCTTGGATATCAAATTTTTGTTCATTTTCTCTGCAGTACAGAAAATAAGACGTGGTTGGAAGGATAAAGCAAAAAAAAAAGGATGACTTAGGTTGCCTTCCATAGCTATTTAGAACATGAATATGTAAACTTTTTAGATAGTTTGAAGCAAAAGATCATGTCAAATGAAAATCATGGTCTATCAGTACTGTTCACAGTAGTGTACCTCACTCAACTATGTACCCTTAGGACAAAGGGTAATGGTTTTAAACTGAAAGATGATAACTTGAGATTATGTATTAGGAAGAAATTATTTGCTGTGAGGGTGGTGAAACACTGGAATGTGTTGCCCAAAGAGTTGTGCATGCCCTCTCTCTGGAGGCATTCTGGATGGGTCTTCCAGCAACCTACGCTAGTGGAAGATATCTCTGCCATTGTCAGACAGGTTGGAAATGGATGATCTTTGAGGTCCTTTCCAGGCCAAAATATTCTATGATTCTATGAATTTCTCACAGGAGATCCATTACAAAAAGTCTCGGCAGCTTTAGTCTCATTTCAATGTGCCCCACTCCAACCACAAAAGGATTTGGGTACACAAAAGTAGAATCTAGACAATTCAGTCACGTGACACACTTCTTCACATCTCTGTTGAATTTCCACCTATCCTGTCATTCACAGAGTGAGTGACAGCTAGACAACTGTTCTGCAGCCTGGTCCACCACTAGACCATGGAGACGGCTTTGTTGGCGAGGGTCAGCTGGGGTGGTAACAAGCAGCAGAAGAAGCAGGAAGGCATGAAGTCATACTGGAAGTCACAGCTTGCAGTTCCACAAATCATATTATCTCTTATCTATTCTCATTGCTCAGAGTTGACTGATCGGTTATTCACGTTAGCCTGTGTTCCCATGGAAATCAAAATTACAAAATTTTTCTTTCTATCTTTTTTATTCAGCTCTCCCTGCTGTTTTCTGAAATGATTTTTGGCCCATTTTGGTGCAATTTGCCAGCAACTTGCAGCCCTTAAGGAATTAATGTTTCTAAGAGTCACATGAAAATCAGTGTCTAGGGAGAGAAGAGATCCAAACCAGGGCCTTCACCAGGGGAAGGGCTGCAAATTGAGCCTTCTTTCTCTGGTCTGTTCGGCCATTTGGCCATATCTCTAGCCAGACACAAAATGCCTTGCCTCTTGCCCAGCCAGCAGTTAGGGGAAAGGGCAGAGGGCTATAGATAGGGTTAAGGAACATGGTGGGGATAAAGGAAATATTGTCAAGAGCTCAAAGAAACATTTTTTTCTGCAGACACAGAGGAGCAGATCAGCTCAGTTAGCACCGAGGCAGCTATTCTCAGCTCCCCTGGGCACCTAAGTCCAGCAGGAACTAGAAGTATCTGAGGCAAAATGTTTCCAATTAGACAAAACCTCTAACTGAGCCTTAAACCAACATTTCTGTCTTTGCCTGCTGTAAGTCCTGCCTTTTCCACCCATTCCTTGAGCATGAGTAACTCAGTAGACATCATCTGAACCAGTTCCAGGCTTTCAGCCGCAAGGGCAAAATTGTTTTTTGCCACACTGTATTTGAAGGGTTGGGAAGTAGCTGTTTCTGCAGTGGAAGGGGAAGGGGTAGCGTGGGGCAGAAGATTCAGGTTGTCCATTTCTAGAGTCCACTGTGACCAGGCAGTGATGAGGTGATTGCTGCCAGTGGCCAGGCATGAGCTCAGTATCTACCCCAACATATTCCTGAGTGGCAAAAAGCAGTAAACTTAGCTTTCCAGGGTTATAGCTTGGTCAAAGCAGTTGGTAACACCAGAGGTGTTTTATCATTGTAGGGATCTGCCATCCTCAACCAGTGCCTGCCTCACCTGAGTTGCAGAACCAGGTCTGGGTTTCCCCCAGGAGAGAGCAGCTGCTGCTTCCCTTCTAACTGGATGCCAAGAGCATCCTTTAACTTTGAATTCCTTGAGCCTGTTTTTTGAAGTGTTTCTACTTTGTAAGGAAACATCACTGAGACCAGAGAAGGAGGATGTCTTCAATGACCTTTGCAGCTTCTCAACGTTCAGCAATGCAGTGGGAAGGTCTGGGCTCCTGTATGATCTCCGAGAACCATCTCTGTATTTTATTCAGTGTGGATTGTTAAAGAAAAAAATCTGTTGGAGATGTTCAAAACAAGTTTGTCTGATGCAAAATGTTGTAAAGTGTAAATAAAGTAATTTTGCAGTCCCAATTTCTCCCATTGCAGTGAATAAAGTCAGCCAACCAGTGTTATCTGAAAAGCATCAGGCATTTTGAAGAGTTTTCCTTGCCCTCTTCAGGGACAGCAAAAGTAGGACACAAAAAAAAATACAGCTTTTCTACATCTGTTTAAGGAAAACACTAGATAGTGCTTGACTGCACTTTGTGGGAGAATTATTACACTCAAAGGATTGATATGTGGTTTTGCAACACAGAAAGATATTCAAGGGGGGGCTGCAGCCACAAAAATTATGGGTCTCTGATGTAGATAAACACCCCGTTATCGGAGAAGCTGAATCATTATTCCTCAATGGTAGTGTTATAAGGTATTTTTAATTGGGAGCTTTTGTTGATAACAGCTGTAAGTACATCATCTTTTCCAGGAAGCCAGCCTAATGCAGAGATCCATTTGATCTTGTGATTTCTCTATCGACTTTGTGCTGCATGCCAAAATAATAAGTCATGCCTTCATGTCACTGCTACAAATAAGCTTAGCCAGAATTCATCTCCAGACAAGAAAATGTACCCAGAGACTGAAGGGATTTAATATCACTAGATGTTAGGTTGGGAAACAGCATCCAACAATACAGTCCAGAGGAATCTGGGAGGATTGGAACAGACTTGGGGGGGGGGAGGGGGGAAGAGGGGGGGGAGGGAAGAGCAAGACATTGCAGAACTTAGAAAAGGAGATCAATTAAAGCATTTTAAAAGCAGTTTGGTTATGATACTTTGAGTAATCAAAGGTTACTAAACGTGACAAGAAGAATTTGTGGCAATATGCTGAAAACATCAAGAATGAGTGTGTTATTCCCAGTGCTCATGGGGGAGGGATTTTTAGAGTTGGTCCGTTAGCCCGCCTGAGCGCCACTGCTGCCACGCAATGCACCTGGCTCTGGGCCATCTGCAAGGATGGAGAGGTCTTAGTTCTATCTATTGCAGCATTTTCATCTTTTACCCAAGTGAAGCTGTAAATTTTACTCTTAAGAAATTCTCAGATATTCACAGTGAACAATCCTGAAAATTTTGGGCCGTTTTCTCAGCTGTAAGGGTATCTCCAAGTATTGCAGTTACAGCACTCTCCACAAACCTCTTTGGCACGTCTGACACCAAAGGTCAAAGAAGATGTCAGTGACGCTGTGACTTGGCTAACACATATAAGTGCTACTTACTATACCCATGGCTCAGATGGCACGTGCAACAGCTCTCCTTCCCCCAACATACTTACTCCAAGGCCATAATCTGCCGATTCCCCCGAAGCCAGGCAGAAAGGGGGGGTCCCCATTTCCCAACACTATCTCGCCTGTGCCGCAGGTTTGCCACTAGAGGACACTGAATCAACGTGAGACCTTGCTGGAGGGCTGGACTGGGGGTGCTGCTGGGGAGGATTTGTGGGCCCGCAACTCTGCCTTCTTCCACTTAGGAAAATCCTGAGAAAGCTGGAAAGTGCATGGGGAGTTCTCAGCTTCACCAGCGGTGGTTTTCCACTCGATACTATGACTTGCTTGCTTAGATGTTTTCCACCCCCTTGGGATTCTTTCATTTTATATTTGGGGTGCATTTTTAATGCCACTAGGGGATGAAAACTGGGAAATCAATGTTATTTCGCATTGTGCAAAGCTCAATGTGTTTGTTTATGATGGGCTTTTTACTAGGGAGCCCATTCAAAAGGAATTGTGAAAGAAACCAAACAGGAAAGGGTGGAACAATGATCTTGATAAGAAGCATCACAGGCAATGCTCAAACACAATAGTTAGATTTACAGCCTGGAAGATGTGTCGGCGCTGTCCCAACCCCAGTGAAACTGGTGTTTTTCTAAGGCTGTAGATCCGGAGATCAAAGGGTAAAAGATCAAGCCTGCAGAAGGAACAGAGGAGAAAAAGCTGCAAAAGCTCTTTTAGACCCATGGGGCTGATAGGGGACTGAAGACTGAAGTCTGTCCTAGGCAAGCCATAACTTGGTCTCCAAGAGAGCAAAGTCTCATCAACTTGTACAAAGTATCTACTCTCGAGTATGAGGAGAGTGCTGAGAACAGGATGGCAGCATGTAAATATGTTTCTCCTGGTTTAAATCAGTGGTTCAGAAGTCCAAGTGCTTTGGACGCATGAGCTATTCTTTGTTATGAAGAAGGTCTTTAACCATAGAATCATAGGATCTGCCAGTTGGAAAAGACCTTTGAGACCATCAAGTCCAACCATACCCATCTTCTGCTAAACCATGTCACTCAAAAACTCATCTACCCACTTTTTAAATGCCTCCAGAGATGGTTTAAAACTCAACCACCTCCCTGGGCAGCTTCTGCCAGTGCCTGACCACCCTTTCGGCAAAGAAATTCTTCCTAATACCTTGTCTGAACCTCCCCTGGTGCAACTTACAGCCATTTCCTCTTGTTCTATCACCTGTCACTTGAGAGAAGAGATCAACACTCGCTCTGTTACAGTCTCCTTTCAGGCAGCTGTAGACAGCAATGAGATCTCCCCTCAGTCTCCTCTTGTCCAAGCTAAACAACCCCAGTTCTCTCGTAGGACTTGTTTTCCAGCCACTTCACCAGCCTTGTCGCCCTTCTCTGGACATGCTCCAACACCTCAATGTCCTTCTTGTAGTGAGAGGCCCAGAACTGAACACAGTTCACCTCCATGGTCCTGTTGGCCACACTGGTTTTGATACAGGCCAGGATGCCATTGGCCCTCTTGGCCACCTGGGCACACTGCTGGCTCATATTCAGCCGGTTATCAATCAACACCCCCAGGTCTTTCTCTGCCAGGCAGCTCTCCAGCCAGTCTTCCCCAAGCCTGTTACTCTGCCTGGGTTTTTTGTCACCCAAATGGAGGACTCAGCATTTGGTCTTGTTAAACCTCATCCCATTGGTCTCGATCCAGCCTGTCCAGATCTCTTTGCAGAGCCTCCCTTCCTTCAAGCAGATCAACACTGCCACCCAGCTTGGTGTCATCTGCAAACTTGCTAAGGGTACACTTGATCCCTTTGTCCAGATCATTAATAAAGATGTTGAATAGGACTGGATCCAGCACTGATCTCTGGGGAACACCACTCATGACTGGTATCCAACTGGATTTAACTCCATTTTCCACCACTCTTTGGGCCCGGCCATCCAGCCAGTTTTTCACCCAGCAGATTGTGTGCCCATCCAGGCCAATGGCATCCAGTTTCTCAATCACAATACTGTGAGAAATGGTGTCAAAGGCTTTACCAAAGTCCAGGTACATGACATCCACAGCCTTTCCCTCGTCCATTGAACAGGTAACCTTGTCTTAAAAGGAGATTGAGTTGGTCTGGCAAGACCTGCCTTTCATAGACCCATGTGACTGGGTCTGTCCTACATGTGCTGTGTGATAGCACTCAATATGATCTGTTCCATGACCTTCCCCGATACCGAGGTCAAACTGACAGGCCTATAATTCCCCAGATCCTCCCACCAATCCTTCTTGTAAATGGGAGTTACATTTGCCAGTCTGCAGTCAAGCGGCACTTCCCCAGTCAGCCAGGACTGTTGATAGATGAGGGAAAGGAGTTTGGCAAAGAGTTCTGCCAGCTCCCTTGATATCCTTGGGTGTATCCCATCTGGCCCCATAGACTTGTGGACGTTTAATTGTCTGAGTAGGTCTCTAACCAAGTCTTCTGGGAACAATGAGGGTTCGCCTTCATAGTCTTCTGGATCAGGAGGCTTGGAGCCCAGAGAACATCTTACCTTCCTATTAAAGACCGAAGCAAAGATGGCATTAAGTACCTCTGCCTTGTCCTCATCCTTTGTTACTACCATTCCCCTTGCATCCAGTAAAGGAGGGAGATTCTCCTTGGTCCTCCTGTTGTTGTTAATATACTTGAAGAAATATTTCTTATTGTCTTTCATCGAACTGGCCAGTTGAAGTTCAGTTGGGCTTCAGCCCTTCTGATTTTTTTGCCTACATGATCTTACTTGCTTCTTGTAGTCCTCCTGAGATGCCTGCCCTCTCTTCCAAAGTTCACATATTTTCCTTTTTTTCCTTAGACCAACACAGAGCTCTCTGTTAAGCCAAGCTGGCCTTCCTCCCTGCCGACCCATTTTATGGCACACAGGGATGGCCTGCTCTTGCACCACAAGAATTTCCTTCTTGAGGAGCATCCAGCCCTCATAGGCTCCTTTGTCATTTAGAACTTTCTCCCACTGGACTTTACCAAGCAGCCTTCTAAACAGTTCAAAACCTGCCCTCCACAAGTCCAAGGTGGTGGTTCTGCTGACCCCCCTCCTTACTCCTCCAAGAACTGAGAATTCTATCGTCTCTTGATCACTGAGCCCCAGGTGTCCTCCATTAGTCCAACATCTCCACCACAAGGTCCTCCCTGTTCACAAACAGCAGATCCAGTGGGGCACCTTCCCTAGTTGGAGTTGGTTCATTCACCAGTTGTGTCAGGAAGTTATCTTCCGTACACTCAATGAACCATCTAGACTGTTTCTTTTCTGCTGTGTTATACTTCCAGCAGACTTTTGGAAGGTTGAAGTCTCCCACAAGAACGAGGGTCAGTGATCGTGAGACTTCTCCCAGTTGCTTGTAGAAGAGCTCATCGGTTTCCTCGTCCTGGCTGGGCGGCGGGTAACAGACTCCCTCCACTATGTCTGACTTGCTGTGGGTTCCATTGATTTTAACCCACAAGAACTCAACCCTATCGTTAGCATATTTTTGTTCAACACAATCAAAACTTTCTCTAACATAGAGGGCAACACCACTGCCTCTCTTTCCTAGCCTGTCCCACCTGAAGAGTTTGTAGCTACCCATGGCAGCACTCCAGTTGTGCGAATCGTCCCACCACATTTCCATGATGTCTATTATATCATGGTTTTCTAGCCTTACAATGGCTTTCAGCTCCCCTTGTTTGTTGTCCGTACTGCGTGCATTAGTGTAAATGCACTTCAGCTGGGCTGTTGTTTCCACCTCTTTCCTAAGTGGAATAGGCTCAAGAACTGATTGTCTTCTAGCAGTGGTTTGTAACCCACCGATAACCTTTGAATTCTGGCTGCCACCTGGAGTGCTGTTCTCCACTTCCACTGAGGTGGCAGACCAGGGGCTCTCACCAATACATAATGGTAGGCAGCAACCCACAACTGTCCACACAGGAGGGACTAGCTACCTCGCCACAGCTGTTGGACTGTAACGAGTATCAGCCTTCATGAGTGAGAAGCTGAATCTGGGGAATTTCCTGGGGGTACCTCGGTGGAAGAAGCTGCACCAAATTCCAGCACCAGCACTAGGGCGTATCAGAAGCAGGGCTTGCTCCTTGTATAAGCAGAACAGGCAGTAGACTACTTGAGAAGAAAAAAATGGACTCAGCTCCCTTGTTTCTTGGCCTCTCTCAGGAGAGCTAATGTAGGTACTGATGCCAAGTGAAGGTAAATCAGGCAGGTGAGGTAGCAGCTATCCCGACAAGTCAAGACTCTCCCACAGGAGAGACTCGTACTTTCCCCCACTGCACTTCTCACAAATCCCATTTCAAGGGAGATCTGCGGCTTTCCAACAGCCTCTTCACGCTGTTGCCAACCTGCTGCACCTTTCCCAATAGCCCTTCCTTCACAGTGCAAACTCAACCTAGGTCTGCAAAGGATGGGTGCACCCTCAGTGGTGTCCTAAAGCCAGCTCCAAGAAAGGCCATTAGAGGGTACCTGAAGAGGAGCTTACAACTAAGATCCTTCACCAGAATTAAATAACTGTGTGAATGACATCAAAACACCACCACCACCTCTGGCAGAGGAGAAAAAAAGGTTCTCCACCAAAAGCACAACAGAGGCCCTGTGCCAGTGGAGAGAGACAAGTATATGTATATGTAGGAGGGGAAAGTCACTGCATCACGGTGCAGCTGGCAGTACTACCACTGGGAGAGAGAATTGTCCCTTTGGCACCTTTCACACCCCAGCATTTGGAAACCTATGCTGAGTTTGTGGGAGGATTTATAGCACCATAGTGGGCATGGTTCCAGAGCTGATTCTGGAAATAGAAGGTTCTTTATGACACTTCTGTGCCTTATCATTCTTTGAATAAACACATTAGGGCAGAGTTGATTCCTGTTATTCATGATCAAGCACAGTACAGCAGACTTTGCACCAAATATCATTACTGGAAAACATCTCCAGTTGCTAAAACCTACAGTAGGGAAGGGCAGTAGGAGCATGGGGACAGGATGATTCTCCCCAGCAGCTACCCGTAGCCTTATGATTGATGGGAGCTGAGGTACATTGAAAACAGAAGAATGGAAGAAGAAATTAATTTCAAATATATGTATTTTTTAATTGCTAATAAACATTAACCTTTATTCAGTTACTGTATTTTCCATGCCACCAGACAACACAGTGTCACTGCAGAAGCTGAAGAAGACCTTCCTCCAAATTCCCTATTTCCTGACAGGTAAGACAAGCTCACAGAGGGGGAATAGGTTCAATTCAGAAAGCGTTGCAAACACCCATCTCAGAAAACATCCCAGCTAGGAGACTATAGGATGTTTGATCAGAGAGGGAAGAAAAAATGTTGACTTCACCAGTTACACCCTAAGCTCTCAGCTCCTTTTTTGAATCTTTCTATGCAGCAGATTTGGGTTATTTCTAAACATCAAACCATTCAGACCATTCTGAGAAGTTCTTATATGTTCTGTTCACCCACACTGTTGCCAAGTTTGCCCCGAACCCATAGGCACTCACTTCTAAGCCAAAATTGCATTTGCAGAGCACAAACTTAAATTAGAAAACAAAAAAAAATCCAGCCTTTTTTAATATTTAAAGGGATTTTAAGAAAAGCAACCATGATTTATTCTATGAAATGTAGACAAAGAGGGGAAACCATAAGAAATATCTTTCTGGAAAACTTGCGAATGTCAAAATCCTCACCAAGAGGCAAGAATACACTTCTAAATCACAGCATGAGACAGGAGGATCTGCACATCCTTGTCATGCACAGCGAAAATCAAGGGCCTGGAAGGAGTCTAGATAAATCCCATGTTGTTGTAACTCATACTTTCTTTCACCTCCCCAGCCCCATCCTTCAGGATCGTATCAAGACAGACTCCCACTAGGTTATCTGAACTCTGCACTACTCAGTTCTACGTGGGCGCCCCTGCCCAACCCACTTCTCAGCTCTGCTCTCTGGCCCTTGACATCCAGGGGAGCTCAAGGTGGGGCCTCTTGCATACCTTGAGTCTCACTACAGCAACTGTAATGACAACATCTAGTGCTTATTTAACTTCTGGATTGCCCAAAAGAGATATATTTAGGAGAAAAATCTAAAAAGTTGCCCCTTTGACTTGTGCTCTCAGGAAGTTCCTGGCTCCTGCAAGTCTCCCTGTACCAAAGCTAAATATTAAGCTCTTGTTATTGCAGCCCGTTTCAGTAACAGCTGTTGCCCAGTAAGCATTACATTCAAACTACACAAACCTTCTGGAATTCACATTAACATATAAAGGACATTTTGCTCTATGAAAACTTCCACTTCTTAATATTCTACTGTTATTCACATACCTGAAATATGGATAGTTGCAGCCAAAACTAAGCTTCACAACTTCTAAAAGGTAACAGTTTTATTAAATATATCAGATATCTTCCTAGAAGCACATGTGTACACATTTCTTAGTATTCATTTCTAGCTTATTTTTAAAAAAATGAATTGAAATTAGGACACCTGTTGGTATTCACTCTCTACCTAATTTCAGCTATTGCAAGCACGTAATAGAAAAGCAAATACAGGCACTTTCAAATAGCATTAGCATTTGCTATCATATTACGACACTTGTTTGCTGGAATAGGCTATTTTGATGGAAAAGAGTTAATTTTATGTTCTGATTTCATTTTTGTTGCAGAAGATAGAGAAGAACAAGACTTCAAAGACTCCCAAATTGAATGGTTTTACAATGCTGTAGCACAATTATGATCTTAGTTACACGCATATTCAGAGGCAACGAGCAGCAGAATTTAAGAGATAAGAGATATTCAGAAGTATACACTCCAGTTATGGAAGGAGCTTTTGCAATCAAAAATGCTGTCTTGAAATTATGAGGATTGTTCGTTCACTGCTTGTCCCAGAATGAATATTAATGAAAAGAACTGTGAAAATCTCCACCACAGCTGATTTGTAGCTGAGCTTTCAGATCAGAACATCAGACATATTATTTGTATATATGTTAAAGGTAAAATAAAACTCTCAAACTTTTTTTTACTTACTTATTGCAGGATTACGTTATGAACAATAGACTCGAATGGTGGAACAATCCAATCAAAGCCTAGCTGCCTCTGTAACTGGGTTGCACCAATTGGAAACATCAGTGGGCTGGATCGTAACAGGCTTCAGCTGGTGTCATCTGTCATAGCATAGAAGGCATGAAGTCACAGAAAGAGAGAATAGAAGAGCTGAGCTTCAGGTGTTTAGTACCTTCTCAAGCATGCTGAAAGATTTAAATGCACAAAATGCACACCCATATTTTTTTCATTCCAAGAGGCACTCACATGTAAAAATAAAAGCTGTCTATGGCTGTGCCACTGAACTATTGGCTACACCATGAATTCATTCACTGGCTGTGCTTTCTTACCCCCTTCTCAAACTTTTTTGCAAACTTTCTCTAACAGGTGTCAGTAACTCCAAGATGACAGATCTTCTGATGCCCAAGGTAGCCTCACTCATCTGGAGACAGTCTCAGTCCTAGAGGGACCGAAGAAGTCTACAGATGTTTGTATAGCTTGTGGCTGAGCTCAGTGTAGTAAGTTCAAGGATACAAGACTGGAGCCCATCTAACTATGGACTACCAGAGTATGCCTGGCCTGATATATAAAACCATCTGAGCAGATTATACATGTCCTAATCTTGATCTGACCAATTTGCTCTAGAAATATGGTGCAGGCCACATACATCCAAAATCCTGCCTTTGTGGTCTCTTCCACAAGCCTTTTTCCTGTGGGAAGTGAATTCAGGAGTGACTGCAGAAACCAAGGCCTCCTGGTGCTGATGTTCTGCAGAAGGTCTCCAGCTGGACACAAGGCCACCCTTCAGCATTGAGCTATGAGACCAACAACAGCTCTCCAGGGACATCCTGGACCAGAAGGAGCTGGGTCTGTATTAAGGAGAGCAGATGATCATATAGCTGTCAGAACTTGTCTACACTGAATGATCTCTCCAATATATATAACAGCCCCAGTGAGATTTTGCACTTGAAAGGGCTTAAACTCTCTGCAGCAGCCAGAAATCATAATTCAGAGGCAGGCAAAAACATGAGTTTCTAACTGTAGACTGTTTATATTTTTCCTAAACTAGCAAAACTCAATTTTATGAGTGGGAGGGGTCAACTGCAAATGCATATTGGGAGATTCCAGGGTGAAGGTATGTAGCACCTCTCCAAGTAAAACTGTGGTTCAGAGTACAACTGCAGTGAGACAGGCAGTCTAGCAAAAAATGCCTGGGCTTAAAGCCTAAAAGGACAAGATGGGCAGTGAAATCACTAAGGCCTTTTAAACTATTTTGAAAAATTACAGATTAAACAGAGGAAAAAAATTAAGCAGACTTTTAAAATATTTATTAAAACAGGAGAAACCTTCTGGATATAACCAACATCAAAAGGCAGAGGCCTGCATGCAACTTAAAAGGCAATGAGGGAGAGAATTATTGTTGGGGTTTTACCAGAAGGAGTAGATGAAAAAAAATAAATAAAACCTCCTACTTAATGTAAAAAAAAAAAAAAAAAAAGTAATGGCAATAATTCCAAACTTTTACTGTGCTCATAAAATTCCCACTGAATGGAAGGAGGTGGACCTGGAGTATCTCAGCTGTTGGCTCACAGGATCTCCACCAACTGAAGGATGAACATAGCGAAACATCACCTTCTTAGGGCTCAGCAGCTAGAGAATAGTAAGACATGACTGCCCTCTGGGTCCCACCTCCACAGCACTTTGCTCCTGCTTTTTGAGGGAGGTTGGCATCTTTCACGATAGTCATAACTCTCCAGAGGGAAGGACTGCAGGAGATATGATGGGCGTTCACAAGTATTAATCTCATGAGAAGTGTGGTTGTGTTTGGAAGAGGACATCTGCAAACAGCCAGCTCCCCACACAAATGTCTGCTTAGAAAGATGGGCAGGAAGGATAAATCTGGTTTGGGCACATGGTAGCGACCGAAGCAGAATAACCAAAGAATGACATGGGGAAAAATGCACTCAGTGTCTTCACAAGCAATGTTTTTAGCAATGATTTCAAATTTAAGCATAAATTTCCAGCCTCTGTGAAGATGGCAAATGGATTCTTGTACAGTTTGGTACCATTTCTGTGGGTCCAGATAAGGAATCCAGCAACTATCAGGCCACCACTTAGGACTAGTAACCTAAAAGTGGCAGTATGTTGTCCAAGGCCTTTATAAGTCACTGTCAATAGTACATGGGGAAATTAGACAACATTCAAGACAGGGGTCAGAAGAGAGATGTCCTGCTTCGCTGTGTACAAAATAGAACAGCCTCTAGCCGATTTCTCATCAGTAGAGCCTTCTCCTGTGACAACCAAGCACATGAGAGCAAATGAAACTGTATAGCGTCTCCAAAGGCTATCCAATCTCAAATCCACAGGACAAGTGTTTTAACATGTTCTGCAGTGCCTTTTGAGAAAAATGTGACACAAATGCCACAGTTTTAGCAAACACAGGCTCCTTCTTCAGAGGCCCATAGTTCTCCACGGGCCAAATGCTAGCATTGCACATCTTGCTGCCATGCACAACAGGGTGGTTGTGATTTTGAATACACAAGGCATTGAGCAGATGTCCTTCTCTGAAAGAAGGTCTCCCATTTAGCATGTCCACCAAGCCCAAAGCACTTCCAGAAGCACCACAATAAATTTGAGGAAGTCAGGAACACATTCAATGGTGCTCAAAACACGCAGTTTGGGGATGGGCAGACACCCTGTTGCTCTTCCTTCAGTTGCTCAATGGGAGACACCTGCTGAAATATTTGACACCCTGGCCAAGTCAGCTCTGCTTTGATGAAAGTCTAATGATCTTCATCTGCTTTACAATATTCATGACCCCACACTAGTCTAATTATAGACTTCCCTTCTCTGATAAAAATCTGGTAATGGCAACAAACAGAGGCTTTTCAATGGGGCTGTGCACCCTTTCACTCTGCTAAGCTCATAGTAATGGCATCCTCACGTCCAAAGCTCTGGGTTTATCATCAATAGCTGTACAATTGATTACACAACCTCTCTCGAAGCTCCTACCTAGGAGGCTGTTGAGTCCTGCTGGGCTTCCTTGGGTCCACATGCCTCTAGAGGCAGCCCTGAGCAAGGCAACAAGTTCTGCTTAAAGCTTCGCATTCTGTTCTGAAGTTCACCACCTCATCTGTTAATTCTACATCCGCTTCTTCCTTCCCAACATCGTTAGTGAATAATAACATTTGTATCACTGCTGTGTGTGCTCTGAACTAAATATAGCTACAGTGGTCTCATAGTCTAAAGCACTTTTTCAGCCTTAAGTTGCCCACTAGACATGCCACAATTCTTCATATACTCAGAAGACATCCTTTATCATCAAGGCTTTTTTACAAAGTGAATCAACACTCACTGTACAGTAGTTAAGGCAAACATTTCTATTGTGGGTCACCGGGGCTTTGTTATCTGAAAACAGTGCACGTTAACAACAGCAATCACATGATTACACAGCCTTGGCTTGAAGAAGACTGTGCTGAAAATGGCATATTATTCAATACTCTAGCAGTTACACACAGTAGAATAAAAGGTAAATAATTCAGGACACTGTGGATATTCTCAGTTAAAAAAATTTTTCTGAGGTACTCATCCAAAACATTCAATGTGCTAGGGCTGCACTTCTTATGAGTGCATACTGTCCTGGTAACAGCCTCCAAGCTGATTTCACTGTGGCTATGACAATGTAGCTTACCTTTCCCCAGTCAAGAAACATCTTCATTTGTTTGAGACATCTTCCATCTGACTTAGGAAGTCCCTAGGGTCCTTTTTATTGGACTCTCAGAAAAGCCAGCTGATTGATTGGGTCTCACCCATACTGTTAGATCACAACATGCAAAAGTCATTTGTCTGTTTTTCATGAATGTAAATAAATAAACCAATCATTCTCCACATACGGTTTTAATGGCTATCAGAGATCACTGTTCTAAGAGAGTATTTATTTTGCTCACAATTTTCTTAAATCTGAGGTCTTGGTGCTTTCCTGCTCTTATGCTTCTAAGAGTATGGAAATTCACTTCTCTTTATGTTACGTCCTGAACAGCTTTGACTACCCAATATAACAAATGTCTCCATAGAGTTATGGGCTCCTTGAAGACAGCTTTCCCAAGAAGTACTTATGCAACATGTATATGATGCAAATGCTCCTGAAAGGCTAACCATTTTTAACAGCAGTACTAACAAAAGGCCTCATTGCCCCATAAGGCATACTAGGCATCTACGTTTTCCAGCAAGACAAGAACTCTCCTCCAATTGAAGACTTCAGGTCCTGTGTTTTTCCTTATCCTAATGCTTTGGAAATGTAAATCTCTTCCTTTCAGGCTTTATCTTCTGAGGTCATCATCTTGTGTTGGACTCCGAAGAAATGAGAGCCCAAGTTGTCTTTCAGAAAAATAAAGGCATTCAGCATTTCCTGGCTTGGTGGGTCCAAGAAACCATGCTCTCTTACCCTTGGAAATGCTGCCTGCAGGTTCAGTGGCAGGAGCCCAGGTTTTGGCTGTCCTGGTGACAGCCCTGTAAAGCTGTGTCAAAGCATTCAAAAGGACTCCTCTTCCTTAATTAAGAAAAGAGAATTGTTCTGGCTCAATATCAAACATTGCTTTCTAGATTACATGAAGAGCTGAACTTGCACCAAAGCATGATGAGATTTGCTTGTTGGTTTCTGTTGGTTTGGGTTTTTTTTACCAGAAAGAATCTGCGAGTAATGAATCCTGGCAAGCCACTGACGAACAGTCAGGTTGTATACTAGCTATTACTTACTCTAATTGCAGTAATTATTAATTACCTGCCATTCTGCCACACCAGATAATTTCCTTTTTCTGACAGTCTCTTCCCCTTTGAGCTTGTTAATGGTTCCTGACAAAGAACCTGTTTTGTCCCTACTATATACGAGATTCCCTTCATATCACACACTCTTGTAAAATTTTTTTAATGAATCCTGTAATTACTTTGGAGGAGGGCTTCAGAACGTATAAAAAGTTTTCCAAAAAAATGCTTCGATGTATAAACTCAGAGTAACAAGATTCACAGTTTCAAAATCCTTGCTGACCCTAACCCAGAGGCTTCCACTTTTTCCTCTTCCCAGCACAGAGGTGAAGCCTCTGTCTTATTTTACATGCACTCGTCTTCACATACCATGGGCTCTAGATCCACTGGGAAAACACAGCAAGCAGATGAAGGGGATCTTTCATTCCCAGTGTAATGCACCCTGCAGGGGCCGTATTCCTCATGCAGGCAGGATAAGGACCCAGCTGTCCCACTGGCTCTCCCAAATCGGGTTCTCTACTCTCAGGAAGACAGATTTTGGTAGTTGGAAAGATGGTAAAATCTCTGCAGACCCTTGCAAAATGGCTTCACCCGAGCAGGCTGTATTCAGAGCATGCACACCCATATTTTAGTCGCACTCATGGCATTCACCTCTGAAATAAAGCCAATAACAAAGGCAATAAAGCCAGCTTTTTAAAATACAACAATTCGGTACACACAAACAAACACATGCTTTCCAAGTACGATTTCAAAAAAAAATTCCTGTTATGAGATGAAGGCATTCTAGAATGTGACTTTTTTCTATTTTCACCCACTCATGCTCAAAAGCTTTGGCTTAACTAACAGTAATAATAGTAATAATGTGCATTACCTCCTAACCTAAACAAAAAAAGACATGGTTTAAAATAAGAATCGACAACTCTATTAAATAAATGCGTCTTGAAAGTGAAATTTTACATTAATTTGACAAATGTCAGTGGGAAATCATCCCATCCTCAGTTGATGTATCATCCTGCAATAGAAACAGAAGTTATTACTTGGAAATATGTTACAGAAACAAACAGGAAAAGAAGGGTATGTACGTAGATGTGGGGTCATGAAAGTAGCATTTTGCAGCCCATTGACAGTTCTGCCCAGGATACTGTCTGATGTAAATGCAAAGAGCAGCTTTAATACCAGCAGCTGTCTCAGGAGGAGACATTCTCCATCCATCCACAGATTCAGTTGAACTTGACCATCTGCAGCAGGCACATTTCAAACATCTCAGCTTTACCTGACAAAATGGATTGCAAGAAATTATGTGCTCAGTGGTCCATACACACAAAACTTCTTATCTATGAACTAAAGATCCTATTTTAAGGGAATGGACATTTCATTTTTCATATTTTGATAGAAAACAGCATCCGAAGGCCTTCTTAGAGAGGCACATAATGGGTTCCCTCGTGTGCCAGGTTGACTCCACTTCTGGGGAATCAGGACCTGACCGCATAGACGCACCCCAGTGTCTGAATTCCAGATCTGAAGATGTTTATTCCGTTGTTAATATGTTCTAGACTGGAGAAATATCACCTCTTCCACTGTCAGTATAGAAATTACTACTTTAAAAATATCTAAACATTTTTTTTCCCCATGGCCCATTTTTATTAATTTTTAAGATTTGATCAGCATTGATGCTCTCCAAAAGTTGCCAAGTGAAAGCTAGGTATTCTTTAAGCAAGTCGTCATTTTCTGCTATAGCACAAGTAAGAAGTGCATTTTTCACTATGTATTTAAAGCCTCCCTGAAGCCAGGAAGAGCTCCAGTTCAGCCCAGTCAAGGCAGATAAATTAGCACCTCCCAGGTCAAGTTCAAGGAGTCCAGAGGCAATGCCATTATTCCTGGCCACGTGGCGGAGAGAAGCTTTTATCTAGTTTTTGTTTAAAATGTAAGAGGCTTCCTGGCTTTAACCAGCCTACTTAGTTCCTTTATGTGAAATCTAAAGACTTAGCATCATATTAGACCCTTTAGCTCCTTTACCCTGTAGCAGCCCTCTTTTCTTCAGGACACAATAGCAGAACTCCCTCAAACTTAATTTATTTAATAGATACATAAAGGGCATTTCGCTCCCTTCAGCCACCCTTTTCCTTCAGTCTCATGAAACCTCGAAACAACGGCATGGCTTGTCACAAGTAGCCATTCCCAGCTGAGTTTTTATGGGCTGTCAGAGGGATGGGCTGTCCCTATGTCCCCCAGGGACATTGACCTTTCCACAGCACAGCAGAGCACATGGAGGGACCACAGTACGTCCAGATCCTCCAGATATAAATCATACAGGGACCATGATGCAGGTTCCCATGGTCTTGTCAGGATCTCATGACAGCACAGCATTCCCAGAAAAAGTCCAGAGAAGTAAAGAGCAAATTCTCCTGATGAATAAGTTTATGGTGTTACTGTCTCCCTTTTTAATTCCTATAATGAAGTGGCAGGCAGCTCTCTTCCTTCTGTGGAAGTAGAGGATTTGGACACCTTTTTCCCAGCTGCACAGCAACTTGATCTGTGCCATAAGGAAGAAGCAGTCGTCATTGGGGGAAAAAAAATAACTAATTCCCCCTCTTGTGGGAATATCATCATTCATAAGGAATACTAATTTTAGCCAGTTCCCAAACATTACAGTTTGTTCAGTGCTCTTTTCCCCAAACGCTAGTAGGGGAAAAAATAAAAATAAAATAAAATAAAAATAAAAAAGTTGGAGGCTGCTGTCAGTTTCCCCTTCGGGGACTAAAACAACAGAAATATATAAAAATAGTATTCGGGCCCTGGGGAGAGACAAAGGGCAGGATGACCTGCTTGGCAGCACCCTGCATGTGAGGCCATGCCTCCCCCAGCATATCCCACATGCTGGCAGCCCCTGCGACGCCAGGGCTGCCACAGCCAGTGTGGGGAGGCAGCTTGCAGGAACACAGCATCTGTTTTCAGTTAAGTTCCTGAAATGCATACGCTATGATCTGGCATCTCACTACAGGCTTTAAAAGTATCCCAGGGTATCAGGGGCAGAGGAGGGGACGTGATTAAAAAGCAGCATTGTGTTTATTCAAATGTATGTCCAATGATCAGAAGTGCTTTCAGTCACCTGGTCGGTTGTTGCTTTTCCTCTTCTCCGTGTTGTGTTCTCATGACATTGCACAAGCTGAAAGTACAGTCTGGGTCCCAGAAAGCGAGGGGCTGCCTCCCAGAAGCCACACTGAGGCCTGAGAGGCTCCTCAATACACAGACCTGCTGCTGGCTGATGGATGTGACTGCAGTCAGTTCTCTCTCTTGCTCTGGCACCCCATGCCTCACATGCGAGGCAAAGGCCATTGCCCGCAACCTACTAAGGAAAAACATGATAAGGAAAACTTAAGGGTCAACATTGCAGCAAAACTTAGCCCAAGATATGACACTGCAAGCCACCACCCTACCAGTGTACTGGAATATGCCAGGGAAGGCTGATCCTCAGAGCCAAGTGGATAAGCACTATGTTGCCTTAGCGCATCACCTGTGGCCCCTGATAGCCCCATTGACACCATGGCCAGGTGCAACCAGCCACAGACAAGAATCTGGGGAAATCCAGCCATTACCATTAAGTTTTTTCATTGCTAGAAGCAGACAAGGCAAAGTTTGTGGAGGAGGAAGTGTCTTGCAAATTGGGGAGCAGCTCAGGGAGATCCCACGCAGGACTGGGCACCGCCTTGGGGCTCAAGGGACTCCACCACATGGCAGGTTGCCCAGCCCTATGGGAGAGGTGTCCCCTCAGCTTTCAGGGTACAGGAGTCACAAGAGCATTTGCCTAGGGAAAATGCCTAAAATTGGAGCCTATTTTAAAAGCCTATATCCATCACAATGTTGCTGTGAAACCTATCCTGAAGCCAAAGCTCCCTCCTGCAAAACGAAGAGAAGCAGGGCCCCACACCTATCAGATTAAAGGATTCAATTGAGGCAGGGCAGTTCACTCCTCCTATTGAAAAGGAGGTGGAGCAGTGGTCTGGCTCCTGCAGCAGTCTCTCAGGCTTCGATACCTAAATCTCCCCAGGGCCCACAGATGCTTCCAGCACCTCTGGGGACGTGTTCAACTGCCCATCATGAGCTGCCCAACAAGGCTCTCTCTTCATGGCCAGGGGATGTACCAACCTCTCCCTGCACCTGCATTCAAAATTTAGTTTTGCACATTGCTCCCAATCTGCCCACAGAAGACTGGCTGTGCTGTGCCGTGCTGTGCCATGCTGTGCCATTCTGTGTCCAGAATGGTTTGTCTCTTTCAGATGCCTTTCCTAACACACAACTGTGCCAAGCAGCTCAGGTTTGACTTAGCTACTGAGGCACTTGCCTCTCAATTGAAACACACGGAGGACAGAGCCACACTCCAACCTTTCATGTAACAGCCTACCAGTTAGAGAACTGCTCTCCTCAGGTAGTGGGGATGTCCTGCCTGAGGCCACGTCTGTCAGCTACAACCATTTTTCCTCAGAGGTAGGTGCTGACTGAGGAGATGTAGGCCACTCCCCCTATTGCTGCTCTTTAGTTTTGCATGATTTTTTTAAAGGCAGTGGACTTCTCATCCAACCTGGTCCTCCGGTGCTGTGAAGGATGATGCTTCCCTGTCTCACACCTGCCCCCAGAGGGTGGTTTATAGCCTGGTAATTTGGGGCTCACAGTAAGGAGTTGGCTTGAGGATCTTCTCAGGCAGAGAAGAGACCCAAGTCCCTGCCTTACATCCCCCGAGTAGGTCTCTAGGCATGGACTACTGGATAATAATGATGGTAACCCGCCATAGGATGACTAGCTAAGATGTTGACTCCCACAGCTGAGAAGATAAAAGTCTCAGCTTTTGATATTGAACCGTGCATGATCTTGGCAGGGAGAAGCATCTTGCAGTGAGCCTCTCAGCCAGTATGGAACTGGTCGGATGTCCTACACTGCCACCAGACCTAAAGCATCTCTGGGAAATCGCTAGTAAAGGCTAGAGTGCTTCTAGAACCACAGGTATGATGGCAGTTTTCAATTAAACACTCTGTTCAGGTAGGGTTTAGGCATCTTTACAACTCTGGGTGTCATTATCTGGAAGTTACAGACTCAAAGTGCAGAAAGATTAGAGCTGTGTTAGCTCGATGCTGTGCTTGAGCTCATAAGCCTTTCTGTGTAGTAACATCTGCCCCAGCATGGTACCACACTAAGGCAGCCCCAGCATGAAGCATCAGCATCCCAGGGAGCAGCACCTGTACCATCTTCCTGGTTGCTTGCCTTTCCACTAACTGCACAGTAGCCAAACCTCGCCTTCTCCCCTGTGGTTCTGCAGCTCTATGCAGTGCCCAGGAGCTTTCCCCATTCGCCAGCCCTCTTCACACTCCACAGAAACATGATTCAGAGCCTGCTGCAGAGGAACAGACTGGAGCAGATGGGTAGACACAATAATCTGTGTTTTCTCCTTTTCATTTCAGATTGTTCCCCAAGATATGGCTCTATCCAATGTTTACAATATGGCAATGCCACAATCAACACGGACCAGGCACAAGCTGAGGTGAAGCGCTGTTTTTATCTGGGGAAGCAGAGCCTCACTATAACCCCAGCTACTCCATGCAGCTACCAGCTCACAGCAAAGTTGCTCCCTTCCCTGTCCAAACAGGGACAATTTTATTGCATGACAGCACAAGCCACAAACACAAAACTTTCACTACAATAGGTCACTTTTTCTCACGTACTGTGTCTGCACAGCCCTATCTACCCTGCCATTGCCAGAGGCAACCAGACTAGAACAGGGGGCTCTATGACAGTGAAAACAAGACAAAACATCAAGGAGCAGATGAATGGCTACCGCCTACCACTGCTCAGGTTCCCATTTTCATTGGCTTGGCATGCTCTTTAATGTCATGTAAAGCTGAGTTAACTGAGGCATGAAGCTGATGATATTATTCTGGCTGCTGTTGCAAGGGTACGAGCCAAGAAGGCAACCTTTCTGGGGAAGAGCAGCAGGGTTGTCGTGCTAAGAAACAAAATGATGCTTCTGAACCACAAAACCACTTGGATCCTACTTTGTTTCTCCAGAAGGTCAAGGCACAGCAGCGCTTAAGCCTGACGTATTAGATACCTTAGGTATCTGCGGCTTGTAAGCACAAAGCTTTTTGCTTCCAGCTGGGCAACCCCTCCGACTGCCTTTTCAAAAAGCAGATCTTGTCCCTCCGCACTGCTGACCCTCGTTGTCCCACATCTGATGGACCCGAATAGGGTCAGCAGTGCCTGGGAGACAGCACATGCTCCCAGTCTGCTACAGCCAGGGGCGAGAGCATCAAAGCTTTGCCTAGTGGCTATTAAAAAAAAAAAAAAAAAAAAAAAAAAAAAAAGCCAAAAAACCTGCTGCATGTGCCTGTGTAAAATCTCCAGCATAAATGAAGCCGTACCAAAACAAGCAAGCAAGAGCAGCCACCACAGCATCTGGCTTCACAGGGAGAGTTACAGTGCTCTGATTATGCTGACACAGAGAAAAAACTAACTCTCCTGCACTAAGGGCTTATCCAGAAAAGGTGCTTACAGGGATTAGGACTTCATTGCTGTTGTTAAAGTCAGGCAAGCTCTGCCCTTGACTTCAGGTGCTTGGGAGGCCACATCAGGCCAAGGACAGGCTGGGAGGGTTTGGACTGTGACCCTCAACACAAAATCGATGTTACTCACATGGTTAGTGCTGCTAAATCAGTGGCTTGTGAAACACAGGAACAAATCTTTTAAAATTAAACGATGCCGTAATAAGAGATATAGACTCCATCTTCCAGCATGCCTTAAATAATTCTGAAAATTTTATGTGTTTTAAAAGACTCATAGAATTTGTAGATGCATAAGTATCTGTTAAAAAAGCACTAAATTTCATATTTAAATTAATCAAGTACAGCGACAGAAATATGATCAAGTAAAACATATCAAGGGGATTTAAAAATTCCACTCCTGCTACTACTGCTACATTTGTAGTTGGGGACTGTTCTGGTTTTAGTAGCTGATAATCTTCCAGAGGAGCTGATTTAGGAAGGTAGATTCACTACACACGTTTTGGGGACAACTTGTGCAAGGATCTGACTAAAAGGGCAACCAGAAAATATAGTTAGTGACAAACACAGATGAGCTGCCTGGCAGATGTTTTTACTCTGATGAGTGGAATCTGTCAGCAGCTATTTTTAATGGGTATAGGGCCATGAAGAACTCACTACAAACTTTTACATGCTTTCACCTACCAATACTTAGTGTTCCCAGTACCAAATTCTGCGGCAAGGTAAACTTCTGAGGCAAGGTAAACTTCTGCAATTTGTGGAGACAAGCCTCATATGTAGGCAACTCCTACAGGTAGGAGTTGGCTGTCTCACCAAAGCCAGAGGTTCCAATTAACTTGTTTTGTGTAGAACTAGGAAGCAGCTGGTTTGGGCTTCATAAAGGTTACCACAACAAAGTGTGGTGGAAGAGGCAAGCAGAGACACACATCTAGTCTGAGCACCCTTTATCCAGATCACAGCACACACTGTTCCCAGGACAGGCTTGTCCAGAAATCAGCCTTGGCAGCTGCTGTGTCAAGTGTCACAGAAAGGATTGTGCGCACGATGTAACCTAATCAGAGGCTGAAATAAGCTATATAATATAGAATAACTCACATATGTTGCTGTTACTCTACCTGAAGTACAAAACTCAACTTGCAAAGTCACCAACTACGCTTACACTAGCCTTCCCTGCCCTTTCTCTTTAATAAGGGATTTGCAATGCAGCTGCAACTCCAATGGGGAGATGTCCCTCAGCTGGGTGGATGCACAAATCCAACAGCCTTCAGCAGCCTTCTTCAATGCTATAGCCAAGAAACTGGGCAGAATTGAGATGCCTGGGCCAAGTTCTTCATTTCTTTCTTTTCAGACAGCCAGTAGTGCCAAAGGAGTGGAATTCCCTTTCCCACGAACTGGGAATGTCATTGTTGCACCACAAGTAACCAGTCTGCAGAGATGTGCATTGGTGTCTGGCAGGAGCTGAAGGTATAGAAGATCTGGCCACTCCACAGAAGCTTTTAATCACTGTCTGTATTGTCCAGGCACTGCAGGTATGAGAGTATTGTCACAGTTCAGTCCCTCGACTTGATCTGCAGCCATTGTTATGAGCAGTTGTGGTCCCAGTCTGTCTCTCACCCCTCCAGGGAAAGAGAAAATGGAAATCAGAGAGGATTGTGAGCTGAAGATTAAAACTAAACCAGCTTTAAATAAAACCAATAATAATAATAAGGAAAATACTATTAATAAGAAAATAATAAAATATATACAAGCACACAAAACTGAACCACTCAATGACTATATGTCACCACTGATACTACAGAGCAGACATGAGGCAAGGTCCCAGGCTGGACTCAGCAGTGAATGGGAGCTGAAGTCAGGAACTAAATTTTATGAAATATAGATGAGATCCTTATTCGATACCAGCAATAGAAGAAGAGACCTGACCCTTTGATCCTTCAGTTTTATACCGAGTACAATGTATATGGAATGGATTTTTCTGTTTGTCAGTTTGTGGTCACCTGTCATGTCTACCTCTCCCTGCAGGTGTGACCCTTTTTCATTGCTTTGACTTACATCATTCCACCATCTTGACTATGACCTTGGTCTCCATAGGGATGGATGTAAGCAATGGGATTTCTGCCTACCGATGCTCTATTCCTTTGATGATAATCATAAATTTTAAACATTATCACTTCTGGAGACAGACACTGTCTCAAAAAATGGTATTTTCAGACAATGAAATTACTTAGATGAGGCTCCCCTGAAAGGTTAGAAAATTGATTCT
The DNA here is from genome assembly GCA_033556795.1 of Tapera naevia. Taxonomy (NCBI): domain Eukaryota; kingdom Metazoa; phylum Chordata; class Aves; order Cuculiformes; family Neomorphidae; genus Tapera; species Tapera naevia. The sequence goes on from JAUMJJ010000059.1 coordinate 19,977,414, forward strand.
ACTTTAGCTCAGAGCAGAACAAATATACAGGATGTTATGTTGAGGAAGCTGCTGAGTTATAATCAGCTCCCCAAATATCTGTCGCTAAACAGATGTTGCCTATGGAAAAGAACTTGACCCAGTCTGTGCATAAAAATGTGCCTGGACTTGCAGAAGATGTGATTAGATTACAGCTTCAACTAACGCAAATATTAGTCAAGCAGTCTTTAAGAGATAAAAAAGCCCATGAAGTTGCCACATCTCATTATTTATGTTGTCAAAAGTGGGGTACATTCAAAACAGGCTTGGGTTCAAGTACCACTAAAGAACCAGAATTGCAAACAGTACTGCTTGGTCATCTGCAACTTGGGCAACTGCTATTTTTTTCTGCTTAACTTTGAGAAGTCTTACGCTCATTGCCTAGAATACCAGGCAAATTTCTGGGATTATAGATGGAGGAATTACTTAATGGCATTAGCTTATAGGTAATTTTTTGTCTAGAGAGCTCACCAGAAGGGATTATTATTTACATTAATCCCACGGTGGAACTATTGAATTGTTCTATGTGGAAAAGAAAATGAGTATCTGTACTCCATGGAGTGGAAAACAGATTTGCAACCTTAAATGGTAGAAGTCCTGATATCTTAGCAAATTTCCAGATAAGACTGAACTCCTAGTTATCCAGAGAGGTGTCTGGGCTTCCCCAGTCTGTTTTAGGGAAAGCCAAGAAGCAAATTGTTTACTCTCCCACACATTCAGCTTACAATAAATAAAAAGACATTTCATTGGGCTGAGGCACAGCTCTCTGCTCTCAGAAGAGCTCCACACTCATTCCTAGCAATGCGCAAGGGGCACCACTGTGGCAGGGCCCTTCCTGGAAGAGCACAGCTGAGGTTCAAAAAGCCACCCAAAAAAATCCTGAATGCAGTGATTGTTAGCATTTGAGGCCGGATTCAAATCAGCCCAGAGGGAAAAAAAAAAAGACTCAATTCTGTCTAAACAGAAGCAGCAGTGTCTGAGAAGCTGGCCAGGTAGACATCCAGGAGCAGGCAAGGCAGAAGGCAGGGAAAAGTGCTCTGGAGAGGGCTGTGGGGAAGATCCAAGTTTTGGAGATCCTTAGGCCTGCACTTCCCTAGGCTGCCAGTGGGCAGGATCACTCCATGGGGTGACAGCATTGAGGATACTGACAGCTATACTAAAGCGTTAGCATGGTAAAGACTTTTGAAAACAGCGATGAGGCAAGATTAATTTTTTTCCTCCCTTTTTGACAGAAAATGGGGGATAGTGGTATTACAGCTTTCATAGCTGCTTTACTTCCCCACAGCAGCCATTCTTCCTTAGAACAACTCAAAAAATAAACATACAGTAGTTTTAACGACAGTAAAAATTGAGTTGACAGAAAAAGAACAAAAAATTCTAAGTTTTTCCGTAACATGGCTTTCCTTCCCTTCTTCCCCACCACCTCTCCCACCAACAATGCAAATTGCTGACTTCAATTTGAACAGCTTACGAAAATCACACATGCTGTGGCAGAAAAAAAAACACATTCTGAGGTTTGCAGTGCTGCCTGCGTGAAGACAACATGGCTGAATCAGCTTTCCAGGAGATGGAGCTGCAGACAGTCCCTGTGTGGACCCTTTGAGGAAGAACAGCCTGGCTCCCCTTGCCACTTCCCTGGGGTAGGTTGGCAGCAGCCTGCATGATGAGCTCCCAGCCTCCTCCAGCTTATCCAAGAGTCCCCCAAAGGGTCCTTCTAGGCACAGGAGTCAGAGCACAATGTGTATAGACATTCTGGTATCACACAGCACTGACACGTTAATTAAAGGGTTTTCTCCTAACTCAATGAAAATCAATCAGTGAAATAATATCTAAAAGACATTGATCCCATGTGAGAAAGGTAATTAGGTGCCTCTATTTTTACCTCCATCTGTGAACAACCCATGTGCCAGCCGACACCGTTTGTTACGCCAGCATCTCAAAGTGCTTATGGCTGGCAGATGACACAATTGCTGACAGAAGTTAGGAAGAGCAAAGGACAAGGTGAAGGAACAAACCAGGAATTACCATTTACTTCTACAGAGGGCCTTTCAGTCCTGCTGCTTTACAGCTGAGTTTTCAATCTCTGGTTTCAACAGAGTCCGAGTAAATGATCTTTTGCTCTCAGAGCAAGGCACTAAGCTTCGTATCAGCTCTTAAGGGAGGAACTGGACCTTAAGGGAGACCCAGCCTCGTCTGAGCTGGTTCCTCATCTCCAGCTACGAGAAGAAGGGCTATGGCAGACTGCAACCACATTACTTGGCACAGAAGGACATATTGCACCAGTTGGCCTTTGCGGGAGAACAAATATCCCACTAAACTTGCACCTGCTTATAATATCCTTCCACACAAGACATGCCGTGGAGGAGGAGAAATGCAGGAGTACTACCCTCCAGAAGCCCTGCCACAGGCTGGGACACAAACTGCTTGAGCAGTGAGAGGCAAAGCAGCTCATGGCTTCTTAGAGACATTAACTGCAAAGAATTTTCTTAGGGTCTCTCCTTACAAAACAAGTTGGCAGTAATAATGACTGACTTCCCTGAATCCACCCAATCAGCTGGCCCCGCTCCTCCTTGTGCAAAATGCTGGACTTTAGAGTCAGCTGTGTCCTTACAGACTGAATGGGAGCATGAATTACATTTGCAGGGCGATGGAAAAAGGGAAGTTATGGGAAAAGGAAACTGGCACAATTATAAACACACCACTGAGGGAAAGAGATTCCCTAGGGTCACAGATACACATTGCAACGGTTTGGGACATATAATTTCCTTGCAATGTAATATTTAATTGTATCAAATTAACATTCCTGTGCTGTAGTAAAATGTGCTATTGTAGCATGTTTTGACATGAGCTCTAGGTTTTGGCCAAGAGCTGGTTTTCACTGTTAGTGCCATGGTGTGGCTGCTTGCAGTAACTACATTTCATATATTGCTTGCTCAGAAAAAGGAACTCAAAACCTTCTCTTTCAAGAAAAAAGATCTTTTGGAATGCAGGCTGCAGCCTGGGACCCAGGAAATCCACCTTCCAGATGGTACAAAGGAATTGAACTTTTTCCCTCTCTACGCCTACTGTGTGTGAGGTTAAAGTGTTAACATCTCAGCTAGCAGAGGCAGTGGTGAAAAGAGAAAGGGGGAGGCCCGGGGCAGTGACAGTGCTGGGAAATCTTTCTGGTGAACTACACAGTTGTTGCAGTGATAATGATTTTTCTTCTTTTGTTTTTCTGGCAGATGACTCCGTTTATATAATCATACAGCTTCACATGGCGGACTCGAGGGTCTTGGATACACTTCAAGAAAAGCAGCAACAGCCAGAGTGGCTCATCTCTTGAGCACATGGTGGAGGAGAGATCAGGTGGGGTGGAGAGTGCAGGCACAGCCTCCCCTTCATTCTCCTTGGCTTTAGGGACTTTTCTCTGTTCCTTGTCGGCCATTGTTACAATCTCATTCCTTTACCTCAAACTGTCTGGGAGTTGCCAGCCCCAGCTCAGCCAACCATTCTAAGAAAGACAGGTCATGGCTGGAAGTGCTTTCCTTCAGGTTTGCAAGATTTTGCTCTCCTTCGTGTATTCCTCACAAGGCACCACTCTGGAATCCAGTGAGAATGGTGAAAGCACGACCAAGATCTGCTCTACCAGCGCATCCCTGCCCCACTTCCTCTTACATCCAGCCCCTGAAGCCTGTCAAACTCTGGGCAGCTCAGCCCACAGCAGCTGCCAAAGGAAGGAAGCGTTGACCCACCAAAGGGAAGGGGTGGCCAAAACACAGGAGTGAGGTCCCCTCTACCAATCCATGGCTCATCTGCGATCAGAACTTTGCCGATATGTCATCCATGCAGGACATATAGGACAGAAGTAGAAGAGCTCACTCCCAAAATTTGGGCAGCCTCCAAGTTGAGGCAAGGACAAATGCCACTGACCTTTACAGTATTCCAAGAACTAAAATCCCTCAGCTCCCTTCTGCTCACTGGAGAAACAGTTCAAAACCTGTTCTTTTTCCAGTCTTCCCCCAGGGTAAAAAAAGCATCAATCTCTATGCAAGTGTATTTGTTCTGCATGTTCATTATTTTATATTTTATAAACCAATGCCAACTTTCAGTCACTGAATCCAGACACTCATGTTAGCATGAATGATTATATTTTCCATCTGAATGTTTTCCCACTAGCACAAAAATTAACCCAAAGTACTCTTTCTGCAAGTAATAGTGTTGTAAATGTATAGTAGGATAAAATATTTAACCGGTGAAGATGAAAGTGCTTTGCTGGAACCAACAAGGCTACACCAGTTTACACTACCAGAGGCCTTGGTCCACAATTGTTCGGCCACTCTGGGCAGCTAGGATGCTGTGCTTGGGCTGATGGGATTTATGACCATTTTAAATAGAAGCAACTTTATCATGTGCATCGGTAAGCTGCTGTGCTATTGGACTGCAGGCAGCTGGGTACTTTTCCACTCTTTTTAGCTATTGCTATCAGAAATCATGGGTTAGTCGATAACTACATTCCTCTGAGATGAGTTTGCCAGCGCACTGAAGGAGATCTGTTCACACTGGGAGGTATTGTCTCCCAGGCTATTCCAAACAATACAGAAAACACTGTGTTCTCATTTGAGTATTATGAAGAAAGAGGTCAGTGGATGAGCTTTTAAAGAACGAGTATATGCAATTCTATAAACTATATTCTTTAAATAAAGAAAACCCCTCTATGTCATGCAGAACTAAATCATGATTCACTTATGGACGGCGTCCAGCATCAAAAATATGGATGAGCTTTGGCTCAGCTTTCTAAGCATCCATAAAAAATACTTCATTCTCAGCAGAATTAAAAAAAAAAAAAAGCAGAGATTACACTAGCATTTGAGGTTCCTTCATTCTCATTAGCAAAACATAGTGACAAATTCATTGAAATTGAGCAAGATCAAGATATTTGGGACAAGACTTTGCTCTGAGTTAACTTGTGCCTCAGATCTTGCCCCTGAGTCAACGTAGAGCAAGGAGATGTTAATCTGTCCGTAGTGCTCTGGATCAACTTTGCCAACCAGGGCAGAGGTTGTATTTCAGACAGTAACTTGGTAGTGATGCTTTAAATAGCAGCAGAGTGCATATGCCCCTACATAGCACTTGCTGTGAGAAGCAATGCAAATACACATTGGTTTTGAGGTAGCCCTTTAAACCAGCAATGTCCTGATGTTAAGCAAAGCAGGCAGGTTTACCTGTTTGTCATTCCAAACCAGACAGTGGGTAGACTCTTCTTTGCCCAAATTAGAAATGAAAGGGCTACATTTATGTGCTTTTTGCCCTCAATTGTATCATTCCTCCTACAAGGGACCTCAGTCTTCGGATCTCCTTCCTACAATTCAGCGTCACTCAGAGCATTACATGGTATTGCATCACTTGTTCTTAATCTCCTCACTTACCTACTGCATCCAATGTTTCTTTTAGCTTTAAAGGCAGCTGAATGAAGCCAGAAAATGATGTGCAGTAATTTTCCCAGTAAGAGCTCAGCACAGTCCAGCAAGGAAACCAGTTTTAATGAGGTACACCAGAAAGAACATATGAAACAAAAATAATAATTTTCTATAATAGAAGTCTGAAGTATTTCACATACATGACTCAAATCTTCAGGCTAGAGGAGGACTTAAAATCACAGCTACATTTCTATCCTCTCATTCCCTTCCCTTACCCTCTCCTTACATGTGAGCAGCCCCAGAGAAGTCCAGAGGAGGTGAACAGACAGATTGTCTTCACCGGTCTGCAGTGGTCTTTGCTGCCTGGCATAACTTGGTTTATCAAGTTCTTGTTATTCTTGCAGGAATTTGTGTCCAAACCAAGATTTTCGTGTCAGGGAAAGTCTCCAGGCTGGAGCACACCCAAACTTAATGCTGCATATTAAACCAGCAATTTCAGTTTAGGGGTTTGTGTTTCATTTTTAAATCTAGTATATTTTGCATTACATAACTATATAAACCTATGTTCATGCCACAGTAGGAGACAAAGGAGAGGAAAGCAGTAGCGAAGAAAAAGAAATCAAGCAGCAAAATATCAGGTCTTGTATTAATAGAGATAAAATTCTTGCGAATATTCCTCCTTATATGTTTTTTGCAACAGAACTGGGTCTGAGAACAGACTGTAGCATTCCTATCAACCAGCAAGATAGCTGCTGGGGCCCAAATAACAAGCAAACACAGGCAGGAGCAAATACTCACTGGCAGTTAGAATACCATCGCTTTTCTTTCCAGACTCACAATGCTGCTCCACAGCTCAGGTAGGCAAAAGGGTCCCATGGTGTGTCATTCACAAGTGACAAGAGAAGCAGTGAGAGAGAGTATACGGCTTAAGATAGAAAACCTGAGATACAGTAGTTAACTAGAGTAAGTATCTTCATAAGGGGGGTTATTGCTCTAAACCCACCAAAGAGCCATTTGTTTGTCCCTATGCCAGGAATAAGTAGAAATACTCATTAAATTCCTACAACACATCAGCCTAGGTTCTATGCAGTGATTTTTGAGTATTCTTAAAGAAAAAAAACACAGAAGAGCAAAAGAATGAGAAATATTCTGCCTAAAAAAAGATTTACGTTTTCCTGTGAGGCTCATGCAAGGTGGAAAGACTAGAAGCATATTGGAAAAAGTTCAGAGACATATCAGATTGATCAAAGGGCTCATCTAGGATAAGAAACTAAAGGATCTGAGTTATTACTGCTTGTAGAAGAAATGGCTGCTGGGGAGGAGATAGAAGAGGCATCAACAGCAAGGTTGGTGCTTACAGTCTGGGCCACTCCAGAACACCATAGAGAGTCCCTGACCCCCATCACCCATGATGGGTTTGGGGAGATGATCTCTTGCAAATCCAGCCATGACATTGGGAGATGTTTCCCTTCAGACCTCTGCTCCACATGCTATTGCCCAGGAGCAGAGTGGATCATGCGCTGCAGCCGTTTCAGGCCAAAACACAATGTCCTGACCCCAGATGCAAAGAAGCTGATATGTGCCTGGGGGAGAAGCATACTTCAACCCATTTTAGCTGTTTGTCAAGCAAACGTGAGTCAGATCCCTAACATACCAACACGTATTAAATGGCAGCCAAAGCCTGGGACTTCTGCTTCTCATCAGAGTTGAGCCAAGTAGAGCTGAGCAGTTGCCAAAAGTGAAAGTCCCTGTCCTACCTTTTACACTAGTTTAGTTACTCATACAGGCTACAGATATGGGAAAGCTAAAACTTAAGAAAATTGAACTCAATTAGGTTATGTTGTTGTGGTTGTGCAAGTTTTCTGACCATTCAGCTCCCTGAAGATGTCCAAATGGTCAAGCAGTGGGAACATGTAGTCAGGAGAAAAGTCACCCTCTCAAAACAGTCTCATGATCAATTTTTTTGTTGATAGGTTACTTAATCCAGTAAAAAGAAGGGTTACCAATACAGCTGGCTGCATAAGTACTAATGCCTATGAAGGGGAGACTGGGAAAATTGCACATGGGAGCAGTGTATAAAACCACAACTTTGGGAGCAAAACAGCACACCAGACTGTGAGGCTGTGGCCACACAGCAATCCTTGAGGTGACCTCGCTCAGTAGCTTGGGAGGTGAGGAAATCTAGGCATCTCCAGAAAGGGAGAAAAGAAAACAAAAAACATGTTTACTCCTGCTTACACTGGGGAATTACTCCCTACAATTCTTCCTTTAGGAACCCAAGAGCAGCCAGTCCTGCCAAGAGTGCAGCTATTCACGTGTCAGTGGCCATTGAAATGGCAGGGGTGAACCAAGGTGAGGAAGTGCAGGCTGAGCCTGGAGGTTGGTGGCTGAGCCCAAGGTGACAGCTGTGCCCATGGTCTGGATTGGGGCCAGAGGAGTACAAATCCACCAGGCACTCATGCACAGTGTTGCAGGTGGCACATGAGCTTTACAGCACAGAAGAGCAGGAAAAAAGCACTGCAGCTCATTTTCACACAACCTTATGGTATCCTTGGTAGAGCCTCACCACAGTAGATAAAAAGCTTAGAAATTTTTCATATCAAAGATCATAGCAAAAGCTAATCTGAATCAACATTTTTAGGTGATAAGGGACTCAGTTCAGAGGATCAAAGTCTCTTCACTTCCTTTTTGCACCACTGATAGATTCATCTGGCATTTTGTAGTCATACAGGTGGCTTAACAATGATGAAGCAGTCATTCCAAGCTGAGATACAGCTGGAATAAGAAAAATATACTGGCAATCACTGTACAATCTTGACTTATTTATAATGCAAACAAATATCCTGTTTTCCTTCTCAATCTATACTAAAACTGTAGCTGAGACTAAGGAAGTCTAGCAACTAACGAATCTAAACCACAGGGGAGGAAAAAAGGACTTTAAACAGAATTCATATTTTGAATGATATGATATCTCTAAAACACAAACAACTTTTTCTTTTTTACTTTTTTTTTATTCTCCTTTGATTTAAGTTCAGCCAAACATATTAGGCCCACATTCCGGGCCTGGAGAGATTACAGTAGTCTGAACGGAGAAGCTGGAGAACCTCATGATTAGAGGAGCAGATGAATCACACAGGCAGGTCTTGACAGCATCATTCAAAGAGAGGGAAGAGGCAGGACATCCTTTGTTAGCAACCTTGGAGGATGCTAACCTTGTTAACCATCAGTATTGCATCAACTGAACCACAATGTGCATTCCCTGCACACCCACACACAGGCTCTCAGAACTCACACACAGCTGGGAGCTGGATTGCCATGCAACGCCGGCTGGCCTGGTATAGCAGTGGGAGAGAAAGCATCTAACTACTGCAATCCTCCAACAGACGTCTTCCTTTCCAAAGTCAAAAAGCACTATAAGTTCTCACAATTTATCAGGAAGGGACCCTTTACAGGCAAGGTAGGTGTTTTTTTACCTAGAAAACTCCTCTTTAATCTTGGCTGATAAACACATGGCCGCTGGCACCTACAGGGAATTTCTACCCAGGAAGAAGGGAAAAGGTTGTTTTTGTGGACTAAATCCCACATCCCAGACTGATCTTGTCAGTAACTAGTTGAATGGCTTTAGGGAGTCAACTAGAATTTAGGACCAATTTTTTTAAAGTGTAAATGTTTATCTTAAAAAAGAAGAGTTAAATATTTTCAACTACCTGTAACAATTTGGCAAATCTCCAGGAACTTCTGCCTCATGCCTCAATTAAAAATAAAAACAGACCGAAAAGATAGCTTTTGCTGCAGTAGATATGATGAGTGCTTACTTTTCTAGTTCATATAAACTCCAGTATAGGCAGATGTTTTCTAATGCTCTCCTATATATGGAGTCAATAAAGTCTAATGCACAGAGAAAAAGAAAGGTGCTCTGAGCTCCCCAAATTTTTGCATTTTTTGCTGCTTGAATGGTATACAGGAAATATAGCTAGAGAGACTGGCATAAGGAAAAAATGTATTTCTTACTGAGTTGAATGCAGCCTTTTGTATTAAATTACAGTCCTCTCACTCATCAACTTTCAACTTGACCAAAAGCACTGGTTGGTTTTCAGTTTCTCCCTGCATCTTGCATCAGCGTACCTCTGGTTACTCATACTGTGAATACGCTCTTGCATGCTAGTAGGTTTGGGGTTATTTTTTTAATGATAGTTTGATACGCTGCATCATATGGGGCTAGAACTGCTAAGCCAGCCCTATATCTCCAGAGAAAACAGATGGAAAGGACACTTCCAAGGCCCCGCTTTTGGTCTTTTCTGCTTTGCAACTAAGCACAGCACATGAATATAGCCTGGGCCTGGGCAACTATCCTTTCAATATTAACAAATTAACAGCTTCAGAATTCCCCCTTTTCTTTTGTTCTCTGTGCACAGGCATGCAAACACACCTAGCAAGCTGATCTTTTTTCATCTTGACAGATCCTTCCTCCTGCTCGCCCCAGTTTTCAACAGCACAATGGGGAGTCAACCAGGAAAGCTTCACAAGGCCTAAACAGATTTGTTTAACTTGTTCCCAGTTCAGTCCAGATCTTTGTGAGGACATGCACAACAGCTGTGGAAAACAACATTTTTCTTCCGCAAGATCTCCAGGTCACTATTGTCAAGTGAAATTCTGCCCCAAACATGGGCATCTACAAGTGTGCACCAGAGAGCACGGCTCCTTTCTGGAAAGATCATCAAAATTGCAGCCGCTTGACACCCCCGCAGCAGTGGGACTGAGCACTCCGATACAGAAGAGAGACCGTGCTCAGCCAGCTTAGCGCCGTTCAGGAACAAGGACCGACTTTTCCTGCTGCTTCCTGGGCTGGCACTGCTTCAGAGGCCACCCGTGGCCATTGTGCAGCCCAGACAGGGCCCCGGTGAGGCTCCACTTGCAAGGCTGTCTGAGGGAAGGGATTGTTTTATTTGTGGATGGGAGGAAAAAATAAATCTCCAATGTCGTTTTTCATTTGGGATGAAGAGGAGGAAGAGAGTTCTCTTATGTTTGTTGGATAATTGGTGTTTACAGCACTTTGCTTTCAAAGGGAGCAAAGCAAGAATGGAGGCTGAGCAGCAGTCACACCCAAGGGAGTGTGGGCGAACATCATCCAAAACATCTCAGCAAAATGCAACAGCTGTAGCAGAGGATCCCACATCTCGCAGTGTGTCACAATCCTGGGGCCACTAGACAAAAGCAGTACAGTGGTAAGGGGAGGCCCCGCATCCTCCATCTTGTGAATCTGCCCTTCCTTTGTGTGGCGTCTCGTGCAATTCAATGAGGTGCTTTGTTTCAGGGAAAAAACTACATGTTTACTTGACCCAAAATGAACTTCAAGGTTTCAAATTCACCAATAAGCCATAACAAAAAATGTTTTTTGAGTTAATGCCTTCAATTTATTTTCACATTTATATGTTGACAGCCAAACAAAAAAAAAAATAATAAGCATTCACACAACAAAATTCTGTCTTCCGCTTGTTTTGCACATGAAGGAGATTACATATTTCTAGTTACTGGTCCCAGGAAACTTTCCTAGATTTTATTTTAAAATTAAATAGAAACACCATGGAGAAGAGTCAAGATTATATTAACTATGGATAAATTTTACTTAGCAACTCTGTCCCTTGCAGAAAACTTACTACTGTTTATTTTATTTAGCTGCGACATTTAACTGGACAGATTCCATATTCTATTGTAGTTCAGAAGTGATATATTTCACTCTGCAATACTAATTTTCAGTTAGTTATTAAAATCAAACATGTTTGTTTAAAGCCAAGCATAAACCAAAATCCACGATATACTCCGCTTCCTTGAGAACCAATGTCATTTTATTCCAAATTTCCGTAAGAGAAAATAACCACTTTAAAATGCAAACTTGTAGATACAATGGAAAATGAATTCCATTCAGATGATCTAATTAGCCCCCAGTATAAATAATCTGTAGTGTATATTGTAATACGATAATGTGAAAGTCCAAAAGAACTCATTCCCAGACAACATCAGAAAATCTACTGAATCAACAAATGTAGCAGAAAATAACAGCATGCGTTAAAGAAGCAGAACCTTTAAAGCAGGTTAGTTCAAGATGTACGGCATTTAAAATGTCACTGGAAAGATTAAGTATGACAATTCATACTTAGATTCTAAGTGAATTCACTCCAAAAAACTTGGTACATAAGATCTACATGTGAAGCGACAACTAATTCAACTTGTTATGTCAAACTACTGTACATGAAAGAATGTTCCTGCCTCTGTTTTGTGTTATCACCACCAGTTCTTAAATCATTTAAAAGGAAAATTATTTGCTTAATCATTTGCTTAAAATTTGTTTAAATTACATTAAGCAAACACATCTGAAGCTCACCTTCTGGTCTAAAGATTCTCTGTGCACATAGGATGTGGCTACGGAACAGATGTAAGGAACTGAAATGAAAAAAACATTATTATAGCAATAAACATATCGTTTCAACTGCTCTCTGAGATAAAAAAAAATTTCAGTGGGACGTAAGTGACTTAACTATATATGTAGAAACATTGCAAGAGCCATGTGGTAATAATTACTAGAAGTGCACCGTTCACTTTTTCTTGATGAGAGCCACATGGCCTTTTTAATCTATTGTATCACATATATGATGTAACGGTATATCAATGCAAATCAAACAAATGCAAAGCAGCTTTCCAGCTGAGGCTCCAGACACACTGAAGTCTGGCAGCTCCAATTTTTGGGTCTCATTCCTAGCTCAGCCCTCGACGCTCACATTTTCTCTTGCTAGTCGTGATGTTAAAAATGCATGGTTTAAATCACCAGAGAAAGGAAAGAAATCACCACCACATTTATTATGAATTCCAAAACCACAGCAAAACCAAACACAGGAAAACAAGATTTTACTCCAGAAGCCACACAGAGTGATCACTTCAGGAAGGAGTTACTTATCACTCCTTAGTGAGTATGGAGGTGCCCCTCTTCTGCAGCACACCTTTACCACGCAGCTTGGTTTGATATCAGCCTGACACTTGGCCCTCAGCTTAAGGCTACAGCAGAGAAACAAAATGAAATTCAGCACTTAAAAATCAGTACGGTGATGCTTTAGAAACACTATACTTCAGTATTCTTGATTTCTTCATGAGGCATGCAATACCTAAAGGCTTTAAGAAAAGAGTCATGTCTCCGTGGCATCCATCTGGTGTGGGTTGATGACAGTGGGTCTAAATCACTCCAGAGAGGATCCTGACGGGTTAAATATGTCTCACAAGTCAGGCTGGAGCTCTGAGAAGGACGCTCAGCGAATGATCCAAAACTTTATACCACAGCATCCCAAAGGTAAACAGAGTGTTTTGGATTCCCTGGTGAGGATTACCCTTTGCTCCAGGTCAATGGCGGGTGCAAGGCCCTGCTCTACTCTTACCTGCTCTTATGACGACCCCAGCAACAGGCAAATAAATAAAAACTTCTGCTTTGCAGACTTTTTGCTTCTTCTGGAATACTCCTGTTTTGTTTTTCGTTTGCGATCTTATTTTCTGGGCACATAGCTGAATGCTGGGCCCCTAGCCAGCCCAACCACTCCCTGCTGTGCTCCCGCTCTGCAAGTCGAAAAACTAAGTTTGTCCCACCTTAACAACTTTGACTGTCAAGAGGCATCGTGCTGTCCCTTGCAGTAGGAACCTGCCACTCCAGGCACCACCCCTGTCCCTGCCACCTCTGCCCCCACCAGCTCCCTCTCTGCATCAGCCGCACACTGTTGTATGTCATCTGCTGCCAAGAGCAAAGCCAGCTTGCAGCACCAATTGCCTCAGCATAACTAGACAGCCATTGCTAATGGTGTGATGAGGCGCTGATCAGGCCACTGTTTCACTGTTCAGGATCAAAGCGAAAGGGACTTGGGCGAGATATCTACTCTGTGACAGTTGAGAATACCTTCAAGAGGCACTGGGTGACAGCTGGCTCTGTAAAGAAGGGAACTGCTGAAAAAACACCTCCATGGTGCAGTACTGCTCATATCCCATGGGCACAAAGCAGTCATCTTGATGCCATGCAAGATGGGACACTTCGTGTCTTGCACCAGCCAGCAATGGTTGTCACTTTGACTTGCTGTCTTGGCAGTGGTCATTCAAAAAATGCAATTGCAGACTCAAGCCTGAACCACCAGTTCTATTACATTGCACAGAACCAATACTAATAATCCAAATTAATTCTAATTAATCAGGGAAACTGTGGCAGCATCACAAAAAGTAGAAGTTATTCTTCATGTTTGAGGTTTGGATTTTGCAGAATTCACAGATCTTAATTTCATAACTATACATTAAGTTCAAACCAGCAAAAGGATTAAGTTGATCGAGTTTCTACTTGAATGAACAGAAAAAAACGCTTCCATCATTGTCCCATCAAACTACTTGGTTTTATTAATCACATGTAAGTAAAATGAGCATTTACATATCCAGAAAAATTTACAAAGTCTTTCTCATTCTGTTAAGTCTATAAAGTTTAGATGTGGTAGGAAAGTGAGCTAATTTAAAATTATCGTTTGGGTCAGCATATCTATTTACAGTGTTCAACTACATGATCATATCATTTTGCACAGCCTTCTTTATATTGGCAAGATATAAAAGAGCTTCTTCAAATGGAACCATTGTTCTGCTCCATGCTCTAAGAATAGCATAGACTCTACGTAAGGCCTCAGCTCCAGGGCCTTGCAGAGGACCTGCCTTGATAAATTCAGAAATTTCCTATTGCATCAAAGTTCCTTCCTCCTTTCTCTTCCCAATCTCTCTTGCCCAAATATACCAAACTGTATTTGGGCCAAGCAGCCCCCAGCCCCCACATAGATTAGGTACCAATCGTCCATCTTTTCTTTCCTAGAACAGAAAACTGCATTTTATTACTTCCAAATTTGAAAGGCTTCTCTTTGTTTTTAAACATATTTAGCCTACTCTGTCAAACAATAACAGCAGTAGGTGTTATTTGTAGGTCAGTGTTTTCACTTACTTGCTAAGAGATGCTTACAGAAAGCTTCCCAGGGCTCCTACCCAGCTCTGGACCCCTTTTCTTTTTTTTTTAATTACCAGGTGATGGTTTATCTATAAGAGAGCAGTGGCATTTCAGTTCTGAGTCTATCATCATAAAATCATTGGGAAGTCTACTAGAAAATTTAGGAGATTTTGTACTTTCTAACAAAAGTAAAAATATTGTGACCAGTAGTATAAAGGTCTTTAAAGCAGCTATCCTGTTCTGTTTCACTTTTAGCTGGTGAGAGGACAGAAGAAAAAAAAAAGACCAGCTTCTTATTTTCTGGCTGGTTGAAGAAACTTTAAGAATACCAGTGTTGGTGATGTTTGACAATGCATTTGATAATATGAAGGGTGAGTAACAAAAATAAAACATGAACTGGCAGGAAAAGAATCCTAGGTTTAAATCTAGGATATTGGCCATTTTAAACAGCTGAGAAATCGAGAGTGCTCTGCTAACATATTTATGATCAAACAAAAGGTAGTGGTTTGCCACCAAATTGAACTTCTCAGAAAAATTACATAGATGCATTGTGGAGGCACTTTACGATCCCTTTTGTCTATTTTAGCAAGCTGCCGATGCCATTTTGAATATGCACACTTGAGCCTTCTCCCCACGTCCTCATTGACTAGCACTGCAAAGAGTAGTAGGACAGAGGTATTGAGACAGATCTGACCATTTCTGCACAGTTCCACTGAAATGAGATAATCCTGAGCAATTGGATGGTTCACACTGAGAGAAAATAAGGTTTTTTAGGGTTATAGTCCCCCTAGACCAAAACAGCTGGCACCTGAAGGAGGGGCAAAAGGGGGTACAGGGAGATAACAGAAGAAGCAAAAAGTTATCAAAGCAGCAACTCTTTTTTATTCCTCTCAGAGATTTTCAGTATCTTCCCAAACCAAGGTCTCAGTGAAGGAAAACGGAAAATTTTATCTTATGCAGCTCAAATGGACTTCCAGGGAGTCCCAAGGGCACGCTGGCCTCCAGAAACAAGGAGATGCTTTAGCAAGTCTGCTTTGCTCTCTGCCTGCAAGGACCTATGCTTGAACCCTCAGTGAAGCAACTGTGGATAAAAAGCAATTGTGGGATAAAAAACACCTTTAGTGTCTGCAAGGGTTTGCTAGTGCTTCTCAAAACCTCCTAAAGAAATAAAATGTAAAAGGGAGAGCAGCGTGGTTCCCAAATATCACTGGAGGCAACATCAGATGAGTGCTTATCCCCAAGGCTGAGAAGTGCCTGACAGATACTAGGGAAATCAATCCAAGGAGTCACCAAGAGTCCACATTTCATCACAGTGAATGAGCAAAAGTTATGTGAGAGTATTTTTTTTCAGATCTGTAGATGTTTTCAGAACTATGTAGACCGTTTCCACGCAATTTCTTCCAATGTAACTCACTCTGCATCCCAAACACGCAGACTGGGAATGCAATAATCTGACACAAATTGCTCATGAGAGGGAAGAGGACCCAGTTGCTATTTATATGTTATACACTAATACCCATCCCCTTAACAAATGACTTCAGACTGTGGCATGGACAGATACTTGAGGGACAGATCCCTGGTTTATTTCAGTTTTAGAAATCCAATCAGCACACTCTTTGAAGAAACAACTCCTAGAAAAGCTGTATGTAAGCTTACAGAGCTAGATTTTTAAATCATGTTAGTTTTGACCTTTCTCTGGTCCCTCCAGAGTTATTTTGGTCAGCACTCTCAGTTTCTGAGAATTTCACAGATAGTATTACAAGAGGGAGATTTCTTCAAACACACACTCTGATGCACTGTGGGGACGCTTTAAAGAACCCAGCTTCTCTGGAACTGGTGAGACCATGAAAGATACAGAAAAATACAGGCAGTGTAGCCATGTTTCAATAGATCAACTTTCAAGTCCCACTGAGTTGTTGGAAATATTTGCTATGGATCAAAGAGTATCTTCTGAATAAATAAATTGAGGAAGCTTGGCTGATAGAGTTGAGACCATCTGAAAGTATAAAGTAAGATAAAATGCTTTCGTTAATAGCTACAGTGCTTATCGCTTTATCCGGACATTCCCCTTTCATGTACTTGAAAATTCTACATTGATGAATAATATTAGAACATTAATTAAACAAACGTGCTATTCCTGTCCTCAAGCAGTGACAATTTTCTGAGTGGCAGATAGCGCTGAGAAACAAGGCCCAGGAACATCTAAAAAAGCAGAAAGGAAAAGGGAAAAGGAAAGACAATTCAAGATAACGCTTCAGCTGAAGTCTCTGAAGCAAGTCATGAAATGTTTAGCAAATGTGAAGGATTTTAGAGTGCACTGGAGGACTCTGGTTACTTCTCCAAGAAGTGTATTTTGGCTTTACTATTAGCAGCACCCCATTGGCCTTTTGGCCTTTCCACTGACTTCTCCTAATATTTCATTACAGCTGCTGTACTAGTCTGTGTGCAAAATATAAAATGCAAACATGTTACCTGGCAAAGCTAAAATACAGGTGAGTAGCATCTGTTCCACTTCAGTGAAAGAGTTACTAAGCAGAAGGAAGAAACAATTTGCGGAGAGTTGCAGGGCAAATCTGTGGCAGTGACAAGCTTAGAAAGCCAGGCATTTATCATTTTTAAGGAAAAAAAAAAATCTTTGCAATAGTGGCTACTATCTCTTTCCAAGAACAGAGTGACAAAAAATCCTTTCCATTAAAACTAAGTGCCATGTGTGATTTGACTGTCCAACTACAAAAGCATCATCAATGCAGAATGCCACAAGAAGCTTGGCACACTGGAAGGTAAAAAGACATACAAAGTGATGCAAGACACTAAGACATCTGGATAATATGATAGATCCCATAACTCATTACCATCCCTCAAATAACCTACAAAGCTGACTTCATTACTTGCACTTGCAATATCATCTGTCTGTAAGTGCTCAGTGGTGGCAGAGGGAAGTTACCACTCACTGTGAGCATGGCAGCACAGGCCATCTCCTGGACACCTGTACACCAAAACTGCCGCTCCCACAAGCACCCTATGTAACGCCAGGAGGGGTCCATCTGTATCCTTAATGTTTCTGGCCAGTTTACAGTAGCTTAGGTAAATCTTTAACATGGATGGCTGACAGTATAGTATCTGCATTTTTTTCACAAAAAGAACCAATTTTATATTCTCAAACAGCAGAGATAATTTTGTTTGATAGAGAACTTTATGAAAGCGGCTGATTATTTTATAGAAACAAAAAGAATTGAAAAACTTTTTTTAAAAAAACATTAATAATACTAAGAATAAGGTTGAATTTTAAAATGCTAAAAAGATACAACACATAAATTATTTTAAAAGGTCCAGAAGAGGCCTGAGAACTCAGGTAATACACTCTTGGGCTTTAGGGATTAACTGCATATCATTTCTGACAGGTATTTCTCAAATGTTTTTAAAAGCTTCAGCACCAATCTTCCCTCTCTTCAGGCAACCACTTTCCACATTTCCTTTCCATAAGAAAGTATTTCTTAATACCTTTTTCCACTGATGCTTCCTGCCTAAACTTTTTTTTTTAATGTAAACACATTAATTCTTGTCCTAGCAACAGTGGATGTATAGCAATACCACATTGTCTTTGGATCTGCAGTAACATTTTACTTGTTTGAAGAGTATCACCCCATTTTCCTTCACTCCTCAGAGAAAAGTGAACAATTCACCTTCTGTACCTTTCCTCATACTTCAAGTATACCTCTTGATCATTCCTGTGGCCTTCAAAACAACGATCTCCAATTGATTTCTGTATTTCTTTATTTCAAATGTTTAACACTACACACTGCTCCAGCAGAGAGTTCCGGGGAAGTATGATCTCATCTCTAATGTACACCCCTCCTTGCCCTTGCTCCTGTTACAACTCTGCTTTTCCTCCAGCAACTGAGCACAGATTCTTGCTGGGCATCTTACCTTTAAACTCATCCACCAAGACAGCCTTTCCAAGATAAAACATCATCTCCCCACTGCTGCTGATCACTGCTTCCAATGGTTGTGGTCATCCTGCACTACAACAGTAGCAGGGAGATTTAAAGGCTTTACCAGTGCAGTAGCTAATTCGCTAAACCATTATCTCCCCACATGCCATTGGTTTAGGAGACAGATTTTAAGACCTGATTAGGGAATATTCATGTGCTGCAGTGACCAAGGATATAAACACATTCGGAGCCGGTTGATGCTCTTCTGCCTAAAAACGCTGAGGGTGCAGCCTTCAAGCTGCGGTATGGGGCACTGTGGTTGAACTGCTCCAGGCAGGGTCAGGGGTTGAACCACATATAGATCCCCTGCTGAGCTGCCAGCCATGCTGCGCAAGCCAGGTTGCTCAGCCTTGCAAGATATAGCACATGTACATCTCCCACTTGTCTTGGGTTTTTTTCTCCCTTTTCTGTACTTCGTTTGGTCTCCCAGTTAACCAAGGAAAATTATCACTAAGATGCATGCACAGTGTAAGAAACACCTATGTCCTGAAATTAGGTAACCATTAGGGAAAGGGAAAAAGGGCTTTCATATACGTGGCAAATTATGAAAGCCTCCCTGTAGTTGTGAAGGAACAGCTTATCAGCACTTGGTGTACCACTCTTGTGGAAAGCTGATGCTTTTATGCATGTTGAAGGTCTCACATTTAAAAAAATGGCTAATGACTCTTTATTACACCCTTCTACAAGTAGTTGCATTGTGTTTCTTTGAACTGTGTTTTTGCTTTTGTTACAAGCAAAGGGACTAGTTCAGAAATACTTTCCACATTACACCCCTAGTGAAAACAGAAGAAAGATCTGCTCCTCCTATTGAGCAAATCAGTAAATGCTGTCAGTCCTCAGCCATGCAAAGCCTCCAAGGAAGCCATCTCACAGAGACAGTAAGGTCTGGGTCTCTGCTGCACCCGCTCTCTCTGCCGTTACAAAAATGTTATCCCACCACATTTGAGAACCATAAGCAAATATATTTCACTGACAGTATTCCCCCATCCTTTCTTCTAACACTCATCACTGGTAAAATGTTTAGCCACTGTCACCAAGCTTTTATTTCCAGAGCTCTTTACAGATATTAATAATAATGGTGGAGATTGCAGCAAGCAAGAAACATAAAACAGATCTGTAGAAGTGAGGAAAGCTCCCTCTCAGAAGCCTTTTATCTTTATCTGATACTTTCTGGTTAAGTGATCACTTTTGATTTGTTGAATCACAGTCTTAATCATGCACTTGGCATCAATCAAAGTAACTACTAACAGTATTAACAAGGTTATCCATGATTGAGGGAGGAAGTCTCCGTTGTTTAAAACAAGAGTTAGATAGCGTTACCATGTGATCCCCTCACTCTTTGAAGTGTTATGAAAACATTTTTAAAGCAATAATTGCCACAGGGTAGTCACTCTTCTTATATCTGTCTTACCCCTCCTCTTTTCATCTGCGAGCACCTCATTACCATTGGATAATACTGATGCTGTAATACCGCTTTGTCTTGGGAACAAAATAATAATCACCTATGTCATTCAAGAAGGATCCTGCTTGGTCCTTCATGGGCAGGAATACACAGCTATAAAGAGTGTCTGACAAAAGCATTTTATTATATTTTATTCTCAGTTCAAGATGACAGGTACAATGTGTGATCATTTGTTTCTAGTTAGGGGTTTTGAATACTCTTTTGTTTGTTCAAAGAGCAAATGTGTCTGCCCATTAAGACAGAAAATAAGCTAAAGATGCCGGTAAATGCTGTTGCTACTAGCGTATTTTTATTTCTCTGTAGGCCATAGTAACTATTTCTCTCATTAGTTTCCTGATTCAGATCTGTGGGGTTTTTTCCCTAGAATATGGCTTACAAGAACTCATGTTGTAATGTGTTTTACCAGAAAAGGGGCTGTTCAAACCAGCTCAAGAAGTTAAGGACAGGGTGAAAGAGAGCACATAAGGAAAGAGTGTAAGTTCCAGCAGATGTGACAAAATCTTTGCACACAACATACTTGTTTGCATTTTAGGGGAATTTCTCAAATAATTTTTTCAAATTTGTCCTTGGCAGATTATACCATTGGTGGAAAGCAGATGAAAAAACATGACTAAAATCTACAGAGGTAAGTGATGAGCCCCAATCCTCTTCCAAATAGGGAACCTGGAGACTCTTTCTTTTGCTTTTGAACCCCCCCTAAAGCAAATGCTTGTATGTTGTAACTTTCAACTGTGGAAAGTTTAGAGCTAAATCCTCACAAATTGTTATCAAAATCCCCATCAAGAATACTTAGACCAAAGCATAATTCCTTTGCAAAAGCCCAACTGTAAAACCTGTCCTTAACCTCTTGCAGGCTGCATGGCTGTGCCACGAGTTCCTTGTCAGCAGGGCAGAACATGACTCGGCTCCAACTGCAGCTGAGCACCTCTGTTGCTCCTCATCTGCTTTTTTTTATGAAGGCAATCTCTGCTTCAAATCTTATAATTCCCTCTGGTTTTGTTTTGCTTTGCTTTTGAGATCAACGAATTTCAGAGAAATATAAAGGTGACCTCCAAACACTAACACAGCTGAAACTCATATTCAAAATCAGGGTGGCTCTTCCGCAAAAGAAGAGGACATTTCACACTATTTCGTGTTCTGGCTCCATCTCTAAAAAAGCACACAAAACTGTCTCCGAAGGACAACATCCAGCACATTTAAGCCCTTCTCCAGACAAAAGAGTAAATGAAGGTCATCCTCCAAGCCAGTCGAAGGGGGATAATGGCAGAGTGGAACAAGTTGAACTATAGGTATTTTTAAACTTTATCATCAGGGGAGATAGAACACTGTAAACATTGTTCTTAATGCTAGCTGTTGTCAAGGTTAACTATACAATCGTGGGAAAAAAGGCCTCAAGTGACATAATAATTACATGCACTTTGATGTTTATTAAGAACAGGTACTCTTGTAAAATTATAATGCTGCATTCACAGATTAGAGTTTAAATTCCATCAGCACTTTCATCATAATATTTAGTGAGATTAGTCATTTTGTTAATGAAAGATACAATTGGATTATGCTTTTTAAAAACACTTTTTGTACAGACCTTTTAGATTACAAGGATAAGCCTGAGTTGGTGTTATATATATGTGTTAAATCTATCCACAATCATGACTCTCACTCTTGCATACAGGATGCATGTACATGCACAATTTAGCTTTTGACAGGTAGGTGTACTTCTACTTTTATGTAAGGCACTATATTTACAGAAGCTGAAAATCTTACTTCACTTGGAAATGACCGAAAGTATCAAAAAATATTTCAACCACCATGGTTGCACTGGACAAATTTGCAGAGAGTGGTTTACATCGTGTTCTCATGAAAGCAAACAAAGAACGAGACGCATGAAGAGAAAGTATTCTTCCATAAATTCTCATCAGTACAAAGATACATCTACAGAAGGTGCAAAAATAGCTATTCCTTCTGTTTGCTTCTCCTGGACCAGAAGCCACAGTGACTAGATAGCTTAGTTGTGCCTGGTACACACTAACCCCTGCTGTCATCACTGATGGGTGTTTTCCAAACCTTTGAATATTCATCCTGGAGAGGCAGCAATTGCTGTTATTATTCTTTTCTGGATAAAGACTGAAGCGGAGTGAAAGAAAGGACCTAATCTGAAAGAATAAATAAATAAATAGGCATTTAGAGCAATTTAGGAGAAATTTGGGTATGCAAGTTCAAGCAAGTGATCCATAAGATCTCCACCCAGCTTCCCAAGCTGTCGGGTGTCCAAGTTCTCATCAGTCAAATAAGGCTCAGGCTCTTGCATATTTTCTGAGCGCCTCCAAACTCTGCCTGTAGACTGAGTTAAGCCTAGACCAAAATACAGCAACTGTGAGCACATAACAGGACACCAAGTTCAACAATCTTCCCCATCCTTGCCAGGTACAGACCTAGCACTCTTACCTATCACCTCCTGCCTTAAAAATTGGATTACTGGGAAGAGAAAGCCAGAGATGAATTATCACTTTGGAGCTAAGCTGGTGTATAGAAAGGAGGAATATAATATTCAGAACAAGTGTAAGGGCAAAGAAGAGGACAGCAGTTCAGTAGTAAGCCCTGGGTTCACGACCCTTTGCCTTGTTCTGGTTCGTACAAGATGTATAAATGATAAATTTAAGAAGTTGTATCCAAGATGAACAGTTAGCTACACTGCTCAGGTACCTACATTAATTTCTGCTTGCAACACAGTCATAACATTTATTATAGAAAAGGAATGAATAGGAATGCATGGCTAAAGGTAGTTGTGGTGAAGCAGGCAGAAGAAAACAGAAGTGTGGATAACATCTATGCAATTCTCTGTCTGAAGTTCACAGTTGTTGAGAAAATTGTATTCTGCAAGGTAACCAACAGTAAGGGTAGTGCAAGATTACAACTAAGTTTATTATTTTGTAGGTAATGTTGACAAGGAAAAATGAATGTTTTGTAATCATTACAGGCAAAACATTTGAACCTTTTAAAAAATAGTACTAGAAACTGACCAAAAAAAAGATTTATTTTTTGCTATCTCACTTGTTCAGTATTAATTGATGGACTCTTTATTGGTCACTTTAGTGGAGCAGGAAGTCAGGCATCAAATCTGATTACGTATCCAGACTGGAATTAATTCTTGTGCAACTCACAATAGACAGACCAAAGGGGCAACACAAACCAAATTGTCTATTATACCTCAACCATCAGCAGTGGAAATTTTATTATTTAGAGCTGCAAGTTTGTAAGCACCACATTCAGGATATATCTTCATTTTTAAAAAAATCCAGTCCCAAATACCATCCAGCTACAACAGCTATACTGACAGATGAGCACTGTTTACATTTTTCCAGCAGAACGAGATAGTACAAGAATGTCCATAACTCAGCCAAATCTGCTGAAGAAAATTCTGTCCTTCAAAAAAGATCTGAATTCTGAGCAATGGGATTTTCCACTACTGTAGAGTGCCATTTTTCCAGTTTCCGCGCTTTCAAGTGATCCGTTGGCTGGTCTTGTACAACTACAAACACAGCGGTACATTTTTTAAATTACATCCTTTTAGCCAGATACTTTGTTAATCTCCTATTCAGTTTCCTGTGCAGCAACTCCTCTGAAGAATAATAGTTGATTTGGAAAAACACTTCATTTTGACATGAAAGAATTGTGATTCCTTTCCAACTGAATGAAGAGAGTGAGTACAGTAGTTTTCTCACAATACAGTACCCTGTTTTAAAACAAACACACACATACACAACATTTTTCCCCTTTACCCTCATCTCTTCAGCTTGCACTTCAAAACATGTTCATGTAGTTATACAATGTGTTGATGTTCTGGTTTAAATAAAAAATGTTTGAGAACAAAGTGTCCCAGCAAGAAAGATGTTCCAAAAGGCAACACTTAATTTCAGTTTGGGACACAGCTTCAATACAAGCATTTCTATATGAGGCATTTTCTTGAGTTTTCTTTCTTCTTTTTTTCATATGAGAGAATATTAAAAGACAGCAAAACAGAACAAGGATGGACAACTATTTCTCTGCGTTATAAAATCTGACATGAGACAAATCCTGCCCTTGATGTTTTGACTTCAATTGAAGATCTAGCATTTGATGTACATCCTAAGCTCTCGGCAGAAGAGTGCAAAAATTGAAATACACAATCCAAAACAATATTAAGGACTGTCTATCCCACATCACAGATTAATATCTACCAGCCTACACAAGAACAATTAATTGTAAATTCCTAAATGGAGATCAGATGGCACAGGAGATAACAAACATAATATGGGTCATTTCATCTCTAGTTTACTGATTTGCATAGAGTCCTAGCAAGTAGAGAACAAAAAAAAAAAGTCATTATCAACAGACATCTGCTGGTAGGCAAACAAATTGATCTCAATCCAGCTTTTTCTAGATTCACGGAGGAATTGGGACAGAGGAGAGGTGAGGAAGAGAAAGAGCAGGGGAAGCACAAGAAAAAGTATACAGCTAGAAACCTTCCAGCCTGTCTAGGAGAAGCCTAGCATTACCCAGCCTCTTGATCCTTAGTGGCCCTACCAGAAGCAGACAGGCAAAAGACCACAGGAACAACAGTAGCACTTTACTGGGAATATCAGTCTCCAATGCATTAAGTGCTTTTTACAAGCAAGTCTATCTTTAGAAAAGGATTTGAAAGTTACATAATAAATAGCTTTCCTATATTAGAAGGAAGCTAGAAATTATTCTGTTTAAGTGCATGTGTTGTTTCACAAGAAGGCAGGCTTTCAGACACTTAATCAGGGCTGTCATCACATATCATGGCACTGATTTACATTTAAAGGGGAAAAGAAAGGATTTTGCTCTAAGAATCCAGGTTCTACCACAAATAGGCATTACTTAGGTGACAGCCAGGTTTCAGCTTTCATTACTAGGCCAGAGAGTTCCAGGCAAGAACAAAAGACATGTGATGTGCTGGAGAAGATAGATACTCCTCGAGGAAGTCAAAATTAATAAGTGCTTCTTAAGAGAGCCTCTTTCCTCGGAATGTTGTTGAACACTTTCAGGCTTCACTGAAAATGAAGTAATGCACATACTTACTTGAGGGTATGGCGATTAAAAGCAGGAGAGCCTACTGACAGGCAGTACCAATAACTGTAAAAAGGAGAAAGTTCTATAGAGGAATTAGATGCTCCATAGTATGACACACTTTTTCTTTCTTCCCTTTTTTAAACGTTCCTGAAAAGATGACTAGGCTGCTAGATTATCTTTAAATCTCAGAGGCAAAGAACATAATCTATACTTACTTTGCAAAGTACTCATTTTGCCTTTTCATAGGTAACAGCAGCAAGGTAATTGAATCCAGACAGCATAGCTGTAAAGTCCAGGCAGATCCAAACTTAGGAACAGTAAGAATAGCAACTTCTTGTTACAGAACCTCACTGTAAATTAAGTCATCCCAATATATACCAAGAATGAATAAAATTACTTCACAAATAAGACAAATACTCTTTATTTGTTACAAATATTTAGTCACTCCTATTCCAATTCCTAAACAAGGAAAAACTGATCCAGAGGTTGGAGAAGTTACAAATATGTTTCAGGTTCCTTAAAATATTGCTGTTAAAGAGAGGATGCAGGAACATTATGACTGAAAAGTTAGAGTTTACTCTTTGGTTGTAATTATAATTTAGGTTGATTAAATGCATACAAGTAAATAACATGTAAAGTAAAAGAGATAAAAGTCAGACATAACGGATCTTTATGGCTGTATTTTTCATCCTTCTGGTTTAATGAGCTGTTGGTGGTGTTCCACAGAGGTGCAGATGTTCTTCGGGGAAACAGCACAGGATACTGATACTTCTTATTAAATAATGTCATTAACTTCTGGGGTTATTTTTAAAGTAATAAAAAACACCGTTATTTTAATACCTGGAACAGGTTAGAGGAACAAACTATTCCACTGTTCCAGCTCAAGGGCAAGCATTGGACAAAGTATGTGTTGCGGTGGGTACTGTTACATTTTGTTACAAGCTAAATAAATTTTAAAACTATGATTTAGACAATAGTTCAGTTGTCTTAGTACCAATCAGGCTTTTTCCTTTTAAAACAGATTTTATTCCATTTTCTGTCTGTTTTTTCCTTTGCTATGATGGCAAACACTACAGTCCCAGTTCAGAGCACTCATTTTAGTAATGTTATGAACTTAATCAAAGTTGATTTTATACAATATTTAGCAGATAGGAAGACTTGGCTGTTACAACAAGCTTTGCCTACCATATGCTTTTCTTGTTAGCATCAAAAGGAACTGGTTCTTTTTGGTCCTTATATTCTTTTTGCTAAACTGCAACATTCTTGAACATTTAGTATTGCAGGATTTTTAGGAGTGAAATAGTACAATATGGGGATTGGTGGGATGACTGGCTGCTCAGTTCAAGTTTAATTTGCATTTCTTTTTCTACTTCTCCTTGGCTGAAACTAACCAGTCACTATTTTCAGCTGTTTTGGGTCGCTCTGTCAGAAGATGATGTAGTAGAGAACTGAGGAGCGTGAGGAGACCAAACCCACTGCCTGCTCCACAGGAAAGCACTTGCAAATCCATTTGTGGATTTTAACCTTTTTCTTGCCTTGTAATCAGCAGCTATCTTTACACAGACTGTTGCTACGTTCTCTTCCTGGAAGATGTGCTGAGTATAGCCACAAGGCAGGCTGGAGGGGCTGGGACATCACCTCCCCTGAAGAAGTAGTTTGGGGAGCAGCAGAGAAAGGTTTAGGAACGTGCTTCCCCAGAAAGAGGCAGTGCCCCTCTCCTGCCCCTCTCCCCTCTGCCTGCATGGACTGATAAGATCCCTTTATGCCAGTGCCAGTACTGTGGTGGGCCAGACTGACCTGGCAGAAAGTAAAGCCAAGAGATGTAATTATGATCACTATAGAAATGTTGAAAATAAAAAGCCAAAATAAAGTGTGAGGGGGGGAATGCAGGACCACGGCTCTCAGCAAGCACAGCCTTGATTCTGCCTTAAACCTCATCCTTGGGTGGAATAGCCCAAGAATGTGTCTGAGAAGTAACCACAAGTCGGAGAGAGCACAGCCTTGGCTAGGATGCAAGAGTCATTTTGCCACGTGCCTCCATAGTGGGTTCAGAGACTGTGCTGACTCCGGCTGCCAGACTATCAGCCCGGCTGGACCCAGGGTGAGCAAGGCAGCCGGGCAATGGCCAGCACAACACATACACTGGCCACATTCCAGGGTATAAGTAGGCAGTTGATCTGACTAGAGTTTAATTTATTTATACCAACAAAAAGTATGTCTCATCGATGTTATATTTTACAACCAGCTACGCCACTTTTGTTGGCCAGTAACGTCTCCAGCAGTGCTGGATGTGTGCTGCTTCCAAATAACTCGACTCCGGTTTCACATTCCTCACCTCCACATTCACACTGCCTGGTAGTTTATTTTACAGATTCCCTGGCCTCGAGAGGCTGCTATCACGTTCCTCCACTCCAGCCACAGCCCTACCTCCCTGTATTCTCTTAATTGGGCCTTTGTCTGCTGCCACGTGAGGGTCAGCAGTGGCACCTGGGAGAAGCTCCTGCCTGCAGAGCTACTACCGGCCTCCCTGGGCCCTCCTCTGAGAGCCACCAGACCTCATGGGCTCTACACAGAGCCCTCAGCGATAGGAAAAACAAAATGTGAGACATCGCACAAGGCTGGTGAAGCAAAGCCTTGACTTCTTTCCTCGCCTACAGTGCACTTTCACTTCAATCTTGCACATTCCCGAGAGGAAATTAATCCTCCAGAACAACACAGCTCATTCCTTCAGGCCAGTCTGGCTGGAATTCCTGTTCTTCACTTTAATCCTAAACTATCTGCCCTGTTCTGTTAAAAAGATACACCATTTCAGTTAATGACACAAAACTGCAAATTCAAGATTACACTGAATCAATCTCGTAAAATATTTTATCACAATAAACTACATGTCAGGCACAATGTGAAAGTGACATTTATTTCTTAAGTCCTTTCCCAGTTGTATTTTAATTACAGGGAAGGTAAATTAGAAAGGGAGCTCTGCCAACAGGCGTTTCCAAAAGATGACACTTGTCTGTCCAGCAATTATTATAACAAGGTCCTAATCCTTCTTTAGCACTACCATGCTACCATACCCGGAATACAAACCACTGCCTCAGATAGATCAAGGGCCAAATTCTGAGCTGCCCCAGCACTGGGGACAATGCACAGGATTTTGCTGTTGCAGTACACACAACTTGGCATTGCCACTCAAAGGGCCCAGTGAGGGTGCACCGCCACTCTGCTCACTAGTTACTCCTTGCGAATGCAGGTCACATGTCAAGACACCAATCTCTGGAGGAGTGAAAGCAACAGCTGAGTACAATAGGGTTGAACCCATCATGAATAGAGATCTAATAGGTAAATATTTGTGTACCTGTACCTTTCTCAAAGGCTGTATTCAGCTCAGTCTTCAAAGACTGGTTTGAGAGAGAACTGACTACCCTTTATTTATTCCCATTAGAGACTACTATTACCCCTTTGGGCCAGAGTCTTTAGCTAATGTTCAGATTGTTTTTGTTGAGGAAACTGAAGATTGAATTGTGTATAAACAGGGCAGCAACCCTGTTTATCTACTGAAAATGGGCATCAAATTGTATTTCTCTTAATATAATCATCAAACAGTAAGAAGGAATTTCTTTGCTCTTTATTCCAAGCCTTTTATTCACCAGCCAGAACTTCACCCAAAATGCATGACCTTTTTTCTTTTTATTTTTTCCTCCTCTCAGGTCCCTATTACTGAAGATCATTTGACCATTCCTGGCCTTCTCCAGTGGTCTCTGATTGCTTTTGTGGTATCCTGGCACTGCCTACACACAGTTGTACCCCGCCCACACCCAGACTTACTGTATTCCTCACTCCTAGCCCCTCTGAAACCCTTGCACTTATATAACTCATGTCACAGATGACCTTCAATGCATTGTGTCATGGCCAACAGCCACTGTCATTTCAGGTTTTTTATATTTTTTCTAAGGAAAAGGTGGCTTTTACATTCATCAGCTTCCAGGAGACTTCGGACAGCTTCTACTCCAATGATATACTAATTTCTGAAAGGACTCCGGAGTGCTTTGGAAACTCCAGGTCACTGTAAGAATGAGACTGAGTCAGTCTCCCCACACAGTGCAATTGTGTCCAGAGGAGGGCAACGAAGATGGTGAAGGGGCCGGAGCACAAGCCCTACGAGGAGCGACTGAGGGAGCTGGGGCTGTTTAGTCTGAAGAAGAGGAGGCTCAGGGGAGACCTCATTGCTCTCTACAACTACCTAAAAGGAGGTTGTAGTCAGGCAGGGGTTGGTGTCTTCTCTCGGGTGATCAGTGACAGAACTAGAGAGCATGGACTCAAGCTTCATCAGGGAAAGTTTAGGCTTGATGTGAGGAAAAAGTTCTTCACTGAAAGGGTGATTGGCCATTGGAATGGGCTGCCCAGGGAGGTGGTGGTGTCGCCAACCCTGGAGGTGTTTAAGGGGAGACTGGATGAGGCACTGAGTGCCATGGTTTAGATGATGGTTGGTGTTAGTGTGGGTGTTGGTGTTAGTGTTGGGTTATAGGTTGGACTTGGTGATCTCAGAGGTCCTTTCCAACCTTATGACACTGTGATACTGTGATACTGTGATACTGTAAGCCCCATAGTCCTATATGGAAAACACCTGTCTCCATTATTTTCACTCTGAAGCCCAATTCCTAGAGGTGTAAATAAGGCAAAGAAGTAGTGAAGGAAAAAGCCATGTGGTTACCTGTTCTCTTCTGCCAGGTATCACATCACAGAGAGAAGCTCCTAGCTGTGCCCACACTTGTTGTGTGACAGTCACACAATAGAAGCAGCGACTGTGGACAGCTGAAGCCAGGGACAGACAGAATGACTCCTAGTTTCTGTGCACTGTTTCAGCTTTCCCCCTGCTACAAGAGAAAAGAGAAGCCACAGCCAGAGCATGCTTCTGCCACTGCGGCACTGTGGAGGAAGTAGGCTCCTGGGTCTCTTGGCTATCCAAAGATCCCATAACTGGAGTGGCCTCTCCATGGCATCAATAGTCAGCTACTGATATTTGACAATATAGATATCTTACTTTAAGACTGCTCCAAAACTGTAAACGTTACTTCATCAAGAATGGAAGGGATAAGCAAACAAATTCCTTTTAGATGTTTCAAGGGGCTTTAATCAAACCCATACTGCATGCAGATTAGTTGTAGATCTTTACTCCAGTAAGAAATCCTGAGAAGTGAGAGTTAATGCTGGTTTTCTAGCATCCTGAAGAGAGAGCTTCATTCATCGTCACCTCTCAGAATCTACATCAATAAATTAGTCTTCTTATGAAGCCTGCATAAAACTCTCCTCTCAGCAGAATCAAAATAACACATTTTTATAGATGGAAGAGAAAGGAGTATGAAAAGAAAACATTGGATTTGTCAATATGCAACCAGATCTCTACTCCAGCTAGTTCATTATCCCCGAGTAATACCACCGCTAAATATCTTAAGGAAAAAAGTTACACAAGGCTGATGTAGAGATTCTTCTTCCCATTGAAGTTATCCTAATCACTGAGAACCATATATTACCTCACAGCCTGAGATTTTTTCAGCACTCATTGCTACAGTCTCTCAAGATACTGCTATATGGGAGTTGTGCACCCAAACTTTTACATGAATCGTTGAATCTTGCTATCTATTACTTTTAAAACACATACTGGCAATGAGCTCCACTCTCTAATCACACGTTTTAAGCAAAATTTGCTGCTAGACTGTCCATCATAAACTCAGCTACCTGTAAACTATATAACGTGATTAAAGGAATGACAAATATTCCTGCTTACTCTTGCTCAACGTATTGCTTCTTTTAGGGCAACATACAGTCAGAGTTCTATCGATTAAAGCTGTTCATAACAGAAATACGGTATTTGTTTTACTTCACAGTTTGTTTTGCTCCTTCTCAGGCTGTGGCACATCTTCAGACCTCAAACCACGCAATGTGGAAATTATACCTAAAGAAAGTAGAATTTCAGGCATATTCTTGAGAAACTGTGAAACCAAGCACAGTGCCTTGATAGCTTATGTTATTATTTGAACTTGATTTGGAAAATGAAGTTGTTAATCTTTTGATCATATGCACTATAAAACATTATTGTACAGCCATAAATAATATTTCCTGCCTTAAGAAAACAGCACTGGCTACTTTCCAGATGCATTGTTGCACAATGGGCATGGCATCAAAAGACGAGATCAATGAGTACAGAAAAAATATTATTTTTTTATATTTTAAATCACTTGACAAGTTTGAATGGGAATCCTAATAAATCTCAGGTAAGATTTTAATACAGGAGGAGTGGCCAGTGCACTGCACGGGACATCATCCCTTTAACAGATGCACTATCAAATATGTGCAACATCCCAATTTTGTCAGAAAAGAATGGGCTAAATCCTCATCTCAGTTACTGACTGGCTTCAGTTCCCGTGGGATGGAATTTGATGCGGTGAATTTGACAGGAAACAATAGACCAAACAATCTCATCATCTGTAAAAATGAAACACTGTATTTTCATAACTTAGGACTTATGTAAGGAATATCTCAGAGGCATACAGTTATAAGAGCGCCACACTTAGCGAGCACACTTTGAAGG
Source organism: Tapera naevia (assembly GCA_033556795.1). Lineage (NCBI taxonomy): Eukaryota > Metazoa > Chordata > Aves > Cuculiformes > Neomorphidae > Tapera > Tapera naevia. Next base: position 20,008,948 of record JAUMJJ010000059.1, read on the forward strand.
ATAAGAGCAAATGATAATTGCCTCCAGAACTTGGGAAGTATTTGAGATCTCAAATAATCACAATCCCCAGAGCACGTTAGTCAGTTTGGAAGCTGTTTAATGCACTTTGGGAGAAAAGATATGGGGAAGAAGAATCAGAGAAGGGAGGAGGCCTTTGCATAGCATTATTTAATCATTCTTGCTCTATGTGTACATATTCACCCTTAACTAGCTAAGCACCTTAGAATCGTTTAGGTTGGAAAAGACATTTAAGATCATCAAGTCCAACCATAAACCTAACATGCCAACTCCACCATTAAACCATGCCCCTAAGTAAGTGCCACAATCTACACATCTTTTAAATACCTTGTGGGATGGTGATTCAACTGCTTCCCTGGGCAGCCTCTTCCAATGCTTAACAACTCTTTCTGTGAAGCAATTATTTCTTAATAGTCTAAACCTCCCCTGGTGTAACTGGAGGCCATTTCCTCTTGTCCTACAACTTGTTACTTGGGAGAAGTGACCAACACCCACCCCCCTACAACCTCCTTTCAGATAGTCATGGTGAGCAATGAGATCTCCCCTCAGCCTCCTTTTCTCCAGACTAGGCAACCCCAGTTCCTTCAGCCACTCCTCATAAGACTTGCACCTTGTTCCCCTGAAGGTCCCAAAGCACATATGTAGGCAACATATACCCATACCACTCCCACGCACAATGTTAAATGCACCCCAATGTTTTCAGGAACAGAAACCAAGCCACAAACACCTTCAACATCACTGGATGGACTGCTTTTCCATCATGAAATACATGTACATTTTGATCATGCAGGACAGTGGGAATTGTATACACGCCCTTGTGTGTGCCTATTGGCTAACAGAGACCTCAGCCCAGAATACAGCATCCTATTTTTAAACAAGCTCCTTTTATATTTAATTAAATACACATATTTGAAAAAAATATTAAAACATTCATCCAACTGAGAGAGTAGATCTACTGGCTGGTGAGGTCTATGAACATGAGATAGAAAGATTCTTAAGAGCCCAGCCCTCACCTTTGTCTTGCTTATTAATTCCTCCCAGACAATGCAGACACCAGGACTGTGGCTTTTTGGCCAACCTGTGGTCTGCTTCATATTTCCCCTATACTCAGAGAGAACTTGCTCGTGACTGGGAATTGATAGTGAAAGAAAAATGTTAAGAAGTCCCATTTTGAGGAAGGATTTGAAGAATCGATGATCTCAGAGGTCTTTGCCAACTGGAGGATTCTATGATTCTATGAAAGCAAGGAACACTCTGGAATGACTGGAAGGGAGCTACAGAAAGTGGAAAGACACACAACAGCAGGGAAAGTTCTCTGCTTGCAAGTCCAGTGCCCCAACAAAGGCAAATTTGTAGAACAAGCGTTGCTGCTTGAGGACCCAGCAAACACAACTTGCGCGTTTCAAGGGGTTTTTTTGAGGAGCTCTATCCTGACCCCGTGGTCCATTAGGTGAGCTTCTGAAGAACATCAAGAGGAATAGCTTCATGTATAAGGAATTCAGTTAAAGCTATGTACGCCAAGACTTATAGTTCAATTCAAAGCACAGCAAGTGGTGATGATGGGGAGGTTTGCTTCCAAACACATTCCTGATCCAAAACAAAATTCTGAGTGGACACACTCTGGAAGATATAACAAGGCCAGGATAGGTTAATCATGGAGGAAAAAGAAAAAGAAAAGGGTGAGGGGGTCAGTTCTGCTGGAATTTTTAACAGGAAAGAGGTCTTTGAGCTCTGTGTGGATATAAACAAGGAATTCACACAGACCATACAATCAATTCAGAAGAAATAGTGGTTTATTCTGATCAGCCATACTACACAAACGAGACCTGGGGAAGGGTGGGTTTCCATACTCTCCTACCAGCCAAGAGGAACAGACACAACACGGCCAGACGACATCCCACCATTAGGTGTGTAGCCCACCCTCTCACTGTTCCTTTACCCCTATACTCTCTTGATGTGAGAGAACTTCTGAAGGTTACCATGGCTACATGTATAAGTTTTGTGCTTTGGTCTCATAGACCTTGTAACAGCACAAATATAACCCAAATAAAGGTGCAATTCTTCAGCAGGGACTACACAAGCCTGTAGGTCTGAGCCTTAGCACTGAACTGCTTTTCTGTATGTTTGTGAGATCCATTGGATATGGTCTCTGATCCAGCTTGGGAGACATATAGTTGTCACATTTCCCAAGAAACGCCCATTCAGGCAGGAGGAAAATCACTGAGTTGATTCTGTGTCCTGTCAGTTAAACTAATGCAAGAAGTCACTTGAAATATTACCCAGAAGGAGTCCGTCTTCTTATGCTGCTCTCTGCAGATCTCACACTGCAATAAAATCAAGATTTGCTGGAATGCTTCACCCATCTTTTTAAGCGCAGACTTTCTGACCCCTGATCTCGGAGGCAGAAGCCTGCTGTTTTCAAGCGTTTTTCTGCTGTGGCTTTTCACTTCATGCTGGGGAGATGGAATCAAGGTCCATCTCAGCAACAGAGCACCATTGCTGAATTTCTGTCTGCCAGGCTGGAAGAGTCAAGCACAGGCAAATGCTCAAGGCAGACCAAAATGGCAACAAATTATGTCCTCAAGGCCACTTTTGAAGAGCTATGTAGATACCTATGTAACATCTAATTAGTATAATTAAGCTTTAAGAGTAAATTGCAGCATAATAATCCATTTCCTGAAACAGATGTATCCTCTGTTCCTCTTTCCCACTTAATTCATTTGTCTATCTGATTTTCTGCCTGTGCTTAAGGATGATAGGTTAATCCTCAACTCCCCTATACCAATCGGTATTTTGCATTGACTTTCAGGGAACTTGTATTCATTCTGTCTCTCAATGAAAAGAAAGCATAAAGATTTAAGTAATAGGTAAAGATAGGAATTAGTCATAAAGCCAGACTATTTACTAATGTAAATAAGTTGTTGTCCTGCAGATACAAAGCCTTCCAGAATTATTCAGAGATGATTTCTGAGGAACCCCAGTCCATCAATGCCAATGGACAGAGGTGCAGAAATTCAGTTAATGTTTGTGATCACAAGCTTGAAACTAAAAAACAAAAACAACCAAAAAAAAATCAAAAGCAAAAACATAAGCTGCAATGGACAAACAGACATGTCCAAATCAGTATTATATCGAAGTTCTCTTCCCACACACAGCAAAGTGACAGTTAAGTGACTCCCTGCAGTGTCAAGCCACGAATTATCTAAGGTGTGGCTCATCCTGAATGAACAGGAACAAAGTAGTGACCATATATAGAGGCAGGATCCTCCTTGGCCGTTATCCTGTTCTAAAGCGCATGATTTCTTTCCCCCCAGCCTGCATGCTCATTTTTGACCATATTATTCAAGTTTCATGATTTTATAACTCTGTTAATGTCAGGCCCATAGAAAGCCTGATTACCTGCTGATACTGAAAGAAAGCACATGTCTTTCCAGTAATGTAAAAACAAGTTTTGTTTTGTAATTTCTTTCAAAACAAGCTGTTCCACTACATTCAAGTGCATGACAGCTCTGAACGTAAAGGGCCACTTGGCAGCATAGTTCTAGAAAAGTTAAATAAAATACATTAAAGTCATAACTTGCCTACAAAAACAGCTTTTTTTAATCCCTTCCTTCTACATTATTTAACTCATAAGTTTTTGACCAACCTGTATTTGCTGAATGCATCTTTTGCAACCGCCATAACAGGGAAAGAAAAGGGGAAAAAAAAAAAAAAAAAAAAAAGAAAATGTTGATGTCCTTATTAGAATATTTGTTTAACATTTTAATCCAGGATACTCTCCTACCACACTCCAGAATGCAGAGTAATGCACATCAATTTTTTTTAAAAATCGATTAAAAAAGGAGTTTTCTTGTGGGCTTACATTTAGCCATTTTGGATGAAAGCAACAAATGAATTGCTAAAAACAGCTGAATCCAGTAGAATGTAAATAAGAGATCCTTGCCAAATCCTTCCTGGTTACCAAATGCTCTACCAAGTTTCAAGATCCCATTACGATACCTTTGTACTTTATTTATAAGGCTTTGAGTAAGCCACTCCCTTTCCATACTTGTTTGAGTTTATGCCTATATTCCCATGATTATTGCAGAACAAATCCAGGTGAAAGGTTGTTCTTGTTTCACACCAACATTCATCTGAATTTTTCCCCTTTCCCAATGATATATTTTTAAACCACCAACTGAAATCTTAGAAGATTTCAACCAAAATATTTGAAGTTCCATTACATTTTTGTTTTCTTCAGAAACAAGGCTCTTTTCACAAAGCACTTTTAACTACACAGTGGGTCACAAAGACTTCATTCTAAGGACCTTTTGTGAAGTTTCCAAAGGAGGAAACAATTTTTTTTTTCGCTTTTGTCATTTCTCCAGCAGACTGAGAACTCTTTGAATCAGAGTAAAGAGACCAACTATTTGGATATCTTCATTTTATCAGTGATATCTGTACAGGACTGGATGCACTCCCAGAGTCTTGCCTGAACATATTCCAGGCTGAGTTGTGCAGGACTTAGGAGAGGTTCTCTGAACACTGTCTCTCCTCTGCACCTTTGCTGGGAAAGCAGAAGAGCGTTCCCAGGGCATTACACAACTTTGCCGCAGGTAAAGCACAAGATACCGAGTGGGAATAATAATTAGAAAGAATTCGAAACTGAGTGACCTTCCCTCATCTCTAACATGCCACATAGTACTAGCTTTGTCCTGACATGTGAGGCACTTCTCTTCTGTACCTAATCCAGAAATTGCTTTACATTTCATGAATCTACATGCAACGTGAGTCAGATATAAGCAGAGTTGCCCAACCCTTTAAAAAATTCCATTACACTTACTCTTCCTGCCAATCCAAGTGAAAGTTTTAGGCAGAGCAGGTGGCCTACGGCTCACTAACTATTTTCCCTCAGTGCAAGAGGCTGGGATGAGGCAGTGGGTGACTGCAGCTCACCTTCTGCATGCAGATATCCTGTGCCTTGAACTCACGGCACAGGGCTAACCAAAGAGCTGCAGAGCGCGTGAGCTTCCTTTGGTGGATTGCACTTCTCCGACACATACCCATGCTAGAGTTCTGTGGCCTACAAAATAATGGGAACTTCCTATAACAATTAAGGTTCCCCCTCTCCCAAGTCTCATGAAATTTGCTGCCCACTCCAGAGCCTCACTGAAATGGAATGAATTAATTTGTTAGGCCTCTCCTCTTTTACTAAAAATACTAGAAAAAAAAAAAAGGGACCTGTGGGGGGAATCTACTCATACAGTCTTGCAGGTACCTCAAAGGCTCACAGACAAAATGTTGTGAGAAAACAAGAATGTATTGTTTGCAAAAATGGGGCAGGGGGACACATGACACATTATTTTCAAGTTCTTGGTACTGAGAAGTAAAAGTTGCTTATATTCTCTTAGCCCTTACTGCACAATGAGCTGGCACAAAGGGTAAACACAGGTTTCTCCCCAAAACTTGTGAAAAGTCTCACTGATATACGCTAGCTATTTGAACTCAAAACTAAGCAAGCTCAGAAAACTTAAATTAAAAATATAAGTTTAAATTAAAATTAAATTATTTTAGAAATATAAGCTTAGAAAAACACATCTTTGTCCCCCACTTAGCTCCTTTCTGAAATGCTTGCTTGCTAATTATTGCCCTCCTCCCCCAATATAAAACAAAATAAAAAATCTTTATCTCCAACCTCACTTAAGTGACTCACACCAAAAACATACCCTTTTACTTCCCTGAACTTCTGAGGAATTTAGAAGTGCAGTCCTCAAAGCCCCAAGGGAAGTTTGGCATTTCATAATAGCCCAAGAACCCCACCTGAGGTATGAAGAATGCTTTGAAACATGCCTGTGATGAATTAATTAACATATTGGCACCTAGCTAGCTTTTTAAGTCTCCACCTAATGTTTTAGTTCAGAGCTGCCTGTGCCTGTCACAGACTTGTGTGGATTGATGCTTTTACCTTGTAAAGAATAATGCATTTTACATCTAAGTAAACATAACAATGTAATGTAGATACAGCAACTTGAATTAAGGATTAATTACAATAATCCATAATGCTTAAAGAGTAGACAGTTTACAAAGGGAGGAAGCAATTACTTTTAAAGACAGGGGGGGTTTTCTTCAAAATTTCTGAGCAGTTGCATCATTCTTACTCCTGACAAGAAAGTCAAAAGCAGCACGTTAGAAAACAGCTCTCCAGATGAGCATCACAGCTCTGATCTTATATCTGCTCTCCCCTGTCCCCACGTGAGGCTGGAGCCCTCTACACCTGAGTGTGTGCTCTAACTTGTATCCAGGGCCAACTCCCAGTGGGCACTGACAGCAGGGAGCAGAGAATTGATGGATAATTAACCCAGCAACCTCATGCTCCGTGATTCCTTGTGAACAGCATGATTCAGGCAATCCTGAGATTTAAGCCCAACACACTCTTTCCTATCAGCTGAGGAACACAACTAGGTCATTTAATTTGTAGAAAAAGATATTTTCTCAAAAACGGTTAGTTATATAAAACCTTCATTGAAGTGTTAACTAAATTACTTGGTTAACCAGGGTATTTTGGAATATTTTTGGTTGTTTAGGTAAGCATGAGACCCACACAAACAATAACAAAGTACAACCAAAATACTTAAACAAACACAAATCCTCTTTTCCCCCTTCCAGCTACTAGAATAAATAACTTGTTTGCTGAATATGAGAGAGTCTTGTGCAAGTACTAATCAAAGGCAGGAGTTTTAAATTTGGCCTTGAGAGTAAGGAGGTTCGTGGTCATCCGTACACCTTGTGGGAGCACATTTCATCACACAGCTGTAACTCCAGGGAAAGCTGTCTCCCATTCTTTTGGCTTCCTCATGTCAATTAGTATTTTTATGTTGTAGGGGGACTGATAGCAGAGATATGCTTCTTCAAAGGTGGTGTCAGTACAACTGCTATTAAGTATCCCAGGTGCGATTTTTGGGTTGCTTTCCATCAGCTTGGAAGGACAGGGTCAGTCTGCAGGTGGTGGCTTTGACTGCTATCAGAGTCTGTCACTGGTTTCTGGAAGAGGAGCCCATGCAGATTTGAGAGCTGTCATCCTTTTTTTTCTTTCGTAATTTGTGTACTGGTCTTTGCTGCTTGACTACAGACAGCCCAGGAAAGCCCAGGAAGCATTGCAAAGTTGTATACTGAATTTGGTTTATCCCATGGATCAGTGGAAAAGTCGTTTGTATCTAGTTTCCTAATTTAAAACATGGAAGACAGTAATAAGTAGCAAGGGATTTTTCTTTGGGTAAGGTCTGAAGACTAGGCCTTCCAATGGTGCTCATCAAAGGAGGCTGCTTATGGCGATGAGTGAGATGCAACATAAACATCAAAAAGTGGATAAGCGTACGCAAATAAAACCATGGGGTAAAAAAATTCTGGTGGAAAACAAGCAAGATTAAGTTTAGAAAAAATTGTATACATGAAATATTAACCCTAATGTCTTTGAGAAAGAGCGGCCCCACTAGAAAAGACTGAGTTGAGGCTGAGTGTCAAGATGTTTATGTGTCTGCTGGACAGAACTAGGATGTGCTGCTTTGTCTTGTATGACCCTACATACAGATCTGGATACCTCAAAACCGGAAGGATAGCCACAAATCAGAAGGAATTCAGCGAAGAGTAACAAAGGAGATTAAAGAGCTACAGAGACCAATGTATGTTGATAGAGCAAAGAGGTTAACACAAAGCCTGAGGGTAAAAGAAAAAAAATGGTAGCTCTTACAAAACATTTGAAAATGTGAACAGCAAGGAACTAAACTGTTTGGATTGTTACGCTAAGAAGTAAGAATAGTGGAAGTAAGAATAGTAATTTATCCTACCTACTGTATCTCTAAATAAACATAAACATCATGTATCTAGTAGTCTCATTTGGAGATGGAAATTAGTAACCAGATTTGTTTCACCTTGTTGCTCCTATGGGTTTTTTCCTGCTTTTTACACACTACTGTATCTTTTTCTCTGGAATAACATCCCCATAGTATACTGAATGGTTTCCCCAAAAGATTTTGCTGTCTTTCTAAACATTCATATAGGGTAGCAAAGAACAAAGAATGGAATTTCTTTTACTGCTGATTGAGCATCTATCCTGTCCACTCTTCCCACATTTCCAAACTGTATTCCAGGAGTTACTGGGTTTCCTCTCAGCAGCAAAAGCATTACAACCACACCAAATTTCATGGGTGCTTAAGATTCAGGCATGTCCTACAGAGATGAGTCTTGACCCAGCATTTCATCACGGACCATGTGAACAATTCTGTGCCATTGCAAATGGCCAAGTTTTACTCATGATTACATATCTGTTGCTAGGCTTGAAGGTACGTGTGTAACCAGAGCCTCATTGCCTGGACAGAATCATAATTAAGAGGCTGATCCAAACTAGCTGATGACAGCATTTGTTGTTGAAGGGAAGGAAATAGCCTTTGAAGGGCACTTCCACCCCATCAGATTCATTATGAAACATGAAAATACATCTCTCTGAGCATCTGGAGATTTCACATCCTGCACCTTTGTAAAGTACAAACTTCACTCTTTCTCAAAAGGATGGTTGGTGAGAAAAAGATACCAGGTATAAATTCCAGAAACTGCTCTTCTCCTCTACCCTTAAAATTTTCAGAGTTGATGGTACAATCTGAGTCAACAAGACTCAGCTGACTCAAAATCTCTAGTATAATAATATTCTTATTAGACACTTCACAACTTTTATTTTCACTACCTGGTACGAAATACCACATTTTAATAAGAATCACCTGCATAAAATGTTACATTCATCATTTAGAGTTCTCAGTTAGTTCAGAAAATGTTAGAGGAAAAATTTGAAGAAAAATTATAATCACAGTTATGTGAAACCTATAATAACCAAACCATTCTGATCACAACGTATATATAGTGATGGTATATTTGTACAGAAATCTAGTCGTAAAGGATCATTGAAACTCAATTTCCCACTCTTTCCAATTTCCTTCTTAGAAAAAAACTAATTATCTGAAGACCAACTTTTATTTTTATCAAATATTTGAATAACAAAGGTGGTGAGAAATTCCAGGCTCAATTATTTTCTTCTTCCATATAGCTTGTCTTGACAAAAAGTAATATAATACTATTGCTCTACCTGTTAATTATAGTTTAAACCCTGCTTAAGCTTGGCTTTAAGATGAAATTTTGTAGTTCTTAATTGAGAAAAATTACTTTAGAAACCAAGAAGAATGTTGACAAATCAGAACAGCAAACTGCAATCCTGCACAGCTATAAACTGCACAGTTGTTTGTTTGTATATGAAAACAGCAGTATAAATCAGTCCAAAATCTAAATTAAGAGCACTGATTTAGAAAGAAAGTGTGTCCCAAAAGAGTCAAGGACTCAAGGACTTGTTTATTATTTTTAACCTCTCGGGTTCTTCTGTAAGCACAGCTGTGGGTGACAACACAGAAAAGCTCCTACATTTTCTCAGTTGTTCAGTGGCTGTTAAGTGATGTAGGTTGTTGGTCTCTGCTGGAGAGCTGACCACAACCAGAAACTGTCCCTGCAGCTGGCAGCAACCTGTGCACTTGTTCAGGAGAAGGAAGCCATCTAGAAAGCTACTCTGGTCCCTGCTGGGGCCCAGGCACTCTCCCACTGCTTCTGCTCAGGCTCAGATTCTCCCATGGCAAAACTTGAAGACTTTCGGAATTCACCGGAGGCTACAGCAAGGCTTCCACTGATTTCATATCCTATGAAATCATGCCCTGGTTTCAGACACTACAATTATCAACCTGTTGTATTCCATCATATCATCAGTAATTAAAAGGCAAGCAGAAGACTGAAAAAGAAAATGCCATACGGAACAAAGTACCAGGAGGGGTCTGATCCATGTGCACATACCCTTCTCAGCATCCCATCCCTCTATTGTTACGCAGACACCCAGCACTTTGCAGCTGAGAATATTTTGGCAGAATAAAAAGCCAGATTTGTACACAGTCAGCTCCAATAAGCTTGACCTTTTGAGTTGTCCATGTCTCACCAGTAGAAGTATTGCTGTTAACCCTGTAGCAAGGAAACACAACTGTGCCGTTACTCTATGCACACCAAGGCAGGTAATACATTGCATGAGATCGGATTCTGTTCTGTCCAATAATCTGACCTTTTTAAAAGAGAAAGACCACATTAGAAATTAATGTACTTCACATAGAAATGTCTATTTGTGTTCCTCTTTCACAGACATGTTTGGCGCCTGGGGTATTAACTTTCAGACTTTGTTTCTTTTTACCGCATATTCGTCTGCAATGCTGTTCCCCTCAGATGGGGTGCAGTAGAAAAACAAACTGCGCTGCCTTTGCCCTTTCCCAGTTCTCTCAGATGAAAAGCTACTTCATTCATAGGATCATAAATGACCTTAATAATTTCTTACATGAGATGCCATAATCTAATGAGAGTTTATTTTCAATTTCGGTCAGAACGATAACCCATATCAAGTTTCTATTTATAAATAACAAGAGTTTTTTGTGTTCCAGTAGCAATATAATAAACAGCATTGTGATGAAGTGTCTCTGGAAAACAAGATAAAAACAATAAATGCTTAGACAAAAAAAAATAAAGGTAAATTATTGGTTTTTAATGAACATAAAATTGTTTCCAAAAATATTACATCCCTGTCTGGTTCAGAGCTACATTACATGCTATTTTGATTAGGTTTCTCACATAAATGAAAAAACAACCATCATTTTGCAGACACAAGAATGAAAAATATATTCAGCAAGATATTATTCACAAACCATCCAAAGGATAGCTTTGACAATAAGGCAAAGAAATCTGACCAATGAACTGTATAATTTACGTTCTGAAAATTCTCTGTTCTCTAAACCTGAATTTGCTAAATTTCTTCAGAAATAATGTATTTCTCACTTCATATATGAACATACCGTTAAGTTCAATCCACTATTTTTTTTTAATATCGCTGAGAATAGTTTTTTATCATATATCGTTCCCTGTGTTCCAATGTATTTTTGGTAGTTCTACTCCTTTTTCATTATTTTTGCAAGAATAACCACACAGGTTTCTATTTTGACACTAGCAGGTTACAGTGCTCAGGGCAGACATCAACAATTATGTAACTTGAAAAGTCCTTATTCATTTTCTGCTGTCTGTAAAACAGTAGCTAACAAAAAGCATTAGTACCTATGTATAATGCATGTTATACTCATGTGTACAATGTATATTACATTAATTCAATATTATGCAAAAATAATTTCAGCAGTAGGATGTAACTGCTTATACATTATTAAATAAAGGAAGTTGGAAAGAACATTTATGTGAATACACTCCAGAAAAGAGTAAATGGCAGGAGAATACTTGGGGCAGAAATCATTTCACCATCTTGTAACATGACAGCAACTGTATTTTCACATATGCACAGCTACTTAGTGCAGGAAACCTGAGATTAAAAGCTCCTGTGCATGAATACACTTGGACAATGATGTTAGCACTAGTCACTCAAAAGGGGATAAAAAGGCAATGGGTCAAAAAAAGGAACTGATTTTTGTTAGCAGCATTATCCTCATATATTCACTCCACCAGAGCTTTTAAGGCTTTGAGAACAGAATTTCTTATTCTGTACACATGGTCAAAAAAAGGCTCACACAGATCATAATAAACAAGTGCTGTCACTCAGTGAAGTAGTTACAGTACTTACCTTCCTGAGATAGATCTTACTGAAAATTATGTGTATTTGGAAAAACACTTCTTTTCCCCTACATGGAATACGAATAGGTTTTATTATTATCACTTTTTGCTCATTGTTTGAAGCTACTACAAGGTATGTATGGATTTCTAGTTTACAATCCCCTGTGGAGAATCCATTCTAGATGGAATTTAATGATGATATTTCAAAAAGCTCATCTTTCTTTGGCATTTTCTTTTGCTGCTATAACAACCAGTAGGCATCAATCAACTGGTGGCTATGAACCAGATTAGCACCTACTACTCTGCTCATAGAAAGGTGTATTGATCTGGACATTATGCAGTTAATTCAGTGATGGTTTTATTTTATTTTTCAACATGAGCTCTACTCATTTCAAACACCTGTACAGAACAGGGTTTTGTTATTGTACAGATAATAGTGCAGGGTTACAGAAGTGTCTTCATTAGTAAAGAAAACCTCATTCAAATACTCTCATGCTCTTGTCTTCTTAGTTTACCCCAGTGAGAAATGAGCCCCTTCTTTTCTGTCTTTCCATGAATTTTAGCCCTTATACCTTCACGTACACAGAAGGCGGGGGGGGGGGGCTTCCCATGCGAATTATTCTCTTTGAACTGTCTGCCTGCCATCACCATCGCCACTCTCACTCCTGATCACAAGTGGGCAGAGAACTGACGCACCAGTGAAGAGACTTGGTATCCTTCCACATGTACTGCAGCCTCCTCATAGAAATTAGCAACATTATATTAACATAATGCACTTGATTACACAGATCGAAACGTGGGTCCCAACTGAAAAGTTTGCTTTAGCAGTCCTCAGTGGATAAGGGGACCAGCACCCACGCAGCTCCAGCCTCTGTCTTGAATCCCCCGAGGCCGCTTCTGATCAGAAGTCAAAGAGACTTGCTTTGGCTGGGACAGCTCTGGATCATTAAACCATTAAATCGTTAACCACATTAAACCATTTCATTCCCACTTCTGAAAAAGATGGTGAATTCTTCTCTCTTCATCCCTTCCTTGCTTTTACCTACAACAACAGGCGAGCAAAGCCCCAGACCAAAAAGAAAACTGAGGTATCTTTCACTAATATCACTTTGGTACTCTATTTTACCCTAATTAGCTCCTACTTACTTTATAGATACTTCTCCAGAAACTCATCTTGCCTCACTAGATAACAATGAGTAGAAATTTCCTGACAAACACGCAATTGAATCTTCTCTTAGCTGTGGGTATAAATCCCAACTTTAGTGTTCTATTAATACATTTCTGACCTGAGCGTCTCTATTCCAGTTGATTTCCAATTTTATTCATCTAGATTTTAAAGCAGCTGTCCCGAAGTAAGGATGTGAAAGCTGACTTACTTCCTCTTCAAATGAAAACCAGACAGCCTTTTCTGTTCACAGAGAAATAGTATGACTCACCCATTATTTTGGAAAACCACTCTGTGGAAAGCAATAAGATTTGGAGAAGCTTAGACAGAAAGAAATGTCACTGAAAGAAATGTTACTCTCACCACCTTAATAAACCATCGATGGCTTCCTCTGTTTTCCCTACAACGTTTTTTTTCTCAGCATAAGAACAGTGACCACAACATTTCCGAAAGACTTGAATAGCGAAAAGAAAACACTAAAAACAAAACAAACAAACAAAAAAAAAGCTTCGGTGGCCAGTTATGATACTGGGATGCTAGAGAACAGATGTCACTTCTGGGCTCTGTCAAAGACTTTCTCAGTGACCTTGGCTTAGATAAGTCAAAATCCCTTTGGGCCCCAAGTCCATACATTAAGCAGGGATAACAGTAATACCATCTTTGTGAACCTGTAGATAGTTCCTTAGTGTAATAGCTGTCTCATAGTAAGTTAATGTCAGGCACCTAGGACACTATTGACATCTTATCTGGGCTGACAATGCTGTATGGTGTAGGCTGTTATGATGATGCAATAGCTGCTCAACAACTTTCTACGCAATATCGTAACACCTAATGCAGACCCAGTTAACCTTGTGTACTTATTAAGTCATAAATAAAATAGTGTCTGAGCACATCTAATCTATCTGTATTCATGTACTCACCTCAGGTGGGCAAATACTGATGTATAAGAAGGCTAAGAAACAGCTTCCCGTAAGATCTTATGCATCTAAGTTAGATGTAAGTGGATATTAAACGACTAAGCCCAAATTGTGATTCACAAAACACCATCCTTGCTGCTACCTAATCCTATATCTTTGTCAGCAGAGTTCTTTAGTACACAATCTGTAATCTGCATGTGATCCAAAGGGAGCAGCAACTGCTCTGTGACCCATTTCCTACAACATCTGTGGTCTCACTGTGCATATTTCCTAGTGCTGCGTGGCACATGAACACTCTCACTATGCTGAGAGGAGCAAGCATCAAATAAAGTATTGCAGCAACTGCTGTTTCACTTAGAGGAGGAAGAGAAAAAGTCCTGTTACACAATAGCTCAGCAGTTATAGAAGACAAGGAAAACCTGCCCCCAGATTCCAAGTGAGTGCAACTCAGCCTCTGCCATCTCTCAGAGACAGCCTGAAGCAGGAGGCCTGAGACCATGATGCAGTAAAGGTGTCGAAGCAGCCATGTTGCACATGGCATAAGTGATGATCCTATCACTTAATGAGTATGAGAAGGAGCCTGTGTGACTCTCCAATCAAGAGGATCACATCCTCACTGGGAAGGCAGGACACCCGAGTTCCCAAACCTGCTCCAAATACAATAATATGTGAAGAGCTTTGCATCATCCATGGTAGAAAAGCAGATGAAGCAAATCTCAAGAAGTCACATATACTCACACTCAGGTCTGTATATAAATGTGCCATAAGAAAAATGAGTCACTGTACAGCATTTTTTTAGAGTAATAGTGAAGATATCTAACTCTAAGAATTACTCCTGACTGGAGGATGGCTCTACCTACAATCTAGAGTTAGCTTCAAAGCTGAGCAAAGAAAAGGGGCTCAGAGCATACTTAATAATACAGAAAACTTGGAAAGAGCAAGGACAGACGGACAGAGGTCTGCAACCACTTCCATGCAAGGAAATAAACAAATAATTCAGCCTGGAAAACAGACAACTGAGGAGGGATGTGGATGAAATGTGTAAAATCATAAATGTCTTGGAGGAGGGCAGTCTGGCACTGCATGTACTTATTCAAGAGTTAGAGCTCCAAGTAAGAATTCAAACTGAACTGAAAGGTGTATTTCTCATGAAATGAGTGGAATTCCTTGCAAGGAATATCGAAGATGCTAAAAGTTGATTTGATTTTAATCACCTTTTCCTATGTTATTCCTTAAGTATCTGCCTAAGATTACTGGTATTTTGGAGGTAGAAATATATTTTAATTCAGAAAAAGTACAGAAACAGTTTCCCACATCACAAATTTTACAGTCAAGTTCCCTGGATGTGGGGAAATTGCAGGAGCCAGCCTACCTGAAGTGCTAATGATGATGCTCACTCTCAAAAACCACCTCCACTATCACCTTATCACCTGATGGGCAAGGTGAATCCACGTTCTCACTTAGTACAGCCATTCTTACGTTCACCCAGCTCCGTGGTATCAACATCGAGTACCAGAGTCAACTGATATTGACTATCGGCATCAGCTTGTTTCAGTATCTAACTCCACACACACGCCTGCTTTGGCATCCACTAGATAGGTTTCACTTACCTAGAAGATACATCAGCATTGCAGCTTTGAGTGTCATTAGCCTTTTCTTCTAATCAGAGCTAATGCCTAGAGCCAGCTTTGCATTGCCTGGCGAGCAGTCTAACACCTGAAAAGTGGACCCTCTCAGTCTGCTAGGACACTAATTTGGGAGCCTAGACATCACACAGAGTGGAAAAAAGCATTCCTGAGAAACAAGCTAAAAACCCCTGCTAAGTGGGGAGCTACCTAGAGACGGTCAATACGAAATACCATTTTACAGGAATACACTAAAGGCCACCCTCTCTGTGGTTTAGACACACTAAATACTTCCAAGACACAAATATTAAAATATAGCCGAACCTATCTGGAATAAGGCATAGGCACTGAAATAAACATTCATCATCATACTCAACTGCCTATGGTCTTGTAACTTTAAAAGTCACAAGGGTTTTATAGCCTCTTTATCCAAATTCTATCTGGATGGTACAGGAAGTGTCAACAGGGCATTTTGGATCTTGCTCTTAATTCAAACATGTCTTGAGAGAAGAACCAGTTAGCTAAACAGAAAGAGCCTGATGAAAACTTAATTACAGTAGATGGAAGAAACTCCATTGTACGTCCTACTCTAGGAACATATGAACCTTATGGAGTTTGAGCTTTTGTGAGCCTAAGGGATTTTTAAACTCTCTGAGGGCTTGCAAAATGAATTTGGTCTCTTTTTACTCTGTCATTTAAACTCATAGTTTGTTTTATTTCATATGAGGATAATTCAATTTTTTTAAAAACCACAGAAAATGCTTTTGTAGCTACAGACAATCATGTGCAATGTATTAAGGACAGAACAGCCTCCAAGTCCAAGGTTTGGCACAGTTTCAGTCCTAAAGAGACATACTTACAAAAATTGGGGTTTTTTTTTTTCTTTCCTTTTTCTCTGCTGCTTTCCCAGGGTGCCTCTTTCTTTTTCACACAGTCAGGTCTCTGCTTCTTTTCTCATCCTGTTTTTCACCATACATACTGTCTTCTCCCTTTTTCATAGTCACCCTTGAAGAGACAAGCAAGATGTGCTCCCAGTAACACTGGAGCTGACTTCAAAATTTGTAATGAATAATATTTCAGCAGGTTTGAAATCTGTCAGAATGTTTTAGCTGCCACTTAATAAGAACAGGATTATGTCTATGGATTATTTCCAGCAATCTCTCTTGTAATTGTATCACTTCTGATTCAGAAGGACTGCCTTTTGAATAGTACCGGGCCAAACTTCCAAAAAGTATTCACTCAAAATTTGAATTTATTTGTGTGTCTTTATGCTCCCCTTTGCATTCACTCATCACAAATATGCCAATAGGTAAAATGACGACAGAACTGAGCAGAGTAAGAAGTAAATTTTTACTAAATATATAAGAAATTCAACAGTTGGGAAGGACCCAGATATCAAAAATTCCTAGAAATTATCAGGAAAAGTCTGTGAATAAATTTGAGATAGTTATAAGCACTCAATGGGGATTTCCTTAAGAATAAATCTAATTTACACAGGTAGGTATCAGTAAAATACTCAGCACAAATATTAAGCGTACTCTTCACTAGCAACAGAATTAATGATTCATTCAGGTGCTCCAAAGCAATAGCCCAACCTCCAGGGCCACCAACCACAAGAGGAACTTTAAAACTAAACTCAGCTTCTGTTTTTGTGGCACATCATGCTGCACATCATAGGTAGTGACACAGTCCTCAGATCTTACCTACCCATACCTATCCTCCTGCAAATCCAAATAAAACACTAGTTGCTACTCAGCTTCCTTCCTCAGACACAAAGTCCAACACCATCTTCCAAGCAGCCTCCACTTTCTGCTACTTCAGAGTCATAGATAACTACAGTGAAAAGGGAATGTAGAAACCAGCTTAATGTACCTAATCTGAAAGGTTATATTCTCTCTTGCAGAGAAGAGTTACTTTATAAAACAATTAGCAATTAGCCCCCAGAACAAACTAGATAACCTTTTCAATCTATTTCCTTTACTAGACCTTCTCCAGGTCATTGCAAATATAAGCTATTTTGAAGAAATGAAAAGCTAACTATTGAAGGGTGAAATATTCAAAGAAAGAAAACTTGAACATTTCAAAAGCAAGATAATTTCCAAAGAATAGTAAATTAGGTGCTATCAGATTTTCACAAGTCGCATTTCTTATGCAAAAAGGTGCATCCTCATGCCAGCAAACAGTGTGGTTCTTGAGCCTGATTCACACAGAGGATGCAGTTTATTGGGTTTTATTTGTGTCACAAAATTTATAGTAGTTCATAGGCTCCAGTGATTCACAGTTCCTTATTTTGAAAGTTCACAATTGCTTCTTTAGGCTGCAAAATAAAATACTTTTCTTGTGTCCCAGTGCAGAGCCTCATGCCTATCCAAGCAGCAGAAGGTCAGAATGATTGCAGTGTTGGCTCCTCTGCACTGGCTTAAATATCCAGGTGAAAAAAAAAGAGGAGGTGTGCATTGATTTCAGGCATAGTTTATTTCCAGCATGTACACATTTAGAAACATTTATTGCATCAGAACTACTGCCAGAAACCAAACGAGTATATTTTGGATATGAATTTACCATTTTATTGCATTTTTAAGTAAAAGTTTGACAACGCACATCAATCTATTCTCAGCTTACAGTTCTTTAAAGTACAATGAAAACTCCCTATTACCAACAGCGGCATTAGCATTTCCCTATCACTGTGTTGCCTCGAAGTCCTTGGCAGAAATCAGGATTCTGCCTGTCTAGATGCTGCAAACAGGACTTTGTAAAGAAGGTCAGTATTAATTGTGATTATTACAGCCATAAGTAGAATCACTACTCAAAGGAAAATTTTGGAAAATCTTGGAACCACATTCAAACTACCTACTCTGGCCACTTCTGTGGTAATTGCTTAGTCTACATACTTGAAACCCTTAGTTACTAACCCTGACTGGCTTTAAAATGGAGTCCTTTTTCCTGTCAAAATCCCAAGACACAGATCAACAAAAACAATGGAGGAAAAAAGGATGTTGTCGTACTTCACAAAGTACTAACTGAACACAGAATAACCCTTTTTCTTTAGTAGCACAAACAAATTGTGAAACTAATATGAGTAAAATAGGAAGAACTAGAAAAAGAGACACCATGGAGTAGTTAGACTCTGTCTCTTAAATAGTTAATAACCATCTTGCGTTGGTGTACTTGCATAATTTCAAAACACTTTACTATTGTGAAATGAACACAGATTATTTCCTTTGCAAATATGACAGCCAAAATATTTCTGTACTACTTCATAGGAGGTTCCTTTCCTTTACAAAATGCCACTACTCCAGTGAGCAAACAATACAGTTTCATTAAGTAGTTACCCAATCTCACATGCAAAGCAATAAACCTTGAGATACGTTGATCTTAGTGAACTCTCCCACATATTAATGTCTCTTGATAAAAAAGAAGCAATATCTCCCATCCCTCTTGAGTAAATATGTGTTAGTTCTGTGGCATTTCTGTGCTACGATGAATCTACAGAAAAGACTTGAGGTGATGGCATGGATTTCACAAAATATATTAGAAAATGTTTGCATTGTAAATTCCTCCGTACCCACAGTCAAAAAGGACATGTAGCAGCTTGCTGCTTCACTGTAGGAAAACCTGCAACACATATGCAAAATAATGAAAGAAAACAAACATTTTTAAGGACCTGGTCTTGCAAGTTGTTGAGACACCACCAATGATTTCCATGGGAATGTTTATGCTTAAAGTCAAGAATGTGCTTAAGAGCTTTGCTGAGTCAAAGCCAGAGAACTCCACTTCTCACAGCATTAGTATTTCTCCTCATTTGAAGCAACAAAGATGATCTTGACACTTTCCTCAGCTGTCTTAGTTAGCTGATACATGGTGTAGCAAGTTAGGACAATGAGCTTTCCTTTTCACAAAGCTGTGCATTTTTTTCCTGTGTGCCTAAATACTTTGTTTTAAGAAAACTTTTCCACTGCTGAACCCGAAAAGAACTCATTAGCGCTTTATTATATTTCATAACTAATTGAAGTGAGTTCTTTGAGTATGTGATTTACCACGTGCTTTATCTGATTGCATTTGATCTGCCTGACCTTTTAATCAAAAGGGGAAATAGATTTATCTCTGGTGAAAACATGACATGATTACCAACCCTGCCTTACTTTCTAGAATCTATAAGAACTTTTTGTACCGAAGTTTTACAAATATATTGTGAGTCATCTTCCTAGCACAGATATGTCATCATGTTTATGACACCATGTTTCTTTTTCTTGCCCCAATTTCCGTTCTGGTTTTAACTGAACAATTTAACCTTAGACTTTCCCCATTGCTTCCTGCGTTAAACCCATGCTGCTGAGAACTCTTTGCTGACCTCTTAACCTCTTGCATTCTTGTTTACTATGTATTGCATAGTCATTATTAAAAAGAGTAACATTTTCTTGGAAACATTTTTAAGATAGTTGAGGTATTTTGGACTGCTGCCTGTTAGCAATCTGCCTACAAAGAATACTGTAGATTGGTGTTTGGCCAGTTGAACTATGATTGTTGCTCATGTTACTGGTATTCTCGGATGACTGGAATCCTGTTGCAACAGCAGCTTCACAAATGCAGGAAGAAACAGTACAAAAGAAGTCACTTTTGCCCAGATCATGCAGGTTTTAACCAAAATGACACGACTTCCATCAGTGAACAACATTGCTGTGGTTCTCACACTCTTGGCCAGGGTCAAACCAGCTGTTTTTTAAGAGCAATTTTTTTACAGAAGCTGAAATGTTATGACAATGCTTTAGTTCTCATACTTCTAAGTAAAAAATTTCAAGTGCAAGTGGCTACTATGATTAGATTTAATATATCATACTGTAATGTACTCTGGATCTTAAAGCCAAAGGTAAAATACAGATGCTCTTCTTTTGTCATGGTGAAAAGCATAATAAATATGTGTATTTTCCGATTATTTTTCCTAAAAAGGTTCAACAAAATGTACTACCTGTGTCCAGCCATCTTCAGTCTTCCAAATAATTTATAGAATATTTTATCATATTGATCCTAGAATAAAATAAGAAATTACTGTCTCAGTGACATCTTCCCTGGTCATTGGCTTCAGTGGCAAAACCAGTTTAAGAAACTTGGGCTTCTCCTGTTTCACCATACCAGTTTGCTACCTCCCCTGCAATACTCAGGGAGCTGCTAGCGGGGCTCTGTGAGAAGGTGGATTCGTGAAAGGATCTAGGTTAGAGTATCTCTGAAAACATTAATAGATTGTGGTGTAGGGTTAGGAAAGAGAGGTGAGCAGGCACATGGGAGAAGGCAGGACTCCTTGAACTGACATTATCTTACTAACACAGACTGACATCCTGAGAAATATCCTCCTGTGACTGGCGAGCAGCTACAGGGAGGTGTGAAGAACTCTGCTGCAAGTTCCTAACACATTCAGTGAAGGGGAAAGGGCAGCAAGTCTTTAGCAGCAGCTGTGACTTCCAAAGGCAGGTTAAAAACTCATTCCCTCACGCCAAAGTCTACAAACTACAGCTAAAAAATTCCTCCTCTTCTTGGGATTGCTTGTTCCTTCAGATGTTGCTGTTCCACCGCTGCTGCCGTTACCTTTCATATACTTTTTTAACTAAAAAAATGCGCTGAAGGTGAGGTTAGATTTAAAGAAAGCCCAGTCAGACAAACTTCTGCGACTGTGGCAGATCCAGTGCCAGTAGTTACCCATGCAGATTTCCCCAAGCTGCTTATTCACACCTCACCTCCCATCCCAGGTGAGATGGCTGCAGATTACCAACTCCTGGTGTCACCAGGTGCATAGTCTCCTCTAACCCAGTTCTGTCAAAATTGATCCTGGGTAATTTTTCTTTTTTTAAATCCCTCACTATGAAGTATTTAAACTCACTCATACCTTTTTGACAGAATAATGTTAATGAGTAACCAGACATTCAGTTCTGCCGAAGGCTTGGGATAGGGAGTGGGACAAAATTTCAAGCTTGAAGAAAGTGGCAGGCAGGTGAAAGGAACCTGGGTAAGCCAATCCCTTTATTCCATTGGTAGCCACCACATGTAGGTCAGATTCAGAGTGGCTAACAAAGTCAGACCTAACTCTTCAGTTACTCCTCATGCATGCTTTTCAGTCTGTCAACAGCATCTGTTACTCAAGAAGAAATAAACAAGACAACTGAAGAGTGCCCTAGTCCAGACAATATCTGGATTTTGGGGTAAAAGATGAAAAAATAATAAAAAATAAAAATCCCCGAATTTTAAAAATATGAGGGTTTAGCTTTTGTTTACATATCATTAAGTATAAAAAAATGAAAATATTTTAAGTTTCAGCTTCTCATTTCAAGTAACAATACTGCTTGAAATGCAAAATACCAGCTGTGAATAAGAATTGCAAAATTATGGAGCAAGATAGTCTCTTAGGATGCACATTTCCAAATTTTAACAAACCATGGAGCGACCACTGTCTTATCTTATTGTCTTGGATTGCTCAAGCTCCTTTTTCCATCAAATATGTTTCAGTTCTTGTCATGTGCCATTGATTTAGTAACTACATTTGCACTCTTTCAGACTAGTTTTGTATTGATCAAAGCTAGAGTTAAATTCAGGTCATTTCATTCAAAATTTGGCAGTACAGAACTGGATCTTTCTATGGCAAAAATCACTTACTGATTATTCTAATGTTTTAGCGACTATGCATAAGATTCTGGTTTTGTATCCTGATACAATGCAGTGTCACTCAGTCAAGAGCAATATAAAGCAAAACATTGCTTTATAACAGGCTGTATTTTTGTTCACTGAGTAAAGCAGCAGCAAGAGTAAGGCTCTCTGAATCATTTATATCTTAAAGGAAAATTACCTAGCTGACATGTCATTCTTTAATACAATATTTCCATGTCTTATTCTTTTCAAAGAAAATGCAGGGCTACACTTTAGAAAACATGTAATACCCAAAAGGTGTGGTATTTGATAATTTTATTTGCATTAAATAAGAAAATGCTCCTAAGAAGCTCTTATCAAAATTTAAGTCTGGTCTCAGGAATGCTGCCTTTACCTCACCAAAGGTGTTATGTATAAGTGTGCTAATTTCAAGGCTGATGAGTAGGTAAAATGTTTTAAAATATTTGCTTGTGGATCTCTATTTTTTCCTACGCTGATCTAAGTGATAGAAAGTATAAGTGCCAGTGCAGCTCAAACCATTTATTTTCTTGTAAATGGCCTTGGAAGAAAGTGCGGCATTGTTAGCAAGAAGAGCAAATTCATCTTCATCATCATCATGAGTTTCAATAAGGAAAGATTTTAGAGGAAATTGTAAGAAAGAAAAGCACTTTTCACAACAATACATATTGTCAAAAGACCATTCTTAGAAAGTATATGTTTATTGGAAATTATTGAAAAAATAACTGTAATAGAAGGGCTAGTTTAAAAAAAAAGATTATTTTTAAAAATTTTTTCTGAAAACCAAATATAGTGGGTGCCCATTTTCATGGAGGAGCATGGATGAAAATGATAAAACATCCTTGACATTTTTTAGAGAAAAAATAGTTTCCTAATAAAACTATAAAAACTGATATTTTTTAGCATTTAAGGTGGGGGCAAAAAAAAGCTTTGTGCGTTTAAAAGTGAAAATTAACAAGTTTTCCATAAACAAGAAAACACACACCAGAGTTTTCTATGAATCTGTGTCCCATGTATCACTTACTCAGATCACCACAACAGCTCTGGCTCCTGAATGTATCACAGTATCACAAGGTTGGAAAGGACCTCTGAGATCATCAAGTCCAACCCATAACCCTACACTAACACTACTAACCCTAACCCTTTCAATAATAGTTCCAGTTCCTGCCCATATCCCTCTTTCCTTCCCTCCCTACTTAACTATGCCTTTTTTTAAAAACTAAGCTAAACTCAATTTAATTTGTCATGAAACAGATTAAAATATTAAAATATTAAAACAAAGGTCTAGTATGATTAGGTAGAGCTGATTTCTACTCCCACAAACAGAAAGAGGGAGGGACCACAGTAAATACAACTCCCCTGCTTGTGTGGAAGAGGCACTGATACTTCAGGTTATTTTCTTTTCAGCTTTGGACCTCATGAGAACTGACATCAACACGGCTCCTGAAGATGCTTAGTGCGCCCCTGACCTGGATGGTCTGACAGAACTTCACTTCACCACTCTCAAGTCATGGCATCTCAATGGAATAATTCTCTGTCTCTGCCATGCCTGTCCTGTGAGCTTCAGCAGTCCATAGCCATCACGTTGTACAGCATTTATCCTAAATCTGGCACTTCTCAGTATTTTTATTAATGATTTGTACAATGGAACCAATAGCAGTCATATCAGCTTTGGAAAGGATGCAGTGCTTGGAAAAGCTGTAAGCCCTACACAGACAGCAGGATTTGAATTCAGAAGGATGAACTGAAGAAATTGAGAAGATATATTACCAAAATAAGATGCATGTGATCATTAAACGAGTGGAACGCATTTCACTAAGGACAAAACCAAAGCACAGCACTTGGGGATAATTGACTGAACAAATATAAGATGGGGATGACCTGGCAGCAGTTCCACAAACAAGATCAGAGGTCATGATGGGTCACAGACTGAACATGCGTCAGTGATACCACAAGGTTGCAAAAAAAGCAAATATCATCCTGGAGAATCGTCAATAGGAAGGCTTTGTTTGGATGGAGTACTACCTTCAGTCTGAAGCACCTTTTCCAGGAATGCCAGAAACCAAATGGAGAGAGCACAGAAGAAATCAGGTGGAGCTCTCCAAGCCTGGGAAACGTTTTTCATCATCTACAAATAAGAAGGCTGTGGGGAGACATGATAATGGTCTTCAGATGTGTAAAAGCCTACTGCAGAGAGAAGAGACAGCAGGGGAATTAAATTGCAACAAAGGAGAATCGGACAAATCTCTGCCAAGAATGGTTTAGGCATCCTTAGATATGCCTTGAGAACACAGGATGAACTAGATGACTTTCAAGGGCTGCTTTCTTCGCCTATTTTCTGTAATGTCTTTAAGGCAACATTCAGTAAAACCTTTGAATTTGTCCAGAAGAAAAATACAACTTGTCAGCAGCTTTGGAGACTTCTTTTTCAGTGTATGTTTAAATTACTAAAAATGACTACTTCTAAACTTAAGAAAAAGTCAAAGACCAACATCTCAATACCATCTCTGAGAAAAGGTAGAAAGTAGGAAATTGGTTTCTTGGGAATGAATTGAAGTATTTTCAAAAAAAAAAAAGCACAGTAACAAGATGATTGCTCAAAACATTCATGATTGTGTTAAAGCTTGACAAATATATATGAATGCTGAGGACTTTTATAAGAACTTGCTTCATGACAAAATCATTAAAAAAGCTTTAGCAAAATAACTGTGTCTTGTGTAGACACAACATTTTAGAACAAAGCATTCACCTGGTTCTTCAAAGTAGGTTTTTTCGTGGAATGTTTTTTCCCACAGGAGAATTTAAGCTACGAAGTTAGAACACATTACTTACTGTAACTATTTTACCCCCACCCACAAAAGGAAGGAAACTGGCTCTTCAGGCTTCCAATTAACTGGAATCTGCTCTTTGGACTCCAGGGTGGGCTGAGTGTTCCCTTTTTTCCTCTTTTTTTCCTTAATATAGATAAATTCTAACTGAATTATCCCTTTGCTTGGGAACACATTTCCTGGTATTGTCTAAGTTGGCAGGAGAAAAGTAGATAATGCTTTGTGTCAAATACTGCTCATTTACAGAAAGGAGGATGTCTCTGTCATTGATTTAATTCACAAATGCACGTGAACAGAGAAGCATAACCTGGCTTTTTTAAATCTAAAGGAAAGATTGCACAGATAGTCTGTAATAAATTCTCTGATCAGCTACAGGCAATAATTTTACATTAGCAGAGAATCTGCCTCAATATGGACTCTGCTTTGCACCACCGTATGGTAGCATTTGACGTTAATCAATGCCTGCACCTCATTTATACAATTGTTATGTAACATCAGATTAATTCCATGCTTTACAACTATGAGAAAATAGATTTTAACAATATCATTTCACTAAACATTCAAGTGTAGCTATCTTTGTGCCAAACTAAGATAGTCAGGCATTAAAACAAAAGTCAGTGAGCCATACAATGATTGTTACATTTCAGAGGCAGGCAAGGAAGGAAGGAAAGGAAAGAAAGGAAGAGAAAGAACAACCAAACCAGAGTCTGAATCTCAAACTTTGCATATACAGCAAGAAAAAGTGAATATACAACTAATTGATTGAACAAGCCTCTATGCAACTTTAAGCATATAAATAAATTTAAAATGTTACAGTATTTATTCCATCTAAAATATGAAATATTTTCCTCAATAGTATACTGTTATAAAGATCAGAAGCAGCACAGGAAGACCAAGGTTCAGTTATTTTGTGTTTAATTTCCATTGGAAATGGGAGACATATAAAAATAGAAAGGCAAGAATATCACTTCTTACTCACAAAAGTTTTTATTTATAGACCCAGAGAACGGTGAAATACCATACTTAAGAATGCATATGCCACTACAAATCTCTGTACCAGCTCATCTCAGGAAAATTTCAGGACTATTCTGACTGTATATTTAGACGTGGTATTAAAGATATCAGCTAGTATAAATTACTGAAAACGAGAAGTAGAAACAAACATTTTTAAGTTTGATGGTTCTTTTACTATATGTCTTTAACTTACCTGGCAAGAACAAAACTAAGAGTTTTATTAGCCTTCACTCTCTTGCAATTTCACTAGTTTTACAAAAGGTAAGATTTGTATTTGAGTATTTAAACAGAAAGAAACATTTTAAATGTTCTAGCCAGCACTTGGCATTACAGACTTCAAACTTGGGTCCCAATCTTAATATCTATGTGCTTGTGAGGGACCTGCTGACTCCACTGATCTGCACGCCCCGCTGAATGAAGTCAAGCCATTAACACAAGTACAACAGATCACATCATCCTGTCTCTATTTTCCCTTCATTTACACCCCAGAAGATACCACGTATCTCAACTCAGCCCAGCTGCAGTAAGAGTTGTCACCAGATGCTTGAGATCACAAATTTAGTGAAAAATACTATGTCCAGAGCTGAGCTGATGAAAAACACATGAGCTTGCTTTAAGCATTTTATGCAAAATAGCTTGGGTTGTTTAAAATTATCCTGGAAAGCTATTGACTTTGCAGTTGGTTTGGCTGAGGGAACAGTAACACCCCAATGCAGCACAACCTTTCTGCAGTAAGTTTCTTATTGTGGCATTAATGTGTGTTTGTAACCTGAGACCATGCTTGGCTCAGAAGGATTACAGCTTCAAAGACAGTGGCTAGGAAGAACTGACTGAAGAAAATCCAACTGCCTACCCCCTCAGATTTACACTACCAATTATACTATCAGCTCAGCATTCCTATGCGCCTAGCTTCTACATGACTACCCAAAGATACATAAAAGGCTGAATTAGTCGTACAAGTTCTGATAATGTTTAAAAGAATCACAGACATTCTACAGGCACATAATAAAGAGAATATTTGTAACTTCTAACGCTGGAATATTTTTAAATAATTACGTGGTCTCATACAGAAATGATCATC
Source organism: Tapera naevia (assembly GCA_033556795.1). Taxonomy (NCBI): domain Eukaryota; kingdom Metazoa; phylum Chordata; class Aves; order Cuculiformes; family Neomorphidae; genus Tapera; species Tapera naevia. Next base: position 20,035,905 of record JAUMJJ010000059.1, read on the forward strand.
TAAACATGGTAGTGTGTATGCCTGTATTTGTGTGTACAGAAGCATGAAACTTGATAAGACAATATTGTAAAGTACAACAATCCTATGTGCTTTAAAAATACAAGTATTTGCACAGTCCTGTTAACTTACAAAAGTAGAATTCTGCTGGTTTAATTAATCCAATAATAAAGAATACAAAATCTTGAGAGAAGCTGACACAAAAAAATATACTGGCATGTTTTGAGCCCTATAACCTAATATAAGACCTTACTATTTTTTCAATACTTTCAGTTTGCAGGTTTACACTGGTTAGGAAAGATCAGCAATATTTTAGAATGTAAAGGCTGTTCCTGAGTGGTGGGTTTAGATGCCCACATAGGAACCCATTAACTAAGGCATGCATTCAGAAATAGATTGTCATAATCTAATACTGTCTTCATCATGATTTATAAGCAGCTGGAGCTTCAGACTTGAACTAATTTTTTTTTAAGTGTAGTACTCGGTAAGAAAGTATTTTGTTTACACACAAAAGCATGTAGTGACTCTACACAAATGTGACTCTCACATCTTCCTTTTAATAACTGCAGGATCTTGGGCCAAATCCCTACTGAAAGTCTTCAACTAAATGCAACATAATATTATGTAAATACAAAATCCCCACAGTAGTAAAAGGTGTCTTGAAATGCTCTAACACTTTGGAAAAACATTTATTTCTGATGCATGTACTGAAAGTCATCAAGACTACCAGATAGGTAGCACAAAGCTGTACCATCTTCCCACAAGTCACGAAGGTTAGCAAACCATGAAGGTGTATACAGAAGCTGAGTGTGCTCTTACTGAGCTCTTCAGTGAAGTAAGGCAGCATCGATAAAAGAGATGGATACATTTTTCTTTTAAAACATTTTACAGCAGCTCATACATACAAAAGCAGCAGGAAGGCTTTGCATGCACCTGAAAGAAGGATGAAACTAGCTGCCAGGATCCAAAAAGGAAGGAAAGTGGTGTCAGTCCTTAGCACTGTCAGAATTAGTTGCACACCTCCGCTGCCCAAAGACACGGTGGTTTTATCAGTTCAAATCCTGTGCAGCCTGCAAGAAAGGATGAGCTAGGAGCCTAGGGAAACTCCATGACAGGCAGGCAGAGACCACTAGCAATCCCAGCAACAGGGCTGTCCCACATACCCAGGTAGGGCCAGGGGTTGATCAGGTCACAGTCCACCAACAGTCCCAGACACAGTTATTGAACTAGGTCCATGGTCCATCCAGGGGGTGCAGCCAGGTGTTCCCGCAGGACAGCGGCAGGGACAAGGCTACTTACCATAAGTTCAAGGTCCAGCCAGAAAACAGGGTGGGATACAAGGCTACCTGTAACGTAAATCCAAGGCTCAGCCAGGAAGGCAGCCAATGAACCCAGACTGCAAGAGATAAAACTGGCCACAGCTACAACTACAACACCGCTATGTCATACCATAACCTTTTTTTCAATCCAAAGAAGAACATCAGAAGAATGGTGTAATTAGCACTGTAAATGGACTTGCTCTTTCCCTGCTGAATGCACTGACAAACCTTTTTATGGCCTACCACGGGAGTACCACAAATCTCAAAAAGATGTGTGTTCACAGGACAAATGACAGTAAAATCTTTTATGGTCAAAGGTAAATTTCAGTCTCCAATAAAAGATTGTACCTACACATTTAACAAAAAAGCAAATGGCTAAATGAAACATGAAGTATTGTGCTATTTATGGAATAATTATGCTTCTAGAAGCAGCATAAAATAACTATTTAAAGGATTTTAAATTAAGTAATAGCCACAGATATTTCTGCAAATGGAAACTGGATTCTGCTTTTCACAATCAAAACATGTACTTACACATTCAAGGAAAAAGGGAATTTAAAACATTATATAGGAAGGGTGAATAACTGTGTTGGACATATTTATGGTTCCATAATAAAGCTTTCCTACATTTATAAAGAGTAAGGCAATGTTTACAGCTTCCCATAATTTATTTTTGCCTGCCAAACTGTTCAATATAGGTTATATATTGGTATCATAAAGTGTAGATTATATAGGTATAGACTTAAACACTCTAGTTATGTACATATTTTTCTTTGTTCAGGAAACACTGCAAACAGAGAGAACCATGTCTCTCACAGATCTATTACTACTCATGTATTCAGGCAAAAAATCCCTCTGAATAACTGCATTGCAAAATTGCTAGTTCAGCACATTGAAATGAACACTATTCTCTTGTTTTCTTTAATAATGAATCATTACTGCCAGTAAATAATTTAATGTAGATAGATTTTTACTTGCTTTATGTGGCTGCCTAAACACATTTCCATTTTGCTGCTTATAGCATTTTCAATGAAGTCAGCTATAACGCTGCGTCATGCTTTCATTTCCTAAGTAAGGGGCGTAACACTGCTCGCCTGATACACAGGAGAGAGAGTCCACCAATTCTCAGTAGGAACAGGGGTTGTCAGTCGTTCAGTAAAAGCGTGACTCAGCAGCTGCTTCTTCTGTAGAAGTACTCTGCACATAGGAGATAAATAGGAGGGGCGATGTCCTTACAAGCAAAAAATTCTCTGGTCTGCATATAAACAAAAATGTCCTTCCCAGCACACGGAGTTTACGCAATAATTTTTTACTAATTCATTTCAGATCTTCTCATTGCATATAAGGCCGAACATATAAACTGGTTTATTTAACTATTCCTTATATTTGCCAGGACTTGATCCATACAGATTTCTCTGAGTAAATTTAAGACATCCTTTTTACTCACTGAAAAACCATACACACCCAAGTAAGAGAGTGATTTTTCTTCCCACAAGCAAAAAGTTTACAAATGTTGCTCGTAATTTTTTAAAATTGGAAACCATCTTTCCAAAATAAAAAATAAATGGCTACAAATCTTCTACACATGGACACCAGTCAACTTCTAATATGCAGACCTACAGCAAACATACAGACTAAAAAGCCAGGGGAAAAGTCCTTCCTCAGAACGTGCAGATGCACATACATCAGCCTGTATACAGAACAACGGCAAAAAAAGGTAAAGGCAAGATCTTTATAGGATACTCCATGTCTACATTTTATTCTCTAAGTAATGAGAAGACACCTATAACATCTTGAACAATCTTAATTTTTTCTAGTACAGGAATCCAAAGGAACTGAAGATATGACACAGTTTCTATCTATCAGATTGACTAGGATGTCTTGGCTTCAAGAAAGACAACCATGCAAAATATAAGTATATAAAACCCAGTTCTTACTGTGCAAAACATGCAGCTCTCAAATGAAATCATCAAGAAGTCTGGGAAAAAAAATAACAAATGGAAGAAGTTTTGGTGAACTCCTAAGTAAGCTTTGTCACTGTGTATGGTAAATAAATTATACATGGGTTCAGAAGTGATTCAACAATTTCACACAGATAAGTACCAGAAATTATTACATAGAAACATGTGGATACAACCTTTGGCTCAGTAACTCTAAACATCAAACTGCTAGAACATACTAACACGTGGGCTTATGCTCTTTCCTATCCTTTGTAACAAAGGAATCCTCTGCTGGCAAAGAAAAAGCATTAGATTTTAGGGACCTTTTTTGATATTGTAAACAGCCATTCTTGTGCTTCATGTACTAGAGATGAAAAGTAGTATTTTAAGTTTAGTAGGTAACGACTGCCATCCACAAAGTAGGATCTAGTCCTCAAGTCATCCGGCACTCAAAAAAGCTTAGGAATATCATCAATCTTACTGAAAAAGGATACTGCATACAAATTCACACCCACATTTACAGAAAGGAGATCAAATTACCATGTGTTTTTATTGTTATCTATTTGTGCTGGATATTTTGGCAAAAATACTAAGCAAGGAGCTGATCATGCTGGTGCACTGAAGCTTTGTTTTCCATCAAAGTATAGCATTTGTTGACCTTCTGTCCTTGCTTACCTTTTTATTGCACCATTAGTGCATCCACATTTATCCTAACTGGTGAAGCACAGAAATGTCTTAGTAAGTATGCACTCATTCCAGTTTTGTTCCCTTCTGAATATAGCTCTTGCACAGAGCCTTGCCCAGAGATCTCTTGTCTAATTTCTTAAACTTACACTATTTTTAAGGGAGCCACAAAAATGCAAGTGACTTTCCCAGAACGTGAAGCATTATTTTAGTTCACAAACAATATTCTCAAAGATCTGCAGACATAATCAGTGATGCTGATGCACAGACTCCTGTGCTTACGGCTATAATGTATCTGGGAATCAAAATGTGTACCTTAAAGTGTAGACTCTGCCACCAAAAAATTGTAAAAGAATGAAACTAATAGCGCTTATTCCTCTAAGGATCTAAGTAATAATATGTGAGATGGCTTACAGAAAATGACAGAGTTTCAATTATCAAATACAGCTCCCAAAGCTTTTCTAAATTTATACTAAAAAAAAAAAGCAATAAAAATATTAAAAAATTCGTGTTGCTTTCACATAGGAAAAAAATCAGTGTTTGCTGAGTGGAAAAGATGAATCAAGATTAATGGAGAAATGCTATTTTTAAAACCCATGAAAATGTTACAGAGTTAAAAATATAAAGTAAAAATTTATTTTTATAGCATCTGGCAATGTCCATTTAAGGCTGACAGTTTCTTGCAGATGAGTAGTACTACTTATCTCATGCAGCACCCACTATTTTGAGTTTACTGCAGTGTAATAGCATCATCAGATGCCTTTAAAACTCAGACTCAGAATCTCTCCCTCTTTTTGGCTTAAATCCAAGTTACAATTATAGTAAATGTACTATTTTTTAAAAAATGCTGCTTAAGTTCTTAACATAGTGTTTTTGTTGTTTTCATCTTTCAAAACTGAAACTAGGCTAGGATAAATGCAGAGTGAAAAAAAATTAAGGCTTAAACCAAGTTTAATATGTAACTCCAACTCACCACCATGAAGCCCAAGAGGTAGGATACGCAATCCTGCATTCCTTAAGCACTCGTAATACCTCTTGGCTTCAGTGGAAGTTTTGTTTGAGAACGCATATAATCAGAACCTGTAATTTCATTAATTACACACCACAGGCAGTCCATGTGAGGTAAGAATAATGAACCAAACTGGTGAGAAGGAAGGTGAAACCCTCAGCCCCACCTGCATCTTTGTGGACCTCCAAGTCCACGCAGCACAACCATGAATCTTTGTTTTCCCCACTCATCCACACTTCCAGCTTTTTCTCGTGACAGACAGCATTTGTCACATAAAAAAAAAGCAACTGTAGATGCTTTATTTGGGACACAATATAGCTCTTAGGTCTCTGTCACTATTCTGTATTATCATCCCTCCCTAGATTCTAGGCAGTACAGAGGATTTCACCCAATGCAGATCCTTACTCTGTTCAGATTTTTATATTATTCATAACAGGCACAGGCAAAACGAATGTTATGTAGCTATTAGCACAGATTGCTTTGACATTACATATTACATATTTCATTAGATATCCTTTGGGCAATTTAGAAAGTATCATCTAAAAAACATGTGGATGGACTTGACTTTTACAGTATTACTGTACACATAATTTTTTGATGCATACCATAAACATAAATGACTCTAAAGGGCACATCCTACAACAGTTTTACAATATTCCACAGGGTTTGTTTACATATGTAGGAAGAAATAGCATGAAACAAGAGCCTCCCACATTACAAAGGCCTTTCATTTGCTAAAACTTGAGCAAAGAAAAAACACAGGTACTTGCCAGTTACTTCTTCTTTTTCTAAACATAAAAATAATTAAACCAAATTTTAAAGGAAAGCATTTCATGCTGAGGACTGGTAGGCCATGTTACAGTGAGAGGTGAATCTACAGCGTAGTCTCAGGTCCAAACTGACATTTAGAAGTGCACAGCAGATAGTTCTTCAGCTACAAAAAAAAAATCCGTTACCTTCCTGTATAATAAATGGAAGACTCTAGTTCATTTCTGCAAGTTTAATTAAAGACAACTCAATTTTTACAACACCTAATTCAAGATTAATTCATAGTGTCTTTTACAACATCCTGAAAATAATACATCTCATTTTAGTTTGTCTGTTTTTGCTTTGTTTTAAAAGTGTAAGGCATCATCCCCTAAATGATTATAAGGTGATTGAGTAAGGGAAACCTGATTAAGAACGCAACCCATCATCCACAGTTCTGTATTAAAGAAAATACAAAAAAATGATTTTCAGTATTTTTAAAAAAAATTTTCAGCAGTCTTCAAACTCCAGAACTGTGCTGGTTTGTCTTATGAATACATAATGTAGAAACAGAATCTCCAGATTAAAAAAAAAAAAAGTTAATGCCTAAGTATCCTAAGTATCCTAAATGCTCAAACTTAGTAAGGAAGCTTTGGAATGAGTTGGGGCACACAAAAAAAAAAATCCAAAAGGAAAAAAAATGGAAGGTATAATGACAAGGGTGACAGAGGAATAAAAAGAAAGGGAACCCTAAAAAAAAAGGGAGAAAGAAAAGACAATGAAAACAAAGGAATTGTTGAAACTATGGTGGGAGGAACTGATGAATTCTTATTTATTTTTAATGAACTTACATTATTCTGATTACAAAATACATTTCAAAATGGGCTGAAGCACATTGTATGTATGTTTTGCCAAGGACATTCTTGGCAATTACAGAGTCAGGAAAATTATAATTAAATCAGTGAGGCATTACTTAAAACCACTTGAAAAGGCAGACCATTTGAACCATCAAGCAGGCTGCATGGGTAAAGATTTTAAGGACTCAGGAGCAGAGCAGATTGCACTCGCATGTTGCACAGTGAATATTCCAACAGGACCATTAAATAAACAGCAATTTCTCTTCCCAAATATATATTACCAATATTCCCTCTCACAAAAAAATCAACAAAGTCTCATAATGTTTTTCCATATAAAATGAGGGCAGTTCCAGAAAAAAAAAAAAATCAAGCACTTGTACAGTAAAACTTTTATTTTGCAACAAAAGCTGGTTTAAACTTTTTAAAAAGCTGTACTGTTTATGGCAACCAAATCACAGCCATAAAGATGGGTTCTGTATTTTTTCAGATGCACATCGGACACTTCACCGGGCACCAGACCTCTGTGCTTGCCTTGAAAAAGACGCCGCCGTCAGTGCCTCCAACAGCTACAGCCCTAAAAACGTTAGGGCTACGTCATTTCATTTGTTGTTACACTACCAAAACCCACAATAACCAGGTCACCTTGACCTCTCTCATGTAAACTGTAATTTCACGGAACTGCTAACACCTGAAGAATGGCATTGATTGAAAAATGCACAAGGAATTCACTGTTCCCACTGAAAAAAGGTGCATGACCTGGCTTCCCCGTAGTAATGCTTATTTACACATCATGGTGTCTGCACTTTGAAGTGCCGCTGTGCGGTCCCTTGGCTTAACCCATCGATTTGCTGCAGCCTTTTTGCCTGCTGTTGATACAAAAATTCTCACTATGCATTCCCATTTTCCAGGAAGACTAAAAATGCCAGCTACAGGCACTCCTGGTGCAACTTTAATCCCCCTCACGCTCCTAAGCACACCAAGTTGTACCTCACCTTGTCTGCAAGTGGTGGAAACTCTTTCCCACAATGCTCCAGGCTGACCTGAGAGGCAATTTCCCTGGAAGTGTCCAAGGCCAGGTTGGATGGGGTCTTGAGCAGCCTGGTCTGGTGGGAGGTGTCCCTGCCCATGGCACGGGGCGGGTGGAACTGGATGGGCTTTAAGGTCCCTTCCAACCCAAAACGTTCTATGATTCTATGAGTCAGCGATTGATTCTATGATGGATTCTGTTACTTCAAACACCGCCACGGGGCTGCCGGTGCCCGACCACTGCCCACCCCGTTGACCCAGGATGCCCTGCCTGGGGCTGGGACCCGTCCCCGCCGGCCGCCCTGTGCCCGCCCAGCTCCTCATACCCCCGCGGCTGCCTTCCCACGCACGCAGGTGCGAGGCTGCAGCCCCTCCCCGCCCTCCCCCCCCGCCATCGCCACGGCCGCGGGGAGGCTCCCGCAGCCCCACCGGACGCAGGGCGGGGCCACGTGGGGAGGGTGAGGGGGGAGCGTGACGTCACGCGCCGGATAGGGGCGGGGCGGGGGGATGACGGGGGGGGGGGGGGGAGGGAGGAATTGCAGTGATGGAAAATTTTCGGCTCCGCATCCTCCTGCGCGTGCCCTCGCGCGGCGCCGCCCCTGCTCCCCCTCCGCCCTCCTTCCAATTCCGCGGAGGGGCGGAGGGGATGGGGGAGCGCTCGAGAACGTTCGGTGGCGCCAACGGCCCGGCTGCTGCCTCTCAGCGTCCCTCAGGCGAGGGGCAGAGCCGCCCGCACCGCAGGGAAACCTTGTGTCCATGTGTTCCCCGCCGGTGGGGCGCGTGGCGGGGTCGGGGGGGTGGTTGTGCTTGAGCCGCTCCCGCGTCCCTGCTCAGCCCCGAGCCCTGCACTGGCAGCCGCCCCTCGCCCCGTGCACGGGACGTCCCTGCCATGGAGGGAGGGAGGTGACACACGGGACCAAGCCACTCGGTAGCCAGGCGTGCTCTGCACTCGAGGCTGGCAGGACAAGAGAGCATGACCAGGGTGGTGGGCTCCTCCAGAGACCCCCTGCCTCTAGAAACGAGGGTCAAGTGGTCCTTCCCTGACTGCCTGTGTTTGTGGGGTCTGGATGAGATGAACAGCATAGCCCTGCTTCTGCCTTCCACGGGGAAGTGGGCACCAAAGCCCTGCAAAGTTGCTGGGGTGATTAACCTGAGGAAAAGGAAGCAGGATGCTGTTCTACCACACACGCTCCTCCTGAAAGTGGGGTCTATCTTGCATGGCATCATGAAGGGTAGGCAGTCATCCCAGATCACTTCCTGGAGGAAACACTCAGGCTGCCCCCCTTGGGATATGGGCTTGCACGTGCATCGCTGCTTGCTCGTGTATTAAAAATAGCGAGTGACTGCAGTGAGCAGCTATGAGTTGGTGGCACCTCAGCCCCTGTTATGCACTCAGCTACCAGGAAACGCTGGAGCTGAAGGCCCAGGAGCGTGCTGAAGGCTGGCAGAGTGTGGAAATGGGGAGGAATCCTCCTTGGCGAGCCTGTACCAGATGCTGTAGTTGTGCTGCAGATGCTGCACCGGATGGGTGTAAACACCTTTTGGACAGGGTGCTCTTGACAAGCCCTGCAGCATCTGGTCCCTGCTGTGAAACCCAATTGCTCCCAACGTCAACGCGGCAGCGCCGCTGGGCACAATGACTGCAGTCCTGCACCTCTGCTGTGAGGACAGGCTGAGAGAGTTGGGGTTGTTTAGCCAGGAGAAAAAAAAAAGGCTCCAGGGAGGCCTCATAGTGGCCTACAACTTTGTAAAATGAGCCTACAGGAAAGCTGGGGAGGGACTTTTTACAAGGGCAAGTAGTAATAGCACAACAGGAAATAGCTTTAAATTGGAAGGGGGAAGATTTAGATAAGACATTAGGAAGAAATCCTTCACGATGAGGGTAACGAGACACTGGCACAGGTTGCCCAGAGAAGGTTTGGATGCTCCCTCTCTGGAAGTGTCCAAGGCCAGGTTGGATGGGGTCCTAAGCAGCCCGGTCTGGTGGGAGGCATCCCTGCCATGGCAGGGAGCTTGGAACTGGATGGCTTTAAGGTCCCTTCCAACCCAAACCATTCTATGAGTCTATGACTATGATGGTGTTAGTGTTGGTGTTAGTGTTGGGTTATAGGTTGGACTCGATGATCTAGGAGGTCCCTTCCAACCTTATGATACTGTGATACTGTGACTCTGTGTGCTGCCCCTCCACTCCCCGACCTCCCGCTGACCGTCTCCCACCCCGGCCGGCGCGCCCCGACCCGCCGCTCCCCGCCTCTCCCGCAGCGGGCAGGGCGGGGGGCGGTGCGCGATGACGCGCCCGCATTCCTGCCTGAAGAGCGGCGGCGCCCCGAGGGGGCCGTCAGACCGGGAGCGAACGGCGCTCCTCACGCTTCTGCAGCACTGCGGGATCTTCTGTCCCTTTTGTACCGACGACTTTTTAAAGTGATTTTTTTTTCTACCTTTATTTATTCAGGGTTCTGTTTTCACTGACGTTTGCTAGTTAAGGGGTTTTCCCCTCGCAAGGAGCAGCAGCAACAAGAGAGAGGAGCATCTCCTCGTTCCGAGGCTTCGGGAGGAAACCTCGCTTCCAGGCTCTTGCGGAGAAGGTACGGCGGGTACCGGCGGTGACACCAGGAGGAACGGGATGAGTTTTGGGACGCGGCGCATCCTTTGTCTGGCGGCAGCTCTCGGCTCTGCCCGGCTCCGCGTAGGGATGCTGCATCCTAGGGAGGTGGAAAAACACTCAGGAGACTGCGGCGCGGTGCAGTCCCGTGACCGATTTGCATTTTTCCATTGAAAACGCCGGGATGCCCGGTTCGCCAGCGGGGAGACAGGGGGAGGCAGGGAGAAAGGGAGGGAGAAAGGAAGGGAGGGAGGTAAATAAACACGGAGGCGGCCGATGTGACAATCGCCCGTCGGTGTTGCATCAGTCGCTGCTATCGGGGCGGGGAGCGGAGGGGGCAAGGCGGGAAGGTGTGGGGGGGTAGTGCGGCGGAGCGGTGCCGCTTCCTCGTCCCTGTCCCCGTTGCCGCCGCGGGTCTCACCTTTGTCTGCCCGCACACCCCCCCCCCCCCCTCCCCGCGCGCCCCCCGCCCCGCGCGCGCCTGGTACTTTTCCACTCGGTGGCGGGCGGGGAACCGCCGAGCCGCGGGCGCGCGCTGGCCACGTGACGCGCTGCGGCACTGACGTCGCCCCCCACCTCCGCAGGCGCGGCCGGACCAGCCGCCAAGGACAAAAGAGCGGCCGCCGCGACCCCGACCCCCGGCATCATGAGCAGCGCCGAGATGGGCAAGTTCAACATCTCCCCCGACGAGGACAGCAGCAGCTACAGCTCCAACAGCAACGACTTCAGCTACCCCTACCCCACCAAGCCGGCTGCCATGAAGAGGTGAGGGGGCTCTGCTTCATACTTCGCGCCTTCCCCCCCTCGTTCATAACGCTTCGCGCCTCGCCCCCACCCCCGAATTCGTAATCCTTTGCCCCCTGTTCATAACGACGCCTCGGGTCGGGGGATGTTTTGGTGTTGGCAGACGTTACTGAAGTGCTGAACGACTGTGGACATAAACAGCTCTTTTTGCTGAGCAGAATGGCAGGTGGGGGGCGTGTTCTTTTTGAGTCATTCCGTGGATTTTCTCGTTTAGCTTTGAAGGGGATCAGAAATGTTAAACGAGAAGTGCATATGCAAGTTGCCCGCGGTAGGCACTCATGGTGCAATGTTTTTTACAGCCACTATGCAGATATTGATCCAGAAAACCAAAATTTTTTGCTTGACTCCAATGCTGGAAAGAAGAAATACGAAACTCAGTATGTAAGTACCTGTCAGTGACATTTCAAAAAATGAAAAAAATGCTTTGTTCCCCAATGTATGTTTGTATTAATTTTGAAATAAGTAATGACTTCCTATTAATTATTACCTGTTTCCCTTTTCCCAGCATCCGGGTACTACTTCCTTTGGAATGTCAGTATTTAATCTGAGCAATGCTATTGTGGGTAGTGGCATCCTTGGTCTTTCTTATGCCATGGCTAACACTGGAATTGCTCTTTTTGTGTAAGTATCTTTTGTTTCATAGAAAAAAAAAATCTGTGTAATTAATAATGGAAAAATACTTGATGTAAAGCTATGACCTTTACAGAATACGCAGTCATTGCCTTAGGTGCAGGATTGCATTGTAGGATTTAAAGCTTGTTTTAAATTAAGAGGTTATGATGCATTCAGAAGGTCTTACAAAAATTCAGATTCATTTTGATTTCTGCAACCTACATAACATTTTACAGTGAATTTTCTTTTAATTAGCTGTAGTTTCTAAACTGATAGATTTCCCTTTAAAATTCCATTGTCCAAATAGAAATAAGAGGTGCTGCTTAACCAACAGAAATCTGTAATTGCTTTTTCCTTCAGAGTTCACTGATAAAATTAATGACAACAGAAACTTTTCAATTAGTGGAAGTCATAATTGCACAAGAAGTACAGGATAAGGCTCTAGAAGAAAAGTTTGGGTGGAAGAGGGTTATTTTATTTTTCTCTTCCAAGTCTGGCCATACCTACTCTTAAAAATTTCTGGCTGACTCATCAGGGATGTGGTCTCTTTTTCCTGAACTGACATAGTTATGCCTATAGAGGTGCAGTGTACTTTTCACCAACAAGTAAATGTTTTTAATTTCTGTGCCTTTTCTCAATTTAGACAACTGGTATCAACTAAACCTATAAAAATCACTGTCTCCCCATAAGGGAAAGGTATAGAGTAGCCAGCATATCTTTATTGGTATGTCTGTATTGACAGAAGGTTTCAGGTATAAGATGAGCCTATAGTAATGTAATCAAAAATGTTGTGAGGAAACAGTTATATGCAGTGTTCCTAAGAGTCTCGACAAAGTACTTTTTCATATGTTGCGGGCAGTTCAGCTCACACAACACGTAGTATCAGTGACTAAGTGCAAGTGGGAATCCACAGATATGTTTAAAGGAACTTAAACATTTCTATAGAAGTTTTTTAGATTATTTATTTTTATCCTGGAAATAGATAAATGTGCGGAATGTTCAAGAACAAGTGAAGAGCAACGCTTAGTTCAAAATTTACTGTACTCTTACCAGATTTACAGAAGGCTGTAGGTCAGATTTACTTCCATGTATTTCACAGTATAGCAGGGTGGTGGTGAAGTTTCCTGAGGAAATACCAATGCATAAAATTTTAATCCAAAGGATTTTATTTTAATTATGTAGCGATTTGTTATATTTTTGCTAAGACATTCACTTATTTAGATGATGCTAAACTGAAAGAACAACTTAGAGCGTGAATTCAGAAGCGAGAGATACTTACCTCTCTACACATCAGTTTCATGCTGTGAAATATAAGATAATGCATGTTAGAACATCTCCAAAAAGAAAAAAAAAAGGTTAGATGCTTGAACAGATTTGCATATAATGGGAGTTCTTTTTTCCTGACTGAAAAAGATGTTCAAAACTGTCAATTTAACGATTGGGTGCTGAGGTTGTTTAGTTACCTTTCATTTCCTGATACTCCATTCAAGTCTGTTTGCATTAGAACTGATTTGAAGATAAACTAGCTTTTACCTTTCAGAACTTACTGTGGTTCATATAGTTCCAAAGCAGAAAAGCAGTCAATCACTGGTGATACTGAGGATTTATGATGACACTGAGGACATTACAGACATCCTTTAATAACTAGGTTACAGCTTCAGATCCAAATGCTGTTGATTAAGGCAGTAAATTCTTCGAAGACTGTGTGGAGTCGCTTGTGTCGGTGCTGTGACTTGTCACTTGTGTCAGCACTAAAGAGATGAACGATACGGTCTGGAAGCCAGAAAATGAGTGAGCTTCGAGATGAGTTTGTTGACTATTGTCAACACTGTTGGCAGCCGTTCGAGATTAGGACTGAGGAGTCCAATATCTTTGCTGTTTTAGTGAAATGTAACCCTTGCACATTTCGCTGTGCTGTTCTAGTTGATGGCTGAATTAAATTCTGGTTAATCTATACCTGTCAGAATTAACAGTGGGTTACTTGTGTTCATGTGTTCATGTTGAATTGGCATAGTAACACAAGTTTCCTAGATTCCTTGTACACATCTATGATGCTTTTCTCAAATGTTTCCAATTCTTTGTGCTGTGTTTACTAATTTCACCAGCATTAAAAATTACACTAAAGGAAATGTAAAGGTTACTCTGGGTACCGTAAATGGAGCTTGCCATTTCTGAGTAGATGGGCTGATTTTTAGCTTTTTTTATAAAGTGGAATGCTTGTATGGATATAAGAAAGGCAAGTTTTTTTTTTCTTAATGTGTTGTAATTTTCCACTGTGTTCTTCAGCAGCTGAGAAATCTCCCCCCTAGGGCGCCACTCCAGGAAGTGCATTTGTTGTGGGAGAGATTTGGTCTTGAGAGATCCGAATTTTAGATGTTGCAAATGTACTTCTGGAAATAATTCATATTGCATGTAAAAGCCGTGGGGAAGATAAACAAGGCACTAGCGATTCCCATGTAAGCACACATGAAGAGTAACTTTTGAGCAAAGGAAGTATTTATTTTTTTAATGTCAATAAATACTTATTTCCATATGAAGACATGACTCTCAATACATCTGAATTTTCAGTCAATTCTTTAAAGCTTTTGTAGTTTCATCTTTACGTAAATAAAAACATAACATAGGTTCAAGCTGAAAAGCTGATTTGTTTAAGACCAAGAGATAATCTTCACTTTAGCTACAGTTAGTCGCAACTCCATGTTCCATAGATTCATGACGCAGTTGAACAAGGATAGGAAGACAGGAGAAATACAGTTTCTTAGGTGATACAAACCATTCCCCTTGATACTTTGTTATTTATATCAAATGTAGCCAGTTATAATGGCCTGACACATCTGCTTATGCAACTTTACACTGAGTATAAGCATTGTTTACTGCCTCTGAAATGCATTTCAGTATAAAATTCTTCCTAAGAACACTACTAGCTGGCCTTAGAATCAGCAGGTTTTTGCCAGATAATATTTTAATATTATTAATCTTTTTGTTTGATCTGCCTTTATTTAATAGAGCATACAGGAGGTCATTTATGGCTATTAAAACTTGGCATGTTTTTCCTTCCCCAGGATACTCTTGCTGTTTGTATCAATAGTTTCTTTGTATTCAGTGCATCTCCTTTTGAAGACTGCCAACGAAGGAGGTATGGCAAGTTACTATTTTGCAAATATATGGTATTTGTTTCGTGAAACGCACCCTTTCAATGGGTTATTTTGTTTTCTTTTAGGATCTTTATTGTATGAACAGTTGGGAATGAAAGCATTTGGTATGGCTGGAAAACTTGCTGCTTCTGGATCAATTACAATGCAGAACATTGGAGGTGAGGACGAGATCTTAAAATGTCTCTACCATCAGCAGTAATTGTTCCCTACTTATTCTTGGAGACTTTTTTTTCACACAACATGTGTTCATTAACTGCTTGTGTTCAAGTGACGTTATGAAACATGTTATGTGATTCTTGCATCTTGTGGCATATTCTATATTTGTAATGATCTATATGATGTTATTCACCTACAGCTATGTCAAGCTACCTCTTCATAGTGAAATATGAGTTACCATTGGTCATCAAGACATTTATGAACGTCGAAGAGACCACAGGGTAGGTGTTAGAACTCCTCATCAGAGAAAACATTAGGAGAAACAAATACGGAGACTGTATATATTTTTATATGAAGACCACGTTCGGTACACCATAGAGTAGCTTCTTACTCAGACAGAGATACAGTAAGTTTGCCCTTCCCCTGAGCGCTTCACTTCATTTAGATCCAGCCTGTCCTGGGAAAAGGGTAGAAAAATACAGGTATCTCATCATATTACAGAAATCTGTTTTCTAAAGAACATCAGGTAAGTATTAATGTATGTACCAGTCAGTACATACTCTCATTAAGCAAAAGTAAATGTGCTTATGGTTGTTTTGTTGTTTCTTTTTTTTTTTCTTATTGCATTCCAATTGGTTTAAACTGATTATTTTGTTTTTCCAGTGTTAATATTGTGGGAAGTGATTAATATAAGACTAACGTTCAGTTACGTAATGAATGTGTTAAGGAATGGGTCTCAAAAGATACAGGGGCTAAACATTGAACTGAAGCATGAGTTTATATGCCCAAGGCAAAAATGGTGGATGCAATGCCACTTAGCCCTGGAGACACCTTGACTCCATAGCAACTCACCTGCTTGGCGCTAAAGTTGGTGTCTTGGTTGGGTTTCATTTTATGTAACTGTATTGTTTGAAAGTTAGATTTTGAGCTCATCATTACTCTGATCTTTGTGTAATCAGTGGAGAAAGGGGTCAGTTCAGTGCACCGCACTTAGACACCTGTTTGGGCATCTCCAGAGAGTGATTTATCGTATCACTATATTGAGAGGGCATGTAAAAACAGCGATCTAAATCAAGATGCCTGATTTCAGATGGATAGAGTTAAGTGCTATAAATCTCACTCTTCAGAGTTGTACTTCTGTGCCTTGTCCTGAAGTGTCCCAGTCTTGAGAGGGCTGAGCAGCTCAAGACTCCAACTTACACCTAAGCCTGAGTTCAGAAGGTAGGCATTTTTCTGCCTGTGTTCCCAAGGGTTCAAGCCATTTGGTGGTGTTCATAGAGCTTGTTGGTGGAAATTGTCATGACAGCAGTGCTAGCCATTTTTCTTTTTTTTTTTTTTTTTTTTTTCTTTTTTAATGTACTCAAAGAATGCACCCACCCCATTTACTTGATTAATGTAATGTTTACAAATTCTGTGCTGGGAGGGTTCATTTCCCTCCTTTGGCTGAATTCACATCCTTATTTTCCACTTCTTAAAGTCTTTGGAGTAGGCAGTACTTTAAAGGGGGCTTGGAGGCAAGTATTTTTAATTGTCCCATCTTCAGAAAGAATTCCAAATTGGTTACAGTTCAAGAGGGGAAGTTAAAGGCTATGAATCTCACTGAGCTGCTGCTCTACAAATCTAGCAGACAAAATTCAGAAATTGAGATGTACATCTTCAGTGTTTTCTTGTTGGCTGGTACTAGGTAGCTATACACTGATTTAAAGTGAATCTTTTCTCAGTACTCTGGCAATTGTGGACCCCATTTAACTGACTCTCTCCGTGCATTGCTTAGGGGAGTTTGGGTGGCTACGATTGGCACGGATTCCACTCTGGCAGCCTGGTACCTAAAATGTAAGCACTTACGTATTTAAGCATCCCAAAATAATGCTTACTGTAGAAGAAGGTATTCTGGAATTCTGAGACAATATTACAAATACTAGCTCCATTATTAAAATTTGTTTAGCAGTTTTTAAGGTACTCAGCTGTAGCTTAAAGCTGTGCATCCCATTCTTTACTCTTCAGCACAGAAAAACTTTTAATTTCTTGGTCTGAAAGCCCTGATGGTCTCCATGGGGGCATGCACAATAACTGCACACTCTTAAGATTGTATCAAATGCAAGGGATTCTGTGCTGTGATTAAAAAAAAAAAAAAAAGGTATGTGATGTTAATGTCCTACACATCTGAACTTTCTAAAGTAACATTTTTTTGCATTTCATTATCCCAGATAAAACTGGAGAAAGAGATGACCCAATAGGTTTTGCATTTACTACATAAAACCAGAGCATATCTATTAAAGTTATTCCATATTTCCACTAGCATGCATAGGCTTATAATTCAGCAATTGAGTTTGAATGCACAAATTTTAAATTAAGTCATTAATTTTTCTTTGTTTACCTATATGTTATACAGTCTATTTTAAAATAAATACTGTTACATGATGCCATATCAGGAGATGAAGTATTAATATTTGGGAATAAATGCTTAGTGTTACTTCAAAGCATATAGGATGATCCTATAGGACAGATGAAGAAGGCAGTTACCCATGATTAAATACTCAAGATCATTTTTTTTGTTAGTTCAGTGAAATTACGTTAGATTTACACATGTCCAACTTTGGGTTTCTGTGTTTCAAAGGAAGATATTAATATTCTAACACTCCAAAATGTTTTGTCAAAAAATTAGTTCTTGCAGAGTAAATAGCAAAGATAAACTGATTGAAAAAAACTTCTGAGTTTCTTATCACAGTTCCCCTACTGAAAGGGACTAAACGTGCCTCCAAGAGACTCACAGTGCTTGTTGGAGTTCTCTCAGCCAGTGGGCTTGAGCTACTGCCTTAACTCTAGCCTTCGCCTGGTTTTCTTTAGCTCTGACAGGATACCCAACAGAATTTTATTTCCATTAGAAGTGGACCACCACCCTGCTGGGGCCCTGTGATATTCTAATACATCTGGAGAGCTGGGAACCAACATTTAAGCAAATCAGTATTTTTCCATGACTGATCCTAGTCGACTTTTTTTCCGACCAGTCATTTACTTTCCTGTCTTCTGACTTTCAGATGCACGTTAATTTTAGAAAAGGACACTAAAGGAAAGGCACAATGCAGGTTTGGGGTGAGATGAAAAGGTATTGTAGGGCTTTAGGTCCATATAGTAAGTTGAAAGTCAATCCTTTGTGCAATCAGGTACTACACTTCTTCTTTAAGAAGCCATATGTTTTAGGAAAAAATAAACGTAAAGACTATAAACTTTAAATGTAATTTTTAAATACTTTGATTGTTTACAAATATTACCTTTTTTCTACAGAGAATGGTATCTTAATGGCGACTATTTAGTGCTGCTGGTATCTGTGATCCTCATTCTTCCCTTATCCTTACTGAAAAATTTAGGTAAGCAGCGGAGTACAATCAAAACAAAAATGCATTGAAAATACTGTGGAGAAATGGTTTGATAGGAGGTGTGAATCTTGAAGTGGTGTCTGTCTCCAAGCTTGTCTCTTGGGACTGATGAGTGGTTAGGTAATTGGTGTCAATCTTCTTCAAAAAAAAAAAAAGGAAAGAAAATGAAAAAAAAGAAAGATCAGACGACAAGTATCTGAAGTTACAGTTGTGTTTGTGGAAAACAAAAGGACAAAAGATAGGGGAGCTTTAGAACAAGGGTCAACAGTAGCTTTCTATTTGTGTTCTTATCACAACGATTGACCTATTTTATCAGTAGTGAAAGAGTATAATGTTTTATTGGTAATAGGGTTATTAGCTGTCCTGTAGCAGTCTCAGAAGAATAGAGAGGGTAGCCCAGGGCAGTTGAATTGTGTTTGCAATGTAAATAGAAGTCAGTTTTTTTTGTTTTAAATACCAAGCAGTAGCAGAATACTCACACCAGATGCTTTACATGAGATGGCTGTAGTTCAGTGATACATGTGAATAATTCGGTTAATCGGCTATTTATTCAGAGAATCCTGTAGTGGAACCTAACGAACTGAAGAGTCCCAATGTGAATTGCTTTCTCAAGTTACTACTTTATGAATTAAGTGAATCAATAAAAACAGAAGGGAAAAAGCAAGTAAATTTGTTAGAATTAATCCTGTCATCATTCCTACAATATCATAAGCAATTCACATTGGTGGTGATGTGGGGTTTTTAAAATGTGTTGTTTTGTTTTTAAGTTACAAAGTTTAATATTACAGACTCACTGGATATATAAACCCTAATATGTCTTTGAGAACTTTCAGATCTGGGTTGAGATTAGCAGAAAGTCAATGAATAATTAACTTACTCTGTGTAGCACTAAGAAAATGTCACTCTTCAATATGATGTGAATGGAGTTTCTGTTTATTGTACCTTAGTGGGTTTTTGTCTTTCTTGAACACAGGTTATTTGGGCTATACCAGTGGCTTTTCCTTACTTTGCATGGTCTTCTTTCTGATTGTTGTAAGTATAATCTTTTAGCCTTCCACTGCTTGGAAAACTGCGTTTCAAAGTGAAATTAAACACCGTTTCTAAAAATGTTTTACGTATTGCATTAGTCAAAGTAATAATAAATGCCTGGCTTTATCTCTAGGTAATTTGGAAGATGTTTCAGATTCCTTGTCCTATGGACGGTGACATCTTGAATGTGACATTAGTAAATATGACACTGGCACCTTTCGTACATGAAAACATAACAAGTGATGATATGTGCAAACCGAAATATTTCATCTTCAATTCACAGGTAAATGATTAAAAAACAGACTCTATTGAAAATAACTACAGGAGACTACATACATAGCAGATAAACTAGGTAATTTTTCCTTCAAGTAATTGCCTGATTTTAAACTTTGGATGTGCTAAGACTTTCTGTTCCAGCAGTTAGGCACTGTTTAGCTCCTCTAGACTGGGTGTTCCCACACTCCAAATGCACAGAAATTAGGGTATGAGGTGCCTGGCTGAGAAGTGTGGCAATAAATGCATTTCTCATTCTTCAGTACAGGTTTTCTTAAGCTCCATGCAATTAAGTTAGTAAAGCATTTTGAAAAGTAGATTGCGGAAGTTGATGAAGTTAATAGTAAAAGCTCATGAATGGGAAATGTATGCTGGGGTTTGAAATAGACTTAAAATTCCTAGTCACAAAGCCTTGACTCTCATGAATGCTCCCAGTTACAGTGGTGAATCTCCACACATAGGAAGAAGCGTGCGCAATAGCCAACACCACAATCACACTGTAGTGGCTTAAGCCTCCGAGGTGCAGATGCAGGACATAATTCTGAATGCAGATGCATTCAGCTCAACATGGGCTTCAGTGAGATTTCAGTGTATTTGGTACCTTAGGGCCTGGATTTAAGAAAATATTAACTTTTTCTCATTTTTGGCAGTTTCAGTTGTAAAGAATAGCTAGTCTTCATGAAAAACTAAACTGATACCTAAGTCAAAAGTGAAAAATCTACTGATGAATTTTTTAAAACTTAAATTTCTAATCTCTGAGATACTTAAGAAAAATACTTTTGTTTTTCAGACTGTCTATGCCGTCCCAATCCTAACATTTTCTTTTGTCTGCCATCCTGCAATTCTTCCTATCTATGAAGAACTGAAAAGGTAAATGTTAACTATGTACCCATGATTTAATTATTAAAAAAAACCTATAAACGTAGTGTAAAACAGTATGTTCTCATTGCTAACAATTGCTTTTTCTCTTTCTTATAGCCGAAGCCGTAAGAGAATGATGAGTGTGTCCTATGTATCTTTTTTTGCCATGTTCCTCATGTATTTATTGGCTGCTCTGTTTGGATACCTGACATTTTATGGTGAATATTGCCTTTTCTTACTTTTTTTTTAATGAATTATGTTCTGAAAAAACACAATATCATTTTTAAGTTAGAGTAAGCATTTACTATAGGTTCTAAGTACACACTCTTGAGGACTTTTTTTAATGCTTCTATAGTGCATACCCAGAAGGAGATCAGTAGTAGAATTAGGCCCAAAGCACAAGATTAAAATTGGATTAAATTGGCTCCAAGATTCGGTGCCTCCAAGTTACCATGTGTAAAATGGAGATGTGCTTATAGGAGCTGTTGAGGCTTTCAATTGATATTGCTGTGATTTAAAAATTCCTTAGAATTTGTAACAGAAGCGGTTGGTTGAGAAGTATGTCAGCTACCCTCTAATTCAAATACCATTTTCTTTGTAGGAAGAGTCGAGCCAGAACTGCTTCATACCTATTCTGCTTATCTGGGTTCAGATATTCTTCTTCTTATTGTTCGTCTTGCTGTACTTATGGCTGTGACCCTTACTGTGCCTGTAGTTATTTTCCCAGTAAGTAATTTGTTTTTTAAATTTTACTACAAATTTTGATTTTCATCACCTGTTCTGTTGCAGTCATTTACTGATTTGGCAACTCCCTTTTATGGCATTTTTCTCTTAACTGGAAAATGAAACTTTATTCTAATAACCTGATGAAATATCGCTATGCTATTAATTCAAATAACTTAAATAATTAGGAAACATTTACGAAGCACTAGATGTAATTCAGGTGGCAGTCGCTGACTTCCACAATGAAGACTAAACTGTCTGGTTTTGTTGTTTTTTTTCCCCTCTTCAAAAGATCCGCAGTTCCATTACCCAGCTGTTATGGGCTGGGAAGGAGTTTAGATGGTGGCGTCACTGTTCCATTACAGTTGCTCTTCTGGCATTTACCAATGTACTTGTTATCTTTGTTCCTACTATCCGAGACATCTTTGGATTCATTGGTAAGCGTTTTCACATCAAGTTCAAGTAGTCTTTCAAATCTCAGAAAATGCAGCTCCCATCTAATTAAATTGTATTTACCTGTTTATGAATATTTATTTTTATGTTTCTTAAAAACAGGTGCATCTGCAGCTGCCATGCTGATTTTTATACTTCCTTCTGCCTTCTATATCAAATTAGTGAAGAAGGAACCAATGAAGTCAGTGCAAAAGATTGGGGTATGTGTAGACAAATGTGTAATACTTGTTTACTAATTCAGAACAAGAGCTTTAGTTTTCTTCTTAACAATTTAAGAATTTTTGAAGTCCTGGTGGAGGTAGTCAATGAATTCACATTTAATGTTATCTTGGTTAAGCCTGTGGGGGTTGCACAGGTGCTCAAAACTGAGGAGAGAGACATTGCAACACTCAGTTCACTTCAGTGACTTCTCTCACCCAATATCAACAATAATTGGATGATTCAATTGCTGATAAAAACTAGATTTCAACAGATTATCCGTAAGACCTATACTAAAAAAGTCTTGTTCTCCTTTAAATTTTCTTTCAAGACATATATATAATTTACCCCTAAAAGCTGACCTCTTTTGATCATTTGGGTTATCCTCTTACTGGCCTTAGTAACATTGATGTGGAATCAAATCTTAAACATTGAGTCAGAATCAAGTCAGTGCAGTGGCACAAGCTGACTGGTAGCAGCAGCTACATTAATTTCCCTCAGCTGAGGTCTGCGATACTGAAAGTAAATGTACTTTTTTATTTGAAAAAGGACTTCAGTTATGAGAAAGATACATAGCTCCTTATTGTTTACTGTCATCTCTTGTCTTTTTTACTTTGTCCTCCATGAGCAAAGACATTGATGCCGTAAATGGGCATGGCTTATAGGTCCAGTAGCAGAAACTCAAATACTTCTTTTATATTTTCTTTTTTCAGGCTGCGTTCTTCTTTCTAAGCGGTATACTTGTGATGACTGGGTGTATGACACTGATTATTCTAGACTGGACCCAGGACGTTGCATCTGATGGCCATTAACTGTTCTGGTTTAATCTCCAGTACTCCACTTCACATGCCAGTGTTCACTCAGATACCTACTGAGAACGAAAATGAGCTACTCAGCTTCCTTTAAAATGCAGATTCTTTGCTGGTGGTTCTTCTGATTGTAGAATACCTAAACTCTGTCTTTAAGAAACTATTCTGCATGATGGAAGTGAATATGAACATCAAACCGTGTGAGTGTCTGGCTGAAGGAAGTGACAACTTTATTCCATTCCAGAGAATGGACAGAACTCTCCGTAGACTTTTATCAAGCCATGTTTGGCTTTCGTCATTGTTACTTGGATATTTTCTTATTTTACTTGAATGTGCCTATAATGGAACCATTTGATGTGAGAAATAACTTTAATTTACAGCAAAGTGTTTAAATAACCAATGAGAGAGAGAGAGAGAGAAACACTATTATTTTTTGTACCAAAAATTCTTATGGACCTCAAAAGCACTATTTTGACTTTAAGAAACATTTTTCTAAAAAGAATGAATGAATAACATAGAAGAGCTCATAAAAATATTTAATCAGTGTCCTAAATTTAATCTAGTTTGACTTTCTGTAGAGGCATGATTAGAAGAATTTTTATTTTAAAAAATACTTCTCATGACCAAAACAGAAAATGAACCAATTCAAGTCAAAATTCTTAATTATAAATGTTTCCCATTAAGTTCACTTAGTTCAGAGTAGAGTGAGAATAATCCTGAAATCAGGATTGTCAGCTTACATAAGTAACTGCAGTTACCTTAGTTCCCAAAAATGGTGTGGAAACCCAAATTTTCAAGCTCTAAAGAAACCCACCATTTAGAATGGGTACATTTAAGAAAAATGTAGCTAATTAGAAATTGTAAACATGATGTTGACATTTCCCTTCTTGAGGTACTCAATAGTGCAATTGGGTAAAACAGGGTTTGGGGGTTTGCTTTTTTCGTTTTGTTTTTTTTTTTTGTTGTTGTTGTTGTAGATATAAACTGAATGGCACCAGAGCATATCATGCCATTGATGTTAAACTCTGTTCTGGAGTTCTGTCTATTAATAAGGTCCATTGTCAGTTGTAGCAATGTTTGTTGGTTTTCTGTCCAATTGTCTTGAAACACTCTGTAAGAAAACAAAGAGGTCTTAATGTAGTTAACTAGTTGTATAATATTCAAGAAGTGTACAGTATTTCTCAAATTACTCCTCCATTATTGGATTTTGAATTACTTGAGTATTCTGTTTCTGAGTCAAATCCACAAAATAACTGCACCGGTATTTTGTGCTTGGTACAAACTCTCTTCATATACACAACTGGGATTCCTCTTCCAATTTATACTGTACAGTAGTATTCAGGATAACCTCATAGACTGGATAGTCATCTCATACTTGTTTGCTTCAGAAATAGGTAAATTACTTATGAGCCCTAGCTAGCTAGCTGAGGAAACAGGTGCTGTTTGATTGTGATTAGCTGTTTCATTTCTAGTGCATGTTTACTCTTTCATTCTTATCCCAGGTTGAAGAGAAATAACACTTGTGTAACAGCATACTTGGCTTATTAGAGGTTCTGGAACACAACAATATTGGGTACAGAAGCCTAGATAGAGATTAATGAAATAATCATGGCAATGTGGTCAGCTGTCTTCATCTGGCATGACACTTTAAAAATCTGATTTACAAAGTTCCACTCAGTCATCGTGTCAGGGAGAACAAGTAAGGGCCTGTAATCCATTGATTAAACGGTGCCTGAGACTTTTTTGCTCTTGTAGAATTAATCAGGAACAAATCTAAATGTCAGTCACTGTTTGGCAGATGTCAGTTTCTGCCCAGCCATTTAAAAACCATGAAAATAAATTGCAGGTATTTTGTATTGATACTTCTGCATGAGTGTAAGTACTGGTCACTAATTCTATAGTGTAAAGCTGTAATGAGAAGTTAGAGTCCTCTTACGTTGTTTGTACTATTAGTTCAGTGGTACTCAACTGGCAATTAACGATCCTGGAGTCAGCACTGACTAACGCTCCTTAGGTACTTCTCTGCCTCAGGTACTTTACATCCATGGCTAACTATCCCATGCTACCTGGTCTCCACAGAAGTGCTGAGCGTGTGCCTCCTCAGTACTTTGGCAGCTTTTCTTCTTCCTCTCCACAAATGTAGAAAAGTGGAAGAGGATTAAAATGTTGTCTACCTTTGAGCAATTTGTAGCACATGAGGGGTGAAGCACCTCCCTTGCCAGCCTTTAAAAAGAAAGAAAGGAAGAAAGGAAGTGAGAAATAGCCTCCTTTCTCTCAGTAACCTTAGAAGAGGAAGGAGTTACTACACAGTCCTCAAAAGCCAGAGAGGAGGAAGATTTTTGTGATGACACCTCATGATTTCACTTGATACTTGTCACTTAATTCTCTGAATGTAGCAATTACCAGATTTTACATTATGTATTATATTATTTGATGACTGGCTCTCCACCTGCAACAGTTGAGTTCCACTTGGCTGGGTTGATTTTCAACATAGGATTTATTTTTTTTTCCAAAACCTGTCTGCTTAGTTACCTACGTTGCAAACCACCTAAAAGAGCAGCTTCAGTATTAAACCACTGTTTTGTCACCTCAGTTGAACATTACTGTCTTCCATGATATTTCAGTCATAAATGTAACATGTTATTTATAAAACATTAATCCATTAAAACTAAACCTATTTTTCAATATTTATGATAGTCTATGTACATAAATTGTATGTGTGTATATACTGTAAGTATAATGTATATAATGTAGGTTTGGAATCTGGGATTTATGTATATATTTCCTCTCTCATTACTGATTGTTACATCATTTCAAGGAGTTGTTCATGTTGTACATCTGTGTAACAACTGTCAAATGAAAGATTCATTTACAACAAAATGTAATGCTTACAAAAATGGAAGAAACACGTTCCACCTAAAGTGTGGAAGGAAACACTAAGACTGTATTTATTACAAATGTATATGTTGCAATAAACACAGGAGTCACTTGGGTCCATAAAAAGCATTGTTTGGGTTCATATATATGTTTCCTCTGAAATTTACCATGGATGTTACGATTTCCTGAACTTAACAGCTTTTATGATCTAACATATTTGTTAGGCCACCAAATTCGGGCATCCTACAGTACTTCTGTGTACATATGTAAATACCCACTGTATTGTTAGAAGCCAACGCTAGCTACAGTTGTTGGCAGGGAGTGCAACACAGTTTCAATGAAACATTGTATGTTTGTTTTAACTGAAATAAATAAATAGATAATCCTAAAAAAATGTAATGGTGCGTTTTTTGGGGGGGAGGGGAGACATTTGAAGGATTTTCCTTAAAGAAGTTACTAAATGTGTGAAATTAAAGATACACTTTTAACTTATTTATATAACCACTTTTCAGGACGGGGATTGGGGAACAAAAATAGTATACAACTAGCTTCACGATTTGTGACACTGCAAGTGTCTGGACATTAAAGAAAATGAGAGATTAAATTTTGCAAGGAACCCATTTTGTCAGTTCTTTCAGTACAGGTTTATCTGGAGAGAAGACTCAATGTATTAGGTCTTGTGTAATAAATGAGTGAGTCTTGCCAAAATCCTATGCTGTTTTCTTGCAACTGAATTTCCAGAAGAGTAACTGCTTCTGCAAATATTTTCAAAACTGGTGTGTCTGTTTAACTTGTATTTTAGCCATCAGGTACAGAGCACATGTAGCACAGTAGTTCTTTATTCTCCAGAAATCTACGTGGATTTACACAAATCTTTATCTTTCCCAAATATTAAAGAATTTTGTTTAAGAGACACTACTGGAGGTGTGACTTGTCTTGAGTACACAGCAAAACAAAGGGAATACTGAAGAGGCATAGTTAAGTACCCTGAAATTAGGAAATGCCTCAATTGATGTTTTTTAATTACATGATTGTGGAGGATTTTTCACTGGAGCCCTCCCTGAGTAGCTATTCATTATTTTGGGTTTCGTCACATTTTCTGTGTTCACTGTGTTTATGTATTTGCTCAAGGCCCAAAGCCCATCCTGTTGAGGGATTAATGTCTTCATGTCTCGTTCTCATTTTAATGTGTTGTGTAACACAAATGATTACTCATTTTCACAATGTTGCATGCCTACAAGAAAGTGTTAATCTGTCTGTGCATCTAGAGACCTAACTGTGGAGAGGCAGCACTGTGGAGCTCCCATGCATTTGAGTCCACAGTTTAATGTCCTGCCCATGGCATATTTTGTATTTCAGCATTTTCTTGGATCTACAGCATAACTGCAAACAGGATTTGGATGTTCATCATTCTTGAAACAAGAACCCTAGGCATCAGATTAGCCACTTGGAAATGGCGCTCATGTCCGGAAATGCTCATTCTCTTAACTTGCTTCCAGTCACACAAGAATTTCATAGAAGTAGAGAAGCCTGTTTCCTAGAACACCACCTGAGCAGCTAAATATTTAAGTCCGTCTTTACACTATCAGATATTTCCATCAACTTAAATAATTCATGAAGTAGTCTTTTCTACACACTTCTGATTCCTCCACAGAGCTGGCTCACCTGTGTGATGAATGAGACGGTGCCATGATTAAAAAAAATTACAGAAATTACATTTTGTGACAGTGCCTAAAATCCCTTGCTTTAAACCTCTTTACCCACCACAAGGCCTTTGCTCCAGAAGAGCAACGTGTTGCCACTTAGGGTTTATTCACGATGCCAAGACTGCAAAATCACTTAAGGCCTCTGCACATCAGAGATGGCACCTTCACTTTATTTAGTTCCCCTGAAGTTTGCCTCTTTCCCTGCTTTGGCCTTGCCAAGTCTGTTCTGTCCCAAGGTCATGCCTAGGCATCTCACCCCCAAGGGTTCATGCAGCAGCTGAATTTTATCAGGTCATGCCCAACGGTCCCCCAAGGCTTAATTTGTACGCTTATTTATGAGGCAGCACAGCTCCTAGTCAGTCTGTGTGCCCAGATTTCCTTTGCTGAGAAACAGAGTGGCCAACATATGCCTGAAGGAGTCGAGATGCCAGAAGGGATCCCCCAGTCCTCTCTTTCCAGGAATGTAGACATGCCATCCCAACTCCAGTGCAAATGCACCCAGCGCCTGCTTCCTCAGCCTTTCTGCTTTCAGTCCCTTGAGTGTAACAGTCGAAACCCCATCTGCTTTCACATGCATTTCCTTCTGCCTCCTTTGCACAGCTGCTTCAGTTGTTAGCACTGTCAACTCTTTCTGTGACCACAGTCCCAGTTTGTCAGCTCTCCAGTAACAATGCCTCTCCCACTTCCTCCTGCAAGACACCTTCCTGCATCTTATTGCCTTCCTGCCTGCCCTAGCCCAGATCCTGCCCTTCCACATTCAATTTACCCAGACACAACTAGAAACATCTTCCTTTGATTTACTCAGTACCTGCCCATCTGGTCTCCTTATGGCCTCCACTTACAAGCCTTTTTTTTTGTTCTCTGGCCACCCCTGCAGTCCCAGTTCTCCAGCAGTCCTGCATGAACTCCTTTGACAGCCCAGAGAAGCCCACTTCCAGCCTCCGTTCAGGTACCTCTTTCCCTTCCAGCCTTTGGCTGAGTGCGAAACACTGTGGTAGAGACTGGGAGGGGCAACTTTTCCCAGGAAAACTGATTCATTACTTTACTACAGGAAAGCATTCTCTTTTTCCTGATTTTATTCCCAAATGGGCCAAATCATTTAGGCCAATTGTTTTTCCACACAGATGTGCAAAACTGCTACCCTGCTGCAGTTACTCATAATGGAAAATGTTAGGAGAAACATCTGAAGCTAAGTAATGTTTAAAAGAACTGAAATGTATTCCAGTAAAAGAATGGTCAGGTAATCTCAGCAATAGGTAGAATCATCAACTGTGTTTGAAAATGTTATTTCAGTTAAAAATAAGTGCTTTTTTTTTTTTTGCTATTATTTACATACATTAAAAAGGGGTAAAAAAGTTTTTCCAGTTGCAGAACATAAATTGTTAGGTAATATAGGTGAGATGGATATGAAAAGTAATGTAGAAAATCAGTATGGGTCTTGGAAAGGAAGCATAGCTTATATAACTGCATTTTTGGCAATGTTTAAATATCTTTACATTGTCTCCAAACAGCTCACATATTGCAGCAGAATTAAATGGATCCAAGTAAGGTGCTGCAGGTATTCCCAAGTGCCCTGGAGTTATCAGGCCAGGCCTAACGTGATCAACCACGAGTCTACTTTTTGTTAAAATAAATGCCAGCTTATGAACATCCAATATTGCTCTTTCCTGTCCACTCCAGCAAGATGATTTAATGTGCCAGTAGAGCGTATCTTGGGGCTACAGCCCAGGTTAGTGCACAGAACAGACAGAGGGACAGACAGGTACCATGAGAGGCGGCATGGGCTGGGAGTTGCCCCCTGGGCACCTCACCCTGCCTGCGGCACTGTCAACTGGAGACCCCACTAGCAGGCCCCCCGAGGACTTTGGTGAGGAATAAAACTGGAAGGACATGGGGGATGCACCCCAGCTCCATCGCTGAGGAAAACACTAAGAAAAACAAGACATCAGAGCTACAAGCTTATGTAAACATGGACAGCATGAACAGTTTCACTCCATCAGCAAACAGCAGCAACCAGACAAGAGGTCTGAAAATTGCTACTGCTAAAATATTTGCATTGCTCTTTTGATACAACCATGGAGGCATCAGCTGTGAAACTGTTGTTCTGCAAAGCTTATTGGGCTGAAAGGAAAATGGCATATGAGGGATGTGTTTTTCTGGGGAACAGGTGAGGAAGTTCCTAAGAAAAGCAAACTACAGGAAACCCAGCTGTCACAAGAAGCTGCTGAGGAGTTACCAGAGGCCAGTGCTGGGTGCAAGTATTTCCTGCTGAGCAGCAGTGCCAGGAGCAGCGAGCCTGCTGCCTACACCAGCCCGCCTGCAGAGATCGAGGCAAAATGTCTTGACTGCAGGAAATGATGAAGTCTGCACTGACACAGATCAACTGCCCCTGGGCGCCATCTGTAGCTGCCTGCCATCGCGCTGCTCACAGGGGCTGCAGGCTTCCCACTTGCGTGGGATTTTGGCACTTTCTCTCTTTCCAAAGATCAGATGGGTCTCTCGCCTTACTGTAAAGATGATGTTTACAAGCACAGATACAATTTACATTTTTCAAATCACATTGTTAAAACCACAGGTGTCCCAAGAAGCATTTTGAAGTAAATGAATCATGCTTGCTACTGGTTTGGAGACTGTGTGTCTGCATGTGTGTATACACGCTGGGAACAGAGGGTACGAGGGCTCTTCTAATCCATCTAGACTGACCTGGAAAGACAGTAAAAAGCCAAATTGGGAAGTGAAGCCCTTAAGTCCCTCTTCTAAAACCAGCCAAGCACCAATATCAATTCCCATACCTATGTTATTTTTCAGGAATGTCCAGGATTCTCCAGATTCCTCTTGTACATTGTACTTGTGAAGCCTATACTTACTCCGGTAGCTGCAGCAAGCTGGCATTTAATTTCCTTCTCTTCTGCAAGACCACTCATTTCGGGTATGTCATATTTCACATACCTGTCTTCTTCAGATATTTAACAATCAACTCCAACCCCAAATTGATTATAAGGCATAAATATATCAGCGTTTCCTTTCCCAGGACCCAGCCCCAAGTTCTGCAGTGAGCTCCTCTCAGCTAGTGAGCCAGGACACACAATCATATGAGCTGGTTTAACATAAAACAAATGTGTTTGGGTTTTTGCTTCCATGGATTTTCCAGCTGTCATGCAATTCACTATCTTGTGGTTAAATTTCTCAACCAACTTAAACAATCCGTATCTTGGATCAACACACTGCTTATCTCTGAGTCCCAGTGGAGAAGTCCTATGACGGTTATTATGTCTGAGCGTGGCTAACTGCTAAAATATTCATCTGTCCTCCCTTGCAAATTTTAGTTTGGCAGGGAATAGTCATCTTCTTGTCTGCATTCTCTAGCAGCAACTTGACCAAAACTAAATTTCTGAAGAATTTCCTTACTTGCTTGGGTATGGATTAGTACGGGAATGAATCAGATCCTATCTTTGTCATCCGGAAACTTTGGAGAACCATGAAATCCTTCTAAAAAAAAAAATATGCAACTACTTGGAGCGACTACTTTGATTGCCTTCTTATTTTTATAAATAGTGAGAAAAGTTAAACATATGGAAGCTAAAGTACTTTTACAGATAATTGTGTTTCTGTAAATTCTGCTGTTATCTGAATCAATTTGCCCATGTGATTCAGACTTTTCCCTTGCTGAGTGACTAGACATGGTGTTTTCCCTGTTGCATACATTGAGTTATTTTACATAGTCCAATAACACAGAAATAAAACTATGGAAGTTCCTCTGCAAGATCTTTCCTTTCATTTCTTTCACTCTTCTTCAGACTAATGCAGTGCATCTTCCCATGTTCCCTTCCACTGCAGACACCCATTCACTTTTCAAACAAAGTTTTCAAACAAAGTTTTGCAAATTTATTAGGTCTTCTTTTTTTTTTTTTCCACAAAGAAATAGTTCTGCTTTTCATTTGTTTTGTAGATTTTCTGGCATGATCTTCTCAGAGAGTGTAAAGGTGAACTGATTTCATAGGGGAAACACAGCTCCTTTTCATCCCCTCTAGCAAACAGACTACCATAGAGTTTCACAGTGAGATTTTACAAAACTGTAAAAGACATGGAATTTGAAAGACTCAGTGATAAAGAAACAGTGAGAAATATTGCCTATGATATCATGACATTGAGTATGAAAGCCAACTAATGCATTAACATTACTAAACTATGGTTCACCTTCAACACAGGAGAGGGTAACTGAAAAAATAATTGCACAAAGTCTTCTCTGCATCCTACTGCAGCTCAGCTGTGCTTACTTGCTCCCCTGCACACTGATCTGGCTTGCAAATCCTCAGGGTCTGTGCTTTTTCTCATTTAGCTGTCGTTATGTCCATGAGCCCACTCATTCTGCAGCCTCCCAAGGAGCTGGCAGATGAAGAAAGGTGCCACAGGGGCAAAGAGCTGGGCAAGCTGCTGAACTGGCTGCACTGCCCAAAAGAGAAAGTTGCCCAAGACAAAAACTTGACTGTGTGCTAACGAAAGGGAGGCTTGATCAGTAGTCCCTGTCTTGTGGTGCCTGAGGAGTGGGAATGGGATCTGCCAGCAGCGAACTTATCCTGCACAGGGAAAGGAGCCACCACTGTCAGCCAACCACCCATCACAATGGGGACTGTCAGCACCTCGAGTCTTCTTCTCACCCTCCCCAGGGTGCTCACAAGCAGGTCAGTGTCATCGAGGGCTGCCGCAAGTGTGAGTGGAGACGTAAGCAGTGACTGCTTTTTTGGAGTTGGCAATGGGGATCACTGAAGCCACGAACCACAGAGGAGGAAAGTAAGCCAGAAAAAACACAGGAGGAAAAATAGGCCCATAGAGGAACAGAAAAAAAAAGAATAATTTCAAGATTGTGAAGAAGAAAGAAAGCAGATCCATTGATGCATGAGAAGAGATATGAGAAGAATGTCTGTGTAAAACATCAGAAATCTCAAAGTGATTACATGTGTATTTGTTTGCCTCCTTTCTTTCCCTGAACGGGAAGAGAGGAAGGACTTTGTGGAAATAATCCTGGATGAGGTATATATAACAGAATGTACTAAAAGCTGAACATCTGCCAGCCCAGCCCATAAAGCAGCTCAATTAATAAATATTCATAATCATTTGAAATTATTTTGAAATAATTTTGAAATCATGTGAAAAAAGCTTGGAGAAAATTGTATGTGTTGACAGTCTCCAAGAGAAACCTGAGTCATTACTTAACTCTTGTTACTTAGTGCCCTCAAGGCTGTCTTCTATCCCACTGGCACATTAACATAAGTAATAGAATAAATCACAATAAGCCAGAAACCTTTCCTGCTGACTGGGAGCAATTACTAACATTCATATGCTCAGTGAAATCAAGGAGATAGCTTATCCGAGTAGCATGGAGTTCCAGATCACCCTCTGAACATGAATTTTTAGAGTGGATAGCCATTAGAAATATACCAAAAAGTGATGAGTAAGTATTTTCAGATTTCACTTGTTTCTGAATCTTAGCCAAAGATACATAAACCTTTCTCTATCCTGGTTTTCAAGCTGACAATGAGCAGTCATCCTTGAAAACAATGGAGCAACAACAAAGCATCTCAGGGCAGCCAAGAAGGGCTGCAACTTCTGGTGCAGCAGCCATGGCCGATGCAACAGCCAGTGCAGACCCGCAGTAGCCCTTACACTCCTCCTTCTTCTACATAGCGACAGAACAAATCCGCAGGCATGTGTGTGTCCCTCTCCATAAAAATGTTCTATCTTTTTACAGAAAGGTTTTGCAGTGATGAATTTTGATGCTACAAATATAAGAGGTAAAACCTACTCATTCCCTAGGAAAATAATCAGCCTGGTCCACAGCCTCGAGGGACCCTAGGATTGTCATTCTATACCCAAACACATGCTGTACCCATTTCTAGTCACAGCCAATTACAATAGTCTGAATCACAAGAATCACACAAAGACTGCAAAATCACAAACAAGGTTCTGACCTTGAGGAAGTAACTTTGCTTCCTGAAAATAAATCAACAAAAAATGGTAGGTATGATGCAATTTTCCAGGAACCAACTAGGAAGGAAAAGAGGTTAAGTATTTTCTTCTGGCCAAGAGATTGATGGCGATATTCACATTTGAAGGGAGGAATTTGGCCTGACTCATAGGAAATATCCTTGTTCTTGAGGATTTGAAAACAACCTTTGTGGAACAAAATAGGTTGCCTGAACTATACCTGTGTTTCGAGGAAAAGTAACTTTGCCTATTGAAAAGAGTAACAAAGTGAAGAATTATTTTAATGGAATTTGAGGGAATTGTCATTTTTCTTTATAGCTGGATGCACCACAGACAGATGACAACAGTGAATTAATTTAAAGAATATAGCGACAGAGAAATCAAAATATATTTAGATTTTGAATAATTAATTTGGGTTATGTTGCTGTTGTCAAGCTGTTTACTTATCTAGAAGACACAAAAATGGATAAATTCTTTGCTTTGAAGAGATTTCATTCTGAACAGTAGTGATCTCATGTAGTGTTGGTACTTACTCTCACATAGTTACTCCATCTCTCTTTTTTTTTTAAATCTACCACAAAATTAACAAGGATTAATTGAGGCAATGACAGAAACTGAGCTGCAAATTCCCTCCAAAACCCAGATGCTCACTCATTTTCTACTCAACTTTTCTACACAGAAAGAATGGCTGGGGCTTGTTAAAACCATCTTCAAACCCAACAGCATCGTTATTACAGTCCCAAGGTTGCTTTTTTTTCTGGAACACATAAGAATTTGTTCTCCAAGTGTAATGATGGTGCTGGAGGAGACAAGCAGCACTTGACAGAGGACCAGAACTGAAAGGCAAAGTTGGTATCCGCTGCACTGCACTGCACTGCACTTGGTGCTCTGGGAATCCAAATTAAGTATATGATTTACGTAGCTTGAATGGTCCCACTAAATTTAACACTTACTTTAAAGGAGTTTTGGACTCGAGCCTAAAATAAGTTATTTTTGTACTCAAGTCCTCCTATATGGAATTAATTCAGGAACTGTAAAAAAGAAAATGGAGAACAGACTTTGCACCGAATAAAAGCAAGTAATTTGGGCACATGCTGAGAAAGACGATGGAGAAAAGCCCTGTAGCATAAGAAGAGTTATCCCAACACCCAGGCCTGCTGTTGATACCTAATCCTGTTTCAAATCATGCCTGGATCGTTACTAAAACTATTCTTGTGATATTTTCCATTTCAAGGCTGAAACACCTGTGCATGTTTCATAGTATTGGGCATGGCACCTGGAAGAGAGGGCATGGTGTTGGCATGGCCAAGCAGGTAGAACAAGCTGTGCTTCTGGTATGCATTTACCAGGTATTTGGCCTTTGTACAAACCATCTTTTCAGTTTTATGAGCTCTTAAAAAAATTCCCAGACATTGCCTCAACCATACCAGTCAAAGAATTTCCACAGACGGCCTTTCATGGCAAATGTCTTATGGAACTTCTCAGACAACGGGCTTGAAGGTATATGAGAGAAGATATGGCCACCTTTGGAAGGCGAATACTCATCAGGAGGATCAGGAAGACAAATAGAACTGCTTCAGTGCAGCTGCTGTATGAATTCCTTATTTAAAGGAGAGTGTCACCCTGTAGCCACTGCAGCGCTGTACAGGAGCTCACACACAAAATGGCCACCAAGTGGTAGGGCAGCAGCCACACATCATGCACAGGGACTTCCCTGAGCCCCTCACACAGGCTCGCAAAGCCACCTCTACCCACTGAGTGAGATCATACAACACACAGGACAATATAGCTGATTAATTAGAGGCCATCCCATACCTCAGAGAAAACTAGGACAATTTCTGCCTGATGCTCTTAAGTAGTCAAGTTATGAGAAAACAACTATATCCTTCAAATTCACTTTTGATTCTCTTACGAACATTTTTCATTCTGAGGTGATGTAAGACCTTTTAACATAATTTTCTGTCTGTTAAGTTTCCTGTGTAGGAGGCACTGTCCTGACGCACTGTTTTAATCCTTAAAGAACATCAAACGTTAAAAGATCAAAATATTCAAATTTTGGAGTTATTAGAATCCTCTTGAGAATGGTTTTCTTGGTTTCCTGTCAGAATTTGATTTTGCAAATGACGCTGACATATGCAAACCCTGATCACATCTTGCTATTAGTTTTATATTTAGACTTATGAGCGAGATTTAGATTTAGCTTGGGATTATCAGACATTCAGCTGTTCATTTCTTTAACTTTGGGCTCTGAAAAAAACTGTGCAAGGAAAGCATATCTGAGAACAAGACCACAATAGATTAACGTATTTCTACTAAAGATAAGGAACTTCCTGCTTCTCTGAAAGTTGTACACTTATTTCCCAAAGCAGCAAAGAAGGAAGAGACGGAACGATGTATCCCAAACTAAATGTATACCAAAACTGATGTGGAAAACAGAAATAAACTAAAGAATTTTCAATTTGGACATCAAGGAACTAACACCGCAATCTTTCTATACATCCTAAACAGGACTGCAGAAAAACTGCGGTGTAGCCAAGGAACACATATCCTCAGAAAAGCAAAACCTGGATTGTCTCATAAAAATCATGATTTGGTTTTGTTACTTCCTTCTGTGAACTTTGTCACAAGAGTATTACATCTCCTTCACATGCTGTAAAATGAAAAATGAGAATACACTATCCTATATATCAAAGTAAATTGTATTCAATGAATATTTGAAACAAAAGTTGTAACATTATTGTAGCCAAAAAGTCATAAGAACATAAACAAAACGAGTTTGTAGCTACTGTATCTTTTATTAGATGAACTAGTCTAACTAAAAAAATATAGTTAAATATAAACCTTGCAGGAACACAAGCTCTCTGCAGGCCTGAAATAGAAGCAACAAACATAGGTTTGCTACAAAACTGTCTCATCGCACATCAAAATTTGCTCCTTTCCCATCTTCATGTCAGGCAGGTGATGCTTTCCCCCTCCACACATCTCTCTACCACGCACCTCTTTATCTGTCAAAACTCTCTACTTTGCTGCACACGTACCAGCTACCTTTTCTACCACGTGGCCTAACCTACACATATGTAATTGGGCTTAAAGCAGCTCCTCTTTGCTTCTGCTAAGCCTTGAAGTTTGCTTCTATATCTTACCTGAAGAAGACTGTGTGTGCTCAAAAGTCTGCTTTACTCAGTGTACAAACTTCAGCTTGCCAGCATTTGTTCTTGTACTCCATCTGCATGAACTGTGTCCCGGGCCACTGTCATCCCACATGAGGTGTTAACGCAGAATAATCCAGATGGCAAGAAAGCAGAGGGCCAGTTTTACTGCAACAGCATTATGACAATATGAACTGTCCAAGCATTAGTGTAAAGACATCAATAGCTTCATGTCACTGGCATAGCAGAAAATAAACCCTACCACAGTAAGAAATAATTTCTTAGGGGAAAATGATAGGCTTGAGAATGACAAAGGAGTGAATTCAGTGTGACACATTATTTTTAGACCAGATACATGCAGGATGAGATTTATTTTTGTTAGTAGCTGAATATTTTCCAACAGCAGTACAACTCTATATTGAAAAGTTATTTCCCACTCCAAATGTGCAGCATGGACTACAAAATTCTAACAGAGCACTCAATAAACATCCATACTCAAAGAGCCCTGAATGGACTACCTGGGTTTTGCATATGATTGCCAGCATGAGGAATGGCGCAGTGTGTGTTTGCTGTTCCTGTGTCCCATTTGGTACAGTGAGGTCTAGATCAGCTCTGCAGACCCAGTGCAAGAGGCAAGGCAGGTGAGCTGGCAGTGGGGTATTTTAATTAGCAAAGTGCTATGCCCTGAAGCTAGTGGAAAGAGAAAGTTCTGTCTGTCCTTAAGATTGGCACTCCACCCTTTCCAGGATGTGACATGATATAATGTTATCTATGATATAACCTAGCCTTAATAAGTGGAAAAAAATGTAAGGAAAAGGGCAGGGGAAAAAAAAACATTAATTTTAATCTGTAAATTTTCCAAACATGAGATTAAAATGATGAGGGTAATTCCCTCCATTTTTAGAAGGCAGTGGCCTTTGGTTGTGGTATCATCCCCTTCACATTACACAGCTCATCAACTCTGTTGTCGCAGCATTTTCAGGCAATTGAGTACCTGGTTAGGAAACACAACTTAATGAGTCAAGAGCCGCAGTGTTTGTTGTGAGTAGCACATGTTTGTTTAATCCACAGGAGAAATTAAATTAAAAGTAACAGTAGCCATTTCAAAACTATCTGAACATCAGGGAAAAGCAAATAGCTTTATATATGTAACATTGCCCCCTGGCACCAAACCCTCCTGTGTGAAAACCAAAAGGCAAACAAGGAGCAAGTGAATGCTTGTGCCCATAGAGGCCCTGTACATCACCAGCAACAGCCAGCCATGAAATTGAAAGCAAATATTTGCTCTGCTTAAAAAATGTTCAGATTGTAATAATTGCGTAGTGCTGTAAGCTTCAAGAGCTTCTTGATTGTTTGTGGACGTTACGTCTCTGTTTGCCGGATATTTCCTGTGAGCAGGGTGAGGTTCCCAGTCACTTCTCTGCTTAAAACCAGAACATTTTCAAACAGAATTATGCAAGTGAAACAAGTTCTGATACACCATATTTTTAGCTTCCCAGGTCCGTATAGAACAGGCTGCTGGTTTTGTGAGCATGCCCCAAAGTTGAAGTGCTCTTTCATTTGAGGTCCTGGTTTGTGTTTCATAAAACCACAATCAAAATCCTGACATTTCCTATGCTGGGGTGCTCCAAGCATTGGATGATTTGGAGGGGCATTGTAGGGCTGGATTTGTCCTATCTCAGTCAAAAAGAGGGGAATCTGTGGTTGAGCTTGGCTACTTTTTGGCTGTTGCCATTGGTGGGTCTGTCACTTGACACACAGGTTT
This sequence comes from Tapera naevia, assembly GCA_033556795.1. Classification (NCBI taxonomy): domain Eukaryota; kingdom Metazoa; phylum Chordata; class Aves; order Cuculiformes; family Neomorphidae; genus Tapera; species Tapera naevia. The sequence continues at coordinate 20,074,018 of JAUMJJ010000059.1, forward strand.
TTCACACCTCTCATCATTTTCACACCAAAACCCAAAGCATGCAAAATCCAGGAAAAACTGAAAAACTCTACCTGGGGTGCAGGAATAAATGAAGTTTTATAATGCAGACTGCCATGCAGCTCATGTAGATCTCTGCTCCTTGCTGCAGGGAGCTGGAACAAGGTCCACTGCTCCCTCGGGGCTGGCTTATAGAGCATCCTCTCTCAGTCTTACCAGAGGTTTGCATTAACAGCCCCTTCCCCCGTGTTTTCAGATAGTACTCACAACGTCTGACAACACTGTGACCCTGCTCTGGTTCCAACCGCGCCAGTCCTGCCTCTGACACCTCGTGTTGGTGTGCCCCCGCTGAGGCTGACTGTGTCCCTGAAAGGGACCAATTCAGGCAAAGGGTAACAGCAGTGCAGTGGGGACTCTTCAGCACTCAGACTGGGAAGGGGATGTGAAGATCTGGGAGAAAAAGTCTCCTGTCCAGTGGTGGGAAGCTGGGTCCCAGACAAGTTCTTGTAAACAACTTGTGGTTAAAAACACAAGCTCAGGCTTCAGAGAAGCAAAGCCACCCTTCTGCCTCTGCACTGGCCATTATGTGAACTGATCCAAGCTCATGGCTTAGCAGGTTGCTGTTCTTAACCTGGATGTGTACTGCAGCCTGCCTCAAAGCAAAAGACATACTTGTGCAACCACAGCTTATAAGGGAGGTGTGCTCCTCCCAGGCTGCTCTTTCCCCCTGGACTGTTGTAACTTCTGACCAATTATTTACATCATCCTGGAATCCCTATTAGGGGCCAAATTTGGGAAAATGCTTCAGCACAGGCCACGTTTTACGTACGTGTCTTTTTTCAATAAGCTTTCAGTCATCCTTAATGGTGCCTGAGATTGCTGAAGACATGACTTCTCGCAGCTCTCCACACATGAGGAGCAAAGCAGTGTGATCGACTTCGTGAAACCAGCACCAGGACTCGTGCTGCATTTTTAGATGACAATCTTTTATAAAAGCATCCACAACCTGAACCAGGTAGCCTTCCAGATGAACATGAATATTTCAGAATACATTTACAAAATGCACTTACTCCTTCCTTTTATGAGTGCATTAGGCCATGATGGGAATAGTAAAAGTACATTGGGTCAGGCAGCTTCACTTACGTTAATCCATAACAACATTTCCAGTGTAAATTCTATTCTTGAGAGCACAAAATTTGCAGGATCAGGCAATGATTCAATGATTTGCTGCCAAGGCAAGGCTTTAGGAAGAGAGCATTTTCTAATGGTCATTTTGGACTAAGAACACTAACAAACTGCTGTCAAATTCATTAATCAAATACAAGTACTAAACCTATTTGCAGGGGTGCAGGTTTTTTCAAATTTATTTATTTATTATAAGGGATATAGTAGATATTTGCTAACATATAATATATATGTATATTTTAGCTATAAAATAGTAACATATATAAATTTGTATATACATACGCTATATATTGTAATGTATCTTCTGCCTTCTGATTACCTAAAGCTCTATGCACTAGATCTACTGGTAGAGCATGTGTTGCATTCTGATCTTCACAGTATCACAGTATCATAAGGTTGGAAAGGACCTCTGAGATCATCAAGTCCAACCTATAATCCTTTCTATTGTCCCTTATCTCAGGTCAATTTCTTCTAAAGCAACTTTTAGTCCTTTATATGAATCTTGGAAATTTTATCATACTTTTCCTCACAGCTTTGTTAAAATTTTACCTGTTTTCTTCACCTTCTGACTAAACAGTGTGAAACAGATGGAAAAACAGGAGGGATCTGTAGATGAGATAAAGCAATGGGAATCAAAACTACTCAGTTCTTTTTCTGGTGTGAAGAGCCTCTACCAGTGTTTGAGTTGTGTATGTTCCACTGATAATAACTATCTTGCTTGCTGTAAGATTATATGCAATTAGTTAAGAATGTATTGCTTGTATGCATCGCTATGTGAACAACATCTTCCACTAATCCCCATTTACCAGAAGAAGTTGTAGGACCAGGCAGGTGGGTGTTCACTCAGATGTTCAACTGTTGGTCACACCAAGCATCTCAGATAGGTTGCTATAGAGATGTAAGACCAGACAGGACAGAGATGCAAGCCTACACTCTGCAGTGCATTTTAGATGGGCAAATATACAGCTGGTGGAAGACAATAGAACAGATGCTGGAAGAGAGCAGATCCAGCTTTCTATCTGCAAAGATGCCAGGAGCTGTCATGAAAGCAGATCTACCTCTATAGAGGCATATACTGATAATTAAGGCAGACACATAAAATCTTTGACGATGTCTTTTCTCTTGTAATACTGTGCTCCTATCATTAATGTGACCACACAGAACTTTCTGGTTACTGTACAAAGAGAGGGGAGCTGATCTGGGAAAGAAAACTTGCGGGTGCTGGGTCCAGCTGGAGGCTGTGAGTTCTCTTGCTTTATACTCAAAATCCATAGCGCCAGGACCTGCGTGGAGGACTCTTCCATACTAAAGAAATACAACAAAAGGTTTTTTGCTTGTAGATTCCCTCAAGGACATTAAAAGAAAGGTTAGATATCTCGTTGAAAGGATAGGCTGAACTAGCTCATCTTGCTCCGCCATTTGACAGGAATCCTAAATAAACAAGTTTTCAATCTGCAATGGGGACTAATAATACCTGCCTTTGTAGCAAAATACTAGGAGATTTTGAGATTGAAAACACTGTGCAAGTTCGAAGTACTTATCATAATCAATAATTCTACAATGACAGACTCCTCACTTCAATCAAGTGCACTTTAAAAAAAAAAAAATCATATGCTGCAGAGATAATTTCCCGAAGACTATCCTTGAAATCAGAGGATTCAGATACCAAATACTTAACTAGATTGCAGGAATGCATGCCATTTCTAGACCTGTAATTAGGCAACAGAGCACATCTAATCACTTCATTACTGTAATGACAGCTGCTATATGAAGCCCAAAAATGGAGAAATAGTTTACTGCACAGGTACCTCAGAATATTTTTAAGCATTTATTATTTGATATTTTGGGGTTTTATTTGCCTTTTTGCCGTATTTGCAGCTTGAGCTCAATAGCATGTCAGGGAGGCGTGACTGGCATTAACCAGCTCCGTGCTGCAAGGAAGGCTTGGGGGAAGCAACCAAGCCAGCAGTGCTGGAGACTTCCCTGTCTCAAGTTGATCGGGAAGTTTTGTTATATTTATAACATGAAGTTCCAGTTAGCTTGATTTTGTCGGTTTAATGTTTTTTCTAGAGAACTTGACTCCTCCATAAACACATTATTAAATGTGTGCACACTTAACCACTGAACACGCACATGTAGAGGATTGCTTTGGCCTACAGCACTGTCACGGTCTCCAGGGAAGGATTTTCATGAAACATACGATACCCAAAGCCTTGTAAATTATGGATTAAATTTTGCTTTCCCTGGCTTTATTTAGGTTTAATGCAAATAGGATTTGTTTTCCTTTCAAACAACTGAAAAAGATAATGTAAATACCAGAGGAACAATGGAATGGGTGCTAGGCACTACATGAGGCACCTGCCAGGCCTTACAGATATGTTAACAACCTCAGCTTTTAAATAGGCTTACTATTTCTGCTGTATTTCAACCATATTTCCCAACACACCCTTGGGCAGTCAATAGCTTTATTTTGGTTTATACTTTTAAAACATTTTAGCCATCAAGATGCTTCAATCTTCAATCAAGAATTTCATTTTAAACCTAGTCTTTCACTCTTTGAGTATGAATTTCTCGTACATAAAGCTAATCTTTATTGGTTGTTTACTGTGGCAATTTAAAAAGTAAATTATTCTACTATGAATCCCAAAATCTCGTGTCATCTTATTAGATAGGATTTGTCAAAAACAAGAATTCACACTTTTTTTTTTTCAAATTCACTCATTTCATGATGTTTCGTGATCCCATAATATCTCCAGTATACATTATTGTTAGGTTACAATAAGGTCAATATGTGCAACCTGGATACTTACAGGTTAGCATCTAACTTCATATATAGCCAGGTGAATAAGCATGCTGATTTCTAGAGATATTGGTTTCCTTCAACTCCCATGGATTCAAGCAGCAGTGAGAAATGCTCAGCAACCTTGAATGTTTCTAATTAATAATATGGATTTAGATATATAATATTTGGCACCCAAACTTTGAATTAAACTTTCATATTCTTCTTCTTTGAGATATGTATCTTTTAATCTATCTTTCTTAACAGAGGAAAATTCAATTACTGGTCTGTGCACTAGCAGGCCAGTCTCAGACTAAATAAATTATCTGAAGTATAATTTAATTCACAATAGTCATCAATTATTTTATGCTTCTAGATGCATCCCATCTTCCATATCCATGCCTTTTATCGGCATTAGGAGTTGCAAGTTGCCAGGACCATTTCTAGAAACCCAGCATAACAGGTACTAGTGCTCAATATGCTGAGAAAACCTTTAGTGCTGCTGTGTACAAATAGAATGGTAAAACATACTATTTTCTGGGAGAGAGAGGATCTCCTCTTTTTGTTATAAAATGACAAAGTCTGAATCGACTCATTTCAGAAAGATAAAAGTTTTACAGTCTACCCAGACTATACAAATTGGTTCACAGCACTGTAAATTGATGGTAAGAAGTAACACCTTAAAAGCAATTAAACAAAAGACCATTTTGTTACACATGCTTTTAAAGTGTTTGTTTTAGTGAAGATTTTACTATCACTTCAGGCACATATCACACTTGCAAATCTCTTTGTTTTACTCACTGCTATTTCCTTATCCTCATATAAGAAGTTTGAAACCTTTACATTCCAGCAAAACGCTTGTTCTGACCAGAAAAAAACATCAGAGCAGATAATCAGAAGGTAAGGAGAAAAGGCATGACTCCCCGGTTCACTGCATGAAATCCTCAATCTAAAGAGGAAGAGGAGAACTCCTCCTATTAAACAAGTATTAGTCATCATAGTTGTATACCAGGCTTTGGTCAGGAAACTAACAAATGATACCATCTCATGGATCACAGAGTCACAGACACACATGCAAGATTTCACAGCCCTCAAAAACATTGTCTCAACATGCAGAGTTGGAGGTGGCTGAACACATGTTTAAACACAGTTGATGTTATCAGTGTTCATGAATCATGTGACAAGTGTGGGCAGTTCTTTCCAGAGTATCATGCAAGACCAGTCATGTACACATCGTACACCATGCATATCGTCAACGATGTTTTTCCTGATCAGCTGCTAGGCAAAATATCCTTCTCAACTAATGTCACAGAGTCAATGTCGGGACTCCATTAGGACTAGCACAATTTTGACATGACAGCAGATTTCCAAGAAACTTTTATTTTTGTCTGATAACAAATCTTGGCATCGCAGGCTAACAATATTTATTGAAAATTACAGTTTAATTCCAAGAAGAGAGTTGCATAGGGCAATGTAATAGTGCAATGTACTGCCATGACAGAGTTCACCCACCTCAGCAGACCCCATGGTAAATTTGGGGTTGTATCACTTTCAGCTGAAGTATTTATGAGCAACTTGTTCCTCCTTGCAGCACATCTGAAACTCTTTTTCAGCCTACAGTCTCTGTAAAGCCTTGGTGGGAGGAGCATCTCAATAACTACTTCCTAAAGGAGGACCAGTACTGTACTCTCCTGTGACCAGCCACGTAGCTTAGACATTGCCTTATCAGATCTAAGCTCGTGGGCTCTCTGCAGCAAATGTACACAAAGTCTTCACCCAAGAAAAACAAAACCAACCAAAAAAAAAGCTCCAGAATTCTCTATTTTTTTTTATTTAAACTAGTGCAAGATATAAGCGTTAACTCTGAGTTGCAATAATTTCCATTACCTACACTTTGTGCTTCCTCATCACTCTTGGCCATTCTTGAAGGCCAGTCAGATATTTCAAAGATGTTCAATGTCACTTTCTGGTAGCAAAGAACTTCTCTGCAAAATACAGGACTTTTCTCCTTCAGCTGACTTTCTGCTTCTGATCTGTTCTCTTTTATTCCCCTCTCTCATACAAGAACTAACACATAAGTTCAAACATGCCATTGACGGATGTACTAAAATAGAGGTGAAGAGAACACTGTGAGCACCTCCAGCTCCTCCTGTCAGGCTCCTCACATCAGCCCTGAATCCCCCTGCTCCAGGATCAGCTACCTCTGACTGGAGCACTGGTTTCCCTTGGGCTGGATCTGATATATTTGCCCAGGGGTAAAATAGTTGAAAGGGTAATCATCCAAATTTAATGACCCTCTGTCATCAGCTTCTTGCCAGGTGCAAGAATCGTGCCTGGAAGCTCTCACAGGCTTCATTGCAATTTGGAAGCAAAATACAACAAAGAAGCCAACCGAACCCCACTTTCAATAAAATGCACCCCAAATCAAAAAGTTTTCATAAACTGTACATGAAGAAACTTGCCAAATGCTCATGTGTGATTATTCAGCCAAACAAAGAAGTACGTGGTGTGTTTTAAGTTCACTTGTATTAGACTGTTATGTTTTTTTGCTGTGTACCTGCAGTTTCCATTAGTTTCCATTAGTTTAAGTTAGTCAACAAGCATAAATTTTTGAAGGACAGTTCAGAAGGGAATATTCCAGATTCTGGAAGAACATTGCACTTCAGAGTATAGTTCTGAAAATGAACATGTCTGTTGACACATTTTAGGCAACCAAAATATAATCTAAAGAACATTTTGGAAGTTGCAGGTCTGAACAAAAGAAGGATGGGAATGGTGTTATCATCGACAGAGAAAGGCTCATGGCTATTTCAGATGAAAGAAAAGAGGATCCATTTTGACTAAATGAAAGTGTATTGAAAGGCGTCCAAGAAGAGAACTGCCAGTTCAAGACAGACAAGAGAAAGAAAAATGATAGGCCTGAAATATAAAGACAAGTTCCTGAATCTTTGGTATATCTAAAATCAGGTTTAGGAACAAGATTATAAGTGAAAAGGATAAAGAAAAGGCCCAGAAGGAGTGAATAAGGTCAATAAGGAGTGAATGGCATGAAAACCTATTGAAGAAAAAAGCTTGCCAGAAATCGCAAAGGCTGATATTAGAGGATGATGGTCACAATCAGGTCTTCACAGAACATCCAGGTAAACAGAACTAACAGTGCTAAAAAATCAGGAAGACCGTGAGAGTGAGAGTGGAGAAATTTTAAATACTTAAAGTGCAAAAGTAAAACACTTTTCATTTCTAAGAAGTGCTATCATTTTTGTGGAGCTGTGTTAAGATGTTAAGAACAGTTTATCCAAACTTCATGGTTCAAGGAATATGCATGACAGGGTAAGAATCAAATTATCTGTAAGTTAGAAAACACATGCCATTGCAAGTGTAAAATGAATGGTGGTAACAGAATGTGTGAAATCAATGACCATTTACTTGATTGTCAGCCTGATGACACAATTTTTTTTAAAGAAAAAGTAGTGTTTCTTCTTAGTCTTCTTATTTCCTACATCAATACCACCTGACCACACCCACTACATAATGGACATTTTTATTTAGTAATTTATGGAGGAGGTTGACTGGTTCAAGAGAAATAAGTCTAATTGTGCAAGAGTGAATTGCAAAGCTTTCTTTTCCACTTTCAGGCATGGCCTGCTGTCTTTCTCTTAGGGCTGGATAGGGATTCAAACCCCCAACTTCGAATCCAGGCCCACATCTTTGTCAACCTGAAATTTCTGTGGGCCTGAGTAGGGTGCTGATGTGAGCCCCAGAGGGGTTTATTTGCATGAGAAAATGTTGAAAGAACAGCCCCTGTCTTAATGACCTTGGGCAGTTTCATCTTCCTCTGGCTTTGGCTCTTCCTCTGGCTTTGCTCTCATTACTGGAATGATACGGCTCTCATCCTAGCGGGGTGCAATGGGTGTTAATTAAATTACTGTTTGCACAGCGCTTCACATTCGAAGAACTACACTACTGAAAAAAGGAAAAGCAGTACAAGCATCAAAATGGGAATCTAACTTGCACATGCAAAGATGATAATTTGAAAGCGACAGTTCTTCATGTGTGTCATTTGTCTTTTTGGTCTGACATTTAGGAGATTCAGGAGGGCAACTTCCAGTGCAAATACCTCGAGAATGTGCCAGCAAAGCTACCGTGAGAGCTTCCCAGCACCCGTTCTCCCTCCGCAGGCGGCCAGGCAAGCTGCCTCCAAGCCCATAAGCTCCAGTATCCTTTTACTCTTTGCCTTGTGATATCCCGTGCAAGTCATGCATTCCATGGGGTGAAACCAAGGACTGCAGTCTCAAATTTGTCAGCTGCAATGCCATCTCGCTTCAAGTCTGTTCTTAAAGATTTTTTTTCCAAGCCAAAAATCTCATACAATGCTTTCCAGAGATTAGTATGGAAATAACGAGCTGCAGAAAATAATCTTGAATATCAAATCCTCCTTTACACCTGAAAAGCACGTCTTGCCCCAGTTGGAAAGGCTCTGACCTCTTGTGCAAATGGCAGTGTTTTCAACATATACATTTTGCATGACGAAACAGGAAATTGGGTAATGTGATGCTTTCAGATCTCCCGTGGCCATTTCAGTGAAAACGCCAAAAAAAATACGGCCTGCCTGCCTGCCAGGAGGTGGGCAAGCCATGGCGGTAAAAAAAAAAAAAAAAAAAAAAAAAAAAGAGAGAGAGAGAGAAAAATGGGTTTTCTTGTTGTAAAAAGAGTAAAAACATGTGGTGGAGTTTTTTTCAGAAAAAAAAAAAAGATGCTGAGAATACCTGAGGAGAGGGGTGCGGGGACGCGGGGGGGGGGGCAGGACATGCGGGCTGCGCGGATGTGCAGGGATCGTACGGGAATTCGCGGGAGCTGCGCGGTGCCTGCGCGATGCTAAGCTGGAAATGCGCAGGACTGAGCTGGGGATGCGCGGGGAACGCGCGGGCCTGCGCGAGAGATGCTCAGGGACTGCACGGGGCTGCGCAGAGATGCGCGTCCCCGGTCCCACCCCGGCGCGCTCCCGCCTGCCAGCCCACCCCGCCCACCTCCACACGCGCACACCCGCGGCGGGAGGAGGAGAAGCGGCATCTTCCTCGCCGCCTTTGCTTCGCCAATTTCGTTTCCCCGACCCCGTCCTCACTTTTTTTTTTTTAATTTTTAAATTTTATTTTATTGTTATCGCTGTACAATTCTTTGTCCGAGCGCTCCGGGCGGCTCCCGGCGGAGAGGGTGGATCGTACCTCGGGGATCTCCTCGGCAAGGTAGGCAGCAGCTGATGCAATCGGGGGGGCGAAGGGGACGCGGCTCCCCCCGCAGCCTTTGTCTCCGCGCCGCGCTTTGTCTGCGCCGGGTGTGCACCCCCCCCCCCCCCCCCGCCCCATCCCCGCCAAACGGGCTCCCACGGCCCCGGGTGCGGAGGGCTGCAAAGCCTGAAGATGCTGTTGGGGAGGCTGGGAAGGCATGGCGGGGGTGCCGGCCATGCGGCATCTCCCCGCGCCTTGGGAGGGGATGCTGCCAGAGCCAGCCGAGTGCCTTTAAAACAGAAAAAGAAACAAAAAAAAACCCAAACAAAATAACAAAATAACAAAAAAACCCCAAACAAAATAACAAAAAAAAACCCAAAGCAAAATAAAAGAAAACCAAGCAAAAAAAAAAAAAAAGTAGTCATTAGCTACGAGCTTTCTCTAGCAGCGGCAAAAAAAAAATAAAATAAAAAAAAATAAATGAATAATGGGTGGAACGGCGTGGCCGAACCTCGTGTGCCGCAGCCCTGGCCGTGGGTTTAAGCCCTGCCTTTTTGGGAAGCTTCTTTCTTGCGTTTCTCTTAATTGCAGCGCTGCCATAGGGTCAGTGGAAGTTTTAAGGTATTCGGAAAATGCAGGCTGGGCCCACGGTGCGCGCGTGTGTGTGTGCGTTGTGTGCCCGTAAATACATAGTAACAGCCAAGCCGCTGGCTTTTAAGGAGCCGAAGGCGAGAACAAAAAAACCGGGCAGGTTGGAATGCCTGGGGATATATTTACTCACGTGTGTGCGTGTCCAGCTTGCTCTTATGGCAGACGGTTTGTTCCATTGTTTTGTAGAGTTTGTAATGCAACCTGTAGCTAGGATATATCTCCTTGTGAAAGAGGAGATGTGTAAACCCGTGCTTTGTTTATGTGACGTCGGAAGGAGTGAAATAAACCCCATGTTGGGCAGCTGGTTTTATGGAAGGCGAAGCTGTAGGCTGCCTGTGCCACCAGCTGAGCCCGCCACATGTCCTTAGGCTGTTCAGTGTCCCACGAACTGCTCCGGGGCGTTTCCACTAACCTCTATTGGGAATGATCATAACCTGTGCTATATTCACCTTTAGGTTTGTTCTAAAAGTAAAATATTAAGGGAAAAAAATATGAACAAACTTGTGAATTGATACAATACATTCTGGTAGGGGAAAAAAAAATACGCTCTGAGTCTAACCAATATAGATTAGCAGTGAATACAGGTACGATGGGGAAAAAAAAGAGCATCCTTGCATCTAATTTTTACTTCCTTACCAACTTTGTTCAAAAAGCCTCTAAGAGGAAATTTCATCTGTTGCTGAAGGATACAGAATATCAGTAACTGCCGTTTTCAAGCTAGGAGCCCATGCTGAAATTGATTGGTAAAACCTGTCTGAAATCTAGGAATTGCCATATTGCCGGTGAGCAGAGGCCTTCTGCTGTGGCTCAGTGGAAATTCACTGACTAAAACAGGATCTGCTTCACTGTCTTACTGAGTGACTCCTATTTGACTTTGCCATTTAGGGATGGGGTTTTTTTCTTCTCTTTTTAAGAGGCACCATAGAGAGAGCACTTGACTGAAGCACACTGCAGCATCCTCTGGCTTGTCACTTGAGACTATTTATGCTGTAGTTGGACCAACCGGGCTCTCAGGCCCCAATGAGGATGGGAGATGTTTTGGCAGAGAGCGCCACACTCCACACACCCCTGTGCAGAGGATTATGCTCCAAGTTGTTTGAGGCTTCTGCAGACCGCCCTAGAACATGGAGGATCAGTTGTAAAAAGCAGGATTTGGACACGGAGGACAAGGGTTTTCCATGGAAGGGGAGGCAGGGCTCTCTCAGCCAATCTGCTTGTGGGCTGGTGAGCCTGGGTCTCTATCCCACATTTTGTCAGGGTTTTCAGGTTTTGAAGTTTGTTCTTCACCAGGGGAAGATTTGTGACTGAGCAGAAATGACACTCTCCTTCCTCCCGTACTCTCCTGTGTCTTTTTCTCAGCCTGCTCATTTCTGTAGAAACATGCTCAGCGCATAGCATGATAATAACCACCACTTGAAAAGTTTGTATTGTGGAGGCAAATAAGAGGTGGGAATATTTAAATACTCGAAACTGAGTTCAGGCTTACTTTCTGATAGGTATTTAGTTCTGTGACCTTAATCCAATCCAAGAAATCAAGTGGCCTCTCTTGGGAAAAATGGCAGCTTTTTCACGTCCAAAGTGTTTCACAGCCCTTTTCCAGTTAACTCTCATAATGTTTGTGTAAGCTTATCTGGTACATATCACTCTGATTCTCTTACAGTCGAGAAAACTGAAGCAAATGTATTACTTGCAAATGGGAGAGGGGGTCAGGAGGTGGGAACTGAGTTGCATATGAACTTATGCAATGAGTTGTTCCTTCTGTAGCATGAGATTATTTTAAATAAGAAGTTCAGAGCTGCTATTTAACCTCATGAATTCATCTGATTAGTCTGTTTCATTGTTATAACCCATAAAACCCCACTCGTACAGTGCTTCCACTCTCAGTGGAAGACAGGAGTTCATTTATTTGTGGTAGCATGTTCTGGGATCATTTTAGCAAAACCAAGACTGTTGAGAGAATTTCACAGAGAAATATAATTAGGAAAAAATGTGACTATATTCCTCTGCCAAATACCTTCCCTTAATTGACTGGGAAGGGCTCAAAACAAAAATGTACTTAAAACCATTTTCCTTTATGGCTCATCTTTAAGTGTTTTGCCTGAAGTAATGAATCACTGGGTGAATAAGACCAGGATTTTATGATTTCTTATTTGCCTGCCTTTGATCAGCTGAGTGGCCTGTCCAGACTTTATCTGAGACTGTCTTCCCCTTCTTAACAGCAGCATGGGAGGGCAGGGTGGAGAGCGATGGGGCAGAGCAGGAACGCTTTCCTGTTGCACAGCAAGGTCACACAGTACTGAGAGAAAGGTTGACAATCCACATTTGTGCTCATTGCTCCCTTTTATAGCATCCTTTTCCGAGATTCCTTCTGGAGTCTTCTGTTGCTTGTTTCCCTCCTCCCACCTTATCTTTTAACTGTTTCTAACCCACGAGGGCTATGTGAGTGAAAAGGAGCCAGAAAACAAACAAACAGCTGCTGCAGCTGGAAGACCTGGCTGCCACATTGCCCTTGGCCCAGCAGCACTGCTGGCAGGCAGGTCGAGCATGTGCCAGCACCTTGGTGGTTCTCCGTGGGGCCCTCAAACCCACTGGGGTTGCTGGCGGGGCTGGGGTGAACCCGCTTCCTTCTGCCAGCTGCACCCGAGGTAATGACATTTCAAGCACTGCAGATGTTTGCTTAGTGGATGTGAGTCAGTCTTTAATTTTCAAGCTCCTTGTTATCTCGGTGGCTCTTCTGTAATCTCTCCATTTTGTCCTTCCTGTGGATGAGGAGTAAATCAGGAGCTTTATGTTCCACATGTCAGGTGTCACTATCTCTGAATGAAAAGAGAACAGTTGCTTCCCTGCTAAGTAATTTGTTCGCTAATGCTGAACAAAAAGGGCATAGTTTCCTCCCCGCCTCCCAATGTGATACTGCTACGTATAAAGTTTATTATTGCTTTTTGTCATTTAAGTGAATAGTCTGTACTTAGAGTTGCAGGCTCAGTGTTTCATTATTTATATCCATGGTGTCTTACTGGTTGTATTGCTCTTCTTTTGAAAGAACTTTTCAAAAGTATGAGTAGAGAAAGACATATCACATCTCAGGCTTTGCAGGAATTAAAACAGCCTGTGTGAAACTCAAGCACTGTATTCTGATGACTCGTAACAGGCCAAGAGGAGTTCTTGGCAAAAATTCCTTTGAGAAAAAGTTGAGTCATATTTCAGATTTTAAGCAAATTATCTTGAATTCCGTAGTTAAAATTGCTTACGGTATCTTGGAGATTTGCCATTGCAAATCTCTGGACTGTAGATGGTTCTTAGTTAATGAAGTGCCCAGGGAGAGCGCAAGGGCACGTGACAAAAACCATATCCAGAGATGAGCACGACGGTGTCCAACTCGGCCACTGGTCCAAACACCTCTCGCGTATTGGGTCAGCTTTTTGGCAGCCACCTTTTTTAAGATGGCACTTTTTGAATTATGTCATTTACAGAATATGAAAACAATGGCCTGCAAATTAAGCCATCACCCTTACCACCAGGACTGATGTTGTTACTGTTAAAAACACAGTTTCTAGTAGAGTGTTCTCTGTGATTACACCTCTCTCAAATACAGCCCAGAAAGGATTCCTGCTTCATCCAGCAGAAGAAACAAAGTTAGACCGTCTATATTGCCATATTTTTTCAAATCCAAATTTTTGAGCCCATTACTGCTATTGTGGAATTAGGAGTCCAGAAGACTGGAGTTGTGGGGAGTTTTTTGGGTTTTTTTTATGTTTCAGAAGGCAACAGAGAAAATGACCCCAGCTCTTGGAATGTATTTTAGTGGTTTGTGAAGGTCTCAGTGTCCTTGAGAAAAACAAACTCGTTTTATTTTCTTGTGTCATCTCGCAGTCCTCCTTCTGAAGTCTGTGACCAGTTGTAATCTTTCCCATATCCTGCAAGCACACAATGAATAAATTATCCATAATGGGTTTTACAAGACATGTCGTGGGGTGTCTAAAGAGAAAGCCAAGCTCTTAGGCCAAAGTAGTGTTTTTTCTACTAAATGGAGGAACTAGATCAGCTACCAAACACAGAACTTAAACGTTCCTTTTGCGCAGTCATTAGTTAGCTCTTGGAGTGATTCCTGCTTCAAGGAGTATTTGCCCATCAGGTGGAAAAGTTTGGAGTAAGAGCAAAATTCTTGTTTCTTCTTGTTGATTTACTACGTATGTGTTTGGAGAAAGAGTTTTGATGGCAGCTACCTGGAATTTTTCTTTTGGGAAATTTAAGATGGCAAAGTAGTAGGCATGGTGACTGCAAGTGATTGGGATTGCTACAGTCCTTCTTCAGATGATTATTTATTGCCTTTCAATGTGAATTAAGAATAAAGCTCTATCTAGGAACTTTTGTGGCTTTTTTTTCTTCCCACAGCATTAGTGGCACCTACACCTAAGTGATGTCTTGCTTAGCCCAGCTATATCAGCGTTGAAGTTCCCTTTGGGAACAAAGCTATTGCATTTGCAGAGAGCAGCTCAACATGGCTACAAATCTGTCCCACGTGTCCTGGAGGATTTGTCCTCTGGCAATGCCAGGCTTCGTTGCAAAGGCCAAGAAGTGGGACGTTCAACTTGTAAGGAATACAGGTGGTTGGTGTGAAGCCTAGCCTTTGGGATTGCAGATTTGTGATTTGTCACATCTGTGAGCTTGACCTTCAAAATAGGCAATTAGAAGGTGAAATTCGTGTGACTACCTGTACTCTACTGACAGTGAAGGGTGCCTAGAGCAGTTAGCAGTGACACAGGGTTTGTTCTATATATGGCTACGGTAAAGGTATCTTTGCAAAAAAATTGTGATGTACATAGTGTTTTTTCCGGGTATTGCACCTCTCCCACCTTTTCTCTCTGAATATGCAAGCAGTTCACAAACTGAATGTTGGTGTTGCTATTATCATCTTAATTTTACAGATGGAGGTGCTAAGGAAGAGGTGGCTGGCCTTTCCCAAAGATTTGTGATGAGTTCATGCTATAAGAATGAAAGATCCAGTCCCAAACTTCGCTACTCTTTCTTCAGCCTCCTCAGGTTTTGGCACTAAAATTGAGTTTTCTCATACTTGGAAATGCAATGGTTTCGGGGGATGTTTGGTGTGGAGTTTTTTTTAGTAAATCATTTAACCTAGCAAGAACCTGAGACAGATTCAAAGATGTGTCTGATGTGATACTGCTTCAGGAGCAACTCGTCCGCCTGAAACCTGGGATCTGCTGAAATGATTACTGGTGCTTCAGCTGGCACTGCTTGTGCTAAGGTGTTCCTGCGTCTTCATTCAATAAGTTTTCCCTAGAATCAGAGGTTTGGTTAAAACAAAAAAAGGTTGTCACTTTTGCACTGCAAAGATTCCTTATGAGTAAACCAGCAAGCCATTTTCTTGCCAGGCCAGCCTTGCAACATTTCAGCTCCAGAGGTGCAGAACAGCAAAGCAGGAGCTGCACGTCGGTGGGCTGTGAATTCTGCTCTCCAGCACACTGTTTACTTCACAGGAACGCTAATTTTAGCACCTGCTTTTGAGACACTTAATGGGAAATTTATTAAGCGCAGGCAACATCAAGGCAGTTCTGAAAATCGTCCTGGGGGACCATGATGCACCCAAAGGGAAAGCTGCGCAGCTTGAATCTTAGACAAACCCTCACACTGGTTTTTAAAGGCCAGGGGATACAGATCTTGATACAGAAGTTGTCACATCTATTAAGGAATTGTTTATTTTAGGAACTTATGGTCATGAGAAGCTTCAGGATTCAGCAGGCTCGGTCCTTACCACCTCAGCAGTCACCATCTCCTGTGGCTTTATCCTTTTATAAAAAGATCATGCTTCTCTTCCAAAATAGGTAGACTATGTTATCCTCACAACTTTTGGGAAGACAGTTCTAGAATATCCCTGGTAAAACCATGCTTTGCTTGCCAGTCTGCATTTATTTATCAGTAGCCTAAATCCACTTATATTTTTCTGTTGTGCCAACATTTTAATACCTGAGCAGCTGCTTCTCTGGTATCTGTAGTGGAAATCTCCACAGAGGAGCTGAAAAAGGCCCAGCTCAGATCACCCTCCCCTCCTTTCACCAGGCTGTACCAGGCCCTGTCTGACACTGTAACCACGTGTATAGTCGCTTCTTCAGTAGAAAAGAACAGATCCCAACTTGCTGTAAGCCTAAAGGCTCACCTTTGAACTTCCACCTAAAATCTGGACTGTTTGGGCTCTTGAGGGAATGTGAAGAGCACAATGTAAACTTCAGGGTAAAATTACATTTCTGAGAAAGTATTTGCCAGGAAAGAAGTGCATTTGCAAAGCTGTTTTCTGCATCATGGTGTTGTAATATAAATCATAAGTATTGGGTTCTTTAAATTTAATTTGAAACAGGCAGTGTCATAACTGAACAGGTAAACTATGTCCTCCTGCCTTGACAGTGCCCTGTAAGAGCCAAGGATGCTCCTGCTTCTTTGGTTGCATGAGAGCATTTTGATGGTTTTGAGGTAGCCCTGAGAATTTTAAAATATCCGCAGATTAATCTGGCATTAATCTGAGAGTTTCATGTACCTCAGGGTGTATAGTTGTTTGGTAATACTGCCTAAAATTCATTCACAAAATGGGAATTGAGAGAGTTGTGATGCAGGAGCTTGTTTGTGAATAACATCCTGTTGCCTCAGTGCCACGCTGGAGTTGTAGCTCAGCCAGGAGTGGTCAGAGTCAAAATTATTGGTCTTTCAGTTGATTTGCATTGCTGATAAGGAAATGTGTCACTGTAGCAGACTTGTCTGATCTGCCTTTGGTGTTATTCTTGGTGCTTTTAAGCAACACTTCTATCAGAGGAGAGATCATCTGATCTCTGGATAATAACTGCTTGACACAAGATACACATTACTACTTCCTTCCTACGATATATGAGCCTAGGGATTTGATTTTGTCTGTTTCCGAACTTGTTCAGAATAAGTTTAACCATACACAAAGAATCCTCTTTAACAAAAATCTTAACATATTCAAATAGGTGGAATACAGATGTTAGTAGAGCTGAAAACTGGGATAACCCTATCCATTTAGCAGCAGCACGGACACAAGATATTTTATGTTTTTAGGTAAGAGGCAATGTGGAGAACATACGGAGGACAAACATTTGACTATTGAAATTGGACTTGAACAAGCAAATAATTTTTATTCCTTAATTTGTATGTGGTTAATATGTTTCCTGAAATGAACAGGAAACAAATGGTTTGCTGGCAAGTTTGTAAATACAAATAACATCTTCAGCAGTTCGTTGCAGGACCGAGTAAATTTGTAAGGTTAATGGAGTTGATCTTATTAAGGCATATAGGGTTACTACTGTTCTGCAATGCATTTAGGTTATAACCTGAGGTCCTTTTAACAATACATAATTGGTTGGTAAGGATGGTCCCTCTCATCCAGGTTTTACTGGTTTCTTCTGGCAATTTTGCCTGCTGTTGGATGTATACATTTGGTTTTTTTTCTTGTGTTTTATTTAGGTTATTGACACTGTGGCTGCTGTTTATTCACGAGATACCAACCAAACACTAATATTTGGAGAAACATTTGGATAAGTACAGTTCCTCACCCAGGATGCCTTTCAAAGCTGGATTAGAACTGACAGAATTGCAGAATATGACTCTTCCTGAAGATGATAACATCAGCAACGATTCAAATGATTTCACAGAGGTGGAAAACGGCCAGATAAATAGGTGAGTATTTTTCCACTGACGCTGCCTGTGCTAAGACACACACTATTTAAAAACAGCATTCTAATTTTCAGTATAAGTCTTGAATTATTCATTACCAAGTCATGCTCCATTTGAAGATGTAATTTGAATTTCATATGTGACATCTGTTGGGCATAGGCTGCAACAGCAGATAAAGCAAACAGAGTGGCAATTTATTCATCATTTTGAATCTTTCAAATTAGTCTAATAAAATGCAAAAACATATAGTAAAAATCCAACATTTTGAAATGTCTGCTTGCCACAGCAAAAACGTAATAGTAATTAATTCAATTAGACCAATGGCATAATTTGGGGTAAATCACTTTGTCATATCAGATATCAAAGGTCAACAATTTTAACCTGCCTGACCACCTTCATGCACCAAAACCCCTGGGGATTTACAGCTGGTGTGATGGCAGCAATTTTACTCCCAGTCTATGTTTACAATTAGGCAAAGTAAAGCGGGCAGTGGCTGTCAGTCTTTGAAGCAAGGATAACAAGGAGGCAGTAAAACAGAGATGTGTACTTAATTACTATCAAGTTTTAAAAATGCATCTATCAATATTGGTGAAAATCTTTGTTTCTTTAAATTTGGCTGTAGACTTTTCCTATAAGCTGTACAGTTATTTCAAAGAGCAGCCAGCTTCACCTGTGAGTGGTTCTTCAGGCCTTCCTACCAGCTTCCTACAGGTGCTGAGCCATCCTGCTTACAGCAAAGACCTGCTGACAGACCCTGTTTCGGTTTTGTGAGCTGTAAAACAAGAAGTTGTTTTCTGATCAAACTTCCTGTTCAAATACTGCAAACCACAGTGTGGTAACGCCAGCCAGCCAGTGCCTGCATGGAGATCCAGCCCTGCCCAGCACTGGTGCTGCTGGAAGTCCTCTGCTGTCACATCATCCTGCTCCTTTGCTGCTGGGCTGCTGCTGCTGCCTGTGTTTATGGTCTTTAAAAAACTCTTCTCTTGCCCTTTCTTTCTTTTGGCAGCAACATTTCTGGCTACCTGGAGAAGCACTTTCTAGTGCAAAAACAAAATTAAGAGCTGTTTTTTCCCAAGTGAGTGTAGAGGTGTGTGGCTCTTGTGGTTGTGCGCGTGGACAGGGAGCTTGTCAGCAGGTGTGGGAATAAGCACCCAGCATTGGCCATACCATGCGTGTAGTAAAACCAGCTGGCCATACCCTGGAACTGAGCAGAGGGCCCTGGCTGGCATTGAGGGCAAGTCTCCCCCAGCAGGAAAGTGCCAGCCTTTTCCCCACTGCCCACCCAGAGGAGGTCCTGGGGCTGTCACCAGCTGCGCTGCGTAGTGGTGCGACCACAGCGCAGCTGTACTGCTGAAGATTAGAGCTGGTCAGGAATTTTCTGATGCAACTGCTTTGATGGAAAGTGCCAAAACTAAACACAAACCAGTTCTGTAAAAATAAATCAATAAATAAATTAAAAGGAAGGGAAAAAATGGCAAGAGCAAGAAAAAAAAAACCTCCAATTTTGCCAAAACAAAACAGTTCCAGTATGAACTTGCTTGCTTCCCTGCTGGCTCACTTCATGAGGCAAGGAGCTCAGAGGCTTACACTCATAAATTCACTCCCTGGAGCCTGCTGAGGATTTATATCCTTGAGAGCAGAGGAGTGGCTGCACCAGGCTGGCTGCACCTCCCCAGTGCTTTGGCTGGTGCCATCAGTAACCGTTAAGGGGAAAAATCCTATTAGTGTTTCTTCTTTCAGTGAATGTTTATGGAGGGTGGGGAACAAGCATGCTGTATATGCCTGTACTTCATTGGTCACAATGTGCTTTGTTGGATTTAGGGTGTGGTAACCATGGCAAGGTCTGGATTGGATCCAGACTGACTGCAAAGGGAAGAAGAGAAGTGGAGTGAGAAAAGACTGTCAGAAACTCAGACAGACTTTCTAATTACTGTCCTGGCTCTTAGGGCAGGTGAACGTATTTTACAGTTTTCCACTCCCCTATGGATATTGTTTTTCCTCTGCAGAGCATCATTTTGTTGTAAGTTGTAGCCCATTATGGCTGTCTATTATTCCTCTGCTGAGGTGCTCATGGGCTAGCTACTTATTCATGCATCACATACACGAGTATTTTCCCCTGTATATCCTGGTGTGTTCGTGTTTCCCTCTGTGTCTAAACCAAGAGTGCCAAGACAGCTGGCACAGCTGGCTTCCAGCACAGCAGCACGTTGGCATCAGCACAGACCTGGGCTGGGGCCGAGCCTCCCATGGCCCATGCCCTGTGTGAGCGCTGACACAGGTGATTAGCACATAGGCAGGCCCTGCTCTGTATGCCTCACCAAATCCACCCTGAAAAGCTGTGGTTATTTCCTTTCTCTTTCTGTTTTGGCAAACGCCCTTTGTCTATAGAACAAGAGGTTAGCAGGCCTATGGAAGAATACATTTTGTACTGCCTGGTACACAGCGTGAGGCCTTCTGAAGCTCCAAAGGCCATCGAAATCAGTGGGACTTTTTCTGTTGATTTCACTTGAGCTTTAGATTAGATCTATAATTTTCAACTAACTTTTTTTTTGTTGTTTCAACCTGTTTGACTCTGCAATCTGTATTTCATTTGAAACATTTTTTTTTCTCCCAGTGTATAATTTTTCAAGCTCAACGTAAAGCAAAGTTTTTAAGGGACTTTTGGGGAAGGTACACCAGTGAGGTGCTGATTGCAGGCCTGGTTTTAAATTCCAAATATTTCTTGATCTTGGAAAAGATTTCCTTAGTTTTCTTTGGATTTCCAGCCTGTTCTGGGACTAAATATGCATTTATACATGTATGGAGGGACAGGATGTTGTTTGGAAAGGACTGTAATGGGAGAGGTTTTTCATAGTTGCTGAATTTCTTCTGGGAATGCTGTTAGAGACTTGCATCAAATCCAGACATGGCTTCAGTGTCTTCTAGCTGTATATCCTGGCTATAAAACTTTGACATCTCTGCACGTAACTGCAAACCGGTATTTAGGTGACTACTCCTTATCTGCAACTACAACAATGCTCTCAGAAAGCTGCAGACTGAACGCCTTGTTTATAGCTACCAGTAAGTTATCAGCACCTCTTGTTCAGTTAACAAGGTTGTTACTAGGTATACCGAGATCTGGTCCAAATTTCATAATGTAAGCCAGACTAAGGTTTCTTCTCCATTTCTTGTTCCTGCCTGCCCTGGAAATCTTTGCTGTTGCTCAAGGTAGAACTCTGTTTAAGAAGCTGCCTAAGGATAAAGTTCTATCATCTTGGCAAAACTAGCTTCCTCTAACGAATGTAAAGGCATTGTCAAATATTGCTTTAATTTAATTATGTTTAAATGTATCTGAGATAGCTAACTGGTTTTTGGCTAACTCTGCTTAGCCAAAATGATTAGCTCGAGGATATCATCTTCATCAAACATTTCTGATTTAATAAATTAAATTTGGAAAGCATAGTTAAACATGGTACTTTTTAAACCGCTTTATCAATGACTTAAGTTTCTGCTTTGTAATAAATAAAACCAGGAAAGAATTAGGTGAAGAAATTCTTTCCAAGCTAACCATGAGGCTTCATGTATCACAAGGAGCAGTTGATTGTTTTTTTGGCCAGAATATTTTATTAACATATCTGGAAGGTTTTGTATAAGCTGCTTATATTCAGTTGTGATGTAGGAAGAACAACAGGACAACAGAAACATGTAAGAAGAGATTATGTCTTTTAATGATGAGTAAAGTGTTTGAAATGAAGACAACAAACAGGGCAAAAGGATTTCATGCTTGTCACAGAGTCACAAGGCTTTGATGGCACAGAGGGTCCTACTGCGCATTTCCAAAGCACCTGTCACAGTGGCGTCTAGTCCTTGGGAGGGCTGTGAGAGGCTGGAGTAAACAGTCATTTCCCTCATTCATGTCACATTTATAAAGGTCAAACACACAACATTTTGTGACAATGAATAGCTCATTTTCTAAGGCCATCTATTAAGCAGAGCAGATGTGTACCACGCTTTAGCTAGTGATTCCAGTGTTCCAACATATGTTCCTCTTCAGATGCTGTAGGGGGTGGGGGGAACACCCTGAAATAAAAAATGTCTATAAAAAAAAAATCTTGGGAAAATTTGTTTGTGTTGAATCATTGGATTACCTCACCCCTTCTTTTTTTTTTTTTTTTTTTAAGTTCAGTAATGCATTCCATTTCTGGAAAACTTTGGCTGTCATACGGTATGCCTGTACCACCTACTGAGCATGGTCCCAAGGCAACCTTCTTGTCTGGACTTGCAGGTTAGGTTGCCTGCAATAGAAAATGCAACACAGCATCCAGATCAGGCAGACCCCACATCCCCAACCACTGCTGAGGTTTCTGGGCAATCTGCCCTGGGGCTGGGAGGTAGGGACTGGGAAGCACCCCATAAAAAAAAGCTGGGCACAATGCTATGTACCTCATAGAAACTGTGATTTGGGAGCCCAATGGCTATATTCCCATGTCTGACTTTATCCTCTTGTACACAAATTGAGAAATATGTGCAGTGTGACATGGTAAATGTGGGATGAATAAGAAGCTCAGCTTGTAGTAGGAGATAACAGGTTGGACAACAAGCCCAGTCCATTTTAATGTAGGAATAACTCAAAAGAAAGAACTTCAGATCAATTTATCAAATCAGATTAGTTTTCTTAAAAGTCTCATCCAGGAGGAAATAATGCGTTTTTTGGCTGCAGAAGATACCAGCTCTGCAGAAGCTGTTTACTCGGTTGAACACGTTCTGGTGGAAATTCCCACGGTCACTTTATATTCAAGCAATATTACTCAAGTGTTGTCTTTATCATGTATTAGTTCTTTAACGATGATTTCCATCAAACTTAAATAGCAGGTGGCAATAATAATAATAGTATCTATGAATTTGTTATTTTTGGAGGATTGGCTGCAGAGGGATGAGGAGAATGGGGGGAGCAGACTAATTACTTCTATCGAAATTCTGACAAAATCTGAAATGACACATGATCTTCATAAATGACAGAAGAAAGCAAAGTCCACAGATGTTCCCAGCAGCACTTACAAATCCAAAAGAGACATAACTCTTCTCTGTGCTCCTGCCTGTACAAATTGCCTGCGGGGTGTTTCGAGAGAGAAATGGAATGTCTTTTTCAAACCATTCACACTCTGTTGCCTACGTTCAAGAGATGGGTTTTAAACAGACATAAAAAAAAAAAAAAGTACATGCTCAGAATCAGGTTGAGATTTTTTTTCCGTGAGGATGAAATACCTACATGGTGAGCTTTGGAAAGTTATTATAATTTTGGATCAGTCTATTTTAGAAGTGGTTATTTTTCACTTCTTAAAACAGTGGGGGTGTTTCAGTTATCTATTCCAGCTGTGTTAGGGCTGGTAAACCTGTTGCAGTATCTATAGTTTGTAGCAAATTAGTTGCTGAAGTTAAGGAACTCAAAACACACCAATGGGTAGGAGTCAAAGTTGCAACAAAACAAGCAGAAACACCACATTCATTTGCCAGCTATGCCCGAATTTAAGGGATAAACTCAAAATACGCATGTAGTAGGATAGTAGTAGTAGTAGTAGTTAGGGATATGGTTTAGGAAGGGGACAGATACGGTTGGACTTGGTGATCTCAGAGGTCTTTTGCAACCTTGTAATTCTATGATTCTAGTACACAGCATGCTAAAGACACAGGGCCCAATATGTCAACTGTGGAATCCAAGTCAGCAGCATCATAAACACATGATTTTGGCATACCGTTAGAAGCTGTGCTGGTGTACCTTGCTAATCATTAGGCCACAACTGAGGTAGTAGGGAAATTTGATAGAGCTCTGTCTTTATGAGTTCACAGTTATATTACCAGCCTGAAAACCACTAGATATACTCAAATAGTGCACACTCTTGAGTCACATCCCTGGCCAGTAGGTGATCACATGTGAGGGAAAGAACCAGCAGTCCTGTTCTTTGTGTTTAGGATGTTTTTTTTATGTTGTAATTTAAGAAGAGACACCTTAATTTACCCACAGCAAAAAGGGTCTCTGACAGTCGTGACAGCCCCTGGTTAGGTATGCAAGACCAGTGCAGCCTAAGAACCATTTGTGGATTAACAAAGATGCCAGGGACTTAATTGTGCATAAACCTACAAAAAACGAAAAGCCAAAAGAATGCTTTATACAAACTAAAATGTTTGCTGAAGAAAGGACCTGGGAGAAAATTACAGATCATCCAAATCAGAAGTGTTGTAAATCCCAAGGATGCCGACACAGCTGCAGGAGGCAAATCTTGTTCTGGTGATGGTAAGTTGCTAAATGTGGATATATCAAGGGCATAGAACAAGCAAAGGGTGCAGAGAAAGAAAAGCTGTTTGTTCTGCATTTCCCTGAACAGAAGTGTTTAATTTTGCAGTATGGTGAAGTAAGAATTAAGTTTTGAAAGACACTTAAATGAAAATGCAGTAGCCCAGAATGGTGCACCAGCAGAACATGTTGGCAAGTTCAGGATGATCCGAATAGTGCAGGCTCTGTGCAGCACCTCTTCCTCTTCTTAACTTCAGGTTACCAGCTCTACGGTGGCAATTTAAGGGTTTGCAGGGTGACGCAATGTAACTCAGCAATGAGGCAATATATAGGATCTTTTAGGGATCCTTGGCAGAATACTGACAGCACTAAATTGTAGTTACAATTAAAGCTTTATTTACTTAACAGGATATTATGATTAATGTAGTACAGGATTTATTATAAGAATGGCACAGGATTTCTACAAGCAGAATCAGTGTAATACAGTCTATAAGCATAATATAGAATTTACAGTACAACTTAATTTATGATTTCTAATCACCTGGACCCTCTGCTTGCATTGTTTGCTGTATCATTGTGTAACAATCAACAATCATAATCTAGACTTGAAAATCATATGAAAGAATATGAGTCACTCCCTAAGTGCTTGGAGGACAGGGAGGGCCTTCCCTGGCAGCCTGAGGGTCCCAGGTCTCACTGTCCAGCAGCAGCTCTGGTCCAAGTTCCCCGTTTAGGACTTGTAACCACCCGAATTTATAGAGAGTACTCTGGGTGCTGTTAGGCTTCCTCTGCCTAACCAAGCTACATGCCTCGGACATTCAAGGCTGGCACTCTGGAGTCTTGAGGCCAATAGGGAGGGGAAGAATAAATCTGTTTGATTTGTCTACTTGGTTCACAGGGCCATCAGGGCCTGATAACCAGGGAAAAGGACTGAGTACATGACCGGCTTAGTCATAAAGAATTGCTGCTTGCTTTGTAAAATGGTGTTAGTTATGCTAACCTCAGCAGCAGCAGCTGGGAGCAGGGACTACCAGTCACAAGCATGTTCTGTGTGCAAAGAAATTTCTTTCCTGTCCACAAATTCAGTGCCACTGCTTTACTAGATCTCCCTGAAGACCATTCTCTATATATAGATTTACTCTGATCTTGCGCTAGTGTTGTTTTTATTGATGCCCAATGTACACTGGTGTCAGGGAAGCATAATCTAGCTCACTAAAAAGTTACAAGTTTGACCTCTTTTCCCATACAGTTTTTATATGTTGTGCATTTTGCAATCACATGATGCTCATGGAATTAACGTGTTCACATTTTCTATACACTTGGTGGAAATAAATCCTCTCACTTCTTTCAGCAAGTTTATTTCGGATCGAGAAAGCAGAAGAAGTCTCACAAACAGCCACCTGGAGAAGAAGAAATGTGATGAATATGTAAGTCTCTCTTGCTGTTCTTTCCCTGACAAAATGAACTATATGTTGTGTGTATGAAGAGCCTTTAGACATGGTCTTCAAAAAACACTGGGCACACACAGTCATAACTGACATTCCAGTAGGAACTGCCTGTGCTAAATGCTTAAAAAAAAAATAAAAACCAAAACCAAACAAAAAAAACCCTAGCATTTTGGTGGAGTTGAGGCAAGGGAATCACTCTTGTCATACAATATATAAAACATGCCTAGGATGTTTCACAGGTGTAGTGAAAGATGGGGTTTAAAACTGAAAGTGTAGTATGAGTTGTGTATTGCCTACATCAAAACCTACAGGACAGCGATCAGATTGCAGCTGTGAAAGAGTTCACTGACACTTTTTCCTCTTTCAAATCAATTTTTAGTGTTTCCATACGAGTAGTTACTTATATCTCATATATCACAAAATAAGCATACACATTTCCCTGCTCGTTCCCCTCTGTTTGAAGCGGTTCCTGACATGTCTTTACTTTTTCAGATCCCAGGAACTACTTCACTGGGGATGTCCGTCTTCAACCTCAGCAATGCAATTATGGGCAGTGGGATTTTGGGTCTCGCTTTTGCTTTGGCCAACACGGGAATTCTCCTTTTTCTGTAAGTATTCATTTAGCAAGTAGCTGATATCTCTGCAGTTTCACTGTGTTTAAAGAACGTATGTGCTGCCAGCAAGCAGAGGGATTTATAGTGCATCTGTAATCGAGTACAACACTCAAGCTACAAGTTTCAGACTTTTTTTTCAGCTGTTTTTTTGTGGTTGGAAATGCCACTACTTGTAATGCTAGAAATTATTAAGCCCATATTATTTACTTCTGACCTGAGCCTAGCCAGGGATTTTTCCTACAGTCCATAAGCTACACATACATTCAGAACTATTCAGTAGTAATAGTTGCAGTGGGATAGTACCTTGTGTCACAGGATCTCCAAAGCTTTCGTCAAAGCATGATGCAATAAGTACTGTCTTTTTAATGAAGAAAAAGAGTATTTATATTCCTTTATATGTTACACATAATATTTTCATCTCACTCCCACAGTTTCTTCAGTTTTTTATGTGAGACTCCTTGAGAGCCAACAGAAATATAGCCAGATTTTAGTATAAAAAAATAGTTGAAGTAGAGTACTTAACTCTAGGAAAAAAAGAGGCATTCTGTAAAGAAGAATTTTATAGTTAAAAATGAAACGGTGCCATGGAATGAGTAAGACACAGTATTATTCTGTGTTATTCTGGATCGCAGTGTGAGACATTTCATTGTGAAAAGTGATTGTTAAGAAACCAGTTGGGAATTGTGTGCAGATTTCAGTGATAAATGTTCATTGAGGGAAGAAACACAATAATTTACAATCTTTGAGAGCTGTTCAACATGGTTATTGGGTATACAGATTATTCTAAGGAGGTGTCATTTCTTGAATGTCAAATTTAAAAATCTAGAACTTATTTCTTAGGCTTTGAGGAAATACATGTTACGAGCCCTCTGTATAATAGAGTGGGTTGCTGAAGTGGTACATATAGACATCTGCTCCATGGGTTTGTGCCATGAAAGCTACATCCATGCTGCTGTCTTACAGTTTGCTGTGGCTGGGTAAAATCTAGGAATAATCCAAGGAGTTAATCCATTTACATTAAGAACGTACAAAATCTCATAATTATGCTGTTACTTGGCCTAGGCTATTAAGTAGCTGGATTCTAATTTAGGTCTTATGCAGAGGGATTGAGTTTGGTTTTGCTACTTTTTTTACCCAGTACTCTAACTTGTATGTGACACTCCACCTGTGGTCTGACAAGCATACCTCTGAGGGCACAGACTGGTGGTTGCAAAAGCTACTGTGACCAGAAAAAAAAGTTACCTCTCCTCAGCGTTGTAACCTCTTCTGCGATAATAGTGTCTCAGCCAAGGAGCACCTTCAATTTCTCTTCAATGCTTTAGTTTTCCATAATCTCATCCACTTCTCATTCTTTCAGCAGTTTTTCATGAGAGTTAAGTGAAATGTGAAATGTGTTTGCTCTAGAGGACGTAAAAAGTCTTTTTGGTGAAGTAATTCAGAGAAGTGATGTGAACACCAGAGAAACTTCTAACAATGTGTGATGGTGAGTGGGCTCACCTTGGCCTGGATAGTGAGTCTTTAAATCTGTACCACCATGCTGTGCGAAAAACTGCCCAAGCCAAATGTAGATATTTTTATACGGTAAATAACAGCATTATTCTCTACTGAATTAACTATGTATTTAAAAGTGGAAAGTTATTTTTGTTAGCTTTATAATGCTTTTAGATTTGTTGTCCTGGAGATAGACCAGCCTGCTGAGATCAAAGGTAAGGAACCTAGCAGGACCCCACTGACCATGTTAGCAGAGCGTTCCCATTTGAAGCCTGGAGATACAGGGTCCTAATGTGGTGTCTGTAGTTATGCCTGAAAGTAGAACTACTTTAAATGCCCTTTTATCATGCAATAACCTCAGAGTTAAACCTAGTCTGTTGGTGTTAGACCTCATTCAGTGAATTTTCCCCATACATGTATAGTTCTGCTGTTGCTCTCACAGTTAGACCTTAGAGCCATTTCTGCTCCACAAGCGATTAGAGTCCTAGAAATAATTCATTGCTTTTTGCACAGAAGAAAGGACTTAAATTTCTTGTTCTTCAGTAGCATAGTTCTGGAAAGTTTCTAATAAAGCAGACCCAGCCTGATCACCACTCTCGCAAGTTTTAGTCTCCTGCAGTGCAAAGTGTGCACTGGCATGCCCACCTGGATCAGTTCTCAGTATAAAACATGCAAAATAAACATGGCAATGAGTATATACTCTCACATCTTATTAGTGATAACTTAGTGCCATAGCTAAGTGTCATGCTTTCTAGGCAAAACAACTGAGGTAGGAACAGAGGAACTTAATCCCAATATTATTGATAGCTACAGTCTGGACCAAAGAAGCATATAGTTTTCTGTATGCAGAAGGGGAGAAAACCTTGCTGCAGAAGGATGGCACAAAAGGCTTTGGAAGTTAGAGATGGGCCAGGACATCTAGGGATGGCAGGAATACCTGTTGTTTCCTGTGGTCTCATCCTGGAGAGCCAGAATCAGAGTGATGGATCACACCACAGAGACATACAGTCCAGCCAAGTGCAAGGTGCCTTCAGCCTGCATTTAGCTCGGCGCTGGACATGATCTGAAAAACCCTGCTGGGGCACAGGGGCTTGTTAGATGAGCTGTAGTATGAGATTACAGGTGAAGTTTCACACTGTTTTCTGCAGCTGTTTCTGCTAGGGATGACTGCAAGCAGTCACAAAGCTGCAGCCTAACTCCTGCAGAGGTTTAGGGCAGGCTGGCAGACCAGTCTTCTGTGAGGCTGTATGGTGGCAAACCACATGCTCTGCCATCTTCTGCACCCAGTACCTTATGAGAGTTCAGAGTTGTGCAGTAAAGCAGGTGACTGCATGAGCCCCAGAGGTCTTCAGGCCCCACAGCCTGAGACTTCAGAGAGGGCTGGGGACAGCACGTGTTTCAGCTGACCTGGTAATGTGGGAGCTGGGAGAAAACAGCAGTGGCATCACAGGAACAGTTCGTTCTTCTCAGCACTGTATCAGTCCCCTGCCCTACACTGTTCATTCTGGATTTGTTGGGGGAGGGAGGTGACTTTTGCATGTGCTGGCTGCTTGTATAACTGCCAGCAATTCTTTAAAAGCAGGCAAAACAAAAAGTAGGGGAGTCCTTTTGGGACTGCAGTGCAAGTCCCTCGGCTTCTGCTTTGAATGTGTGCAGAGCAAGTGGCACGGATGTTTTCATTCGTTTCCAAGGGGTGGTTCTGGTGTGAATATCCCTGTCCATACCACAGTCCTAACACAAACAAGTTTTTCATACAACGCTAATGAAAATACCAAATGTCTCTGTAAGAACCCTATGGGGAGCTAAGGACAACAGATCAGATAAATACCTGGCTACTTGGAAGTGTTATTTTTACTGCTGCAAAGACTCTGTGAGTTCAGTGCCTGAAAAACGGGAGCTTTTACATTTAAAATAGACTTGATGCTGGCATGTGGAGCTGGAGCCACTTGGGGCTGTGAGTGCGAGCACTGGAGCACTATGCCTCCAGGCAGACAGGGGCGTAGCAGTTCTGCAGGGAACACGGGGCAGGAGCAGGGCTTAGCAAATCTGTAAAAAATGGAGCAGAGTGACCTCAGCTAGTACAACCTCCCTTCCCTCCTCCACCTCCCCAAGGAGCAACACTCTTTGGTCCGTACAAAGAGCGTGTTGTTAATGTCAACCTTCATTCTCCACTGGTGAAAGAGTAGTTCCTCCTATCACCTCTTCATGTTTCTTACTGCTCCTCTAGGTCAAAGAAACTTGTGGGTCATTCACCACTAAAATGTTTCTAGTCTATAATAATAATAAAAGTTGGGGGAGAAAGCTTCTTGTCCTGCTCTTTCTATGTATTCCTGTGAAAAAGATGTGTTGCTGCCTGTCTATGGCAGCAGTTTGTTTTCTCTTAAATTTTAGGCTTGTTTTTCTCTATGTCCTGAGGGTATTTGTCATAATGAGAAAAGGAATTGCCAACAGATTGTCTGAATGCTCTTCACACACATCATGAAAACATCATCAGGTCTTTGTGTGTCAGAGTGTTGGAGGGGAAGGAACACATGGTGCTTGGCTTAAAGACATAGAGCAATGAGCGAATGTGTTTTTATGCACTTAGCCCCCAGCACTGACTAATTATCATTTGTGCCAGCAAGTTCCCTACACAAACAGTTTTGTCATTACTTCCTGCAATTCTTCTATGTGAAGTCAAATGAGGGATCACGGTAGATCAAGAGTGACATCAGTGAGGGAACACCAGTCCCTGCCAGGACAAAGTATAAGCCTTTGGTTTCTACCTTTATTCCCAAAGGAAGCCAGTTGAGCCTTAACTTCCCTCCTTTTTATGTGTACTGGGAAGCACATAAAAAGCCATTTGGTAGCATATGAAACATGTTCGGAGAAAAGATGTTTCCATCTAGTATGGAAGTCTTTAAATAGAGGACTTCCCTTTAAAATTTTCACTCTGCTTCCGGGAAAAATTCTTGAGACTGAGTAGTGAGGCACATACCTAGCTCATACCTGCTCTGATTAAGTCTTAATTCTTATCTGAAAAGACATCTGTATTCTTGCTTCTTTCAATACAGGGAAATGTAACTTACTAACAGATCTGCAGCTCTGCTAAGTTTTACTTGGTTGAATCCCTCTGCATGCATGGCTTTCTACCTCCTCCACGCTGGTGTGGTGGAGCTGCAAAAAGCATAGGAGTCACATGTATTTTTAGGTTTTTTTGCCTTGTCAGAAGAGTATAAACGTTATCTCAGAGTCAATGGGAACATGACCTGACATGAAATATAGCAGTGTTAGAGCATAGCCCTTACAGTAAGCTTTATTTTCCATTCTTTTGTAGGCTGCTTTTGGTTTCAGTGACACTGCTGTCTATTTATTCAATTTATCTCCTGCTGGTGTGTTCAAAGGAAACAGGTAATTTAAGATGTTACTATACTATTTCATTAGAATTGTAAGGAGCAAGAGGAAAAAAGAGGCCAAGTGTTTTGTGAAGATGGAATTTCTGTCGCTTTGCTAACACAATATAAAGGCCTAACATATTTTGGGTCAGAAGCCCAGAATTAAAAGGAATTTATGTCATGACAATGGGAACAGCATCTCAGCATCACTATAAAGAGAAAAATTGATGGCAAAGAGTGAATTCTGCAATTGTGAAATGTTGTAGTCAGTGAGTTAGAAGGAACAACGCATATAGTTTCTTTGCATTAAAAAAAAATTGCAAATGAAATCTTATGAATCTTTGCCTGTGGTGAAGCTTACCTAGAAGTACAGTTTGATTTTAATGGTTACTGTGAAATTCCTGATAGCCTTTGTGGTGTAGTAGTAGATTACCTAGAAGAAAGTAAAAAGGAACAGTTCTTCCACAGAGAAAAGTATATCTGTAAGTAAAATATATTCTAAATGCGGAAATTAGAAGTTACATATAGTTTCAAATGTCACTGTTCTCTGAAGTCCAAGAGTCTCTTTCCTTGAGTAACAATTTGCAGCCGGATTTTAAAAACTGTCTGTGCACAAGAACACAAGATACGTAATATAGACAGGCATGAGATACTGTTACAGCATGTATAATGGCAGTAATGGCCTATTTAAATTAGATATGTATGCTTAATTGTGGACACATTTGTGCCTGGTTAATTCCTAAAATCTAAGGCCTACTCTCTATGCATCTGGTACATTTAATCTCAGACTTATTGCTTATACAAGGTGCAAAAGAGAAATGTCAGCTATAAGGAAATACAAATAAAATCAAACATTTTAAAAATCATCTGTACAGTGTAATGTCTGAAACATTTCTCTTTCTGTTCTCATGTATCTCATCATCTTCGCAATGCCCAGTCTCTTTCTCAGCCTAAATCACGTTTAACGGAAGCACAAACCAACTAATAGAGGAGTATCTTGACAGATACTTAAAAAGAAGTTTTAGTTACAATTTAAACATTTTCCTGCTTTTACCAAAAACATACCACACTGAGAATTCATAAGTTAAGACTTCACCATTAGAAATTGTAAACCATCCTGTAAATCAGTGGCTGACCTCATTTGGATTGCTTACTCAAAGCAAGCAAATTTGCAGAATTGCGGTACTGCGTCTGTTGTGGCCAGGCTGCCAGAGCTGGCTTGTAGATCTTGCTGTACTGGGTTTTGTCTGGAGAAGGGACTTCCTACATCACTCTCATTGCAGGCACGAGCCTAATACACCAGGATGAGGATATCAGAACTAGAGGTATAGATGGACTCATTAAAGGGGTGTAATAGCCTCATTAATGGCTTCAGTTTCAAAAGTAACTGGTAGCCAACAATAACATTTATAGACGTCAAGAAAACATTCCTGCGTAAGTTTCAGCCCTGGAAATTACAAGAGAGCTCTCTATTTACTTGCAAGGGGCAGATAGCACTACACAGATGAGTGGTTAACTGAAAAGAAATCATACATGTTTCAACTCAACAGCTTTCACTGGTGTATTTGTTACCTTTCTCCTTGTTCCTTTTCATGTAGGCTGCATGGTATATGAAAAGCTGGGTGAGCAGGTCTTTGGTACCCCAGGGAAAATGATTGTCTTTGGATCTACATCTCTCCAGAACGTTGGAGGTAAGGGAGATGAGGGGTATTAAAAAAAAACAAACCTAAGCATATCCTAATAGTGTTACAATTACCAACCAGTCAGGTTCCTCCTTCTCTCTGATGTTTCGGGATCTTCACTCCCCTCAACAAACCTGTGTCTAGCACTTTGCATGCAGACTTTAAAAAGTGCTGTATTACTGAATGATCAATCATTTACAGTCAATCATAGTACAAGTACTTCTATGAGCAGAGGCTGATGTGGGAAAAAGTTCAGGATGCTTCTCTGTACATATTCCACAAAATATCCATATTCTAAACTGGCTTTTTTCTTCCTCCAGCAATGTTGAGCTATCTCTTCATAGTCAAAAATGAACTGCCTTCTGCCATAAAGTTTCTAATGGGAGAAGAAGAATCTTTTTCGTAAGTTGAATTCATTTTGGTAGTTAGATCATAGGTTTTAATATCATGTAGATAAGTCTAAGCATATGTTTATAAAAGCTCTTAGGTTTTGATTACTCTTTAGTTTTCTAAAAGCAGATTTTCACAGGATTATCTTAGAGGGTTAATAAGAACCAAGACAACCTTGAGAAGAAAAATAGGATGGATGGGAAATGAAAAGTTAAGTCATCAGTAGTTACTCTCTTTGCACACCAAATTTTCATGCACAATTGTGATTTATGTGAACATCTTGTCATAGAGTCCAGACTTTCACAGTGTTAGGCCACACTTAAAGTTACATTGTTCCCAATATCTTTAAGATATTACATATTTACCTGTATTCTTAGCATCTTACAGAATTTTACCCCTGAAGTATGCCCCTGTAGTATGAAATTCTTTGCTACTAGCGTATGACAAGGACAGAATACTATGCTTAGATTTCTGCTGCTTATCACTCCTTGACATTTACCAGCTTCCTTAAAAGAGGGGTGGTATTTCTTTATAGTGGTAGATACCCTTTGCACAGTGGGTTATATGGTATGTGCTGTAGAGCATGACAAGAACGTAGAGATCCCATTCCTCTCGCTTTCATACTACATTGGATTGAGCAGTGGAAATAGGTCATATAGAATGCCACTAATGCTATCCCTTCTTTCTTGCTTTCCAGTAGGATTCAAAGCACATTCCTAGAAGGAGATACAACCTTGGGCTGGCTAGTGCGTGCCAGCCTGCAGGACCCTGGTTTGCCACTCTAGGCACATGCCTGGGTGGTTTAGCAAATGAATCATGGTGGCCCCTCCTGTCACACTGTGCTGTATGCAGTGACCCTTTGCATGATCTTTCCTACCCTGGCAGGGTGGCTTATATCAGGTTAGAGTGTTGTTTTGCCTCTTCAGTCCCACTCACTGATCTCAGCAGCAGGATGATACTTTGTCTAGTGACTATGAAAATTTACAGTATCAGAGTCAGAGCAGTGCCATGTTTTAAGGGCTGAATAATTAATGAGTCTACAAAGTTCAGATATACCCCCATGTCTCCTTTTGTAGGAGCTTGTAGGGTGAGGAGACCAAAGATAGTTCTGTAGAGGGCGACTGAGTGCGAGGAAAACCAGAGAAGATTTAAGGTGTGCTCATCATGACTTTTTTTGTTGTTTTGTATAGGGCATGGTACGTGGATGGACGGGTCCTTGTTGTCACAGTGACGTTTGGTATAATCCTCCCTTTATGTCTCCTTAAGAACTTAGGTAAGATGCAAATGTCATTGTGGGAATAAAATAAAGGAGTCCAGACATCATGCCACGGACAGCCACACTGGCAACTCAACTTAATGAAGAAAAATATGCTCTCATTTTAACCTAAGCAGCTTTCCTGGCCCAGGAATAAGCTATGTTTTGAGCATCTTTGAACAAGTATGCCTAAATTATCAGAGCAGTTGAACTCCGTATAAACCAGCTTCATCTATACAATTGTGGAAATTGATTTAAAAAATTACAGTTATGATGGTCTTTATTTGATAAGGCAATTCTATTTTGTGTAGCCTGTAAAAATATATTTACAGACTGTGAGATTACAAAAAATAACTTCTTTTTCTATCATTATTGAAATTTTTAGTGGTAAGGTTAATTGAACTTTGAAGTAAGATGTGTATAGAGGATTGCGTTTTCAAACTGAGTCCATAGAGACGCCACTAGGTACATGGTGTATTTTTTTAAAAACCTTATAACACGTTTTGGCACTGAAGTCCTGTTGGGATCTTGCTTTTGTGAAAATAGCCTATACTCAGCTGACATGGCTCGTATCTGGGAATTTGGGTCATATTCTGATTGCACTGGCACATTCTCAGGTTTGTTTCAGTTATCATAGCACCTGTCAAAAGTAAAATTAGTTAAAATGCCATAAAGGTGACCCTCAGGAAGTCCAATA
This sequence comes from Tapera naevia, assembly GCA_033556795.1. Taxonomy (NCBI): domain Eukaryota; kingdom Metazoa; phylum Chordata; class Aves; order Cuculiformes; family Neomorphidae; genus Tapera; species Tapera naevia. Next base: position 20,108,778 of record JAUMJJ010000059.1, read on the forward strand.
GAACAGTGCTAAGCTCAAGTCTATCTGAAAGTCAGTAGGCTTGCGATGTGGGAGACACCCACAGCAACAGGACTTGCTTTTGTCCTGCCTAGAAGCTCATGGTACATATTAAATGTATAATGTAATACAGCAACAGTTATCATGAAACAGCAAAAAGAAGTAAAACCCAAGATATGGCTAATAAAATAATGAGATTTTATGAGATTTCCTTTCAATTTCTTCCAGGGTATCTTGGCTATACCAGTGGATTTTCATTAAGCTGCATGGTATTTTTCCTGATAGTGGTAAGTTCAGCTTGCTTTCTTTTTTGGAAGAGAGTCATTTGATAGGAAGTTCACCATTTCTCTGATGTTTTAATTTTAATTTGCTTTTTCTTATTATTTTTAGCAATTAGCTGTCTTTTGCTCTTATTCTAGGTTATTTACAAGAAGTTTCAAATTCCATGTGGTGGAGTGGAGCTAAATAATACATCATCTATCCTAGCAAATAGCTCAGCACATGAACATATGTGTAAGCCAAAGTATGTTATCTTTAATTCCAAGGTATGTTTCTTTTTATAATACTTATTTTTATTTCATATAATATATACACCTACACTCTTTGTTCTTAATCTGATCAGCATCATGTAGGGCCTGATTCTCCATGCTTCCACTCATACTCCAGTGTTGAACACACAATGAGTATCCTTGCCCTGTCTTATGGAGATGCTGTGTTGAATGTACCTCCTCGCTGTCTTGCTCCATCCCAGTAGTAAACATACCGTGAGCCCAAGCTACCACTGGACAACGAATGCTTTCTTTGGGAGAGTTTTCCTTTCTGCTTTCTTAGTATCCATGCTGCAACTGCGCCTTTAGGCTGTAGTTCAGCAAAGGCTGAGTAAGCCATTCCTGCATCCAAAGCCCAGAAGTAATCCCTCTGCCCTGCACACAAACCACTTCTTTGTGGCAGGGTATGTAGATCTGTAGACATATGGTGAACTAGATCGGGAAACGTTGAAAGCTAATCCAGCAAAAATTTGATTGCCTTTCAGCTGGGTGCTTTCCTCCATCACCACACAGCTGCAGGAAAAGTTGTGCCAAGAGAATGTAAAAGAGCAACTGGCTGTAGCTGTGGGACCCAGGAGGATTCCTCCTGTCAGCTGTGCTGGCATGCAGTGCTTGTTAAACACCTTATACAGCAGGGCAGGGTCCTCAGGGTGTCAAGTCACATCCATAGGGAATGTACATGTATAACATATGCGTGCAAAAACCAACAGTTTGCCAATCAGTTCAGCAACTTGGTGTATGAGAGGAGAGACAGCTTCACAGAATCAGAGGATGGCTGAGGTTAGCAGGGACCCGGTCCTCCACCTTTGCTGAAGCAGGGCCACCTAGAGCCAGTTGCCGAGCACTGTGTCCAGGCAGCTTATGACTGTCTCCAGAGCAGTAGCATGCTGTAAATGAGGGAGAGGATGAGGAAGGACTGCTGAAGAGGAACCAGTGTGTTCACTGCATCTGTCAGGCCTGGGGTGTGACCCAGGACGGCTTCTGTGGGAGGGGGAAGCTTGTGGGCAGTGTAAGCAGATCTCAGAGGACTGAGGAGAGCCACGTATACGGATGGACTCATTTTGTCTTAACAGGAGGACCTGTTTTTCATGAGATCACTTCTCATACCCATTCCCTGGAGAGAATGGAAGTGCTTGGGTGTTGAGATCATTTGTGAAATTTAGCTGTACACTGAGGACTGGAACCCACTCATGTTTTTGATGGAGAAGGGGGTGAGGCCACTCCCAGAGGCCTGCTGGGCTTCCTGGTGATGTAACAGTCTCTCTCTTTCCCCAAGGAAAAGTATGCTCCCTCCACAGCCCTCCTAGCCATTTTGTTGGCCTGGGAAATGAAGGGACTCAGTCTGGTACCTTGAAATATCCATTTATTTGTAAGTTCTGCATTCCTCTTCTCTTTTCTTACAGTCTGGAGATGGGCTTCCTCTTCAGGACTTCAGCCTTAGCACCACGAGTGTGCACCCCTCTCCATGCCAAGGCAGGGTAGCGTAGCGGTGACCCACCATATGTCCCTTATAAATGTAACGGTGTGCTAGTAGTGATGGCAGTAGCTGGGCAGGGAAACCCATCCCAGAGAGCAAATCCAGCAGCCATGTGGCATCCAGCACTGCACTCTGTGAGCAGAGTCAGGACTGTGATCATGTGACAAACACAAAGACTTTGTCCTTCTGTTGATAGAGCACTGCTCTACATATTTCATTAAATATGTGCTAATTGACAGGTCTTCCGCTTTCTCTGAAAGCTCTTAACAGTCGGTTGAAGAGTCTGGAAAGTTGGGAGCTGAGGTAGTTTAACATAGATCATTTGTTCACATCACTGGGAAATACTTCTTTTTAATTTCTTTTCTGAAATTCTCTCCGAACAGACCGTGTACGCTTTGCCCACCATTGCTTTTGCATTTGTGTGCCACCCATCAGTCCTCCCGATTTACAGCGAACTTAAGGAGTAAGCCTTTCTCTTTTATTTTTGCCAGTTAATTGTTTTGAACCACTTTGCATGGAAAATATTAGCACAGAGATGCTCTGAATCATTTGTGCCATTTGAAGGAGACGTGCTTTAATAACACCCAACTAGCCAACAAGCGTGGCTGTCAGCTAGGAAACCTGGCCTCCCAGGCATGCGTCTGGGGCAGGCGTGAGGGAGGCTGAGGATAATGCAGTACTTTAGGAGTTGTTTCTGGAAGTATGCAGCAGCCTGGCAAGAGCCAAGTTGTGCCGGTCTTCATTTGGCATAGGAGAGAGGCATGTGTTCAGCTAACGGCGTTTGTTCCAGTACAACTAAAAATCTGTTGCAGTACCAGGAAAAAAAGTATTTTCAGGCTCTCCTGTACTAAACACCCTATGCTGCTGCAGCTGTCTAACACCTGCAGCTGAGCAGGGCTGTGGGGAGCTAGAGACTAGCCCTGCTTAAGCATCTCTGATGGCCTCAGGGGGCTGTAATGGGGTCCTGGGCCATAGGAGAGGCCTCAGGGGAGAGGCTGGGGTCAGTCAGACCCATAAGTGCCCTCAGGTCCCAGCCACTTGCTGGGTGCTTTAAATTTCAAGGGACTCCCAGCAGGTTCCCAGGTGCCTATTTACAGCATCCTTGTGTGGGTTTAAAAGTCTAACTAGAGGTGAATATTTTAGAACAACTATCTAAAAATGAAATGTTTACACCTAACCTATTTTACAGGTCTATGGTGGTCTGTATACATTCACTATTTTCTACCCATGGGGACGTAAATATTTCTCTGCAAACATACAGAATGTTTTTTTCCCTGCATATAATTTTAGTCTTCCTTTATTTTGGCCTCTTTATATAATTACTGAAGTGTTTAAGGACTATCCCTCTCCACCTGGCTTCACCCTTCTCTCTTTTTAGGCAGGTATAGTCAAGGAGCAGAGCCACAGGGCAGATCCACAATTTCTTGAATTAAGCCCCAAGTAGGGTCCATTTCTTCAGTCCTTCTCTTCCTGGTGCAGCTGCCAGTGGATTCCTGTTTTAAATGAAAACTCTTTCATGAGTCTCCTCAGAATTACAATGTTTATGCAAAGACTTAATACATTTTAAAAAGCTATTGAAAAACCCAGCCTGATAATTTCTATGTGTTCTTTTTTTTCTTTCTCCAGTCGTTCACAGAAAAAAATGCAGTTGGTTTCAAATATCTCATTTTTTGCCATGTTTGTGATGTACTTTATGACTGCCATATTTGGCTATTTGACTTTCTACGGTAAGTATGCAGTTCTTTACTGATCAAAGTAGAAAGGGAATACATGTGAAATCAATAGTGTATCCCAGCTGGAAAGGGAAGTCCCATCCACTCACATTAGAATACTTCTTCACATAGTTTTCCTCAAAGTTTTCATATAAGGTACAAATCCTTTCCTCCTTTTCCCCTGTAGATGAAAAGCACAAGTAAAAGCAGTATTTGCAAAAGGCATATTAAAAATACGAGGGAGAGAGTTGTTTAACAGAATTGAGGCTTAGCTGGGCCCCACTAAGATTCCCATTCCAAGGTCCTCACCTGAGTGTTGTGTGCATTGGTGATAACTGAAGTGCACATAGCTCTGTAAAATGAGACGGATTTAAGAGCAGTTGTAGGAAATAAGTATCAAATCAGCCATCACAGCCTTCTCATTTTCTTATTGATGTTTTCATCACAGAGGCCAAGCACCTAATGTTTTCACCGTATCCCTACAGCTGACCCCTTCAGGTCTTGGTTAAACAAACTGGCAGTGAAGGTGGGGAAGCTTTGAGTGTTGTCCAACTCAGCTGCCAAAGTATGGATATTTCAGTGTTTGAAACTTTCCCTGTCTCTTTTCATGCATATCCATTCACTTAAAGAAACAAACAAATTATATTGTATCACTAAAGGATACAACATGTATGCCTTAAAGGCACAATTATGAAGTAAAAAAGGATTAAATATGAATGTTGCCCATGAAGATACTCCCATGTTGCAGTATAATGAGAAAGCTGAAAAGTAGTGTCTTTTTCTATGGAACTTTAAGGGGTTACAAGACAGATGACAAAACCATTGTTTGCGTTTTACCTCAGAGTCACCAAAAGGTCATCAGTCTTTTCCATCCTATTCCAAGTGACCTTTTTGTTACAGTCTCCTCACTCATGATACTGTTCCTTGTTTGCCACCTATTGCAAGAGAAAGAAAATAAGTAAATATGAAATGTGGCATTTTTTTTCAAAGGTGTACCTATCTCATATTTCTTTTCTCAGGCTCTCATTCTGATTATGAGGCCTTAAGTCTGCATGTGTTGAAGTAACTGAGGTCATCTGTTCTAATTTTCCCAATAAAACTGAAAATATGCTGCAAGTGACAACAGCAAGAGCCATTCTCATCCAACTGCTCCTGTCTAACACATTTTCGTAGAAATGCATCAAATTAGCAGTCCCAGGGAGCAAGTGGGTGTAAATCAGCATGGACCCCTTCGCTTTGGCAGGGAGGAGATTCTGATGTGATTGCCCCAGGGATCTGAGAAGGCAGATCCGTGGCGCTCCTCTCTGGGAATCTCCCACACCCCTCAAGGACGAGGGTCTGGAGTCCATGGAGGAGGTAGGGGCTGCGTCCTTCTGGCCCTCCCAAGGGGGAATGGCGGAGAAATCCCTGGGGTGTCTCGTGTGCCTCTCCCCATGTCAGGCGCGTCCCTGCTCCCCAGCACTGAGAGCCCACGGGTGGAAGCTGTGAGGCTCCACTGGGGCTTCTGCAAGGGTCAAGTGCCATGACAGGCAGCAAAAAAGACTGAGGGAATGTAAAATTCCTCCATTTTGATCCTTCTTCCCCTTGAAACTGACAAGACTTTACTTTTCATATGTTCACTTACAGTTTTCTAACCCTCTTCCCTACCCTTACCTGGGTAAGAACAGCATATTTATTATGGCCATTTCTTCTTTACCCCAATAGTACTTGTCTGTTTGCTGTGTTCTCGAAAGTGTTGCAGTGATGACTATATTTACATTGCAGAATTACAGAAAAGAGGTGTTTTTCTTCCCCTAAAAGGTCACTGTGGTTGGGCTCTGTGGTGTATCTAGCTGAAAGGAAAACAGACCTTCAACTGTAAGCCTTGCCCTTCACTTCCTACCTGGCTGCAGTCCGTGAGCGGTACAGAAGTTGCAGTCTGTGCTTGCAGAAGCAGAGTAAGCTCTGTGTCTCAGAAGCTGTGCATGTGCCCGGCTTGAAAACTCCACTCCTACCCTGCAGGGAGGTGGGAGAGTGGTTTCTTTCTCCTAGTGGGGATTCAAGCACTGCATAGGTGGTGTTGACCCGTGGTCTCTCCCCTGAAGCACATCCTGGGGGGAATGCAGGCATTTCGCCACAGGACAGATCTCTATGCCTCCAGGAATACACGAGGTTTTACTGAGTGCCAAAGACTTAAAGCTAGACGTGGCTGCCGAGTTCCCTTTAAGGACTATGGTTTAAGAACTGTTACGTTTTACCACTAGCTTTCTAAGATTAGCAGGCAGAAAAAAAACCATGAGCCTAAAATGGGTCAGCGAGTATATTTTGCGGTGCGTTTAACAACCACCCCATTTAAAAGTTACAAAGCAAACACATAGGTCCCTCAGCAACTTGGTTTTCCAGTTGGTTACCACACGCAGACCCACTCTGCACTATATATCACAGATTCAAGGAAACATTTTTGCAGGAGGTCATATTAAAATATCACTAGCATCTCCCCATCAGGCATCCCCCACAATTTGTCTTGACTACTGGGGCCACCAGCCGGCAAGTGGCTGAGCTGCAGGCATTGTTGGGTGCGGTGGCAGGTTCAAGAGAAAAATCCATCAGGCCAGCCCTCAGAGGAGCTGTCAAGGGAGTTGAGTGCAAATGTCAGAGTGTCCCGCTGAGAGCTGACCCGAGATAGGCTTTGTTCTTGCTTGAGAACAAGGGCACTGCTTTTCGCTGGAAGTTTATTTGATGTTTAGACTAATTTAGCTCAAAACCTTGTAGTTTATATTAAGTTCAGCCATTGCAGTGCATGTGGTTATTTTTATATCATTTGAAAAGTAAAAAAAAAAAAAAAAAAAAAAAAAGGCTCATGGAAACAAGTAGAAACATCTTATTTCACTTTACTTATTTTTTTATATATGTATATATGTAAGCAAGCTTTTGTGTATGTTTCACTGTTGTCTTTCCTACAGTGAAAAGTAGCTTAGACCTAGGCATGTGATGTCTTGAATTAGGGTGCATTCCTAAATCAGGCCTCCAAAGGATTAATCTGGAATAATGGAATCATTAAGATTTGGTTCAAAGCACTGTTTTAACTCAAGAACGTTTCATTCCATACTCTTTTGTTTGCAGATAAATCACTTGTTGTTCAAGAAGGCTGTTGTTAAGCAATGATTTTTTGTGAATGAATTGCCTGTTTGCCAGAACACTTATCCCACTGTCTTTTCCATAGACGATGTGCAGTCAGATCTGCTTCACAAGTACCAGAGCAAAGATGACATCCTCATTCTGACCGTGCGCTTGGCTGTGATTGTTGCGGTGATACTCACAGTGCCGGTGCTATTTTTCACTGTAAGTAAAAGGCTCCACATTGTTTGGAAGTCTGTAACGGTCGTACATGGCATGTTTCTTCAAACAACAGTCCAGCAGTTGCCAAGATAGTGATGTTGCAGCTACAAAATAGCTTGAGCTTTTATCAATCTATTCCCACACCAGGCTTCCACTAACTTCTGGAGAATTTCTCCCTGCAGGATATAATCACTTTTGGCATTAATTCTGTTTTAAATTGAATCCACAAGGGCCCTCTCTTACTTCACATGACTAGAGCAAGCTCAGAGGTGTTCAGTTTTAAGTGCAGAAGGACTCCAAAAGGCACACCAGAAAGGGATGAATGTTCCACTGCAGATGCACATATGCTTACAGTTTTGAAATATAAAGTTAAGTTTAAGGATTATTTCAAAGGGCATTACATCAGAGCCCCCAGAGTTCCTGATGGATCTATGCTGTGCTTGTTGTCATGTGAAATGCTGGTTAAAATAAACATGTAAATCTTTAAGTGGGCATATTAGACTGTTACTGACAGAGAATTTTCTCTCTTTCTACAGGTGCGTTCATCATTATTTGAACTGGCTAGGAAAACAAAATTTGACTTATGCCGTCATGTTCTGGTTACTTTTGTTCTTTTGGTTATCATCAACCTGTTAGTCATTTTCATCCCAACCATGAAAGATATTTTTGGAGTTGTAGGTACAGTATCCTGGTTTTGTACTACTAATAAATGTCTGTTTCTAATTGGCAACACAATGATTAGCTCTTGCTGACAACTAATAAAATTCATTTATTTGAATTTTGCAGGAGTCACTTCTGCCAATATGCTGATTTTCATTCTTCCTTCGTCGTTGTATTTAAAAATTACACAGCAGGATGGATCAAAGTTGACTCAGAGGATTTGGGTATGCATTCCTTTCCCATCAATGCAAAGCTCTTAACTTGTCATTCTTTATAATGTCCTAGGTGTGAAGCATACCGAATCTGAACATGTGTGTGAGCTTCTTTACATTACATTCCGTCCTTGCTTCAGTCAGCTGGCAGTTGTGCTTGCCTTTCTCCTTTTCTTACCCTGGAGGTCTCCTGGTAAGGAGGCCGTACTGTGCAGGGCACCTTGTGCTCTGCGGGCTCTTCTTTGCAGGATGAGGGGCTCTTTCCCTGGCTGGTGAGCAGCAACTCTCCAGCAGCTGTAGCAGTCAGCAGGGTGTGGGTACCCTTCCAGTCCCCTTCAGCAACCCTTTCAGCCCAGCAAGCTTTCTCCATTTCAGTATGTTGATTCATAAAATGTGCAAAGCTTCTATTCGCATTTTTGCTCATGGTTTTAATGGACCTGAGTCAGATGTAGAGTACTTCTCTAAGTAGAAGCAGCCAACTGAAATGTTAACCCTGCATGAGCAGATAGGGCTGGGCCTTGGGAAGATTTCCTATAAGCTCCAGAAAGAACTACATCTGAGAAGAAAAAACACTCCTGTGTATTCCCAGTCTAACAGGCATAAACTGGAAACATTGTAAGGTCAAACCTTCCTGCTCTGAGAAGACAGGTAGTAAGCCCGTATTTCACTTGTTCCATCTACAGACTGCAAGATGAAAGAGCTGGTCTTCAATGGACACATATCCAGTGAGAAGAGTATGCTTATTTCCCTGAGGCTTTGAAAAGAGCAGAGCCGATCAGTCCTTAAAACAGACTCACTTAATCCTCTTTAAGGATGATCCGTGTTTAAGAAGTGAATTGAAAGGAGAAAAAAATTGGTTTTGGTGTTCAGCGAGTAATTATTAATGATGCTAATCTGTTTAATTATCTATGGGTCTTGTCTTTACCAGAAGTGCTATCACATTTTAGCTGATAACTTTGATACATCACCTTGTAAATCTCCTTAAGAGGAGAAGTTAACATACTTGAATTAATTGTCTTTTATTTTTATTCATTAATTTTTTCTCCTTTTTGTTCCAGGCTTCTCTTTTCTTGGCACTAGGAATAATGTTTTCCCTAGTGAGCATTCCCTTGGTCATCTATGACTGGGTACAATCAGGAGGCAGTGCTGAAGGCCACTGAAGTTCACCTTCTGAACAGAAGACACCCCTCTTTGCTACACACCAAAATCGCAACCATCCGTTCTGTTATCTATTCCATCTTTTGTGAGTTTACTCAAATCAAATCCAAATAATGATTATCCGGTACTGAAAATAATTTTGGGTGTATTTTCTTGTAGAAAACAAGACCCATTTTTCAACAGGCATATCACTCTGTGCCCTGATACTGAGTTACCAGATCAGCCTAATGTCTGTGTTAATTGTCTGTGAGACTACCTAGAGCATTGCTCATAGGAATTCACCACAATTGATATGTTTCCTCTCTTCCACCCATGAATTGCATTGTTCTGTTATTATCCTTAGACTTTCAACCATAAGCTCTCCTCTTTTAGGGCAGCAGTGCCTGTTGTTATCAGTCCCAACTGGAGTGATGTTAGTTCACATCCTTCCCACCGCATTTTAGTCAAAACTCTGTTCTCCAATTGTAAGCATCCGGTTTGTTGGTTTGTTCTGTTGCTGTTCCGTGCACCATTTGTCTCTCTGGGCTAAGTGCAGCATTTTGGTTATAGGCACAAAAGGCACCATGAGAGAATAAATAACTTGTATAAACATAGGTCTGTTGCCTCCCTGATATTCTTGTCAACGAGTCAGCCCCAGGGCTCAGCCCTTCTGTGGCTTAGGGGAACAGACTTGTGTGCCTGTGTGTCTTTGTGATGAGGTGCAGGGAGCAGGAGAAGGACAACCGGCACCACCAGCCACCACTCTGCTGGCACACTTCAGCTGGTACCTGACCAGAACTAGGCGTGACCTAAGTCATGAGTACTTGAGCCTGAAGAAGAGCAGACTTTCAGAGATTTCCATAGAAAGTCTGCAGTTTTTCAGCATAAAACTGTATACTAATGCCCCACTTCTCTCAGAAAAAGAACTACCAAGCTCCAGTTTTATCAAAACCTACGCATTTTAATCACACCTCATGCCTTTTCCATTCTGAGATTCATTTGTACATACCTCGTAAATTCTTGTTCCTCTCTTGTGTCTTCTCCTCCTCCAGCTAAAGTCAGCAGGGGGTTGACAGCAGCCAGAGCAGGATTTGACTCACCCTGCCAAACTGCTGGATTTCTACTGGAAATTTAAATCTATAACTTTCCTTAAACAAACAGGAACACTTTTTGTATTTAAAATTATTCATTTGCATTTCTCATCATTTCTCCATAACAATTGGAAAAAAATGACATTCAATTACAACTGGCAAAAACACTGTAACTTGAATCTGTTGTCAACAAAGTAAGCATTTGCCTAATGCCTTATAGCTGGTGTAGAGAACTACTTGCAGAGACTCAAATGCTAAGCAGGTGATCATTAACCACCCTGAGCAGAGATCTTCTATTAGTGCACTGCCAGCAGCATAAATGTGTTCATTTTGTGTCATTCACCATGTGAGCTTAAGAGTGTCTCAAATATGAACCCGACTCCCACTGAGAGAACCGATGGCTAAAGGGAGCCCTGCTTTGCACCCAGGGGCTGAGTGATGCCCTCAGTGTGCTCCAGCCATACCTGTCAGTATGCAGTCACCCTCTTGGTCCCAGTAGCTGGTTCATTGCTGACTCCAACATTGTAGCTGTGGAAGGAGACTGTCATCAGCTGTGGGGAATCTGTCATTGCAGCGTACCCTTCTTAAGGTTAGGGGTGGAGAGTTTGGGATCTTGGGATTTCTGTAGGCTACTGAATTGCCTCAGTTGCTATTGCCTTGTCCTACAAGTCCTTGAGAGCTGAGATCACAGAGCACTTCTCAGAACCTTGAAAGCTGGCAACATCCTGAGAGGTTAGTTGGGGCCTTCCTTGGAAGTTGGGCGTTGAGATGCAGAGCGTTCGTGCTGCAGAAACTAAACTTACTAAACCCAGACTTCTAGATCCGTACCTCAGCCTACGCAGTGAGGTACTCAACTCTGCCAATGATCCACTGTGATCTAGAAATAAGGCAGAGCAGAATCCATGGGCTGCTGAAGTCCTTGAAGTAGCCCAGCAGCAAGAACAAAACTGGAAGCCTCCTCCCTCCAGATGAAGTGAGTGGCTAGACTGCAGAATGTGTTTCCCTTACTCTGTCCTCCTCCTGTCCCATCAGACTTTTAACTCCTTGTGGCACAGGCTCCCAGCAAGGTCTCCAGTGTGGTAGTCTTTCCAAGCATCCCTGAGCCCAGCATTTAACACATGAACTGCTGAGCTACCTGCGACCCCTGGAGTGAGGCAGCTTGTGCTTTCTGGCAGCCGGTTCCAAACCTTTGCCTGTGATGGTGCAGGTCACCAGTTTCTCTGCAACATTTGTCTAACGGGCTGATCTCTGCCCTGATTCCCAGAGAAGTCCATCGCATAGCCTATGAGCCCAAGTGTTAGTCAAGCTTTGGAGAGAAGAACCCATACTTGGTTCCTATCTCCTTGCAGCTCATTCCAGGCATCTTCCCAGCTTGGGGTGTAAGTTTGTGATGTCTCTTTCACAGGCACCCAACTCTCCCTGGTCACTGCAGCAGGAGCCCAGTATCTCACTCTGTTTTGTGGCTTTGCTTGATGGGGTTGCATTTCAGGTTTCGAGGTGCCTTATAATTTCTCTGGATCTCATCCCAAAAAGCCTAACTCAGATCTGAGAATGCTGTACCACATTGCCCTCAAAATGCTCCAAGGCTCTCCTGCTTTCCTCTCCCCTTTGTCTTTCTTCTACTACTGATTTATGAGCGGTGCATTTCTGTACATCAAGGGGTTGTGAGAGAGGAGACCCTGGGAGCAACTTTTAAATACCCAGGTAGGAGTCAGAGGTCTGATCTGCTGCACACGGTCCCAGCAAGGTCACAACTGTGTCATCTCCCTTCTACCCCCTCAGTACTCTGTAGTTTCATGTCTAAAATGCCAACCAGTGAGTTCTGGCATCCTGCTTCTTTTGACTTGAAGGACTGTTCGGTGACGATTGCTCCATGCATCTTCCTGAATCTCCTCCATCACTGTCTCTTTCTCTTGTCTTTGCTATCCTGTATTCATTTCCCCAATTTATTTATGTACTGGAGTTTTACTGGATAAATAGGGAGAAGAATGAGCAGGGTGTGTGCATAGAGTGAAATTGCCTGAGGTACTGGACCATCAAAGCATATCTTAGATACTGAAAAACAGATACCCAATATATTGAGTCTTTAAACAGACTTTGTATCTGGGTCTCTGGAAAAAAAAGAAAAGAGGGAATTTTGTTTAGACTGATTTACTGGCATCATATTTATAGATATTTATGGAAAGGAATCATGTGTTTATTGATGTCTGTGGTAATGAACGTGAAATAACGTGCTTTTTGTTTTCTCATCAGGTTTATACATTCTTAACAGAATGCAATAGACCCTGCTGTAACTGTCAACATCAGTGATGGATGACAATATTTGTATGAGGTTATCTGTAAAACGTACTGCTGTTATTCAGTTCATTTGAAATAGTGAACTTGTAGCCAACAATGTATGAGTCCCACATTTTAGCTAGGATTTTAAGAGCACAGTGAAATGCTGTAGGACTTTCTCTGTTGTTAAATTAATAGGATCCAGAGTACCGTAACTACTTAGTAGGTGGTAGCATGCTTTCTTTTCATAGAGAGTTTATCACTATTGTGAGCACTGCAAATGTCATAGACTGGATGCAAAATTGCTCCTAATAACTACAAAAAACCCCACTTTAAAATTTTCATTTGTGTAACAGCAACAATTGAATGGTGAGGGACAAGGAAGGACCAAGCAGAATCAGGGGCTCCTAGTAAGATTGTAGGAGTTAATCCTGCACTAAAAAGATGGCCTCGTTGCCTCTCCTAGTCCACAGCACATTGCAAAGAAAATAATCATGAGCTTAAAGCACCCTTACAGTTGCAGAGTACAACTGCCCTTCTCTGTCCGATGGCAAACATGCCTAGTAAGTAAAACACAATAAGTTATTTGGGAACAGTACCTTGATCTCTCTGGGTGATGCTTGCCCCTGGTCAGAGGGCCAAATACAAATCTGCACACTAGCACAGACCTTTTGTAGGGCTGACATGGACCAAGTGGTGCTGGCCTATGTGCAGGCCCAGGGCACAATGGCTGGTCTTACAAGGTCAAGGAGGGGGATGTCCATCAGCTCCCAAGTGCTACTCTCCTGAGCTACACACTGACCCATAGCTTGTGCTCCACTTTCAATAGGTCACATGTGCAAATGCAGGTTGCATGATGTACGGGGTTGTGTCTCTACATCTGTCTTAAAATGCATAAGCACCACAGCTCTCTCTGATATTAACAGTAACAAATAATGGTATCTCTAGCTTACCTTTAAATTAATATTTTTCTTTGCTTGAACCTTGCTTTATGGCAAAAGACCATCTTGGTCAAAACAAAACTCTTCCCATGTGGGGTGTCCCACCTCCAGTCCTACTGTCCCACCCCAGTGCCTGTAGGAGAAAGGCACAGCAGAATGTACTCAGCTCCATCAGCAAGCTCCACAAGATGGCTTTATTGCCTGGCACCAGGGTGCTTTCTTAACCAATTTCCCAGAGCTCTTGGTGTCAGGAAAATCCTTATTTCCTATAACTTACACAAAGAATGTTTTATTTGTATCTAATGTAAGGATTTCTGTAACAAACTGTGAAAAAAAGATAATGAATTATTAAAAAGTACAGGGCTGGCAAGGTCTAGAATTCACAAATTGTACACATGCCTATGTTTCTGAAGACAAATCTATGCAGTTGTGTTGTATTGTAGGAAATTTCATTTTTATGTACATATATATATTGTAAATAAATAGGATGCTGTATATTTTTGCAGTTGTTTATCCCCTATGATATAGAAGTGTTGAGATAGGCTCTGCATATTAAGAATAATTTTAATAGAAATACAAATACTTTCGCTTCTGACTTAGCAAAATGTATATCCTTTCCTTTCTCCCAAGAGTTCAACAAGTTAAATCCTACACTTGAAATTATAATTAAATCACTAAATAACAAGAAAAAAAGAAAAATAAAAGGTCCAATGAAATTGCCAGGATTAATTCTGGCACATGGCTCCCTGTTTTCTCAAAAGCAACTCAGCCAGTCTTCCTGCTGGGTGAAGTATCTCCCTTATAAAGGGTCCCTTTGGTACCCAGGTACCTCTTACCTCCTCAGATGAGGGCAGGTGATAGTAAAGTGCTGAAAAGGCTTTATGCAGAAACCAGAGCAAACTGCAGCCAGCAATCTGACCCAGCATTATGCTGCGTTTTATCTAGGCATGTATCCACCCAATTAGTACAAACAGAAGACAGGGCAGGACTTCTGCATTTCTATTTTCAGCCACCAGAAATGCCTGTAGTTCAGAAAAATAGTACTACAAGCCAGGGGTTGGCAGAGTCCTCTCTGCAGGCAGCTCCTGCGCTGCAGACCCAGGCACACCGCTATCATGTGACAAAAAACACAAGCCCCCAAGGCTGATGAGAACATCTCCAGCCAAGGACTGCTTGCGTATGTGAACCCACGAGCTGGCAGAGGCCAGTATTTTCCTTGTGGTATAGCTACGTGTCCAGGGGTGAGGATGATGGGAGAGGAAGGTTGTGTATGTCCTGAGAGTGCCTCTGCCAAGAGCCTTGCATAGGTTTTTCAGGATTGCTGATAAATGGAGATTGAGAAATGCATCTAAAAGTAATTGGGGGGGGGGGGGGATCCATGTTTACTTTATGGTCTTTGATGAAAATGAGACTTGAAATGATATTTGCTTTCACCGTGAGCACAAATTTTGAGAAAAAAAACCCTATATGCAGTCATTCTACAGAGCTTTTCAAATTAATGTAAGTGTACATTTTGTTTTCAGTGTTATAGCCAAACAAATATAAACTATAAAGGTATTTTTCAGCCAGACTTGAATTTTAACTTGTTTATAGAAATCTGGTTTTAGTGTCCCACGGTGTGTTGAGGTTCACCCGAATCCAGAATAAATAATACTGTGTGAACAATGTATGCTTGATACAAGCTCGTCTATAATAGATTGTTGAAGTGAGTCATTTTGCTTCTGCTAACATCACCATACTTTGTGCTGCTCATATCAAATAAATGATGCCGTTTTTAAGTTTCTGTGTGTAAATAAAAGAAAATGTATTAAGTTCTATAATCTCTCTGTTACCTCTATAGTTTTTAAACATTAAAATTGTGATCTAAACTAATGCTGGGGCCATACTCATTCTTTCAAAGGGATGACTATGTATCATTATAATGCCTTAATGCATGTGTTCCCTGCTCTTACGCAAATATTTCACTAAACTCAGGGCATGCAGCTCTAGCAAAGCTAAGTATATTAGACTCAACACAATGGAGACTGGTGAGGAGTGGCGTTCCTCAGGGGTTGGTACTGGGACCAATGCTGTTTAACATCTTTGTCACAGACATGGACAGTGAAATTGAGGGCACCCTCAGCAGGTTTGCCAGTGACACCAAGCTGTGTGACACAGTTGACACACTGCAGAGAAGGGATGCCATCCACAAGGACTTTGATAGGCTTGAGAGCTGGGCCTGTGTGAACCTCATGAAGTTCAACAAGGCCAATGCAAGGTCCTGCAGTTGAGTTGGACAATCCCAAGTACAATCCCAGGCTGGGCAGAGAATGGATTGAGAGCAACCCTGAAAAAAAGGACTTGTGGGTGTTGCTGGATGAGAAGCTCAACATGCAGCACTTGGAAGGACATGGATCTGTTAGAGTGAGTCCAGAGCAGGGCCATGAAGATGATCAGAGGGCTGGAGCACCTCCCATACAAGGACAGGCTGAGAAAGTTGAGCTTGTTCAGCCTAGAGAAGACAAGGCTCCGGGGAGACCTTATAGCAGCCTTCCAGTGTTTAAAGGGGGCCCACAGGAAAGCTGAAAAGGGCTCTTTGTCAGTGAGTGCAATGATAGGATGAGGGGGAATGGTTTAAAGCTTTTTCATTAGATATTACAAAGAATTTTTTTACTGTGAGAGTGGTGAGCCACTGGCACAGGTGAATTTGACACCCCTACCTTAGGAGGTCTGGAAGACACTAACTTTTTGCCTTTGACCACTAATTTTACTAGTGCTGGGGCTGTAGTGATCACTTACAGAAAGAGTTCTTGGATAGAGTCCTATCCATATGACTGAAGACCTTACTTCACTGAAAAGGGTGAGTATAGGGAAAAGCTTCATGGCACAGTTCCCTGGGACCTCTGCAGAGACAAAAACAAACATTTGTTGCCTTCTGCAGTACAGTCTGACAACTTCACCTGAATCTCACTTCAAGCCACACAGCCAAAGGAAGAAACACCAACCTCCTATCCAGCCACAAACTTTTACCTTTTGTTTGACTTAGTCTTCACATATGCCCAAGGTCCACCAGGTCTCTAAGTTCATCTGAATAGTCCCTCCTTGCTGCAGATAAAAAAGAGAAAATTACTTGCAGCAAGTTCTGCCTGAGAGAAGAGTCTCCTCATTTGGGTTCAAGTGGAGTCTTAGTTTGACTTAAGTTTGCAAGAAATTTCACTTAGTCTTCAGGCTAAAGGCCAAATTCAGGCCACAAATAAGATGTCTCATTTCCCACTGTGCCAAGAGCTGTTAGTAAGCACTTAAATCAACTTTAAGAGGTGTGGAAAAAGCAGAGATGGTTGGAGCAGCGACCAGTTTGTTTCTAAGCCTTTCTAATCACAGACCCCTCATAAACCGAACACGGTTTCACTTCCTACATCCTATAGGACAGCAACACCATTTGCTTTGTGTTCAGTTATGGCAGCAGGCTCTGGCCAAAACACCATCTACTTAACACAGACCACAGTGCCAATAGACAGAAGTTTTCAGGCAGCCTGGCATCTGTATTTTGCAAATATGAAATGCGTTGCATTTCTTCACTTACAGTTATGGAAAATGGAGTCTCTTAAAGCTGTTGGTCTTACACTGCAAAATGTCACAGCACTGGCAGGGGTTGGTGCCGCTGGCTTAGTGCACGTCAGACTCGCCGTGTCTCACTGCTCAAAAAACATGAGGTTATTAGGATTCCTGGAAAAAGGTGTAGTTCAGCCAAGGCTTAGACAATAGGGCTATAGGAAAGCGAGCTGCAGCAGGCTGGGGTGGCAGAGGCCAGCCCTGTCTGACAGCCAATCTGCAGAGCAAAGCCACCTTGTGAAGCTGATGGTGGTGCCTGGTTGACTGCTGCCCTCTTCAAGATCCCTGTGCTATGGGCCCCTGGAGGCTGCTGTCCTGGAGGAACTGAGGGAAGTGTGTTATCAACAGGAGCCAGAACATACCCTAGAGCCAAGAACCACATCCCACCCCTTGGAATATGCCACTTGGCTTAAAGTCTCAGCTCCTTTTCCCAGTGGTAACCAGATCCTCCTCATCCTGCCTGCTACATCCCCAGTAGTAAATAAACCTTTAGCACTGTCCTCTTGCCACTTATGAAAAGCTGGTGAAAATCACCTAGTTTTCCATGGAGATCATTTGAATGTACCAGATGCTGATTGTGCCTATGACCTGCTCCCACGAGCTCTTCCTTTCTGGACATCTTTAGGGACCCATGCTCAGATAAGCTCCCAAAAGTGATTATTTTCAAAAACTTGTTCTCCCAGCAGTGCTCACTTCACATAAGCTTTGCAGTAGCTGGACCATCCCTGTTGCTGCCTATTACAGACCTGTCTCACAGCCCATGTAGAGCTGCTGGCCGCCCTCACCTTGCTTAGTAGGGGGTCTACTTAACCATTTCACAGCATTGGAGGCCTCTAGAGGTGTTTGACAGTGATTAGAGCTGTTAAAACCAACTATCAGATGCAGGAGAATCTGTGGCTGCCATTTCCCTTCTCCAGGCTCATACCATGAACTCATGAGGATGAGAGAAAAGGGTCTGTTGGCCAAATGTCTCCCTTGCTGCCAGGACCAGCCCTCCAGAGCTCCCTGCATGTGGATGTGCAGAGATGTAGCGAGCATGGAGATTGGCAACACTGCCACAGGAGCCAAGCACATCAAGGATGAAAAAGCAGTTGTTCTAACCTGGGTAATTATAAGGGAGAGTAGCAGAGTTAGGAGCCAAGGTATTGGAAAGTGTTATGATAACAAAGAAACTCATGAAGAAGGTGGAGAAATTTTTATGATGTGAGATCAGATTAATGACCTGTAGAATGGCTGCAGTAAAAACAGCAGCATACAGATGCTACAACAGTTGTAGAACACATTTCTTCAAGCTATAATGAAAGCCTGTAATTTACTAGGAAGTTAAAAAAAAAAAAAGAAAAAAAGAAAATTATATGTTCACTGACAAAGCCAGTTCCTGAAGACTCTGAAGTCTCCTTGGGCTTTGTGCAGGCAATTGTTCCCACTAGTATTTCTTACATGAAAGCTGGATCTCCTATTAATTTTCAGATACTACTTGAGATAATCAGAGAAGTACCAGATGCTGGAGAAACAACTTCCCTGACATAACAAGGAATTATATATCTCTTGCAATTAGATAATCATAAAATGAAAGGAAAACAGGCATCAGTTTGCCATTCTAGCATCCAGTAGCATTTAAACAATGAGCGCAGTCTCTGTAACTACTGCTGGCAGGCCTCCAGCAGCACTTTGAAAAGGCAGCGTGGCCTCCCTGCAAATTGGTAAACAATCTTGTTGAGCAACAGGCACAGGAACATTCAGGCCTTTGTTAAATTTTGACTCGAGTGAGGCACTAATTGGCATCTTTCTGGGCAGAACAAATAGGGTCAACTTCTCCGCTTTCCAGAGGGAGATTATTTTAACCAGAATCCTGAGTCCCCACAGCTAATGCAACAAAACCCAGGAATATGGGTACTACGGGTTGCATAAATTGTTTATTTTCTTAAAAGAGTTCTGGTAGTGAAAACAATCAGACTCAGTTGGCAAAAAGCTGTGCCGATGGCTTCAATGCACATTCAATATCACTACAAAAGCAGATGTGTCATCTTCACATGGAATGCTGATTTCTTACTGTAAATGTGATCACTGTACCACTTAGGACTAATTTAATCTGGAGAGGGGATCATATTCTCAACTCTGCTCTGGGCTAAGGAGCAGAGAATGGTCTGAAATCAATACAGGGCCACCAGTGCCCACCAAGATTCAGAGTACTCTCTGGCTAGTGGGAAGTGTGCCACTTAATTGTCTTCTTTCATTCAGTGCTCCAGCATGTCCAGCCTGCTGGACAAACTCAGCTCTTACTGAGACTCACACTCTGGTCAGCAGCAAGGAGGAAGATTTGTAGCTTACCAGAGCATCAGTCCCACCAAACAAAAGATGCATCACATGCAGTTTGCAAGCCCCCAGGCTGACAGCTAAAGCACCGAGTAAGCAGGGTGGCACTACAATACACCAGGCAAACGCATCACAAACATTTTGATTTCTCTGGGGACAATCTCACCATCCTAAAAAGAGAGGACAAGTGTAAATAAATTCATTCAGTTAGAAATGTCTATGTTTACATTACAACCCTCTATCAAGCACAAGAAACCTGTATTCTGCAGAAATAGCACATACTTTCTCTTAGGGCCTATGAACACCACTCTGAGGGCTCAGGAGAGTTGTTTAAAATTGGAGAGACTTTTTTTTTAATTCTGGTATTTGTAAACAGTTCAGATGCCAGTAAAAAAAAAAGGTCAAACCTAATTGCTAGAAAACATCTCTTGCAACACACTCTTTACCTACCCACCTATCTCTGAGAAAACATTTTGGCTAGCACAGCTGAGCAACAAAAACAACATCCGCAAAAAGCGGAATTCATCGACGCCAGCTCCAAGAGATGTACTTTTCATGAGGGGACAGACATGATGAGAGCGTTTACCCAGAAGAAGAACATGTAGTGTTTCCAAACCCACTACTTTATAGGTGCTGCCTCAGTAGACCTCCATAGGTGCCCCACCAAAGTCAGCACTGTACCGGCAAACAGCTGGTAACCCTCTGCTACTTCGCTGGGGAAGTACTAACTTTGAGATGTCCTATAGCTCAAAGCCGCAAAACGGTTTTCATGTGTCTTTGCCATGGATATGGCCAGCAACTACTTGTTCCCAGGCACCTTCCAGGAAGATCTGAATGACAGAAACTCCACAGTCTAGTCACAACAGACCAGATTAGCTCTATAGCACCCATATAAAAACACTGCGCATTTTCAAAGAATTAAGAGCTAATTAACTGCTAACAAGGATGTTATTTAGAGTGTCGAGTTTTATGAGCAAAGAAGTTTAGCCTCAAAGATCTTGAGTTGGTACAGAGCTTATTTCACACAGGTCACTAGCAGCTACCACTAAGCGGTAGGTGCAATACTGAAAAGGGCCACAACTAATTTACTAATTAGATACACAGAACTATTCCCAAGCATCACTTCCACAGAGTTTCCAAGATTCACAGCCTGCTGTGAAATGGTTGAGGTTCACCATTATCAAAGGAATTAGTCTTAGATTTACATAATCTGATAAAATGTTTTAGACTCTCACAACATCAAGAACTGCCTTAAGGGGCCTCTACTAAAATACTAAGTTACACGTGAATTCCTTGGGGGATGGAAGGGACAAGAAAAATGGTAGGTAGGTTTTAAGCCTTTGTATCTTTAATTGCTGATATAGGATTTATATTCTATTGGTAACAACCTTGGTAAGAAATTAAAACATTTTCTAAACCAACTCTATATAAGATGTGGAGAATGAATAAAAAAATCCAGGAAAATGAATAGCAAAGGATGCCAATGTTGCACTGCTGAGGCAAACATTTTAAGGAATGAAAACTACCACAATGGACTTGCAGGTTCTCCAGGTCTTTTAGAGCAACTTTACTGCAAAACACAAGTAAGCAAAAGAGAAAAAAAAATTAAAGGCAAGTGAAGCTGTAAAGCTCAGTGAAACCCCATCTAACATGTGAGGCCCAATACATTATGAGGTAGACAACATGGCTAGTGATGACTATTAAGAATTTTGCCACTGGGCACCTGAGTCTTCTCTGCTTTTGAGGCAACATCACTTTGCATGTACACCCATATTTCTAAGTGTGTCTTTAGCTATTGCTTGGCTTTTTGCTCATTCCCAGTCAGATGAACAAAAACACCATTAGCTAAATGATTTTCTCATTGTGGGATACACACGCACAGCAATCCCTGATGCTAATTTATCATTTGTATCTAAGACCAAGAGACAAATCAGCATGGACACCAGCAGGTTAGTGCTAAACTGACAGGCTTTGCAGCAGTACTGCATGCTACAGAAAACACATCTGCTCTCAACTCCAGTGAAACTGGGTCACCAACAGTATTTCATCCTGCACCGTTGTTTTATATTCTGAACATGCAGCATCTGAGGTGTTACATGAATGTAGAAGCTCCCAATGACCTGTGCGACAAATCCACCTCACCCAGCAAGGAAAGGAGGCAACCACAAGACTCACTGGTATTCACAGCATTTCTAGGGTTAGGTCCAGCATAAGAGAGATACCATCTGTTTCGCTTTGTTGTCTGAAAAAAGCATTCATACCACAACACTAATGTCTGTGTGTCATTCAGCAGACCAGCTCACGCCATTTGTGACGGCCTTAATCTATCTGTAAGACACCGGGTGCCTCCTGCGTTTTCTGTTTCATGTCAGCAGATGGTGCTTTTAGAAGGAGTGTCTTCCATCTCAGCTGCCTTACAACCAAAGGACCCTGTGAAGAGATGAAGTGAGCCACACATCACCAGAGAAGCATAGAAGGGGAGTAAGAAGAAGTGGACATTGCATACAGATCCGTAATACTGGCTGAATTAAGGAACGACTGCCAGACACTTTGTGTGAAAATATAGGTCCCTTGACAAACCCTGCTTTAGTTTTATCAATATGCTTCTCTCTCATCTCAGCATTTCATACGACTGTTTCTCAGCAGAGAGTCTCAGGCTGCCCCCCGTGAACAGCGAGTCAAGATGGTGAAGTCTCTGTTCAATGTATTCTGCAGAGACACAGAATATGCTGCAAAGAAAGAAAGTGCCCACAAAAGACCAACATCTCCTCAGAGCTGGCCAAGGAGGAGGTGTTGTCCAGAAGGCCCATTCAGCTGCCATTCTGCATTTGAAGGCCTCTTGGAGGACAGTGAAGGAGAGTAAGGCAGCTCAGTTTATTTATAACTCACTTTACAATGCTTCTCTACTTTTCTGTCTGACCCAGCCTCTGCCCTGCAGCTAGAATTTCAGTATCAAAATATGAGCAATTTGAATGCATTTTAATAATATTAGTAATAACATTATTCATAATATTGTCACATTACTATAATAGTAATAATTCAGAAAATGTCCATTGTTTAAATTCTTAAAATGTGCATTCCCTCTGCCTTTTTATTGAAAATCATCTTTTTCTTGATCATTTACAAAGATCTTGAGCATTTTCACTCTCCTCTCGCCACTGCCCAGGCAGTGCAGCCACAGCCAGATTTTTACAGGGCGGCTCAGGCTTGGGGATACCCTTCCCCATTCACTGGGGCGACTCTGGGACCCACGCTCTCTGCCTGCCTCCTCTTTGGGGCTGGGCAGGAAGGGCAAAGCCAGCTTCTTGGCCTCTAGCTGAGTTCCCAAACCACATGGGGAACACACCACATGCACCAGACAGGCTTGCTGAACTGTTCCCAAACTCATGGGGTCAATGGTAGGACTGGCTGTCCTGCCCATCATCCACCTCATTCTTGTCTTGCCATAATAAACCCATAATTACTCAGCCATTGTCTTTCTACTTTCGAGGGACCACCAGCAGCCTGGTTCCTGCAACACTGACAATGTGCTCACACTCATAAGCACCTGTGCTGCTGATACTGAGCTACCCTCTCCCTGAGGAGCCAGAGACCCACTGAAGGTTTCACACTGCTGCACTGTAACCCAAATGGTGTCAGCGATGCTTCCATTTGGCATCTTTACCTATGGCATCCTGATATTACAATAACAATAATAAAAAACAGATCTCTGCAGCTTTCATGGCTCCTTTGTAATAACTGCAAACTAAGACAAACATCATTCTAATAACAACCAAGCAAATCCACAATAAGTTTCAGCCCTGTATGGGAAATATTTAAATAAATTAGATGTTCTACATCAGTTTCCTTGCTGGTTTACAGAAAAATCTTGTCAGAAGAATTTTAACTTTAGCCCAGTTTACTGGTGATACTCAAAGTGTTTCATAAAACAAGCAAAACCCAAAGCAACCAAAATTAATTTAAGGGGTGCTTACTGTATAGCCATATTGAGGGGAAACCACAGAGGCATGTTAGTCCTAAGCACGTAGAAGTTGGCTAACATGTTTCCCTGGTATATTGCCACAGAGAATAATAAAACCAAATTGATACTAGGCAGAAGACCAGCAGAAGATCTGCAAACATCACAAAGGAGTTGGCTCTCTACAGTTGTCTTAGCCGTGCCTCCTGCAGTTTGTTATAACATCACTCGCACATGGAAGCAGATGGTAAGCTACGTATCAATTTACTATGCCTCTCTTTCACAGACTTTTTTTGAGCTCCGTCTGTGCATTTTTACTCAAAAGGGGACCATATGGTCCCTGTGAGGCAGTTTATAAATACTTGGATATTTACAGTAGGAATCGAAACTGGAGTCACATACTTATCTTCAAGAAGGCCACTGAAAGTAGCTGGGTACTATAGGGTTTGGAATGACTTCCTCACTAAAGCATAGATATACAATGAATAATTAAACAGAAACTGATTTCACATGACCTTCCTAATTGCATTTGTTCTACTACTGCTGTAAAACACAAGGTTCCTAATCAGAGCTGGTTCAAGAGAGGTGGGGTTTTGCACACTTGTTGCAAGCCAAACTGGACTGTTGAGGGGTCAGAGTCTCTTACGGCACTCCAATGGAATTGTCTCCATCCATCATTTGCAGGCTGAAGCAATGATGCTATCTCCCCATTCTGCCAGGGGCTGGATTAAATTCGTGGTGAAGGATGGTCTAGGAAAGATGGTGCTATCTCACCAGGAAGCCCCCCTTTACTTCATCCTTGAAGTCTGCATGGGCTGATTTGAACACCTATCTCAGCCCTTCGCCCAGGAGAGCAGTTTTCCAGGTACAGATGGCTGGAGGACAGCAGATACCTACCTAGCACCACTACCCCAAACACTCTGAGGCATAAAGTCTCCTACAAGTGACCACCACAAGTGCCTCCTTTTCCTCATCCTTCTCCTTCCTCCCTGTGCAACCATTGACATTATTTTCATCTCAGCAAGCCGCAAATTTACCTTAAGAAAAAAAACTGTCTGAAGAAACAAGACAACCCTACTCACATAAACCCCAAATTTTGTCAAAGTGCCTGAACCAAGGGCTGCCTCTTCCTCTCCTCAATATTTTCAACACTGCCCTTGTTTTTACTCATGAACACTCAAAGGCAAAACTGCACCTTCCCAGCACCAAGGAAGGATTTGCAAGGTCACATGTACCAGATGCTCAGTCTAAATTGCCAGAAGAGCTCAGCTCCTGCTTAGGTCAATAAATAAGAACAGATTTTTAAGAAGTGTCTCACATTGCTATTATGGGCGAGGATACGTCAGTGAGAGTGCTCTTCTGGACAGGTCCATATATCTTTGTAAATCTCATTTGTGGTCTTAACTGGGGACACTGGAATAAACGTGGTCCCTGCCTCCCTAATCTCACACTTTCAGCATGAGATCTAGGCTCTTCTGGTCACAGAAAATCTTGTAGTCCAATTCCTAACTCATTTCCCTTGTCCCCAGCACGACCATTTTTTGCGTGTAAGAATTAATACTGGATAAAAATGAAGATAAAACCGATTCAATCTAGAGGGCAACATTATAATTCTCTTTACTTTCCATTCTCTATCGCTTGCACTGCTGATGGATAATGAGATTTGCTTTTCATCACAATCCTCCAGGTTGATGCCTAGGAAGAGGGCTGCGGGCTGTGATTTACTGAGCCGGAAGGCAGGATTAGGTGGGTTATGTAAGCAAGACAGCAAGCTCGATCACGAATGAAATTCAAACTCATTCCAGCATTGTGTTGAACCGTGCCCTCTCCCCTTCAGCTTGAGGAGAAAAATTGAAGAGATCTGTACAACGATTTGAGAAGTGGCTTTCAGGCACCGTC
Source organism: Tapera naevia (assembly GCA_033556795.1). Taxonomy (NCBI): domain Eukaryota; kingdom Metazoa; phylum Chordata; class Aves; order Cuculiformes; family Neomorphidae; genus Tapera; species Tapera naevia. Next base: position 20,133,912 of record JAUMJJ010000059.1, read on the forward strand.
CCTCCTATTCCTTTCCAGCTTGGTTGTTCACACTGCCAGATGTTGTCAGCATCTTTTGCTTCAGTTATCCATCAGCAATGTGTGCTGATGTGTTTCTCCCACACAAGCATGAAGGAAAAGTAACATAAAATGTACCTACAGCCCCAATCGATTAAGTCTGTTCCTGGTTCAGTGATCAGTAAATCTGGGTTTGGGTAAGGCAATGGTTTGCCCGCCCAGTGATCATGGGGATAAGCACAGTCAGGGGTGATCATGGGGTGGCATGTGATAAGAAGTGGAGAAGGCTGGATTTGCAATGTGGCAGAGACATTCAGAGAAGTCAGGCCTCCAAAGTGCTCCAATGGTTTGCCTTAAGAGAGCCAGAAGAGGCATCACTGCCTGGAATTGCCATCACATTGCCAGTTTGTGAGGTGGTTACAGCAGCATCCTCTCACTGAGAGGGTAAGGAGGGCTGCCCACCACCTCTGCCCTCACACACGGGCAGCCCGATGCTGACCATCCTGCCCTTTCTTGTGCCCTGTGAAAGCATCTGCAGTAGTACCAGCTGTCATGGGGAAAGCCACCCAACAGGTATTTTCCCACTGCTGGAAGCTTTCTGCCTGGTTTCCTTATTCAAAGAGTGTGAAAGAACTTCTATTTTATATTGTTTTCCATACAAGCTTGACAAACAGACTGTTCACAGTAACAGGGTTAAGTGCAGATTAATGTGTTTCTATTATCAGGACTAAGATCTGACTCCATGAAGTTATTTTGGCTCCTTGTAATAAACATGGGCACCAGGCTTGCCTTAGATTTCAAAACTGAAACGTCTCCAAAGATCTGAGTCTAAGTGGCCATATCAGTAAAACCATGGAACCAATCGTACACCATCGGGCTATCAAATGCATAGACTAACCAGCTAAAAAATAGAGATTGCTTTTTGCTAATTGCTTTGATTAAAAATTATTTTGCTGCTATTGGTGATAATAGTTCAAATTCTTTTTCTCCTGCTGAGAGAGAACTTAAATATTCCAATGCAATGCTTGATACAAACACAGTGCACCAGTACTGTACTTCTGCAAGAATTCCAGAAAGTAAAACTGACATCAAAATGAGAAATATATTTTTTTGTAAACTAGTTCATTGTGATAAAATGAGCAAGCATAATACTTACAAATACTGAATTTAAAGTGTTATTTCTTTATATAATCTACGATATTAGTGGTTTAACAATCCTACCTACCTTTAAAGGTACAGACCCATTTTTAAATACACAGGACCAGAGAGCAAATAATTTCACAAATTTGATCAAAGTGTCTTCAATTTTTGTTAAGTGACAAACAGATCTAGTAGTATCTGTCCTCTATTTTTAGCTTTACTGCAGAACTCCACATTTGTCCCTGGCATAGTAAAATGACACCTTCCACAAAGACAAGAAATTCATTGACTTCATATTCTAAACAAGCCATTGTTAAAATAAATTGAAGTCTCTTAACTCTTAACAATAGTGAGTCAGATGGATCTGACCTCTGCGGGTGGGACTTTAATTATTCCTGCTATGTTTAAGAAAGTACAGTATTGTAATAATATTATTCATTGCATGCCAGGAGTTCCATCAAAGGCTTGACAATCCCAGGAAACGATGCACATCCTCATTTACAGTACTGCTAAAATGTTAAATATGTCCGGTCATATAAAGCCTGGTGCTGTGAAGTTTTGGCATTGTTGCTTAATAGGAGCTAACAATAACTCTGACCTTCTCTTTCCCTAAGGGACTGACATTGTGCTCAATCACAGCTTGCCACCTTTAGCCCTCTCTATAAAAGGATAACTGGGATAAAACTACAGCAAAAACAAATGGCATTGCTGCTGTACAACGAGGTGTTTGTGAGGGGAGGGAAGCAAACGAGTGAATCAGTGGTTATGTGGTGTGGAAAGGTAATTTATAGTCTGTAGAGAACAGAAGGATTGCTGGGGGGAAGGGGAGTGAAATATGACATAAAAGCAGCCTCTCTGCAGAGCCTGTTGTCCCTCCTAATCAGCTCTGTTGCGATTTGGAGTTCCCAGCCACTAAACTGCCCTCCCAAAGGGGTGACATGCCGCCTCCTACTGTCCAGTGGGGACCAGGTGTGGCTCAGCAGGCTCTCCTGCCCGGCTGAAAGACCACTTTGGAGCAACAAAGCCTGGCATCTCCTTCAAATGATGTGGCTAATCTGTACTTGCTTGGTAATTAATGTTGAACTGATTTCATCGCAGTGAACAGAAAAGTTGTCTGAAGGGAGTTACGGCATCAATCCTTTTGTTTTGCTGTAATACAGGATGCCATCACGCAGCTAATACTTCTCCCTCGCAGCTACCAGTTCCTATTCCTATTCATAGGAATAATCACAGGCTTATTCAGAGTCACAGGCTGTGTTTTAGACCCTGATGAAATACTTTTTCAGGTGGAAATTAGCCACTATGTTCAAGCATCTAGAAAAGTAAACTTTTGCCCTAATCTTATCTTTCCATTGCAGCAGTTCTGTCTGTAGCTGGAGACCCATTCCTGCTGGCATTCAACCTCGCTATTTAGCTTTCCTGACCAGCTTGCTAAATTTTCTCCCTGTTGAAAGCTGCTTTTTATGTGTTTGCTCTCTATTTGAAGGCCTACTGATCACTTATGCCTGGAAGACACCAAGCAGGAAAACTGCAAGCAATTTGGGAAACAGCCTCCCTTCTCCCAAAGCCAGAAGGAGAATCTCTGGGAATGCCTTGCCCTTCCTCTCCTCAGAACTGGCTCCACCATGTGGCCAGTTCTCTTACTTGTTACCACCTACAGCTCCAACCTGATAATGAGCTGCTTGGTGGTTGCTCTGCAAGAGCTGCTCCAGGAAAGTGGTCTGAAGGGGGATTCCAACTGCATATCCTGACCTTCTTTTGGAGAAAAGACCACAGTCAAAGAGGATTTCACATCTTTTCTAACCCATTAAAGCTCAAGAAAATATATGCAATTGTAGCTATGACAGACACATTTTTTATTTCCATTTAAAATTTCTAAGAACTATTAGCTAGTCCAGAGTGGATTGAAAATCCACATTTTCCTTCTAAAATTTAGAAATCTACTTCACTAAAACTAGTGTAGAAATCCCACAAACTACTGTACCAGGAAATGTGGGAGGGAGACCATGTACAATCTGGTTGGCAGGAGTTGTCCCCCTGCCAAATGCAAGCCCAAGGGCCCAGCTCGCTCCAAGGCCACCTCATGAACAGCCTCCCCAGGGTGCAAGATGCATGGCTTCAAGAAGCATCATGAGAGGGCTTTCCATCTCTCCTGACACCAAAAAAGGCAGCACGCAGAAGCCAGCTCTTAAAATGGTTCCCTACCTTGAAGTGCTTTTGGAAAGGTGGTCAATAAGAAGGGTAAGCAGAATAATTACTCTAATGGGTAGCAGTGCCCTCCAGATCACCACACCACTAGCCTCCCATGTGAACTGGTATGTTGATGCTGTGATAGGGAAGATGGCATCAAGGAAACACTGCCTTTGCAGGACTAGAAAATGTTCCATCTGTCCATCTTATTTCAGAGGGGTTGGCTGAACACAGAGCACCTATCACATCTCTTACAGAGGCCTGCAGTCCCAGTGCTGGATCTCATTTCTGTTAAAAAGGTACAAAATTGCATTTGGAGCCTCTTCAGCGCTTCTATGATAGATTTTTAAAGCAGTTGGAAGATGCTGGTAGACAAAAATAAACATTTTCATACAATGCGCTTAAAATGCTCCTTTTGAGCAGCGTACCCTAATACTTGAAACATAAGGTCTGTCACACCTCAGGTATGGACTCAGCTACATGTTAAACATTGAACCGAACAGGTCATTATTGATCGCCCATAGTAGCTTATAGTTATTAATAGCTACAAAACACACAATGTCCTCTCTCAGCAGAAATGTGTCTTTCTATTTTATTAAAACTTTATAACATTTCATTTTCACTAACCTGAGAGGATGGCATTTACATCACCTACTTAGCCCTCCAGACTGCCAATATGGAAATATATAAAGCAGCTCATCTAATTTGATAGCATTTTCTTTTCTTTTTTCCCCGTACTTGCTCAAAAGCAGCTCGGCAGAAAAAGCCCTGGGGGTCCTGGTGGACACGCAGTTTAACATGAGCCAGCTAAATGTCCTTGCCACAAGGAAGGCAAATGGTATCTTGGGCTGCATCAGGTAAAGTATGGTCTGCAGGCTGCAGATCCTTCCCCTCCACTCATCACCAATGAGGCCACACCATAATATAAGAGAGACATGGAGCTACTAGAGAGAGCCCAAGAAAGGGTCACATGGACGATGAAGGGACTGAAGCACATCACACATGAGGAGAGGCTGAGACAGCTGGGACTGTTCAGCCTGGAGAAGAGGAGGCTCAGGGGGATCTCATTAGTGTGTACAAATAGTTAAAAAGAGGGTGCGAAGAGGACAGACTCAGGTTCTTTTCAGTGGCGCCCAGAGACAGGATCTGACATGATGCGCACAACCTGAAAAACAGGACATTACCTCTGACTATCAGGAAACATTTTTTCACCATGAGAGGTGACTGAGCATTGGTCTCCATGCTTGGAAATATCCAAAATCCATCTAGACATTGTCGTGGGCAGCCAGCTTTAAGTTGCCCTGTCTGAGCAATGCTGGGATGGACCAGATCACCTCCAGAGGTCACTTCCAACCTCAACCATTCTGTGATTCTGTGAATTCTGGATGCACAACCATCCTATACATCTCCCAAGGACATAACCAGTGCAAAAAGCAGACACGGACTGTGAAGTGCAATGGTGCAATAAGGAGATGCTGTGGGCAATAAGGACAGTTACCCACAGGCATTCCACCTAAACAGCTCTGCGGTAACAGCAAGATGTTGGGGGAAGATAAAAACTAAGACAGCGTTGGTTCCTTTGATAGTTGGTTAATTGGGTTTGATAGCTCAGAATCCTTCTGATTTCTGACATTACACGATAATTGCAACCTAGTCACTCTTTTTATCTCCTGGGTGCACAGAGGAGATGATGGCTTTTCATGTCAGACACTACTCCAAACTTTGTCTTTCATTTTTGAGTCCTGTGAGCCTTGCTTGGGTGAGAGGTTCATATCTTGGTAGTCCAGCTCTATGCACAATGTGGGGAGCCCGAGGCCGCAGCAGAAGGGGCAACAGAAGGTGCCCAACTCACCAAATTCCTATTAGGAAGACTACTTCACTATCTTTAGTTATTTTTCACAGATGTGAAGTCGCTTACAGCTTTGATTAGATTTTTTTCAGTATGTAAATTCAAAGGACTAAAAAACTTCAGATGCTTAATTCTATATTCTGTGAGTAATCTCAGCGATTCGACAAAACTCTTCACTGTGCATGAAGTTAAGCACCTCCTCCAGTACAGCCCAGTGGCTGCATTAGCTTGAGCACCATAACATTAACAACTCCTCCACCTAGCTGCCTTTTTCCATAATGTCAGCCTGAGCAGCTACAGACAAGCAGAGACTCATTGGAGTGTTATTTTGGGGGAAGTGCCAGAAAGTATTTATTTCAAAAGACTTTTGAACATACTGTACTATGCTGCTATTCTTAGAATGTATTAAGTGGGGGTGTACTTTTAGTAGAGTGGATGCTTAATTTTTGGTTTGGGTAAAGATTTTTCATTATGTACTAAAAATACACTAGCAGTATTATATATGATTAAGGGATCTTCTTTTTAGTGGCACCCTTATTAGCAAGTGTGCTATGAAAAAAATTGTTTATTAGATTGTTAACAGCACTTCAGTTTGTATTGGAACCTTAGCTAGCAACCTCATGGGTGACTCTGCTGCTGTTTCTGGGTGATCAGCTGGGGATTATGGCCTAGGGACTGCAATAACAAATCCCAGTTTGCGTGCAGCAGATGACAAATGTCTAAATTATGTTATAAACATGAACTATTTGATAATAATACAAAGCTAAATGTCTGTGTGGAAAAGCTGATGTTAGTAGTGTTGGCATTGATGCAATTCTTGTGAGCTATACACTAAATAATCGGAGATCTGAAAGTTATGGCCAAGTTTTGTTCTTGTTTTAGTCACTTGGATTACTGCCTGCTGTACTTAGGACATGGCATTTGATGAACACATTTAAACAATTCACTTAAAGAAACATATGGAAATCAAACTAGTTAATAGAAATTAAAATAATAAATACTCTGAAAGTCCTCTGTGAAGATGCCTGGCCCGTCAGAGCAAGTCCGTTTTTTCAGTTATGTGACAGTGAACTACACTTCTGTTTTCTGTCATCTCTGTGGAAGACCCATGCAAAAAACATGGAATCTACAAACTGACTCAGCAGACTCAGGCTTACTGAAAAGATAAAATTAATCATCTCAAAAGACAAGCAATCAATAGAACTGTTCTTCCTTTTCACAACCTCACCAACTCTATCGGCTCTACCAAAAGTAGGTACTAGACAATTGCAGATCACTTCCAACTGAACTATTCTATTCCTTAAAAGTGAACACTGATCATCTCCTGCCTGCTCTGGGTATTTCCAGAGAAACCTGGCTGACTCGTGTAGCAATCAAAGAGGGTATTACCACCTTTAGTTACCCACTTCTCCCTTTTGCTGACAGTTATTACCCCATAACAGGCAGCACAATCAATGTCTCAAACTGCACAGCTCATCAACCTGCTGTAAAACACTATCAGTTTGGGACTGGATTATTGGGTTTTTCTTGTTTGGCTGTTTTTTTCCTTATAATGCAAACCTTCAGGAGAGGGACAGTTTAGACAGGAGGGGAAGGCCACGTCTCTTGGTATGAATAGACATTTTCTAGAGATACTGTTCTGCAACATGTTCTATAATTTCTCATGGACCATGACTAGATGGCATGGTAGGTTGAATTTCAGAGACTCCTATTCATATTCCAGTTACTGCCATTGCTAAACCACAGAGTTATGGATACAGAATTCCTCAATAGGGGGAACGGCAACTGCAGGATATTTTGAGAAGCCCGGTGTGTCCAAAACTTCAAGGAAGGGCAAATGACACTGCAAGAATCAAAATGACGAGCAACTGAGGAAGAAAAAGATTTCAAGCTAGATTATTTTTAAATTTATTTTGAGCACCTTTGAACTGCAGTAGTCCATCAATAATTCAGAGAAAGTTAGTCTGTGCTAAAGATTCAGCATTTTATATGAAATATATGGGGTTCTTCTATAGTAGAACCAGCGAAGGCCAAAGATTGTTCCTAAATTCTTCAGATTAAATAAGGAATATCAGACAAATCAATCCATCTTTATCTGTCACGTAAAAAAATCAACTAATGGACCTTTTACATCTGGTTATAAAATAAAATCTTTTTGATATTCTTATTAGTACAACAATATTGATTCACATGAAACAAAGTTATTAAATTGCAGTTTTATAATAATCTCCAGTATGTTTCAGACTGCACAAGCTCTTGATAGATTAGATGTTTTCATCCTTTAGGGTAAACAAAAAGAAGAAAAAAAGACAGGGATGGAGGACAGTTTGATAAGTTTATTGACGTAACAGAGTGCTGTTATGCAATAGGAGCAGTACCTCTGTCTATGGAGTCCAGCTGAACAGTGCAAATTGGGAGTCAACATGCAAATAATAAAATACCAATCAATGCTCCTTTATGACAGGCCTCAGAAAGGTTTAACTTCATAGGGCTCCTTCTGTTCCTCAATAACACCTAGATGTGTCTAATTTATTACACGTCTGTAATGAAGACATAAGGTAAAGAAGTCAAACTGATGAATTTGCAGCTAACAATTCTTTTAGCTCAAATACTGTAAAATAACCAGAAAGGTGCATTTTACTCATCCCTTCACTAACCAAGAACATTAATGGGTATAATCCTATGCCAAAGGAAAGAAAATGAGACATTACATGAAGTACACTAAGAATCAGTTATTTGAAAACTCAGCATATAATTTTAAACATTGTTCTTCCTACTGCCGCATGGGAAATGTATAAATTATTTTAATTTATATACATTTATATCAATGGGACTACAGTAAAATTTCCCAAGTAGATGGTTGAATCTACAGCAGGCACAGGCTGAGACTGTGAACCAGAAGCACTTTCAGTGTTGGCTGAGAAGCAGGTACCAGAAGATCAGTCTTGCCAAGTTGTTTATTTAGATAATACTAATTTACAAAGCTAACAGCACTGATCTATCTAGAAACACTAATTAGCCAATATTTAAGTAAATAATATGCAGAAAATAATGAAAAAATCAAGAAACATGAAACTAGTAATTTTGGAAAGGACAGTATGAAAAAGCAGAAATGGATACTGTTTCTTGCATTCCTCAATATTTTGAGACTGCAAGGTGTTTGAAGGAATGACCTATGCAGCTGCTATCATGTAGCACATCCTTCTGGAAGTAATCATAACCACAGCCACAGCCTGAAATACGCAATCCCCAGCAGTAGCTCATAGTCCACCAGCTCCCAGTAAACACTGCACCTTCACATGTACATCTCGTGTGTGCGTATTTCACATTGAATTTGTCCCAGGCGTTCATGAAGCAGGTGTATGAGGTTTACTCACATACATGGTGCACCATTACACCCTTTGATGGAAGCAAGTGGCTCGCAGTGTGAGATCCTACAGCTTGGCGCAAGAAGAGGCTGACAGAGGAGTATGGAACCTTTCACTGTATTTTTGATTATTCTGATTATTTACACAAATGTAAAAGACTGCTTCCCTAGATATTCTGCTGGTTTTGTTGGCATTACCAGTTAACTTCGCTCCCTCTCATCCTCCTCTCATTCTGTAACACACATGCTCCCACAGCAGAAATTCTCCAGCCAAAGAGTTCAAGCCCATGTGTGCCTTTCATTTGAGCTTAACTTGGCTTTCACTTACCTATCTCCTGTAGTTCTTCTAAAATGAAGGGCAGAAGTTGCACCCAGTGTTTTCAGGAATACTTATCACAACATGTTACAGCAAGTTTAAGCAAAACTGGTAAGCCTGTTCAGGGCAGTGAAGACACCATTGCATAAGTCCAATGTGCTAAATTAGTTAGACAGGTCATCATCTCACAAATTAGAAAACATGATCTGGAACAAGAAAAGGATGCAGGCTAGTTTTGCTAAGGGGTGCACCTTTAGTACTCTGTTTAAAATGGCAAGGTATGCACATACTTTATGTTGGTGTTAAAAGCTCCAAGCATTTTTTGTCTTCAAGATTGTGAATAAATGTGGTTGGTCAAAGCCTACTGCTAGAATACTTGTTAAATGTTCACAGGAACTCTTCAAATAATTAAAGAATGGTATCTCCATGGTGGGATAACACCCATCCAATTTCTTGCTGAGGAAACATTATGGTCATATATTATGAATTATGGCTAATTACTTCACATCCTGTTTCCTCACAGCCACAAACACAGGAAGCTTTTTCTTCTTCATGATATTAAATCTTGCTGTGATTAACATCTTTAAAATCTACAGTGGGATGTGTTCCAGAGGATTCCAGTCTATCTCCACAGAGCACAGTGTCACCAAGACCTGGCATCGTGAGAGGAAAATTCTGGCCAAGCACATTACAAAATTCCTCTGATCCTATATAAAAAGGTTGCTACTAACCATGAAGAACTGACAAAGTCTGATTTCCTAGGGTTTTGTTCAAGATCTTCAGCTTCAGAGACAGAATATACTTCAATGGAACAGGAAACTCTCAGGCACTGGCATATGGTTCCTGGATATGAAAATACTGTGAACCTGAAATGTATGCTGCCAAATTTTATCCAATCTGATCCCACCCATCAGATTCTTTTGAAAGTGAGTTTTGCCAAATATTAAGCCAGTAGGCTTCTTTTTATTGAGTTTACTAAATGTTAAACATGGTTGGCTCAAACACCAACAGTAGAACCAATAGTTGCTGATGAATCTCTTCTAATGAGTTAGAAGATGAAAAAAAAATCCAAACCAACCAACTAAACAAACAAAAATCCAAAGTAGAGGACTGAGAACTTTGTTTCTGTCGTGTTTTAACCCCAACCGGAAGCTCAGCACCACCCAGCCACTTGTTTACTTTCCCCTGGGGGATGGGGGGAGAGACCTGGAAAAGTAAAAGCGAGAAAAGTCATGGGTTGAGATAAGGACAGTTTAATATGTAAAGCATGTGTTCAAAGCAAAATCAGGAATTCATTCACTGCTTCCCATTGGCAGGCAAGTGTTCAGCCATCCTCAGGAAAGTAGGGCTCCATCACCTGTAATGGTTACTTGGGAAGACAAATGTAATGACTTCAAATGTCTCCCCTTCCTCCTTCTTCCTCCAGATTGATATGCTGAGCACGACATCGCATGGTATGAAATATTCCTTTGGTTGGTTGGGGTCAGCTGTCCTGGCTGTGTCCCCTCCCAACTTCTTGTGCAGCCCTAGCCTACTCGTGGGTGAGGTTGTATGAGGAGCATAAAAGGTCCTGACTCTGTGCAAGCACTGCTCAGCAGTAACTAAAACCTTCCTGTGTTAACCACAGTTTCCAGCATAGATACAAAATATGGCCCCATACCAGTTACTATGAAAAAAATCAAACCTATCCCAGACAAAACTGGGATAGTTTTCAACATGGCCCCACAATAGTTGTCTGTACTCCGGCTGACTATACCTTGAAAACGATTTTATATTTCAGCTGTTAGATCAACCTTTTGCATTCCCTTTGGCTAAAACACAGAAGTCTTGAATTCCTCATTAGTCTATGTTAACTCACCCCGCTTACTTTTATTTATAAAGTACATGCTATATTTCCAAACAATGCTTGCAAGCAAAGGCATACTGCATGTAAATAAAACCCCACAATATCCGAACCAAACGCATATTTAAAACAAGGAAAGAAAATAAGAACAAAACAATGTTCTTAGCACAGCCAAGTATCTCAGACATCTTGACATACAAAACACACAACCTGCTTACTTGGATAGATACACACATGGCAGAACTTCAAAACTAAAGATTCCCTAGAAAGCAATGAAAATGGAAGTACCAAAGACAGAGACTTCAGAATACTATGTTATTAGAAAAATGAGCTAAGCCATCTAATTAATTTCCAGTTTGTTTGGGTTGGGGTTTTTTTCAAAATATATAAACACATGCCAAAGTTGAATTTGAAACTAAAGCAATAATCAACATTCGTTGCTAGAAAGAGGGAGCGAATCCCAGAAAATATCTGGAAAAGGTAATAGAGGAACCAGTTTGTAAGTACTTCAAAGATAAAAAGAAGATAAGGATGAACATTATTTTTTCAAGAACTGATGCCAAAACAATCTAATTCCTTTTATAGCAGTGTAACAGGATCAGATATACCAAACCCTTATCGTACAGTTGATGTCAGTAGGCCTTTTAATGCTGTTTAACTTAAGAAGATTGAGAAGGAATTTTAAAAGTTAAAAGCAGATAAAAATATCTTGCAAAAAGAAAGGCGACAATCTGATCTCAGTGCTCATGGTGGACAGGACCAAATGTATGGGCTTCTGATGCAGCAGGAAGGACCCTGTGTATGGCTCACACTGCTTTCCAAAAATATACATAGCCTCCTTGAGGAGATTTTGGAAGAGAGAATTCATCACCAGACATCTTGAAGAACAGATTGAAGGAAGGAGCAACATCTGCATGACTGACCCTGCATGGGGGCAAGGAGGGTGAATGAGCTCTGAATAAACTCAGAGTCCAGACTATTTTTATGCCATTTGAATATATCTACATTCTTTAAAAGTTCAGAAACCAAAAGCCAAACGGATGAATCATTCATTACTCAAATGAGTAACTGAAACCAGACAGCAAAAATACATCATCAATGGTCCTTTTGTTCCCTAGGCATAGGATATTTTGGTGACTTTAATTGAGCACTCCCATCAGTGTCACAATAGGAAGAACAACCCACAAAGCTAACATTTTTTCATTGTATCTCTTTCAGAGACAGAATGTAGTACGGGCAGCTTTAAGACTCCAAAATTACCACTTCAGGCTGATTTAGGCTTATTATGTTGAGAAGACAATAATAATGAAGTCCTTTGCCTGTGCCTTTGTTGCAATATTGCATAGATGGTAAACGGCGCAGGATTGTTTAAATGGTGTAGGATACTTCAAAGTTAAGAATTCAGATTCACAGCACAAACTCACAAGTATCTCTGCTTCCCCTTTGTGCTCTATGCCTTCCCTGATTTCTACACTCATAGAGAACTACCATTTTGTTCTCCAGGAGTCCCAATCTTTACCATGCCCTGCCTCATCCTCACTTTCTTTACCAGACAACTCCCCTTCTATGTTCTATCTACTACATAATGATCAAAATCCCATGGTCTGCCTTGCCATCATTTCTGTCCTTCCCTCTCCCTAATACCACTCATTTCTAGTATCACACTCCTTGTTGCTCCCCTCTCCAAATGAACCTCAGTTCCCAAAGATATTTCATCTATCCCTTCAGGCCAAACCACCCTCCCTTCTCAATTATTGAGAAAAACACTAGTGGGGACCGGAATGAGTGGAGCATGATAAACTCATGAATATGCCTATATCATAGGGTTCACAGAGGTGAGTAGAAAGTAAGAGTTTGTGATCCACTGCTTCCATATGCCTGTACAAAACCTGAACTTCTCACTCTTGCTTTCTCCAGATACTGAGCAGATGGAAAGATTTCCATCTCATGCTGCCCTCCTCCTTAGACAGAAATGGCCAGCTCATCCCAGAACTCAACAAGCTGGTTCAGAGAGCAGACATCGAAGTGGACAGCACTGTGCTTCAGCCCCAGTTGGACTGAAAAATTATGAGGGCCCAAAGTTCATGTACACGCCGGAAAACTCACGACATATTTGCCAGAGCTGACAGCAGTGAAGACCCAGGCTTTTCTCTCCATTGTAAATACTGTACAATACGTACCCAACACAAAAGGTAGATAAGGCCAAAGCCATTCTTCTGTTACTACATATCTTGAAGTTGTGCAAGTAGCTACAAAGGTCATGGTGGAATGGATGCAAGAATCAGAGGATGCCCACTGCCTCTGAACCTGTATGAAGCATTCCGAGCAGATTCACACACTCTGGAGGTGAAGGGATGGAGAAGTATAAAAAGGACAGGCATCCAACAGAAGCTGCTGCATTGAACAACTTTTCTGTTTGCTATAACCAGGATATACGACAATATGGTAAATGGCTTTGAAAAAAAAAAAAATTATATGAAAATATATAAGGATAAAATCTCACAGGTTCTGTGAGTCCCATAAGCACCAGCCAACACCAACCGCCACTGACACCACTGGCATCTGGGGGCACTCACTTGTCCTTTCAGACACTACTCCAAAATTTGTCTTTCTCCTCAGAGTGCTGTTGTTACCCAAGGGCATAAGGAGAATGTATTTTGCACCATGTTTACCTCATTTATTTACTACAAACATCCTGATCCTTGAGAGCCAGACACTTGGTATCTCCTACAAACATCCTAATATCTGCCCGGAGATGCAGACGCTTAATATCTTCTATAAACATTGTGGCATCTGCTCAGGAATGTAGACACTTAGTCTTAAGAAAACTATGAACTCGGTAGTTAATCAACTCAAGGCTGAGAATGTGTGATGAAACAAGGGAAGAGATATCAGACAGGGAGAATTTGTGATTGTTTAAGGATTACCTGAAGGATATACTTATCCTAAGCAAGGATGCGGAAAGGAAACACACAATTTTGTGTCAAAGTAGAATTGTGTAACCTAGTAAATGTATGTACTAGATAGATGTGGGGTTTTGAGCATCTTTTTTTGTATAAATAGGCCTTTGGGGTCTTCAGTAGATGTGCTAGTTTTGTGAAATATCTTCCACCTAGCACCCTGAGCAGAATAAAAACAATGCCTCCTCTCTAAACAAAACACTTTGGGTTGGGAGTTTATTTTTTTATTGATTTCAGGTAACACTGTCAGCTGTGTGATAGGTTTGCATTGTGGCAGTCCCGCTGCTTGCTCATGCACCCACACCCAGCACATCGCCGGCAGCTCCCAGTTCATACAAGAAGTCATTGCTGTTACAAAAAATGGAATATTTTGATTTAAGCTAAAGTAGTGTTAAGTTTCATCTAAATAACTGTATTTTTTGAAAGTTAGACAGAATGTCACTCTGATAGCATGTTTTCTTTATAGCATTTTTTCAAATAGTGTTTTTCCAGACATTGTTCAGAAAGAAATTATAAAGTCTTGTGCTAAGTATCATATGAGCTGAACAGATATGTCTTCTATAACCACCTCTGTTTGCAGTCTTGTGTCCTGTGTAGGGACTCAACCCTTTTGGGTCCCTTCCAACTTGGTTAATTCCATGCTTCTATGATTTTGTGATAAAATACAAGGTCAGACAAAGAGCTGGCTCCAAAGCTCCAATTAGCAGAGATCTGGCTGTTGTGAAGTTCAGAGCAACATTAAAATTAGTCCTTAGAAAATTACAGGATATGCATAAGATTTCTGGGAAAATTTATACATATGCATGTAAGTGGGAAATACACTCTGTCCGCAGCTCGTCTCACTACACGTTATTGATGGAAACTACCCGCTCACGCACCCAGCGCTGAAATAAAGAGTGCTGCCTTCTAAAACTCCAAAACGAGTCTTGGAAGTTAATTTGCCGGCATTTTTGGTACCAGCCCCGCTCTTCCCCACGCACCCACTCCCAGCACATTGCCATGGCCACGCTGACGGCTCACAGCGAACACGCAGGGCCCGCGCCAGGCCCTGCCGGGAGCACGGCCGGGAGCCTCGAACCTCCCCGCGAGCACCGGGAGCGAAGGAGGCTCCCGGCCCGCCCTCAGCTCCGCGGCCGCCATCGCCCCAGGCGGGGGAAACCAGGCCCCGGTAGTCCCCGCGGCCCGCTCAAGCCGCCCGCGCTCCTGTGCTCAGAGGGCTGCGCCCAAAGCTCCTTTGGGCTTTTACTGTAAAAATTATTTAAAAGAAACAAAAAAAAAGGTCGGCAATTGGCGGGGAAGGGGTGGGGGGAGAGCGTCGCGCGCGGATGACGTCACAGCCCGCGCGCCCCTCACCGTGCCCAGGCCGCCGCGCACCACCAGAGGGCGCACCCGCCTGCGCGCGCGGACCCACCTCGCCTCCCTCGCCTGCTACCCTCACCCGATTGGCTGAGCGGTGGGCCACGTGACCTGTCATTCCCGCCTTCCTCCCGCACCTCCCCCGCTCTTCCCTCTTCCTCGGCTGCCCCTGCGCGGCCCCGCCCACCCTCTCTCCATTGGCTGAGGGGCGGATCACGTGGCTTCTCGTTCCCGCCTCGTTCACGCGCCCTCGCCCTCCCCTAGGCGCGGCCCTGCCCACCGTCACCCCACTGACGGCGCTGCTGATCACGTGGCCTCCCCTCCGCCCCACCCCCTCCAGGAGGTGCCGGAGGACCTATCCCACAATGCCCCCCGGCACAGGGTGGTTTGGAGGCGTCTCCCTGGCGGGCCGGGCCGGGCCGCGCCGCGCGCCACTACCCCCCGCCCCTTCGCGGCAGGGCAGCAGCGCCCCAGAGCGCCCCCGCGCGGCTGTCGGCGGCGCCGCCGCCCCGCACCCCCTGCACATGCGGCCCCGCGGCCGCTGAGCGCGGCCCCCGCCGAGACGGGTCGGGCCCGCCCTCCCGCGCCGCTCCCGGAAGCGCCGAGGAGTCGCGGGGGAACCAGAGCCTCCGCTTAGCGAGGGGACGCCGCGGCGCCAGGTGAACACGGCGGGGGGGACCGGGTGCTTCTCTCGGGAGTTTCTGTGAGGGAAAAGTGCTCGGGGCCAGCGGGCGGGACGAGGGGCGGGCGGTGCCGTCGGCCCGCTCCGGCCGGGGCCTTCCCGCCGGGGCCTTCCCGCCGGGCTCGGAAGCTCCCTTTCTTCCTCCCACATCCCCTCTCCCTTTTCCTCGCTCTCTCCCCTCTCCCTTTTCTCCCTCTCCCTTCCCCCGCTTTCCCTTCCCTTTGCTCCCCTTTCCCCTACTCCCTCTGCCTTTCCTCCCCTTTCCCCTCCCCTCTCCCTTTCCCACCCCTCTTCCCCCTCCGCCCTCTGCTTCCCTCGGCGCCGTTGACTCTGGTCCCGGTTTTTTCCTCTCCTTCCCCCTCCCTCCCTCCCAGACGCTGCGGGGCCGGGGGCTCCGAGCTGCCCGCCGCCTCTCCCGGGGGAACAAAGGCGAGGCGGACGGCCGGGGCGGCCCCGAACGCGTCTGTTTGGGCACAGCGGGAGCCGCAGCAGCGCTGACCGGCCGTCCTGGAGCTCCGAACAAAGATCTCGGGGCGGGCAGGCGCTGCCGTCCCTCCCCCTGGGAGCGAAAACACCGTGAAGAGAGTCTTGGAGTAGCTTCGAGGTTGTGGAGAAAGCTGCCCGGCGAGGCTTGGAGGCTGCTTTTGTGCCACTCTGAGATCTCAACATCGGTAAAGCCACCCCGAGTCGCGCCGGAGCGGGGCGGTGCGGCCACAGAGCCAGTGAGCGGCTCCGGTGCTTCCTGGGGTTTCCAGGACGTCTCCTCTCAGTTTGTTTTTCCGCTTTGGTGAGGGTTGAAGAACGTGATTAGTTTGAGCTCCGAACGAGGCCCATCTTTGCTGGACACGCATCTCCACGTTTGCAACTTCAGAACAGTTTTCATAGAATCGCAGAATGGTTTGAGTTGGAAGCGAACTTAAATCCCACCCAGTTCCAACCCCCCTGCCACGGGTAGAGGTGCTTTTCGTCAGACCAGGCAACTCAAGGACCCATCCAGCCTGGCCTTGAACACCTCCAGGGAGGGGGCATCCACAGCTTCCCTGGGTAACCTGGCACTGCTGTCAGCGTGAAGAATTTCTTCCTAATGTCTGATTAAAATCTTCCCCCTTCCAGTTAAAGCCGTTCCTATCATTACTTCCCCTTGTACAAAGTCTCTACCCAGCTTTCCTGTAGCCGCTTCAGGTGCTGGAAGACAGCTACAAGGTCTCCCTTGAGCCTTCTCTTCCAAAGCTGGACAACGCCAACTCTCTCAGCCTCAGGACTGAAATTGGTCCCCCTCGTACTATTAATTAGTTTTCAGGTTTTAGGAAGAATGAGATAGCAGAGCAAAAGGCCAGGTAGTTGCTGTTTGTTTAGTATCAGTAACCAGAGACTGTTGACAGAGAGTCATTTATGTAATATATCAAGAGATCGTTAAGCCTGTTCCCATCTAAGTAACAATTATGTAGTGAAGTGGAATATCCTTGGTCATTGAACAGCTATTTTAAGATTTTAGTTTCATAGCTTTTTAGCGCTTTGATAACCTTAAAGGGAGCCCTAGCTAATAGTGTCTTATGTTTATCAGTCATGTGTTGGGGTCTTTTAATTTTGTTTCAGTGGATAGTAGCTTTAAGTGAACTGTGGTCTAACTTATGAGTTTCACTCTATGGTTATTCAGAATTTCTTACAAGAAGAATGTGGGAAGTCTTGAGTGATTCTGTCAAGGTTTCTTTCTATCTTAGGAGAAACAAATGGTAGGTTTCTTAAATGACAGGGTGACAGAAATTTGCTTAATTTGGCTAATTACACATGGTAGTTCAGGTCTTTTTTAACTGGAAAGCTGTATTTAGAGATTCACAAGGTTAAAAAGAATTGATAGCTTCCTCTTTAGTGACATGGAGGAGCCTTGGAAATGATCCTAAGTACTTTTTCAGATGTTTCCTTTAGAATTTCTAGGAATATAATGTTTGTTGTTCTATTTTCCTTAGATGAGTTGAGAAATAGTTGGGGGTTGGGGGATGAGAAAGCTATTTAAACATTTATTCACAGTGTTAAATCTTCCACTGCTTTCCTTCCAGTAGCTTGCATGTGCTGATGTATCAATTTCCAGCGTGGTAAATGGGCCAAATAAGAAATACATTAATTTTTCTTATCATGTTGCACTCGGCTTAAATAAGGTGAATAACCTTATTGTGAATAACCAGCACAGGCAACACCTTTGTGGCCTTGGTGGGTGGGGTAGTGGAAATCTCTTTCTTCCAAATGGTCTCAAAAGAGAATGTTTCTCAGACCTTTAGTAGCAGTAAAATTTGGTTCACTATTTAAATTGTATGCAGATTATCCTTAAGATTTGGAACACTTCTGTAGGAGTTGGAGGGGTTTTTAACGTGAATTTATAGTTTCAAAATACAGTTGTTCAGCTATTGCTTTTGAAACATCCAGTTGATAAAGAGTTTCTTTGTGCTCACAACTGTCTGTAGTTTGATACAGTAGATGTGTGGCTTCTAGCCTCTGGTTTTATAAAGCTTACAGATGGTTCTGCTCTGGTTACAAACATCTGGGTTTTTTTTTTTTTCCTGTTACAGGTATTCTTTGCAGAATCTCCTCAGGTTTCCACTCTCCTTAGTATTAGAAGACCTGTGCAAAACCTTAAGTTATTTCAAGGTGGCTTTATTTAGTAATTCTTTAAATGGTGATTTTATTTCAGTTACTGCTATATTCAAAAATATGTAATATTAATGGGGTAGGAAACACTGCTCGAGAAAGTTGGATGGACTGACTTGCCATGCTGACACCAGAATTCTTGAAGCCTGGCCTTCTCTCAGTCCACTGTTCAGTGTTGGGATTTTCTTTGTTACTGCTAACTGGAAGAACGTTTTTTTCTCCCTCACTGTAGATTACTGGTAAAAACATACAGTTTAGTTTTTGCTGATAGCTAAACTGATTATTCAACGCAATCATTATTCTAAATTCATATGAATTCCAAAATGGTTACAGCTAATCTGCTAAATGTTTAAGGTTAAAGTAGATTTTATAAATCTCAACATTGCTTAGATTTTTGACAGTTGGAGGTACACAGCGTTAAACAAATCCATACCCTAACTGTTCTTTGGCAGTCATAAATACCAGAGGTTTCTCATGTGCACGTTTGGTAGAGCACTTCAAAACAAGGCTTTTCAGCAGTTTAGGCATTTGTTATTTCATGTCTAGGTACTAGTCCACCTTGCCCTGAAGGGCAGTGCACTTGGCCTGAGAGGGTACCAGTGCAGTGATATCGTATATTCTCTTCTGGACTTGTTTGATCTCTTTACGCAGCAACTGAGGGTACAGGTAGAGTTTGCAGGAAGGAAGCCATGAGCATCCCTTGTTTGGATTTGCAAATTGCTTGTGTTTGGTACCCTAAACTACCTGAGCAGGATGATTCGTTTGTGTGGAAAGTTAGCTGCAGTCATGAAATAGCAAGTGGAGGAGGACTGTAGTGCTGGAAGATAAGAGGGTGTGTGCGTGTCTGCCTTCCTGTTCCCAAAATCTGCAGCTCTGCTGTCCTGATCAATCACCTCTGTACATCTGGGTCTGGTAGAAAGCCAAAAAGAAGGTGACTCTGTTGGAACGGCTCTCAGAGGTTGAATATACATATTCTTCACTTCAATGGCCTGCACCTGGTTCAACAAGTAGTTTTTCTCAGGAGTTTAAAACAAGAACAACCATTAATTGTTTAGGAGGTTGCCTCTTGCTTTTGGAAACATTCTGCTTTCCTTCAGTTTATTTTTGTGGCACATCAGATTGTTTCTTCAACTAGAAGTCTTAAGGAAAGCTAATTAAATTTAACCAAATGTGGAAGTTGTCACTTCTAGGCTCAGGAAATTGTTAACTGACTTGACAAAGGATGATCAAAATACTGCATTTAAATATGTATGAGGAGACAAGATTAAAATAAACTCTTGTTTTAAATATATTTATTCAGGTAACGTATATACACGTAGGTATTCGTGCATCTATGCCTTACATTTATGTATGTTGTGCTAAAATGAATATTTTCACCCATTGATTTTTTATTATCAAATAATGCTGTCATCCAAATTAAGCTGATGAAACAGAGTGCAAAATGTAAGTTTTGACTCAAAAATATTCCATCACAGCAAACATGAGTAATGTTTTAATTTGATGGCTGTGTGGCTGGTGATATTTCTTCTTACCTTTCTGAGATTATTTCAGATTATTTCATGTGCGTCTATATGAATGTTAAAATATTAAGTATTTTTAAAAATATTAATTCATATTGTAGACAGAATTGGGAAGAAGAATTACGTCTTCCAGAAGCTGTTTTCTAAAGCCTAATACTATGGTGAATTGTGGTATCGCATCACTCTTTCTAATAGACACTAATATTAACATCTGTCTTAACACAGTTTTTATTTAAGGATTGGTGAACTCCCATTAAAATGCAATTCCTCTTTTATTAGGTCTGTAAGTGCTGCTTTACTGTGATCTGCCTTCAAAGGTACGATCTGTGACTAAACCCAAGTGATGCATTTAATGATGTTTGTAACTTTTCCAAGCTAGTATGAAAATGCTTGGAAACATCAAGTGAGTTAATACTTGTTGCCTCGCTACTTACTACCTGGGTTTTGTTAGACTGCCAGCAGTAATAAGGAATGTGACATTCTGTGGGATCAGTGTCTGATAAAAGCCTATGTGTATGTCCATACCTTTAGATAGCAACACAGGCCAAAACTGCACCAGTGAAGACTTCTGCTTTTTCTGGTGTGCTACAGGAGAGATGAAGTCCCTTACATAAAACTGAGCTGTACTGATACTCAAAAGCTGAGTTTTAAGGTAGAATCTGAAGGTAGATGAGTGGTTTTAGTTGGACTGCACACTATCTAGAGCAAATAACTTCAGCAGTTCTGGACAGAGAAGGGTCAATGAAATACTTCACTGCTTTCTGTATAGCCACTGAATAAGCATTTCTTGTAGGTGGTTTTCCTTTTTTTTAAAACATTTATGGTTTGTTACTTGTGCTGCAAAAGGTAGTAACCCCTGTCGGTAGATGGGTGTAAGGAAAAGTAATCAGAAGTCCATGAAACAGTTGGAGAAAAGCGGTATGTTGGAACTACTTTGGGCCCGCTGGGGTCTTGTTTTAGAGTTGTTACAAAATAAAGATACCTATTACAATGAAGGTGATGTGTATCCTTCTCTCAATCTGTGAAGTTGTGATTTTTGAAATGTAGTTTCATTGCTCACGTAAGAAAGGCACCTTACCCAAATCTCAGGTAAGTCAGTTGGTACCAGCAGTTACTTTGTGGTTGTTACTGTGGCAAGAAATTTTGAATACAGATCAGGTTCATCATTGTAAGGAACCTCTAGTATTATTGATGTGGGAAATATGTTTGTTTCAAAGTTTTGCAATGAGACAGGGTAATCAATTATAAAAAAAAACAGGTTGGTTACTTAAGAATTCACAGTGAAGTTTCTTGATGCCATCTATATGATGAAAGTAACCCAAAGTAGTGATGAGCGTGGTTTTCTATTAGGAGACTGTTCTTACAAGTTGAAAGGAAAAGTGATGGAGTTCAGGTTGTATTTCTTAGGATCAAGTCTAGCTTTTTCCTCCTGTGTGGTTAATAGTTTCTGTTGCTGTTGGTGCCAAGAAAACCTTCTCTTATGTACCTGTCTTCCATTCTTGGCCATGTTTTTATGGCTTTATTTTAGCTGTCTCGAAAGTTATCGCTGAGTAAGGAATGTGAAAGCAAGATCGACAATAATTGAAACTGCTTATTCCCTGTCTGTCTGCTACTTCTGAAATTATATCTAATGAGTTGTTGTTCTACAAATATTGTAGGATATTTTGTGCGAAATGCAATTACACTTAAAATTATTTCAGTTATTATAAATTCTTTGCAAACTCTATTTTTCCACCTTTTCTGAAAATGTAGTATTTTTTTTGTGCAAGAATTGTAAGAGGTTAGTGTAGGTCTTTGACCTGAGCTTATAAAAAGCTGTTATTCAAAGTCAAAAGAAGCTTGAGGACTGGGTTTAGTCACCATAGCTTTCATGAGTGCTTTTTCTTAAGAGTATGACTGAGAGGCAAAATGTACTTTTAAATAGCTATGTTATTTTCTTTTGGTTTTGAGTCAGTGTCTCTGTATTTTACATGTAAGCTGAAATTACTTTTTATGGAAACACATTTTTTGATGGCAAACGCACATGTCATGTCACTAAACTCTTGATTTGATGCTTAAAATGAAAGAATAGCAGGCTTTTAATAGAGGACTCAAATTCAGTATATTTTTATCAAACATCTGTGTATGGTTCTATGCAATCCTCTGTAGTGCATTTTTCCATTTAAATAAATCCATAAAATTATAGGGAAGCCTATGCATTACATAAATTTTGTTAGAGGGACGCCCATCAGTTCGCAGGGGTTCAGCATTACAAAGTTGAGAAATAGGGCTACTGTGATGTAAGTGAAAGGAAAAATAATGGTCTTCTGTAATTGGACAATTGCAGGCTATTTCTTCCTTTGTTGGATTCAGTCCATTCTTTGGTTCAAAATACTTTTCTAAACACCTACTCTGGTTTTGTAGCCCCGTTAATTTTATGCATCTTAAATGTGCTTCTTGCCGTTGCTACTGCCCCTGAGGTGTTCAGTTCAGTCTTGCTTCATCATTTTTGCTTCCTCTGTTAAAAGGTCTTAGCTTTTCCACTTCTGTCTTTGCAAGGTCTTTTAGTTCAGTTTCTGCATCTCTGGTGTTTTAACTTCAGCTAGCTGGGCAAGCTTAGGCTGATATTACAGAAAATAAAAGTGGTCTTCCTAGTTTTTTAGCATCAGAGAAATGATTGCAACAAGTCCTGCTGTGTTGCTATAGCACTGGCTGAAGCATGCTCATTCATCTTGTGGGAATGTTGCATGTGCAGAGTAGCAGTGGGACAGGAACTGCAAATTATTAGTGTATGCTTAGTTAGCACATATCCAGTGTATGGAAAAGAAAGAGAAATGCAATGACTAGCAAAGATTTATTGAGTAAATGCAAACTTCTTTCCCCTCTGGATCTATAACACGGCTAGATTTGGAGGGGTTGCTTGTGCAGAAAGCGTATTCTTGATATCAGTGACCCACTGCCAAATATCTGCTCATGAAAATAGTACTGCTTCCAAGTGGCTAGAAACAAGTATTTTTTTTTTTTAACTGTTCTTGGAACTGGCTGAGCCATTTTTGCTGACTTGGGTATGTAACGCCATCCCTTCCAGCTGCACAAGTATGCATGTGACTAGGGACCCTCAGCAGCAGAAGGCAAGGTCGTGAGTTTATGCTGATTTAGTTTAGTTGCTTGCACCATGTGCACCATGACAATAGTACCTAATCCCCAATTAGTTACTGTTATTTATAAATCCCAGTTTCACCCAATGTAGTCACAGACTACTTAGAAGAAACACACAAGTGTTCAATTGTACGTTTAGTGAGAGAATGTTAGGTACACTATTTTCTCTTTAATATTTCTTTGTATTATGTTAATCACTACAGTGCTTCAGTGTTTTATCAGCAGTATTTTGAACAACACAACTTAGCCCTTGGCATGCATATATCGTCTCCCTACGGGAGTGGTTGTAATGTAGCGCTTCTGTTGGGAGTCTTATCATACACATGCACACATGAAATGGCAGCACAGTGCATATTGCCTTCTATTGAAAATACTGTTTTGGAAGGCAAAATAGGGTGGTCTTCTAATTTCTGTGAGTAAACGTTTCATCATGTTGTATCGATTTTTAGAAGGTTCCATTCATTCGGTCTTCTGTTTAATGAAGCTTTTTTTTTAACTCGGAAGGGTTAATCATGGCTCCACAGGGCACTCCTTCTGACTTTCAAGGACCCAGCTATGCACCTCTCTAGAGATTAGGTCTGGGATTGTTTTGTATAATTGAGAACACCTTTGGAAATCAGTGTAATGAGTGGCAGCCTTGCTGAGGAGCTAGTCTACAAAATTGCCTTAGTCCAGTGCAACTTTGTCCTGACTGCTTTTGCGTTGTCAAGAGCCGACAGAGGCTTGAGTAACGGGTGGCAGGGTGGAAAGGGTTTTTCTCACAAACTTGAAATGTCACTAAAGAGCCAGTAGAGACACAAGCATAGCTTTAAATTACAGGTTAGATTGATCATCTGTGAAATATGTACTTTGAATCAAATGACACTGCTCTGTGACAGGTAACTCCTAAAGTGGTTTTTTTTTAGTTTCTTTTCTTGCTAACTAGCAAGTTCTGCTTCATGTAGTTCATGGTCTGCAAACTGAATTTGCCTAAGCACTAGGCCAACTTGGTTGTCATGGTCAGCCTGAATGTACCCGATAGTATAGAACTGTCATTTTGCTATACGTGGGTATGTAATTTCATGTGGTCTGATGGGTTAGCCTTGCAGCTGCTGACAGATAATGAAAATGCTTGATTGCTTTATGGGGGGAATCTGCCGAGGTGTAGTTTCTCATTGCTGTTTACAGGGTGTGAGCCCTTAATACAAGTTCAGGAGACACCCTAAACTTCTGCCACCTATCCTAGTGGAACAAAGTGTTTTACAGTTGACAGTGCAGAAAGATGAGAAATGAAATTGCCTTCTGTAGATAATGACCCATTAGTGCCAGTAAGGTAACAGTGGTTCAGTACCAAACTCAAATTTGTCATGGTTAAAAGCTGCTAACTGCTGTGCAAGCTTCTTATCTGCTTTGCTTTACCTCTCCATGAGCTTCCTCAGAAGAGAGAACTCAGCCTTTGTGTGTGATAGCATGGGGAGAACTGATGATCATCACGGGGAAACCTTAAGTGTGTTTTTGTGAAAATATGTTTAATGCCTCAACTGTTTTGGTCAAACTTCACACCTTTTCTGGCTTGTGGAAGTATCAGTCTTTATGTAGATTGAGCCAACAGTTACGTGGATGCTAGTGATTCATATGAGCAAATCAGCCCTTGCATGTGTGCCATCTTGTGGGTGGGGGATGGTGTGGAAATGTTTCACAAACCTTGATGCCTTGTGTTGTCTTATGTTATCTATTACTTGAGAATGACAAAATAGTGCTCTCTTTTGGATGGTTTCTTGGAATGGGATTTGGAATTGTGCTGAAGACTGTGACAGCTTTATCAGTTGAATTTTAGCACAGAGCTTTTGTGTTTGTGACTTTGTTACTGCTTGTTTTCCAGTGCTAATGGTTCTTCGGTAACCTTCATCCTTATTTTTCTTTATTACTAGGTAAAAGCTAATGAGAACTGGTTACTTTGGGAAGGGAAGGAATATGAAGGCTGGTAGATCAGGTGGTCAGCTGCATGACTGGAATTCTGAGGTGAAGAGATGCTTGTCTCATGCACCTGTTTCCCACTACAGAGAGAGATGGGGAGTTTCTTAAAAGATACCTGTTGGTGATAACTTCTCTGTTGTCATCAGTCTCATATATGTGAATCTGTTAGGTTTGGGGTTCCTTTTGGCTTTGATAACTCTTACTTAAGAGCATTAAATCAGCACTATGCTGCTGTTAGAGGTATTAACAGCAAACTACAAGTATTGTGATATAAGTATGTTGCCTTTTTTTTTCTAGGTTGCAGTCTATCTAGTTTAGTTCTGTGTTGTACAGAAGCTTTTTGGATAGTGACTTTTCAAGCAGAGCTAGAACAGTGTTATTCACCGTTACACATACAAATAACACATGATGAATAAAGTATTATTCAGGTACTTTTAGTAATTGTAGAAGACTGAGGAAACTTGTGGATCACCATGACTTGTCAAGGCATAGATATGTGAAACAGTACATTGAGTACCTGCTTTGACTGTCTAGTAAACTGAAACATTTACTGGTTTGTAGCAGCACTTCAGTACCTAACATTCTGTAAAAGGCACCGATGCAAGAAGTAATTATTTGCAGGCATTTTCGGTATCAAAATTGTGTATCCCCCACAGCTTACAGAATATTCTCAAATACATGAGGTCTTCTAAATGACACATTTCTTATGCCTTGTTATTTTGCCTAAGTCTTACAAGTGTTTTTTTTTGTCAAACTTGAGAGGAACACTGCCTTGACTTAACGTGAAACAGTCTATGTGGCAGGTTTTAAGCCAGTTTATGATTACAAGCTTTATATAGGAAGGAGATTACCTTGTGCAAGTCCAATGTAAGGTTCTAAATCTTCCTTGAAACTCCTGGCTCTTTAGATGGTCAAACACATTACTAGATAGACACTAATCACTGCAGCAGTTCCTCAGGCTGTATTTGCACTTTTCCATTGAGTTCTGTGTACCTTCCTTGCTTAAGAGGCAAATGTGAGGTCCTCTGTACTTCTGTGAGTGCTGACTGGACATAAGCGTTGAATTTATACAACTGGTACTCACTTTGTTATTGTTGAGGTGTCCACAAATGCGAAAGCGTTGAATCTAGCAGGCATGTAAGGTGTACCTACAGCATCTGCAATGTGGGTGTGTTTGTCAGTGTCTTGCTGCTAGATGTGGAAAAATAAATCCTGAGGAGGATATCCACTGTGTTGTTTTGGAGTTGTTTTTAGTTCTCTTAAGGAAGGGGACAGTCAGCGGAAGGCAGTGTTCTGTTCAGGATGGTGTATATCTAGCCTTTTGGTTTTGACAGTTTTCTCTTGTGACTTTACCTTGCTTTTTCATGGACTTGGCAGGTAATCTAAATACCGTTGTGTCCTTGAAGGGGAGGGGGGGGGAGGGGCACGGGCAGTTTGACAACAAAGTCTTAGCTATTCTAGCACCTTGCCACTGCTAAAAGGGACAATTCCTTTTATGTCTTGCCATTCTATCACTTGCAATTTCTTTGGCACACGTGTTGCTCTTAGCTCAGTCTGCTCAGCATTGCTAGTGGTGAGCAATAGAGCTGCTTCTTTTGGTGGAAGCAAGCTGTTAGATTAGATTAGCTCTCCTGGGTAATTGCATCCTTAGAGGGTCTGGAATGGGTCTTTAAATCAGCCGTGTCTCCTCGTCTGAATGGCACTCATTCTTTCTAAGACCCTGGATCTACACGAATAGGCTTAAATCACCTATAGAAAAAGGTTACTCTTTCTGTTCCCTAAAGCATAGCACTGGTTTCTTTCTTTCTCTTCATCTTTGTTGGTTCTACCATTCTATTTGGGAATACAGACAAGGTGCAATTTAGATTTACAATGAGTGAAGATCCTCTTTAAAAGCCCTCTTTTGAGTGTGCCTGTTGGTTCTATTCTCACTAATATTCTGGGCCAGGAGATTTTACTAAACAAAGGAGCAAATCATGGCTAAGTGCTTCCATATCTTCTATTTAGCCCTCATTTAGTGGAGGGCAAACATTACTAAATTGTCAGTTGAAACAAGTCTACCTTCCAGGCTCTTGGGACAAATTAAAAGGTTTTCGAAATAAAAAGAACTGTGAAGGTTCTTGATGTACTTTTGTAAATACACAATAGTGTCTTTTTTTTTTTCTCCTTTTCTTGGAGTGTGTGGTGGTTAGACTTAGCAACTGTAAGAAAGGAACGATCCAAGTAGGTCAAAAACTTTTCCAAGGTTCCACTGCTGTTGGAAACTGTTTTTCTCAGTCCATCTCCAAGATAGCACAGGACTTCTGGCAAAAGTTTTCAAAATTTTCAGCAGCAGCTGGACTTTTGCTCAGTAATGATCCTGAGGTTCTGGTGAGCCTGTATGGGGAACTTCAGAGGACACTCTGTGTTCTACCATTAATTAATTTAAAAAAGTAGTCTCTGTTTTTGTAAATGTGGCTTATTTTTGAGATCTATTTTCCTAAAAAACACACTTGCTGAGGGAATGTCTTAAACCTTCTTCTGAGTTTTCTTAAAGGCCATCAAAGGGCAGAGAGCAAAGTAGTCCTACTTATCGCTGCCCAAAATTTTGATGGGAGTAAAGGCTGTTATTATTTTATTAAGCAAATAAACTTTGTACACTGAATGTGTGGCTTATTGTTGTTTCATATTTGAAACTGATTGTTTCTTGAGTTAATTAAGATCGAAACAACTAAGATTAAATTCTTTCTAAAGTAAAGTATTTCTAATAGAAACAGAACAGTCAGAAATAAGTTACTACTATGAATATTGATGCAACTTATATCTAAGAAGTTGAAAGGTTAATTACAGGTATTTCCTTAGTTAAGTCTATTAAGGGAACAAGAATAAGCATGTCCTGGACATCATTTTGCACCTGTTTACTGGAGATCTTGTTGCATGTGTCCTTGATTTTCATCCCTCTTTCCAATTGAATATGTGTACTTCTGTGTAGATAAGTCTCTACACAGTTACTTTATTGGAGGAAGAGTGTATTTAGCTGTTGCATTTTGTTTAGAGGGCATAAAGAACATTTGTAAAGATTTTGTCTTTTAATTAATGAAAGAGGGAGCATGTGCTAATTTCATGTGTCACTTGTAATAGGCTACCGTAAACTTTAATTTGATGGTTTCTCTATGCCTGTGTAAGATCCTAGTGTAATATATTTTAGTTCAGTAAGAAACTGAACTAAGTGGTGAGTTTGTGTTGAAATACATCTGTATTTTTAAATTATGAATTGTATGAAGTAGTTTGTGTTAATATAAAAGGTATATCACACATTTTTGTGATATAGAAAATTGTGTACTGTGTAAATAACACTTATGTCAGTCTGCTTTAGGGAGTTGTTAAAGTACATCATGAAGATACATTCCTCAGACCGTGCTGAATCTGTTCCCATGTTCTACTGTTACTCTGTTTAACCACTTTTGTTGGCATATAACTTTGGCATCTGCCTTCCATGAAGACAAGAACTGGAATTTCTTTTGAAGAATAATCTGGAAACTTAAAAGTTTAACTCCTTTAAAAATAACATGGATTTTGGGTGCTGGTGTGCTTGTGGCAGTGTCTTCGCTGTTTCCAATTTAGTATACTGAAGTATTATTACTTTTATCTCAAATATGGCGTTAAATACGACATTTCTGTTACAAAGTAATTCCATTGAACTCAGACAAGCACCAGTATCGTCTTGGCTGTCATGCTATAGTATCTTCAGACATCATTAGAAAGTATTTTATCTATAGAGTTGGGGAAGGGGGATGATCTTTTTTTTGTCAACACTAACCTAGTATAGTGCTTGTTGCTGTCTTGTCAAGTGCCTTGTGTGTGTGTGTCTTGGTATTTTCTAACTGAAATGTTAGAAAATTAACAACTGACTGATCATAACTAAAACATTGGTCATGAGTCAGTGGGAGCTGGCAGAAGTACTCGTTGGTTATTAGCATTCTTCAGATGCATATTAGCCTCATCATACATGGTTGGTCATGGATATGGACATAGTATGATTTTCATGTGAGCTCATACAATTTGATAACTGGGAGAAGTGACTAAAATATTTCTTTCTTCTTTCACTGTCTTCCCCCAGCCAAGACTGCAGACTTCTTGCATGGCATGCAGCTGAAATGTGAAAGTCAAATACTTCCAGATCTTCTTGGAGTGTAAAAGAATCTGAAGGAGTATGTCACATTTTTGGACAAATAAAGAGTTCTGTTTTGTGTGCTTTCTGCTCCTCCTAAACCAGCATGCTCTCTTTTCTTAACTCTGTTTTTAGTTATATAAATTTTAACAACAGTCTTTTAATTTTGCCTCTTTTGCTGTTCCAATGCCTGTGATACTCCTTTTAAGTGATGGAGAAAATAGTCTTTCCAAAGTTAATTTGTTGTATAGTAAGTAAATTTTGGTGATATCTTTATTTTATTTATAAATATTTATATTTCAATAGTACTGTGTTGTGCAAAATGCAATGTCAAACTGACAGAAAGTTGTGGTGTGCAAAGTGATCTGTGAAATCCATTAGCAGCATTTGATATCTGTTTAAATAATAGGTTTGTGAGGAGAACAGTGTAACTGCATAAATGTTTTCAGTTGCTGCACATATTGGATTTAATATTTTATTAAAATTATAGGATCTCTGTTTTTCTAATTATTGTAACTGGAAGAATTTCTGGGATATCTTTGTGTCTAGAAAGAGTTGAGTGGAGAAAACATTACTTTTTCTGGGGGAAAACATTTAAAGCGCTTCTATGGCTTCTGTTTCTGCAATCTGCCTTAATGAACTCAAGACCTCTGTTATAATAAGCATAAACTCTACAGCTACTGCTTAAGTTACAATTTGGTAGCTAGATTTTCTCTATTTAAAACCTTTTCTGTGGATGGATACAGAGTGCAGAATTCTTTATCTTGTCTTCAGACTGTCTCAGCTGTGAGATGTCCTGAGGGTTGAGAGAGGTTTGAGCACAGTGTGTGGATTGTTCTGCTTCTGTAAAACATTGCTGAGGTTTTTAAGATGTAGATCAAAACGAATGTTCTTATGTTTTATGTATAAATGAATGTATATACCACAAACCACTGCATGATTTAAACTTTTTGGGACCAAAGCCACTTAAGGCCTCTTGTAAATCACAGTGAAAATAGCAGACCTTGATCTCATGTTTTAATTTCAACTGTGGTTTTAGTGGTCTTACCTGTCCTAATTTGATGCAGATTTTGCTTGTTTAAGGTGTTAAATATAGTAGAAGATTGGCGCTTTTTTGGTTTCATCTTGCCTAGCCTGCAAAGGATAACGGGTGGTGGTCTGGCCAGTGGTGGTTCTGCTTGCTAAACTTGCATGACTTAAGGCATTCACTGCAACAAATATTATTAGTGCTAGTAACTGTTCTGCAGTTCATGGCATTTATCCTAATGATATCTTTTAAAGTCATATTTTTGCATCAACATCGGATAGTAGTGTCAGGGGAAAATTCCCTTTTAGTTAGGTTTTTGTTTCCTTTCTCTTTCCCCTACTCTGAGCTGACTTGATTCTTGGGTTCCTTTTGAGGAAATAAATGGTAGTTTCTAATAGGAACATTGAAACTATTTAGAATCTAACTACAGATCTCTAATTTCACAGTTTTGACCATTTATTTAATTAGCCATCTGTGTTGGAAACACAAGTCAGAGTCTTGCTTTCTTGGATTGAATAAGAAAGCGAGAAGTGTGCTGTGTGATGGGTGTCCGTTTTCTCGGTAAAAAGAAATGATCATTAAAACACTTCCTGCC
This sequence comes from Tapera naevia, assembly GCA_033556795.1. Lineage (NCBI taxonomy): Eukaryota > Metazoa > Chordata > Aves > Cuculiformes > Neomorphidae > Tapera > Tapera naevia. The sequence continues at coordinate 20,164,641 of JAUMJJ010000059.1, forward strand.
ACCAGGATTTTTGTGTGTTTAATTCTGTTGCTTCAACTATTAGTGAAGAGCAGACTGCAGATGTTTGTTACTGCAGTGTTACATGTAGTGGTTTGCATGGAAACTTAGCAATGCATTTAACCTTTAGAAGTAAAAGCACCACTGGTGGCCTTAAAACACTGCAAAAACTTTGCGTTTTTTGGGACAAAAGCAATTTTCAAGTTGGAAGTATCAGTTACTGGAGAGCATTAATGATGCTCATAAGTAGTGAACAGATTGTGTGTGATCTGTAGCTGACTCTTAATGTCATGTTTCTACTCTACAAAGTTATAATGAAACTGAGAGCACTTGTTAGATCTATAGTGGTTATTTCTGTTTTCAAGCTGCATTCTAAATGAACTGTGTAAACGGTTTCTATGTTTTCCAGACTTCATTGTGTAAGAAGATGAAGAACAGAAAGCAATGTATTCAAGATACTGAGGGTCAGAAGCATGAAGGCATGGAAGGTAAAGTCTGTGTGTGAAATATTCAAGTATATTATTTAAGTTCAAGATGTGAAGGTCAGGTTTTACATTTGCTCTCTCAATTAGTATGGTGCTTGTTTTGAAAGAATTTGTGTAAACATATTCGCTATCTCAGCATAATATTTTCCTTTTGCCTATGGGGTCTCCAAATCTTCCTGTCTCTTCTGTTTTTCACTTGTTGACTTGTAGTAGCAGAACAAAAATGGAGTTAGCAATTGTTATTTGGGAAAAAATTAGAGTAAAATTCATTGAAGAAAAGTTCTTACATTTTTATATTCTGAAAACAATTTCTAACTTTAACAAAATTTGGAGCATTTTTTACTTAATGTACATGATTAGGTAAATATTTAAGGATATTCATATTAACAGTTCCAAGACTGGAAGGCTAAAAGAAAGGCAGCCTGGATATAAGATAATGAGTATGGAATAAGCTGGTCTAATTTATTTCATGGAGAGAGAGTGCAGACATCCTAGGAGAAAGAATTTGGCAGAGCAATGTCTAAATGACTGTAGGGCTGACAGGAAACACTATGTGATGCTTACTTTATTTCAATACCACTAGAGCTAACTTTCCTTTGTTTTAATGGAGATTATTGATACAGTAACCTATGAGATAAGTTGCATAGTATTTTTCACCTGAATTTCTCTGGCCAGTGTCTTGACTGCATTAGACCTGAAAACTTGATTAAATTGTTTTGAACTACATAAAATTGTATGTTATTGCCTTATTATTCATATCTAGGAGGACTTTGTTTCAAAAACTCTCAAAAATTCTATGTGTCAATGTTAATAATACCAGGTGAAGAAAATGAAGAAAGCTGTTCCTGTTCTGCTTTATTATACGGTGGTGACACATGCCCCATCTGTCTGAACTGCCTTCTAGAACAAGAGATTGGTTTTCCTGAGAGCTGCAGTCATGTATTCTGCATGGCTTGTATTCTTAAATGGGCTGAGGTAAGGCTGACAGCTGAGATATGTGCTTATTTTCTTTAAAAAAAAATCCCTGGGTATTAAATGCAGTAGATTTCACTGAAAAATAAGTTATGCATTCTTACTTTGCACAGAAGTGTGTCAATGAGCAGTTTTTATAAATGGATCGTAAGAAAATGTCGTCTTAGTGCAATGAAGTACTTTGTGTTTTCTTTCACTAGATATCCTGATTTATTAATGGTTACTAGAAATTATGAATCAATAAAAAAAGGGTGTAATCTGTTTGGAAGACCAGACAGTTATTATGTACGTCGTACTATTGCAGTGTCTTTAGCTTGATCTTTTTTTGTTTTCCTTTTATGTTGTTTGTCATGCTGTCAGATATTAGGGTTGGGAGCAATATGTTTTTGTGTTGGTCTACAAAATGAATCTGGTAAACCTTCGTTTTCTAACTCTAAATATAATTGAACTAAAAGGTTTGGTCCTATTCTGAATTAAAAATTTTGGTTTTAATTACAGCTATTATTCGAACTATGTCAATGCCATTGTGGGTGGTTCTGGAACCTTAAAGAAAAATTACTTGTTGAGCAAATCCTTGATGATCTTGTTCTATTTAGTCCCTCTTTCCTCACATATATCCTGTAATCATTGCATTAAGTATTTAGTATCTTTATCTTTCCTGTAATTTTTTCAATTGTTAATATAAAACAGCAAATTAGAATTGCTTCATACTCTATTGGGGTGCTCAAATGAGATGCTGCTTTTTTCCTACTTATTGGCACTTGAATTGGTTACACATTGTAGTAGAGAGCACTATTTGATTTCTTTGCCATAACTTTGCTTTGAGGTAAATGATGATTTTGGTGTCAGTATATCCTGTAGCAGGTTGGTATCACTTATATGTACGTATATATCCAATATAGTTAAATATGTATTATTTTTTACTTACTATATTTTTAACCTTATTTTTTGTTATTTATTACTGAAAGCACAGTGACATAAATCACTTCTCAAGATTTTGTGTGAACTTCAGAGTATTAAAAAAAGTTTATTAGATGAAACTTGCTTTAGATTCCCAAATCAGATAATAAACTAAGTCTTCTGTTGCCAGATTTTCTGTTCCGCAAATGATTAATTGCAGTGCTCTTAGTTATAAGGGAAAAGGAAATTCTTATCCACAATTGTATCCTGACTTCCTTAGCTGGTTGTCTTTCAGCTACCATTATAACAATGAATAGTGACAAGCACAGGAAAGCATTGCAGTAGATGGAGGCTTGTTACTGGATTTGAATTTACTCACGTTGTCTAACAGATGCTTTTAAACCAATGAGGAAGGGAAATTTTCTTGTTTTAAAGTGGCAGTTGAATGATTTGATGTTTTTGTCAAATAAAAGCAACTTCTGCTCTTAAGAGTTTACAGGTGAAGTAGATGCTAAAAAAATGATGGGGGGTTATTTTTAAAGCTATGTAAGGCTTCTGCTGCTTCTCTCCGTTAGTGATATCTGGGCAAAAGCCAACCTGCCTTTTCTGAGGATACTTGACAGTTCGACCTGTTGAGTTCCTGAAATTACATTGTCTCATCTAGTAGTGTTAATTAAAATTAAAGGGAAATCAAAAGTGTTAGAAACTGGCTGACGATGTTCAGTGGCTTCAGCTGTGAGAAGCAGATGAAGTTTTTTAGCTTGAAGTGATAGTAGCAGGTTCCAAGCACATGGCCATTTTAAGCATGCTGATGCTGTGTGTCCACCATTAATATTCACTAAGTAAATATTTTTGTTCTTTTTTTGAGAAGAGTTGCATAAGGTTTGGCTTTCTCTGCTAATTCTTTGTTGATCATAACTGAGGAAAACAAAGTAATTAACAAGTAGTCAAATTTAGATCGCTGAACAATGAAGGTACAGAAGTTGTCTACTCTAAAAATTACCAGATTCTGTTTAAAGATTAAGTATTTTTATTGGGTATAAATAAATTAGTTTTAAAACATTGTCTGGCTGTTTAAGAGCTGGAGAATAACAAAAGCAAGAATAAGATTATTTAACAATTTTTTTAAAAAAGCCTAATGTTCACAATACTTGAAGAGCTCCTTTGTGGATCTGCATTTATGCCCCACTTATAGACTTGCCAGCAATCTGTATTCAAGTTGGGTGTTTTCTCTGTCTTTCTGTGTTGCACTTGGAGCTCAAAGTATAACTGGAGCAACTACTTCTTTAAACTGTTTTCGGATTGTACATAGTCATTGTTCTTCTGAGAGTTTATGGCTTTCATATATAACTCTGCAGATTCTAATTAAAGTCAGAGTAGTTTAGCCAGATGGTAAGAGTTTGTTTACCAGTTTGCTTTCTCTTTTATCTATGGGAGATTTTCAACATTACAACTGCAGTTACGTGTCCTGTACCAGCAGGTTTTCTGTCTGCAAGCAGCAGCCATAATACTTCAAAAATCTTGGGGTTTGAGGAGGAAGAATATAGATATACATGCATTTGAAAGTAATACATAAAAATTGCTTTTAAGTGAATGTCTTCTGGTTTATTCCATGAAGGGTAAAAAGAGATAGGAAATTTGCGACAGACCACCTAATGTATTAGATCCTAATCAGTAAATCTGAGCATTTACTTACAGAATTAAGTAGCATTGCAATTGAGACAGTGCTGTATTTTCTTTCCCTTTGAGAAAAGTTGTCCAGCTCCTAAAAGAAAAGTGAGTAGGAGACCAGAATCCCCGCTAAAAACTACTCTTCAGATTAACTGTTTTAAAATGTCCCTTAAATTGTTCTGTACTCTCTGGCTGTGTTTACTGTAGTTCATTGTGGCATCTGAGAGCATTGCTGTGCACTGAATTCAGTTGCCTAAACTGGTAAATTCTCCTATACTATTAGACTGTCATCTTGTGTGCCTTTGGCCATGCTAACCAGTGCTTTCCCAAGAACTGCTGAGCAGCACCGGGCAGGCAAACTGTTGGGAATGGTTTTCAGTAGGTGTGCCAAGATTAACATAGATGTCATTCAGTCTGTGTTAGCTGTCAGCTGCTTCTGTGAAATGACATTGTGTAATTTACTAATAGAGACTTTCAAGTTGATACTTTGTATTACAGTGAGGCCGTGTTGAAAGATCATAAAAAATGTAAAAGGCACTAAATGTGAGCTGAGGTTGTTGGATGCACTCATCAGTGGGAGAGCTGAAGGACAGTGTAACTGAAGGGTTGCTTTCCGTATAAAGAGCATGTACATCCTGGTATTGATTTGTGTATGGAAGAAAGGGGGAGGAGACCAACAACAACAAAAAAAAACCACAAAAATTCACTCTGGTGTCTTCAGACACCATTGGTACTGTTCCAAGGGAAGCAATTACTTTGTGTTACTCTTGTCTGTAATACCACTAGTAGATTAAATCTAGTTGGGTCAAAAATATACAATTTAAAACATTGTTCTTCTGGTATACTTGTGTTTTATATTTAAGTTAGAAAGCAGATGTGTTCTAGTTTATAATAATCAGTCCGCAAAGCTCTTAAGTAAAGCTGTTGTGAAGGGAGGTTAACTAGGTATCTATACCAGAAGCACCGCAGCTAAGAGAATTGCTTTAGCAGCAATAGTATGTTGCCTGCATGCATTTGAGGGAAGCTCTCTACTTTTTTGTATTCTATTCAAATAAAACATTCTTAAATTAGATGAGATAAATATTTACTCTGCTTTACTGTAGGCTTTTTGACTTTTTTTCTTCAGAGTGCTAATAAATGCACTGGAGATGTCTATCCTTGCTCTTCTTTTCCTCTTATGAACCATGAGAAGAATGCTGAAGAAAAGATTCAGTCTGCTTTATCGCAGTGAGAGACCCTGATTTCAGCGACACTCCCCTACTAAGCATATCTCTACATCTTGACACCTAGTTTCCCTCACTTGTTTTCCTCATCTGGAGTATTTGAAAGTGGAGTACATTCAGCTGTAAATTCTCCAGAGCACTGGGATATATTCAGGGTAGACCTTGTGCAGTTTCAGTGGTTGACTTAAGCAGTTGGCACAAAGAACTGTCTGGAATTACATGTCTAGCAGATGTTCTGCTCTTTCAATAGTGATTTCCTTTGTGCTGGTGTAAGGTTTGGATTATTGATGATGTACAGCATCCTGCACATATATATTCTCCTGAGGGTAAAGAGAGCTACCTGTATGGTAACTGGAATTTTTAATGTATATTCTTTCTGATCTGGATTTCTTTTGTCATAAAGGATATAGGAAGGAATCAGCTTATCATACGGTAACACACTACTCAGTACTCTGCAGTATAGGGCACTGTACAGAGCACTGCAGGCAGGTTTAAGATTACATTCACAAACAAAATATGCAGTGTGTTCAACGAAGCACTAAACCTAAAAACCAAAATGACAATAAACAGCTGTGTCCAAGGTAATGTGTATGTAGACAATGCATCTGAGAATTGCTGCACAGAAAAAGTGTATTAAATTCTTTCAGAAAATATGAACTTCACATACTTTTTTTCACATCATGTTTTTCTTTGTGGTGTGTAGTAGTTCTTAGCATACGTCCCTGCTTAAGCAGGGCAGTTGGCCTAAGATGACCTTTTGAGGTCCTTTACAACCTTAACTATTTTGGGATTTTGTGATTTATTGAGTACATTCGTACAACTTATGGAACAACATTGTTTAAGTGCAGTGCGAAATTCTGAGTGAGTGTTGGAGTGATTGACTTCAGTACTTCCAATAATACAGTGTCAAAGGAAGTATACTGACACATACCATATCTTTTATATAGAATTCACAGATCATTACGAATAATGAATTATTTCAACCTTTCCTAAAGACAGCCGCCATTCCAAGAGAACTTGTGAAGACTTTATGGCAGTTTTGGATTGGAAGTTAAGGACCCTCCAACTGCATAATGTAGGTGGAGAGAAGACAGCTGTTTAGGATTGTAACTAGGTAGTCTGATTAGCTGTTGAGAGTAGAATCTTTGTTCTTATGCACTCTCTATCTTTACTATTGATGAATGAATTAAATTTTTAAGGAAAAAAAAAAACCAAACATCTCCTGTCAGAAATATTGCTTTCCTAAAGCATAACTACAAAAGTTTTAAATGTTCTTGCTTTTTTAAGTAGACTGGAAAAATGTCATCATGAGCTTTTGTATGCTTCTAGAAAATAGTGCATTTCCAGATGTTTTCATCATTTTCCTTCATCAAGATGTGGAGAGATTTATCACTACATGTGTTGTTATAGTCTCCCTTTTACTGAAGTTGGAGGTGGAATTGTAGGCTTTTTAATATAGTGTTATTATGAGGTGGAGTGAAATAGAGACATTACTCTTGCAATCTAAAGCTGGCCTTTAAGCTTGAAGTTATAAGAATCTGGTATTATTTGTGTTGTTTAATAGATTCTCTAATAAAGAAGCAGTAAACAATGCAGGACTAATCCTTTTTGGATCAACTTTTTAATACAGTAGTTGAAGAAGAGCCTTTATTATGGGCCACTGAAAAAGAAAAAAATAGAAGGGATTTACTGCAGCAAATTTTTTTCCATACTCATATCTTGTTACTACTTGTTATGAAACATTATAACATGGAACTTGATTGGATGAGGATATCTGCTGAATGTGTTTTGGGAGTTAGCTTACACCTATTTCTGTAGCTTTCTGAAAATTCCCTGCTGGAATATGGTAACTGCTTCAGCGTTTTGTCTACTTCATTTATTGAAATGCTGTTCAAAGTGATACAGTTAGAATAAGGGATGCTTCTTGTATTTAGAGATCAGTTTTGTGGTGCTGTTTTTCTAGAGGATCACCGAAACCAAATAAAATGCTATTAAACTGTTATTAAATTTTCCAAACACTGAACATGCACATTCTCATGGATAACTTTTCAGAGGTTGCAGCCTTTGTGAATGTTAGCATGTTTTATGAAGAGAATTCTCTGAATATCACAGGATATGTGAAGGAATGAATCATTGCAGAGTTAACCAGTTTTAACATGAAAACTATGAGTATTTCTGTGTGGAGAGTAAAACTATTGAAGACATTTTGAAGTGTGTTGAGCTATTACTCTGTTTTTCCAAGGAAAGCGCTAATGCATGGAAAAGCAAAGCAACTCACAAATACTGTCTGTGAGGTTCTAAAGATTTAGGTGATTACGTTAAATACTGCTCGTTCTGGTTTTTAAACAGCTATGTTAAAAGAAAGATGTATGAAGCTGTGGTGGTATCCTGCACCCCTCTTCCCTTGTGCACAATAAAACTGATGGCAGTTGCTTGCATTCATTCGATCTCAATGGTTTGCTTTCTTGTTCTAAATATTTCTCCTCCAAAAGGACAGTGTACATACATTATTACTTATGGTGCTACCTGAACAGAAATCTCTGGAAAAAAAAAAAAATTGCTAACTTGCCTTGAATGAAGGAGGACTTGACACTTTCTTTGGTTACTGAACCGTATTCTCAAAAAAGATGAAGAGTAGAAAGCTGACGTGCCTCATGATTGCTTTTGTAGCTCTGTAGCAGCACAAACTCAGTTTCCCTATTGGGAAAAGGGACATAGGAATTTTTTTTTTTAATTCTGTGTCCACTTAAAAGGCTTGTTCTTACGTTAGCAGACAGATGAGAGCTGATGGATGATTAGATAAGTGTTAGGTAGATAAAGTAACATCTAGTTTAACTGTACTGTACTGGGGGGTATGGGGAGTGCACATAAGACTTCCCAAAAGAAATTCTAGTAATTTGTTGTGAGCTATCAGATAATGGTAGGGCTATGAAAAGAAACTGAGTAGGAATGGAAAGAGCATCTTCTGTTTCTGAACATATGTGAACCTAACCATAGCTTTTCATTCTTCCAGATGGTTTCCTTGTTTACTACTACTACATATAACTGTATGCAATTGTTAAACATTTGTCCAGAAGAGCTGAACATATAACAGAGAAGATTTTTTCAAGTGGAGCAAAAACACTTGTCATTTGGATTGCTGCTAGTAACACTTAGTATTCTGTAATACTTCATTGCAATGAATAAACACAAAGTTCTGTGACTTGAACTTGGGAAAATAACAGTATTCAAGTGTAAATTTAGTGTAGGAACAAATTGTATTCTTGGAAAAAAACTTACTTTTTAGCTAAGGTAGATCCTGAAATGAGCATGGAAATTGCTAAGAAATTTAACTTCCTTCTGCCCATCTGTGACAGTCCGGTGTATTTAAGAATCAAAGTGTTTACCTAGAAGTTTCAGCTGATTTAACCATTGCGATGCAGTGCATGCTATCAAAGATACCAGTTGAACAATATGCTGCTGTGTTACTGTGGATTAGCTTTCCATTGACTACAGGACAAAAACTATCTTCATGATCTGAGTCTTTAGGGAACTGGCTTAATTACCTGATATACTTAACCAATGCCATGACACTGCAAGGGAACATTGGTGTCCTCCACCAGGGAGAAATTTCTAGTTAGGATAAAATGCCAGAGCATCAAAAGGGGAGGTAGTGGCTGTCATTTACCTTCTTGTTCAACAACTTGTTAATGAAACTACCTCACTTTTTTTTTTGTTCAGTGTTTTTCTTATTCACTCTAACTTTGTTTTGTCTACTTCAGTTGAAACAGAAGTGGCCTGAATGCTTGAGGTTTAGGGGCTGTGTAGGCGAAAAAGAAGTGAGCACTCTTTGAAACTGAGAAAAGAACAGGATCAACTGGAGAATTAACCCCCCCCCCAATGAAAAACAAGGATGAAGTTCACTACTGAGTTTCCGAGTTCATATGCAAGTTTCTCATAGCTGCTTAGCAATCCTAATAAAAGGTGTAATACCCTGATAGTTCTCTTAAGGGCATACAATTCATGTATAAGTTCTTGATAGGGCTGGGGGCTGGGTGAGGGTTTTGTGGTTTGGTTTGTTTTGGTGGAGCTTTTCTCTGTTTTAGACTTCTGAACTGAGCCCATGAAGGCCATTGGAATAGGGTGGGACAACAAAAATCCAAAACTAACAAAAAAAAGACGAAAAAAAGAAAACCCACCAAACCTCTCAGGAACATGTATATGGAATTTAAATGAATAAACAGTTTTCTAGCAAAAACTAGTATCTCATATTAATTTCTCTGAAAGCTGATTCATTATATGATCCAGTTGGGTTGGTATTTGGTTGAAACATTTCTGTTCTATGCTTAATAGCATTTTATTGTTCTATATGTGTGTGTGCATGTTAACTGATGTAGTGCAGCCTCAATAAGAGGGCATTTAGATGATTGGGAAAAATAACAATAAATCTGTGTTTCCATCAAACTGTAGGGTAAAATAACCGTCTTCCATTCCGTTCTCTTGCGAAGTGATTTGTAAAATTTTAATTTTCTTAAATGTGGGAATGTGTTCTCTCTGACTGCAAAAAAGGGATGTAGTATAGTCAAATATATATGTAAGATGAGGGAAGATGTTGCCCTGTTTGCCATTGGTCTTATCCATTCTATGTTTTGGAGGGGGTCACAGCGCAACAAACTTTATTTTAAAAAGAACATTAAGAATAAAGCATTAGAACAATAAGAAGTAAAAAGGGCATTCGTGTATGTATAAAATCAGTCTTAATCTAACAGGCATTAAAAAATGTGGCTAACTTGATGTAAAATGTATTTAATTTTTTAAACGCAACTTCTGAGTTACATTATTATTTCCTTTAGATTTTCCCCTAGGGAGAAATCTACTTACATGAAACAAAGTACTGAGTGTATGGATAATGTGTACAAATACATTCTTAATGGGCACAAATTGTAATTTGTGTATTTCTGTGCTACTATAATAGCAAGTAAAGTATAGAAAACTGAGACTTCTAACTTATGACAGATTTTGTAATTAGTAAAATAATTTTTCAGACACAGGCTTCATGTCCTATTGATCGCAGACCATTTCAAGCAGTGTGCAGGCTTGATGCGTTAGAAAGGCAGATAAAGGTAAGTTCCAGACATATGCTCTTAAATAACTTCATTTGTAGGAATACCCAAGTTATACTGCCAGACTTTTATTCATACAGCTGTGTTAAGTAAGCTTTCCTAATGAAATAATTGTTGCTTTAATGTTTCTATTACATATTTGAAGCTATGAAGCAAATGTTTATACTAATAATAGGCACAAAGCTACTACTACTTTTATAGTATCTTTGAGCATCCTGATATATCCAAGAACAGAAGCATAGTAATTCATCTTAAAGTGCTTTTTAACTAGGTTTTGTAAACAAGTGCTGTATCAATTAGTATACAGTCTTGCCTTTTCTTCAGCTGAGGTGTCTTGTATGTTTGCAGCCTCTAATTTGCAAACAAAACCAAGTGAAGGCAGGAGGAATCAATTAATGCTTATTTATCCTGAATTTTTTCAGCTTCCAGCTCTTCTGAATAATTTTACTGTGGAGAGTAGTTTACCAAGCTGGAAAATAAAACTTGATTCTGATAGATGATCTTGAAAATGTGTATAGAAATATGCTGATAATTCCATGTACAGTACTGAGTACAGTGCTGAACAGTGGGAACAGATAGAATGTGTGCCATGAAATGCAGACATGGTGGTCAATATTAGCAGGGGCGCTATCTGGACATTTGCAGTGTTGCTTTTATGATATTCATAATTAGAATGCTGATAGCTTAAGGAGTTGCATAAAAAGCCAGAATTCTAGAATGAGGAAAAACTAAGTATCTAATGCGAACAATTGCAGTGTACCCATAGAAGTTACTTCATAGTATGCAATAGAAATTGTCTTGCTTTCTTAGTTTTTGGTATGTAGGGAAAGAAACATGCTATATAAAATTCATATTATTTAAGTTTAGAGGAAAGTCAGCTGTTTTTTAGTTACCAGGAAGCACTTTAAATTGGGTGATAGTTCATTATTTTCCCAAGCTGAACCTTGTGTATTCAGATCAGCCAACTTATTTTAGAAACTTAGTTTGCAAATTTTCAGTTCAAGATAGTTCAAACTTTGAGATACTTGCCGTGGCAGTCTGAATTTTTGGTCTTGTGGAGTTAGAACAGCCAGTAAACATACTGAGGTGAGGAAGTTTTCCATTGCATGAAAAACAAATTTAGAAAAAAAACCCCACAAATCCGCAAACTGTGAGATCAAAGAAGCAAAGATTTGAAGTGGTTTCAAGTCCTTCTGTTTGAGCTTTTTTTCTCAGTAGACCTTAAGAGTCTTTCAGTGTGTTTAAAGCCTGTGTGTAAGATTCTAGGTTGGATTGATTTTATTTTTCAATACAGGTTCAGGTTAAGAAACAGTTAAGGAGGAAAGAAGAAGAGGAAAATTGTTCCTGCAAAAAGGGAAAATATAGCCATGCACAGATGAGAAGTTACATGAGGTTGGTCATCCATGTAATTTCAAGCAACCTAATTGGAATATTCAAAATATGTAAACTCAACTGTTTTAAAATGAACACTTTGGAATCTTTTTAAGTTAAGTTTATTTTCAAAATAAATGACCACTGATGGAAAATAACTTTTCTTGTATCACTGTTGTATTATGGTTCACACTTGAATACTTAAAATAGCAAGCAAGAAATAAGGAGCAATATATTTTGTGAAAGTTTCATTTTTCAAGCAATTCTGACAAATTTCTTAGTAATTTGAATTAAGATTTTAAGGCTAGATCATATTTTAACAATATAAATCTTTTTCTTTCATTGTCTAAACTGACATCGTATTTCTTGCATGTTACAATAAACATTGTTGGTGTTCTTTTACTATAAAACATAGTTGTGGAGAATTGATGTTATTCTAGTAAGCTTGAGACAACTATTTTGAGAAGTTTTATCTTTTTGCTGCATTTTATAAGACAAAACTCTGAATTACACAGATAAATTTCACTAAATAGTGACAACTTAAAGTCTGTTTAATGGAATATAAAATATATACACACAGAGTTCTTGGGATTGAATTTGAAGTAGTCATTGCTACAGAAAAGAATAAGTAAATTACGTTTTTTGGCTCTTAATAGAAAATAAATAAGCTTGATCTTTGCACCTCCCCATTCTGAGTCACCATTGACTTTGATGTTTTTCGAAGTATTTGCACAAGTAGCTTTCACGTGTTGCCATGAAATCAAGCAAAATTAAACATTCAAATTTAACACAGCATATTAGATTTTGTTGTGTAAATGGATTTTCTTTTTTAATATGTGGAAGATGATATACACAATGAAAATTCATGTTTTAATAGCAGTCAGAAATTAGTTTATGTACACAAAATAAAAAATCCTTGAAATAGGAGCTGGTTTTGTTTGGCTATATATATTGCTAGCTTAAATATGCCCTAAAATTACCTCTGTAATATCATTTGTTAATCTTGCAGAAGAGCTGTATGGCCAGACAGAGGATCATTAACTACAAAATTAGGCAAAGTTGTGAAGAAAAAATACAGTAAGTTGGTATTTGTCCTCTATTTGCCAAAGTGCTGATTTTTTTATTAAGGAACTCCTAGAATTTTCTTGATTTATTTTTTTTTTTTAATTACTTACATTTGTATATGAAAACCAAATACTAAGGAGTAGCGGCTTGGATCTTTAGAAAATAAAATTGCAGTATGTGGAACTACTGTTCTTATTTTACTGGAAAGACTGCCTCTTCATTTCAGCTTGAAGTCATTGTCTGCATCAAACAGTTGGTGCACAGCTAATGACTTTTATACACAGGATGTTTTTTGGTGGGAGTTCAGCCAAAAGAAACACTTAGATTTTTTTGGGGGTAGGACTGCCATTTTGAAAGGCTTATTAAGTAGATATTCTTTGATAACATGGCTTAGGAAACTGAGTAAATATCTGAAGAGGTTAATACTGCTTGATATATAAAAAACTATTGTGAAGGTGCATGCATTTTAATTTTGCTGTTTATATAAACTGTAAATACACTGGAGAAACATTTTCATTTGTATCTCATTGCATTAATTATTTTGACAAACAATTAAAAACAAATATGCTAAAGTTAAGGTCAAACTTCTGTTTCTTATTCCACACAGATGATATTTTGTGTGACAAACGAAACAAGAAAGCATTGTCTGTGAAAATAAACAAGGTTGGTTCTGATAATGAAACATCTGTAAATTTTTTTCATTAAAGATTTCTAAAACTACTTTTCTGTTTATTTTTAAGGTTACCTTTTTCTATTTGTTAATTTTAGTGTGATCCAAACTTTATCTTGTCTTTTTTGTCTAGAAGGGAGTAACTAAGATATAGTGCTAGGTTCTATAAACTTCTTTCTCAAATTAAACTTAGTTTTTTCAATGGTAAATATTTTCATTTAGATTATGATGTTACATTATAAGATACTGTAGCTCCCCTGTTTAATTTTTCTTCACCAAAAGAAGGTGATAGCAGCTACAAGCTGTTAGGCATGTACTGTTATAAGATGGATGTGAAGTTTTAAATTATTTCGTGAAAATACATAGCTATAATTGATAATTTGTTACATAAATCTGCCATGGACATTATACTTTGTATTAAGCTGGTGTTATAATGGGAGCTTTGTCCCAAGAATGTTTGTGCTTTCTCGTTTAGTTCATAAGTTTTAGGCTCTAACACAGGGTTCTAATATGCAGAATTCATAAGGAGCTATAAAGGCTCTGTTGTTTGATTTCTACTTACCTTCCTTTCAAAAGTATTTTGTGTCTCTGGAACACAAAAGTTTGTGATCGGTGCTTTCTTATTCCTGTAAACGTATTTGCATGAAATAATTTTAGGCCATATATTTCATTCTGTAGTGTAGATGTCAGTGTTCTCCATCATTTTATCCTACCTAAATCGTAAAAATTTGGAGGAAAACTGTCTTCAAGCCCCTGTTTTGCCTGCTGCTTTACTTCGTGTAGTATATGAGCACATACTGCGTCATGTATATAGTAGCTGGTGGCCTGAGTTGTCACTTTTATTTGGTGCTTATACACCATAGTTCTCAGGCATCTCTTTGACTCCAGCCTTCCCCTTCCAAGTGAAATTTCGTTTTTGTTACCATGTAAAGCTAAAGGTACCTTTCATTGGATTAAAGAGGGTTTGAACTGGAAGGATAAGACTTAAAGGTGGATCAGCCTCTTCGACTTCAGGATTGGTGAATGCTTTCATATCTGGTTTCACTGATTTATTGTACACTGTTTAATAGCATTAAGTTCTCAAATGGTACCTGTTGCAAAAAAGGGCACTTAAAATAGTAGAAACATTATGAGCCTTCAGGAAGGATGTACAGGGCTCAGTTATCCAATAAACATTCAAAATATATACAAGAATCTAAAAGAAGGAACTTATTTACTAACAGCCACTTCATGAGGATATTTGTGGAATATCTGGATAGGTTTTTTAGATGGAAGGAGAAATGTTAATGTTCATAATTGCAATATTTTTAAAATAAAAACAACGACTTTTTAAGAGAAGCAGTTTGCACACTGATGAAATAAAGCATGTTCCCATCAAAAACAGCTTTCTGTGCCAAAGTTTGATGGATAATGACTGCATACTTGAGACGTATTTATATACATTCTATTATGAAGTTTATTTTTCATCAGAGCAAATATATTCTGAAAGAAAATTAAGGAAAGACTGTAGGTTTCCATTTTTAAATTCCTGTTCATTTATCTTGATGGTTATGTTCTAGTCAGATTCAAGGTGTTATTAATGCTTTAGGTGAAAGGCTATAAATGGCAAAAATGAGTTTGTAGATAAGTGTCAGCCTGATCCTGGTAGTCTGGAAAAAGTGTCTGGAGGATTATTGTTCGGCTTTTTTCCCCTGCAGCCAACCCAGCACATGGCAACAGAGTATACTGCGCACAGCACAAAAGGCAATACCCTAGCGTACAGTGGGTGGCTGGGCCTTTTTAATGATTGAGATAGTATATGGTATTTGGTAAAATATGAAGTGGATTTTGAGTGTTGTGTCGTTGTGTGAGGGCCCAGTAAACAAAGGCACCAGTCTTCAATTTTTAATCCTACTGGAAGGCAAGGGAGAATCCAGCTACTTACACTAGGTTTTCTTGTTACTTTGAAACTAAACATTCAGTGAACTGCTGTGCAGGGGTCTGTCTAAAGGTGCTAACGCTGTACTTATTGTGGTTCATTAGGTAGGAGAAATGGGAATTGTGAAATAGTAAAGATCAGGCTCACTTATTCATAATTTCTATATGAAGCATTAAAGACTTTGCTGTGGAGAACCTTTATAAAATGTAAAGTTTATCTGTAAAGAGCAGGTGTTGAAAATGTGGAGACTAAATAGAGCAAATTTGTTTGCTGTAGCTGCAAATCTCAGCATATAACAATCGAGCTACTATGGTGCCAGCGTTTTGGAATCTAAAGTCTTGAGGATGCGATGAAATAAAAACATCAGCGTGTATTAAGTATTAATTATTTTATTGTTTTATGTCTCTAATTCATAATTTTTTTTGTAGCCCAGAAGGCAGACCTGCTGGAATGAGTGCTTCAGAACTAATTTCTTCAGTACACTTCTGGCCAGTGGTAGCAATGAAGAATCCTTTTTTAGCTGTAGAAGTGACTGGTTAGTGTATTCTAGTGCTTAATATAAGCTGATGGGTTACACCATTGCAGATGCTATAGTTTCTTCTGCCTCTGTCTGTATATACTGCTGTGAAATATTATGAAGACTCCCTAGGTTTATATTCAGTGATGAAGAGCAGTCAAAGGATAAACACAAACATTTTAAAATTAGTATTTTTAAGTGCACACTCCAAATTGTCATGTGTACAGCATTAAAATACTAAAGTATGTGCTTTTAATCCCATTGATAGACGTTTGTAAGTTTTATTTTTCACTCATATTTCAACTTAGGCCTGTTACTACAGCAGCAGTTCACAAAACAGTTAACAATCATTATCCTGTTTTGTATCAGAAACAATCTTTGTTGTTCCTTGACTCCAACAGGAACACTTTAAACATAGATGAAGAAATTTTGCTTGATGAGCTTAATACTTACAAATAGATATAAAAAATATTTTTTGGTTGGAAGATGAAAGAAAAAGAACAGTCAGGAAGAACATTATTTGGATAATGTGACCTAATAAAAAAAATAAAAAATCTGTATGCTTTCAGCAGTCTGTAAAGGAAAAGAACTTTTTGCCATGCATACAACAGTATTCATTTGTCAAAGATGCAAAGTTTCTTCATCTTTCAACTCTCCAAAAGACACATTTTTATCTTCTGTTTTCCGTTTTGCCTCATTTAGTTAGGGCTTCTGCGATGTTGAATATGACTGCTTTTCACCTCTAAACAATAACCATGCATAATTTCATCATAGCTATTGAAAGTTCTGGTACAGTTAAATTTTAAAGTCATTGATTGAAACAATTACTGAAATACAAAACTGTCATAGTACGAAGTTAACTTTTCGTATGAAATTCGTATTTCAGTACAGAAGTCGCAGAACTCAATGCAGCAATCAGACAGAAGAGACAAGAACTGGAATTGTCCTGTTCATCTGCACTTGCTAGAGCTGAAAGGTATGCATACAATCTTAATATAATACTTCAAGTTCAGAATTTGGTTAGTTCAAATTGGTCTTTAGATAGAATATTGTTTGATCATAAAACTAAATAATGTTTGCATATAACTTGCTAAATTTTTGTTTGATGCATGCTATTTTTATGTCAGTAGATTCTTTTCTGTATATCTTAATGCTTTTTTGATGCTCATGACAAGCATAACTCCACTGACTTGTGCACTTTAATATATCACTTTTTTCACAGAAATGTGAGTTTAAATATATTTTCTGTTTCGTAGTTAGTGTTCAGTGTGCTGCTTGTCTGATTTCAAATGATAACCCAAATGTGAAATTATTTCTAACATTAATCTGATTGTTTCCCTCCCCTCCTTCTTTTCTTCCCTTTCATGAGTTGGTTATAACTCTTCTTTCTCTAATTCTTTATAAGCAAATGCATCTAGAAGGAGTTAAGAGGAGTCCTGTCAAACGAAATGAAGAACATAAAATGATTTTTGTTTTGGGCAGAGAGCAGATATATGTTAAAACATGCTCTAAGGATGTTTTCATCAATATAAAGCAGAAGCATAAGAACAACTGATTTTAAAGTAACACAGGAAGAGATTCTGTCTGTGATCTTAATTTTGCTACATATCTTGCCACTCTCTTTCACTTAAAACAAATGCTAAAGACAAAAGAGCAATTAAACATACTTTTGATCATAATTTAAAAGTTGCATCTAGGATTTACATAATGAAATTAAATTTTTTAAATGTACTTTTCCTTATTGAAGGTTTCATTCCAACTTAGTAATAACTTGTAGATCTATAACTGAATTCTGGTTTTGCCCAAGGTTTATTGAGGGAGTGTGAGTAAGTGTTTACTTGTTGTATATATCAAAAAAAATCCTTTACTGTATTGTTGCATAGATTACTTCTTTTTTTTTTTTTTTTTTGCAAAAAAGACTATTCTTCTGCTGAAATACTAAATCAGCATTGAGAATTTTGTTTCCAGTAGTATAGCCTAATAATTTGGTGTAGACTGTTACAGCTCTGTGTTTGACTTTCAAGAAATCTAAGTGTATATTGCTTTAACGTAACACATCTTGTTCCAACTGTTTTACTAGATTAGGCCTTAAAATAAGCCTGAAATTAAGTTAGAGAAGGAAGCTGTTCTCTGCCAGCTTTGCCTTTCTCTCCAACTGTGGTGAGGTTGGAAGTGTCATAGTTGCCTAGTGTTTTGGTTTTGTGCATTGTTTTCAAAACTTGCTACAAACAGCTGAAACAACTAATGTTATGCTTTTACTTTTCCAGAATTCCTTTAACATCTTACGGAGCTGAAGCTGAAACCTTTCTTCTCTCTTCTACTACAGTGACAGGGACAGTTCTTCCAACAAATATCAGGCCTTTGGAAAACTTTGGTAAACTTTTTTTTTGTAAGTTTTTTTTATAGCTCATGGGGACTATTGTTGCAATATGAGTCTTAGAAGTCAAAATACAGTATATAGTTACAGTTAACAGAAAAAAAAAACCCTATTTTGATGCACTTTGGTTCTATGTCAAACCTAGCTGATTTATTTCTGAAATTAGAGAATGAACCAGTCACCCCAGGTAAAGATTAATTCTATTTCTAGATTCAATACTTTCTTTCATATTCGAACTTATCCAAATTATTGTGTTTTCAAGGGCAGTCAGAGGAGGTGATGATAGTTCTGTGCTCTGCTCTAGCCTTTTAAAAGCTAGTGAGGTGCTTCTAGAGTTACGGCTCTATGGTTCTCAGATAGTAAGCATGTATTGAATAGACAGTGGTACGTATTCGATTCTGCTAACAAAGTTGTAAGTGGTAGAAAGAGGATTTTGTGCTGTTCCAGACTTACCTTATTCCCGCCTGAGTTTTATATAATCTATTTAGGAACATGCTTAACAATTACTTAGTGCAGTTAAAGCATGAGAAATTGTTTTGCAGAGTAGTATTAAGAGTTTTTGTGATGTGATAAGCTATTGCAAAATCCATAGAAATTAAACTTTCCTTGCAAGATTCTACTATTTGTGCATGAAAATGAAGCTGTTAAAAGAATTAAACACCACATACCTGATGGTTTCTAGAGTCTACACAAAGTATAAAACATATTAATGGACATCTCAATAAACTAATTTAGTTCTGAAGTGAGTATTGAATTCAAGTATATTTACTTAATTATCGCTAATCTTTAATTCCTGAGCTGTCCCTCATAAGCTTTCCAAGGGAACAGACAGTACTATTGATACCTTTGCAGTGAATATAAGTCTTGGCTTCCCTACAAAGACTTCTGTCAAATTGTGGATAGCGGGAAGTAAATCAATACAATATCCACACATGAGTGCCTGTGCTGCTGTATGCAGCTTAAGGTCATTCTGTAGGTTGTTTTGATGCACGCTAGGCAGCCCAAAACTTGCACTCATTATGCAGTTTGTTACTTGTTGCAGATAACCTGAGGGTCCTGTGGCAGAGTTTAAGTCCAGTTTGCCATGGAGCATTCAGGGTCTGTCTTAAAACTGATAAATGAGTTTGCACTAATTCAGTTTTGGAGAGAAGTGTGCTGTTATTGCTGCTTCTAATTAGCTGATCATCTACTGATGGCCTCTTAAAAATGTCACTTTCTGTAGTATTGAGGCTTCACTGCCACCAGGCCTGCATTTCAGAGTGACAGGAACTGCTATGTGCTGACAGCGTTGTGTGGTTAATTCCTTACTTCTGTAATAGTTTTAAATGCTATCTTTGAATGGCAGTATCAATAGCAGTTTCATTGTGTATGCCATTACTGTCCATGTAGCTGGGCCAGTACTGCTTCTGTAATGTGTGTTTAGGTGTTTGACATGTCACTTTGTTAGTTTGAGTCTATTCTTTTAAAGGAAAATGTCTGCAGTGAAAATAAATGTTGTGGCACCATTTCATACTAAATCTTAAATTGTGTTATTTTAAGATATCTGTTAGACTGGTCATTTTGTGTTCTTAGCTGTGTTTGAATAAATAGTTACTGTCAAATTTTAATGTAATCTGCTTCTATTAGAGTCTTTAAGCAAAGGATATGCTCTTGCCTGTACCCAAGAAGAAGAAAAAAAGCAAGCTTCTGGCTCATCTGGCACTAGAGGAACTAGAAGGAAATCAGTTACCACTACTCCTAGAAGAAGATCTGCACGAAATAGCAAAAATGAGACTCTGGGTCAGTCTCGGAACTCACCTCGGTCAAGCAGTTCTGCATGCGGTGCCTCTGATGGCAATAACCCATCTCTGAATAAATCTTCCTCAGAATCAGAGAAGGCTCCTCCAAAACGAAAGTCTAAAAAGATAGTTAAACAACAAACACCTGTAGTTAAAAAGAATCTGAGAAGTTCTGGACGTTCTGCAAAACCATCCAGTGATTCAATGGAAGATGATGACATTGCTGAGTCTGAAGCAGTTCAAGCATTGGATATAGACCAACAGTCAGGTAATGAAAGCAACAACATAAGCATTCCACAGAAAAATAACGTGGAAACAGAATCTGCTAATGGATTGGAAAGCTGTAGTGAACATGCAGAAATTGAGGACAGTACAGGAGAATGTGACAAAGATGAAGATACTTCTGGCAACATGGATCTAAGTTTTTCTGTCCAGGAACTTCCAGTACTAACTTCAGGGAGCGAAAGTCAGGAATTTGAAGCAAAAAGTGTTACTGAAGAAAATGAGAATTACGGCATCTGTGAAAATACTCTTGAACAAATGGAAGCAGCAGCTAGTCCCAGAAATTATGTATGTGACCATGCAGCTTCTGAAAAAGATGATCTGAAGTTGTGTAGTCTTCAAAATGAATTCATGGAGAACGAAGAAACTTTGACAAAAAGAGATCAACCTGTAGCTAGTCCAGAGAATGAATTGTTGGAATATACAGAACCTTTGGGAAAAGATGAGCCATTAGAGAGCACCGAATTGCCTGATATACCAGAATCCATAGAAATAGACAATTCTGAAGCTGAAGAAAAAGCAGTAGTAGACTGTGCAAGTACAAATAGTCAAAATTTAGGAACTGTTCAAGATGAAGAAACAGATACGTTAATGCACAATGTTTCTGTGGTCAGTACATCAGAACAATCCTTAAAGGAGACCACCATGCCAGAAAGTGAAGAGGGTGGAGCTTCAGGGTCACCACAGGCAAATGCTGAACATAAACATTTTGGTGAAGATAACAATGAAATGATACCGATGGATTGTGACTCATTTTGCAGTGACCAGAATGAACCTCAGATTGAGGCATTACCACCAGTTGAAAGTACAGAGCAAGGAGGAGTGAGCTCCTTACACTGTGATGTGGGGAACTCTACATCAGTTTCAGGACTTTCTGATGAAAAAGATGAAACTCTTCCTCAAGAAAGAGAGTGCCAGTCAGAACTCAAAAAAGAAAAGAAGACTCGAACCAGAAGATCTAGATTTCACTCTCCATCAACAACTTGGTCTCCTTCTAGGAGAGAGGGCAGGAAATCTCAGTCCCCGTCTCCTAAAAGGGAGCTGGCCAGAGAAAGGAGCTCGCGATCACCCAAGAAGGAAACTGAGAGGGAAGGAAGGAGATCTTTATCTCATTCTCCAAAGAGAGAGATCAAAGATGAGAAAAAAACAACGTCTCGATCTCCCAAAAGGGAAAATGTCAGGGAAAGCAGGAGATCATCTTCTCGGTCAAGAACTAGGGATTTGTCTCCGAGGCAAAAATCTAGATCTCGAAGCAGTGATAGAGATAGTCAAAGAAGAGATCGTGATAGAGGAAGAAGAAATAGGAGGTGGTCACGGTCACGGTCTAGGTCAAGATCGCGATCTAGGACAAGAAGTAAAGGTTCTTCATTCTCTAGAAATGAGAGGGACAGTTATTCACCTCGGCGGAAAGAGAGGTGGGCAAATGACAGCTGGAGGAGTTCCAGAGGAAATGATCGATACAGAAGAAGTGATCAAGACAAACAGAATGAAAGTCTTAAAAAAGAGGACAATACAGAAAAGAACAGTGATGAGCAGTGTTCTTCAGACAAGTGGAGGAATGATTGTCCAGACTGGGTAATGGAAAGGATGAACTCTGTTCCTGAGGTCAGGAACAGAGAGAGAGAGAAACCACATTGGGAAGACGAAAGGCATGATAATTCAGGACACTCTTGGAATAAAAACTTTGGTTCAGGTTGGATTCCAAATCGAGGGAGAGGTCAGCGTGGCCGAGGTGGGCGTGGAAGAGGTAGTTTCATGTATGGAGACCAGAGTGAAAATCACTGGCAAAGTAGAAAACCTCTCTCAGGGAACTCAAATGGCTCTGGGAATGAAGCTTCAAGGTTCCCAGAACATCAGCCGTACAAGCGTAAGAATGAACAAGATTATTCATTTGAAACGCCTGCTGACAGATCTGGGTGGACATCTGCATCCAGCTGGGCTGTAAGAAAGACTTTACCTGCTGATGTGCAGAATTATTATTCAAGAAGGGGACGCAATTCATCAAGCCCACAGACTGGATGGGGAATGAGACAAGAGGAAACAGCTGAACAAGGTATTCATAGTTCTGAAACATCAATAACTTAGACACGGCTGCAGTAGCTGAGTAAAATTGTAGTCACATTGTCCTGTCTCGAGCTGCTTAGTTCTTCAAATCAATTTGGGATGAATCCATTGTCTTTCTGCATTGTGGAGGGTTTTAGGTGCGGAGTTGGGAGATTCCTTGTGTTCTTATGACTCTTTGGTTCTTCTTAAAGACAAAGTTAGGGACTGTAGGTCTATGTGAACCTCCAAGTTCAACAAGACTTAAGTGCAAGGTCCTGCACCCAATCAGGGCAACCCCAGGCACAAATAGAGGCTGGGTGGAGAATGAATTGAGAGCAGTCCTGAGGAGGAGAAGGACTTGGGGGTGTTGGTTGGTGAGAAGCTCAGCATCAGACAGCAATGTGTGCTGGGGACCCAGAAAGCCAGCCATATCCTGGGCTGCATCAAAAGAAGTGTGGCCAGCAGGTCAAGGGAAGCGGTTCTCCCCCTCTACTTCTTCTCTTGTGAGACCTCACGTGGAGTACTGCATCCAGCTCTCAGGCCCCCAGCATAAGAAGAACATGGACCTGTTAAAGCGAGTCCAGAGGAGGGCTACAAAGATAATCAGAGGGCTGGAGTACTTCACTTACAAAGACAGGCTGAGAGAATTGGGATTGTTCAGCCTGCAGGAGAGAGGCTCCAGGGAGACCTTATAGCAGCCTTCCAGCATTTAAAGGGGGCTGCAGGAAAGCCAGGGAGGGACTTTTTACAAGGGCTTGTAGTGTTAGGATGAGGGGGAATGGCTTTAAACTGAAAAGGGGTAGATTCAGACTAGACATAAGGAAATTTTTCACCTTAAGTGTGGTGAGGCACTGGCACAGGTTGCCCAGAGAAGCTGCAGATGTCCCATCCCTGGAGGTGTTCAGGACCAGATTGGATGGGGCTTTGAGCAACCAGGTCTGGTTGAAGGTGACCTGTCCCATGGCAGAGAGTTTGGAAAAAGATGGTGACATACCACACTTGCATTTCCCCATTTTTTCCTTGCTTTGTCTCTTACAGTTTTCATCCTTTATTCCAGTAGTTTTCTCCCTCTTTTCAGAGACAACTGCATCAGTGGTTTCTTAGTTTTGAGGCTACTTTGTCATCCTTCACAATGTGCTGCAGGCAAAATTTGTCAGACTTTTAGTTGGAAGTGGTGTGATTTACAGACTTAATTTTGCATAGTTCAGGAACAATTGCACTGTTAAATTCACTTTTGAAGCCTGAATTCAGCTGAGAATAGTACAGCAGCTGCTCAAAACTGAATTAAACAGGCTGGGTTGGCATCATGACAGTCCTGGGCCACACAGTCCTCTTGGACAACCTGCTTTTGCTGACCCTGCTTGAGCAGGGAAGTTAGACCAGGTGATCTCTAATAGGTCCTGTTATAGTTTGAGTTCCAACCTCACTGATTCTCTTATCCTGCAATTTGAGGTGAAGCAAAAGGGTTTAAATCCCAGTCCTGTGAATTACCTAACGGGGTTCCTCATGGAAGGGATTCTGAGGGAAGGACATCTGAATTATTCAACCATTTCTCAGAACTAACCTCTTTTGGAAGGCTTGCTACTTATATCTAAATTTTAACTTTTTGGCTTATGTTGAAGATGGAATGAGATACTGAAGTAATTTTTAAGGAAGTGCCAGCCCAAGAGGTTATTTTTACTTCTGATCTATATCTGTTGTGCTATTACAATACAACTCTTTCCAAATATGAACATCTTTGAAACTGGATGAGACTAGCACTTGGCTCTGTGATGTGTGTGGTGATGAGATCTGTGTAACAATGTAATGCAGTATCTTTAAAATATTCAGATTATAGGAAGCTTTTGATACTTAATGAAGAGTTTAGACACCTGGCTCCACTTTTGCTTTATAAAGTACAGATTTTCTACTTCATATACTATCTGTTTTTTCTTGTGATAGATCCAAACCTGAAAGACCAAGGCAACCAGCAAAGTGATGGTTCTCAGTTACCGATAAATATGATGCAGCAACAAATGAATGTAATGCCACAAGTGAATGCACAGCACCAACCAATGAATATGTTTCCGTATCCAGTGGGCGTCCCTCCTCCCATGATGAATATGCAACAAAATCCTTTCAACATCCACCCTCCAATGCCCATGCATCTCCCTACCGGAGTGCCTCTCATACAGGTAGCTGCTCCCACAAATTTGTCTCAGGGATTACCTCCGCCTCCACCTCCACCCCCACCATCTCAACAAGTCAACTACATTGCTACACAGCAAGATGCAAAACAATTGCAGGTATGCTTTATCAGAAGCCATGGCAAGAGCAGTACTGAAGTCACATCAGCTAAGGGTTTCTCTTATAGAATACCATAGTTTTGATAAATCTATACTTGCAGTTTCTTTCTCTTGCCTATCTTCCACCCCACATCAAATTTAAAGTGGAAGTATCCATGAGGGTATGGGTTGTTTTGGGGCTTAGAGCTTCTGAATAATAAGACACAGCACCATAACTGGGATTTTGTGGAAACAAATTGTTCCAGCTGGTAATGGAACACTGAAAAATTTCATCAATGTTGTCCATTACCCTTTTCTTCTTAGAAGTGCCCCATTTCCAAAACTAAGATTTCCCCTTCAAAACCTGATTTTAAAGCTTTAGGAAATGCTTGGATCCCCTTTCAGCAGCCTGTAGGAAGTGACCCCAACCTCTTCGTTGCGGCTGTCATCCCATGGGGTGTATCAACAGAGGAAAGTTGTCAAGTACTGCATGGCGCCCACTTGTTCTACACTTCCATTCTCCAGCTCTCATTATCAGCAACTTCCATACACACACGTTTTCTATTCTACTTAATCTTTTGAACTTTGTTGTTAATAAATTCCAAGCTTGCTTTGGTCTGTTTTACTTCCCCCTTCTTGCCTGATTCTGCTGGTTTTGCGTGCCCTGTGTGAGACCTAACTCCCACTTCATTTCTCCAGTTTCAAAAATACTCTGCTGCGGTTGGGGCAGGTCAGATCATCGGTTTTGTCCCTTCAAGTTATCTTAAAACAACCTCTCTGTATGTGAGCTCCTCCTGTAGCCAGCTGTTTGTATAAAAGTTTTGATATAAGGGAAAAGAATAGGAACAACTTCCAGGAGAATGCATGGCCCTGCGAGGACATGTAATGCTGCATCTGTGATGTATAAAGGGCTCCTGAGGTTTGTGCTTTTCTTTTGTTGCTAGTTTCCTGCTGTAACCTAAAATGCTTTCCCCTTCATTCCAGGTCCAAAAGTGTCCTAGAACAATGATTTCTAATCCTGTGTTTTCATGCATCATCTCTAAAGATTTGAAGTGAACTGATAAATGGCCTACATTCTTTTCACTTTCAGCTGCTGTTAACCATTCATATTCATTAACTTGAAACAAAAGGAGTTAAGAACTGAGGGAAATACTGAGCATGGGTTACAGGCCATATAAAATTCTTTAGTACTCTTCAGGGTGAAACAGTAAGGTCCTGTTGGAACTAAAATGCTTGTAGATTGCTTGCTGATTAGATTAATGCCTGCTGTCTCCAATTAAAATAGTCTCACAATTGGAAATTCAGTAGGTTTAACCTCTAAAAATATACAAAGTCAGAACGTAGGCTACAAACCTCTGAAATATAGTATCCAGTGCAGCAATAAATACGTTTCTGTGAAGACTCTGTATTGCTCCAAAATGCAGTTATTTGATAGAAAATCTGTTGGTCTTACCTGCTTTTGTGGAATGGAGTCCATGAACCCGAATGCTTTTGGGAGCTACTGCTGCTTTTTCTTTGAGCTTTCACCAAGCTAGTCCTCTCTTGGTAGTGCAATAGAAATTACTGGATGCTGCAGGGCTCCACCTGTCCTGCCTGTTGAGAGGAAGATGATGAGAGCGCACTGATTAACAACAGCTCAATGTCTGTGTCCTTTCCAAGGACCTCAAATTCCTGTTTCATTATTTTCCATCTGGATAAATGCAGATGTGAAAAAGTAACGTTGATTACCTGCAAAAAAAAAGTGGCATTCAGACGAACCTGCCAGAAACGTGCTGGGAGGATGAGTTCTTGGCTTTTGCTAAGAATGGCCTGTGTCTGAGACCTACTTAATTTCTCAGTTCCAAAATATCAATAGTGCTTGTGGTCTTTTGGTGGTGTTGGGAAGTGCACAGAAAATGGCTTTTCCTGAAGAACTCTAGGGCTTCAACCAGCATTTCATCTTGTAGCCTAGGGTAGACTTGTGTGTGTGTTTACATTTGAAATTCATTTGCAAGTTTGAGCTGATAACAAACATGAAAGGAAATGTTTTCAAAGTGGCATCGTTGTGATGCAGGAGTGAAAGTGCGGTTTAAAGTAGCGTTTTGTAGGTACCTTTAGGTGCTGATTTTTTTAAAAAAAAAGGTTACTCTGATGTACAAAGCAGGGCTTCCTGTGGACTCATGAACAATCCTTCCCCTTGTGCCGACACCCTCTGCCCCTGTTTGCAGAATACTTTGTTAGCTTTTTTCGCTGTGATCAGAGTAAGAATGTAGCAACCACACTGGTGACATGGAGAATGCTTCACTTTTCAGGCTTCATTTTCTTTCTCTTTGAGTAGATCCGATACACGTGTGTACCTTCCCTAGTGATAGTGTGGCTATCAGCTGATGAACAAAAGCATGTAGTGTTGGTGCTCCTTCTGTAGTTGCTGCGAGTTCTAGGAAGGCACGTTGTCATGCTGAAGGATAATGTATTAACTGCTGGTAACTTTTTGAAACAGAGTATTCCAAATGCTGCTCATGTAAGTAATAACATGAGTGCTCCAGCCTTGCCTGCTCCAACAGCAGCCCTGGGAAATGTGGGAACAGTTCAGGGACCAAGTTCGGGTAATGCAACGTCATCGAGTCACATCAAGAGCTCTAACGTGGCTGTAAAATTGGGAGAAAGCAAAGCAAGTGTAACAGTGGAAGCCAGTGCAGATAGCTCGAAGAAAGACCAGGCAAGTTCAAAGTTTGGAATATATTTATGTATACTGTCTTATATATTTATATATTAAATGTGTACAGATTTTTATATATTATATATATAAATTTTGATACACTGAAAAATAACAAATTATGAGAGCGCCCCTTGTGTGTAATATACTTGTTAGTGATAACTTTTGTGGCAGCTATAGGACAAATCAGCAACTGACTCTTTTTAATGTCATCTTTAAAGCAGCACTATTATGGATATTATTTTAATTGCTGTGGCACAACATTCTGTTCTTAGTAAAACACAGGCAGCTCATGAGAGCTGAAATATGAGTAGGGAGCTCATGGTTTTCTACTCTTCTATAGTAACTTTTTTCTGTAAAGTTTTAATTTGTGATTGATAAAGATACATATGCAGGCAGTGACAAGTAATGCTCGTGTTTGTTTTTTCATCAGAAATTGTTAATTCAAGAAAAAGCAGCACAAGAGGTCAAACTAGCTATTAAGCCTTTCTACCAAAATAAAGACATCACGAAGGAAGAATATAAAGAAATTGTAAGGAAAGCTGTAGATAAAGTAAGTTAATGGAGCAATCTGGAATGCGTTCATTTCTGTTGAGGTCGTGTTTGGGTTGGATTTCTTAATCTTGTGGGAACAAAGTTGCTGAGAAGATTTGTTGAATGGGAATTCAGAAGTATTTGGGAAGCGGTTCGGAAGTATTAGGAGTTTCTGAAGTTCTGTCTGAGATGGAGAAACCTGGGGTGCTGGGAAAAAAATAAATGTGGAGCAGTGGCAAATCAGAAATTATTCAAACACTTTTTTTTTTTTTGCTTTAAAACTGTAGGTCTGTCACAGCAAGAGTGGAGAAGTTAATTCTGCAAAAGTGGCGAATCTGGTGAAAGCGTACGTAGACAAATACAAACATACACGGAAGAAAAATCCTGAAGAGGCTGTCTCCTGTGAAAGGAAATAGAACACCTTATCAGTTTTTCATTTTGTTCTGTCTGCAAAGTGCAATTTCAACATGAACCGTTAACTGAATTGTATATGAACAGTGATTTGAATCCGGTTTGGATAAAATTATTTTTCAATGTAGTATATAATGTTTTGTTCTAAAGATATATAGATCTACAGGGCAACTTCTTTATTCCTTTTTTAAAACAGATGTCTAAAGGAAAAATAAAGGTGTAAAGAAGAATCATTAGGAATGTACGATTGTGTGGATACTTAGATGTACAGCATTTTGACTTGAATAACAGTGCATTAAATTAGAAGCTCCTGTCAGAGTACCTTGGTTTTGGAACAGGTATGTACAGTACATGTAATCAGTCAGATTAAAATTTTTCTTTTGATTTCTCCCTAATTATAGCAAAGATAATGTGTTGCCTTGACAGATATTTCTAGTGTTAACTGGACAGGCTGAGTGCAGGGGTCAAGATGTGTATATAAAAAAAGCACATGGAGTTGTCTGAGCAGGGAAACTGTTTAGATTTTTAAAAGAAAAAATCATGAACAGTGAAATGCAGCACCCAAAACCATGGGCACTGCACACCTGTTGTAACACCAAATAAAAATTATGCTGCTTGGTTTTTTTTGTGATGTTTTTCAATTTGTTTCCAGATAGTGGGATGAACTTGAATCATTTGTAGGTGCTGAAAGACCTCAATCACCACACACTGAAAACCTCAGTTCCTGTCTAACCCTGCTGTGACCTGGTAGGTAGTTAGTGAGCCAGAGCTGGATGTCCAGAACCATAAACCAGTTTCCTCTTCAGGTAAAATCAGGGAAGCTAGGATTTGTTACTAGGCTCCTGGTTATCAGAAACCACCACTTGTGCCAATCTTAGCTGCATAATATTTTCTTCGTTAACTGTAGCATGGATCACCATACTGGTGTCATTGAACGTGCCCAGCCTGAAATCACATGCAATGGCTTTTCTACTTCCCCAAGCACTTTTATGTGAGGAGGTTACGTAGAGAGATGTGAGGTCACTGAATGTGTCAGGGGAGTGCTTTCACCAGAGGTAAAACCAGTTCTCCTGAGGTAGCAGCCGGCAGGGCTGGTGAAACACTGAGAGCGCTGCGTGCTCCTTCTGGATTTGAGTGAAGTGTAACTTTGAGATAGAAATATTTATTCTCAATGTGTTAAAATTTCAGCTCTTCCCCTTCCAGTGCTGTGGTGACAACCTTTGGTGTTAGCTCAGCCTGGCTTCTGCTCCAGCCTGAGGTTCCTGGCCCAAAAGCACAAATAAACCATTTTGACAGAAAGTATCAATCAAATTTTCTGAGAAATTGTCCCTTAGTAGCCAGTAGTTCCCAAATTAACTGTTCTTGGCAGAAGACACAGTCGTACCCTGTAGCTTTTGCAGAAGCCTGAGGAGGCAGTAAGGGTTAAGCACCCCTGAACACACATGTGGTTATGTAGAGATAACACATGTAAAGTGTGACCTTTGTCACAACAGTTGCTCACTTGGTTTTAACTCTCCCTTTCTATAGACTTAAAGAAGCATTTGATTGTCTATATTTATTTTTGTGTGCCTAAAGAAAAATACTGTGTAAACTAGAAACAGAGATAATACTTTTTCTACAGTTAAAGCCAGGTTTTAGATTTTTCAGAATACTCAGTTTTACAGTGTGGTTGCAATTTGTATGATCTCTTGAACTATTTTAAGCTAAAATTGGTTAGCACCTTTTGAGAAATGTTGTAGCAAATTGCTATGTCTATCCTGGTCCATCACGCCATGCGTACTTATTACATTTTTCTTCTCTGAATTTTTGTATCTTTTTACTCTATACAGCTGAGCCTTGCTATAAAGCTCCTTTCAGGAGCCAGATAAATGTTTGGTGGGGTGTTTTTTCCCTTTTAGAGGAGAGAGAAATACAGTGGGAAGGAACAATGGAGGATTTAAAGTGGGAGAGGGGGGGTCATTAGTGTCCTGGTTTCAGCTCCTGTCTGGAAGATAAGCTGTCACTTACTGCCTGGCTCTTCAGGCAGTGACTATAGTGATGCTCCACTGTATTTCAAAACATAAGGAATATCTGATAGCATAGCATGTGATCAGTAACTTTATTTTTTACAATTAAATACTTTGGAATTATCAGAAAATGTGCAGTCTGTTATGATTTCTATGTTGTTGAATTAAAAAATTGCATTGCCTTAATGCACAGACTCTTCTTTTTCCTGAAAAGCATCAAGGTCTCTGTTGGTGCGGCTCATGCTTTAACCTTGTAGTTGTGTGTTTGTTGAAGTAGTATGAAAGCTGTACTTCTATTTATTGAAGCTCCTTGTACTGAAAGACCCAAGCTGCACTAGCACTGAGTGCAAAGAGATGGGGAGGCCGAGCCCCCTCGGTGCCTCTAGAGCATCAGTAATTCATTTGACCTAAACTGCCTTGAGGAAACCAAGTAGGGGACTGTGGACCTTTGCTGAACTTGTGCATATTGTAAAGGGTTTTCCTCGCTCTCCTCCTCCTCCTGTCTCACTGTGCTTGGCTGCTTGACTGTCTCATCCTACAGATGTACCTTAGGAGCACAGTGCCTGGCCAAAGCCCACAATGCAGTGTTTGTAGCATAAGGCCGGAGTGCTGGCTGCTGAAAAAATACTCTTAAAACCTAGTTTTCTGTAGCGCTTTACAGTTTCTAATAAATTGTTTTCACTAAGCTGACAGTAGTCTGTGTTTGGTCTTAAATGATTCTGGCTCAAGTAGCTTAATGACTATTTCCTTCTCTATTTCACTTCATTCTCTGTTGCCTGGGCTCCCCCTGCTTTACATCTTACTTGGATTCGGTTGGTCTGTCTTCTCCCTGCCCTGTCTGTGGATGCTGCGAGCTGAGGAAAAAACACATGCATGTGGGAGATGCCTGTTCACTGTAAGCATTGCAGTGGGAATACTGGTGCAGGGTCTGGCACTGGGCATGTGCTCTGAGCTGCTGCGTGGACCAGACAGGGCAGCACTCAAACCAACCAGGCCCTGTCCTACTGGAAGTGCAGGAAGCACAGGGGCTTCACTGAAAGAGCTGCAGCAGCACCCAACATCCTACTTGCTTTGGGAACTTTCTTCTAAGCATCACTTTACTTTCTAGGGCTTAACCCCACTGTAGTTTTATAGAATCACAGACACAGAACGGTTGGGCTTGGAAAGGACCTTGAAGCCCATCCACTTCCACCCCACCCTGCCACGGGCAGGGACACCTTCTCCCAGACCAGGCTGATCAAGGCCCCATCCAACCTGGCCTTGAACACTTCCAGGGCGGGAGTGTCTCACCACCCTCATCATGAAGAATTTCTTTCTAATATCTAATCTAAAGCCGTTCCCCCTCTCCTGTCACTACTTGCTCTTGCAAAAAGTCCGTCCCCAGCTTTGTTGTAGCCCCTTCAGGTACTATGGCCACTATGAAGGTCTCTCTGGGACCTTGCCTTCTCCAGGCTGAACAACCCCCAACTCTCTCAGCCTGCCATGTGGTACCTCCATAAGTAAATGCAGACACATTTTCACACAGCTTGTGGGAAAGCTGGCTGGCCCTGGCTGGCTGCGCTGGTAAATTCAAAGAGGCTTTGTTAGATTTGCATTGATTTGGCTGGGTGATAACACCCATGGGGGTCTAGGCCAAGTCTCCAATGGCCAACTCCACAGGAACAACTGTATGCAGGGGGACAACTCTATCCAAGGACAGTTCTAATCCTGACCCTAACTCTAGTGGTAAGTTGTCCCACTGAGAGTAGTTGCCCTTGGAGAGTTTGTCCCTTCTCTGATCTGTGGTGGGAAAAGATAGTCTTTCTTACC
The DNA here is from genome assembly GCA_033556795.1 of Tapera naevia. Lineage (NCBI taxonomy): Eukaryota > Metazoa > Chordata > Aves > Cuculiformes > Neomorphidae > Tapera > Tapera naevia. The sequence continues at coordinate 20,196,731 of JAUMJJ010000059.1, forward strand.
TCATTACTGCTCTGGTGCTGTCTCAGTTCTGTGCTTAATGAAGGTGCCCTAATAGACACACACGTGGTCTTGGGAAGGAGCACAGCACTGAGAAGCAAGGTGGGAAGCTCAGGTCAGGCCCCAGTGGGCTGGTGAAGGTAGTCACAGGGGAGAGGGAGGCTCCGAGGTGTCAGATCCTAGAGGGCAAGTCTTCAGAAGGAAGAGTCCTCCAAGGTGTGTCTTGCAGCCCTGATCATCTGGTGAAGCTGGGCTGGCGAGGCTGAGCCAGGACGGTTGTTCTCAGCCATTACAGGTATGACATTACCTGAAGTAGGCAGAGATACAGGCCACTGCGTTGGAGGCTGAGGGAAGACACACTGAAGGACATCATTCCAAGCAAAGATAGTCTTGAAGAGGAAAGTAATTTAAACCAACCAACTGCAGTCAATTCAAGCTTACTGCCAGAGCCGTAAGCCAGTCTTATCTCTGTGTGCCTGCTTGGGCCTGTGGCTATTTCCAAGCATCCTAACAGCAAAAGTCACCACTTCCTCTGTTGCTGCAAAGGCTTTGGTACATCGGGTTGACTTGAACCATGTCTGCCCCTTCCCCATCAGCCTCCTCCGCAGGCTGCTGCGCGCTGTGCACAGGCACCACAGACTGGGGTGGTTGTGCATGCAAGGATCTTGAGCTGAGCCCTGCAAATCCTGCACTCAGGCTTAAGCGGGTGAGGAGCTTCATGCATTTAAAGTCAAACTACTTCCCTGAGGGGAAGCAGGCCCTGAGCATACCCTGAGGAGAGGTGCAAGAGGACAAATAGCGGCTCATTAGCCAGGAGCTGTGATTTTGTTGAGCAAGCACCAGTGTAAAAACCCCTCTGGATCCTCCCTCCACCAGCGCCTTGAAATCTCCCCTCAGTTTTGCTGTTGAAGTCACTGCTGAAAGGTGTGGCCAACAAAAGACCTTGAGTTGTGGGTTTTTTTAACTCCGAAGCCACATCTCAGGCAGTGTGAATGCACCAGTGGGTAAAATGAATGTGTTTGTTGATGCCAAGGGTGGAACTGCAGTGGCAAAATTTTTCATTATTTTTAATTGTAATAATATTCATATTAATCAATACTTTATAAAAAGCAGAGGCAAGAGTGAGGACAAAGTAGATTACAAACAATTTCAGTACTTCAAGAGTACTTACGACAGGCAGCAGCTTTCAAAACAATGAATGGAGCTTAAAAAATAAAATCACTAACCTAGAGATTAAAAAAAAAATATCAACCTAAAAGAACCAGTAACTGCTTCCAGAAAAGGAGGTGAAGCTGTGAGCGGCCCCGGCTGGGATACGGAATTTGTCTTAAACGTGACTCTTCTGCGATATTACACACTCACCCCTGCCAGGGACTCCACACCAACAGGCGGCTCCAACCTGAGCTTTGTTTTCACAGACTGTGCAATAAAAAGAGGGGATAACAGTGAGGCACTGGATGCTCGTCATACCCAGTAAATGATCAAACCCAGAGAGGAATCCAACACTGAGAAAAATGACTGCAGGAGCCAAAGCCAAGGCAGTCTGGCAGCGGGCTGTCGTATAATTAGTCCTGAAGTGTTGCAGAAATTAAATCTACAACCACTGAATTTTTTTATGCTGAGCATTAATCAAAAATAGCCAGGGATTCCTTGATGCCTCAGTGCAACAGCAGGTGGGATGAAAGAAAATAACAACTCTTGGAAGTCAGAGTTTACTTGTAAATTCTAGAGCCTTTTACAAAACCTGAGAGCTCTTGGGGACCAGGGAGGCAGCTGACAGGCAGAGCACATTGCTGCCTTTTTTCTCTCCACGAGTTACGGAGCAACACCTGGTGTACAGGTATTTTGTGGTACAGACATTTATCAGGAGCACTGCTGGCCAAAGCATGGCCATTGGCTCTGCTCTACCCAAAGCCCAGAGACAAGTGGATCTTCTCGTCCCATGGGCAGCAGGAGCAGGCTCCGTCATTACAGAGCATCCGGGAGACAAAGCTGTTGCACACTCAGTTCAGTCATTGTTATTTACCATGGTACCTGGTGGTTAAATGCCCATATCAGACTGACAGACTCTAAGACATTCCTCCTCAAAATACAGTATCTCCTGGAGGCACAAGATCCACCTCTGTTTTGATTCTCTTTGACTAATGCTAATGCTCTATGGAACTGCTGCTACCTCTGTAACATCAACAACCCTGAAACATGAGCAAGTAAATATCACCTGGGGGTGGGAGAACCCACCACCCTCTCACTGACGCAGTGCAGCTCAACAGCCACCTCATCAAGCCAAAGAGGACACAAGGAGATGGACTTCCACAGCCCTGCACTGAGCCCCAAGCTCCAACCTGGAGCAGTTCCTAGAGGGCTTTCAACACCTATTTAAATTTAAAGTGATCTAATAAACATACAGCAACACTTGGTATTGGGGGAAGTACAAAACAACCATGCAGCGTGGGTACCTCACGCTGCACAGGTTGCAGCAAGTGGATTAAACTTTTGATGCACCACGGGCTTCACTGCGGGGTTGGCCGTAGGTCAGGTGGCCAAGACTTCACAGAGGTTCATGGCAGAAGAGAGATTTGAAGTTGTGACCCTTCCAAACCCAACCTGCACGCAGGCAGGACAACCCCACCGGCACAGAGCAGTGCCCACAGCACCTGTTCTGGAGCAGCCGCAGAGCTCTCAGGTTGTAAAGGTTACATCCTGTCCAAGTGACACTGGGAGACGCACTCAGACCAACACCCACTCTTGCTTCCTCATCATCCCATGACATCCCATGGAACAACACATTTATAATAACTTCTGTATTGGCACAGCCTACTAGTTTCTAGGATCTTATTCCAAATGGAAAAGCAAGAAATACCGACCCTTCTTCCTCCCATTCTCTCGCTTCACTGGAGACTGGGAAAGCAACTGAGCTCCAGTTAAGCTGTCCTTGGGCCCTGGGCCAGTGAGAAGACCACGGAGACCATCACCAAAACTGGGATGCGGGTACACCCTCCCATCCAGGAAGACGTGTTTCATGCTTTACAACTCACCACACAACTCTGTCCTAAATAAAACAGAGAGCCCTGCCCAGAGACAGGGAACAAGCTGACATTTGGGTATCAGAACAATCTGCTCTTGACCAGGACAGCGAGTCACCGGTGGACACACGGATTTAAAACCCCCAAACAACAAAACCAGCAAACCCTCTCGAAGCACAGTTGGCAGCAAATCCACCTCAAAGATGTTCAAATGCCACCAGAAAACAGCTGTCCAAGAGCCACCCAACAT